>CM074580.1:16485000-17735000 GCA_037305975.1 Chrysolophus pictus | reverse complement strand
GAAGAGACAGGTTTCAAGGCTCTATGGCTCTGTTTTTTTACATCTACTTACCAGAAAAAAAAATCATGCAAATGCAATCTCCCTAGGCTGGTAATTGTTGAGATCTTTTTAGAATAACATAACCATGTTAGCGAAAAATAGAGAGCACGTAGACAAAATTACAGCTGTTGGGGCAGCCCTCAGAAAAAAAAAAAAAAAGAAGAAAAAAAAAAGAAATGAAAAATATATATATAGTCCAGGTTTTCTGTTCACTTAGCTTTCTTTCTGTCTGAAACAGTCTCTGTGCTACAGTGAGAATGGTTCGTCCAAAGGCCTTCACAACTGATCTCAGATTCTTTACATATATTTAATATAACTGTGAAATGCAAACCTTGAGTTAGGCAGCCAGTGACCTGACGAATGGCTGTTACAGCTATAAAATGGGGTTGGGGCCAAAGAGTGATGTGATCAGGCAACTCTGTCCAGCAGGATGGTGCCCTATGGAGTGTTGGCATCCCAAAGCGGGTTGGAGAAACCTAAGCCTGTTTTAATTTGTGACTGGAGCCCCATTGTTGTTGTTTTTTTTTTTTTTTTTTTTTCCCATGCATCTCTTCCTTCCTAGATTCTCATATATCAAGAAGGCAAAATTCCAACAGTGCCTACTGGTTTTGTGTCATATCTGCAGATACTGGCATTTCTTACAAGAGATGTTAACAGAATGCTTTCTTAGATTTGAATAATCTTAATTTTAAGTATTTAATTCAGAATTGTTTTCCAATTTTAGAAGCAGTAATACTAAGTAGTCTGGAGATGGCACAGGTCCAGTTCACACCTTTTATACGGATTTATGGCAGATAATCAATTTTAAAAGCAAGCAAAAATTAGCAGACTATGAGTTTTTGACAACAAGTAATTCACTCCACCCATATTATTAACTGGACATCTTGTGTATATATAAACAAATTTTAATTGTTAATCAAACAGTTCTGCACTGTAAAGTTCAACAAACTATTTGTCCTCCTTGTTCTCCAACGCCGCCCTGAGCTGCTTTTAGCATATAAATCACTTCAGTTTTCCTGAGAAAGGTCCAGTTCCTGTGACTCATAACACCACCTACTGGACAATTATGACCAAAATGTGACTAAAAATGCTCTTAATCTGTGCATTGGCCCACGTACGCCAGTAATGTATTCACACACGCACCTGCTTTGGTCACAATCTAACCTGAATTCCTCCAGTGATGTTATGAACGGGTATTTTTTTAGTGTCAGTGAATAAATACCTGTCAGAATCTAGAATATATTCTTCTCTTGCGATTTAGGCCTGGGGAATATTTACAGCACAAAGATAGAAAATAATAAAATAATGATTCATTTCTGGTATTTATAAAAAGCAGCAGCCTGATGCTCCTTCAGCCAAGCCCTGTGTTTTAGCATATGATTTTATTCCTATCAGTTAAAATCATGGCTTCTCCTTACTTCAGTCATTGGGAAGTATTTAGGAGAAAAGTATGGCTTGTTCTAGCCTTTGGAAAATACCACCATGTTTCTACAAAAAAAAAAAGGCAACCAGACAATTTGTTCTTTACCTCCCAGAAACACTTTAAAGTGCTTGGGAAAATGCTGCTGGATAAAGATGGATACCTACTGAGTGCAATCATAGCACAACATATTCACTTCTTTTGCATTATATGTGTTGTACACTCTGAGATCACATAGGAACACATGGGGATTGCTCTGGCATTGATTAGGAGTATAGCCCCTGAACTTCTTCTAGCAAGTAGATAGATGTTTGTCAATCAGATGAGACAGTATGTATAAAGAGACATTAGGGGGACTTACAGACTTATTTCCCTGGTTTGAACAGCTACTGTGATAATCTGAGCACTCTAACCAAAAGTGATGAGGTGCCGCTTTAGATGCTAATAGATTTCAACACACCTAATGTGATAATGTCATCACCTTTTTCTTAATATACAGAATTTTACTGCTCTTGAGTCTCAGTAGCTCTTTCACAGACCGTGTGTTGAACCATGAGAGTTCAATGATTTACAGTGGTAAGTAATGTGCTATGGTATTAAAAATTACACTTTAGAAAATCTCAGTGCAGCAAAATAAGTGCCATATATTCTGGGACATTGAACTGCTCTTTTATTTTCCCACTCTCCACAGTTAAAAAATTATATAGAATTACATATTTCTTTCTCTATGTAAAAGAACAGTAAAAGAGAATAAATTGGTTGATCTTCATTTTCAGAAAGAAATTCTCATTTTGGACAATTCATTTGTCTGAATCTAAGATACCATGGAGATTATTTTGACAGCTGATGAATATATGAGCTCTCAAATCTCTCCAGTAGTAGTGGAGTGAGAATTAGTCCAATAAAAATGGTAGACCACTCTTTTAAAACATGTGCTATTATAAAAGGAAGAGCTATTTGTTTCAGCCATATGATAAAACCAAAGTCTGCATACTCAAGACACGAATATGAATTGAAATAAGGTTACTCACTGTTTGGCCAGAAGTTACCTGTATTTTTTTCTTAATGTAAGAGATTTTCCTCTTTCCTCTTGGCAACGCTCAGAATACTGTAGGCCTAACATTTATGGCAAAGAGTTATGTTTATTGCTTAGGATGAATAACATAGTTTAGATAAAGACATGCAAATCTTTTAATTCTAATACCTTTGGCTAAGGACCAGGAATTAATTATCTTAACCTCAAGGATAATTAAAAATTAAAAAAAAAAAAAAACAACTTAATCCGAACTTTGGAAAATTCCACAGAACATATCCTTCTTTTCAACCCCCTTTTTTTTTTTTTCCCCCCAATAAATACTGTTGACAAATCTCAAGAAATCCAGGTTTTCCTGTATGGGTACTTGAAAGGAATTTTTAATAACAAAAACTGTAGAATTCTTTTCTTATCTCTAAACTAATCAAGTAGAACAAATTAATGGAGTAACATCTGAATATGTATTACTCACTGGAAGATACTGTACCAGACAGTTCATGGCTCCTAAAATACTTATCAAGTTTTTATTATGTTATTGCCACTAACTGAACTGGTAAACAGATCACATGATTTAAGAAAAAATGCCATGGAGTAAACCAGAAAACGTTGGATAATGTTAGAAGTATGTGTACCCTAGTCTTGTTCCATTTAGGTCAAAGACAAAAGATCCTGCTGATTTCAACAGCCTTATTTAGGCCTTAGAAGTATTTTGCTAAAGTCACTGTGCCTGATAAAGCTTCAGGTTTATTTCTGGTCATACTGTGATATCAGCGATTGGAGCAAGGCACTGCTGTGTTCTGGTACCCTTGATATCATTTCCATCAGTACATACCTGCCTGAGCAGACTGCATAACTTCAGAGTCTGTTTTCAGAAAATACACCTTGTTTCTTGAAAATGACTTTCCCAAGGGGTGATACTTTGTGCCACACAGTCATCCTGAGCTGCAGTTTCAGCTTTATGGCATTTCAGCAGTGAGATAATGTGCTCCAGTACTTCAAATACAGAGATTACGGATGGGTGTAAAATAGGATAATACAATCAGGATTTAGAAGCAAATATGTTCACTTAAAGTCAACATACTGTGGCTACTAATCATGTCTTGTTGACAGAACTGGACACTTCTGTTTTTCTTAACAGCAGAACTAATAAGCTCATCAAGAAGTCGAGCCAGGGGAGGAAAAAGGCACCAACACGCATCCTAAAAGGCCTTATTCTAACACTTTTGACTGTCTGTTAAAGATCGATTTTCTCTCGTCATAGTATTTTACTTACCACAAGATGGCACTGTTTTTTATTTCTTTATTCTCAGCTGGAACAGTCCGCAGTCCTCTCGTGTTTCATCGCGGTCTCTAAAGAGAAAATGAACAAATAGCAATTGTATTTAGCACACATTTATTTCATATATCCGTTTATTTGGACCCCCTGTTCTCTTTACAATAGAGTGGAAAAATCTGGGGGTAGTGGCTTGCAATGTTTATTGCTTGCAGATATTATTTCCTTTTCAGATTGTAAGATGCTTCACAGCCCATCAGAACAATTTGAATTTCTAGATTTTGCTTACGTTGGGTCCAGTAAATCAAAGAGCTGGTTCAGATGTGAGACCAATCCAAACATTCTCCTAAAAACATGGTAAATATTTGGATGGACAGGATTTGAGTTTTCAATTCATAGTGAAATAAGGTAAGATGCACAAAAAATTCTATACAGCATTTCATACAGTTCTACTATAATAGGTCTTTTTCACTGTCTATCTGGAAATAGTTTGCATTAAATAATTCTATAAATATAATGTTACTGAGTAGATGCTACTAAACATTCCCATAATAGACTAGTGGTGCCTACAAGGACAGGGGGATTTACAGATATCCATATTAATGTAAATAAAGAGACTTTCATTAGCTGAAATAGGAGATAATAAAAAATGATTTCTATCTTAGTTTACATTCAAAATGTTACCAGTCATTATATTTATATGACTTTATCATGCTGCTGTTAGGCATGGGAGATTTGCAAGTAATTTTGTTATCCCAAAGCATGATTTCTGCAGAATTCAGGCTCTAAGAAAGCTTAACAAATAACTGTTCTTTGAATGAAAAAGTTGATTTGTTTTCTGCTTCTGTTGAGAATCTGTACTAGTGACATTCTGAAAGTAGTAAAGACCCCTCCTTCTACAGTATCCCCAGAAAGTATCCAGTGTTTGTTTTCTCTCTTGTGAAAGAACATCTGTTGTGAGTGGTATGAGCTATCTTCTGGGTCTGACCCACCTCTAGTTACTCTTTTAATAACCCAAGTCAGTATGCACAGTAAGTAGGACATGCATGGGTCTCCTTTCCACATAATGGATAGGCAGCAGTAACCTTGCATCTGCTCTTGTGTTAGTCTGTCACTCACAATCAGGGGTTACTTGATGCCTAAAATAATTCCTCCCTTGACAACTAATTCATCTGGGAAGAAAAAAGACTCCATCCAGATGGTGGGAATCTCACAGGCTTCTATTTTTTTTTTTTTTTTAATGGCAAGGCTCTACTTTTTTAATAGACACTCTAGAAGTTATATAATGTTTTTAGTGCTGTCATGTGCTATTATCAGCTTTTAAGTATGTATTAGGCATTCAGAAAATAAATCCTTCTCTGACCTGGCAGAATACTTCTCTAAAAGTATGTGCTGCTACACTTTCTACAAAAGTAAGTTTTAATACTTTTAAGTATTATATCTTTTTCTTGATGTACAAATATGAGACAGATAAGGGTGGTATGGTGGGGAAAGGAACAGGACAAATGTTTTTCAGCTGATGCAATGTCAGTTTGATGAGAATTTTGGTGAGTGTCACCATCTGCACACTCTTGTTAGTCCATAAGCAACAAAGGTAGTGGTTTTAGTCCAACACAGAGCAGTTGTCTCTGTGATAAAGCCTACCACTATTGGAAATGAAGAAGGATTGCAATATGTGGCTGTGGAAATGAAGATATAATATTCGTGAAAATATGTTTGATTTCCTTACCTTCTGAAATCAGTCTTCAAGAAACATCTGTTATGTCTGTTGGGAAACCTGCACAGTTTTACCCCACAAGGGGGGTTGTCAGTGTAATTGATTTTCTATTGTTCTCTTGTAAAAGTAGAGGACATCAGCCAGCATGACAGTTGTAATATTATTTTTCATAAATTGAGGTTTCTCTTCTTGGAGTGGACCAGACTCTCATAAGAAACTCAACTCTTGTGACTTTTGAAAAATGAGTTTCTTGACTATGTGTTTGGAAAAAGATCCAAGGCTTAGAGGACAAAATACAAACAAAAAGGTATCTATATTTGCCATTGAAAAGTATTTGGGGAAAAAATTGTTTGCTGAATATCTGAGGTTGAAAATAGTGACATTATATATCAATCTGTTCCCTTGCATTAGAACGAGAAGTGATCACACAGTACCCATTGTGGACAAGAGATGGACCAGCCAGCAGCCATCCTTGCAGACATCACCAAGCTCCCGGAGCTCACATGGCTTTTTGGTGGTGTCTCAGGAAATATGTATAAAAGAAAGGGCAAAAGCACTGCAAAAGGCAGGCATAGGAGGTGAAAAAAAAAGGAAGAAGCAATGGGGTGAAGGCTGAGGTCAGAGAAAGAGGAGGGTAATGAACTGCTCCAAGGCAGAGCATGAACCTGCATTGAAGAGGCCCACAGTAGAGCAAGAGAACTGTGTGAGGAGGAAGAAGAAGCAGAAAGGAACTGTTGTGGACCCATCGCACTTCACATTCATTGAAAGAGGAATTAGGAATGAAGTGGGAAAGGATGTGGGGGAGAACAGTTTTCAATTTTTTATTTTGTTTCTCAGAAAAGCCAAAGCTCTTTCAATTGGCAAAAAATTAATTTTCTCCAAGTGACAAATTGGTAAGTAATCGCTTGACAGTAACTAGAAAGAAATTTCTCTGTCTTTATCTCTGCCCAAAAGCTTTTTCACCCAATTTCTGCCCCTGCATGCCCCCATGAGGAAGGGGAGTGAGAGAGCAGCTGAATGGGAGGCTGGCCACTGGCCAGGGTCATCTCCCCACATGTAGACATGTAGGGGAGCCTCTTGCTCTGAAGACCTCCCTGAAAACAAAAATAATGAGGAGGACAAAAACCAAAGATGTGTAATTTTAGGGAAAAAAAAAAAAAAAAAAAAAAAAAGGAAGTTGAGGCACAGAAGTATTGTATTTTTTGAAGAGGTACAACATGAGGCATCTGCTAGGGAGAAGAGATCCAGCTCTACACCTTGACATTTAAGGATGGCACTTAGGCTACCGCCTACCTTTCTTCTCATATCAAGGCTGAACTATGTAATGAAAATGCTGTTTTCTTGCATTTTGACCAGTTAGCTAGCACTTCATACTCCAAGCTGTCTTAAGCAACAGGCATTGAATTTGCCCTGAAAAAATGCTGTGGTATTTCCATCTGTCAGTAACAGATTAAAAAAAGATTTTGTGGATTCTTTATAAACAACCCTAAACCTTCACCTACGCTATTTATGTCTAAACTAAAGAAGATCTAGTGATTGATAGCTGGACTCCTATGCCAACTACTTACCAAAAGACTGACAAAATAAACTTGATGAAATCTGTACATCTCTGAAGGGACCATGAGCAAGACTGAATTCTCAGTCTTCACTGTCTTTTCTTAAACCCTGCTAAAACGCCACACCGTTATAGAGTTTCAAATTATTACATCAATATAATAGTTTGAAATCTATTTTCTAGTGACTCATGAACTTTGAGAATGAGTATTTCTTTTGCATGAATGTTACCGAATCTGTATTAAACACCATAATTTATTTGTTTTTAGGGCTTATTTTTCTGCTTCAAATGCTATCCTTAGATTTTGTGGCCAACAGGCATTGGAATAGCAAGTAACATTTATCTATGATTAACAGAAATCTGCTAGTGAAGGTATTATTTCTTTAAAAGAAGAAAAAATAATAATATTTTATCTTAATAAATTAGTCTAGAAACATTATTTCATCTTTTTTTTTTCCCCCCTCTCCAAAATATAATGAAAGACAAACAGATGCTGTATGGACATTAAAAACAAATGCATATATTTCTGATTAATAGGTCTTGTAAGTGAAGGAAGGTTAATTGGTCAGTCAAGAAATTGAAAGTAAAATTCTACAGCAGCAAAGGAAAGATGAAAAGCTTAAATAGAGTGATTTTCCCTATTGACAGAAATTATGCTGCCACATGCTTTGTGGTACCAAAGTGATCAATTGCATGGAGTGCCTTCCATTACAAAGAATATTTTGAAACTGAAATGAAATATGATTTGAATTGACCCTTTGTGTTGATATCATCTAAGTGCCCAGACAGTTTGTTTAAGTGAAGCATCTAAACAGAAAAGCCTTGGAAATATGCATCCGTGGGCAAAGTTAGAACTGCAATCAGCCAACACTGTTCCAGTGCAGCTGATCTTATTTTATGACTTGGGAAATGTAATTTACCAACTTAAATAAAAATATTTTTAACTGAATTAATGTATGTATGAATTAGTTGAACTATTACAAGACTAATATCCTTCATATTGAAACACAGTTTGAGTAGTTTTCCACAAATCAAATGAAGAAGCTGAAACAAGGAGCAGAGAAGAAGTTTCTTTCTATGCTTCCCAACTTCCTTTCACTGCTTTAGGGGGTTTTGTGATTTTAGATTTTCACATATTTTTAGTCTTTGCAAGCACTTTTCCCTTCCTTCTCATACTTCAATATTTTCCAGCTTGGAAAACAATATAGGAAGGCGGGGGGGGGGAAGAGAAAAAAAGAGAAATAAGATCTTAAAAAATAATTTTAAAGGAAGTAATTAAAAGTATTATTTAAAATATTTTTATCTATATAATTTTGAAAATAAAAACAAAACTTAAATGTTGTGTTTATCTGATAACTTTGTTTCAAATTGCATTTAATCTTATTTTAAGATGTGTAGGCAACTTTTCTAGGAAAAAATCACATTTTTCCTCTATTTCTAATTTAGGAAAATTTTGAATTTGCAAATCCTAGTGGATTTTATATGTGAAATTGAGTTCCTCAATAAATCTCATTTAATGTGAATTTCCTTTCCTGCTCTAATCACCATGGCAAAACGTTTAATTATTTTTCCGGGGAATGGACTTCAGATAAATTCATGATGATTATCACTGGTAATTTAGCATTACTTTCTTTTTTTTTTCTCATCTCTTTTTTTATTCTGAGTTCTAGACATGAGTATCAACCCTGAGGTTTACGTTTATACAGATGAGAAAATGGAAAATTAATATTTCTGGGAAATCATCTGTGCTCTGCAGAGCAAAAACAGCCCTGGGTACAAAGCCCCATTGGTCCTAGAAAAGCCTTGCCTGATTGACATTTTGAAAGCACTAAACAATAAACTAATGCTTGAAAGTTTTTTAAGTGCTTGTAATTTATGATTTTTTACACTAGATGCTTGATCCCAGGGATATCCTAAACTACATCACAAAATCATCTGAAACCATTCCAGCTTGGGAGAGGAAGGAAAGGGAAGGATATAACATTCTTGGGGTTGTCATGGACTTGGATAAAAACAAGAACTGTACATGCATGCACCCTGAGCTTTTTTAGTTTGTTTAAATCTCTGCAGTCAGATCCTCTAAACAGTGATCAGCAGCATGAGACTTTGTCATCTTCTCTAGCAACAGTGAATTAATTCTGCTTACCTTTTAACAAAAGCCAAAGCACTGAGTTGGCTGCTGGGTGAGCTTCTTTGAGCAGAGCATGCTGTGTTACTGAAGTTTTTCATGTATGTCTGTTCTTTTAGTCTGGTACAGTGAGAAGTTGACTCTAACTTCTGAAACTCCTCAGGATTTGAAGGCAAGGAAGTTGGTCTCCCACTCCCAATTCATGAATTAAGTCAGACTATGAGAGATAATAAATAGCAAATCTCAAATCCTCATCTGTAGTAATCAAAAAGCCAATTAATTTAGTTTAATACATGAAAATCTTGCTCCTTTATCTAAGAAATCTACCAGTGCCCTATCTTGGTAAAACCATATCTTGCTTTTTCTGCATTTCAGATAACTTAGTTTTGGTAAAATAATATTTTGTATATTTAGATCAGCTCCAAATTCTCTTCTAAATGCAACTTGAAAGATCTGAGTAATGCATGAGTAATACATACAAGGCAAAGCAAAGTCTGAAATAAATATGAAGAGACACAAGGAAACTTTCTGGTAAGCCAAAAGGAGAAGCAGGCTTTGTCACTTGCAGAAGAAACAACCTTTTTTAATGGGAAAATGATGAAAAACAAAAACCAAACAAGATCAGAGCCAGTCCTGTAAATCAATGTATCTTGCTTGTTGATTTAAAACCCGATTACAATCGACCATTTCCATCAGTACTCCATTTCCACCCTACTTAAGTGTACTATCAATTATGTTACCCTGCCTTCTTCTGAAGGAGAGTAAAGGGTATTCATAAACATGTTATTTTAGCTGTATTCTTGTTTCTACAATAATTTTGAAGATTTCTAATCTCTATTATAAAAATAAAGTATTAAAAAAGCATTAACAAGTAATATTTGAATCCAGTGTCTGTTTCCACAAGTGCTTTTCTTTTATATTGACATTAAAAATTAGGTGATTTCTCTTTATACTTTCTGTAAATGTCTTTTACACTGTAACCAGAGAAGAAATGAGGAACTGATGAGGAAAGGTAAGGTCAGTGCATCAGATTCTTTCACGTAAGGGTTTTCCAAGCAGGATCAAACTAGTTATTATGGCTTGATTTATTTTTTATTTTGGCAATAACCCTGTAGGTGAGCCTTTGTGTTAAAATGCCTGTATGGAGCTGCCCCTACACACCATTTGTTGCATCAAAGACTTTCAGTTTACAGCTATCTCGTAGCACCTGGATGCTACAAGGTTTGCAGTTCTCACATTTTCTGAAAGTCAATGAACTATAAAATAATTAGCAAAGAATCAGGTCATTTAACTTGAATTAATTTATGACACTGTGTTTTCCCAGTGCTGGCTCCATCCCATACGTCAGCACTTCGCGAGCAGTCCCATTTGTACCACCTTAAAATTGAATTGATCATACATTAGTTAACAGTTATTCACACATTGCCCTGTGGAATAATTTCACAAAAAGCTGTATAACTGAGGAGATGAAAAGGAGTTGGATTTCACTGCTAGTTTAATATGTGCAGCTGTTTCACCCTGACATCCCTTTGCTAAATGTTCAGGAAACTCCATGCCCTAACACATCATTAAAAGGCAAAAAAAGAATTCCTAATTCTCCTGAGCATCTCAAATCCAGATAAGAGTGATAGCCTAAAATATATCATCGGCATTAAGTCCCATGTAGCTGCCACTTAAAAAGAAAACTTCCATAAACTACTTCCGAAGGATATGAATTCTAAGAAAACTGGACTGGAGATTTAGTTGAACAATAATACAACTTGGGGCGAAGACTAGCAGAGTCTTAATCTAGAAGTTCAGCTGGCAGCAGTAGAGCCATGCTTGCAAAGCTTGTACTGTATCATCAAAGTACAGACTTCACTATCCTTGGAGATTCTGCTTAGCCTTTGCATCTCCTGTTGCATACTGCCAAGGGCTAGGTGTGCAACTAAATCACTATCTCTTGGATTAGAAACTATCAGAAAATATGCTCTAAAAAATATGTTAGTTTTTGAAGAATTTTGAAGAATGCATGGTGTTAAAAGAAAGGGAAAAAAAAAAAAACCTCCAAACATTAATTTATTGATTCACAGTGGTTTCAAAATATCATTCAGGCAGGGTTTTTCAAAGGAAGTGCAAAAGAGCAGCCAGAGGGAGAAACCACGTGGACTTAGAGAAGCCATGTAATCAGCAGGTATGCCTGATGATTTTAATTAGGAGTGCTAACCACTTAACTCAATGAAATTTTTCCAAGGAGGAAGGGCACCTTGCTAGTGTAGTGTCTTTGTCCAAGAATATACAGGATGTTTAGCAAGTCCCTTTAAAACTGAGAAGGGAGATGAAACAGTGCTTAATGATGATGAAAGTCTCATCAGCATGAACTGATGTTGCTGTGCAAATACAATTTTTTTTTTCTTTCCTCTCTCTTCATTTTGTCCAGGCAATTCTTAAACCTAAAAAAGAAATAAGACCTCTCCTGGCTTCTAACTTTAGTATTAATAGTGCTGATGTTGCATCATTAATGGTAAAATATTGGATTCGTAATCCTGAAAGCACTGGTTGTAACAAAATGTTTCCTTTATTCGGAGTATAAAACTGACCAAGTACTTTTTATTCATATAAAGCTTTTAACTTTTACGTGGGAGAGGGGATGAGGAAGCTTGCCATGTTAAAGTGCATAAATTCACCTCTGAGTTCCAGACATGGGACGGAAGACCAAACAATTCTTTATGTGCACAGATATATGTTCAAGTGGAAAGGTTGACTGTGTGCTTTAATCTTGACTAAAATGGTGACTCAGTCATGACCCAGCTGCATACATGAGTGAGTTGCTACTGCTATTCAGCCATTAATTCTGGCTAAATCATTTTACAAGAATGAGGAGTCTTGGCTACCCTTTCAGATTTGTTAAGGTTCCACTGTATGAACTAGGACTTCAAATTTTCCCAGAAGACATTGCCTTCTTTCTTGTATTAGCTAAGTAGAACTTAATACCTTAGAGAACTAAAGCATACAATCACTCATTGAAGAAGAAAATTTTGATAGAAGCTGTTCTTCATGCTCATAAAAATTGCTGACACAGTAAAAATAACTGAAAACAGTCTGTAAGCTCCTTGTAATTTAATATATATATCTGAAGGTGTAAAGTCTCCATGGTTAGTGCAAGGGCTAACTCTGGTATTTGCCAGTATTGCTTTTTGTCTAATCAAATGTGGTTGATAATGGGATTCTACTGAATTTCATCATATTAGTAGTCAGTGGTACAAAATAATGTGGAGATATTGTTTGCATACAAATTTCATGTTCTGCTCCTTCTTTCTACAAAGTTCTTTTATCCTCATGCTGCCGTAAAATTTTCAGGATTGTTTCTTCCAGTGCTCTAATTGGAAAGAGATTCTTAATGGCAACCTCTGAACCAGCCCGCTCTCATGTAGTGACAGAGTTCTTACTGCTTATATGGCCCAAAACATTGCCTCATTGCCAGATGTTTCATAAGACCAGGAATTGACGGAATAGTACCTTTCTCATTTTTCCAGTTTGTCATCCTTGCAATTTATAGTGATATAAATAAGATCTCAATGTGAGGGTCAAAGAAATTGTACGGTGAGAACGACTAAGGAGATTTGCACAGCAATCTAGGGAGTGTGGCTGGTCAATGCCTACTTGTTTTAGTATTAACTTATTTACAGTTGCTTTATATTTAGATTTCAAAATGACATTTAGAACTTTCATTGTGGTAAGTGAGAAATATGTTTCTCAAGAAGCTGTTGAAGAGGCAGTAACTTAATTCCTCAAACATTCCGACCTCTAGTCAATCAAGATGCATTTTCTAGATAGCCAAAAGCTCCAGTCTACCTTGATAGCTTTATTACGTGATTTTCATGCTGCTGGTCACACTTGAATTCTTGCCCTATATACATAAAAAGTTGCTTTTCTAGGTCTGATGCTGCAGCTTCAACCATTCCTTTAAAAAGCTTCTTCTAAATATAATTCTGCTAAAAAGACTTATTTTGATACCTGCTAGAAGAATAGATAGACTTAAGCTTAAAGGCGTTTAAAGTAAACAAGCAAAGTAATACAGACTTCACAGCATTTGCTGGTTTTGGTTCAAGCACTTCTGCTGCTCTGAAGAAGTATTATGCTGTTAAACTGCTAGAGTTTTGGTGAAACTCTGGGGTGTCTCATGTGACATTGCTCACTTTGCTCTGGTTTAAACTGCTTATCATGATTTTCAAATTCAGAATTGCTGCTGTAAGATGGTTTGGACACTACAAGGGACCTATAAGTTTTGTAGCATTATGCTCTCTCAACATGGTGAATTACTGCAATTCTTTAAGTTTATTTTGAACCTTATTGTTAGGAAATATAAATGCAAAAGAAACTTGGTTATTATTTTTTTCAGACCTATTAGCACATCTCCCCAGTACTGAAGTCTGGTGCAATAGAAACAGATACCATCTCCTGAAAATATTTTACCACATTATTTAGAGGCTACAGATAAATTAGATGATCACAAAATGAAGAAATGATACCCATATACCTGCAACTTTAGGTGTTCTGTACCAGTATATGTAAATACATGTTACCTTTCTAATGGAATGTACAGCTGAGAATCTGTTCTCTCCAGCTTCCTGCAGCACTCTCCTGCAGCCAGGCCTTTATACCACTGTCCTCTCTCTCGTAGGCTTCGTAGCTGGCAGAGATCTAAGAAAAAGCCTGAAAGAGGAGAGGATTGCTGTCAGAACTTTAAGGATAGATCTGAGTTGTAAAGGGGCATTATAGCAAAACACAATTTTGTCCGTTAATCAAAGTAAGTCAATAGGTAAGAAGAGATGCTTCAGATCGCAATACAGAACTCAACTGCATTTTGGCTTCCTCTTCCCAGAAGCAAGTAGGCTTGAGATAGAGCCCAGCTCTTGTCCTTGTGTAAATCATGAGGAAAATGCTAAGAGCATGACTTGTGTAAGCAAGCTCAGAATCATCACTGGCTTCCCAAAGCAAACCCTTGTGCTATAGATCAGGTTTACAGGCTGTCATAGGAGTCTTTCCTGAGAGCATAAGTTGGTCGGTTTCTGAGCCAGCACCGAAGGGTATAAGGTTATAACAGTTAACATACTCTTGAATGGCAGAGCACCATGGGTCATTGGTAAAATGGAAGGCTTAGCAATGGATCAAATTGTATCTGCCAAGTATATTTATCTTTCTGCTTGCTAAGTGTTAAAGAGTCCTGGTGACACTGATAAGGGAACTGTTACTTATATTTGCAAAGCCTAAATACATCGGGTCACGACCCTGATTGGATAAGTGGTAGCTAACTCTTATGGCTTCCTAACAATAGAGAAAAATTACAGCACTGGTAATTGGGCACCAACTATGGAGGAAAATGTGAATGGCAATAAGTACAAAGGCAGATTATGACTTTCTGACTCCTTGGCATGCTTTAGGGAGTATATGGACCATGCCACTTTAGTCTGATCTTCACAAAGGAATTGTCTTTGAACAAGCCGAGACTGACAGCTTTTTTCTGACTCTGTGTGAGGTTTAAGTCTGGGACCTGGCACTCATGTCACTGGTGCATGACAAAAAGTAGAGAAGTAACTTTAGAAACACAGTAGGCCTTCTGCTGCTTCTTTTGTTGCCTGGACAGTCCAGTGTTCTTTCGTATCACAAAAATACAATAAAGGTGCTAGCCATCGATTTGGTCAAGGATGAAACTGGCATAACAGACCTGCAATGGTGCAGAACTAATCTGCAGCCAGGCCTTTCCTGTGTGATAAGCCCACACCCAAGTAACCTAATCTGCAATGGGAAATCACACACACAAAAAGTGCCCAGCATTTAGTGATGGCCTGAATTTTTTCACAGTCATTTGAAGGTTTCCATTGGGGTCCTCTAGTCATTTGATGTGGCAATTAGCAAGAGGACTTTTGTACTCCAAGGAGATGAAACGGCCCTCTCCAATAATTATTTTATGCCTTGAACAGAAAAAAAAAAAAGCCCAAGGAATAGATAACATTGTTACATCAAACAGCAAATGGGTTGTGCTTCTAGCTACTTATTTTCTTTTATTAAAGCAAAGTGCTACTTTTCCCATGAGAAAAATCCTTGAAATTATAAACCTAAATTTCCCCATATTGTCTCTAGACTATCTACATTTTTATCTAGGTTTCTAGTGCAGTCTGTTTGCTTTGATCCTGCAGCATTTTATAATTCTTATTTGTTTTTAAAACTCTTTATGAAATATTAGCAACACGAAGGGGGAAAGTGTTAGCACCATACGTAAAATCTTGTTTTCTTCCCATCAGAGACAAACACACTGAAAGATAAAGTGACAGATTTCTTACTTAATATGCTTAAGAACTCACATACTCTCCATCAATAATTTTATGCAAGATAGAAGAGTTTGATTCCTTCACAATCTGTATAATCTGCTCAGGAAAAGCTGCATACGAAATGCAGTAACTGGCTTCATTCACATCATGACTTCCCAGTTACAAGGAGACTGTTTGTAGGTGAGGGAATTAAGGCTTGGAGATAGCTCTAGATAGAGCTTATGACAGCATAAGCTGACGTCAGAACTTATTGGTCCTTTTGCAGTATTCTGAATATTTAAGTGGAGTCCATCAGACTTCTGGTTAGAGGAATTTACTTATTTCTTTGTTCACATCCTGCCTTTCTTTGTAGTTGTAGTGTTGTAGATAACAGCAAAAATATTTGACAAGGAATTAATAAAAACATGTTTAAAATTTTAACAGCTAAACTTCTGTTTTATTCTTTAGTTTATTGAGTCACCTATACATGAAACTGAAGGTTTTTTCACCAGCGGTGCAATTTCTTTTTCAGGAAATTAGATACATGTTGATTTGTCTGGGATTAAATCAGAATGGTTCTGCTTCCTTCTGGACTTATTTTTCAGTCACATTAACTGATGAAATTTTACATTTACACAATTCTTTTACATTGAAACATTCCTTAGCAAATGTGTTGTCTTTTGCATCCAATTTGCTCTCCAAAGAAAGGGGTTAGGTCTAGTTGTGCAGACATATGCTGTTGCTACACATATTTAACTTTTCACCCACACTATAAAAAATCCCTATATCCAACATGCAGTTATCAGCATTTAGTCCTAATGAAAGAAAGCATTTTTTAAAGGAAGAACGAGTGGGCCTAATTATGTTCTCACTTAAGCTGAGGGCAAAGGAGATCAGAATCAGAATCAATATATTTTTTTTTTCTTTTTTCTTTCTTTTTTTCTTCCAGAAAGACAGAGCGAATAAGCTTATCAGCTTCACTGGTAGTTGGTCTTCCAGTTGGCATTTTCATTATACAAAATAGACTTATTTTTCCACTCCCAAGAAATTACATAAACATACGTGTTACAGATTGGATGTCACTGCTCCACTCCTTTGACTGAGTCACAAAATGTTTTATTTCATTGATGATGTTTTATTTCATGATGACCTTTCCTACAAATCTTTTACTTCAGTACAAAATATAATCAGGAATGGTAATGGACTATTTGTGTTGACTGGAGCTGGATGAATACATTGCACATTGATTCCTTCACAGTCAGTATAATCTGCTCAGGAAAAGCTGCATTCACCCAGTTCCATCTTGCTTTTGTGGATCAGTTTTATTGCCTGTGTGTTTTGATGGGCAGCCGGTAAATTGATCACAAGCCATAAACTTGCTAATAGTTGAGAGCCAGAATTTAAACTGAGTTGTTAGGACCTTTCTGTACACCACCTAGACAGCTTATGATCATCATTTTTGTGCAAGAATTCACATTTATTGATTCAAATATCACAGCTTGAGAAGATTTTCATTATTTACTTAAAAACTGTAAATGTTTCTGCCAGTGAACACTCAGCAATCCAAAGGAACTGGAACAGAGTTGATTTACTTTTGTGTCAATGTTCAAATAAATATTTACAGAAATGTGCTGCTCACATGCTCAGTTTTTTCACAGTAAGGAGTAATCCAGATGATATGTACCTCAGTCCAGACAAGCAACAACAGACCCAGCAAAGCACAGGGAGATCATACAGTGTCTAAACATGCAGGAACAGCTGGCATTTTCTTACATTTCTCACCTGACAGACATTAGGAGATGTACATTACCTATTGAGTATTAACTTGGGGAACCAGTGAAGTTCTTCAAATGCTTTTGCACAGAAAAAGCACTGGAGAAAAGAGATTTCAGAACAGCAGAACAAAAATGATAGGTTGTGTCCTTGGGTCCGAAAGGAAATCTTGGATAAAGATGGGTAAAGGAATGTGAGTTTGGAGATGGCTGACAAATGAGAAGAGGAGGTAAGCATATTCTGCAGACAGCTGTCTGCCAGGGACAGGTTGATATCGGTCCAATTCTCCATCCAAAGCCTTGTCAGTGCCTTTCTCTTCTTTGTTCCACTCCACATACCTTATTCTGCTACGTACTTACATCCCAGACATACGCTGATTTGTGTCCATATGCTATAGATATGTCCTATTAACTCTCATCACAGGATATCTTGATTTCCTTTCTTTTGTATTTTACCCCCTGGGAATAACTGCTTATGTAATTATTATTACTGAACTATGATAGAAAGAAACCATGAAGGTAGCTCTCTTGTCAGGAAGAGCTCCAGAGAAGATGTAACTGGTCGTAGCAGAAATCATAGATGGACACAGACTTCATCTCAGTGTGGAGACAAGGTCAGGGCTAAGAACAGGCAAATGGACAACAGGCTGAAGGACAGGAGGGCTGAATCTTCACAGCTTCACTCTCACCAGTAAAACCCAAAGAGCAGCTATAATTTGAACCAACAACCCAAGTGTGGTTTAGCCTCACTTGTATATTAGACCTTTCCTACACTACACCTGACACCCCTACGTGGGAGTCGGGTGGGACTGTCTGCCAGGAGTTTGCTCATATCGGGGAGACAAGCATACAGTTAGTGAAGGAATAATTTCTTCCTTTCATGCAGCGGCTTCACGCCGCAAGTCAGTGTAAAGGGTATCAGGTGTGAAGGCGCTATGGACCCATCTGCCTTTTGGCAATTCCAGATGCTCTTTGGCATGCTGTTCCCTAGAATAAATGGGGGGAAACAAAACAGTGCTCTGATCTTCACAAGTTTTTCATCTTTGTACTGCCAAGTTCTGTGTTACAACACACAAAGTATGTGGTCTGTATGAAAGATGAACCATCTTTAAAGCATCCATCATTTCCTACTATTTTGAACATCATTTCCTTCTATTTGAACAAATGCTACTGAATGCACAAGTAAGAGGCCTTCTTTGGGGAGAGAAGAGTCCCTCTCATTTGTCAAAGAAATTCCCAAGCACCTTGCAATTGTTGCCCTGCTTTCATGGGGAAGAGATACAAATTCCAAACTGGATTGCTGAAAATAGATGGAGCACTGCACTTAAGTACAATCATAGGAGTGTCTAGAAAGATAAGGATGTAGCACAAGCAGAGGACTGAAGGTGGAAGAGAATAGCTCTTCCCAAATAAGCTTGTATTAGGAGTAAATGAACATGAATAAGAGCAACATATAGATATGAAATACATTGGAAATCAACTTTGGGTCTCAGGAGGATCTGAAGAAACGCACTATGTCAGCTGCACCCACACTTACAACCCATTACCCATCTATCCTGCTGGAAAACTTGATAACAACTCATGGCATTGTACTAGTTAGAATACTTAGGGATAGTGGAGCAGCCATGAACACACAGTGTATGGAAGTTGTCTGAATATTTATGCAGATATCTCTGTGGTTTTGGTCTGTCTTAAGCTAGGTTGTTGCTGCAACAACAAATAAAATATAGTACAAATGACTTTGACCCATTCATGCAAAAACAACTACGATTAGTCTCCATCTGCCAATACAGAAGAAGTGAAAATATTAACTCACCATGATCCTAAGATGACTTTCACTGAAATGGAGGTTTGTTCCTTAGCGGAGAATGAAGCCACTGATTCAGAAAGACACTTCAGAGTGTATCTTGTTGGCAGCTTGCTCTCCTGTCTCGTTGACTTCAATAGGTTTCAGACTGCAGCTTAAGTATTTAACTGAGATATTTATCTTTAAAATCCTTTATTAAGGCCTTAGTTATGTGGGAATGTTGCAGCGGTTTGACCTAGGATATGAATTTAATTGATTTAGATAAATCAGTGCAATACTTGTGGGAATACATTCATTTTAGCGTAAAAAGAGAAGCTATTAGTTTGTCTTAAATTAGCTTAGTTTTAAATTAAATTAAATTAATCTACTTACCTGATTATTTAGCCAAGCCTTAAAGCCAAGATTTAAAATCTGACTGAAGTTAAACCAATGCACTTTCCCTGTAGACATCAGACTTTTGACCCTGTTGCTTGAATTATGTAGTCTTCATTCTTGATTAAAATGATTCTGTAGTCATCACACAGAGTGGGTGTGGAGAGAAGCCAGCAGCAGTACATGTGTTCCCTCGAGTCCTTTAACAATAAAAGCCAGATTCCTTTGGTTTGACCTATGAAATAGATGTCTTCTTGTGTACTTCTAAAAACATGTTTGCAGTCTGCTCTGGGGATATACATGTACATGTGTTCTTTTAACTGCCAGAGATGCTGTAAAAAACATCAGAGTTTAGGAAATGACAGAGTGAGTGGGTGGCAAGAAAGGATCACATAATCCTCCAAGAGAGTCTTTTGGGTAGAGACTAATTTCAGGATGTGAATAGCAGCTGTGGGTTATCACTGCTTATAGTGCATCAGAATTCTTACAAATCTTTGGTCTGGGACAACATGACTGAGAATTTGTAGGGGCTTTAATGCAGGCTCAGAATAGCAGCCTCTCTAATGCCTCCCTGCCCTCATCCTCCCCACCTCGGTGTCTTTAACGAAAGCAATGGTCAAAGGAGTCTCATGCTTCACCTAATTGCATTTTACATCACAATTTTTACAGCAATAAAGCCAGATTTTGTCCTTTGACCAGTCTGCAAATGTTTCTTTCAAATGTCACTTGAAAATGTCTCTCCCATTGATCAAGGCAAAAGGATCCAGATTTGCTAAGGGACCCAGTCTTTTCCAGGGTGCTGACACCGTTCAGTACAAAAGCACATATGGTATACATATATACACAAAGAAGGACCTAGTATTTAAATTTGAAAAAAAAAAAAAAAAAGAAAGAAAAACACAGTCAGCCCTCCTGAGTCTAAATGGTCTACAAGTTCTGTTGCTAACACTCACCACTATCCAAGCTAGCCACCTGTGGGGAAGCATGAGAGGAGGACAGCTGGAGATGGCAGTAGCATCACTGAGTTTCACAGTCTGCTTCTGCTGCTCTGGTTTGGCACCTGTGAAAAGACAAAAATCCTAAATCCCAAGGCAGGCCTGTCTCAGCAGCACTTATCACAGCAGATGTCCAGGAAGCTTAATAAATATGTGAAGGCCTACTCCATATGCTGAGGAACATACTATGGACATTCTTGTGATGCTCACACAGGTTCTGACGTTCCCTTGCTTTCGAAAATGACTCTTGCTACTCACCAGCAGTCCCACATTATTCATCTTTTAAATGCCCAGGTAACAAACTGAATGAATATGAACTGAGACCCAAATACAATGGAAATTCAAACCAAAAGATTAAGGGGAAATTGTATTTTCTCTGGTTCAAGTCTCTAATGCCAATTGGATTAATTGGGAGGTTAATCCAAGATACTAAACACTGATATGACTCAATTATACATGGTATAATAGGATGCCATTCAGTTCCTTGGCTATTTTGTTCCCTCCCCATGGGGTAGTCTTGTCTGTTTAGATCATAAGTTCTTAGGGACTTGAGCTTGCTACTGCTAGTGTCTAGCACAATAGCAGTCCTTTCACAGCTGGCCCCTTGGCAATCCAACAAGATTACATTTACTATCAGTATTGTTCAGTGGGAATTTTTCCATTAACTTTAACTGGAATTAGAGAAGGCCCATAAATGCTTTGAAATATATTACTCATAATGCTGAAGTAGAGGTGCGTTCGGTATATTTTTTCATGGAATATCAAAGGTCAGAAGCAGGTTCAATCCTAGATATTGTTCCAGTCTCTAACTTTTGACATTCTGCAAAGCAATCTTTTGGACTGCTTTTTTCAGACTTTCACAGCGATCTGGCAGAAGATGCATGTGCAATTAGGCTGATGCAACCTTTTCTCTTCGGAAAACACCAGCAAGTGAGCATAGGTGGTACACAGAGAATGTGTTGGGCTTGGGTCTTCTTTGCCTTTGCGTGGTTATTGTTTGCAGTTATGTTTATCATCATTCAGTGTGCTTCACACGTTCTTAGCTTGATATGACAAAAGGTCATATCAAGCATGGGAAAGTAAAACCAAATATGTTTCTGTGGCTTTGATACTGAAATATTCTTGAAGATGGAACAACACCCAGTATGCACAGAGTAAGACGGCATGTGAAAAATAAGTCTGGTTTTATGTCAAATTTAAATGCAAATTTAAATGCAAGTTTAAATGCAATTGCAAGGGAAAAGTATACTAAATAGCAGTGTTTAATTACCATCTCCTCTGTGATTTATCAAGTGTGCACTTACATTTGTATGCACCAGCAAGGCTGTGTCTCCCAAACATTTGACCTCAATCACTCGAATCAATGGATATTAGAAAATTGTTATTCCAATTATGATTCGCATTAATAATCTCAAGACCAATCATCACATAGAGTTAATATCTGAATCAAATATTTGTTTTAAGATACTTGTTGTTGAAACATGGATTTTTCTCAACATGAGATCTTTTTGTGTGATATTATTAATTGAATGGATTTTTTTTTTTTTTACAATAGATTTTAACTCAATATTTTTATCCAGGTGTATTTCAAGAAAAATTATAACAAATTTTACCCACTCATATTCCTTTTTAATACCAAAACTGAGAAATGTTAAATTTAAACACTGTTCAAATGACTTCAAAAGCAGTTTAGACACATTTCAATTAAATATTGAGTGAAATCTTGTGAAATCGGGTTCACAATTAAGCTGAGAGCAATCAATGCAGCAGGCGTAAAATGTTTACTGTTACTCTTTTTGCAATATTATTTGCCTAAGAAGTGAAAAGGATGGTCCATACTGTTTTCAGAGTAATAAGTGTGAGAAAAAATACAAGAGAAAAAAAATCTTTACCATTATCACTTGAATATTGGGAAAACAAAGCTTGCGGTACTTCAGGTCCAGCAAAGGACAGCCTGTCTGCCAGCAAAACTCTTGGGGAAATAACCTGGAGGGAATGTCAGTTCACTGCTACATGATCTCTGGCTGAAGGAGTGTACTGGGCTCCAATTCAGATGCTAAGAAACTTAGGAAACAGAGAACAAAAGGACCATTTTATCTTCAAAAGTCAGTATACTGATAACCCAGCTCTTCAGATTAATAGCAGATTGCTCCATAAACAGGACTATTCCACTAAAAAGACGGTGAGCATAAAATGCTACTCAATATATGGAAATAGACCAGAATATAATCTAAATCTAAATAAATTAATTCTGAATTATCACTACTGGATCAAAAACATTAAGCATTTTCAGACATTTTGCCTGTAGATAAATTGTAAAACCTTCTTTTGATATTCTTTAGGAGATGAGAGGCTAAGATAATATTAAGACAACATTTCTTAGTGTATCTAAAGATGAAAGAAAACTCCCAAAGAGTGTTCACCAAATAGGCACTCACCATGAGCTAGGAAATTGGTGGTTCAAATGTCATGGGGAAATAGTATGTCAGTGCAAATTCTTTAGTGATCAATAAAGTATTCTGCATTCAAAACCTTCACAAAAAGGTTTCTGAGAACCTCCTCAGACTCCCCTAGGGACAATCCTTTGACATATTCATTGACACCTACTGGGGTAGTTGTCTTTCTAGTTTTGCTATAAGACAGCAATTTGCCACCTCATTATCAGTGTGATTGATGAGAACACCATCTGAAAATCTGTCACGTGATGATTGTTGGTTTGACTCCTCTAGATTGATCTCCTTAAAGACATACACTGATGTGCATGACAAAATGTTTTCTGGGGAAAGATGTCAATGACAGGTTTTTTGAAAGAAACTGCAGTTTCTGCAAAAGCAATTGACTCTTCCCTCCCTCCTCCCCATCCCTCCAATTCACCCTTTTTTCTCTCTCTTTGATATTTGTGTTTAAAAAGTAGAACATTAGACAGCTTTTGCTTTTAATGGCATTCCGGAGTTGGCTTGCTCTACTGGCAAATGTGGTGACTTTGACACTAAAGTGTATTAGGCGCTTGCAGATGTCTGAATGAAAAGTAAATTAGAAATGTGATCAATGCACAAATACCACCTCTTACTAAGAGCACACTGAACACTACATCACTACAGTGCTTTTGAAACTTGCATAATTTCTCCCTCTCTAGCTACTTGTTGCATTTCCATTCTCTTTCTCTTATGCTTTTTACAGCTCTTCTTTGTGTAAAAGCTAAGCATCCCGTATTTTGAATTGTTCCCTTTTTCTTTCCCATTGTTAGCATCACTTGGCAGGTGCTTCAGTTCTGTTATGGGAAGGTGAGTTTGCAGCATGGTGGGAAGTCAAGAAAGATTTCCCCTCACTAGCCTAGCAAGAGCACACAGAAAATCCCTTATTGCTGTGTCTCCCTGGCTGCAGATCAGTGAAAACGTGGTTGGACACAATTCAGCGCCCAGTGCAGCAGAACCATCCTCATCTGCAACATGCAGCCATGAGTTCTGTGGATCCATGATGCATCCTGGCGTGTGACACAGCTTTGAAATCAAAGCTCCAAAACAAGAGATTGCCTCTGTCTTGCCCATCTCTACTCCTGTTCACCAGGGTTAGACAGCCACATCTTTTCATTTTTGGTGCTTCCTAGCTTTTTAAACTTATCCATCTCTACATAGTCCTGATTTAAGAAAGTGTTTCTAGTGATAACATTAAGATATGAATCAACAGGCCACCGTCGTGCTTCAGGAATGAGCTAGAGAAAATCGAACACAACTCACAACCAAAGTCTTTTGATGTCAAGGCTAGTTGTTGGTCATCACTGTCACTGGCTCCTGTTACAGGTAGGATGGCTGCCCACAATTTGGAGACACCTGAGAAGTACGTCCCTGTACTATCTAGTTGCTACACTGAAGACAAAGAGGATGGAAGAGGGCCCACACCGTGCTCTGCTCTCCAGCCAGGTAATGCAGTTATACCAACTGAGATTTAGATCCTTCTTGGAGCCAAGGGTGATACCAAGCACCTTGTTGGTGTTCACTAGCTCCCTAGTTTGTCTCATTTAGCACTAGGCTGAGACATTAGACACAGGAAGAACTTGCTTTCCAAATCTAGATTTGCAAGTTTTTGGTTTTTTTTTTTTTTCCCCAAAGAGTATGAATTCCATTGACACTACTTCATTTTTCTTAGTTTCTATATATTTATAGTCCAAAAAAGACTTGAGTCTTACTCTTTTCTCTCCATCCATCAGATTTCCTTTATTTTCTCCTATTTCATTCTGTTACCTTTCCAATAGGAAAGATCAACATGTTATCATAAAATCATGTAATTGTAGAATAATTAAGATTGGAAAATACCAGTAAGATCATCTATTCCAACAGTCAACAAATCACCACCATGTCCACTGAACCATGCCCCTAAGACATATACTTGTCAGCTGAGAATTGGGAGCAAATACAGATTGAATGCAGATGTTAGACTAAAGGCTAACTCCTATGACCCAGAACAACACCATAAAATGCAAAATCTAGTAGATACATTTCTTTCTGAATTCTACAGAATATTCCATTAGGCCGGAATTGTTACTTAGTAAAAAACACCATACCCTTTCATCATTGTCTGTTTAGTAGTATACATTTTATATTGACTATGTTCAGGAAAGACATCTCAATCTTTAAGATATTCAGGGAGCTGATACCTAACAATGAACAATAGATGAATTCTAATCTGCTTTACTGAAATGACTGTTACACAAACGCATCCAACTCCTTATATAAATATTTGAAGATAAAGATTGTACTAGAACTCTTTAAAATACATTTTCACTAATAAAAGTTTATTCAAACATATCAAAGAAGGTCTTTGAGGGCTTTGCTCTTCAGCATAATTTTAAAAACTCACTAGTATTGTTTGAAAGAAAAAAAGCACTAGTTCTGTCATCTTCTGCTTCTGCATTTTTAAATAAGCTTCTTCAGGACAGAAATACTGCAAGGTTCACTGAGTTCCCAAAAACATAATGCTCCTATACAGAATGAAACAATTCTGTGTAATACATCCCAACAACACTGCCTGGTAGTGCAGGGCTGGGAGAGGGGGCTGTTCTACCCCACTGACTGTGCAGTGGAGATTTGGAATGTCATTAAAGCCCGAGAGATGACATCTTGGATGCATATAGGTTGAGAAGTAGAAAAAGAGCCCGAGAGATGACATCTTGGATGCATATAGGTTGAGAAGTAGAAAAAGACCCCTAGCTGACGCATGCTGTTGCAATCACACTGATTTCCAGTGGCTAAGGCTGTTTGTCCATTGTAGTGGTGCAGTCCTGTGCCCTGTGCTAAGGCTGACTACGGGTAAACCAAGAGCTTGGTGCCAGTGCCAGGTGCTGTTCTCCTAGGAGACTGCACGAAAGGCAGGGCCCATCCTCACTGCAGTACACACGGGACTGGGGCAGCTGCCAGAGCAGGGAGAGAGTGAGAAAAGAGAAGTCGGGGAGGGGGGATCCTCGCACAATGTGGAGTGACTTCAGGCAATTAAAAGGAAAACGAATGAAATTTCTGGCTGAATGCCAGAGTACTCTTTTTTTCCCCCTTCTTCGCTGCCATTAGTCCATGAAAATGGGAAGGTATGTGAGGAATTCCCCACTTTATATTCCAGCTCCCATCTATTGTATTTTAGCTATGCCAGAGCAACACTGTTATTCTCTCAGGCAGCCTGGGAAGAGTCAGGCATCTTGTCCAACAAGACTGATGACAGGGCTGAGGCTGACTGAGCTGTGGCAGAGCTTAGCAATGCAAGCTGAAAGAATCTGCTGATCGGATAGGGAAACAAGAGCGCTGACTTCTGCAGCAAACCACCTTTGAGGGAGGTATCTTTTGTTGCCACTGTTTGATCTATAGGGAAATAAATAGCTTTTGCTTAATCATTCTGTTTGGAGCAGTGGGAGGTCAGTGATAGCAAATCGATATTGTTTCATGTTAGAAGGCAGTAAGGGTTATCCTACTTTTACTCTATGCTTGGAGTCTCATGAAACCTGTTCTCCATTTTTTGTTGTACAACCAAACATTCTCCATACTGAAGCTAGTGGCAAAATTCCTACAGATGATTATAGAATCTGAAATTCAGTTACAGAGAAACTCCTAATCATCTCCAAGGCAGCATACATTAATTAATTGAGTCTTCACAGAATCATAAATGTTGGGAAAGACCTGTAAGATCATCTAGCTCAGCTATCACTCCATTACCACCATGCCCACTATCCACTCCCTCAGTGCCACACCTGAATAGTGTCTTGCAGCACTCTTGTGAAGTAGACTAGCATTACTGACACGTATATGCCAAAAATCACAGTTCCACCAAGTTGGGGAAAAAAATTGAGAATCCTAATTAAAACATCTTTGCAGATGTCCATCCGTCCTGTGTGGTACTGCCCTGCACAGGGTAGAGGCACAGTCCTGCTGCTGTGATGGTCTCACATAGATACCAGCATCAGCTGCCTTCATCCCTGCAGCACAGCTCTCTTGTGCTTGGGAGGGCTACAGCTCCTATGCCCACCACTACAGCTCAGCTAGCTGCTCTCATCCTGGCTCCAGCAATGGGCCATAAAGAATCCAAAACACCTTAATATAAAAAGACAGGATTTTAAGCATGTCCAACTGCTTGTCCAACTGCATATCAAGTGCAAATTGTGTTTTTATGGATGTAGTACTTATTCACTTCTCTTAAGTGTTTCACAGTTTCAAAATTTCAAAAATAATATAAATCATATTCCTTATTGACAAGCAGAGGATTCATTTTGTTTTGAGAACATATCTATAAAACTCTATAGAATTAATTATTTACCCTCAGTATTTTCAATTGGTTTCAGGGTTTTTTTAACACATGGAGGTTTGTAGTAATATGAATACTGGTTAAAAGCCATTCTTTAGGAAAAATATTGAGTATCTGTGACTTCTTTGTAGTAAGAAGTAATATAAAACACTCCTAATTTCAAAACTACTTCAGTAAATTTGTTTTTGAATAAGCACCCAACTCTTGAAAATCTGAATTCTGTCCTCAGGAAATGAGGCCTAGTGAAAACAACCTAGAATCTCGACAAATATTTTGAGTCTTATGATTCAAATTAATACAGCATCTAGCATCATTGCAGACTTTGGCTTTTTGGCTTTTTTTTCCCTCTTTTTAGTTAGCATTTTTGCTCATCACTCAATACCTCAGGAAAAACACACTGACTGAAGTATAAATTTCAACCACATAAATAGCACGCCTAAAATTACACTGTCTGAAATTGAAAATATGATGTCCAAAATTATCTTTCCCCATTTGCTCTAAAAAATTCAACAGAGTATGATTTTTTTGCTTTGTCTATAGAAACTTCAGATTGTGAAATTTTGTTTCCCCCACTAATTCTTCTAGAATTCTCATTTCCACAGTTTTCTGACCAGCTCTACTAAAATAACATCAGCTCTCTCCCTCTTAGTACGTTCAAATATAAATGCGTATAAATCCTATTCATAATTTTATAGTGGTTCTGTTAAAACCAAAAGACTTTTCTATCCAAAAGTACAAAGAGGACACGCATATCCTGTATTCCAGGGGATTTCTTAGCTGTCATATGAATACCTTCACATAGGTTCTCATGCAGTTTGGCATAATGATATAGGGCTTCTTGAACAGGTCCATGATTTAATGATTAACAGCTGCAGCGGAAGGGATTTCTAGCCTAGTTTTGGTGGCATGCATTCAGGGAGACACTCCAAACTTGTTTTATATCACATTACATAGCAACAGAATACAAAAAAACCATGTACTTCTCTTTCTGAATGTGGACAGTTGAGAGGCAATAAGAATTAGAACCAATAACAAGGAAATAACTACTAACAAGGAATGACAACACTGTATACAGTGATGATGTTTCTTAAATCATGCAACAAACTCTATTCAAGGTGCATAAATGATTTATCTCGTTAATGTAATTGAGCACAGACTTTCCACTTCTCCAATTTCCTTTCATGAAGAGCTCCTTGCTCAGAGAATGTTGTTCCGTTTCATTTGTCTGTGTCTGCAGACTAGGAAATTCACAACTTGTGCTGTTACTTCAAATAGCAGTCCCACTGAGAGCCCTATCATGGAGCTGCCCAGGGCCAAATTCCCCTTGGCTTACTTTGATGCGAGACTGAGATACTCCATCTGTGTCAGCAGATGTATTGATTGTGCTGATATACCAGAAAGGATCATCTGAAGTAGCAGGCTTGGTTTTCAAGAGCATGAAGGAAGAGTCACCAGAATGGAGATGCTGGTGCCCAGAGGCTTGGTGTACATGTTTACAGCCCAATAGTTGCCTCATAAAGTGTTCTCTTTAGATGGAGGTAGCACCAAATGGCACGTATGTTCAACAAGACACAACAACCTCACGCAATGCTACAGACCTGTGGCAGAGCAGCCAGAAAGCTGTGTGGAGGAAAAGAGTCTGGGAGTGTTGGTCAGTGCTCAGCTGAACACAAGCCAGAACTACAAGAAAGACATTGCCGCCCTGGAGCATGTCCAGAGAAGGGAGCTGTGAAGGGTCTGGAGCACAAGTCTTATGGGGAAGAGCTGGGATTGTACACTCCGGAGAAGAAGAGGCTCAGGGGAGACCTTATCGCTCTCAACACTGACCTGAAAGGAGATTGTGGCAAGGTGGGGCTTCTCTCTGATAGCTAGCAATAGGACTAAAGGGAATGGCCTCAAGTTGCACCAGTGGAGGTTCAGACCAGATATTAGAATTTCTTCTCAGAAAGAGTGGTGAAGCATTGGAACAGGCTACCTAGGGAAGTGGTGGAGTCACCATACCTGGAAGTGTTTAAAGAAAGGGTAGACATAGTACTTAGGACACAGTTTAATGGGCAATATTGGTGATAGGTGAACTGTTGGACTAGATGATTTTAAAGGTCTTGCCAACTTTGATGATTCTATGATTCTATGCCACGAGGCATTGGCCTTCTCCTTGTTTAGAGTATTCCATATAATGCATGTTCCCTGCTTCTTTAGGGTTCCTTTCTGTGAAAGCAGGGTGAGACTAGGAAGAACAGGTCAGCACACATTAAGTCCATATCTTATCCTGTTAGGGAGCAAAGACACAGCCAAGGCTCACAGCCAAGAACAGGGGGTTCATATCCAGAAGTACAGACCTAGCCAAAATGCCCTGAAGACATGAAGGATTGTCCTCTTATTTCCAGAACTGCTCTGTGGAAAAGCATTGATTCACATGCAGAAGGCAAGGTTCATTTCACTCCAGTTCAGATGTCTACAATATAAACTTGTACATACGAATACTTGTTTTCTTTAGTGGGCTTGAGGAAAACAGGTATTCCTCTTATACCTTAAATTACTAACTTCAGAATTAGATTTCATCACAAACTGCTTATTTATCTTCAGTAATTCTAAAGATAATAAATGTGATAACCCTGAAGTAGATAACTTCACTGCACCATGTAAACTTGGAGGACAAGAGTCCTCACACAGCACAAGAGTGTATTAGTTAATTTATTTTGCTCTAAGTTTGTCATGGATGTAACCTATAGCTGAAGTTAGAACTGGATGAATTGACTTTGGTTTTGTATCATCATAAATGATGGCAACATTTAGCCTTTGATCTAAACATGATTTGTTGTTGGTTTTTTTTCTTCTTTTCTATAGGGAAAATATAATAATAAATAATTATGAGTATGTTTCCAAACTTTTTGGGGAATTTTTTTCCTTCTAACAGCATCTTTAGTCAGTAAGTTAGTCATCATTTATTAGTCTTCTAAATATGTGATCATACTGAAATATCCCCTTCTTTACTAAAACAAACAAGCAAACAAACCCAACACACTTAGCCAGACCTAATATCTCTGTACAATGTGATTTATATATGCTATCATTTTCCTGTACTCTTGGACTTTGGTATGTTAATTAGTAGGTAGCTGGGAGTTGTCCAATGTTTGCTATCAGCTGGACTAGTTCTTGAGAAGTTCTTACAGTAAATTTTTATTGTTTCCTTATTTTATGTGAAAAAACGGAAGAAAAAAAAGAGATGTATACCAGTGACTGACTATTCAACTCAACACCATTACATTTCTACCATGATCAAAAAAAGATAACCCTGAATTTGAATAACTGAAACATGGAAAGAGAATAAGGTAAAGAAGAATAATAAGAAGAACTTGGAGGCATTAACTTCTAAAATCTAAGCCAATAGGCAATATCCTTACAATTCAAAAACTGAAGCAATCAATGTGCAAACTAATTTCTAGTATAATACTTATATTTATGGAGAAGATTTAAGCAAAGACTTACAGAGAACACATCATGTTTTTCCCATGTTTCACAACTGTTTGAGGGAGATGTACTATGTCCTTCCATTCATCTTCTTATACATCAGCAGTACAGAATCATAGAAGAATTTGGATTGGAAGACCACTTCAGAGGCTGTGCAGTCTAATGCCTGCTTGAGGCAGGTCCAGTTAGAGCAAGTTGCTAAGATATGGTAAAGTTTTGAGTATCTCCAGGAGTAGAGACTTCAAGACATTTCTAGGTGATCTGGACCAACATGGTCCAATACTCTGATCGTAGGAAAGAATTCCTCTTAAAGACAAGAGACTCAGGATTAGAAGGTCAGATGATCTGAAGTGCTAAGTATGAGTTCTATAACACAGTCTCCAAAGTCATCCACACGGGGAAAACAAAAAGTATTCTAGCTGACAGAATCACAGAATGTCAGGGATTGTAAGGGACCTCAAAAGATCATCTAGTTCAGTCCCCCTGGCAGAGCAGGAACACGTAGATTAGGTCACGAGAAACATGTCCAGGTATGTTTTGAATGTCTCCAGAGGAGACCCACAACTTCTCTGGGCATCCTATTCCATTCTGTTACCTTCACCACAAAGAAGTTTTTTCTCGTATTTATGTGGAACCTCTTATGTTCCAGCTTGCACCCACTGCCCCTTGTCCTATCATCCTATTCCAATTCCTATTCTAATTCATTTAGTAGCCATTTATGACAATGCAAATGTAAATCACCTTAAATACACTGCTGATATGACAAGCACTTTCACTAAGCAAAGAAAGTAGTGTCTTTTCCTCTTTTTTTTCATTTTTCTTCACTCCTCTTTTTTTTTTCTCTGCTCTACTCTTTTATTTTTCTTTTTATTTATTTTATTTTTTATTTTTTTAACAATATACAGACATCACAGAGTCAAGTTTGTGTCTGCAGTTTTTGGAAAAGTTTGCAGATTTTCTCTGTGTGAGTAAAGAGATGAAAGCAGAACTCAAAGGCACAAAAACAGCAAAATACAGCGCATCTTAAAAGTGAAGATCATTACAAAATGTCAGGAAAAAAAAGAGTGAGAAAGAGTCTCCTGCCTTTTGCCATAGAATTAAGAAGAGTATTGTGATCTTGGATTTAAATGGTATGAAAAAAGTCACTATACCAAATGATGATATTGGGCACTGTGGCCCAACATACTCTTGACATTCTTTCTGATAGTCCCCAAATAGACTTTGCCTAATTAAAATGTTGTTTATGTCCATTTTTAGTGTTAAACGTTTTTTGAATACTGCTCATTCTGGAACAAAATTCTAAGCATTTAAACCTTAATTTGAAGCCATTACATTAGAATTAATAACAAACCCAAACTACTAAAAGATTTTTTGGGCATATCACTTTACGTAAACTGATGGCAACAACAGCACAGCAGCACATTTTTGTTTTCAAATGAAACTCATGCTCAGTTTCAGGAGTGCCTAAAGATTCAATTGCACAAGATACTGAAAGTCTTGATTTTTCCACTCATTTCAGTCTCAAATAAACTGCAAGAAAAGGTATGATCTGTAACCATCAGTGTCAAACAGTGTCATGTTTGAGCTAAGCTAATCCAGGATGTGGGGCTATTAAAAGCAGAGATGATTTGGAGGTGTGCACTTACTGTGTGCATATAGCTACTGTTTTGCATAGTGACAGTTTGCCAGGGCAGTGCTGATACTTCAGTGCCAATGTAACTCAAAAAATACAGCCTGTAGGGTGCTGAAGAATCAGCTACTTCTGATTCAGGCAAGTACATCTGGTTCCACATATTAAAATTTACCTGCGTGTCATACGCCATATGAAATAGGTCTGCTTTTTGTGGAGCTGAATACCATATTAATCTGAAATGTATCAGTTCATAGAGTAGGATTAGTGTTCAATGGGTCATCTTCAAGTACTGCAGGAAGATTCCACTGAATGCATGTATTTATTTATATTAATGCCTATTTTGATTTGTACCTATACACATTTATATAAAATATGTCACAGGAACTACTGTTTCTGAAAGCTGCATCATTGCGGATCACACATACACAGATTCAGAAGTGAAAGAACTGGCCGTATGTAAGATATGGTAGCTATGGAAGAAATGGTTTACTTCTCAACCACAGTCTTACTCATCTGGATATATGCAACCATTTATATGAGGATGCCTTCTATGTATTTTATCCTGAACCTCTAATCCACTGAGCAGCAGTAGTGAATAGCAGTTCCTTCAGTAACAGGCATCAAAGTATGAATTACATGTTATTTTCCTATAGGTGAGCTTAATTTATCAAAGGTTTTCAGAAGCTGTAGTAAATAAAGGACAAACCCACATCAAAGACATGTCTGGGCTACTTTTTTGAAGGCAATTTACAAAACAAGAAAAAATTATGGAGCAGTTGAGGATTAGGGGTTATCAAGTCTACCTTAAAGTGCCAGGTTAAAAAATTTGGTTTTGTTGTTGAAGAATCTTAGTGGATGACTCATTTGATAAAACTGCTTATCTTTTAAAAAAAAAAAAAAAAAATGTAGCAGATTATTGATGAAAAAGAAAAAATTTCCTCAATTTCAAAATTGACATCAGTCAGATTACAGAATGTTTCACTAAAGCAAAAGGCATTTGCAAAAGCTTAGACCTGTAACTTTAGACATAAAACCAGCAGGTGCAGACCTCTCTTCACAGCCACCAGTGACTTCAGTGTTATCTTCAAGAAGTTAGATGCAGGATGCTTAGATTTGGACTGCCAAATCTTCACTTCTGTATTTCCTTTTTGATGGGACTATAGAGATCGGATCTAGGCTAGCCTTTGCTAGCAAGACTTCCTCTTGCTTTTTTTTCTTTTTTTTTTTTCCCCTAAAAAAATACAATTGTAAGGAAATGCATTTCTACAGTTCTACTGAATACTTACTCTAGATGGAAATATGTTCACTTTTTACTTGATGTAGTCTGAAGTTGTGAATAGTTCGTATTTATATATCACAAGTCATGCAGGATTGTTACATGTTTATGCAATTCTATTTTTACTTCTGGGAATTTTATGCATTTTACCCTGCAGTTTTGGCAGGATCTCTGGATTTAGAAGGATTCTGTCACGTTGGATTCTGAAAATCTCAGGATAAAGTCTGATTCAATGCGAGACATCCTTGAACAGGATGTCGAGGTATGATATGAACTCATGACATGTTGTAAACCTCAAAAAGGAACTTGTTGACCCCGGACTGTGAGAGCTAATTGACTGGCTGGGTCATAAACCTACGCATAGAATGGAATATTTGCTGGATATCATCATAGCCTCATAAAGTGTTCTTCCAAACATTATTACCGTTTCTGTTTTACTAGCTGCCTCTTGCTTTGAAGTTCTTGCAGCCTTATCAGTTGCTTCTCATACCTAACCATACTGATCATCAACATAGTTAGAAAGGCAAATATCTGATGAAAAGTTAATTCTGAAAATGTAGAACTGTCTCTAGGTTAAATGACACATGATTTGCCTACCACCTTTAGCTGATAGGTTTTATTTCTGTCCAGCAATAGTTAACAGATTGTCTTGGTGTACTTTCAGAGCTACAGAGCTCACCTGCTCTTACTTCTCCCCTTTCTTTCTTTAGCCTTATTAGACCAATAGTTGCACGCACCAAAAATCTGCAAATGTTAATGTTTAATCTGAAGAATCAACTACCATTTTTTCTATCTTTTTACCTCCAGGAAATATATGTTGATTCTGTCAACTGATCCCTAACTCAGCACCATAGGAATATTGCTTCTCCCCATCCCTCTTCTTCAGGCTGGAATAGATAGGAATTTATCCTGTGACTTCTAAATAATGCTGAATTAGGACAGCTTACATCTAGGCTACTGGATTCAAAATGCTCTTTTTTTTTCCCCCTCATGTTCTGTCCTTTGTTTAGCCTTTTGATTTATTAATGGAGGCTTCTTTTTGATCTGGCTTTACCTTGTCAGTTCTTCATGTCCCACCCATAGACTTTTTATTTCTTTTTCATCTCATGATACTGGCAAAGAATTCTTAAAAAAAAAAAAAAAAAAAGAGGGAGGGATTTGAGATTGTCATATAAAACCTGTGTTACTCAGTTTTCAATATCTCATTGAACTTCTCACAGCTTTGATATTTTAAGTAGGTATCACAACAAAGGGAAAAGAAGTGACTGGAAAGGTAATGCAGTGTATTAGGCCTGTTAATGGCCCTGAAAGTCCCAAGAAAACCTGCTGAAAGAAGGATCCTTTCCCATGAGTACTATTTAATTTCTCTGAGATGGTTTCCAGATGAATTAAAACCCTAAGGAGCAAATTTAAGCAATGCAACTACTAGCTGCACAGTGACATCCACTTTTATTTTAAAAATTCTTTTTTAAAAGTCTATAGTAGGGAGATTCTGGAGAATCTGTTTCTTCATTTGTTCTCCTGCTAACACATTAGAAAATGCAGAAAACCAGAATATAGCCCCAATTTTTCCCCTGCAACAGCAGAGCAAAAACAAATGAGTGATGAGAATAATTTATTAAATAACTCCTTGCAGGAGCTGCAAGTAATGACCCTGCTTCAACACTTGAAATGATTAAGTGTGATATATGAAGCAGATTAAAAATCTGTTTAGGAGAATTTAGCTGTGCAACATATGGGAGTCTAAAAAAGCAGAGAGTGATCTGGCTTTTACATTGTCGTTTGGGGTCAGGAGAGACCCCAAGTCTGATCTATCTTCTGCCATATGTTTCTTTTATGACAATACAGACAAGTCAATTAGCTTCTTGGTTCCCCATCCATAACCCAGCTGGTATTCTCCTGGACTCCAGTGAAAAAAAAAGCAGAGGTCCTGAGAATTACAGATGCAAAACCTTCCCCTGCCCATGCTGTGCTCAGGGAGAGGATTGGTAGTAGAGAGGACATTAATCCTACATCCCTGCCCTGCTCTACACCAGGAGGGCCTCTTTTCTCACAGTATCATCCTGCACAAGTCTCATCTGCTTGGGCTGAAAAGTGGTCACTTCAGATGGACAGCTCTGTGTGCTCCAGCATTGCTGCTCCTAGGCAGAGCTTGGCTTGTCTGGGCCAGTAGCAAGCATCACAACAGAGGCTATATCCCACAGTACGGTGATATGAGTGAAGGTACCTTGTTCTGACATATGAATGGAGCAGGTGATCAAAGGACATAAGAAGGATTAGACTTAATGAAAATGCTGATATGGCGATGCAGATACTGTTAACCTCAATGCAAATGCTTGTATTTAAACCACGTGTGCAAAAGTTAGCTCCAAGTTACCTTTGCATATTCATTTCTTTGACTGGTTCTCTCCTCCACATAATTGTACATACTACAAAGGCTATCCCAAAAGTAATTTCTACTATGATATTATGTTGACCCACTACGTCAGAGGCGGATGGTGGTACAGCAGCAGAGGTTTAACCTACTCACCAATACTCCATTCCATTTCATTGTCGTGTGACAGATGGCAGGATAGGAGTAGAATATTTTTTCATCGTGCCATCTTTGGGCTCTAGCAATAACCACAACACACAGAGATGCTGAGAAACTTCAATCATTTTGATTGCACTGGGATTGATGGAAACTGATGTTTAAGGAAGGGGACACTTTCTTTCAGGATCACACCTTAAACTGTTACAATCCAAACTGTCCTGATACTTGCACAGCTAAAACAAATACAGCATTATTTCACTCAGTTCGTACTTCCTTGGATAGGCAATGAAAATAATTCCATTATTCTCCATTTCTGATCAATAATTTTTAATTTCTGGTCCCCTATTCAAGAATTGGATTGCATTGCAGAGGAGTTTCTACATCACATTTCTAAAATCAGCAGCTATTGATTCAATAATGGAAGGTAAACATTTATATTTAAATTAGATTTGCAGAATCTAATTCCTAGAAAGGAAAAACATGTGGCACTGTGCCTTCCAACAGATAAACAACAACAGACAAACTCATTTCCAAGATGAAATTCTAATGCACTCAGTCTAGATTGATTTAGTTATTCATCCATAAATGAATATAGAAAGCTTGATCCAGGATGCAATTATTCATCTAAATAATTTGATCCACTTAACGCTCCACTGAACTTTAGAATTCTGTAACTGAGCCTTAAACTGTAGTAACCAAACCATAAAAACTGAAGATGCATTCTGACAAAGTAAGACATGGATTGGATCATCACTGAAGTGGGAGGACAATACTCATCAGGCTTGAACTGTGCCTTGGCTTTCCACACAGTGGCCAACTTGCATCTCCCCTTGCGTGCGTGGCTTTTGAAATTACTTGCGTTTCAACAGTTGCTTAAAGTTTGCTATTTAATGGTCTCTCACATTAAAGATCCTTCCAATCTGATCACTGGCAATGATTGAAGGATCCATCTTAACTTTTGAGACTGCTTTTTCCCTTGTGACCAGGCTACGGAATGGGACATAATAGAGGGCTTCCAGCGGTAACTGGAAAGGTGAGCCCTGCAAAGCCTGAGCACTGTGTGGGAGCACCTGGTCACACTGGGTTTGACAAACAGCCCTGCCACTATTCATCCGTGAAAACGGCCCGGTAGAACACAATGCCCTGAAAAATAACCACAACAAAGCCTCTGCACTAAGGCAACTTCATTTCCGTCTGCCCATCAGTTACAGCTGGAGACAGACAAAAGCTAGCAATGGATTTCCCAGGTAGCGCCACAAGGAGGAACTGATTCTTCTGTATGACTGTGGTGATGACCAGAATCAGGTGTAAATTTGCCTAATATTTTTCTAAATTACCTTTTGTTTGAAAATACCAGGACAGTATCATGTCATCAGATCTGCTAAAATCCATAGCTTACTATTACATATTACACAAACCTTGGGTTTGATATTTCTACAGGATACTTTTCTTAATGCATAATTAGATGTTAATGAGTCTCATTTGCTACCTATAGGGGGGACTATCAGCATCTTTAAAGCTTGGAACATCAGAAGTCAGTGTTGCTACAGATGTAGTTTAAGATTTATAGCCTGAAACTAAATCTGAATAAAAGAGATTGGTTATGAAGTTTTTTTTAGTTTTAACAACTAAGCTTCTTCACACAAATAAAATATAAAGTGTAAATGAATTGCTGACACAGAGTCTAGAAAAGAAATAACAGCTATCAGGAACCACAATTGAACATTATGCCTTGCAGTTTTTCTCATCAGTTTTCCCAGGACATCTTTACTGACTAACAAAAACTGGTGCTTCCATATTCAGGGACAAAAGAAAGAAAACTATTTTTTCTTTCCAAAATAAAAAAAATCTTTCAAGTAGTCTTTTTTTTTTTCGTTAAGACTTTATGAAATCAGAAACATTTTCTCTTACACAAAACTTCTATTTTATTAAAAAGTTATGTCCTTTTATGGCTAAAATGGATATCATTCTTTCTTGCTATCATATTCCATCTATTGTTTTTGCTCACTTGATGGTCACAGGTGGTTTAAGTTGCACTTTGGGGAGGTAAAAATGTATAAATGTGTATGTGATATCTGCCCATTTTCCAGGAAGGAAAACTTCACTTGTGCAATATGGTAGGCACTGGATAGAAGCCTAAGTCAAAGCTTCAATCCTTCTGTCTTGGAATCCCTATTGTCTCCCTGTAATGTATCCTCGCCCTAGTTTACAGCACTAAGTAAATTAAAAAATGAATGAATAGCATTACTTTTAACTGTAGCATTACTTTTAGAAATGGCTTTCTTACAGCAAGTTTCCACTTTTTTCTACAGCAGATTTTTCAATTTATGTATATTTTATTCCCATTTTTAATGAAAACTATATTTGACTTGCAAGTTTCTTAAAAAGAATACTCAGTGGTTGTAATTGCACTTCTAAAAATGATTGACTATATATGTCAAATGGTATGTTTTCTTGTTCTTATTAGGACTTTTTTTCTTGTACCTGGTACTCTTAAATAATACTTATGGAGGTTGATTTGAAACCCTAGAAGCTGGCAGTACTTAGTAATAATTTGCTGTTTTGCTCAGATGCAGGTGTGGATAGTAAGCTCTTAACTCCACTGAATTCAATTCAACTACGAAATAATTTTTATGATTTTTTCTTTTTACTGACTTTAAGACTATTTTTAAACTACACCTAAAATAGCCAGTGAGGATATGGGCTTTTTTGTTGTTTCTTATTGAAGACAACCAGGGCTGTACTAAAAACTGGATTTCAGAGGGAAGCACACTTGCCTGTATAGTCAAGAGTCCTGGGACCATCCTAACCTGGGAATAATGAAAGAGGACAATTGTGAATGGTTGAGCAGGTCCTCGAGGACTTCTCTCTGGTTACAGGCTGTAATGGAAGAGTTGCTTTGCTGCCCCTGTTAGAGAGTTGATCTAGTCTGCTTTACACAATTGTTTATTCCCAAATAAGATATTTCAATCCTATGGTCTTCAGAGTGCCTATTGAAAGCACTAATTAGTGATCGTTTAAAGTACTTAGGTAATGTTAACTCCACACACAAGGGATGCTCTTGAGTCTGACCCCTGCTCATTCCATTTCTTTTTGGAGCTTTGAAGACAATTGATTTTTGAAGACTGCAGCCTTGCCTTAAACTCGGGGACTAAAAGAGTGGAGACCTAATCTTGATTCAACCATTCATGCCATCTTTAAAGACATGTTTACTCTTTCCCCTCTAGATGTCAATTAATAGATTTTAAAGTCAGTGAATTAACCCAGTGTGAAAGAGTTTAGAGCACAATTACATGGGGGTAGAAAATGCTAATTATAAATAATCAGGCTCAAAAAAAGAAAAAGAAAAAGAAACAGTGAATGCACCCTAAATAGCTGATGGGAACAGGCAAAAAAAAGAAAAAAAAAAGAGAGAAAAAAAAGAACTAACTTGAAAGTATGTAGGTTGCTCTGAAAGTCATGCTTCCTATTTATTTGCATGAAAGGTACAACAGGCACAAAGAGCACAATAATACTATTTGTTACAGTAAATTCTCAGCTACGAAACACTCTTTTAACATAGTCACCACTATAAGCTATGCGTTTTCACCAGTAATGAACAAGAACCTGCATGCTACACTCATAAAAATCTGCGCTGACGGAGGTGACCTACATCCATGTCTGACACCATTTTGTCTGACTACCCTTCTGCTGCCATCTGTCGCATGGCAACAAAATGGAACAGAATATAGGCTTGAAGGTTCAGCCTCTACTGGTGTACCGCCAGTATCTCCCTCTGATATTGTGGGCCAACATAATATCATAAAAAGGCATTCCTTTTGGGGTAGCCCTTGTAGTATGTAGAATTGCAAGGAGAAGAACACCAGTCAAAGCAATGAAGATGCAAACGTAACTTGCAGCTAACTTTTGCATACACTGGTTCAAATACAAGCATTTGCATTTAGGCTAGCGCTACTGGCATCACCACGTATAACATCAGCAGCACTTTTATTAGATCTAATCCTTCTTAGGTCCTTAGATCACCTGCTCCATTCATACATCAAAAGGACCCCACAAAATTCTCTGACAAATAACCCTACTCCAAAGCTACCCATTTTCATTACTATTTTGTTAAAAAAGATGTGATTTAGGATTAATTGATGAACAGCTGTATAGAACAAAACCGTGATTTGCACAACCAAGGAAGAAACCTCAAGGATTTTCTTCTCCCTTTTAAAGACTGTCCTTGAGCCAGGATATACTGAACATCTCCCAAAAATATTTAAAAAAGAAAGAAAACCAGGAGGATCATGAAACACCTCTGATGTAGACCTACAAACACAAGTGGGCAGAGGTACTATTGAAAAGGAGTACCTGATCCTTTCTGGGAATGATGAAGCCTCCTGTCCTTTAGACTAGGCCCCATAGCTTTTGACAGTGGATTCAAAACAAGCATAGGACACTTTCCTACAGTTCCTCCCAAGAATGAACATCGGTGTCAGAATGCGTTTTCTGAAGTCATCTGGAATTTGGAGTTAAGAACTAAAGAGAGGTAAAAGCTTTATTTATATGAGGTAAGTGTGGCAGGAAAATAGAAGCTTTAGTTACGAAATTTACTGAATATATTTCTTCTGTGCAGTATGCTTTTGTTTCATTAATACAAGTTTGATAGTAGGTTTGAATTTATAACGGTTGCTCCAAAAGTAATGCCTCCTATTATACTACGTTGGCCCACAATGTCAGAGGTGGATGTTGGTGCTATGAAAGTAGAGGTTGAACTTTCCAACCAGTAGTCAATTACATTTTGTTGTTATGTGGCAGATGGCAGCAGATGGGCATTCTGACAGAATGGCATCTGACATGGAAGTATACACGGAACAAAGGTGTGTCATTGATTTCCTCCGTGCAGAAAAACCACTGACATTCATCAGTGCTTGCTAAACATTTAGGGAGACCACACAGGGGGTGTGAGCACAGTGAGGCAGTAGATGGTGTTTTTTCAGCAGTGGGGACAGTGGGTCACTTCCACTCGTGCAGTTCTTTACAAGTACAGCATGCAAGCTCTAGTTCATTGTTGGTTAAAATGCATAACTAATGGTAGTGGCTACACTGAAAAATAGCATTTTGTATCTGAAATTTTACTCTATCAAATAGTGTTATTGTGCCCTTTGTGTCTGTCATAGTTTCCATGCAAATAAATAGGATGCATTACTTTCAGAGCAACCTAGGTGACGTAGAAAGAGAAAAAAAGAGAGATACATGTATATGTGTATTCCAGAGATTAAACTGGAAAATAAATTTACCTATGGCTAAATTGTGTATTGGAAGAGCTTCAAATAGCCCATTAAATACTCCAGTGGTTATTTACAATAGGATTAATTTTACTCACATTGGAGAATACCTATTATGTTTCTTTAGTTTATGCATAAGCAGCTGTCCAATTAAAAGGAATTGATCTTCTACAAAGCTTGTATTTGAACATAGCACTGCCCACTGTGCCATAACTCCTTTGTATTTGACAGCTAATATGCCGTGCAATTAGGATAACAGCGGTTTGTTGTTTCTTTTTTTGTTGTTTTGTGTTTGTTTGGGTTTTTTCGTACCCCCCAATTCCTTAAGAAATTACCTTATCATTCTACGATAATTGAGCATTCCTTCTCAGTTCTACAGGTCAAGGAAAGGGTTAAAAATTCTCTATCTCTATCTTGATCTTTGTTGAAATGGTGTATGGGAATGAAATGGTTGCCAATTTGTTTGCAATGCATTCTGACTGTACGGGAGTTCTTTTTTTCCTGACAGGCAGGTGAGATCAAAGTGATGCAGGACAAAAGGGGCTCAGCAGTGATTTGTCAGGGGACGAAAGGCAGTCCTGTCTGGGAAAGTGGCTGTAGCCCAGAACGAGCCTTCAGATCACTAACACACTAAAGAAATCATGGCATGAGAAAAAGTACAGCAGAAAAGGTTCAAAGGTCAGTTTTATTTGGTTTGGATTATTGGTGCCTCCTTTTAAACCAAAGAGCAAGAAGGGGAAAAAAGAACAGGCTAATAACCTTTGTTATTGTCCAGGAAAAAACTCTTTTGTACACATTGCTTGGGGATTGTCTGTAATTAAAATGCTGTTGTTAGATCCAGGACCTGATCCTGCAAAGTTTTACTCATGTGAGTAATTCTCCATTGCATGAATAGTTCTGTGAGGTTGCTCACGTGAATAAAGATTACCTTCGTGACAAAGGACTTGCAAGTTCAGGCATTACATTTGGTCAGGGGATGCAGGTATGTGTGTGTGTGCATCTGTGTGACTGCTCAGTGGTGGGTATCTTTCTTTCTAAAGAGAAAATTAGAATTTACTGAATGACTTGAATAAACACATATTTGAAAACTCAAAACTTAGATAAAAGCAAAAAAAAAAACAAACCCAACCAAATAGCTACAACTACTTGCATTCTACTCCATGAGACTCATTACAGAACCACTTCTGCAAGATACATCAGTACAACAAAATGAGCCAAAGGAAAAATTCTAGTTCATTCACACCTGCCTGAAAAGAAAAGCCTCAGTAAAGACACCTACGTTGCCACATCTATGAGGTATAATGAGCTTGAGCTGAACATATTAATATGTAATAGAAAAGAGACTCACCTGTCCATTCTAGTCTGACATCTTGTCTAGAGAACACACTGTATAGCACTTCTCAGTTAGGAGAATATCTGAAAGAAAGCAGTGAAGTGAGGTGAGAAGTAGTGGTCAGTGTTACAGATGTATAAAATAAGTGACAAAAATACTGCCAAAATAGTATTGAGAGAAATGTCCTTTACAGACCCTTTCTGTGTCTTCCCACACACGTGGAACTTGGCTGTGGATCCTGGTGATACCAAGATTCCACATATGTAATGCTTACACGACCACTTCTGTGCAAGACCTTACATCAAACATTAACTGTAGTTGGTGACTGATATCTACAGCTGAGTTATGGTATTTGGCAGTGCTGCAGTTGTATCACACAAATAATAGAAAACAAAAGTTGTCCTGACATCTCTTACTAGTCACAGTACACACATTTGTTCCTAAAAAAAAGTCCTTTTCACTGGGAAAATATTCCACAGGAGCTAGTAATCACTAATTTAAACTAGAGACTGCAAGTAATGAGGAGAGGATACAGGTCTTTCCCTGTGGATTTGCAACACCACCTGTGCCACTGGCAGCCCTTGGACAATTCCTGTCTATCCAATCATGAATTACATGTACAGCTTCCTTCTAAGACGCTTGAGGAATATCTTTTATTTATCTTGGTTGATATCTTGATAATTCTGGTCATCCCTTCCACGTGATTTTTCTGAGGACAGAAGAAGTATCAGAAGCCTGTCTCAGATTAGAGAGCGCACTAAGGTAACATAGCACTGAATTATTAATTCTCCTTCTTTAAGTTACAGGTGAAGAATGTATCTTCAGGCCCAACAGCTCTGACAGTCTCACCCTCCTGTCAAACTGGGTTGAAACTGGAGAGTCAAACAGTCTTGATCTGTCTAATACATTCTTAGATGTGCAGTCTTAGCTATAAGATGTCTAGAACATGGTATTAATCATTGAATAATCTAATAATTGAGAAGTCTACAGTAATAATCAGTTTCTCTGAAGAAGGAAAAAACTGCTGTTATCCTCCATTGATAACTGGATTTCCCTCGAGAGTTCCCATAAAAATTAGTCCTGAGCCCTCTGCCTCTCAGCACAGCGGGGCAGACCTGGCTGCTGGGGCTGCAGGGGAAGCCAGAGAGGGAGGTTTGTTGGCCACACAACCAAGCACCTCAGGGAGCAGTGCTGAATGCCATGGAAAAAGAGAGCTCAGCATGGGAGCTCTTGCTGCTTCCCAGGAAATAGTGCAAGCTCTACCTTGATATATCAATGCTAAAGTGGCTGGATAAAAAGAAATAAATGTAAATTTCCCAAAGGAAGAGAGAGGGACATAGAAATGAAAAGAGATGACCTCCTCTTTGTGCTGCTGGATTTCAGCAGCAGGACTTCCACAGAATAGGAAAAGAAAAATAAAGAATGAACATGTATGTTTTTGTTTTCCTCAGCAGATAATTTCCTCTAGCAAGTTCCAGATCCAGTCTGAGAGACTTGGGGAGGGGGCCTGCACTCCATGACCTCTTGAGGTCCCTTCCAACCGCTGCTATTCTGTGATTCAAGCAGCCACGACTGGAGGCCGCTTCGCTGCTGGCTCCACTTGGCTCTAAGGCCTGGTCCCACTTATTGCCTGATCACAGACCTACTGAAACCACGGCAGAGACAGGAGGGCAGCAAAATAATGCTTATCTCACTGCAAGCAGCCTGAGGCTCCTCATGATAATGCTGGGTGTCCTCTGCATTCCACATGCTTCCTATCTACCTAGCACAAGTGGGACAGAGGCACTGCCACCTGCACCTGACACCCTGCAATCAGAGCGGCAGCACCGACATCGGCTCTAGAAAGACAGCCAGCTATTTGCACCTGTATACCTGGCTCTCTCAGGAGTTAGTTATGGCTCTTCCCTTGAGACAAAAGAAGTTATCCCACTAAAATTCATCTGACTTACTAATTTCAATTGGCACTTGCTTGTTCTCTTCTCTCTGTTGATAAATACATAACTTGCATAACTTTTCCTCGCCCGTACTTCTGCCTGCTTGATGCTCTTCCTGCTCCCTTGATCTAGGTGGAACATAATCAAGATGCTCTGCATCATGAACACCTTCAGACAACCTGTGACCATGGATGGGATTTCCTGGGATAACTCCACCCCATGATGAAACCTCTGCTCTAAAATTAAGGAAGTTTGAAAGCAATGTTAAATAATCTTTAGTTTTGAGTCATAATTAATTCCTGGCACTATATTTTCTCTTCCAGGAACATATGTTCATGCACGTGGCATTTCCCTAAGGCAACCTCTTTCAGTTTTCATCCCCAGTGCCATTCCATGAACAGACCTGGGTCTGACCCCTGCTCCTGTCATCTGACTTTACAAAGCGTTGATCCAACCACAGCTTGGAGAAAGAGGGATCTTTTATCTTCAGGTAACCCAATTCCAAAAGATCTGCAGGGCTGAGTGAGATCATAACAAGCCTCTGATTGTGAAAGTAACAGGGATAGATTCTAAAAGTAGTAAGAGATTTATCTGAATAGCAGGCCCTTCACGCACTAAGCACAATTACATCATGGATATGGGCCAGATACTTCTCTCAGTTGCACCACACTCCTCTGTAAATCTAAAGCAGTGCTTTGAAGCTGCTCTCAGAAACACATGCTGAGTTACCAAAAAAAGGAACAAAGTTTGTCCAAGAGCTCGGCCTATTAAGTGGTGAATGAGATCCCAAAGGTGTGAAGCAGATGTATAGGTCTGGTCCTCCAGTTATTAACAAGTTACATATCTATGGGTTTTTTTTTGTTTTGTTTTTGTTTGTTTTGTTTTTACACTTCCTCTTTCCTCTTCCAGATAGCCCCACATCCTTTCTTTTTGTTATTTTCACAGCTATAATTTACAGTTCTGTATGTTCTGAATATCCTCATACTGTTTGAGCCTGTCACAAATGTTACAAGCCACGTGTCAGTTGTCTAAACTGTACCGTGGCACATATTTCAGTAGTGTTACATTTCTTGTACTGCTTCCTTTCTTTCTTGTATTGAGAAGGCATGAGCTAAGAAACAGAGCTAAGAAAGATAATTAAATTGCTATTTAATGTTTCTGCATTCATTGTTTTGAATATTTTCATTCAATAAACCATTAAGAGATTATGTGAGAACAGGGCAAAATAATTTTTCTAGTAATAAGATTGGGCCTGATCCAAATCCACATGAGTTGAAGAAAAGGCTCTTAGGGAATTCATGGACTTTGAGTAAAGGCTTAATCCCTCAGTCCTCAGCCAAGGAAACTCTTGCTGACTGTAACAAAAATTTGCTAGAGTAAGGAACGTGAGCATTTGTCTATTGATCTCAATAAACTATACACCACAAACAATAGTAATAATGAGTATTTAAGATGTGTACACATAACAGATGGGCTAGCAGAGCTCAACTGCAGCAGTAAACCACACGTTTTTAACTTAAATACAGAGGTTTAACTGTTCAAAATGAATTTATTGCCTGAAGTGCGTTACAGCAATTGCTCACACCATTAGTATAAAATGAACAGCACCATCTTAAGTCTGAAGACCTCAGATTGAATTTTTCATAAAAGAATAATAGTTATGAAAACAAAACAAAAAAAAATCCATATGAATGCATAGAGACAAGTGATAGCATACTTGTTACACGTGCAATGTTTCCTTTAGAGAGTTCTTTGTATTGATTTTAACTGGAAACTACCTAAATCTTATAATCTCTGCCCGAGAAAGCATCCTAAACTTTGGAAACCATGAAGCTCCTGCCCAGAGTCTTTCTCCTCTACACTCTCCTGCTTTTCAGGAGTTCAGAGCATGCAATTCAATAAACAATATTGCCTTCACACATAGAAGCGGGTAATGTGATCTGTGTGGTCTGGAAAGTCATTTAAACGAGATTATATTGTTCACAGGGTGCAGAATAACCCCACTAGGAGACCACGAAGCAAAGAAGATAGAGCTGAGTGAAATTAATTGAATTTCAGAACCTCCACCCGATGCCAGCAGCAGGTGTGAGCAAACTACAGCGAGCAGAAAAGCCCTGCTCGGGAGGTAACACGGCTCAGCCACAAACAAACACCTTATCCTCACCGGGACAGCCGTGTTTTCCTTGAGACCTTCCCACGGTCCGCGGTGATACCAAGGTAGAGTTTTAGTTGGAGAAGGAGGGCGATTTTTCTTCTGGGGGCTCCTCCCACCGCCTCGGTATTTATTGCTCTACAAATTGCAACTTCCTCCTCGTTAGAGAAGCGGCTGCTGTAAATTACTGCTGCGCGCGGGGCAGCTGTTCAGGAGTGGAAATCACATCAGCTGCTTCCAAGCTGAATCTGGGCTAAACAAAGAAATAAACATTGTTTTGTTTTTCTCTCGCCCCCTTTCCTTTCCTTTCCTTTTTTTTTTTTTTTTTTAGGAGAGGTTTTCAAATGCGTTCATTTATTTCCAGTGTTTACATTTCTGTGACACCTGAAGAGCAATACGCATTGATTTGTCACGCAGTTCTTAGACACACCTACTCCTCTCCGAGGGCAGTCAGCTAGGAACACCGGTGCTTTGTGTGCTTTGGAATCGGAGCACACGGTAAGAATAAAAACATCTGTGTCAGATGCACACGCTTTTACCCGCTGGCTTGCTGGGGGAAACGCTGCCTTCGTGGCTTTCCCCTAAGAAAGTATAGTAATATCCCGTTAGCAAGATCAAGCTTAGGGAACCATAGACACCTATGATGTTCCATTTAAAATTACAAGTTTCAAAGGAATTAATAGATCGTTATAGGCTGTAATTCTAGTGTAGCTACATACGGTCTAAACCTTACTCTCGCCTCCACGTTAAGTAACAGACCCGAACTGCTCTCTGATTATTACTTTGGGGCTACAAGGAGCTTTGGGGCATCATTAAAAATATTTCCAGAAAGAATCGGTAGACCACATCTGACGTCCCACCCTCTGCTAGAATCAGACCACATCAAAGGGACCCTTTTTGTTTTCCGAAATGGTCACCAGACAACTTAAAATATACAAGGGCAGCGTTATGTTTTATTGTATAGATGTCTGCCTAGAGGAGAACGACGTCAGGTTGCTGGCTATTCAGCGTTGTGCCGAGCGAGACGAGGTAGCTGCAGCCCTTTGATATTTTGGTGGAGGTCGTATTCATTTCATTTGAAAGGGACTCATTAATGACAGACCTGTGAGCTCTCCCCTCCCTAAGAAGCAGGGCACACACCGCTTGGAAAGCCCGGGGCGGAAAGATTTGTAGATGATGGTGCTAATTATGAAAATGTGATCAAGATGGAAGCTATTTGAGCAGAAGTCATTAACGCGTTACCCTTCCACCCACTGCTCTTTTGGGTTTATTAATGCGGTGGGAGGAGGATTTTGTGGGCTTGTTTTTTTTTTTTTTTTTCAGAGCGCTGATGAAAAACGCCCTGCAAATCCAAAATGATGCAACGTCATCTGCGCACCTCCAGGTTGGAGAGATGCTGTCGTCACCGAGAGTCGATACTCGCAGTGCCGCTGAGCGCATCTCTTCGAGCCCCGGGGTCCCTCGGGGGGGTCCTCCCCTGTCCTATGGCCTGGCAGGGATCGAGGGTCCCCGAAGGTCGTGGGGGGGGAGCGGAGGGACCCGGCCTGGGACAGCCATCCCCCCCACAGGCTGTGGGAGGGGGGCCGGAGCGGCTGCGTTCTTATTTTCAAACGGCCACAGCGCTTTATTTTCATTTCTATTTACTTTTCCTAAATAGACTGGAACCGCGTTAGTGCCTGGAAGCGGTACTGCGGGAAAAGAAAACAGCAATAAAGAATTAATTGTACAAACATTTCTCATTCCCAGATCCGACTCTCCCCGTGAGGCTGAACGGGTGGGGAAGAAAGGGAGGAAGGGGTGGCAACGGCGGAGAAGGGAACTTGTGGGTTTTTGTGTGTTTCCTTTTATTTCAGAATGCCCTGTAATGAAAAGCCTTTTAGCCTTGGAGAACTACTAAATATTGAGCGCAGCTTAAAGCGGGGATGAAGGTCGCATCCCTTCGCTTATTTTCCCGCTAGTAAAAGCTTCCTTTTATTAACGTGTAAGAAAACCCTCTAGCTCTGCGTAGGAATGTCCTTTAAAATATTTTATAGACCTCTTCTTGTGCGCCGACAGCGGGAAAAAATTATATCGGTGAAGGTCAGGCAGTTGAATTCTGTCGTGCTTCACTTCAAAGGTGTATTTGCGTGCCCTCCGAGCACATTAATACTAATTATCGCCCAAACACTTCCCCAAAACTCCCACTGCCCATTTCAGATGCAAATCTAATTAACGAGCCGCCTTTGAGCGGCACGCAGAACCGCCGCAACGGAGGGAGATGTTGGACCTCTTGCCTTCCCCTCCATTTATTCCTAGGCGTGGGCAGCGGTGTGAAGCTGCGCGGTAGCGAGTGCGGAGCTGCTACAGCTAATGAGGCACTGAAGTTAGAAAAAAGGATTAGCCCCAGCCTCTTGCAAATGCATTGAGCACCCATGTAACAACATTTGCTTTCCGGCTGGGCCCCACTTTGTCGAAGTTAATTTAAAAGTGACTGCATCTTGAAAGACCTACCTAAATAGCGCGTGTTACTCGTAACTGGGAGTTGGTGGATTTAGGGATAGCTGTTTGCTTTCAACACCAAAGCGAAGTGGGGGGAGTCCTCGAGTGAAAGCCACGGAGACGCTTTCCCCCCGGCTTTTTCATGCTCCCCCGTTTCCGAAAGACGCCTAACCGAGGTGGTCGCTGAGGGCACCGGCGGCCGCGGGGCTGCGCGGGGGGCGGCGGAGGCTGCGCGGCTTTTGCGCGGAGCGTAAGGCGGCGGCCGCGGGCAGCCCCCGCGCCGGGGGGGAGGCGTGCGTGGGGGCAGCGGGGATGCTGTGTAATTTTATCCACGCTGCACTCTGGGAGTTCACACGAGAGCGATACCTTTTGCCTCCTCTGCTTCGTATCAATTGGTCGCAGATCGGGCTATTGTTGCGGGGAGCCGCTTTTATTTCTATGCTCCACCGGTCAGCTATTTCCCCGCAGCCTCCTGCCGAAATTCAGCGGGGCTCTCTCTCCCCCCTCCTCCTGCTTCTCGTGCCGTCTGTCTAGCTGGAAACCCAAGGAGAAGGCTGAGCGCTGCTGCTCCATCTCACGCAAACAGCTGGGACTCCTCGGCGGCCTTCGCCGATGTCTATTGATTTAAGTAAATCTGAGACAGATAAAAGAGCCAGATCGGGGCCGATGATAAAAACTTGCCGATGCTTCGCCTCTGGACGCGGTGCGCGCCGTGCCGCCCCGCCGCGCCGCTAGCCGGACGCCGTTAATGGGAGCCCCGGTGCCGCTCGCCCCGAGCCTCCACTCCCCCGCGGGCTGAGAGCGGCGGCCACCATGCCACGATGCTCGTGATCTGGCTCCTGCTGCTCGCCCTGCTGCCCGAGCCGCGCGTCCCTGCCGCTACGGCCTCCCCGAGGGCCCCGCGGGATGCGGGGGGGCGCGGCGGCGTCTACGAGCACCTCGGGGGAGCGCCCCGTCGCAGGAAGCTCTACTGTGCCACCAAGTACCACCTGCAGATCCACCCCGGCGGCAAGATCAACGGCACCTTGGAGAAAAACAGCGTCTTCAGTAAGTACCGGGCGCACCTTCCTCAGGCCCGCTCCCCCCGGGCTGGGCTGCGCGGGGAGGGGGTCCCTCGCTCGGACCAATTACGTCCTTCGCTGCGAGGATGCGGGCGATGCCGGGGACGGAGCGGGACGGGGCTCTCCCGCTGCTCCTCCCCTGCCCGGCGCCGCCGCCTCACCGGGGGCCCCGAGATACCCTCCTGCCCTCGGAGGGCTGGGACCCGCAGAGCTGCCCTCGCCCCACCGGGCTGCATGCAGTCCTCGGCCCTCCCCGGTTTGCCTCCCTCGGGCCGAAGCACATCTGCCCCCTCCGTTAAGTGCCGGCGACGGCTGAGATGAAACGGGATATGTCGGAGCGGGGGCTTGGGCGAGGGTGGAAAGGGGGCCCGCCGCTGCCTCCGGGAACCCCCGCAGTAGCCCGTGGCACAGCCCGGCCCCGCCGCCCCAGGAAGCGTAAATCTCGGCTGGTGATGGCACACAGAGATAGGGGGACCTCAGGGATCTGTCTGAAGTCCATAAAGGAAACCACGATTTCCTAAAAGAAAACGCCCTCGCTATCAAAGCCCGGAGGAGACATCCTTCAGCGGCGAACCGGTGGCTGATTCAAAACAGCTGTACCGAAACCACCGGAGCTCTCACGGACGTGATTGGGCCAAGATGCAGCTCTGCAGATGGGACGGGGCCCTGGCTCTGCTCTGTCATTGCCAACAGGCAGCAACGGGTTTGGGTGTGAGGACCATCTCTCACCTCCAAAATCTCAGAGCCAGCACTGAGCTGTTGGACCACAGCAGGCAGACTGAGAGCGGATGGAGCCAGAGAATGCTGTGCAGGCAGTACAGCATCCCCTGAGACATTCGTGCCTCCTTCAACATCGTGGCACATTTGGTTGGGCATAGACACCTTGGCAGGTTGTGTCACCCTCACCTGTGATATCCTTCCAGTATTTGAGACCCCATCATTGACAGCCTGAAACATTTCCTCCCTTTTAACTTGGCACAGGCAGTCACACTGTCCTTATCTGGAGGGCTACATCGACCTCCTAAAGGACAAGTTCCTTTCATGATTATATATGTGCCTCTAAAATGCTGTTTTACCCTCCGGAGACCCCAGCAAAGGCTTTGTCCCGAAATGGAAAGCTTTGTGACGGGTTTCAATAAGTCAAGAGCTCTTGTGTCCCTAAGCATTAAAGAGGATTTAAACTTTTCTATATACATATAGGATTAAGTGAACCTCTAGTTCAGTGTCAGATCTTTTTCATTTTTGAAAGAGTTCAATCTCAATCAGACATCTGAGGGTTTATTGTCAAGCTTGCCTCCCCACATCCTTGTTGTTTTACATTGCTTCAGATAAGAGTCTTGTTTTGCATGCTGCAGTATGGTCACAGTATGGTTTTGAGGTGGGCTAGCAATAGCTATGAAATCATACTGCACAATTAAGCAGACATTCAAAAGCATCTCAACAAATTGCATATGATGGGGAGCAACAACGTCTCATCTGTTTTTTTCTAGGCATCCTTGAAATAACTGCCGTTGATGTCGGGATCGTCGCTATCAAGGGCTTGTTCTCTGGCAGATACCTGGCCATGAACAAAAGGGGCAGGCTTTATGCATCAGTAAGTTTTGGTTAAAGCTTTGGCGTACGTCTGCCATTTCCTTTGATGAGAGCAGGTTCAGTGGGGTACACTGATTTCTTACAAATGAATGTTTATAGAGATAAGATTTAATGTCTTAACAGTTTTCTGTCTAGAATCATTACCAGTAACTGAGCAGTACACTTTTAAGAAGCAGAAAGAAGCTGCGCTCTTACTTTCTAACTGCATTTACAGCTAAAGGCAAAAGAGTGTATTCAGCAAAAGCGCTTTTTCATGTGGCCAAATTTCTCGGGCAATGGTGTACACTGATGAATATTCTGGGGTCAGCCTTGCAGTGCAGGATGTGTATCTCTATCCTGAATGATGTTGTATTTGTATTCAACGTCTGCCTTGGCTGCTGGCTGGGGATATAAATGTCAGATTAAGTATATCCAGAAGCAATTGAGCATCTCTGCTACAGGAAACCAACCTACTGATGAGAGTTCCTCCACACAGAGCAGTTGGGCAGTGAAAGAATTAACGGGCTAAAAACCAGAGCTATAGCAAGGAAAGGGAGTGTTGGAAGCTGTAAGAAGATAAAGGTGAAAATAAACACCTTATCGCACTCCTTTGACATCTGTCCTGACCTCTGAAGCAATATCTGAGCTCTGCTGCCATTAACAGGAGTCTTGCCTTTTCAGCCCAGCCAGTGTTTCCACTCAGTGCATAAAATATTGCTGCTCAGACTTCTTTACACTCGGGGACACATGAAGGTGTGTTAGCCACTGTGTATACTATGCACGTTATCTATCTACTTGAATTTCTTCCAGCATCTTTGATTACACCCCCAGCAATCTTGTGATCTGCAACTGTGTAACATCGCACTGTGCAGTTTCTCCAGGAACCCTGCGGTAGAAGAGCAGATTTGAAGAGGGTGAAGCACAGCTCTGTGAGATTTCCTTCCTCCAAATAGTCATTCTATATAACTCATTGATTTGAACAGCATAACACATCCTCAAGACACATGAGACTTTTCCTTGTGAATGCAACCTACTTAACACAGTCAACTTGGTCACCTCCCTGTTTTTATGTCTTTTATTCTGCCTTTTCAAGAGCGTCATCCTGATAGTATTTATAACCCAGATTCTGCAGTGTGCCCCATGTGACACTAAAGGGGGCTCTGTTTAAATATGATGGTTCTTTGCTGGTCCAGAGAACCAGGCAACAAACAATTTTGGCAAAGGAAAGTGCATCTGAAGTAGAACGAAGGCATATTGGATCTGCTGTGACAGAGCTAAGGCTGACCGCTGTTATGCCTCCAGCTAATATTCTCATTAAATATGGGCATATTTTTCAATGGATCTCCTCTGTCAGCCAGAGTCAGCCCCAAAGATATGAAAGGAAAGGATGAATCCTCAAGTTCTTTTTTATCTTTATCTCTTTCTTGTTCAAAATAGGTATTCCTCCAGGTTAATTTAACTGAATTAAAATCAGAGTGAACAAATTCTGAACAAATAGACCCTCTCATTTGGCAGAGAAAAGCCAGAAAAGTCTTTTTTTCTAGGACTTCTCTCTGCAGCCTGAGGAAAAATTACATCATTCTGAAGTTTGTTCAGCCATTGTATCCCAAAGAACATCAGCTGTGAAAAGTTCCTTTACAACCAAAAAGATAATTTATTTTTCCATCTCATGTTTGAGACAGTCTGTTTCAAAGCTGGAGGGACAGTTCAGTAAATGGTTCTTCCATTTGTGCTTTTGTCACAGCAAAAGCAAAGAGAGAAGCCTAAGCTCAGGAAAAAGGTCTTAGGTTTGCTTGCCTAGAAAAGCTGACCAACTATTTCATGTGTGTTATTGTGCCCGGAGCCTGCACAAATACTCTTTCTGTAATAAGACTGACTTGTCTGGGGATAATGAGACAGGGAGCCTCTACAGAAAGGAACTGGAATAACTCAGTTTTCCCTTGGTTCACAAACTTCCCCGTGTCCATAAATTGAGCTTGTTGAATCTGCAGGACTCCTTTATGTCCTGTAGCAGATTGTGATAATCCTCAAGGTTTATCCCCTGTGATAAACCCTCTACAGACAGATCTGAGGGAGATAGCAACAGGAATCCACCTACATATGGTAGTTGCATGGGCTCCAGCACAACAGCATATGAAAACCTTGTCCTCACAAGGAAGGGCACTTCCGTTTTACAGCTGTGAAACTGAGACATGTGGAGTCTTTTAAAATCATGTTAAATGCCTATCAGAATTTCTAGGGAGTGAACAGCATTAAAGACACGCTGCTAATGGAGCCTACGGCTTTTATGATCCAGTCCAGCCATCTGTGCCCTCTGCACATCCTCCAGAGGGGCATTTCTAAAGGAAAACCTTCACAGAGACCGTGACAGCAGTTCCTCTATGCCTTACACGTGTTAAGATGCTGAGGTCTTCATCGCACAGATGCAGCAGAGGGGGTTCTGTAGTTAAGAAAATGAAGATATACAGTGTGGGAGGTCCCTTATCTGCACTTCTCCAACTGCTCCCACAGAGGGGGAAGGCGTTCCTCATGCTGGGCTCTTGCACTGCTTTCCTCTTATTCTCAGCTGGAAGAAAGTTGGAGAGTTTTGACAGATCCTGTGAAATGTGAGCAGTCAGGACATACGTGTACTCCTCATTATAGCCTGTGATAATGGAGCAGCCTAGCATTTCAGAGCAACACAGGTGGGCAGGGGACTTCCATTTTGTGATGCTGAAATAAAGAGGTTTCATAAACATGTTGTTTACAGCTCAAAGCATTGCAATAAATTGGATTATCATACTGTGGGTATATCTAGCTAATGATGTACCAATTAAGGAGCCATGCTTTACATTAAACTACAGGCTATTTCATGTCATATGTGGCTCTACCCTTTGCCTATAACCGATTAGAGTCTTGCATTTGACTTTAGTTCAATCTAGTAGAGGTAAGAGAGCTATTACCTGAATAGTCTTTCTTAATCATTGTCATGTTTGTTTTCCAGGAGAACTATAACACAGAATGTGAGTTTGTGGAGAGGATTCATGAACTGGGCTATAACACCTATGCATCCCGTCTATACCGGACTGTACCCAGCGGAGCCAGCACCAAGCGCAAAGCCAGTGCGGAGAGACTCTGGTACGTCTCAGTCAATGGGAAAGGACGACCCAGGAGAGGCTTTAAAACACGCAGGACACAGAAATCCTCCCTCTTTCTGCCCAGAGTATTGGATAGCAAAGACCATGAAATGGTCCGACTGTTCCACACAAATGTGAGATACCGAGAGAGCATCCTGAAGCCTCCCAGTAAGAACCAGCGAAGAAGGAGAGGACGCTGATGGAACAGGGAGAGCTTGTGTTGGAACTGGAAGTGAGCAAGTCTTCAAAATACTACTAAAGGAAACTAACAACGGTGACTGTATGGCAGGCGTTAACACAGGCATTTTTATACAGTGTGTAATATAATCCAACATATATTGCTTACTTATAGATATTTTAGAGTTATTATGTGTCGTAAGAGAGACGTGAGATGAGATAAGGCACATTACAATGTAATTTAGTTTGATGTAATAATTATGTCAACAGCTTTCACATTTATCTTTTCTTAAAAAAAGTAATTTTAATTACTAGTATTTTCATTCTAACTTACCACAGGGTTCTATTTAAGTGACCTATCCTCCCAGATCCTAAAAACACTGCACACATACCAGTTCTGTGTCTATGAAGAAAGCATAGCACCTTCATGACTCTTTCAGCAGTTACTCATAAAAGGCTACACTACTATTTTTGTGGTATACATGGATCAAAAAACTCATTTATTTTGTAACTAACATATATTTATTTTTATTATGTGATCAATCAGTATCACTTACACTTTTTTCACGACCATTCAGGAAACCTGAAGTTGTAAGCTACTTTAAACATACCAACAGATCTACACGTTACGAGGCTATTTTTGAATTTATTTAATTAAAAAAAAAAAAAGTTCATTCAAATGAATGTTGATAAAGTGGCATTTGCATTGGCTTTAGCAATATATATCTGTTTACCATTAAACAGGACAAATCCTCTCCAAAAATAGTACTTGAGTACAACCAGAGAGCTGAGTTTGTGGTATTGACTGAACACATGACATGGAAAAATTCAGCACTGGAGATGACAGTCTTTACCAAATACTCTTCTTTAGCTAAGATTTCTACAACAAGTTCTAGTTCAAGGTTAAATATGTTTTAACGATTTGGGGAAAAAACAAAAACAGTCACATTGGACATTCAAATCTATAGCTGCTATGTTCTGCTTTTCCATTCTTTTAAATAACTGTTATTTTCATGACGTAGTCCTAAATGGAAAACTGCAGGTCTAGATAGGGATTAATGAGGGATTCATAACTTTCACAGGTGATTCCACAACACCAAGTTAATTCTGAGCAAAGGCTTAAACTTCAAAATTTTCTTTTCACTTTCCAGAGATGATAGAACAATGGGAAGATTTAAATGCACTTGACAAAAAAAAAAAAAAAAAAAGATAAGGGGTAAGATCTGCCCTTGTGCTCTTCACATCCTAGAATTTGTCCCTGACACAGCACAGTTGGGAAATAAGATGAAATAAGCATTCAATCTGAATTGGACAAAAGATTTGTAAGCTAAATATGACATTAAATGGAAACAGAGAGATGCAAATCCCACATGAAGACATATAACCATGGAGGTCTTCCTGTGGGCTATTTACTAAGTAACTGTAAGATATTTAAAACCAGTTTGTGGAATCTAAGGGAAGAATTTTGTGAAGGAGAATTTTAAAATGAGTCTATAAGATGAGCTTACAATGACTAGTAAGCATAGATATAGAACTGCCTACATTCCTAAAGATTAAGACCTAAAGGTCTTTATATCAACAACTTATTCTGTTTTACTTTCACCTCTGTACCTTTTCATAATATTCCAGCAATGAAAGAAACTGTGCCTGAATAAGAAAGTAAAAATTCTTTTATATCCGCTTACCTAAAACACATGTAAGAAGATGCTAAAATAATGTACATTAAATAACATAATATGCTGCACACAGAATAGATCTTAGCTTAAAAAAAGTACAGGCAATGGTGAACCACATTCTCAAATTTTCTTACAAAATAAGTGAAAACGGTGATGGGATCTGCACAGAAGTCATCAAGCATCACGATGTCCTCTACACCAGGAACCAGCAGAAAATCTGTGCAAAGAAACAAAAAGAGGATGAAAAAGGCACAAAAGAATTCAGACCTGTTTTGCTTACTCTCTCACGAACCACACAAGCTCCAAACTACAGCAGGATTCACAGTGTCCTTTGAGAGTTGGTTCAATCAGTGAAGTAAGTTAGATTTTGTATCCTATTTGCCAAGGGTGTTCTGGCAGCACAGCACTGACTATGCTGTGCTACCCTGTGTCAGCTCAGCATTTCCCTTCAGTTTACTGGAAGAGATGAACAACCCAAACACGCGGAAAAGAGGTAGGGACGTAGCCCTGACAACTCTGAAACACAAAACCTAAGTATAGGAAAGTGTTAGTAACTGCAAATTGTAGAGGGAAAGATAACCTATGGCTGAAGATCAAAAACTTTTTCCCTCATGTCTGATTTCTGATATTCAAGGAAGTTAATTTTGTTTTTGGACACTTTTAGACCTGCTCCTTCCCAATCTGCAAGAACAACCAGATCCATTCTCAGCTTTCTCCCTTGCAAAGAACAACGTACCCAATTGGGTACTTTTGGATACAAACCTGACTGCCTAAAAGAAACAACAAATTATTATATCCCAAGACACAAAGACAGCATCTTAATACCAGATCCAAGTCCCTTTTCTATCAGCATATAGACTTCACTCCTAGCATTTCTCAAGGGAATATGATGTGTTGACCATTTCTTTTGCTTTTCTGTCTCAGTTTTTACCAAATTTTTTTTCATCTTTTTTTTTTTTTCTCCCTTCTACCTCTCTTTTATAGATGCTCAAACTACTTGCTGTAACACTGCAGGAAATAATTGCTATAGGTGATATAGGAATTCCTTACTTCTGTCTTCATCACACGCTTGTTGTAGGAGGATTATTCTGAGCACTTTCCAAAGGAAACCGCAATGAAGTTTAGTTCAACATACAAATTCTATCTATATCCCTGTTTCAGTTTTCAACCCAACAAATTCTAAAATATTGGCACTGAAAAAAAGGAGAGGGTGGACAGAAGGAAAATAATTAACTGGTGAGACTCAATGGTATTTTAACTACTGAGAGTAAGTGATGATTTTCACATCAATTTAAAGCTTTTTTTTTTTTTTTTAGACATTCCTAGAATTTTTCTTTGCTCAATCTCCATGTAGCAATTCAAAGGGGATGACTTTGGGATGTAACTTTTTTTTTTTTTAATCTTCTGAGAAATATTATTGCTCCTGTTGAAATACTTTTCACTAAAGACATTCATTACTTAATATTCTTTTACCAGCCTTGAATTCCACAGTTCCCAAACACAGACAAGTTGAAATTCTCTTCACAATAATTATCTTGGTTGTACGATGTATCATGCTTTATTTCTTTGGACCAGGACCTGGTGGGATAACTTAACAGAGTTTCCATACACATGCTTCTTTCTCCTGTGCGCTACTGTAATTAATGGCTCAAGTTCTGCAGTAAAGTTGACAGAATTCAGAGTTTCACCAGCTGAGGTGAATAAGCTGAGACAACATGGTGACTCCTCACTGGACTTTTCAGGTAGCTAATAGGGACAAAAAGCGTTTGAGTGTCCTGTCTGGTGCAGTCACCCTCTCAAACAGATGACATGGAATCTGATCCATGGCTTTCCACTTATATCTAAAACTTTTTTTGTTCATTTAATCCTTTCTTTAGCCCATCACAACAATCAAACTGCTCAAAACTTCATCCAAAATTGTCTGGTCTTCGGTTACGATGTTAGTATTTATCTGGCCATCTGTTCATAAAACACAGAAGTTTTTGTTTTTTTTTTGTTTGTTTTTTTTTTTTTTTACAAAACATAAATTACTACCCCATGTTGAATAACTATGTATTTCCCAACTCATTCACACATTTTTCTCCTCTCTCTTAACACGGATTTTCCCTCTAATTGAGTCATTCCTCTGTCATTCTGAAATTCTTTGTTTCACCACTCGTGATAGCTGACACTTTTCTACAAACCCTGCTACCATCTTCACCACAAATGGCACTCCATTTTTACTCAGAAATTGCTCTACACTTGTACCACTGGCATTGCATACTTAGAAGAGACTAGCAATATTTCTCAAGGTAATATTATTTATTTGCAAGGAACACATCAACTTTGTTTTCCTCAGTCACCACAAGCTGTGGTGGACTTTATTGTTCAGACTTTTAATGACAGTGCCTTGCTCAAAGAACTCTAGTTCAGGTCTTTGCTTCACACGTTTTTGTGAGTTCTGATTTCCTGCTTTCTTCTCTTATGGTTCCTCTTTGTTTTCTGTTTGTCTTCACAGTTGTACAATCCTCTGCACAACAAGAAGTAAAGAAATCCTTTTGACCACACATGCCTTTGTTTTGGGTGATTGCATAGACCTTGGTATATTAGTTCACCAATTAGTTGACAAGGCTGAACTGTTTCTTGTAATTGTCTGGATTAAGGATATGGTTATTTCTTCAGCTTTCAGAAGGTTTATTCCCATCCAGAACAGTTCAGACTGAAAATAATCCAGAAGGCAAAGCTAGTATAGATATTAGTCATCAAACACTTGATTCACAGCTTCATCATTAAATATGAGTTTAGAGAAGCAATCAAGTGAACATATTTAAAATTGTAGCCAGGCAGGGCAATGTGAGACATCACTAATTAGTGGCATTGAAAAACTTCTTTGAGTTCTAGCTAAAACCTTTCCCATGTGCACCCTGCTAAGCACTGAAGTCTAGAATCTCCCTCTCAGATGATAACCTCAGAAAACAAAGCTGTTAATGATGACATTGAAAGCCTTGAATCTTAGGGATAACTTTTCTTTTATATAAACCAGAAGATTCTTAATATCTGTACGTATATGTATTGCATATTTATTTGTTGCTTTCCTCTGAAAAAATATATAATCAATTACATTAAAAGTGAGAAATACTTCCTTTGGCCTCAAAAATTCAGGGTACTGGAAGAGAGTTGTTTACAATGTACCTTTCTGAAAACATATTAAAACAAATTCAGCCAAACATTTCTAAGTTTTGCAATCCTGAATCTACTGAATGTAATATACATAAACAAATAAGTTACATCTGAGTTCTCAGAGCAAAGCATATTCTCTATATTTTTACACTCCTGGAATTAAAATGTTTTAATTTTGTCCATCAGCATTGTACTGAAGGCCTTGTAAAAAGAGACTTTCAAGTGGGACAACTGTTTACTCAGTTTGCATGCAGAACTGTTTTCTAAAAGCTAAACATTCGCAAGGAATCCAGTGTGCCATTCTATCAAACTGATCTTGAAAAGAGTTGCTGTGATCTACTTATAAAACCAATAATCTGTGCAAAAATGGACCTTACCACTAGCTCTTCTCCTTTTGAAATACAACCAAGTTTTATTAGTAATAAATAAAACAACTTTCTACTGGAAACAAAACAGTATTTTTACTGGTGAAATGCACCAGCCAAGAAACACACAAGTGAAACACAACATACGGTGGGATGAAATGCATAAACTCCTTCCAGTATAAATCTACCATGTTAGAATATATGAGGGTCATATAAGCCCTTTGGATTCCACAGACAAGACTCTCATGTTTGAGTTTGAGCTTCAAGTTTTGTTGCAGTGATTTGAGTCAATGTTGTGGTCTGAGATGAATTGGTTCCTACATCTACACTTTATTTTACTGACTTCAGGATGCAGGAACTAACGTGGCTACGGGCACCAAGAGTCATAGCAGCTCTACTCCTTCTGTGGGGACACCACTTTGTGTCCTTTGTTGAATCCCAACATATACTACTACATACTCTAGAGGTTAAGAAACTGATGTAAGATGGCTCCAGTCAACCCTTGGTTGCTTCTGGTCTTTCAGGCATACCACCACAGCTGTATAAGGTATTGAAAGATTATTTTTCCTGTGTTCCAGTAATGCCATTTAAAAAGAAAATAAACATGGATCCTTAACTTTCGCTACAGACTTTTTTTTTTCCTCTCTCAACTGAGGGATTTTTGGAGTCTTCTATAAATGCATGTGATGAACAAATTGGGGCCCACGTGAGCAAAATTATTATTTCTTTGTAAGTAAAAGATTCCTTGGTTTTTGGATGCACTGTTCCTTAGATTAGAGCACTCACTACAACCTTAATGCTGGGAAGGTTTATTTCAGCAGCAAGAATTAGTAAAAGAAAGGAAGAAAGAGAGCAAATACCCATGCTAATTCCCTAGGGAAAACTGGGAAATATGTACCCCTGTGAGAACTAAAGAGCACAGCAGAATTGAATAGCTTGAATAAGGTAGCAGTTTCTTTAGTTCAAAGATGTCTGTTTTTCCATCTTGTATTTTTACTGATGAAATGTTTTGTACATAGGGAGAAAATGTATTGAGCTGATTTTTTTTTTTTTTTAAGCTATAATAAATAGTGCCTTTGAAGTTTGCAGTGGTGTTCAAGTTCAAATGTCTCCTGTTTCCTTTCGGAAGGTTTGAAGGATTTGGTAAGGTGAAAAAGCAGGTCTAAAATTAAAGCACAGTTGATGGTAACTGTCCTCCTTTGTGAGCATTTGCAGGCCACCTCCAAATTTAGACAGTTACAGAGAACTCTATCCTGTTTTAGTTCTGCAATAGTTAGGATGCCACCACTGCATAGCAGAAGACTTTCTGAAATCCAGGGTGCATCCCTTTTCTGACCACAAAAACAAGCTCAGAGTCTTCGCTTTACATAGTAAAGAAAGTCTTGTGCTTTCCTACGGTAACAATACTGAGGGCTGCAACATGTCTATTGCAGTCTGAACCATTCGGATTTGAAGACTGTCATTTACCTACGAGTAGAATTCAGAGATATCTTGATGTTAATGAAAGAACTAAGGAGGAAGCTATTGATCGGGAGACTTTTCAAAGAAACAGCAGAGATGAGAGAATCACCCAGCTTTCCAACAAGGGACTGATGCCTGAGGGCTACACCCAGAGTGCTCATTGATGGTAAGAGTGAGCAGAAGCCTTGTCTGGCTGCAGCCATGCATTGCTCAGAGATCCAGAGCAGAGAGCTCCTCATGTGCTAACACCTTCCTGAAAATGTAAAAGTAGAATAACAGAATAGGGAGATATGGCTCAATCAAGTGCCTGATGCAGGTTTAAAAACCAAAAGAAAACCCAAACAACCTAACTTTTTCAAAATTTATATTTATCTTCTGAAATTATTCCTTGGGTAAATTTTTGGAGGGAATAAATAGGCTTACTCATAAAATAAGTAGTACCAGAATTCAAGATTTTCAAATAACCCATTAAATAGAACTTCCCAGGAAACAAGACAGCAGAACAAGGCTCCGCCTTCCTTTCACATCCCTGCTAGGAAAAGTCACACTACTGTTATTTTATGCAGCCAGAAATGATGCAGTCTGAAAGAAGACTTTTGGCAATCTTTGAGATGATGGTGCTAGAAGTTAGGTGACATACATTACCAGCACAGCAAAGTTACTTTATGATGCATATACTTGGTTTACAATGCTCACACTACGGAGTCTCACAGGCATGTGTTGCTCAGACTATGCAACTAACTGAAAGTTATCCATAAATCCTTAGACATTTTTTCATAGCAACATGGGTCTAAAACTATGGCAGCAGAAACCGAGTTTATTTGTGTCCCATAGTCAGTCTGCCCAGAGGATCTGTTGGCCATTTTCAGTAGTGCATACAGAAAGAAAACCCACTGGATCAGATTAACCATTTATTACCCTAGTTCTGAATGATGAGCACATCACATCTCCAGAGCTTTACTGCAAATGCATTTCAGAAATAGATGTAGGAATTTGAACTGCTCTCAGATCTTCCCAGAGGGGACCCAAGACTCTTCAGAACTGAATTTTTCCTTTTTTAAAAACAACAACCACCAACACTGTTTCCTAATGCCATGCTGTCAGGGTGATTCTATGTCTTTCTCAGTGAACTCAACCCAACAGCAAGTTTCTGGCCAGAGTCAACTCCTTTCTCCTTAGTTCCCCGTAAAGACTCATGGCTGCTTGTTGTGCATCTCCAAGGATCTGCAACAAACCCACTACTCAAATGCTTCTGAAACCTGATCTGTGGGCAAATCTAAGGCTTCAGCTGCTGGAGGGTATGAACTTGGGGCCTAGGTTTCATTTTGGAGCCTCTGGAGATTGTGCAGAGATTTGAGGGCAAGACAAAAAAGAAAAGGAGTTTGATCAGGTTAATAACAGGTTAAATACTTCCTTGGGAAAAGTGAAAGGAACCAACCTAACTTTCTTTTAATATATCTTTCTAAAGGATTGGGATGGACTCCTGCTCCATAACTCAATAAAAGGTAAGATTACATTGCTGCAAAATTTAATACTGATTCTTGTTTTGAACTCTAACAAATTTTGTCTTCTCTACCAAGAACGATAAACAAAAAAGCTTTTTTTCACCCCCCCCCAATCATAGTTCCCAAAAACCTTTATGGTTTTTGCAATGGCATTATCCTAGCTCATGCCAGAGGACAAACACTCCATGCAAAAGGAAAAATATAATGTTAAAAAATTCTTATCTGTTACATTCTTTATTATATTCTTATCATGTCTTTAGCAAGAGAGAATAATCCACATTTATAAAACAAAAAGATCCTTATAAAACAAAATTAACGCTTGTAAAATAATAGAATTAGTAAAGGACAGGTGTGGAATAGAATTTATAAAGTGCGTTTGAACACTGGAACAAGATTGACTTAATTCTTAAACAAAAATCATACTTCGTTCATATGCTTAGACTGTGGTGGAGAACTAGTAAAGTATTAAAGAGTTGTAAAACTGTCTGTTCTACTTTGGTGACATGTATATATTTGCACTTGGAGACTCCACTAGAAGACAAGTTCACAGCATGCCAGAAAACAAGGAAATGAGATACAGGAAGATTGCTGGAGCACCTGATGCCAAGCAGTGCGCCATGACTGCAGCCCAAGGCATCAGCCCTGGGCACAGCCCTACAGCCGGCAGAGGGAGCAGAGGCTGCCTAGACCTGGGCAGGCTTTGTGCATGGCAGTGGAAATCAAAATAAACCATGTGCAAAGCCAGGAAACAAGCTAATGTCATCCTCAGCAGGAATCGTGACTTTGCAAGAGTACGTGCAATAGAAATCGGTATTTCTGGAACGTAGCTCAACTCTCCAACCCTGTTGCACTTGAGCCAATGCTCCGACTTCGTGCTTGTGGAAAAGCTGGATTTTCAATTAATTCTACGTTTCAGAAAGGAGTAGTAGCCAGTTTTCTTATTCCCATAAAGATATAAGCCTCCACAAAGTTACAGTAGCCCTGCGATATTTCTTCCTCCTTTCAACACAAGCATTCAATGCAAAGCTTTCTTCCTCTCTGATCAATTCTGTGCAAGCTTTTGTATGGCTTTGCTATAATTATGAAAGGGAAAATAGTTTTGGACCAGCTATATTAATTTCAAATTGATTTAATGGGTCCAGTTACTGAATCTGAGTATCTAAGGTTTGAATAACTGAGATACTTTTCAGCGTAAGCAATAAATACCAGAGATAGAAATGTATTATAGGAAAGAGAGACAATGACTGAGCTTTGGATAATCAAGATCCTAGTTTGTATCGTGTGTACTTTGGCAGCAGCTGATTCCTATAGGAATAAAAAAGTAAGAACACGTGCAAACTGCAGCATGACACCGCCACTGTGACCTCGTCAACAGCTTCAAGGTCGTCATCAGGAGAGTCTTTAGCTTTTTTTCCCTGCCTGGTTGCATGTGAGTTGCTAAGATTTATTACAATGATTGCAAAAGAACACCTGCTAAATGACAAAAGATTCCAGGGAAATTTCAAGTGTTTTGTTAAGGCAAAACTACATCGTTTACACCACCTTCAGGAACTCAGCCCAACAGACTACAGACTGGTTTTCACTATTTGTAATGCTCTAAGGTATTTTAAAAGTTCTTTTAAAAGTACTTTTTAAAGTATTTGTTCTCTGGGCAAATTTACCTGTGTCTAGAAAGAGCAACATCTTGCTTCCTATGGTTGCTGATCTATACCCTGTCTTAAGGCCAGATCTTGGCCGAGGTCAATTGGCATTCCAATTGTTGTTGGCTTTAGTGAAACTATGCAGATTTACAGCAGCTAAGCACTTAATCAGGAGGCTCAGCACTGCCTGAAAGTCCTGAAAGTATCAAGAAGAATTAAACTTAGGGAACTTACACTAAAGTCTCGTAAGATGGGGAAAAAAAAATAAATGTGATTTTCTAGAGAATTTTGCTGAAATCTGCTATGCCTCTTCTTTAGACATGTTGCAGTGTTCCTCCCCTACATCATCGTTTTATTTTCAGCTCAGCAATTCTCTTTTCTTTGAGCGATGAAACACTGTCTGCTTTTCAAGACTAACATACGGCCCCTGAGTGAAGGCAAGGCTGTGATTCAAATCAAGAGTTCTGTTGACACTATAATCCTCCGGAGCACAGCTGGAGCATTTCATGAACAGTAGAAAGACCCTCAATTGATTTACTGCCTTGGTATTCAATCAGGAGTCCATGTTCTGTGTCTTAGCTGCACCACACAAAAAATAACTCAGTGAAATTCTAATTACGGCATATAGCTTCTTGCTAACTTGTAAGAGAAGATTTGTTCTATATATGAGATGCTGCTGCTTTTATGGATTCTCCCCTATTTTTGTAGCAGGAGAGCCTCAGGTTCTCTGGGCTATAAATGGGATATGCACAAAAGTTGCTTCCCGGCCGTTCCAAGCAGAAGGCCGAGCAGTTGATGGCAGGAACTTTCATGCCTCTCCCTCAGCCTCTGCACCTTTTCTTTGTATTCCAGTCTTTATGACTTTGCCTATTCGTAACTATCCCCCAGGCACAGAAAAATCATTCCTGCTCCCATGAGAACTGCAAAGGGGACCCACATCTCCAGTTTTCATTGTGCTGGTCCCCAACCACAGCACGCACGAGAGCAATTTCCAAGTCGTGCTCTTTCTTGGCTCTCCCCTCATTCCCAGTGAGGCAGCACATGCTGCCAGCCCTGAAAACCTGAAGACGAGAGTTCCCTAGATTGTTTCCAGCTTGCAGCGTGAGCCCCACTGAATGAATAGCACTTCCAGTATTTTGGGGTGGTGACTCACAAGAAAGTCATGAACACCCCCCTAGGAGGCTGTCTGAAGCCCCTGGTAAGAAGTGTTTTCATTTTCCTGTTTTTGTTGTCCAGGCTGCCTGCAGATACTTGCACACATCTTGAACACAATTTTCTCAATTCATTGTCCAAGGAGCAAACTGTACCCTAAAAGGCAATAGAACATTCCTAGTTGTTGTTTTTTTTAAATCACCCCTTTAGAAATGGTTGGAACATACAGCCATTCACCGCTGCAGGTATCAAAGTGCCACCAAGAGTCAAAGCCAGTGATGCTCCTGAATACCTTTCACTTACGTAACTCCCTATTAATTTCAGTGATAACTCAGGCAGTTGAACTCCCTGGAAATCCTAAGGAGTATTTCTTGGCAGATCCAGTATCAAGTATTCAGTCTTATTTTTCACCTTCAGAAAATACATCAGAAACTTTGTAGATCCTCTCAAAAATAACACGAAATAGCCAGAGGTTGTGCCTACAAGTGATGCGAGTTTTACTTACTTGGTCATAAAATCAGAGAAAAACAGGCATTGAAGAAAGATCTGAAATCAAGAGCTCCTGGGCTCAAAAAAGCCATAAGATCCGGAATTGTAGGTGTTATATTTGGAGAGAAAGACAGCTGTGAAGAGGAAAAACAGCACATGTGCATTTGTTTGTCTTAACACAAGGCAGGAGACCCAGTGTGTTAATAGAAAAGGGCACTTCCTTCTTTCTTTTTCCAACTCTGATGTTTATCCTTTGGGTGCTCTCCTAATGGTTCAAGCCCCAGAGACATCTGTCTCCTTCCCTACCCAAGTTGGAGCTGCAGCAGCTCAGAGCTCTGCCACAGCCAAAGATCTGCACTGATGTCTGGTGGTACAACCAGACCGCAGCACACAGACCCTACTGGTAATACTTTGTAGGGCCCATCACCCTTTTATTTGGTCTACAGCATTAAGGATATTTAGCGACACTATCAGTGCTCTGATTTGTAACCCTACAGAGCTAGCATGGCATGAGGAAGAGCAGTTGTAGTATCTCACTATGAGAACAAAGATCTTCCTAGTCTGCATATGGTTGAAGACCAAGTGAAAGTTCTGCAGGAATTGAATAATACTGCAAGGAAAAAGCAGCCTTGAAATATGTCTATTACTACTGCTTTTAATACTGTTCGTGTCAAAGAAATAAAGTAGTCCTTCATAGTCTTTTTTTCCCTGGAAATCCAATTCTAACAGTGAAAATGTATGGGGAAAAAAAAAGAAAAAAAACAGTGATTCAACCAGTGCAGGATCAGACATTAGAAAAATAATGTCACATAAAATAATGAGTACGTAAGGTTTATGACTGCTTATTTGGTGGGGCTGGGGTTATCCAATGGGAGAAATACTACTAAAGTCCAGTGAGATATGGTTACCAGGCAGGAATCTCAGGAGATTCTGTTACCACGCAGGAATCCCATGAGACAGTATTATCAAGCAGGAATCTGTAGTATTCAGTTCACCACAAGCCAGTAATATTAGATTTTTAGAATTAAATCCAGCAGTATCTTGTTTTATAAGAGTTGGCACATAAGGAATAGAGAAAAATGCAATGGGAGAAAGATGTCTCCCTGGAATCTGAACTGGAAGCCCCAGTCATTATACCAGTTCCTAGAAATAAAGCATCACAGATTCTCCTCATGATTATGAGATATCTTGACTACACGTGACATCAATCACTTATTAGTGAAAAGATTGGTTAAATTATTTTTACAAGTATAGATTTGCTCACTGAAGTGCTGAGGCATAAATGCTATTGTGACTACTTTTTTTTGGTGTAATTTTTTGATTTTCTGATTGATAATGGAGTTTGCTGATACCACAAGTGGTAGTACTTTTATATGTGTGTAATGGAAGAAAACAAAATGCATTTTTTTCCTTATTATCTTTTTTGTAGTACATGTATCACTGGAGGATTTGGTGAGATATGACAAGACATTGATTCCAGAAGACATAATTTAATCTCAGCCCCACTGTAGAGGTTGACCACTACACTTGCGAGCCTGAGAGCCATTTGCCAGAGATGAAGAAAAGCTGAGAAACTACCCAGCAACCCAAAGAAAGAAACAAAGGCTCCTATTCCCATTTGGTCACAGCAGATGATTCTGAACGCTCATCTTTTAATTACAACGTTTTCCTACCTGTATCACAATACAGCTTTATCAGTGTTTAGTCCAGTATACTCTGATCAAGCACAAAAACCCCTCAGCAGTCAGGAGTCTACCAGAGCAGCTCAACTCTCCCACATTTATCAGAGTGAAGGAGGAGGCAAGAAAACCAAGGACTTCAGGTGAGAAGTGAGATAAAAGAAATGGAAAACCATTGGGAAAAAAGCAAACAAACAAAAAACGCAACACACGCTGATAGACTATGCTAGGAAGCTTACAAGATAAATTACTGGGTGTGCACAGGCACAAGGATCAAGACTGCATGGAAGAGAACACAGAGACCCTGCAGATGCCATTGCTGCTTAGGCACAGCCCTCAGTGAGGCACAGCCTCTGAAGTCACGTCCTTCTGGACAAACTGGCAGCAGAGGTGTCACCCATGGGACAGCACCAGGTATTCCCATTGCTCTTCAAAGCTGCGGAAGAACTTGTCTGTGGTATTTAGATGTGATTACAGCTGAAGAGAAAGAAAAGGAGGTGACAGGAAGGAATATAAAACTCAAGAGGCATTAGCCTGTTTGCTGTGTTTGAGGAGACATTTGCTTGAGTGCTTGTGAACAAGAAAGTAGGCACAGCTGAATAGCAGGCTTAAGGAAAGTCAGTTTAGCTTCAGAAGAGGGTGTATGTACACTGATCAGATCTTAACCCTAAAAGACATAACCAAACAATTGTGTGAACGTGGAAGACTTCTGAATGTGCTAAGCGAACCATCAGAAAACATAACACCTGTAGCAGGGATATTGGTGACACAGAGGTACTGGAAAGATTTCAGAGAAAGATTACTGATAATGTCAGATGGAAAGGTTCCCAAACCTACACAGAGAGATGCAAATCACAACCACAGTGCTTTTGTGATAAAGATTTCAACTCGGCAGGTAATGGCATGGGACAATTAGCTCACAGACCGTAGCTTACCCAGCAGCCCTCAGGTGCTAATGGCTTGCAGCACTGGTAACAGCAGGGCTGCATCACCTCTGCAGTCCTAGGGCAACTAGATCCCTGAGATCTTCCCTCCATACATCTCTCTACACACTCCTTTTGCTCAATGCATGACACTTATCTCCACTCAGGAGACTATGAAAATGCATTTTAAGCAAACACCATTTGGGAAAAATACCCTGCTTTGGCATTCATTTGTTGTGAACAATGACCAGTTTCACATGAAAACTGTTAGATGACCACCATAGAAGGATTCAGAATGTTCATCTGTTCAACAACAAGCTAAAAGCCAATGGCTGATCTCAGAGGTCTGAAGATGTCAGAGAAATTTCCAGTCTGTAGGAAACCACTGACATTTCACAAAGTTGGTTTCCTCCTGTTTAGTTAAATACCTTTCTGTTAACAGACATGCTTCTAAAAGCTTCGTCTTGTATTGCAAAGCAATCACTCTTATCTTCACTTGCTCTCATAGTCTTTCAAAAATACATGCTGCTTTGTCAATCTCCACATCAGCATCTCCTTTACTAACAAATGAGCACACAAGATAGATTTCCAAAAATTTGGCTGCAGAGCCACTCATTTCAGTGACAGGGAAATGTTTATTGCAGCATGACTTGCTGAAATCAGGTGGAGTCACAGAGCAGCCAATGCAACAAGTCATAAGATTGAGACTTAGAGCAGAAATCTGGTCATGAATTTGGTTTGGGATTTATTGCTCAGCAACTTGCAGCACAGCTCATCAACAGCTGGCTCTCTAGCCAAAACATACTGGCAAACAGAGAAAAATTGTCATAGTAACAGCATTACAGTGCATATTGCAATGGCACTCCAGCCTGCTAAGGGAATTCCTAAGTGGTACCATAGTAAAAATTATGACTAATAATAACCAGTAGTAGTAACTATTGCTGCTACTAATAATAGCAAAAATTATATTTATAGTATAACAACAGCTAGATATATTTGGCTAGTATTTGGTGATTCCAAACTGCAGTTAAACATGTCTGGCCTGCTTCTTACAAGCCCTCTGCTGAGGAATTGCAGACCCTCCAGCAATACTGAGTCAATCCATGAGCAAAGGCATTGCTTCAGTTCCACTTTATATCTAATGGAACTGCTTTTCCTTTATCTGTAGCCACCACAGAAGCCTAAATAACATATAATCACGTGTACCTTTGTCATAAATGCATGTGGACTTGGCCAAAGCTACAACAACAAGAGGCCATCTCACCAGAACATGAAGCAAAATTGTCAGTTTGAGGCAATTCCTTTCCCAAGCCTCCATGCACCTCCTATTTAGCCACTTTATGCTGGATTGGCTCCTCTTTCCTGTTGTGCTTTCAGACCATGCTACGAACCACAAAAACTTCTAGAAGTTTTTCTCTTTTGTGGGAACTTCTCCTTGCCTATCCCAGTTCCCACTGTAACAAAAGAGGGCAAAGTGCCCTCTAAAGGAACAGTACTATGGCAAGGCGCTACGCACAAACCACTACAGCTCCAGAAGGGAAAAATTCTCTAAAACACATCGTTACCATCACCAAATCCAGTTCCTATGTATTTGGGGGCTAACTCTGCAGCTTATGTTCGCGCTGACATGAAGGCTCTACAAAGCATGAGAATAGCTTGCAGGCCATCCTTTAGGCTTGGTAAAAAAAAATAACAGCAACTTGGTACTGTTAAATAGTAAAGTATAGCATCATACAATATTTGTTGATGAGTTATGATTGCACTTGAATCAAAACTGCTAAAGGAGGAAGCCTAGGGGTAGTTTCCTTTACTTTTTCCATAATTCTCCTCTTGCAGCTTAAGCAAATTTCCTTAGCAAAAGGGAGAAAACAAGAAACATCTCGAAAATGTTAAAAACCTAACACAGAAAAACACTTACCAGCTTGATTCTTCTCACTACTTCCCCTTGTCTTTGCAGTGGCCCTGGATAAATCCCTTCCTCAGCCAACACAAGGAAGAGATGAAAAACTTTAGATGAAAAGAATAAGAGGGAATCTGACTGCAGGTGTAATGTATCTGCTAATTGCAACACATTCACTACAGGTGATACTGCTTACCTCTTCAACGAGTGATAGCAAGACCTGCCAGTATCACTAAATAACGTTCTCATTAAACCATTTTGGTTGTGTGTCAGTGAGGATGGGGGAGAGAAAGGATTTCCAGTCAAACAAACAGGGTAGCTCTGTGGTCTTCCTGGTTCTCACTCCGTCTGATACCTTCGTCTTCAGATTACATGATTTTGCATGGGATCACAGTTTGGCACTCCCTAAAAAAGGCTTCTGAGACAGGTTTGATCTACCTACTTTACATAGGATAGTCAGCACCAACAAACGCCTGTCTTTTTTGGACTCCCTTCATGAATAAAATCCACATGATTTATCTCACTTATCTCATCCTTCCAAGAGTGGCTCTTCTGTGACGTGTTGCTCCAGTCCTTATATGTCATGGTGTAGCATCTTGACCAGTTTCAGTTCTCCTCTTTCTGTGACCACACTTCTTTGATGGAGGAAGACACAGCATTTCCTCTTCTCTTCTCAAAACCACATATAAACAGCTTTGCCAGCATTGGCCAAAAAGACAAAAGGAAAAAGACCTGACTGCATAATTTGAAATTACAGCTTCAAAAACTATCGATAACTAGCAGCTGCCTGAGCAAGTCTGCCAGCAGCTTATTGTGTTTGCTGTTTGTCCTCCTTGTGGTTTGATTATAACTGAAGTCTTAGACAAATTTCTGTCAGAAAAAATAATAATTGGAGTGATGATAAGTCTTGTTGCTATTGCCTACAATGTACAACTACAATGTAGGCAATACACTGTAGTTGTACATTGTCCAACAACTGGCATGCACATCCTTCATTCCCATTAAGACCAATAATAATGTACATGGAGATTTAAATCAACATAATCATTCTGAATGGGTGTGCACTGAACACAACGTTGTAGGCAATAGGAATTACATTTTGCAGTGAGGGAGTATTTCATCTTCGCTAAGTTCCTCTGTTTTCCAATGCAATAAACAGTCACATAGGCTCCAGTGCTTTTTATTTTTCTGAGTTTCTCCAGTTGAACTTCAAGTGATGAGTTGCTTCCCTGTATGCTGACCCAACAATGGAGTGAAACATAAATTTGCAAGTTAAAAAGTGAATGAAGAGGGGAGAAAATCCCAGATTGACTTTGAAAGGGCTATTTTAAATGACAGAATTGTTTTTCAACCAAATACTTTTACACAAATTTGTTTTTTATCCTATGGAAGCAAATGAATATTCTGAAAACTCTAGATCATTCTATATGTCATTTGAGAATTAGGAAGTGTCATTAATGTAGCCAGAAACATACATTGTTCCTACTTCCCACTGCTTCACAGTTCCACAGCAAGGCTGAAGGTTGTGGATGTACACCAAAAGCCCAAAATGGGCCATCTTGATTTTCCTGCTTCTTCACATACTGAGTAAATTGCGTGCAGCCTGTCCCATGTGGGTCAACTGGAGTTCTGCTGCGTTCCTTTTGTGGTGGAGGGTGTGCTTCAGTGGTTATTATAAGACTGTAAGACTTTGGGGTTCACAGGGCTTTTTCTGGACGTGTCTCTGACTGAGTGGAATATTTTGTGACTGTATATAGCATGTGGCAAATAGCATAGCAGTGACTGCACGGCACTGTCTGAATTCCCTGGGCAGGGAGTTTTCATTATGTATCATTCTCATCCTACTGTTCTGATTCCAACAACTCACATGCACATCCTTCATTCCCATTAAGACCAATAGTAATGTACATGGAGATTTAAATCAACATAATCATTCTGAACGGGTGTGCATTGAACACAATCTCAGTATCTCTAATAGGGATCAGACTTTCTGTAGGCTTCATTTCTTTTATTTTTTCTCCCAGCATCTCAGGCAATTACATGGAAATGACTGAGACTAAATTTTAGTCGGTGTTTTTCATGCAGTAACTCACCCAGTATTGCAACAGGATCACAACAAAGGCAAAATGTGATAACTGTGGGACCTGTTCTGCTTGCATGTAACAGCTAACAGGTTTTAGATGACCACAGTATTACACTCAATGTTCACTGGATATATGTATTTGGGAAGGAGACTTAACTTGGCTCTAAGCTTCTTCCAATTCTTCCATGGAGGGAATCATAGAATGGTTTGGGTTGGAAGGGGCTTTTAAGATCATCTAATTCCAGCCCCCTGCTATAGGCAGGCACAGTTCCCTCTAGATCAGATTATTCATAGCCCCATCCAGCCTGGCCTTGAATGCTTTCAGGGAGGGGGCATCCACAGCTTCTCTGGGCAACCTGTTCAGTGTCTCAATCAAAGGTTAGTGCTGTGAAATTACTAATATCAAAGTCTGTATGTAACTCACTCTATACTTTAAAATAAAAAAAATACAACATAATAAACAGGGCAAGTTTCTAAGCTAATTGCTTGGAGATCTGTTCCCACTAAGTGCAAAAGAAGATAACATTCTCTTTTTCCAAACATAATTATATTTTAAAATAGAAGAAAAATCGTAGCCTCATATCATAAAACTTCATAAACTCATACCATAATCATAAATTCATTGCTGAGAGCTAAGGAGGTGGTGCAGCTTCACCAAACATGACTTTGAGTCCAGTTCTGTTCCCTCCTTCATCTGCAGGAACAAAAGTTGGCTCTGTGAGACACATGCTCTTAGAGCAGCCCTATCCCACTAGGAACCATTCAAAAGAAGATAAGCAGTCTCTCTCTTTCATTTGCTTGTGGGTTTTTTTATTTTGGTTGGTTGGGTTTTTTTGCTTTTTTTTTTTTTTAATGAGTATCTGTTTCTATAATGCTGATGTTACTGTAGCTCTTGTGAGAAAAATGAAATGAAGTGAGAAGACAGACAGGAGACAGAGATAAAATTAAAATGATCTACTAGTATGAAGTTGCTCTCAGCCTTGAAGGACAAAGAGGAATTAAACGATTAAGTCAAAATTCATGCAATGTACTATGCCATCTCTGCGGGTTCCTTGATGTCAAATGGATCTTTCCGGGCAAGGATTGTGCACCAGCACTTAGTCACGTCTTGTATGATCCAAGCTGAGAGTGAGAACTGGCTCCCATTGTGATTGATAGAGGCCTGCTATTAAGCAGCATAAAGAGAGTGTATCACAATTGTGTCAAAATCTAAGACAAAAATTCTGTCTGACGACAGATGACTGACACGTCTGTTGACAGGTAACCTATTCTACAAGTTTCATGTTTCTTAGCTGTATATCTGTCTTCTTAGTCAATTTTCTTTCCAAATGCCTTGAGGAGAAAGAAGTTACATCTTACATTGTTATTATTGCTGTCACTGTCTTCATGCAACACAGAATTTGGTGGGTAACCTCAGGGCTGGTTGGTCTTTATATTGTAGGGCCATTATTTGTGTATACCTTATATTGACGTTTCCCTTTCAAACTCTTACCCAGTAAACAAAACTGTTGTTTCTAGTTGTGCTGTGCCTCCAGCCTGTGTTCTCTGGGAGTTACGTAGTTCTTAACTGGATAACTTCAGTAAGCTGTCTGTTAAACGATTTTCTCTTGACTGTCCTCAGAGTCTTCTGTCTGTCAGTGTGCAAAGCAAAATTTTAGTCATGACCAGTGGTGGTCGTTAGGAAGGAGGAGTATTTACAGGGGTTTCAGGACATCGGTGTTTCAGCCCTACCCCCACACAGTCCATAAGGGAGCACAGTCTGGAGCTCAATCAAACCAAAGGAGCCCAGCTGCAAGCTGCACTGTCCTCAAGCGCCAAGTTAATGTCATGGGTTCTCTACAGTGTGCCATGTCAGGAAAGCCACTTGCTTAGACCAGCCTTTCAGAACCTCTACCACAGCAGTTCAACAGCCCAGACAGACCACACAGATCTTACACAACCTCTGTGATCTATTTCCCCTCTGCCACCCCAGATGTAGGTGAAGGCATCTGATCTGGTGCAACAGAGAGCAATGGGATGGAAAGGAGGGCAGTAAAACCAAGCTCACAGAGGTATTTTGAGGATATGGCCACCCACCTTAGAGAGAACTCAGATCTTGCAGTGATGAACACCGTGAAAAATCCAGGAGTAAATAAGGAAAAGAGACATCCATTTGTTTCATTGTTGTGATGCTAAAGGTCAACTGGAAAAGTTACTCTCCTACATGCTCAGAGATGTTATGGATTGTACAGCTATGCCCATATATGTTCTGACAGATTTTAAGTGTTGCTTTGCTGGGAAGTTTTAAAATTCAGCAATACACGTCATTTGCTTACAACAGCCAGTTTTCTTCACATCAGCCACCGGTAGAAAATGATTCATACAAAAGAGGCCACATGTTGAACAGATTTGTGTAAGCCAGTTATGCTACACTCAAAGTCAGCTAAAACATTCTCACACAAAAAGTTAACTTAAGCTACTATTTCCCACAATAATAACAATAAAAATAAGCTTAACAAACATTTACCCTGCTTCTCAAAACTCATTTTCTGTTATGTTTCCTTTTACCAGTTTTGTTTGGCAGAGTACCATGTAATGGATCAGCAAGAGTATGTGTGCCATAATCTGACAGAAGGAAAAAAATGTGTATTTTTAGTTTGAAAATGTTTATAGTTTCAATAGGTAGAAAGGATACAGGACAAGGAAGAATAAAATAGCACATGCAGAAATGTCAGCAATGAATATGAAAGTATAAGCACAGGAGTTTTAGAATGAGAATGATCCTGACTGAGAACTAAGTTATCAACAAAAGACATACACTGATGGCAAGAGCCCTCTGAATATATTTCTTTACCTTGGTTCTTGGACTAAACTTAGGCTCTAATTTCAAGAAGCTAGAATCAGTGGGCTGTGAGTCTATGGCAAGACCCCAGGACATTACTGCCCTCAAGAAAGATCTGTTCGGCTGATGGCTTTCTAGGACATTTCCATTGTCCCATCCCACTGAGTCCTGCTCTTCAAGAATAAAAACTCCAGTCATACACTCCCTCTCTGTTAATGAAACATTGAACTCACCCTTTGATATTCTTGATCTGAGAAAGATGGTATCTCTGAAGAGACCTCAGGTCTTCCATGTTCTCCATTCATCCTACTGCCCTACAGAAAAACAGCACCTCCAGTTTCAAGAGCTGACACTAATCACAACATCAGAGAGAAATCCCACTTAGGCTGTTACAGATTCCTCCCTTAACTGGCTCTCATGCCATCACACCCCAAAGCTCATTTTCACATCATTTATATTTGACTCATTGAAGTAAGCGGTGGCATTATAAAGGCAATTGCAGAGAAGATCAACCAGGTAGAGACAATCTTCAGCCCTGTGGTTAAAGTTTGAGTGTTATTTAGTTATCTTTTATCATGAATGCTACTTCCACAAAGGACACTCATTTCTGTAATCCCATCAGCTGCTCCTGAGGACGGAGAAGGAAGTACAGAGAAAGAGAAACAAGGGAGAGGGTAATGAACAACAAGAACTGTGTGTGTGGCAATGTGGCAAAAAAGAGCTGCTATCAGTGTAAAAGCTAAGAGGAAAAAAAAAAAAAAACCAACTGCTGGAAAGGTGGCATGGTAGTGATAGTAAGACTGGGAGTTTGGGCTTTGAGGAATGCATGGTTAAAGAAAGTCATGGAGCAAAACTGCAGCTTGCAGAAACAGGGTGAGAAGCAGAGGGTATCATGGACTGTTCAGATGTTTCTTCACCTGAGAGCTATTACTATGTCAGTCAGTGGCAGGGACCAGCTGGACAAGGAATTGGCCTGCGGTGACCATGGCAGATCAGTCGGCTAAAAACAGAGCTGGGTCTCCCATGTGGTTACTGTCACCACACCGTCACCCCACTCCTCAGAAATGGCAACGCAGAATCAGTAGTCTTACTTCCCAAAAGTAATAAAGTAAATGAATCAAGCATGGAAGCTGAGAAAAAATAAAAACTTCTAAGACATTGAATATAATTCATAGAAAGTCAAATGTTTGTTACTTGATTCTCTTTTTGGTGCCCAAACCCACAGCAGTGTGTGTATGTAAGCAGCACAGTCACAAGCTAGAAGCATGAACTGTAGCATCTAAGTCACTGAAGGCATACAGGAGCCACACAGATGGATGCAGTCCCCTCTGATCTCCACTTTATACAGAAATACTATTGCTCAAGTTCAGTAGCAGCAGAGGGAGTAGCCGTGGAAAAAGTCCATGCCCGTTACAAGCAAAATGACACCCAATCATCCAGCTGAACCAGTGCAAGTACACAGGAGACAGGTTATTGGTGCCTTTGTTATCTGCCCAGCATCGCAGCTGCTTGCTGTTATACTCCACTGCCCTTTTCCAATATATAACGCTACAACATCACCAAGATAATAAGGTTTTGATCACAGCAAGACGCTCACAACAGCAAACAGTCCAGGCACACAGAGATCAAATAGACCAGCTGCAAACAGAAAAAAAAAATAAAAGAAGTGCATATGACTCGCTGGCGTGTGTGGGTATGCATGCTATGCGGGCAGCAGAGGCCGGGATGCGAAGGTCTCCCAGCGACCCCGGCCCTTTGGGCTCATGCCCCAGCACCGCGCCGCATTCCAGCCTCTCCCGGCCTGCTGCCCTGCTTGCACAGAGGGGCAGCCAGACGTGAATGTGAGAAAGCTCTCTCAGGCGATTCCCTTCTGCAGGTTGCTGGGAAGTTGTCTCCCAAAATCATTGTAATTAAAAGGGGTATGTGCAAAAATGGAGCTGGGATACGGGCTTGCATTTTATTTTATTTTTTTACCATGTCTTGGTAGAATGCAAACATGGTGAAAAGGCTTTTTTCCTGACAACATAGTTCTCAGTGCCCCTTCTACTCCATTCCTTATCCCTTCAGATCAAAACCCATGAGCAATATTTTTCAGGGCCATTTACATCCGTTTAGTGGGGTTAATAAGTTGATTTTCCAATGGACATACATCTGTTTGGAGATACAGACACACAGCCAAGTCCAGGTGGCTGCTGTGCCAGTGCAAACTAATTTCCATAAAGGTTGAAGAGAAACCACAGATTCCTTCTTCACTTCCCTTTTTCTTTCAGAATACATAGTACAAATTTGAATCTGGGTGTGGACCTGAATTCTGTGAATCCTTTCTTCTTGCTTATACTTTAAGCCTAGAGGAATTTGGAAAGCAGAGCTCTCTGGACTGTGATATTCACATCCTTCTAAGGAAACAGAGCCAACATATCATGAAGACATTTTACGTGTTTTAATATTCAAATTATTACTGTGAAAGAGTGTGTGACACAAGGTGTAGGGGTATACAACGGTGGAGAATGGCATGATATGGAAGAGTCATAAGAATAAACTATGGGATGATCCAGAGACAGACAGTTACTCTCCACTGCATGAAAGCTGAATGGGTGTTGGATGCTCTATCCCAAGAGCCTGGCCAACCATGGGTAAATCATTGCATTTCTTTGTCCACCTATGGCCTGGGATAATTCTATGTTTCTGCCTCACAAAGGGTAAGGATAAAGCAACATTCAGGAGCTGTTTCAGTGTTACACAAACAGCAGCTATAGAAACTCCATGGAATCAGGGAACATTATGGTCATGGAAAAAAAAAATAAAAAGAGAAAATACAGTCTCAATGACTTCTATAGGGAATACGCTATTTGGATTTTTTCCTGTAACAGTAATTTCCAACAGGAAATATTTTTGCTGAAGCACAAAGGCCCTGAATGTCAGCAGCTTCCACTTGTCATTTACACCTGTTGCAAATTTAAACTACTGCAGCCTTGCGTTGCTTTCATCTCCGTGTATTTTCCACAGGTACACACAGCTCAGCGACCGGCGTGCTTTGAAGCATCAGAAATAGTGCTCTGCAGGTAGTAGGAGCTTTGTTTTGGTGTGTTGTAGAACTGTATCTGCACAGAGCTTAATGAACTGCCTATATTGTAAAGGTACCAAATACCAAAGGTATTCAGACCTCTGGGCAGTTCAGATATCAACTCCAACAGTACACATTCTAATACACAAGAATATTGGTAATTGAAGGCAAAACCAAACTTCATTCCTTTGTTCTTGGCTGGAAACTTTTTCTTTGAGAAAGATTCTTTTCAAGCTTTTATGGAAAGAGTGCCATTTCATTCTGTCAGAAGTTGAAGAATGAACTTGTAGAAGTGTCCCTTATCTGTGATATTGTTGCTATTATGTGATGTTCTGAATACTCTGTGAACTAAATGGGACCTAATCTTATAAACATGTGGACTCAGAGAGTAATGGACAGTTCAGGATTCATTCTCATATTTCCTAGAGTGTTGGATATTAGGAGAATCTCTTCTCTAGAAAGAGTGGGGAGACCTTAGAACAGGCTATTGATAGAGGTGGTGTGTTCACCATTCCTGGAAGTGTTCAAGGTGTGGATGTGGCACTGAGGGACGTGGTCAGTGGGTGTGGTGGTGATGCGCTGCTGGTTGGACTTGGTGATCTTTAAAGGTCTTTTCCAACCTTAAGGATTCCACGATTCTATGATTCTATGACCAAGGCCCTGCCTGCACAGCACTGTCATCTGGAACGGAACCCTGTGTTGCTCAGCTGCAAACAGAGACACAGTAAATGTTTAACCTCAGCAGATTTCTCAGCCAGTAAACCTCCATAGAGAAACCTTCACATTCTGCTCTCTTTAAAACACGTACATAAACAGACTTGTTGGACACAGCAGGACAAAGCTACAGCTATGAGACCCCAAGGCCTCAATCAGCAACAGCCATTGCTTTTCCATCCTGAAAGGTGCAGCAGGGGACTGAAAAGCTCTGGAGAAAAGGTACACACACACACACACATACACACTGCGTGCACCTCACAAGGAGAAATAAAAGCACATCATCTGAGTTTGCTTAGGTTTAGCGAAGGTCAGAGATTTTCGCACCTAGGTGAGCTGTCATCTGGCTCGGGGCAATTCTCTTTTCTCTCGCATCCTTTGCTGGAACAGCAGGAGTGCTTTACTGGTGTGAAAGACTAAACTGTCCTCGGGCTATAAAGGGCTTGAGTCACAAACCGCTTCCCCCCACTTTCCTATTAATTCAGAGCCTTCCAAGACTGTTCTAATGTGCCCTCACCTGTGGGTTCTGAAAACCTGTTGAGGGCCGAGGCTTAGGCTCAGAGATGTGACAAACAGATGGGATTTATTCAAATCAAAGCAGTGCAGGTCTGCTGGAATCTGTACTCCTACTTTTAAAAACAGGGTTTCAGTTCCATGGATTTAAACTTAATAAAGTAATTATCTAAGAACAACTGCATCGTTAAGGCAAAGCAGCAAGATCTAAGTGCATGCTCAACAAAGATTGCAGAATAGTCATACCATTAAAAAATGCAGCAACATTGATATGCATGGGCAGCTTCTATAGGCCAGAAACAAACTGCCTACTGTCACTTCTGTCCCTATCAGCATAGTGACTAAGAGTGAGCCCCACGTCTTCCACTCCAGAGCAATGCTGTGCTTTCTGGCTTCCTAAAGGGATATTTAGAACCAAAAACATTACTGCTTTCAAGCTTATACTGCTTCATTAACTGTTTTCTGCATTAGCCCTTTCTTGTTTTCTTTTTTCTTTCCTTTCCTTTCCCCTTTCCTTTCCTTTCCTTTCCTTTCCTTTCCTTTCCTTTCCTTTCCTTTCCTTTCCTTTCCTTTCCTTTCCTTTCCTTTCCTTTCCTTTCCTTTCCTTTCCTTTCCTTTCCTTTTTTTGTTGTTGTTGTTGCTGTTGCATTCTCTTTCATTTTTCATTTTGTAAACCTCCCATGCAACAACTATTTTGGCTGTTAATGAAGGGAATTTTTCTGCATCCAGCAAACAGTAAACCATGTCGCTTGGTTACAGCAAAAGCTGAAATTCCACAGATTTCCACAAAGTCATACATTGTGTTGGGAGGGAAAGTGTGCTGGGCATTCTCTGACTTTTGTGTACTGTGTTAGCATTTGTAAGCACTTATAAAAGAGGGAAAAAAAAAAGAGAGAGAGGAAAGAGGAAGAAAGAGAGAAGAGAAGAGAAGAGAAGAGAAGAGAAGAGAAGAGAAGAGAAGAGAAGAGAAGAGAAGAGAAGAGAAGAGAAGAGAAGAGAAGAGAAGAAGGGAGAAAGGAATAGGAAAGAAAGGGAAGAGAGGAGAGGAGAGGAGAGGAGAGGAGAGGAGAGGAGAGGAGAGGAGAGGAGAGGAGAGGAGAGGAGAGGAGAGGAGAGGAGAGGAGAGGAGAGGAGAGGAGAAAGGGAAATAGAAAGGAGGAGGAATACAGAGAAAGAGGAGAGAGGAGAGGTGATAAAAATAGCAAAGCAGAAGAAAGAAAAAGAAAGGAAAGGAAAGGAAAGGAAAGGAAAGGAAAGGAAAGGAAAGGAAAGGAAAGGAAAGGAAAGGAAAGGAAAGGAAAGGAAAGGAAAGGAAAGGAAAGGAAAGGAAGGGAAAAGGAAAAGGAAAGACACTTGTGTGATTAATGCAGAATATGACCTTTTCTTTTAAAAAGTTTGTGCTGTCTCTCTTGTTTAGTGCCAGTGCCGCTCACCCTTTTCCCTAAAGAGCTTAAGATGTTAAGCATCTAGGGTGATAATTTAACTTACAGCTAGACCCGAGGGCTGCAGCAGTAGGTGGTGATGTAATAGGTACCAACGCACATGGATATATAAATATCGTGGCTAGGGCTAAAGCGCTATGGCTGAGCAGCTATAGAAGATCAGCACTTCAGACAAGACTCCTGGAGTTGAGATCAAGTTCAGAAGCTCTTCCTCCCGGGATTTCCTCTTCATGCAGCCTGCCCAGGGAAACTGCAGGTCCTCAGGGGACTGAGCGCGGGGCTCCCTCCTTCCTCCAGCCTCGCTTTTTCTTTCTTTTTTTTTTTTTCTTTCTCTTTTTTCTTCCTTTTTCTTTTTTTTTTTTTTTTTTTCTTTTTTCGTGTGTTTTGTTTTGATTTTTCTCCCCTCCGCTTTGACCTCACTATCAAGCGGGAGCTGGGGGCCGAGCGCCTTTTCGGAGCGACCGGCCGCCGGCCCGTGGCTGCGCGCCGCTAGCCGGGATGCCTCTCCCCGCGGCGCTGCTGCCGGCGCTTCTCCTGGGGCTGCTGTGGCCGGGGGCGGTGCGCGGCCGGCCGCCCCCGGGCCGCCTCCCCGCCGGGCCCCGCCAGCGGCGCTGGGACGCGGCTCTCTTCGCCCGTTCCGTGGCGCGTCTCCCGGCCGAGCGCCGCGACGCCGCCCGCGACGGCGACTACCTCCTGGGCATCAAGCGGCTGCGGCGTCTCTACTGCAACGTGGGCATCGGCTTCCACATCCAGGTCCTGCCCGACGGCCGCATCGATGGGATCCACAGCGAGAACCGATACAGTAAGCCGGCGCCGACTCCCGCAGCCGGGCAGGTGAGCCGCTCCGCACCCGCGGAACCGCTTCTCTGACGGTTCTGCGGACGCGGAGCGGCTCGCCTCACCCGGAGAGCGGTGTGAGTTAAAAGGAGGGTGGGTTTAGGGCAGACCTCTCGCCGCCTAGAAAAGTCCGCCCGCGCCGGCTGCCCCGAGGGCGTCCTGCGCCCGGGGGAACGGGACGGCGGCGGAGCTCATAGAGCGCTCCGTGCGGCCGCCTCGCGGGTCGCGCTGCCTGGCGCCGCGCTGTCCCCTCGCAACCAGCAGGCATCAGGTGTAGGGGCTGCCCCAACATCTGGAGGGTCCTCGGGCCTGTGGGCCGCCCACCTTGAGTAGGGGCTGGGAAGAACTCAACCAGGGCCCAGCTCTCCCTCAGACTTGAAAAGCATCTGCTAGAGACTTAACCCCATGGCCCCGTGACTCTGATATCCAACTGAAACAATAAGATCCAAGGGGGGGATATAAGCTGCATGATGACAAATGTTTCGTACGCCCCAAGCACACTCCGGCTTATTTTAACCTTGGCTACAGAGGAGGATGCCTGGGGGCAATGTAAAAATAGATACTTAGCTAAAAGAAGAGAGGTCCCAGCACGGTGCACAGGGCAGCACGTGAGGCACGAGGCTGGGGTTCTGTGGCCACCCACAGCAGCGCTGGGGCATGGGGATCCGTGCCAAGCTGGGGATGGGAACCTCTGGATGGGTGCAGAACTGACATCACGCACTCCCTCAGGGCACAACCCTTTGTACTCCTGATTCCCATGTCTCTTCTGTAGGTCTGCTGGAAATCTCCCCTGTGGAAAGAGGAGTGGTGAGCATATTTGGTGTTAGAAGCGGACTCTTCGTGGCCATGAATAGCAAAGGCAAACTCTATGGATCTGTAAGTAGCCACCAGTTGCGTGCCTGGGGAGGGGACCATGGTGGCCTGGAATGAGAGGTGTACATGGTGCTGGAAGCCAGGGTCCCACAGACGATCCTTTATGGTGTGATTAATCAGTGCCCGTCACATACCTATCGATCGCTCCTTGTTAGTACTCTTGATTGGAGAGCTCCCATGAGAGTTCAGCACCTTCAGGGTCCAGGCTTGTAATTATAAGATCTGTTAAGATACAGTGCAAATCTTCTATTACATCTAGTCCATGAAAAAAATACTGGCATGTTTTAAAGCACACTGGGTGGACAGTAACAGTGCATGTCTTAACCCACGTTGAGCTGTCCTTCTACTTTAGAATTCAACTGTGTATAAGTTACAGTGATTAGCATCATTTCAACCCCATGTTCTTGGATTTCCTTCCCTACCCACGGCCTTTGTATTTCATGTCTCTTAGAAATGTTTTGAGGAAGGGCCAAATTATGTCAAAGTTGACTAGGGCATTTTCACATGCACGAAAACTTGAATTATCCAAAGCTATTTTCTGTGGCATCAGTCCTGTCACAGAGGATTTTGACTTACATGAAAGCCAGGAATGACTAGTCATCAAAGTGCAAAAGCTCCCTTTGTGCCAAGCCTAAATGAAACAATATGCTGCTTTGGTGTCCTGGATAAAGCAATTCTCATTGTAGTGTTCAGCCCTGGCAAGCTGAGACCTATCTTACAAAACCATCAGATTTGCCCACTAACAAGAGATGACCTCATTTGTTACTCTCCATATGACACACCTGCAACACCTGTCCCTCTTTGTACTTGCATATGAAACCCCTATACTAGAAGCATGCTTTCTGTCAGCTCTGTCTTCCTGATCCACAGATAAATCTAAACCCTTCCTTCAATTTTAAAACTCAAGATGCAGAAAATACTGTCCACTCTGAGCATTTTTAAAATACCTCCTTCCCTTCAAACAATGTGAGAAAGTGCTAACATTCAGATTTTTTCTGAAGCTTCTCAGGGAATTCACTGCTGGTAGGACAACCACTGCTTTGGGAACTAAGGAAACTTACCAATATGTAGACTCAGAAGTATCAGTGAGCCCTTGCACTCTGACAGGGGGACATAAGCACTGGTCTGCCCTAAACCCACAGCTCTCATTGCCCCGGTGTCTGACGGTTTCTTCTCCCCTTCTTTTTTATGGAAAAAGCTCATCAGCTGAGCTAGATGATGAGCAGGGCAGCAGAAGTGCACCTGGGTCACTCCTGATGGCAGTGCCCTCTGCTAAAATGGGCCTCTTTCTCTCAGAAGCACAGACAGAACTACAGGGTGTCCTTCTGTCCTCCACGTGTCTGTGCCTGGCTAGGAAGCAGCACCCTTAATAATTGTCTGAGTGTCATTTGAAGCTTCCTTTGGACAACCACTTCAAAAGATTACTAAGGGGGGGATGTCAGCTGCACCTTTTCCTGCAGCATACCTACTACACCTGGTAGCAAGAATATTTCTGCACCTGATGTTTAAAATTCCTTCCCTCTCATTCTTTCCTTTTCATTTCAGACCCATTTCAATGATGAGTGCAAATTCAAAGAGATCCTCCTGCCAAACAACTACAATGCTTACGAATCCAGGATTTATCCCGGGATGTACATAGCCCTGAGCAAAAATGGAAGAACAAAGAAAGGCAATAAAGTATCTCCCACAATGACGGTGACACATTTTCTTCCTAGAATCTGAGACATCTCCCTTCCGACCTACCTCAGCACAGGGAAAGACTCAGAACATGTTTGGGAAAAAAGAAACGTGGTGCACTTTTACTGGAGAGTTTTATGCAAGAGTAGGTGTAAGATATTTAAATTAATTATTTAAATCTGTATATATTGCCACTAAATTTATTTATAGTTCTGATTTTTTTTTTTTTTTTCCTGAGAACAAAACAAACCTCCAAGCCTAGGTATTTCATTTCATGGTGCAACAGTAGGAGACTTCTGCTTTGTGGTTTATTTAATTCGTTTCCTAAGTTATCACAGGTGTGCTGCTACTACGCGTTCTATAACCGGTGACACTCAGTTCCTACTACATTACAACATTTTGCACTGTTGGTGTGTTGTACAGCGTCTATTGTTGTACGTGTATTTGTTTGCTATGTTGGCTTTGTTCCTCTGTGTGTTTTCAAAACCCCCACGACTCCCAGAGAAGCTCTTGGCCTTTGAGAAGGAGCAGCACGGAGGTGCCTGGGTGGGATGCCGGCGCGGAGCCACACACAATGCCTGACCTCCTTTGTGCAGCGTTGCTATTTAATTGGAATGGTATCGGTTTACTTCGGTGCAGAAAGTGCGGTGCTGAAGAGCTGCCCCACAAATCTGTTTTTAGATCTGCCAGTGCTGAACTTTGAACTTTCCTGCAGTCAGTCTTAGAGCTGCCAAGCAGCGGAGAGGTTTAAGCACCTATATAAACTCAGCGGGCTTTTTATTTTCTTTTCTATTTAGATAAACAGGAGCATCATATTTTTGTGGCCCTTAATGGACACTGCATTTGATACGATCGCTTCATATTAGGCGAACAAATTGTCTGCTCCTCCCCCATTGAGCACACTGGGGCACGTACTGTGATGAACAGATTATATATACTTCATTCAAATCAACTTCCCTCTCATATTTGGAGACTACACACATTTGTCAAAATTTGCAAAAAAAAAAAACCAACAACATATTGTAATACTCACATGCTTTGAAAAGCCAAAGTCATTTGCTGGTTCGCTGAAATGCAAGCTCCATGGAGAGAATTTAGATTGATTACAAGTAACTGAGGTTGTTTTGTACTATTTATTATTTTTGGTGCAGTATTTGGAAGGAGAAATATGCTGCTTTTTTTTTTTTCCTGTCTCATTCCCTAAAAAAGTTGATTAATTTCTACCTCACTAACTCTCAAAGCCAACCTCCTAACAAAATCTGCATGGAAGGTACACACTTTTCTGCTTCGTCTTATAATGTTGGAGGAGGGCTTCGGGGAACAATTGCTGTAATCCCAAATCTCTATTTTTTTCCATATGTAGCCAAAAGTATTCAAGATAGAGTCAGTTGCATCCTATTTGAGCCTTGTCACGTTTGAGCTATCTTTACCCAGTGATTTACTTTTAGTAAGGATAATCATGGTGAAAATATTTGCAGACAGCTGTCAGGCTGCAGTACCATATCGTCATCAAGTAACCCTATATTTTTCTTTATACATTTTGCAAGAGTAACTCATGTCTCTAACGCAATGAAGGAAGAATCAGGTATGATTATGGCAGAATCTTTAAAAGGATCCATTTTTTCCTTTGTTCTTTCTTTCTCCTCTTTAAGTGATACGCCATCTTCGTGGCATCGATAGGTTAAGTTGTAACCAGGACTAACCACAATGTTTAATGAATTAGAGGATGTTTACAGATCATCTTCCAACCTGAACTAACCATTTCTGACTACATGCAAGTCTCAAGGCCGTGGGTAATTTGAGTTCAGCTATTTTTTTTCCTTTTACATTCCTACAAGAAAGTATTTGTTCTATTGGAATCATATAGACTTACCTCTATTCTCTGCTTACACATGACCTTGAAGACAAAATCTACTCACCAAAGTTCAGTGAGACCAGAGCAGACCAGGACCACACCTTAAGCCAGCTGCTGCCAAAGCAAAAATACAGTTTAAAAACAGGAAGCCAAATCGGGGAGAGCACCCCAGAGATGTCACGCCTAAGGTTTTTTTTTTTTTTTTTCCTGTAATTTGGGGGATTTCTCTACTTTCTATGTGTTCTGTATGTGAGCAATCATTATGTAATTATCACTGCTACCTCTGCTAACAGATGGTTTTGTTCTAGGATTCAGACAGCAAAATCGCAAAGAGTTTCCCTGGGAATGGTTCTTTGTCACTTTTCACGCCATCAAAATCCACAACTGAGAGCCTCGCATAAGATATGTTCAGAGGTGGTTGTTGTAACTTTGAAATATTGTGATAAAACCTAGATGACAATGTTACATGGTATGAGTTTTCACCATTTACCAGAATCTGTCTGTAGTTTTATACAGGTGCTGTTCAAGACTGTGGTGTATGTGCTGTGCACATTTAAATGCACAATAAATGATAAATGTTTACAGTGTATGGCACCCTGGAATTGATTTTGACTCTTTAGAAAGGAATGTGTCCTGCAGAGAAAAATTTAGAGCTACTTCACTTTCCCAAAGACGAGGAAGCATTTGCACCTCTGCCAGATACTTCACAAATGACAATCTGGATTTCTTACTCAGCTAAAGTTCACCCTGGAGAGGTTGGAAATTGTCCAGGAAAGCCCAACTTGGTAAGCTCTGTAATAGATACACATGCTGGCATCTGCCACAGATTAGTATTCACGCTTGTATTAGTGACAACAGCTTTTCATGCAGCGTCTCATATTAGCTACCAGAGGCACAAACCAGTTTTATGTTGCTGGATGTTAGCCTTACACATGAAACCAGATTGCCTTTTCCTTGGTTTTAGAGAGTGCTGCTGTCTCTCTTGCTGCAAAGAAAGATTGCACACTGATGCAAGAGGTTCTAGGATTGATTACCTGTTTGATTTAAGATAGTCTCCTTCTACTGTTACCAATTACACGCGCATCGGTGTATAGAAGTACGAAGTGCTTTGTAGTGTGCCTTATGGCAAGATTCCTCAACTTTTATTTATAAACACTCACACGTATGCACTTGTACAAGCACAAGCACACAGCCAAATCTTGTGGTTTGACTCAAGGCCTTCCCTTTCTCGGGACTAAGGAAGGACGTGTTACAGCAATGTCAATATTTAGGTTTGAACTCATACTCCTTGGTGGCAAAGGGAGTTTTCATTCTCCTAAGGGCTACACGACCCCAGGATACAGATTTTTTCACTTCATTTTCTGACCCTACTTTGAGCAAGAGCAATTTCTTTCTAAAGTTGCTCAGGCTTCATGAATGTAGCACAGCTGGCTTTTTTTAAAACCAGACAAGTATAGCTGCTCCTATAAGCAGAACCAGAATAAATAGGTAAGGAGACATATGATCATTTTTTCACAGTTAACTGCTTGTTTTTTTTTTTTTTCTTTTTGTAAATAGATGTAAATTTGTCACTGCCAGGTCTTATTAAATTTTAACCAGAAGTTACAGTTTTGGACATAACATTGTTTCAGCCTTGTGGAGACATTCAATTATGATTTTTAAATCGTTTTAGAGAGAAATCCTAAGGCTTAGCTGCCAGGAAGATGAGATTTCAGAGTATGGCTTTGCTGGAGTACCAGCACCTCGTGTATAGCCCTACCCCAAGAGATGTTATGGAGAGAGAACGGGAGAAGTGTTCTCTCTCCTCCGGTATTCACTTTTGCTCCATTGCTAAGTCAGCTTTCCTCCCATTGCCCTTGGAGGTAATAAAAGTAACGCGTGAAAGCTGATAATCAGCTTCAATGCCTCAAAAAGGGCCCTGATACATCATGCATTGCAATATTTCTGAAATCCCCAAGAGCGCTGCAGTACTCCAGGCACTCCTGGTGCCCCTGGCATCCTCCAACAAATATTTCCCTGCACAGAACAACTGAAAATTTTCCTGATGCAGAATTAGCCCTGTCTGTGATGGCCCAGCCTGTCCTGTCAGGCAAAGAAGAGGAGTTGTGCCAGCCTGGCCCCTGGCAGCAGTCCCAGGGCAGTGCACTGCAGTGCCCTGCCTGCCTGCAGAAAGGTTGCAGCAGGCTCCCTGCTCTGTCGCATGTTTATGGGCTGGCACCTTCCACATGGCCCTGACTCCTCTGTGGCATCCTCTGAGCTGCCTGTATCTAATCTGTGCTAATAAAAATCAGCATGACAAAACACTGCCTCATATATAAATAGCCACAACATTCAGAGCAGTCACCAAGTTTATAGTTCCAGTTTCGGTTGTTCACACTTTACCACTTGGTTTCCACTGCAGTGTATTAACTAGCCATGCAAGTGGCCAATTAAAGAGAGTCTGTTAAGGGCTGAGGAGCCTTTTGATAAAAACTAGTGAGCACTTCAGCAAGGGAGTTAAAAGGAATTCCCTGAAGCACTGCAGCTCCCTTTGTATGACAAATTATTGTTGTTTTCTACCAAGTGATCTAAATAGAGATGGGGTTGTGAGGGACTGCAATACCTCACTGTTTTCAGGTGATACAGCACATAAAAGGGAAGCACAGCACAATTCCAGTTTCCTGCACACCAGCCACAATTTCCAGACCTCAAGCAAGAAATATTACTCTGTCCTGTTTTTAAATGTTTGCTTAAAAAAAAAAAAAAACTAAATATCATGCCAAGAAGCAACTACAGTCAGTGACTTAAGGCTCAATAATCACTTGATATAAAACAATGACAACTTCCAATCTCATAAATCGCACTGTATGTTAAAACAATGGTTTGCAATGTCTATCGAGCACATTGATTTTTTTTTTTTTTAAGGTTTTTGAGAAAAGAACATTTCAGTGTCACACTGAAGAATAAGACGTTAGCGTCACCTCTGCCACCAGCTTACCTGCAATGCCAGCAGTGAGGAGCAACAAATGGTCTAGCTCTTCCTTCTGAAATGCCCAACAGGACACCACAGGAATTGGCACTTGTTCAGCAACTGGTTTGTTCTGGGCAGGTCTCCTAGCTAAAAGCATGCTGCACAACCACACTTCAGTTGAATGTGCAAGTTTGTTTCGGTTTTTCTTAAACTGAGCACTGGGAACCTTCTAGTGTCATTGCATTTGTGCATATACAATTATATGTTATTGCTCATCATACTATTTTACTGTGGGTAGATAGAGGAACAGTCACTCTCTCTGACTCCCCAGGCTGTGTTGACCTTCGCTGTCCTTCATTCACACTACTTCATATAAGTTAAAGAAAGTGATTTAGTGATGTTTGTACCAATTTACATATTCCAGATTCAAACTTGTTGCTAATCAGGTTACCTCTGAAGTACAAATCAGATCTTTATCAGCTTAAAGGTATTTGGTAAGTGTCAAAGCCACTTGGTAGAACTCCGTGGTTTCTGGTGAGGTTTCTATTTACATCCTTTCTCATTATCTCCACAGCTACATCTGTTTGCCTCCAGTGCCTTCAAGAAGTGTTTGTAATGTTAGCTGGGGCCAGTACAGCTGTTTAATGTCACTGGGGATGAGGGTGCTTGTGGGAAGGAAGGGAGTAACACCTGTGGGACCAGCAGCCCTTAGGCACTGAGACCCCAAACTCCTGGGAACCTCATTAAAGCAGCTCTGCAAGTCTGGATACTCAGCCATGCATGAAGTCCTGGACCTTTTGTCAGACAAACCTCTTCTAGAATATGATCCATATGCCCAGAGCTCTTTCCCAGAGTAGGCACCACCTCACACCAGCTCACGCCCCAACAGCACAGCAGGGCAAGCAGCCTCCACGGGAGCCTGCCCCTGCTGGCCACGTTGCCCATGCCCACACCTATGCTGATTCCCAGCCCCATTGCATCTGCTGTTCATCTCCCATCTCACAGCCTGGTAAGACCAATGAGGTCTCTCCAGCTGGGCACCCTCCAGCGTAAGGGCCACACTTTGCCGGGCTTGCACACCCTCTCCTCTTCTCTCCCTCCCCATGCCTTCACATTACCTCTGGGGTGCAGCTCCCCGTCACTCTCCTCCCACACCAGATCCGGCTCCGATACCTGCCACCAAGCACTCGGTACTGCTGTGGGCAGGAGCTGGCGCATGATGAGTTACACATTAACTGATGCACTTGGGCTGGCATCTTGCCTGCGTTCTGTCTCCTGGCTGGTACTTCTTTCAGATAATGGCTCTGATGCCGGAGTGCCGCATACTGTTACACCAGGGCGATGACCTGGGGCTGCCCACAGAGCTAGCTCCAGGAATGGCACTGCCCGTGCGGGTATGCAGGTGCGGCCCACATCAAGTCTCAAGGAAGCACGGCCATAACATCAACTGCAGTTCATTGTGGCTTTGTCACAGCCCTGAGGAAAATGACCTTGGTTGCTCTTTTCCTTATTTCTGGCATTCCTGTAGCAGGCCAGGTGACTGACACTGCCTGTCCCCAGTGACACTGTCTGTGCCCAGCCTCCTCCTCCCATCCTGCAAAGGGCTCTGACACCTTTCCCCCTGGTTTTGCCATTTCACCTCAAACTCTTGCTTAATTTCCTGCTCCCCTTTGATTTCTTTGTTGCATTACCTCTTGTCATCCTCCAGTTCTCTGTCACCTTTTCTGCTTTTTGTCTTCCTTGAATTTTTTGTTGTGTTAATGCCAACGTGCATGTACTACCTTGTATACCCTGGCCAGGGCAGGTGTATTTTCTTACTGCTCCAACCACTATCTGCCTATGGTTTTCATCTTCTGCATGAAGTCCAAGTCCCTTTCTAGGTGATCACAGACTTTCTTACTCACCCACGCTTTATTTCTTCCTGTACATTTCACCTCCCTCGCTCCTGACCACCTTCTTTCCGAATGCCCCAATGTGTCAGAGGGAACTGAACCAGCTTCCATCCAGCCACAGAGGTGAAAAGTTCAGCGCACACTTTCCTCTGAAGAGCAAGGTGTTCCTGCCGCAGTCTGTAATGAGAGCAGAATTGGGCCATCAAGGGTTTGTTTATCACCCAGAAGTATAAAAAAACAGGTCCTTTGTGCTTGCTGATATGTTATCAGATGTGATTCACTGGGTCATATCTGTTTTGGCAATCACAGCATGGGCAGTTCAGCACAGTGTTTTTTAAACAAGCTTGGGATGATCAAGGAAGAACACTTACGAATTTATGGGACTATCTAAGTTACAGCTATGACAATCTCATGCCATGCAAAGAAGCTATGCTTCTAAAGAATAACCAAAGTATGTTCTAGAAAGAAAAATATCTACGTAGATGTTCATCTCCACCTCTTGTGTTAAACAGCAGTTGTATCTTAAAGAGCTTGAATACAGAAATACTGTTGAAGCCAGATTTGTAGTCTGAAACATAAGAAATTACACAGAAAGATAAATTCAAAGTCTTTGATCTCAAACTTCAGGAGATTTACATTTCTTCAAATGTTTATTCTAAAAATATTAGTCACATGAGAGATAGGTGCTTATTTTAATTCGTGTTTATTCTTTTCATTTTAAAATATACATTAAAATTTCAGTTATAGAATAGGTATAGCCATATAATACCTTTTTATATCACACTTCATCAGATAGCTCCTGGAGACGATATTTTAGATTACTAGGTAATAAGTAACAAAGAATGTGAATTCATGGAGCCATGCATTTGTAAGATTGCTCCTTAGATCACACTAAACTAAAGCTTCTTCAGTAAATTTTATGGTTTTGGATACATCTTAGTCCAAAATGTGGACAAAAAGAGTAAATGCAGCCATAACAGCTCACGTGTTGAAAATCAATCAAAATACCTTCAGAGATTAAAAATGAAGGCATTCAATTTCTGTCTGGGGCTTTTACAATTTATACAACGAAATAAAAATCGCTATGGCAATGTTCACACTGGAAATCTGACTGTAAGCATCACGCTTCTAAACACTGTCCTTCTAAGCATACTTATGTAACCTTAGTAAATTATCATTATGATTGTCTTATGACTTCTCACGACCCTGTAAGCCTCAACCTACTCAGTCACATGCAGTCAGCAAAACTGAAACAAAACAAAACAAAAAAGATTTGTTGAAGTATTTTGTGAATAAAGGTTGAAAAAAATCAATAAAAGGCTCTGCGGATCTTGACCAGGCCAGGCTCTCCTGGTTCTTTCTGCTTTCAAGTCAGGTGAATATGAATGAGTGATCTTGCAAAATGGGTAAGCTATGCTATTAGTTTAAAGCTCATTACTTAAAAAATTGCTCTTGTTCTTCTGCAGAACAATCACAGAAAAGAAACAAGGCTACTCGTGTAATCACCAGATGAACCACACTAAATTTTAGATGAATTCTCACAAAAATACTCTGCTGTAATCACCCTGTGACTCTTACAGAAAAGCAATTGATGCACGAGCAAGGAACACACGTGCATTTTAATGAGAAAGATGTTTGTGTGGGTTGCCCTAGCCATCCACCTCCAGAGTCCCATAGCATCAGGTCAGAAGTGTTCCTTTCCCCTCCTTATGGCAACATAAACCTCAGGTTCCTTTCCTGGAGTTTTGGAAGAAGACAGTATAAATATGCATTTGTTCATATTTTAACTCTCCAAAATTAATTAAGGAAAAAAAAAAAAAACAGGAGCAAATATGCATCTGCTTGACAATTTATTCTGGTTCTATATATATGATCATCAAACACACAGTCATTTGGTTCTGCTGAAAGCCTCACCAGCTCTGCAAATGTCTACTGACCTCATAGGGACATGGCCAGGCACTGATCATACAAGCTGCTGCACTAACAGGATTGTCTTTGCACATGACCATGCACAAAAACATGCCTTGATGTTAGCAGAGTGGTAAAGGATATATTCCTGATTAAAGGAAAAAGAAAAAAGGCATGAACTGACAATCATAAATACACATCCAGACCTTGAGTGCTGTGTTCGGTTTTGGGCCCCTCATTACTAGAAGGACATCAAGGCCCCAGGGCATGTCCAGAGAAGGGCAATGAAGCTGTGAAGGTTCTGGAACACAAGTCTGATGGGGAGCAGCTGAGGTACCTGGGATTGAACAGGAGTAAAAAAAGAGGAGGCTCAGGGGAGACCTTATAACTCTTTACACTGTTCTGAAAGGAGGTTCTAGCAAGGTGGGGATCAGCCTCTTCTCCCAGGAAACTGTGATAGGACAAAAGAAAATAGCCTCAAATTGGTTCAGGAAGAATTTCCTCTCAGAAAGAGTGGTGATGCAGTGGAACGGGCTGCCCGTGGGGGTGGTGGAGTCACTGTCCTAGGAGGTATTCAAGAAGAGGGTAGAGATCACACAGACTGATGTAGTACAGAGTGGTAGAAGGCAAGGGCTAGCAGTCAGACTGGATGATCTTTGCAGCCTTTCCAACCTTTTTTAATAAGTAGAAGTCCACCACAGCTTTGGTAATAAAGTGATGTGCAACAAAGAATAGCTTGTGGTACAAGTTTTCTTTTTTTTCACTGCTAAGGAGATTACAAGGTTATAATTTGTAAAATAAGCATATTCCTGATAATTAAATTAAGGATATGAGCTGCATAAGCAAATAACAATCACAAGAGAGAAGAAGAGGGATGCTGAGTTTCACACGTAATTTGTTTCTGGCTACTTAGCAGGGCTATGGCAGACATTCACTAAGTAGAGAACAAACATTCACTATTTAGCTCACCTATCCAGCTAACACCTTTACATTTCTACTAGCAAAAGTGGCTCCTCTGGGACAGTTGGTTGTTTGTTGTGAAAAACTTTTCACTGAGATGGCTTTAAAAGAGCATTTGCTGCTAGGTTAAAAATGTACTCACATTAATGAAGTAACAACTACACAGTATTATACTTCATACTTATATAACTTATACCTCATGCTGCAGCTCTGATTCAGGTCTACCAAAGCTACTAGGAAAGTTTCACAGAATCACAGAACATCTTGAGTCGGAAAGGACCCACAAGGATCACCAAGTCCAGCTCCCAAGCGCACCCCAAATCCTTCTCCCTACCTTAGACTACAGCTTAATCCTTCATCCCATTCCTGTCACTGCATCCTGCACAGGGAGGTAACATCCACAACCATCCAGGCTTGCAGTGAGGCACACATAGAGACAGCCTCATCTGAATGAGCCAAGCCAAGGATTTTGAGGTAGCTATCAGGCCTTGGTCAGACCTAACAATGCCCAGCTGTGCTAGTGAATTGACAATCCCCAGGCTGTGGGGGGCTGAGGCTGCCCAGGCACAGCTGTGCCCAAAACTTCAATGGCTTGAAGTCAACTCTTGTGACACAACAATCTATACACCCCAAAGGAAGAGGAGAATTTCCTTCTAGGGTCAGCCAGCACCCCAATCATGCTTTAGCCAAAAATCTGCAACTTCAGCTAACTTGACAAGGAGCCTAGTATTATATAGGCATTAATGCTACGTTGCTAAATGTCAGCTCAGAAAAAGGAGCAGCCAAAACAAAGCAGGAGGAATGCTGTGTCATGGTATGGGTTGCAAACTGGCAGTGCACGCTGAAAATAAAAGTGATTTCACTACAGTTCAGCATGAATGTGTTCCTGGAGAGAAGAGGGAAAGACTGATGTGCATGGATGGGAACTGCCTGCTTGAAAATGCGTCTTGCCTAGGATACAGTACTTTCTTGTTGTCCATTAGGACACTTCTCACATATTAGGGAGTAAGCAATGGGTGGGCACTAACATAATTAAAGCATTGCTCAGATGGCATTTTTTTATCTAACTGCCCACTTGAGAGAGAAGAACTGATGAATTGTTACTATACATTTTGTCAGTTCTTAAAGCTCTACAAATAATATTTTAATTTTTGTAAGTGTCCATCTGTTGTTTCTTCTTTCCATTTCCATCTTGACATACTCTATGAATTGTAACAGATTATTTGAAGGAAGGCAAACACCATGGTTCTGGATATGTGCAATCCCTTAGAGCTTGAAAGGAAGGAGAGGAAATCAAAATTTTGGAAAGTCCTTGGCTTCACTATGTCCTAAATAGAAAAATCTTGTGTTTAACATTGCAATCTCATAGATTAAAACATGCTTATTCATGAAGTAGGCAGCTAGCACTAGGAAGGTGTCCAATGAAGCGCTCACTTGGCAAGTCAGGGCCAGCTCTTCAAATCTGACAGCATCTCGTGTGGTATTTTTGCCAAATCTGTCCAAAAGCTGTGACAGTAAGTGTCATTTATAGGTAAGAGCACGCTCACTAGTTTTGAGCTGTGACACTAGGAAGGTTTCCATAAATCATAAAGTTTCTTGAATAATAATGGATTTTTGAGACTCATATCCACTGAAGCTGAGCCTCTATGTAGAAGGTCATTAAATACAATTAAACAGTGCAATCAGTGAGGCTCGTATCCAGCTGGTTCCCTTGGTTTGCAGAGTGTACCTTCTCTCACAGGGCATTTAGCACTGCAGCAAAGCCTTCCCTCACTGCTCAGAGGGTCTTGAACTGTGCAGATGCCACTCAAGCCTGGCTGTCCCCCCTTGGCAATATGGCAAAGTGCAGTGACAGGTGGTGTGTTCTTTGAAGGTGAATAAAGGAAAATGAATGAACAGTCACCAAAGCAAGTCACAAGCTAACAACGTACAATTTCAAGGTAGCTCAGAGAAAAGAAAAGATAGGCATTTGTAAGCAGCGTGCGTCCTGCTGCTCTTTTGTAAAGCCAGCTGTGAAACAAGGCTGCAGTGCCTGTTTATAGCTAGGTGTGCAGGCTTCCAGATGTGTAAGTGTAAAGCCTGCAGACATCAAAAGGGCTAGCAGTCAAAAACATTACCTGAACACCACCTTTATGTATTTCAAAGCAAAACCAGCTGAGTGTTCCCTGTAATCACTATCCTGTCACATCTCTTTAATGGATGGGGAACCAACCAGCACAGGATCTCTGTGTGAGTGAAATAAAGAGGATGCCCATTATTTCTTTCCTTCTGTGAGGCACTGCTCATGTCCCCAGCATCCCTCATGACCCCGTTGTTTGTACTGTGATTGAATAGGATTACACAGCAGCATGAAGTGGGAAATGGCAGACTGAGCAAAGCCATGGAGAGGTACAGTGGCTGAAATCTGTAGCTGTGCACTGGAAGTGTTGGAAAACGGCCAGCGTGCTGGTCTCGGGGTAAGGGGAAACATGAGCTGATAAACCTTTCACAAGTGTATCTGGTATTTTTTAATTGGGTTACTTGCTTTCTAGAGCCTAAAGAAATCACCTCTTAGCTTGGGATGGTTGGATTTGCCATGACAGTGACAAATGTGAATTTGTAAATTGCCCACAAACAGGTAATGACTTTCATGAATGAACCTTCAATGAATTGCTCAGCTGGTTGCTCATACAAGCCTGTTGTGGTTTTATCCAGCAGCAGCTCAGCACCGCACAGCCTCTTGTTTACTCTCCCCGGGTGGGATGAGGCAGTTAACTGGAAAGGTAAAAGTGCAAGAACTTGCATGTTGGGATAAATACAGTTTGGGAGGTAAAGCTAAAGCTGCATGAATGAGCAAAACAAAACAAGGAATTCACTCACTACTTCCTATCAGCAGACCAATGTTTAGACAACCCCGGGAAAGTAGGAAAGTCCTCGCTTCCATAAGCACTGCTCTAAAATGACTGAAATATCAATGTGCTATCAACACTTCTTTCATCAAAACTCCAAACTACAGCATCATACAAGCCTCTGCAAAGAAAATTATCCCAGCCAAGACCATGACAAAGCAGTAGTCAGCACTTCCTAACATGAATGTAGGATTGGCACTGGCACTCATTTCAAAGAGAAAAACCCAGAATTTCCCCTTTAGAATATCTGGCATTTCCTACTTTCCTGGTTTTCATAATTCATATCCAGGGATTTCTGCACCATAGGTAAGTAACACTGACATTTAAAACTGACTCAGTTGTGTGTTTCTAAAGCATTTGTGCTCAGCCATGCAAACAATCAGTGTTTTTCCTATGTAGTGTTCTGAGAAAATGATTTAGCAATTAGACTTGTAAAAGTGAATAATTCAGCAGACACGAAATAATATTTATGGATACTTCTTTTTTTACCTCATCCATCTTGCCCTCTCTGCAGTACAGTGGCACAGAACAAAGAAGGGACAGGTTTTCTGTAGATGCTCAAGGCCTGCATGAGTCACATCATTTAACAACAGAACCATTGAGGAAGTCTCTTGTCCCGTGGCCCTATGGATGAGAAGTTAATTTCAGAATTAGCGCCTACTTGTTATTTTGCTTAGTTATTTAAGCTTCAGAGTTTAAGTTCATTTTTTCAACTCTGACTTTATTTATCCTCTATACTCCTGGAAAACAGAACAAACAAACAAATAAATAAAACTCCTCAGGACTGTAAGCCAGCTGTAAAGCGAAGCATCTGCCCATAGTATTTCTGAGATGTGTAACCTGCCTTGGCTCTCTATTCTGGCTTTGTACAGTTTGCAGTTTTCTGGTTGTGTAAACTGGCATTTACCCCAAAAGAAATTCATCCCTTTTGATCCATATTATTTTTTATCTAGCAGCCTGCTTTCACACCTACCCTGGTAGCTTGCCCCCAAATAAATACAAAGCCGATAATAATCCTCTCCACAATTCCTTGGACCTACACCTCAGAAACTTCAGAATAAAGAGCCAGAGATCACCTTATAAACAGAGATCAGCACCCAAGAGGAGGCAGCTTGATATGAAAGCTCAGGTTCAGGAACTCGTGGAGGTTTTGTTCATACTCTTGTCTTCATTAATTTAAGCTGGCAGGTGAAAACAGCCAGTATGGCCTTCTCTGTGAGGATCAGCACCAAGAAACAATAAGTTATTTATTTTCCACTGCTCTCATAGAGTCATGGAATCTGTAATAAATAATGAGTAATAAAAATAATGGCTGTGGGTTTTTTGCTTTCATTTAACTTACATTTTTAGGGGCTGGAGGAACTGACTGATGAGCATCTATATCTCAGCATAATATAAAAGTCACACAAGCACGCCCTGATGAAATGGCTGACGTTCAAAGCATTCTGGGAGAGTTCTGGGAAAAGGAAATGTTTTGCTTCATGCAAGCAAACGGTTGGTTCATTGGCTGGATCACAGAAGCCCATTTGAGGAACACTGCAAACCTTTGGACGAGGTGCATTTTATTAGAAAAAGGAAGCACTGAGGATTCAGCTATAACACACGCAGCGGGAAAAAGTAAACACATTAACTAAATTTAATGTGGGCAAAAATGGTACGGAGAGAAATTCTGTTTCAGAAAGGTCATTCATTTGCCTCTGCATTCCTTCATCACATTTACATGCTGCTCACTGTATTCATCAAAGGTCTCCTTTATTCTTTCTTGGTATGCATAAAACAATCGCTTTCATATACAATAACATAATTACTCAAAAAAGACAAATGAGAAAAAATCAACAGTTATTTACTTCAGATGTTAGCACTTAGCAGCTCTTGAGAAAACAGATTTTAAAGGATTTAAAATGTAAGAGCAAGCACCACCTAACATGGTACATGTTGGAGACAGACAGTGCTACAGATGTCTCCCTCCCGGCCTGACTCCCCCAAAGCACATCTCTCCCTCTGGACCAGGACAGCTGCAGGGAGCCCTGAGCAGCTGCAGAACGAGAATGTTCTTGCCCCCAGCTTCCCTGTGGTCAGCCCTGGCTCATCCTGCAGCTTTCAATGACACCAGGAGCTCTGCGGAGGCCAGGGAGGCCCCCATACCCGACCTTGCTTTTAAAGGCTGCTTCTGCTCAGTCACCTCTCTGCTGCCCAAGCAGCACAAAGATCAGACGGAACATGGGGAAATTTTTGACTGAACATTTGTAAATTAACGCATAACTAGGGTGAACTCTTGTTCATATTCGCTGTGTCTGAAAAAGAGGCATAGTTCACAAGGTGGATCATTGTGTTTCTAGTTTATTTTGTACCTTTCCGTGGGATCACACAGTAGTAATGATGTAATCACAACCAGTAAATGTCACAGTAGGGCAATGACTCGTTTAAAGCTCTAATGATTAAGAAAAAGACAGATACTGGTGTTATTATGATGCTTATCAGTGTTGTGTCATACACATAACTATATTAATTGTCTCAGTTAAAGAGTTGATTCTGAGGCCAAGAGTCAAAGCATGAACTTTTGAGCCTTTCTGCACTTTCCCCTACAGGGGTTTATTCTACTCACCGTTCCAATACATGGAGGATGTCTGCTTGTGTTTTTCCAGAGCAGCCCACTGCCTACTGGTCCAACCTGCCTAGCACACAACTTTAGTAGCAACAGTAAATGCTCACAAATAGTACATGGGGTTTGTTTGTGACTGTTATATTCACATTGATGTACACACTGTTATAGAAAGATCTAGCTCATTTCCTAATTGCAACGCATTTCATACTGGATGGCAAATGAAAGGCTTAAGCCCCAGCGGGATCGCATGTGTCTGACCCACAAATAATTGTTTGACATCAGAAGGTTTATTATCTCCTAGCAGGAATGAGAAGCATATTCCTTAATAGGTTCCCTACCCTGGGCAGTGCAAGCTTTCCTTTGAAGAGTGTCTCTATGGTAATTGATGTTAATGAGCAGCAAGCCAAGGAGAAACACTGGGTCACCAGGTAGGAAGCCCCCCAAGAGATAATCTAATTACTCTCCAAAACAAATTACTTTCAACCAAAACAAATTACTTTCAATCACTCTGCAACAGATAAGATCAGTGGAGAGAGCTCAAAGCCGATGACAGCTGGAGACCGAGGCTTCACGAGTTTATGGATTGATCGCTTGTCTCTTTGGTCAGTTTTGTTGAATGACAATGGAGTGACAGAAAACTGGAGCCAAGAACTGAGCTCCCTTTCATTTCATTCAGATGAATGCAGAGGACCTGCCAAGTCGGTGCTATTTGCTGCTTGGCTCATTGATCTAAAGTTGGAAAAGCAGTAGCCGTGCATGTTCACATATGTAATATGAGTAAAACTCTCTAGGAATAAATGTATGGACTGGGAGATGATAAAATCCGCTCACTGCCTCTGCATTGTTATGCAAGGAAGCAAAACACTGTATGGTTGCTAATTTGTGAGTGCACATAAAAAGTGATGTAAAAGGAGCCCGCGTTCTTATGAGGACTTTAAAGGCCAAAACCATACATGTTAATTGCTCCTCTAATGGCATACTACTACTTGTTACTAAAAATCTGACTTAGTTCCTATTGAAGTAATTGATTATTATTTTTTTTCATGGAAGTCAGAATTGAGCCTTAGTTCCTTTTCTTAACACAATATTAGCAATGTTGTTCTGAACATGAACTGATTAATCAGTACTGTACTGTGATATCAGACTGAAATACAAGCTACCCACAAGTAACCACTGCATTAACCAAACAGTAAAACCTGTTTCAGTGCTAAGTGGTTAACAGATACGATAAGTGAGAAATCTTACCATCTCCTAATGACAGTACAGAAGGAACTTGGGCAGCAAAGGTGTAAATTATCAGAAGTTGTAGATGACAAGTCCGTTGCTGGCTTACATGGGAAATCAAGAGTTAACATGCCACTCTAAAGGAAATGTAAGTTAGTGCACGGGGTGAGTGATTAATCAGTGAGTTTTTGTGCCATGGCTAATTGCTATGATGGTGCAAAGGATTCCCACCTTTACTGGTGTGTGTTAGGGAAGAACTAGATTGGGAGATAACTGCCTTTTAAGAATGGAATACCCCTACTGAAGTTGGACTCACAAATAGGAAGCATTGTTTAAGGTCCAGTTATAGTTCTGCTGCTCATTATTTCATTAGCATTGGCTAATTCCTTCTACAGCATTATGCAATCAATGCCACATCTGCCTGACCAAATCCAAGTTGAGCTGATGGCAGCATGCGACCTATTAGTCAGGAGAACGTATAAAGGGCAGTCATTGTCCAGCAGCAGCAGCTCTTCAGCAGAATGAGCCTACGGTAACAGAGATCAGTAGCTGGTGTTTTACAGGCTTTATCTACTAGAGACCTCAGATAAAGAGCAATACACGGGTATCAGGGAGCCTGCGATGTTGAATGAAACCTTGCTGCCCCACACAGAGCTATGAGAGGGACTTCTGGAAGTCTGGAAGAAATTAAGTTCTGAATTAGTTGGTGGGCCTATTCTTAAAATTCCCTTTGTAAAATGAGTGCCTGAATCAACACACCCATATTCAAGAATACATAAACTGGAGGCCCAGTCTTGACTGGGTAATGAGTGGGATGAAAGTCATACCTTTCTGTGAGTCAGCAAATTTGGAAAAATTCATATGAAAGAAACACCACGATCATTTTTTCATCCTCAATGTTTGGTCAGCTTTGTTCACTTCAAGAACTGAGGCAAGCCTATCATGGAAGGGTCTTCCTTGTATCTCCAGCTACCAGTGGCAATTTGTCTCCCGCTTTGACCAACAATGTTTAAGGAACTACTTTCATCAGGGCAAGGTAAGTAACATACACAACAGACAGGTAGTGGTGGATTTCACATTCTGTTTAATATTTGCTGTGATGTTTAGAGAGATAAATCCCTTATTTTAATGAAAGTATTTTGCTTCACTTTCTAGCAATGCTTCAGATTTTATCTCATACTCTAAGATAAATCTGAACTACTTATGGAACTTAAATCCATTACCTACTAGTTTTCTCACTAGTCAGATGTGTAAAACTTAAGTAAACTTGACTTACTTTCTAAAGACCAACCAGGCTTTTTCCATGATGATTTGTTCTGCTTCTCTTACTTTCAAATGGCCTTTTAATTGGCCATTAAACTAGGAAATTATGGCTGATTAGGATCAACCCAAATGCAGTGTTTTTGAATGGATTCTTTTAGATCCCGTGTTACTTCTGCTTTGTCAAATAAAGGTCAACTTTAGCTGCATTGGCAGGATGCTTCAGTAATCTTTGTCCTTCAATTCTTGACCCCAAATGTCCCTCAGCCACGTTTAGTGGTAGCAGTTCTGACTGGTTAAGAGGCTGAAATAAGAAACATCAGAGAAAGTTACTTACCATAAACTCAATTTCCAGATCCATGGCAAATCATGCAGCTACCCCACAACAGTGGGGTTTCAGCAGAAAATCATTTCCTGTGATGTCTGAGTGGAACATCAGTTACTAATAGTCTTTATCCCTCCCCTCTTGAGCAATTCCACTTTCAAACTTTCTACATGAATATGTCAACTACATTAAGAATTGAGTCTGGGTGTCTTAAAAAGAGAGAGGGAAGACACCATCACACTTCAAAAAAATCCAAGGGAAGTAACTCTATCTACTAAGCAGGTTTTGAAGGAGTTGCACAAGAGTTTAATTACTCCTTCTTTAGATACCTCTCCTTACTTTTAGGCACAAAATATGAGCTGAGTTGAAAGGAAGGCATCTGCTGATTCAACTGAATCACTTTGCTTTCCAAAAGCTGAGGATATGTCTGTGTGCAAAATATTCTTAACAGTCATAAAAGGTGCCATCAGGAAATCTTATACCATTTTTAAAAATTTGCTTTTGTTCAGAAATGATTCAGGAAGGGCTCTGTAGTTTCAGTAAGAGTCCTTCCTGCAATATCAAAGTAATCAAAATGATGACAATTGGTGAATAAGCATTATACAAACCTCCCAGCTGTGCACTGAATTGAAACTTTGACACTACGTTCACCAGCATTCACTAATCATTTACAACTCTTTGCTTATCCATTTCTGATGGTGACTAGCAATTTCTAGGAATGATAAGCAGCAGAATGCAATATGCAATAATAGGCAGCAAGAAAACTAAAACAGAGAAAACTTAGAAATCTTACAGAGCTCTGAGTAGAAAACAACAGTGATTTAACATTAGTCTAGCAAATAGAGAATGTAGATATTTTACTCTGCACTAGTTCAAATCTCTCACATCTTCCCTCAGAAAGCACAAGTGCAAGTCTAGCAAATAACCTGAACTGCCAACAGCTGTGAAGAAATACAGCTTCTGCTTGGTAGATGTGCTCATGGATTTGTTCCACTAGCTCTATGATGCAGTTTGTGGGATCATCATCCTGGAATAGGAATGCTTCACTAAATAGATAAACACAACTAAACCTCTTTCATGCCCTCCCTTTCTTACTACTTACTGCCGAAATACAACAAGAGTCTCTGATTCAGTGTCCTTGTTAACAAAGACAATTATTTTTCACCTCCTGTGAAATGAATTTGCACCTACGTGGGACAAATTTATCCCCAGTATAACTCACTAAAATTGCCTCGCAGTCAGATTTGGTTCTTGTGCCCACAGTGGGTTCATTGCTGAAGCCCTTGCACATTCCAGTTTCCTACTGTGCTCTTTAGGACTGATTTCATGGCAAATGGCATTGAATAGAACTGAATAAGATCACCTGATTAATTCTGGCTCTGTGGGGTTTAGCATGTATTTGAGCAGGACCACAGACCTGACCATGTGTACTTTGTGTCCTTGTACTTCACTTTGGAAGCAAATCTGTTTCCTTCATTATTTTTATTTTTTTGTAGCACCTACTATTCTTCCAGCAGTGAATCTCAGCCTCCATGAAGAGGCTAGATTATATTTGCCTGGGTATTGAAATATTTCAATTAAATTAGATGTTTATGCACCTCAACATTTCCAACTTTCATTGATTTAGTGGAAATCAGGTGCTGTAGAACACCTAGAAAATCAATTAGGCTTTAATAAGTTGCAAAATTCCAAAGGATTTTGTAGTGAATGGAAAAGATAGGTGACTCGAGTACATTCAAAGTATGAAAAAACTGTTTGCAATGAGGAAAAAATGCTTCTGGGCCATTTGAAGCTGATGGCACTTTGATAAGCTTTAGAGTAGACTTAATCAGGAGACAACATTTGGTCATGGAAGCTTCAAGTCAATTCCAAGCTAAGTATTGCTCTCAAGAATGCACTGACTGATAGCAATAGTTAAGAAAACATTCGATGACAGAATGGCTAGAAATATTTGAAATTAATTGTCCGGTTGTGTTCATTAGAAAGCACCAGCAACAGCATGTGTACCTACCGATGACGATAGCAAGAACCTCTCCTGTGCAGTGAGCACTTCAGCAGAGCAGTTTTAGAAATAGGGACCTTCCAGAAGTTGATTATTTGAAAATCTGTCAATATTCAATGCATTTGAATCCTGCTAACTCACCGGGGGCTGCTACACCCATGGTATGGGGAGAACTCTCTCTTGACAGGCATCCTGACGGTGGGTGTACACTGTGGGTGCTGTGGAATCTTAATTCCGCTCTCATCCACAGTCCACGGGGAAATACTGTCATCTTTCTGCCTCTTGGGTTGCAGAAACAGCTGGGAAGCAGAGAGGCCCTTGACACGTGGTGGAGTAACCTCTCCTTCTTAGGCAGATTTTTAACTTGTGCTGCACTTATAAGGCTCTTTATAGAACAGCCTGCACGTCACAGTGTACTGTGTACAGTGTACTGTGTCCACTCCTGTGATCCCAACCAGAGGCAGGAGGAAGAGCCTGGCTATGACGCCTGCTCTCTGCACTGGGGCAAGTGAGGGCTGTCTGCTTGCTGCCACTGTGGGGTGGCATATAGGGGCTGCAGCAGAGCTCAGAAGCAAAGGAATGAGCTTGGAAATTTCCATCTCTCTCTGGAGTTCTCTCAGACACTGAAGTTCTTCTACTTCTGATTTCAGAGAAGTAATACCAAATCACATTCATGTGATGTCTCCTCCTGAATCTATGGAGACCCCAAAGATACCTCAAAGGAAGTAAGACACTTTAAAATTCCCATATTGTTTTCCCTTCTACAAAGACTTATCCATACACATCCTGGAGCATGTCCAGAAAAGGCAATAAAACTAAAGGGTATGGAGAACAAGGGAGCAGCTGAGGGAGCTAGGACTGTTCAGCCTGAAGAAGGCTCAGGGGAGACCTGACCACTCTCTACATCTGCTTGAATGGATGTTGTGGTGAGGTGGGGTGATTATCTCAGGAGTGGCTTCAGGGCCTATTTCTGACTATCATGTAGCAGCCCTGCTTCAATTTATCTCACTTGGTCACAATGATGTTACTGCCTACTAAGGCACAAACACTCTTATATTTTTGGCATGCTCCAGGATCGCTGGATGTTTGACTTTTAAAACATAGCAGTCGTGATCTTCCAAACCTTATTAGCTTTAGAATCACAAAAGCTGAAGGTTTTGTTCTGCGGAAATTACATAGGCCCATTGAAAACTCCAGTGGAAATAAATGATTAATTACAACAGGTGAAAATGCTTTTGCAGTTGAGTAATATTTAGTCAGGAGGTATTTTTATTCTACAAGACTTTCCTCCTTTATTTTTTCTTATCCCCAGAAAAGCAAAAGTCCCACACCACCAGGTTCCATTGCTGCTGCCCCAGGGAGCAGCCCCAGCACTGGAAGTGATGGTATGATTTGTCATGTTATGTCTCTGCAAATACATCTTTAGCAACTTGCAAAGATGTGTCTTTCTACTGAACTTTGGTAAGAAGATGACAATAAATGATAACGTTCAGTGATTTGTATGGGAACTGATATGAAAGTCACATTAAGCAGTATGCATTGAAAAGTGAGATTCACTAGCTGTAGCTAAAAATAAAATACTAAATCTGGGCTAATCACTGAGGGTTTTTTTCCAATGCCAATAAAGAAATAAGCACTTCCAGAGATTATTTGACCCGTATCTCTCAAACAGCTGTTTGGAGATAGGTTGGTGCTACCCAGCCCAGATAAGCGCATGGAGGCATTCACCTCAGTCAGATTGCAGAGGAACTTGGACAAATGGATTAGATGGAAAGACTGTTATATCAAGAAAGGCAATTTCTGAAAACAAATGAGTTAAGTGTTTCCTTGCCACTTGATCTGATATGAAATTTTAATCTCCTTTACTGCCTCCATTTTTGATCCTCGCAAAGGAATAATGATACCATCAAATGAATAAATATGTTGCAAGCATCAGTTCTTTCTGCTTGAAAGGCGGTTGACTTTTTGATGAAGAAAACACTATATATTCTGATGGCAAATATAATTAACACTATAATATATAGCGTTAATAGTATAGCAGCATCGGTACTCATCAAATAGCTTCTGTTCAATGAGATGCACAACAAAATGGACCAAAGCACCTCATGGATTCATCTCAGCCCAAACTGTGTGTGTGTTGGGTGCTCAGTGCCTCGAAGAATGCTCAGCAGCCGGGGTGAGTTACATGCACAACTGCTGTGGGGCCCAGGGCTGCAAGCAGTGAGCTGCCTTGGAGCTGCCACGTTGCAACAGCACAGAATTACGCAGAGGGAAAAAACAGGGTCTTAGACACCTTTGTATTATTTACTGGTGCCATGATATCGTGAGCATGTGAGATGTTTGCAAGGACAAAATTTCTCAAGTCAATCTATGACTTAGATGGTGCAGCAGGAGGAACCTGGAAGTGAGGCGGCCCTCATTTTCATTAATGACTCATCAGCCATGTGAGAAAACTGGGCTTCTTTGAGGTGACTCAAATCTCCTGTTGCAGAAGCAGGTGTTGCAAGGCCATGATCATCCAGACACTGATTAATCAGTGTGACAAACCTCAGTGCCACAGGGTGCACACGGTTAGGGTGTATAGAAGTGCATCCATACAAGAGTGGCCCACATGTCACAGTGCTCTGTATTTTCACATGGTCTTGTCTATACGTTCTGTATTTTCACATGGTCTTGTCTATACGCTCAGCCTCACCGAGCTTGGGATGCTCAGAAAGAAAAGATGTTTGCAGGAGTGCTCACAGAATGGAGATGCAAATATACAGACAGAAAGACAAAAGTAAAGAGGCAATGAAATTCGGGAAGATTTGTTTCTTTCTTTGCTTGCTTCAGAAATTCTGCTAGGGGTATGGAGCTATGTTCTGCTTAATTGATACTTTGTGTCACCTGTGGAAGAAGAATTTTCTTTTTATTTATGAAATCCCATTGGTGCCTATTTTCTCTCTTGACATATGAGAAAATTCCTGTAATGCTCAGTTTGGATGGAAAACAGGAAAATCAGCAGAAATCCCCTGAAGTGCCCTGAAAAGGACAAACACGGGTGTGCACTGCTCTCCCATTGCCTGACACATTCGCTGGGTGAACCCTAGCATGGTAAAAGCCGTCAGCACAAAAACCCACTTGATGCCTATGTCGGGTCTCTGCCCGATTTCGCTATACACACTTTTTTTGCCGATTTCTCTGCGCGAATGGGAAGAAGATGGACCGGAGAGACCCGAGCAGCAGTTCCCCGACGGAGAGGTCAGCCCGCACCCAGGCACCCGGCTCCATCTAGCGGCACGGCTCGGGATGGCCGGGCGGCAACACAGCCCGGGATCGGCGCCGGTCCGTCCCGAGGCGCCGTGCCATGTCGTGCCGTGCCGTGCCGTGCCATGCCGTGCCGGGACATGTCAAGATCTGCCGAGCCAGCACGTGCCGGGCCGAGCCGTCGCTCCGGTGCCGGGCAGTGGCCGCTCTCACCCCGTGCGCGGCGCCGGCCGGAAGAGAGCCGGATGGCGGCCGCGGAGCCTCGGAGCCGCCGACCTGAAGCGTGGCGGAGCCCTGCGCTGCATACGACCCTTTTTTCCGGCCGGGTTACACGAGCATCCCCGCTAGCTTAGTTCTGAAATGAGAATACAGGATGGACAAGCGCTAGCGCCGGACGGGAGGAGTGATGTCCCCCGAGCGGCTGAGCTGCTCCCTCACCTCTGCGTGACCGCTGGTGCCTTTTGGGTCACGCACCCCCTGGTCTCATTTCCCGTGCTTCGGGCTCGCATCGGGGCTGCGGGACCCGACCGTACCCGACCCGTATCCCGTCACGTCCCGTTCCGTCTCGTGCGGCTCGGTTCGCGGGGGCCCGGCGCGGATGAGCCTCGAGGGAAAAGCTCGGTGGGGAGGGAGCGACTACTCCAGGATGTCCCCTGCGACATGATGTCATCTGATCAATATTTTCGGGGGGAGTGACCGACCCGACCAATTCCCGCTATGAAACGGGCTCTATATTGGAGCTGGATGCGGCCGAATCGATCGGGCTGATAACGGAGGCCTATAAAAAGCCAGGGGGCCGGCTCGGCCCGTGCTACATCCCTCCCGCGACACCGCCGGCCGCACAGAGCGCCCAACCCCGTACCGCACCGCCCCGCATCGCCCGCGGCAACCCCGCCGCCCGACCCGAGCCCGAACCCGAGCCCGAGTCTGAGTCCGAAGCCGCCGCGGATGGGGCCGCGCCCCGCCGCCCCCAGCGCTGCCCTGGCGCTGCTGGGGATCGCCGCCGCCGCCGCCGCCGCCAGGTCCCTGCCGCTGCCCGACGCGGGCCCGCACGTCAACTACGGCTGGGGGGAACCCATCCGGCTGCGGCACCTCTACACCGCCAGCAAACACGGGCTCTTCAGCTGCTTCTTGCGCATTGGTGGCGACGGCCGGGTGGACGCTGTCGGTAGCCAGAGCCCGCAGAGTGAGTGCCGGGATCTGAGGGAACGGACGGGACGGGACGGGACGGGACGGGACGGGCGGGCGGGCGGCGGCGCGGAGCTGACGGCGCGTTCCCTCTCCCCGCAGGTCTGTTGGAGATCCGCGCCGTGGCGGTGCGCACCGTGGCCATCAAGGGCGTGAGGAGCTCCCGCTACCTCTGTATGGACGAGGCGGGGCGGCTACACGGGCAGGTGAGCCACCGGTCGAGAATGGCAGACGGGGGGTGGGGGGTTGGGAGTTTTTGTTGGCGCCGCGGCGAGTTAACGGGGCTTTGGGGTGTCCCCTCCTTTTTGCTGTGGGTCGGTGGTTCTTGGCATTGCCACTGCCCGGGAGGCCGCGGGGATTGTCAGTGGACAGCAGCAAGGGGACATCGTCCCGAATGCACAGTGCCTATTTCATGTGGAAAATGCAGTGTCGTCCAGCAGTGAGTTTGTTTAGAAAGTCTTCTCGTTTGGTGGCTGCCCCAGAAACCGATGAAGTTAGGGCTTTGAAGCTGAATAATTTCTCGCTGTTCAGCTCAGGTACTCTAGGGAAAAACATAAAGTGAAATAAGAATCGCTTCCTTTGGAAAGGAGATGTGCCATTCAAACAAGTCCCAGAGACACAGGGGTGCCATCTCTTAGGTAGTACCAAACAGAAAGGGCTTCAGGATGGCTCAGCCCTGCTGTCCCACTCCAACCTGAGAATCAGCACACCTGTAGCCGGCTGTGGAGCTCAGTGACCAACTGGCACCGCGCCACTGGCTTGCGCTTTTCACCCAGCAATGTCAGCATATCCTGTAGACATTATCAGCGATGTAAACTTGGCTTTGTAAACCCAGAGATAAGCTGCCAGCTCCAGAATTTTGAAGGTTCAGAGTAAGGCTTTGTCTAAGTGCTCTGCAGGAGCCTGGGTTGCGTGGGGTGACGACTTTTTATTGTGCTGTAGTAAAGGCATGGCTCCATTCTGCTTTGATAGCTGCGGCAAACTTTGTGCTGATTGCAGTAGGGCAAGAACTTGGCCCGCTGTCAAAACTCCCGGTATGTTCAGTCAAACTAAGATGGGTGTAGGGAGGTTATTGACTGAGCATACAACATAAGATTGAGTCTTTCTTTCTCAATTTCCTTGCTTTTCTGAGCTAGAATCAGACGATTGATGCAGTGATAATGTACATAGGCTTTAACAGTGTGGTGGGTCAATTATTAGCTTAAAGTTTTAATGTATATCCAAAGCAAAATGACCAACAAAATCAAAACAAGTCCAGATCCTGCTCCTATTGGAGCTGCTGTAGTCAAGGCATTTTAAAGCAGCTTTCTTATAACATAACTCTGTAAGCTAATGAGTATCCCTTGAGTGGGTTTGTTGGTGTATAGTATTCTTCACAGGTTGTTAGCTTTTCTTCTGAAAACACAATGGCATGTGGCCATGCCATCACACCTTTGTGTCATGGACCAATTCTATTTGCCAGATTCCAGAAAATAGTTTTGTCAACTTTGGTAACAGTATTCATGGAAGTGAAGGGAGTAGAAACTGACACATGGAGAAAAGTCTTCTCTTTTGAGACACAGCCCCCTCTCCTGTAGCTACCCTTCTCTAGAGGTGTACTTGGAAGGAAGAAATAAATGGCTTTTGGCATATGCCATCTGTACTCCTACAGTGCCCAATAAACATGGGCTGAGCTTGTGTGAGGCTGAGTGCAAGAAGCCAGATCATCCTTGACACCCACTGTCATCTCTTTGCTATCAGCCCAGGCAGAGCGTGTGCCGTAGCCCAGAGATCAGCAGTGGAAGAAGGAAAGGGCAAGTGCAATGTCTGGGGCCCAAATTCAGCCCTCCTGTAATGTGTCCCTTCTTAACATGGGACACAGGGATGGCTAAGGTTGATTTTGAGCAGGCAGTGTGCTGTATAGCCTGCCCTCAGAATTTCTGTAGTTTAGCAGAAATCTTTAATTGCTTCATATACTGATGTACTGTAAATTTCTCCTATGGAAAAAAATGATCTGGAAGTACTTAAAGTGCATTTGAAATGTATTAAAAACTACTCTAGAGACAATCCCACTACAGTGAGCAGGGAGCAATCTGGTGGAGGCATAAGGGTGCCATCAACAACCAATGTGGTTTGTAGAGTGCACTTGCTCAAGAAGCTTGCTGATTTCATCATCCTCCAAAGGGAGGCTGACTGCTCATGGCAATAAGGACAGCTGACAATTCAGCCATAATTGTGCATCACAGATTGGTATCTTTCTGAGATACATATTGTGTATGGAAGGAAAAATACTACATAATTTATTTTGGAAAAAAATGTCCTTTTTTGATTACCTGATTAGTTTAATGAGAGCTTTTAAACGACATTCAGATGCATGTACTTAATTGTACTCCGCATTCTTGATGGCACGTGAGAAAAGAATGAAAAGTAGCAAATACAGTCTATATTAAGCCAGGCAGAGCATTCACTTATCACTAAAGACTGAGGCATCATTAGCAATTGCCTTTTGCTGACCAGGAGTTCAGTCACCTGCAGTGACTGATCCTGAAATAACACCAGCACTGTATGAAATGCAGTGCGTGTGGGAAGGTCTGAATGATGATCCTAGATCCTAGCAGAACGTCTCTACGGTAAGTCACAAATGTACTTTTACGAATGCATACCTAAGCAAATACATTCTTCTTCACTGATCTTAACTGAATGCAGTGAGTCTGGCGGGCATGTTTGTAACTGGTTTTACTCCTTGCTGTTCAGCTCAGCTATTCCATTGAGGACTGTTCCTTTGAAGAGGAGATTCGTCCAGATGGCTATAATGTGTATAAATCAAAGAAATACGGAATATCGGTGTCTTTGAGCAGTGCCAAACAAAGACAACAATTCAAAGGAAAAGATTTTCTCCCACTGTCTCACTTCTTACCTATGATCAACACTGTGCCAGTGGAGGTGACAGACTTTGGTGAATACGGTGATTACAGCCAGGCTTTTGAGCCAGAGGTCTACTCGTCGCCTCTCGAAACGGACAGCATGGATCCCTTTGGGATCACTTCCAAACTGTCTCCAGTGAAGAGCCCCAGCTTTCAGAAATGACTCTGACTGCACACTCGGTTTTAAAGAAATACCACAGAATGTTGCAGGTTTTTAGCTTCTTGTGTAGTGATGTCTCAAATCTTTTTTTCATGTCTAAGTATGGAGACAGCCTTTCCCGTACAATGTGTTTTACCTATAAGAGCTGAGTGCCTAGATGCCATGTTCAAAAGAATTGCCTCTCCATAGTATACTTGGAAAAGAAAAATTAAATAAGAGCAGCTTAACAAATTCATCAGAGTTCCTCCATTACTGTGGTGATGATAAAATACATAGTTTTCGTACATCAAATTCATTACCACATATGTTCACCTGTTGTTTCAGCTCATATATATACAGGAAGTCTTGCCATTCACAGGGAAGTTCACAGCCTTGTAGACAAACATTTGGGACAAAACACAGTTAAGGAAGACTGAGCAAGTGTGGTTATGTGAACTAAAGTTAGTGCTGTTTCTTGAAAAGCTGCTGACAACCTTCTGGGAAAGCTTTCTGTTGAAAGTATACCACTGAAAAACAATTCTGCTTATATATTGTGCTTTTTCTTCCCTTAGGAAAGAAGGGAAGAAAGGAAAATATTTCTTCCTTCCCCTATTGCTAAAGGATACCTTAAAAAACTGGATTTTTGGTGTATTTTACAGGTTAATTTATGTTCACTGGGGGATCTGCATCATCCAGCATAAAGACTTGTCTTTAACGTTAATTCAGCACATGGATACGAGTGTATACAGAACTAGTATTTGTGTTCATCTGGTAGGAATGAGCATTTCAAATTAGTATCCAGATATAGGTTCTGCTGTGTATACTCATGTATGTTAGCAAATAGAGAGAAAGTCTGAAAATGGATGATGTGTAGGTCACATCAGTTGCAAAGAACATTTCTGTGTTTCACCTGTAAGCGTCAGCAATTCTGTTAAGTCCATCCAGGCTTGATTCTGCATCAGTTGAAATCGTGTGGAGATACAATTTAGTGACTTAAACACTGCAGAACTGAGCTGGCCATGCTGTGCTTCTTGCAGGAAGGGATCGTGTGAATCTCATGGCCAAAAAACATATGTCTGATGTCTTCAGTCTGTTCTCCCCTTGTGACAATTTAACAAAGGAATAACCATAGAGAAACCAAAAGACGACACATGTCAGGGTTCAGAGATTCCACTCATTTCCAAAGGCTCACTCATAATAGAGATTTCTATACAAAAAGCTCTACTGGAAACACTGGTGTTCTTCTGACCTAGCACTTCATTGCCAATGCAATATTTATAATTAATTTATTAAATACATACCTCTGTTTATTTTGTTACTGTTATTTATGCTCAAAATTCTATTTATATACTCTTGAAGGTGGGTTTTTTGGTTGTAACAAATTTTGTGAAGTTTTGTAATCATTAAATTCTAGGAAACAATAGCTTTTTAAATTTCTGTTCATTATTGGTAGTGTAATATGTACATTTGCAATAAAAAATCATCTTTAGTACAGAAATCTAGCTGACTCTTTTCTGACTTCTTCAGCCCAAACACATCAAGGAGTTTTATCAAACTATGCAATTTGGTTCCACTGCAGCCATGTGGAGATGGCACAGTCAAGGTGCAACACAGAGACAGAGTGAGTTTCCCAAAGCCAGGCAGTGAGTGCCAGTGGTGGACCTTTTGTCCACCTGTTCCCGAGGAGCCCCAGGTGAAACTGCAAGGCTGAGAGAGGTAGCTTTGTTATGGAAAGGTTCAGCACCACGTGTGAGCTACCTGCAAAATGCAAAACCACACTAAGTAGAAGGTTGCTCCCTTTTTAAAAATGGCACCCAACTAAAAAATGCTCTTAAGGGGGAAAATGGCTGTTAGGCTTAAAAAAGATGTTAATTTCTGGCGGAAAAGGAAAGACTGAGCATTTCACTCTAGGAATACCATAGGGTGACTCACAAGAATTGCAGAGTTCTTGGTTGCAAACATCTCCCTTCACGTTCTCCTTCATGCTGAGCCACTGCCACAAATGCAGAGGCTTCCTACTCTTCATGCACTGAGAGATGCATGATGATTTTCAAGTTGTCTTACTTCAAAAATTTTGGGGTTTGGGGTGTCCTGTTCTTCAGCTTTTCATTTCTGTTTTTGATCAGACTATATATCTTTTGAATATTAGATGCATCTTTTGAGACTCCTTTATAGAAATCCAAACCCAGAACATAAAATGAACTTTTAAAATTTGTTCAAAACCTCACTTTTCCACCAAAAAAAACCTCACAGTTTTAAACGGGAACACAGCAAATGATAAAATTCAGAGTGCACACTCTTCACATTAACTGGTGAGAGATTTTAAAGTAGATTTAACATTGCTGTCACAAATATTGGTCAAAAAAAAAAAAAACAAAAGTCGAGCATCCTTCCATTGGGAAATAGCATCCTATTTGCTGACACCTCTGGGTTTGCATCTTCCATGAGCAGCATGGTGATTCTTACTGTAACAGCATGGTCAGAGGTTGGCTCAATATTTATTCAGACAGAGGGAAGAACGCTGGGGACTAAATTACCCACACCACTTCCTGGAGCACTTCAGTTTTCCTTGGAGGTTTCCCATCTGAGCTCTGACCAGGCCTAGCCATTTTGCTTATGAAATGTGACAGGATCCCAGCTTGAGGCAGAAGGATTACTGTAAAAATGCTTTCCCTGCCAACAAACACGTGACTTGTGCAGGAAAACCTTGGAACACCATTGTCCTCAGCTTTGTGGGAATGCAAACAGCAGCACCGCTGTGAGAAGGTCCTGGCTGACCACTGCAACCCAAGGACAGTAGGGCAATTGCCGCCCTTCCATTTGCAGCGGCACATTTTACAGCCCTAAAAGGATTTAAAAGGTAAGGTGTCAAATGCCTCCTTGTGAAGTCCGCATTAGAAGCTATGATGTGTAAATGTCAGTAGTGAGAAAGCTACAGAAAAGGAGATACTGAGCATCTCCATTTCCACTCTGGGGAGGTGCGAAGGGCTGTAAAACCTTTATTCAGGCTCTGAGGATCAGTGCTGTCTCTATTCCAAGCACTGAAACTGTTTGAGGAGAACTCGGGACAGTCATGCTTTGTGCAGGAGCAGAGACATGGTAAGCTAGATAAATGCAGCTCCTTCCCTCACAAACGCGTGGGCGCCAGCTGACACGATGAAGTGGAGCTGTTGTTTCCCTGGGATGCGAATGGCTGTGGGGAACAGGCGTCATTTGGATGCTGAAGTAGGGCTGAATTTGTGACGGGATTGCTGAGGACCCATGAGGGCAGTTTGGCAGCTTCCTTGCTAGAACACTACCGCATCTGCAGCATAATGAATCAAGCCACCTGCCTATTGAGATCAAAGCACTTGTTTGTCATTAACTTCCAAAGCAAGACGAAAGTTGTAGCTGGTAGCTTCAAAAACACCTTTATTCCCACTTGCACCAGATGGTTACCGAACACAACGTGCGCGTTTGCGACGCGGAAGCAGGACAGCAGAAGCGAGCCCGCGCACGGACACGTGAACACAGACTCTCCACAGCGCAGCCCAGCCCGGAGCTCCCCGCCCCGCTCTGCACGCGGCGCACAGCTCCACAGAGCCGCGGCACCGACGGCGCTTTGGCGCCCCCTGTTGCCCGCAAGGCCGGCGGGGCGCCGCGCCCGTCAGGCGGCTGCTGAGAGGAGCGCAGCGCCGCCCGCCACGCGCGAGCGCTCAGGTGCTGCGAGGCTGGAGGCTACGCGCCTGCGCGCTGGGGCAACGCGAGGCGGCCCCTCCGGCTCGCCGTCGCCTCCCGGCGTGCTGAGCGCTGCGCCGGCCCCGTCTGTGGCGGCGCGATGGCGGCCCCGTCCCCGGGCTCGGACATGTTTGATGAGATCGTGATGGCCGATGACAGGTCGGGAGCCTTTGGGGGCACGGCTAGCGGCCCCCCCGGCGGCAGGGAGGGAGGGAGCGCCGAGCCCGGCCGCGATGGCGGCGCGAAACGGAAAGGAAGGCGTATAGCCGTGCGTCTGTCCTTGCAGGTTTCACGGGGAGGGCTACCAGGAGGGGTACGCCGAGGGCAGCCAGGCGGGGGCTGCTGAGGGGCGGAGGTGCGGCGCTCTGCATGGCGCCAAGATTGGCTCTGAGGTAAGGAGACCTACTCGGGAATTGCAGTTCGCTGCAGGTCTTTTTTTTTTTTTTTTTTTTTTTCCCCCCCCCCTTTACAGAATGGTTGTAGCACAGCAATATATCGAGCTAAATCCTGTACATTGGTAGCGTGAGCCCTGCGGGCTTCATTCTAGGAGAGTTCCAGGCAGTCTGAACCTGCTGCTGATGGCACACAGAAAACTACAGTGGAATTACTCCGTAGAATACAGGAGGTTGAAACTGAATGTCACCAGCATTATGCTGTTCTAGTTGTGTTCTCTGAGGAGGTTGCTGTAACTCTATAATGCGATGGAAAACACAGCAGTGACAGACTCTATAATGTGATGGAAAACACAGCAGTAACAGCAGGGAAGTAAAGTTCCAGGCTGCAACAAGTGAAAATATGCCCAAATGCAGCAGCCATAGGCACAAAAAAATAAAGGGAAAAATCTACTTACCTCAGGTAGACAGGGATCTCCAGCAAGATACTTCCACCTCCACCAGCATCCCTTAAATGAGGTCTGGGAAGGGGTGGATCCTGACTTCAACCCTTCTTGTCGTTTCAGCTGCATTGCATACACCTGAGCTTCCCTGGGTTGGCCCTGCCTTCCCACCAGGTGTTCAATCACTGCTTCAGGCCATGACTTAGCATTTCTGCTGCAGTTACAAATGGGTTTCTGTATTTTATTTCCTTGAAGGAGAGGACAAGAGACAAACAAGTTTGCTTGGAACACATTGATGATGGAGCACGCGTTTATTTTTATAACCTAAGGTTATGTCTAAAGGCTCCCTGGACCATCTTCTGTGGCTCAGCATAGGGGAGAAGTAGGGAATGTTGGTTCTTACCCAAATTATGTCCCAACCAGACAGTACTGGTTGTCTCTATCACCCTCTTTCCTATTTCTACTACAGGCAGAATTTGTGGCTCAAACATTGCTACTGAAAGAACAGCAGCAGTGGTATTAGTCCAGTATGAAACAAAAGCAGTAAATGCAAACTCTCAAAGGACAGCTATTGTAAAACTTTAATTTGTACCTAACTGTGATAGAAAGATGAACAGTGCTTATTTTCCTACCAACGTTATAACTGTACAGTTCCAAGATGACAGTTAAACGGCTTCTAAAACTGAATACTTTTGTACAGCATAGTCCTATATACACTGTAATGGAGAAGTGCTCTAATCTACTGATACTGGGAGGTTCCAGAAGATTATCTGTTTACAGTCTCACTGTCATATTAAGTAAGTGAAAGAATGACTTAGGTAATCTTTGAGCTGTCAGCTTATTTTCTATCTTGAGGAGAATAATACTGATCTGACAGTGGCTTGCTTGATTAAGAACTAAAACAAGATGTTACAGTTAAAATATGCCTGTTTTCCAGCACGTCCCTGAGGTAATATTAGATACAGTGTGTGCTTGGGCTCAAGTGGAAGATTGGTACTGCACCCACGTGGTAGTGCATCACTAATTACGCAGAGCAGATCGCTGCAAAGCATCCATGGGCCAGCATCCCCAGACCACAGCAACTTGGTGCTACATGAAGTGAACCTGTTGGTGTCTCCACTTACCTGGGGTCTCCAAACAGCTTTGGTGCATGCAGATGAAATTGCTTCACTTTCTTTTATGTTTGAGCATTTCTGGAGATGTCAGCTCTCAAGCACTTGTATTTTAACAAACATAACTCCCAGAAGACTAGAGCTCCCAGATGTTCCCACTGTACTCTGATGGAGTTTGCAGGCTAAAGGAACTTTCAAGTCCAATTGTGTCTTGTATATTTAAGTGGCAGGTGCATGCACAGATTGAAGTGCAATTTGGCAGTAACTCATCAGTTTCATAAATTTTGTGGTTCAAAGCATGCATACCATTTTCGGAGCCTTTCAATGTAGAAATATATTTGTATATCCAATGACTTGTTTCCCAAGGAATAAGAGAATACAGAGCTTTACTTCTCTTTGACTACTACACTATTAAATATATGTTGTTGTTTTTTTTTTTCCCTCCATGACGTTCTTAAAAATACACAGATTGGCAGCTACCTTGGATTTGCACTGACCTGGCAGTGTCTGCTCCCAAAATGTACGGATGAAAAGAACAGGTAGGGTTTTAAAAGTATAAATCATATCCCTTTAATAGTTTTTTCAAGTTATGGTGTCCAGTTTTGCCTCCTCTTCAGTTTAAAAAAGAGGATACTGAAAAACAGAAGGGTGAGCAGATAGATGGTGTCTGGGATTGCATTGCAATCTGGACAATCTGATGCTGAAAAGAGGATAAGGGAACTTGGTTTCGTCAGACTGAAAGAGAAGATGGAGATGCCTACTTGCACTGCACAAAGGGAAGTTCTAGAGATGCATTCCTTGCAGCAGCACACAGTGGAAGAATAGTAGACACTTTTCACGAGTTGAAACAATTGACATCCTAATTGGGCATAAAGAGAAGGTTCTTTCCAGCATGATCTCTTAAGTACTGGAACTGGTTGTCCCAGCTGAGGACAGAAGCCCTGTCCTTGTAGTTTTCCACGGTTTGGTTGAAAGTGGTCCTGAAGAACCTCATTGGGCTTTAAAGTTAGCCCTGCTTTGGGCAGAAGGCAGACTGAATAACTTCCAGACATCCTTTACAACCTGCTTCTCTCCTCCCCCCCACAACTTCCATTCTATTCTCAATATGGAGAATAATGCATGCTTACAAAATCCTAGCAACACTTACTGCTCTTGCACCCCAGAGTCAGGTTTGCAAACTGGTGTCTTTAATTACTTAAAAGCTGTGAGAGTGTTAGAGGGGTGAGATGTTAAAAGCTACACAATATTATCACTTAAAAATAGTTTCTTTGTTATGAAAGTACTTAGACTGCACAGAATCAAACACACAGATCTCCTACACTGCGTTTTTGCTGTTATTTTTGTACCTAAAAATACTGCTATGATGCATTTTTTCTCATCGCTACCCATCACCTGTGTGCTTTATGTTTGGCCAAACTGCTTTCTTAAGACTCATGACAGAGGAACAGAGTAGAGTGGGTTCCTTGGAAGAAAACAAAAAAAGCTGGAATATATTGGCCTATCTGAAGTCCTCTAGAAGCTGATAGAACTGGTGACATTATTGTTTCGAGTTTCATGGCAGTTTGAAACTCCTAAATAGATTCACCTGAATAAAAACTTGGGCTCAAGTTCATTGTCTGAAAATTAAACGATAATTTCCAATGGATGCTTTAACAGTAAAGTGATGAATTTCATTAGTACATTAAAACTTAAACATCTTAAATGTTAGTTTTCAGCAGATTATTATTAAATAAATGGTTTAATTCTTAAGCAGTATTTTATTTCTGTTAATTTGTTTAAATTGGACTGGACAGATTTGTTTTCCTGACCTGTTAACAAACTTCATTATTTCTGACAAACCTGAATAATGATTAGAATGCACTGAAGGAAGGCACTGAATAAAATTTCATACATGAGCAGTATTCAGAGTTCATAAGGACTTGAGTTGAACACTTACTGTGGAAGCAGTATATCCCCCAGTTAGCACTGTTTGTTCTTACAGATACACTCATCCCATCATCCAAGACAGACATTTGTGTTAAATCACTGAGGTCCTCTTCTGAGGGAGCTGTAATTCACCATCAGTAATTAATCATAGCTTGTTTCCCTAAGCCAGTGAGACATGCAAGGGAATTAGTGTGTCACAGATAGTTCACGTTTTTGGTGATGCCGGCAATCTTCGCTTTCCATGTCTGATATTTTATGGTCTCTGCATGATTGATTATCTGTCTGCAACAGAAATACATCTGCTGCACTTCTAGGTGCCCCACTCTCTTTTTTTTACTTTTCTCTAGTTTTCTATACATATGCAGATACATATGCTCCCAAACACTGATTACTTTCCTTTGGTAGAACATAATGCTTTTTTCTGACCAGTTTTGATTAATTTGAACAAAATGTCACCTTGTTTCCAGCTATCTCAATACATGTTCTGGTGAGCTTTCTTACTGCATTTATTACACACAGTCATCTAATTGGTAGTTCTGACTAAATGTTTCCTGACTAGATGTCTGTTTTTGAGAGGTAAGTTAAAAGAAAAGCCTTACGTTTGTCAGTTGTACCAAGCTTGGTTTCTGAAGATGTCTTAAATATGTATGAGGGAATTTGAATGAAATAAGGACAGAGGGCTGGATTCTGTGCTCTGAGTTATAAAATACGGATACAATTTTCATACTGACAGATGGAAAAGACTTCTATGGGAGACTTATTGTTATTTACTATTTTTTTGTGGGTTTTTTTTTTTCAGTAAAAAGATAAGGGCTCTGGATTCATTAATAGGAATGATTCGGAAGTTCCCATATGAAGACCCCACTTATGAAAAGCTCCAAGATGATCTGGAAAAAATCAGAGGAAAATTTAAACAGGTTTGTAGGATTAAGTTATTGTTTTTAGCACAAAATAGTATTGCTTTCTGCAAATATTTCACCTCCTTTTGTAGTCATAGTAAAAATGCATTGAGTTGAAAATTCCCCGAATGATAGCAAATGCAAAATAAAAGAATAAAATTAAACAAATGGAAAATTGAAAATTCTATTTGACAGTGAATTACAAGCAGGACCAGAAGAATAGAAAAGGAGGAATTAATAGTTTTGTTGAATTTCCTTCTGGAAAATGGACGCATCAAAACACTCTCATGTATTCTTTTTTAGGTTTGTTCAATGCTAAATATTCGATCTGATTTTAGAGTCAGTACTGAAAGGCCTTCACTTACATTTTGAATATAAAAGCTGAAGATCAGCGTGGATGAAAAAAGACGTATTAAAGAACAGATAACTGGAAAAGCGTTTATTTGTTTTAAACAGAATCCAAGTAGCAAAGAGATGCTAAATATTAAAGTGGTAAAGAAAAAGCACAAAACATTTGATGGTTTCTTATATTTGTCAAGTTTTGTTTTTTTTTTTTTTAATCTCAAGGCATTATTTAGGATTACAGAAGCAGCGAAAACCTGTTAAATAGAAGTATTTGATTTACTTTTCACCAGCCTTTTCTTAAAAGGAAAACACATGCACATGCAAAGCTTCCTTACTTAAAGAATTTATATTATTGTTTAAAAATCTACATATGTAGATCATCCATTTTACACATTGTGTAGGTTTTTTTAGATGAAGTAAGATTGAATCAGTTGCCTACAGAGCTTGCAGTAGTGAACACCTCTGTGGGTAGAAGGTAGAATACAAATTAAGTAAAAACACAAATGAAGTAAAGTTAAGATACCAGTTCATAAAGTAGCTGCAACTCAGAGTGTCAGTCTTGTGGTTTTTTCCCATATTAGTTTTGCAGACTTATCCAAACATCACAAAACAAGAACAAATAGACCCAGACCCTAGCAATTTAAGTTATCAATAATAGAAACATGGCTACTGGAAGAGTTTTGAAGTTGCTACTTGTTCTGCCCACAAAGAAGCAAAATTGCTTCTGACAGATTCTGACAGATACTAGGGAAAGAACCCACAGGTACACCAATAGTCACATACAGAAAAAAAAAGTTGAAATCACCCTGCTGGTGAAGGGAAGCTTTGGCTATACAGTGCCGCCTCTCAGGAAGCAGCCAAGGCTCAAAAGATGCTTTCCCTTCAGTGTCTAGTTCTTGTATGAGTCTGGGGTGGCTCCACCTTGGGTCCACTCCTTCTGGTCACATGGGAAGGAGAGGTGCAGCTTAAATTTTTTAAAATGTTTACTGTGCATTTGCATCTGGGATGCAAGGGTGTATGTTTTGCTTTTTTATTGTAATTTTGGACTAAAAAGATAAAAATATTTTGTTGAATATATACATGTATGCATATGTATTGACTTCATTTCAAAATTATCTTTATTTTTGCCTGATTCCTCAGTATATGAATGTCAATATCAGCTGCCTTTCTTAATAGTTACTTACGGGTGTACATATGTAAATATGTAAGTGTTCAAACAGCTTTGATGTACATACTGTCAGAGCCATCTAGTGGAGGAGGTTTTTATACTGTTTAAAAATAGCCTATAAGTAATGCTTCTTGTAATAGTTCAAAGTATTTATTAAGATGAAGTTGTTCAAGTAGTGCAGAATATATGTATGCATGATGAAGCTCTTCTAATGATGCAGTGAATTCCTTTGAAATAAAGTAGTATTGAGGTAGGATTTATTTGTAGCTTGTTTCTTTATTTCAGACTTTGGAAGTGACGTGACAGCGTTGCTGCTATCTTCATTTAAGGCAGTTGAAGTATGGCTTTTAATTGTTATGCAACTTAAACCACTGGGCAACGTGAACAGGCTCCAGTGTGTGAGCAACTGAAACATAATCAGAAAAGAAGAACATACATATAACCTCAATAAGTAAATAGACACATAACAGAGAGGTCATTTACCAGAGAAATGTAATCTCATTTTATATTCTCTTCAGAGAAAGCCAAATTTGAAAAAGCTGTCTCAGGATCCACAAATTAATACTTTTTTTTTTTAAATCATGTTATTTTACCTATTTACTTCAAAGCAATGAGAGCGTGCTAATATTCAGCTGTGATCGACTCAGTGTTTTTTTGTTGAAAACTAGATATTGTATTTTAAATAAGTGTCCTCCTTCCCCCCAAGCTGATCTGGTCTCAGAAAGGCAGTTTATTGCTCTTCTGAATGATGTACAAAGAGAAGTAAGCACTGGATGTCTAAGCGTTCAAGTTTGAAGATGTGATCTTTTCTGGAATCTTTGTACATGGCTTGCAAAAACATGTAGAAAAACTGGGAAAGATGTGAGAGTTCAAAGTATCTGTGGTGCATTTGATGACTAGAAGTGTATGCAATGTAAGTGACATTCTAAGTGCTTCTCTAGAGACTGTATTGAATACAAAATTCATTTCGTTGTCTTGAGGCAAAAAGGGATCCTTGCAAATCAGTCACTTAACACCTTATTTTTAAATCTCATGGCTAAATTTCTGCTATTGCTTTACTATAATCTTCTAATAAAATCTATATTTTAATATAAATTGCTAACATAAATATGAAAATAACTATAAAGATTGTAGCATCTCTGATCTCAAACTGGGATATGCCAGCTTTAGGTCCTTAATTTAGCTACAGGTGTGTGCACATCTGTATTTTTCTGATTATCTTTTTTGTGGGCATGATAGTTTGTATTAAGTGAACTACAGTTAATAGTTCTGTTGGATATGTAATCATACACTTCTTCAGTGCAAACTTCTAAAAATATCCTCTAACAGAGTTGTAGATTAGGGTTTCTTATGATGTTCAGGATTTTATGGCAGTCTTCACAGCACAGAGGGTTTGTTTTTTTTTTATGCCTTAGTGACAGCTAAGGAGTTAAAGACCAGATTACATGATGAATATTGTTTTGTCTTAATCAGTGTGACTCCTTGCAAACAACCTTGCATTTTAATTACTTGAATACTTCAGGATGTGCTACTTACTGACATCAAGAGTGGCTAGGAGTACCTGGCTTTTTACATGCTTCTACTTTTGGTTGTGTTTTTCAGGGGAGAAACCTAGGAAATGAAGAACATAAGAGTTAGCATGTATCTTTCACAGGTTTTTGCTTAACTCAACTACAATGCTATTTAAAAAAAAAAAATCATTAATATTTGGAATAGCCAGGGTACTCAAAAGACCAGTTGGTTTCATGAGACATAGGGCATACGTTTTCTCTTCTTTTGATGCCTGTCTTGCTAACACCTTTCTTAAATCTGATAGAAATCAATGAAAAACTCTTATGAAAGGTTTCGTTAGCATCCTGTCATTACTCATCTTGTCAGGACCCTGGTGGAAGCAGGTTTTAAACTGTAATTAAAAACTATCAGAAGATCTGTGCGTGGAGAAGCTGAATGAAGCATCTGTGAAACAGTCACTCAGACATTTTCTGGTCTCAGCAACTGACTGCACTACTTCAGGATTACTTTAAGGTCTGGGAGGGAAGGATGCAGAAAAATGCAGTCTTGTAGACTACAATATCAGTTATTAATAAAGTAGGACAAAGATCGTGGCTCTGCAGTCATGGTGGTTTAAGTCTTCCTGGAGATACTCGATCTGATAAAAACAAGTAGCATGGAAGATCTCTGCCAAAAATACTGGAGTTACTAAGACTCACAGCAATGCATTTTAGTATGTTTTTATTCACCACTGCTAGTTATGCTCAGTAGTTAGGGAGGAACACTTGAAATATTTAACTCTTAATTTTCTGACTTGTTGGGGCTGTGTTCTGGCTTGTTTTATTTCTTTGTGAACTTAACTCAAGGCGTTGAGCATACATTTTTCATTTTAGGAGTGAATGCAAAGCTAATTACTGGTAGTGTATTGAAGTCATTTCAGTTGAGAAGACTTAGAGTTTTCATTTCTAAATTAGAAGAGTACAAGAAACAGTGAGTTTTGAGGCATCAACAAGGAAAGGTAAGCTCATCTCCAACTACAGTGAATTAATTCCCTGCAGAATTCCATTCTGATTTCAGTGTTGTTTTACAGTCATGGGGTCATTGGCTGCTAATCCCAAATCAGTCATTACTAGTACATGTAAACCTAACTTTGTTGGTTATTTGTGACATTGTACTACATCAACACAGTAAAAGTTCTTTACTGAGACTGCATTTCTATACACAGATTTTCAAAAAGAACAAAAAAACAGGATGGTGTTCTACTCACAGAGAAGCAAAATCACTCTGGCAGGTTCTTAGCAATACTCGCAGATACTCCAATAGTCATATACAGAAAGAAGAGCTGAACTCACCCAACTGGATCTCTGGCTACACAACATCCCCTTCTCAAGAGGCAGCCAAAGCCCAAGAGATGTTCTCCCTTTAGCAGCTAGCCCTTACTTGAGATCAGAGAGGCTCCACCCTTAGTCCACACCTTCTGGTCATGCAGGGAGCACAGGTGCCAACAATTTGCCTGTGCCCCCTGGGCCAGCCACACCTCTTCACCAGGTGCTCAGTCACCAGTTCAAGCTGTGACTAACAGTTCTCTTACAGATGGAGATTAAAACCTTCAAGTTAAATTCATTATTAAAATACTTGTTCCATCTTCATTGAACAAGAATAATTCCACTCCATTTGTCATGAACTGTAATGTGAATGGGATCAAGTTCAGCTCTGAAGAAATACCTGTAATTAACAGAAAATTGTGAAATCAGAGAAAACAAATGTGCATATGCAGTTGTTCCATCAGAAAGCAATACAGGAGAATCCTATTATGTTGTCCCAAAACGAGGTTACTGTAACTCGTATTTGAATTTGTAAGGAAAGCCTGACATCCCAGTTTGGTTATGTGACTTTGATCTGATTGCTACTGAGGTATAAAATAGAAAAGCAGAGTAGTGTTTTCTATCCTGTACATAGAACCTGTGCAATCTTATATTGCCGGCTTTCTGGTAATGCACCATGTAGAGGAAGAGTGAGTCAAGCACCCATTTTGGTCTGTCCTTAGGGTTTCTAGAAAGGTAGCACACTTCTATTGATTATTTTAGAGTATGCATTAGAAATGTTGAGATAGAATTGTGAGCTTTACTTTCACAGTGGTTCAGTATTAACGTGTATGAACAAATGCTTTGTTTTGGAAGAGGTGGAAGAATTTGAGCCCTTGGGTGTATTCATGAGAGTTTATTTACACTTTGGCTGTAAATAGTTTCTCTCATTGAAACAAACCAAGATTCCTCATTCTAAAGTGTACCTGCACCTTCTTGCTCCACAGTGCTTTAGCGTTAGAACTTCTTATATTCTTTTAAGACAACTTACCCGCATTAAGAGATCACATAATGTGAATTTGGAAAGTTTGAAATCCATAAATCTTATCCTGTTCACATCTTTTTGTTCTGTGTGTATCTGCACACATTTAGAAGCCATTCTGAATTGAATCTTGTGTTTCTAAAACTCATGCAACTAAAGTCCTGGATCTAATACTGATTGTTTATTATTTACTTGCAATCTGCAAAAGCTCTGACTTTTATTAAATTCAGCCTTCTGTTTCAAGATCTGATTTAACAATTTCAGATCGTTTTCAAGTTTTATTCTTCAATAAAAGCAGGTACCTTCCTCCTTGGTGACCTACTTGAACATCTGTGTTTTTTTATCATGTCCTGTAATTACAGCGTTGAATGTTTGAGAGGAATTGTCTATACTAATAAGTGGCATTTTCTGGAGGTAAAGTGGATGCTCAAGGTGAAGGTAGAGCTCCTCATCAGGGTCATTATTTTCTTAAACGGTTTTTGCAGTGCTAGCAATGTGAAGCACTAAATATTACCAAGTGCTGGTGTTTGTGTGTCTAATGATCTTAAGGATATAGTTTGAAAGCTTCTGAAATACTGTAATTAGGTGAAGTCCATCTGGATTGGAATCATTATTTCCAAGGGCACACCAGAGGAGGTTGTAACAAAGCAGGATCGGGCAGGTAGAGTGATGTGTGTGTGATGAGTTCCATCAAGATCTTCTTAAAGGCTTTGGTTTCAAATGAAAATGGTAATTCTTCATATTCTTGGTACAATGCAGCGTGAATATTAATGCCTTTGAAATATTATTACCCTTTGCAGTTTCTCATGGCAACTTGTTCTGGACTAATTACAGCCTAAAACTTCAGCTTTCATAGTTGGACAAGTAACCACGAAGATTCTCATTTTATAGTCTGTCCCAAGTTTGGTTGTTTTTGTTTTTTAATGGACAGTTGTGTCAGTACACATTATCAGGGAGATATCGCCAGAGAAGATGGAGATCTTGGAGAGATGAAATGAGTGCTGTGGTCAAGCTGCAACTTTTGATGTCTAAAATTGACTTGTAAAGGCTAACTAGAGCAATCTGGTGCTGAGGCTCTTCACTGTAGTTAGTTAATCTGGAACTAACGTGACTATCACTGACATTGCACTGAATATTCCTGCCTTAATCACAGGACTGTTTATACCTTAAGTGTAATAATTATATTCTTACAGCATTCTTCAGCCTAGGATTCTTTAAGTAAAATATTTAAGTCAACTCTTGAGTAGCATATAGCTCTACCAAATGATGTAATATTCTGCAGAAGGAAACATGGTCACTATATTTGTCTGAGACATAACCAGTATACAAGACTTTGGAGATCTTCATTAATGTAAACTAGTACCCATTCATTCTCATATAAAATATATGAAAGCTATAGAAAGTGCCAGTTGAAACTGAAGTGGCTTGCTGTACAGTATTGTTTTTCATATATATATACACATATATATATATACATATATTACGTATATATACGTAATTAGCCAATCCTTCCTTCCTTCCTTCCTTCCTTCCTTCCTTCCTTCCTTCCTTCCTTCCTTCCTTCCTTCCTTCCTTCCTTCCTTCCTTCCTTCCTTCCTTCCTTCCATTTTCCCTCCCTCCCTTCCTCCCTCCCTCCCTCCCCCCCTTTCTTTCTTTCTTTCTTTCTTTCTTTCTTTCTTTCTTTCTTTCTTTCTTTCTTTCTTTCTTGTCCTAGCAAAATAGCATACAGATGGTTTCTGAATAGGTACAAGAAATAACATCTAGCTTTTCTATTGCAACAGCAGAAACTTTGTCTGTAGTGCAGAATATGTATGGATGGCATCTGGAATAGTGGAATACTGTCTGAAAGAATTAAACTGCTATTTGTTTATAATAAAATTATGGAGTTTACTTTCAGCAAAAGTCCTGTTTTGGCAGGAAGAGGATTGCTTATTCAGTTTCTGCATCTGAGCTCTGCGCTAAGCGGAGTCAGCATCAGGATTTGTCACTGTCTTCTTCCTTGTTGATTGTTTAGCGGCACAGTTTGCTGCTCCATGTAATGTTTAGCTGCAATTTGTAACTTTCAGCTTCTTCAGGATTCTGTGGAATAATCGACACCGCGTGGAATCTTGATTGTAGGAACTGTGAGTCAGCAACCCTTTAATTTTTTTAGTTGCAGCTATTGTTCCAGCAGCAAGCTTTACTGCTATTGTCCACTGTTTGTCCAGCTCACGTTTACTGGACTGTGGGAACGGATTAGGGTTTCATGGCTTTTTTTTCCTTCTTGCATAAACTCTTGATCAAAGACATTCCTTGGATGACAAAACACTGTATACTGTGTCACACAGTCCTGACCAGACTGCACGAACAGTAGTTTAAAAACACATGCCCACATTGTTCTCTAAACTGGCTTCTTTTTTTTTTTTTTTTTTGTAGTGTAGTGTATGTGCAGACACTGAATTTTTGAGACCCCACTTACCTTCTTAAAAAAAAAAAAAAATCTATTGTTAATAAGCACTTAATAGTCTCTGGAACACAAGTAGAAACAAATGAATATTTGAAACTCAGAACCATAACAGTATGTAACTTAGAATACATAATAGTATGTAATTTTTAAAGGAAAGCTAGAAATTGTGTTTGCGGTGTATTTTCTTGAGAGCACCCTTGGTTGTGGCACAGTTAGTCAAGCACCTTGTAACCTTAAAACCATATTAAACTTACAGCATCACTTTGCGTCATATCTGGGACGGCTGAGTTAAATGGAGAATGGTTTATTTGAGCACAGTTTGGGAATTTGTAAACCACCTTAACCATAAGTACATTATAATTGTATGTCATGATGTTAGAAGTTGTCTTATGCAATAACGTGGGGACAGACTGCTCAAGCAATCCAATAGCATCAGTGGTTTGAGAAATAGTGAGAGAAATCGTGTTAGAGAAAAATCTGGAGAGACATTTACAAGGAGCTATACTTGCGATTTGCCTGGAATTCTCAGGTGATCAGTTTAAATTATATTGTCCATAAAAGAGGAACTTGTCTGATTCTTTGCAGTCCAAGGGCTTCCATGAAAAGAAAAACCAGGATTAATACACAGTCGATAAACACATTGTGTAAAAGAAGCAAAGTGGACCCAGTGAATGACTGAAACAGCTACAGATGTAGAAAGTCAAAAATGAAATGTGTTTATAAGAAATAATGTTTAGTTTTGAGAAAATAACTTCTGATTTCTTCTGGAAGGCTTGGGGAGTAAATTTGCTGGAGAGCTGTTCTTCATAATTAACGTTGCCAGCAACCAGATGTAAAGAACGATGGCCCATGTGTGCTGAAGGAGCAAAAAAGCTGTTCAAAAGTAATACTGTGTATTCAAACAACCTACAGCGATAAAATCTAATAAAAGGAGAAATAAAACATCAAAAAGCTCAATTGACTGTTTCAGACAGTTTACCATCAGAGCAGTGACTTAGGACACCGGGTCACTCGTTCACTGCTGGCTCAGGCAAGCTGTCGTAATGCTCTAGTGGTGGCTTAGTGGCCTTTGTTAAATGGTTTGCTCATCTCAGCCCAACTCCTTGAAGACTGGTGCTAATGTTACAAGTAACATCCTCACAGGCAGTAGCTAACTTGTTAGCTGTCACAGGAGACCAGGCATTTAATGGCATATAGCCTCTGGATGGATGCAGACAAGTGCCACACGTACTCACGTGTGATGGGTGAAATAAAAAAGCCATACCAGTACAACAACATATCATCCAAAATCTATTTGCTCAGATTGAGAATGGTGAGTAGAGAGTGATTTCTGTTCTGTGAATCGCATGCACTCACATACAAATTGAAGCCCTAGGCCTTCACCGCTTACCCCAACCAAATCTGGTATCACATATGACTTAAGCAACATTTGCTTAAGTTCCTGTTTTGCTTCTTTGTTTTTCAGTTCATGACAGGTCAGTCAGAGATGAGCAGATGTAATCAAGGTCTGATTTGAGTGGGCAGCCTTTGGCTTTCAGGTAGGCCTCACCATATGACAGACATTTTAGTCGGAAACATCGTGCTGTAGCTGTGCCCTAGTCTGTACTTTGAATGTGACAGGAGTGTAACTTTCTATTTGTCTTTAAGTGAATGTGCAGGCTTGGTGTTCTGCTTTGAGATGGGTTGCTACACTGGGATGGGTTGTTTACCTGAAATAAATACTAATTGCATTTCTTCAAAAATATTATAAATGAAGCCATAAGTAAAATGAGAACAGAGATGAAATCCACATGAATGGATTCTTTTTCTCATACAGTGTAAGTGAGAAGACCTCTAGCAGAACTAAGTGCAACCTCCAACACCCAGGGAGGGATCTTGGAAAGGTAAAAGCTATTGCTGGAATTAATCTGTGTACAGTAGTTATTGCATCCAAAGAACAGGAGCCGTTCCGGTAAGAATTGATCTCTGCAGAGCGTTGGTTTTTATATTCAGGAGTTGGCTGGAAGTGCTGTGTACAGCCTGGGCCCCAGAAGCTCCCTCTGTACTGTGGGGTGGTGCAGCAGCAAAGCCCATGCAGAGTTCAGATGCTGCATGTGTGCCTTGTTCGTGGTACACCCAGTACCCAGTCTTTCTGCCAGCAGTTTTAAGTAAGAGTATTCGTAAAAATTGTGGCTGCAAATATTTAGCAGTTTCTTAGTATGGCTGTGCAGGTGCTAATGGGATCACTGAGAAACTGTTTGATTTTCTTATCAGATTTCTAAAAAAGCAAAAAGAGAACTTTTATCTTGCTCCTAGGGCCTAAAGAGCAAAATCGGAAGTCTAGCAAGCCTTATGTTAGCAGTGCAATCCAGTTAACAAATATGCAATCATTGTTTGATCTCAATATTGTGGGGAACTCAAAAGCTAAATGGGAATCATACGTTTGCCACTGCAATTACCTATGTCAGTTATATTGCTGGGATCATAAAATCACCATGTTTGTCTGAAAAAGATACATTTCCCATTAAGAGATGTTGGTGGGATTTCATTGAAATGCCATCATTTGTAGCTTTACTACCTTTGTCCCATTGTAGCTTTTCAGTGACACTACTAGGAATCTTACCAGAGCATCTAGCCCACCTGTTTGGGTCATTCCTGTGGCTCCCCTGGAACAGTAGCTCCAAGCTTCTCTTTCTCCTCTATCTGGAGTTTTCCATCTCTTTAAATGCCAAGTATGCTTCCATGTAAGTGGATTTCCAGTTTCTGCATTTAATGGACCCTGCTTATTCTTTAATAAAGAATTTGTGATGTTAATGTTCATAAAAGATAAAAGATCTTATGTTCATATAATGTTCATAAAAGATAAAAGTTTGCCAGTCTGAATTCAGCAATGGAATTGGAGTTTTTGGAGATCTTTTGGAGGTTTTCTGTGTACGCTTCTCCATCTGATGTAATAAAGTATTTTTCTTTTTAATGAGCAAGAGTGCAGCCTAGCTGAATGTGCATATTTTTTACAGCCTATAGTAAATTGTTTTTCTTGCTACATTCTTGTCATCCTGCCCTTTTCAATGTGAATAATACACTTGAATTTACTAGGCTGCATTCAGAAATGATGCTTAAGAGAAAGAAAATGTAAATAGCAGAGCTGACAGTCAGGACTTAGACCTACTAAAGTCGCAGAATATCTGTTTTTAATAGTGTAAAACATCATAGAAAAGGCAAAAACCACTTAACATGTTCAACAGAAAGCAGATTGAAATTTCTCATTGCTTTTTTTTTTTTCCCCCAGCAAAAAAGCTGTTTGTCCCAAATCAGGATCGTAAGTATGTCCTCACTCAAAACATATGAGTGACTGCACTAGGAGAGACTGATTTTACACTAGACTGTGTGTAACAGATGTCAGCAGCTTTCATTGTAGCCTTCTTTGCGTAGTTATTGCATAGAATCGGTTGTGATGTGCAGTTTAGTCACTGGGAAGCTCATAAAGCAGATATCAGATTTGTCAGCCAGGGAGACTTGACATTTTACGCGAGTTGATACTTCTAATGCAGTAATTGACATCACGTTCTCCTCTCATTCTCAATAGTCAGTATATAGATTAGAAGCGTGATCGTTCTCCACAAAGAATAATCTGTTGCTGCTGTGTCCAGCTCTGGCAATTGGCAACACGCATCCTATTTTCAGAGAGGCACCTTGGAGAAGGAATTGGCAAACAGGTTGTAAGTTTTTCTCATTTTGTAATTGTACCTCATTACTGTTGTATTTCCTTCTCAAGTCCAGTTCTTTCTTGTGTATTTTAGCAGGCTTTTAATTTTTTCTGTATTAATTCCTCATTATCTCTGATACCAGTAGCCAGCAAAAGCTGTGTAGGAGGTGGGGGGAAAGAAGAGACGACTGATTTTAACTTGGCTGCTTTTAAAACAAACTATTTTTGTAAATGCGTTGCCAGGCACAAAACCGTACACTGACCAACACTGACAAGCATAACTGAGTGCTAGTCACCTGCCCACTTCTAAAAACACCTGCCTTCCTAAAGCAATGATAAAAACTGTTAGCGTTGCAATTACTAAAGCCCAGTAAAAATGAGAGTGGCGTGGCTTATTTGTTACGTGACATAGTTACTACCATTCTGCATGTGTGAAAGTAATAAAATGACACAACAATCAGGCACTGGGTTTTACCAATTTTATTTCTAGACTTTAGTGTTGTTTTTTTTTCTTTTTTTTGCTGGAAACTTGTCTGTTACAGGTCTGTTGGTGAAAATGTGCATTTCAGACCAGTGATGCCAATAAGTACAATATAAAAATGTACAAATCTGAATTGCTTGCTTACTACAGATTGTTATAACAACGTGACAAACAAAGCATCTCTGTTGGCACATGAACCCACGTATCTGGATTTGGCATTTCAGTACATACAATATTGGAAAGAAATTTGCAGTACACACTGCCACTCAGTGTAACACATAACATAACCAACAACCACTAACTCAGTAATCATGTTTGGTTCAGAGACACAGAGATGCCACAAACAGAAGTGTTTTATGAGGTAAGCAGTAAGAAATGTTCCTGAAATTTGGACAGAATGTATCCAGTCCTCCTGGGTCCTGCGACTGCTAGTAGCATTGCAATGCTCTGTTTATGCACTATGTAGGGTCTTAACTGCATTTGCCTCAAAAGAGTTCTAATTCTGTTTTGGTTTAGCAGCATACAGGCAACAGCTAGATTATTCTTCAGCATACAACTCTGTTAGCTGGCTTATTTATGAGATTTACAGGCTTTTTAAATTAGCATTATGCTATAATTAACAAAAAAAAATTAAAAAAAAAAAACAAAAAACAAAACAACAAACAACCCTAGTATATCATAACAGATTAAACACACAAAATACTTAAGAGTTCCAGAAGATAACCTATCACACCAAGTGATGGATCCCAACTGACGGGAACCACATCAGGTGGCATACAAAAGTTATATTATAATGCACCTTTCATATATCAATGTGGCTAATAACACAGCTTAGAACTACTATGATAATAAACCCCAGATCAGACAAAGAATCCAGCTTTATAAAATGTGTAACAACAAAAAGCGACATTACTCGATCTTCTGAAATGTCTGCTGTCTTTAAATCAATGCAACCTAGTTGCAAATCGCGAGACCCATTCAGAATAACGTTCGATGCATTTCCATTTGCAGTAGAACTATGAGGCACTGTGTACGAACATTAAAACCTGGTCTAGACATGGTTAACTGAAGTATGAGGTATTGTGAAACAGGAACCTTTTTGGAATAGAGCAGTAATCACATTAAGTAAAAATTGATCACATAAAAAATCTACAAAAAAAAAATGATGTCAATAATATAATTTTCTATGAGAAAATTAAAACCTATAACATGGCAGTATATGACATTGTATAACAAAAAAAAAAAAAAAAAAAAAAAACTGATCCACAAAATAGCAGCAAAACACAATGACAAAGATACAGAAAAGCAATGTTAATTTTTTTTCAAACCATGCTGGGAATTTATCCATAGCAGCTCAATAAAAATGGAGCATCCACTCCTTTTCTTTTCTCTTTTTTCTTTTTTTTTTTTTTAATTTTTTTTCTTTTTTCTTTTTTTTTTTTTCTCTGTTCCTTTTTTTTGTTTTGTATTGTTTTTACAATCAACACCTTAGCGGCAGTTTTCTCACATACATTTCACCATCACATTCTCCTCGAGCATCAACTTCAACAGCTATGTCCACGTCCCTTCAGCTACTTCCTAAAATAATAATAAAAAGATACATAGCCAAGATGTGCAAATTTTCTATTTGTAGCTAAATAAAAAAAAAAAAAAATGGGGCATATACTGGAATAAGAACTTCTTTCAAGTACTCCAATTTTCATATCTATTAACTATGGCGTTTTTTTTCATGGTTAGCCTGCTATTGAAAATGTCTAAGGGGCCAAATAGACTGCTTGGTTTTGGGTTTGTTCTCTGAAGCGTGTCCTTTTTCTTTAATAAGCTGTGTTAAAACTGCGACATCAAGGGTAGAACGATTCTTTTTTTCAAAAAGGGGCGATTGCATTATTTTACAAATCATACTGGCCTTACGAACATCCTCTGCAATAAATATTCTTTTTAGCCTTAACTATAAATTATATATTTTAGTGTTTAAAAACCTTCAGTTGTAAAACATCTAGAGACAGTCCTTAAACTATGCGTCCTATACGTGAACCTTTAAGGCCCCTAATTTATAACCATGTGTTGGCACCAAAGGATTTCTAAACTTCAACTTTTCTATAGAAAAGGATAGGAAGATATCCTGGCAATTTGTGAATGCAATTTCTCTCACTGGAACACAACCTTCGGAAAAAAAAATCACCTTTCCTCTAACACCATAGTTAAATGCACTTGCTTTGCAATTCTGAGTTTGCGAACAAGCACTTAATATATTTCCAAACCATTCCATTAAAAAAAAAAAAAAAATTCCCACACAATAAAAGAATGTATTTCCTATATCTAATGGACTGAAAGTGCTTTGAATGGAATGGTTTTAGAATATTACAAACAAACAAAAAAGACTAAACTGTGGATTGAACCTGACCATAATTAGGCTGAATATCTGTGGGGTCAGACCAGCATTTTTACACAGGTAACTACAAAAATATGAAGATTACAAAAATATAATATATTATGTCACTATTTCGGTTTCTCTTTATAATAGAGTATCGTATGAGTAGTACATTGGCCTTTCCCAACAACGCTAAGCTGGAACCCTACAAATGCACAGGCAATCCACAGGCACACACACAAAAAAAAAGATTAACATATAATAATGCTGTATACTAACATACACTAACTTATGGGTTACGTTAACCATTTATAAGGTGAAGAGGATAAAAAAAAAAAACTAAGGAAATAAAATAAACATTTACAGATGAATTATAAAGTGACTAAATGCATAAGCAAGCAAGATACAGAAAAGCCTAGAACTGCGTTAAAGTTATGCTTTTTAAAGAAAAAAAAAAAGAATATTTCATTTACTATCTAAAAAAACCCTCTTCTACTTTAAAAATGGTTGGTTGGTTGGTTGGTTTTATATGTAAGAAATCAAATCTAATACCTCCCCTGGAGACATTTTGTGTGTTAATGCCTATTTTTACAACATACAGACAAGAACACTTTAATATAAAAACTAGTTGATTATTATTGTATAAAATCCTCTATTTTTGTAGCACAGACCCCTGGGGGCAATGCAAATACTATTTTTTTCCTTTTTTAAGACAGTTTTTGGGGTATTTTTTGTTTATTTGTTTGTTTGAAGTCACAGATGGAAGGGAGACAGAGCAAGAAAAAATATAACAAGACTGGTTTTCCCTTCTGGTATAAAAATGTCCTGGAGAAAAGGGTTTCTGGGGGGGAGATCCCGATGCTGATTCCTTCTCAGATGCCCTTTCTTTGTCTGCTTCTCTTGCCAAGCAAACCCATTAGAAGAAGTCCTCTTAAATGTTCACATCTCGCACATCAGTGGGTGTGCAGGAAAGGTCTGCTTCGTCCTCTACAGTCTTTGTTTCTGAAGATACGTTGTGCTGCTGTGCTTGGCGTAGACTGGATTCAAGGAGGGATTCAATCTGTTCTTGGCAGGCTCGTAAACAATCCTAGGGAAGATTAAGCGGGAGGAGAAAAAAGACCCAGGGTCCTTTAGAAAAATACTAACATCACAGTCAAAATACCTTTTCTTGAAACGTCACGAGAAATACAGTTGTCTTATCTGTGAGTGTAGGAAGAGCAGTGCTGAACAGTGCAAGGATTGATGAGGCACCCAAACTGCTGCAGAATGCTAACTGGCTCCAGCCTTCAGCAGTAACTCTTGCCATCTTCCATTTAACAGCCTCAGTCAGCAGCTCCACACGTGCTCCTCTGGCAACAACTGTCATTTTGCTCCTTGTGTCAGCACACAAAACTACAAGGATGTGGTGCACACTCCTGCAGTGACACAGGCAATAGCCACCCTGGCAGGACCTTGGATGAGAAAGCTCTTCAACAGAAGTGGCACGTACATGGATGCTTACATACACAAAACTGAAGCTGCTACTATCTGCAGTAGTGGGCAACTCGGGTTAGCTAACTGATTTCTAACTCAAAAAGCACCTGAACAGAGAAACTTAACCACCTGCGTGACCCCAGTGTGCAGAGATCTTTTAGAAGCATCACTAAGGTGCTGCCACGCTTTCAGTTTGCTACTGCATCCACCCTGACAGCTCAGAGCGAGAGCTCTTTCCCCAGCTTCACAGCCCACGTCTGGAGCTGGGTGCCCACTCTGGAAGGTGCCATGGCTGTACTGTGCAGCGGCTGCGGTTTGAATGGAGAGCAGCAAGCGCCCAGCAGGACCAGGTCTACTGTGGGAAAGGGGAACTTCCCCAGCCATTGAGCACGTCACGAGCAGGCACATCCAAGTCTACCTATTGATGCGCAGCAACTCCATTTGGAGAAGGCCTGTCAGCTCAACCTGTCCGACCTCCTGCAAACTATGGCTGCATTCTTCAGAGCCACGCACATCCACTGCAAGGGCACAGAACTGGTGCCTCAACAGGCACAACAATCCCACTGTTTTGCCAAAATTCCTCCAGCGTGCTGTTTACTCTTATCTATACAACAAATATCGTAAGCTTTTTCCCAACATATTTAACTCTGTGTCTGAAGGACTTTGAAGTTTCCTTTCAGTACTGCCTTTTCTGATTTAACCTATGACATGTGTTAGCCCTTGCGGTGAACCCAGTCTTCCATGATAAATTGCCGTCAAAAGTGTTAGGATGTGCATGACTGAGAATGAATGTTGTTTTCCTGAGAGGGTGACCTGCCTGCTGTTTTCTTTATTTCCCAGTTTCAATTCTGCCTTCATTCAGAGGCTTCTTGTGTGATCTACCAGCTTTTCACTGATTCCACTACCACAAGAATCTCCTCTGCCACCAATAAGGGCACATGGCATTTGGGGTAAAATAAGATTAGAAACCCAAGCAAACAATTCTCTGCGAGGCCTTTCTGAGAGAGAGGGAGGTTAATCCTACCTCTAAGCAGATCAGACCATCAGTTACAGCTCACTGAAAACACATAACCTATGACCTTTCTTGGTTTAAACCCTAGTGTAATATTTCCTCTTGACAGAGACACACAGCGTTTTAAATGACAAAAAGAAACGCCTCATATCCTGAAGTCATGATGCCTTTGGCTCCTGCATTCCTCTGGCCTTCCCACTAAGTTCCCTGTGAAGCCCCTCACCCCTTCCCAAGATATGACAGATCAATCCTGTCCGTGCGGCTGCTGCTCGCCCGTCCTGCAGCATGTACCTCAGTCACACTTGGAATTAGATGTATTAAACAGTACATGAATAGCGGTTTGGGGATTTTCACTTTTACAAATCCGGGCACTTTTTCAGATAATTCTGTTATAACAAGGTACTATGCCCAGGGTTCCAAACTGAAGCCAATTTATTTTCAGAGCAAAGCAAATCCTGTTTTTGTTTTTAATGCTGCTATTTGCATATAGCGTGTCTGAGTTCTAAAAACTCAAACCATTCAAAAGGATTTCTATAAATACCTATTCTTCTCCCTCTGGAGTTCAGCCGCCAATTAATATCTAGAACTACATCATTTAAAGGTTATTTTTGACCACAGATATTTTTAATTCCTGTGAAAGTCTCACAGTACAGCATGTCGGAACTACATAATATGTTTTAAAGCATTATCCTTACAATTTTTACGAACTGCAGTCTTCTGCTGCAGGTGATGGACAGTATTTTAAGTGTGAGGCATTTTGTTTCAAACCGTGTATTACTCAGTTAGTTAGCAGATGAGCAGTTTGTCTGCAGGAATATCTTAGGGCTAGCAAAAATAACTGCAAAATACAAAATTCACCGTGAACAACCTAATAAAAGCTTGTTTTCATTCTCAGTACTTCTCAGTGCTGAAAAGCAAACACTAAACTTGTGCACTATTCTGATAACTTCTCCCAACAACTTTTCTGCTTCGCTACCCAAATTTTCAATGCCCACAGTTTGTTCAAGGTCATAAACCCTTCCTGGATTAATTAAGACCCTCAGTAGAAAAAAAAAAAGACTTGCTAGCTTAACTGATGTGGTCAAATACCTTTAACACACGCAGCAGACATGATCACACTCCAAGGTCAGATACTAAAGGAAACAACAACAACAAAAAAGAAGCTGCTTGGAAGTCCTTTGTTACTGCCTGACCTGCTCTGGATAGCAAGCATACGTCTGAAGGTGCCTCTGAGTAGGAGCAGGCAGGAGACGAATTCCAATGTGCTAACAGACAGCATGGAAACCCAATCTAATCTAGTTTAGCAAATTTCTGGCCTGGAAATGAATGTCAGGTAAAATTCCATCTGTTTGGATGATGGGGTCAAGAATAGAATGATGGAAGACAGCCCAAGACTTCTAATTGTGATTATCTGACTTCTAATTACCCCTGATCAAAGTCAAAATGGGAAATTGGACTCCTACCAACATAAACACGAACCATTAAAGGAATTCCAATCAGGTGATATCCATTTTACTTTAGATTCAGCTTTCTTTGAGACTAAAGGTAAAAAAGTGTAATTATGTAACCTGAAATCCAACAGACCGGCTCTAGCTAATAGATAATCTGGGAGAATGTTAGCCATGCTGTTATAATGCACACTCTTAATATTTCAGTCACATCAGTATAAAGGGCTTCAGTCGTATAGGCTGACAAAGGGGAATCATCACTGTGGAGTCACAAACTTCACGTGGATGCCAGCTAAATAGACACTGGCAGTAGGCTTACATTGGCCTGCCTTATGGGAAACTGTCTTTGCAAGGGAATCACACTATGTACAAAACCAAGCAATTTACCCTTTCCAAAGTAGTAGCAGTGAAAGATGCTGTACTCTTACTCCATTACAAACACAACATATATCTACATTTAGTATAATTTTATGGCCTCATTTTCTGTAGTAGTTTCTACAGAAACTTTCCAACTCTAGCTGCACAAGCAAGTAAATATGTTTAGCAGTGGAATTTGGAAGATAGTTACTTCCTTTAAAGGTCCTAGTTTTTTTTTAAGTTAAGGTCTTACAGGTTGTGGCCTTATGACGATCTTGGACAATAGAAAACAAATAAGCATTGGTTCTCTCCTTGCTAAATTTTCTTCTAAAAGAGCTGTCATAAGTAAGTCAAGTCATATAAAGACATGCTCTTGTTCTCTAAGGTGTGAGAGCATCTCCTTCAATGCTCAGTCAGGAATGATTAAATACTACCTCTGTTTGAGTCAGCTGCTGTCGATACTAACAGCAAGCCTAGAATTTTTCCTCAGTACCTCCTTCAGTTTTACCTTGCGCCAACAAGAGGCCAATCATACGCTGATGTACCTACACTGTTCCCAAACTCACGGAAAGCATTACGTGTACATACCAAACTGAGCTGTGGGATATTTACAACATTTTACTTCAGCATTTAAAGTTCCTATAACATCTAACATTTCAGCACTGGATCCATACTACTTCACTTGCGGTAACGTAAATGGCAAAAACAACACACTAAATACTGAGGCATTGTGAAAGTGATCAAAATGATAAGTTGTGATATAATATTTGTCAGCAGTTGTTTCACATCATTTATCTAACGTAAAATATTCTGCTGTGAATAATTCATTATGATGCATTCATCTTCCCAGAAGTCATTCAATCCCGCCAACAACACCCAGTTACAAAGAACTAGTTCTGATGGACCTGGACTGACAAAATTCTCTATGTATTTAAATTATTAACATGTAAAATTATATAACAACATCTCAAAGATTCTGCCCTAACCACAGAGTTGTCTTTATTTGTCTCATTGTCCAGCACTGGGAGACCTCACAGGAACCTTTTAAAAGCATCTATTTATTGGTCTTCCACATTGTTGCAAAACAAAGCTCAACTCTGCCCCAACTTCACACACCATTATGACATGGATCATTGACTTTAGGTCTTCCTTGTAGGCTCCCTTCCTGGCCCATTCACTCATGAAAGGTTTATTGCTCGCTAGTTACTGATGTGCATCTCCTGGAAGCTGCAGGGCAAAATGAGAGTCCTGTGAGGACCATCTACCTTGTCAGAAAGCCGTGGGACAAGCATTTGTTCCAAAAAGGAATTCAATACCAGCTACTGTGCAGGTCTAGCACGTAATAAACCAAATTAGATCATTAGAACTCTTTTAAGAAGGGCTTTTTCACACCACTTGGCACAATAAAAGGCCTCAAGAATGGTCAAAGATAAGGTCAGAGATACCACGAGGTCCATTTATTGCAATCCCAGTAACTATTTCCTCGTCTTTATTTTAATAGTTTTCTTTTGCACAGACCGCTGTTTAATTACCTACAAGCAAATACGGCTTTTGCAATTGCCCCAACTCAGCTCAGGGTTTCCTCTGCGCTGTCAGATACGCCTCTCAGGAACACCAGAGCTGGACGTGGCGTTCCTATCAGTAAACTGCAGCTCTGTAACTGCCGATTATTAATGGTCGTAACGACAGCACAGAACGGGGACGAACACCAGCGAGCATCTTCAGGAAACGCACTCTGAGGTTTGACCTTTATCGAGATTTACTGCCAGATTAGCTACTGCGCAGCAAGCAGGCATTCGTTCTTAAACTATAAGGCAGAAGGATCAACTGAGAAGAGTCACTTACCGGATCACATTTGATAACTTGTGATAGGAAATGTGTGAGGCATTGATAGGAGAGGAAAGTGTTAGTGTTCCCCAGATGCAGGCCTTGCACAGCTGCTACCACACTGCCAGCTGCGATCATGGAAGGTGGGTTTGAAATAAATTTAACATCTGTATGAAGAAAGAAAAGGGGAAAAAAAAAAAGAAAAAAAAAGACTGAAATGTTTGCTGTAGAAGCCTGCCCATACACATACGCTCTCTTCTCCCAGCATGGCTTCAGCTGCCAGCTGCTGCACCCAAACGCCGGTGCTTCCCGCTCCGAGCTGCCACAGGCCCCAACCTGCCAACAGTGGTCTGGGCGGGCAGCCCGCTGTGCACGACGCCTGGCAGGCCACCATCACCTGGGGACCTCAGTGTCACAGCACTTTGCTCGTATGGTGCAGCGCCGCAGGGGAAACCCGCTCCCATTCCCCAGTATTGTGCACCACCAAGCCCTAGGTGTGCTCCGACCAGAGTCCCTGGGCCGTCTAAAGCACTGACGTTCAAAGGAATATGGCTTTAATGAACAGCGACATCGGTAAAAAGAAAGGAAGAGAGAGACCGCTTAGCCCTGTCAGGAGGCAGATAATCCATATTTAAATTAAGGTTTCATCTTAAAAATGCTTTGTCTCGACCTAGTCTCTTGTCAGTGGCTGCCATCCGTCCCGGCAACAGGGATTTAATGTAAATGTGGCATAACTAAGTGACGGGGGTCCCAAGAATTGGCGGACAATCAGTTACATTCTGATGTGACACCATGCTGACAAGAGGCTGGGCCCCCTTCCAGACTGCAGTGCTGTAGGTCTCTCCACAAAGCCACTCCCATGATTCCTTAAGGGGCTATCTCTGCCATTTAGCACGGTTTTGGTGCGTTTTTTAATAAGAATAATCCACGTTTTAATGCTAAGACTCTTTCCGCTGAACAGGAATGCGTTTGATGTGTGGCAGTGTACACCTTGGAGGGGAATCGAAAAGAAAAGGAAAAAGTGGCGCAAAGCAAACATCTGATTTTGAGAGGAAGAAAGGGAAATGCCACATTATACGCAAGAACCTGAGATACATTCCTTCAGCTTTTATCAGAATACAACTTCCTCTGGGCTGAAAAAATATAAACCATCTGTCAAACCCCTGAATGAATTCAAAGGAATGGACAGCTTAGAGAGCTCAGTGGAACAGTGTAAGTATTAAACCATGCATCTCCTTTATTATGGTAAAATAACTTTTGTGACAATGTTTTACCAGTGAAACTGAAGTCTCCACCACTCTGTGGAAGTCCCCTCTCCGAATCTGTTCACGTATCTCTGACACTTTGTTATAGCCCAGACCAATACCCACCTTCAAAAGGGCATTCTGCCCCGCGCTCCACGAACCTTCACATTAGAACTGATACGATTCATTGTGGCCCAGCTTTTGTAATGCACTGCCAGCAAAAAAGCCAACCTTGGTCTAAAGCCATCTCCTGCGCGCCACTGCGTTCAAAGCAAATGTAATTTGCCCCCTTTTCCTAACCCGCCCATTTCGGGACAGATGTTAAGTACACACACCTTGGATCAAGCTCTCGTCATTCCCCCAAATCAAGATAGTTACGGTTGGTTACTGACAACACGCGCCTTCCACAGATGGTCTCCCAGCTGAGATACTGAAAGGCGGTGGCAGGTGGGCTCCAGAAGCAAGGGCCTCCAGCAGGCAAACGTGAATCTCACCACAGTTTGGTTTCCAGCGGGGTACAGCGGCAGTGACTTCACGCCAGTACTGACTGCTTTCCACGCACAGGACGTGGCCAAAATGTGTCAGTTTAATGAAGTCTGTCCTGACAAGATCATGTTTGGGATTAATATTTGCGTTCTTCTTTTAAATGGAGCAGTAAACAAGAACATGAATTCATAGTCACACCCTCATTCTTTCCAAGGTGGAAAAGTGATAATGAAGTTTAAATGACCAGTTTGTGTCTGTCCCTATAACCACTCCAGACAAGCAGCATGGACTGCCTTTTTGTTGCAACTCAACAAGGAATTATTTGTGGCAGAGGCCACTAATTTCAGCATATTAATCAGGGGGCCCCTCTCGCCTGTAATTGGATGCCCCCAAGTGAAGAGTGTGGCATCATTGTCAGCCTCCATCGCCTCATCTTGCGCTATTGAGCGCTCAGGAACAAGGGGGCTTCGGTGAGATGAATTAGACCTGACACAGCCACAATGGGGTAGGGGGCCCCATCAATTGAAGCACACATCCCCAGTAGCCTATCTGAGACTTCATCCAAAAAGAATAAACAACTTCAGCGTTGTTAAAAAGAGAGAGAGAGAGAGAGGGGAGGGGGAGGAGAGAGAAGAATGCCAGCCACCCTGAAGGGAGGACAAAGCAGGCATATAGGCGCTGCAGCGCTTTAAAAAAAATTCCTAACAAGGCGAGTCACCCCTTTTCCTTTTTAAATGGAGCAGCAGTTCCATCCGTCTGGAGAGCTGGGGGCTATGAATGAAAATCTTTTCATTGAGGCAAATCAAAACTGCGAACATAAATCACTTGCTGCAAGATGCAACAGGTTCCAACTGGTCACATACCTTGAGACTCCCAATTTTATAAAGGCCAGAGAATAGGAGAATTGTAACCCGGTTGTTTCAAAGCGAGATCTTTCTTTCTCCATTCGAGAGAAGGAAAGCAACAACAATAATAATGGCGATAATAATAATAATATAAAAGGAGCCCGGTATGTTTTGATAACCAGAGGAACATAATGAAATGCTGAAGCTCCAATATTTGTTGCTATTCATTGTTACGCTTGTATAGAGCCGCAGTTCTCCCTCAACGCTGGTCTTAACTTGGGCCAAAAGAGGCCTGCTTCCTTTTGAGCTATCCCTGCCTTGTTCGGCCATGCCAAAGCCCCATTCATTAAGCTCAATTATGTGTTAACTTCAAACAACCCTTGATGATTTTTTTTTCTCTTTTTCTCCCAAACCTACCACAGCACAAAGACATCCTTTGGTGAAAATGGATTTCTCGAAACTGAACCAAATCAAACAAATCCACTTCTACTAGCCAGGCAACTGAAGAGAGAGCTCAGAAGGAATTCCCCTCCACTTCACCTTGCGACATAACCTTCTCGTTCTGGACCAAGCATGCATGCACACTCATCCACAAACACTTCCACAGCATTCACCTTGCTAAGCCAACTGGCAGAGATCTTACTTTCTAAGCCAGCATTATTTTGCTGCCTCCTCTCAGGAGCCCCTCCTTCAGGAGGGGACACGGGCTGTGCACTTCAAGCAGAGGACATACTGAGCTCACCCCCGAGGCCACTTCAGCGAGTTTCACAGTGTTTCCAGTGGACTTTGGATTGGGCCCCACAGCACAGCATCCAGGCAACACAAGGCATTTGCAGTCCATCTAGGTTCATTTTGGCAAGGGGAAATACAACCCAGCAACTGCAAAGCAAAGTCCAGATGCTACTTAAGCCACATGTTATCTTCACTAGCCAACAAAGAAGTCGTGGGGAAAGCAAGAGGTAGAGAAAATCCCAACATCCAAAAATAACAATAAAAATACAGAGCCCAGCGACAGCCCTTGTGTGTGCATTTTCCCCAGGAAATATTCCCAACTTGAATAGGGAGCCAAAGAAGGCCCCAGTTCCGGTGAGCTCAGCACTGTTTTTCAAAAGCTAACTAGAACTCCCAGAACATGGCTCTTATTTACTGATGCATTCTCCAGCTGTGGTGTGTACCAGTGTTAAATAAAGGCCCTAGATGTGCTTCCTAGAAGGAAACATAACAACACCGACAGTAGATCAAAGTACTGGACCTTTAGCGAGTCTCCAACCTTTGAACTACTCGTTTTCATCCCTGTCATTGCCAGCACAACAACCTAGGTTAACCATCCCCATATCCAAGGGGAGGCTGGGTAGCTGTTCTTTTTAGCTAACAGCTGTGGTAGTGTCAAAACCAGCAAGTTACACGTTCAGGGTTCCAGCAGCTTTACCTGGTGGGATCTGCCACGGAGAGCATGTCTGATTTTCCCGTGGTGCTTCTGCAGGTGGTGTGAATGCTGCTGGGGGGCTGCACACCCCGATCCCAGAACAGTGCTGCTGCAGTGGGAGCCACCCCACCACGCCGGGTGATGCCAGTGCTTATAGACATCCCATGAGGGCTTGGTTCTGTCTCTGGGCCTCTATCAGTAGGCTCTGTGTAACCCATGTTTTCTTCTGAGTACCTGCAGATGTCTCTTGAATCTTTTTACCAAGTCCGTATCTGGAAAACAAACTCCCCTAACTGGGCTGACCACACATCCCACCGAGGTTTCCCAGGTGCCACTGCAGGCTCGATATCTTCCAGCACGGCCGCTAACAAATATTAGCGTTTAATGCAGCACAGTATCTCCTTTGCACTACGTTTTATCGGTGCTAACAGCGTCTGGCATTCCTCTTTACGTGCTACTGCAAAAGAACATTTGCTTTGGCTGCTTTTTCTTCCTTATTCCTTTGCCATTCGTGGATTTGTCTCGTCATACTGACAGCCAACGCACCGAACGCACCGCGTTTGAGCAGAGGATCTATCTTCCTTCCAGGACTTCTTTTGTCCTGCTCCTCCGCTCCGGTCTGTGGGAACCGCGAGATCTGGAGGACAGCTTTTCCTTCCCGCTCTGCCAGGGTTCAGCGGGTGAAGCCGGCGCACGCACAAACGCACACACACACTCCGCATGCAAACACGGAACTTCAAAGCCGCGGCGCGCACAGGCACGGTGCCCTTGAAACCAACGATCGGGGCCCTGCAGACCCAGCCTGGCGAGCGCCTGCACGGGGCCCTGCACATGGCTCTGCACATGGCTGCGGCGCAGCACGTGGCCGGGGCGCAGATGGCAGCGCCGGGCCCGCGCCAGCAAAGCCTCTGCACCGCGTGGCTCCTGCCACTGCTGCCAGAGGGGAAGAGGCGGCTCGGAAGGGAAGCTTCCAAACCCCCACACAGAGCTGTTCCCTCCACCTATAAATCCGCAGGCAGGATTCCCCCCATGTGGGCAGCAAGCCTCTTGCTGCCCCAGCACTGACAAAACCCAGTGCGTGGAGGCGATGGGATTGTGCCCCGCAGCGTGCGCTCCGTGCTGCTGCACAGAGAAGAGCGGTGCTTCTCCCCCAGCCAATGCATTCAACTCAGAAGTGTCTTCTGAAAAAGCTTACCTGTGCAGAGTAATCCACGTTCTACAAACAACAAGGGCAATAATCAGGGCTTAAGCTCCCTCCCCACAGCCCCGAGAGCCCACGTTAGCCATAGCCGCGAGCCAGGGCCAGCTGTGCGCAGGGAAGCGACGCGCTTTGCGGGGCGTGCAGGGCTCATACCTGTAGCGCACAGAGCCACAAAAGTCTGAGCATGTTTACGGATGATCTGTTTGGTGTCCTCTGCCAGAGGCATTTTAGTGAGGAAATGTTCAATGAAATCGTGGGGGGTCATTGCAGCCAGATTCCATTTCAGCTTATTCACCAGCAGCAGCTCCATTTGCTGCAAAGACAAAAGGGAGGAAGGGGGAAGAAGAGGAAGAAACGGAGGGAAAGCGCGGTTAGCCCCGGTGGTGCACACGGGGCCGTGCAGCACCCGCAGCCCGCTACCCACGCCCGGCCCGGCGGAGCCCTCCCGCGGGGGTCGCCGCGCCCGGGGCCGGACCGGGCCGCCCGCCGCAACTCCGGGGAAGCGCCGCACCCCGTGCGGCCGCCAGGGGGCGCCCACGTCCCGCCGCGCCGGCTCCGAGCGGGGAAGCCTCGGCGGGGGGTGGGGGGCGCGGGGATCCGCTGCCGGTCCGCAGCCCCGCGGAGATGGGGCGGTGTGCAGGCGGGAGGATGCGGCCCTGCCCGGCCCCGAGAAGGGGGTTCCCCATCAGCGTGCTTGGCGGGGGGACCGTTTCTCTTTTTTTTTTTTTTTTTTTTTTTTTTCTTTTTTCTTTTTTCTGGCCTAAGGTGATTAAATATGCAATTACCAGTAACTCGTCGGGTCTGATGGAGTTGTCGGTATAAATGCACAGTTTTTCCGCGGTCAGAGGAATCGTTTCCTTCATTTTGGAAGCCACAAACATGCAGGTAGCTCCGAGCAATTGCAACCGGCTTTTCTTGAGGGGTTCGAACGACAAAAATCTGTCCAAATAATTCATCGCCAAGGGGAAAACTTCCTCTTCGCACTTCTGCTCTTCGCAGACCTGCGGGAAGGACGGAGATCGTTGAACAACAAATTCGGCATCGGCGCAGAGCGGCCCGTCCCTCCCCCACCCCGGCCGTGCGGGGCGAGGTTGCGGGGGGAGACAGAAACGCGGCCGGGAAACGGGGGGAGAACGGAGGTGCGAAGGAAAATGAAAGTCACGGGGGCCAAGCGGGGGAAACGCGGCGTTCGAACGATTCGCGGGAGGAAGGGGGGTCGGCGCGGAGGAGCTCGTCGTCCCCGCAGCGGCGGCCCCCAGAACGAACGACGAAAAAAGCACAGAAATGGGAAAGCGCAGGAAAACGCGGGGGCAGCGGGGGGGAAAAGGGGGGGCCGGGCTGCCCCCGGGCTCGGCCGTTCCGCCCTCGCTCTGCCCCCCGTTCGCTGCGGTGCCGCGATCCCCGCTCCGCTCGAGACACAAAGGTGGCGTCCAGCCGCATTTCCCCAGACGTCATCTTTTCAAAAAATATTTAAAAATATTTAAAAAATCCGCCGGGCTCCGGAAAAACGCTGAAAACGAAGCGGCGGGGGTCCTTTACCCAGCCCCGTGCCCGGGGTCCGCCGGGGGGGTCCCGGGGAGGCGCCCCGAAGTGGAATTCCCCGCGTCCCTCTCCCGCCCGCGGCGCGGCCGGGCGCGACGTTTCCCAGAGCGAGGCACGGCGCCGCGCTTTCAAAAATTAATTAAAAATAGATCGCGGGCGCCCGGCGCTTCGGAAACGGCACGAAAACGTAGCCCGGCTCCCGGGGCGCCCGCCGGGGGCCCCCCCAAACGCGTCCCGCGCGGGCCGAGGCCCTTTCCGAGCCGCTTTTCCCAGGCGACCTTGCAGATCGCCGCCCGGCACAAGCGCGCCTTTGAGGGGTGACCGCAGCCCGAGCTCTCTTCGAGCCGAACAAAGAAACTTTCACCCCGCGGCTCCCCCCGGCAGCGCGGAGCCCCCCGGCCGTGCCCTGCCCGCCGCCCCAGCGGGGTCCCCGGCCCCCCCCGGCCCCGGCCCCGCCGCACCCCCCCCCCCTTGGCGCGCTCCCCGGGACTTTCTAATTTTCTCCCGATTAATAAACGCTTTTGCTTTGCAATAAAAGAACAAAGATGGCGCGTAATACTGGCACGGGCAGCGCTTGCATACGTGTACAAGGATATTAATTTAAAATAAAATCCCCGAAAAATAACCGGTAGCCTCTCCCGACGGCCCCGCGCCCGGGGGCGGCGGGGCCCGGGGCGGGCGGCGGCGGGGCGCCGGCGGTCCGGCCGTGCCCGGCGCACCTGGCTCGGGGACGGCGGCCCGACGGGTGGCACTGCCGGACCCCGGCCCCGCGCCGCCCGCAGCCGCCGGAGGTGCCGCCGCCGCGCCGTCCGTCCGCCCGCGCTGTCCCGCGGCCGCCGCACCGCGTGCCGCAGCAGAGCCCCGTGCGGGAGGGGGGCGAGGGCAGAGCCGGCGCGGAGGGAGCCCCGCAGCATACACACCTCCAGCATCCAAGTGGCGACTATTTTCCTCATATATGGCAAGATTTCCTTCTGCACGCACTTGAAGTAGGACACCGAGGGCGAGCAGGTCTCCTCCGCCTTCAGCATGGTCTGCAGCACCCTGTCATTGAGCAGGTTGGCGTCCAGGTAGGCTCGTCGGATGGTCTCCACCTCGCAGCACAGCAGCTGATGTTCCATGTCTGCCTCCTTCGTCTCGAGTCAGTTCCTCAAGGACTGAGTCAGTCTCTCGCTCGCTCTCTCTCTTCCCCTTCCAGGAGTCCCTTGGATGCTGCTGCTGCTACTGCCGCTACAGCCCTCTGGAGGCTGAAAAACTTTCTAACTTCCAACAAAACTCTCCTGTATAGTCCGTGACGTTACTGTTGTTAAGCAGAGATCAAAGCACGAGAGAGAATGAGAAAGAGAGAGAGAGAGAGCCAAAAGCGAGGGGCAGAGCCCTAAAGCCATCCCATAGGCTTCAAGTCCTTCCCCTTTGCTCGGCTTATAGAGCGCAGGGGTTTCATGCAGATGCAAATGAGACGAGGGCTCGCTTTCTTCAAGGGCAGGGGAGAGGTGGGGGAAACCCAAATTGTCTCCTCGGTGCCTCGTGCATAATTTTAAAAATGGAGAGAGTCGTGCGGTGGGAGCCGAGCGATGAATGGGGCCGGGCCACACACAGGCACGGGCCGTAGGCGCAGGGGAGCGCGGCCTTGTTTTACGGGGGGCGCGGGGAGGGGAGCGCGGCACCACGCGCTGTGCCCGGCGCTACCTGCGGGCCGCGCTCCGAGCCGGGCACGAGGCCTCGGAGCGGATCCCCAGGGGACAGCGCTCTCCCATTTCCTCCTTCCTATTATTTTTTTTCCCAGCCCCGCGGACTTGGCCGCAGGCCGGGACCGTGAAGGCGTCGGGGTCTCCCCCGTTCTGCTTCTCCTTCCTTTGCCGGCGCCTCTCCCTCCGAGGGGCGCGGGGCGGCGAACGGGAGCAGCCCGCGCTCAGCGCCCCGCGTGCGGAGCCGCCCGAGCACAAAATGGTGGCCGGGCCCACGAGAGGCCCACGTGGGTGCCGGCCCGTCCGCGTGGGGCTGCGCCTACCTGGAAGCGCCCCGCTCCGTCCCCAACGGAGAGCTTCTTCCGAGCGTCTCCAGGCCGGGACGAAGCCTGGGGCCCACGGGTGAACGCCGCAGCGAGGGCTAGCAGGAGGAGCGGCCCGTTTGGCCCGAGCCATAAGCCCAGTTGCGGCCCAGGCTTTTAGGGACGGCCTCGTGGCCGTCGAGGGCACGCTGCGAGGCCGCGCAGGATGATTGCGGCGCGGGCGACGCCAGAGCCGTGGGGCGCGCCGGTGCGCAGCCGCGTGCCCGCGTCGCCAGGCAGCTGCCCGCACGCCTCGGCAGCGCCGTGCTGACCGCCCGTCTTCACCTCGCCCCGGCTGAAGGGGGCCGTCGGGGCCGGGCCGCAGGGCGCGAAGCCGCCCCGCGCCCTTCCGTCGGGCCGCACGCGGGACACGTGCTCCCGCTTTCACGGCCCACGTGGGCCGGGGAGCGGTGACGTTTATAAAGCGGAGCTCGGCCTGCCCGCCGCGCACCGGCGGGGAAGCCGCCGAACGAGCGTTGCCGTACCGCCACGCCGCTCGGCGCTAGGCGAGGCCACCCCGGCCCCGCTGCGTCCGGCCCGGGCAGCGCCTCTCCCCACGTGCGCTCAGCCGGGCCGCTTCCGCGCCGCCCGCCCCCTCCCGCTCCGGGTTCCCGCGGCGCCCGGCGGGGCGCTGGGATTCGGGGCGGGCGGTGCCGCCGGCGGAGAGCGGCGCTGGCGCGGGGCCCGGGGGAGCCCCCGGCTCGGGGCGGCGCGGCCGCAGGAAGCGCCCATTAGCATGAGCCAATGGCGGCGCCGGGCTGTTACCGGGCGGGCCGGGCAGATCTCGCCGCCCGGTCCCGCCGACACAAAGGGGACTGGTCGAAAGGGCGAGCGCCGCGGGGCTCCGATCCCCTCTCCGGGCGGCCGACGGCGCGGCTCCGCCCCCGCCGCGCATCTGCCCGGGCCGGGCCCGCCCCGCCGCTACCTGCCCGCCGCCCGAGCGCGGCGGAGCGCGGACGGAGCCGCGGACGGAGCCGCGGGCGGCCGGCGGCCCCCGACGGCCTTAACGGTCGCGGCTCCGCGCGGAGCCGCGCCGCGCCCCGCCGCCGAGGGGCCGCGGTCCGCATCCTGCCCGCCCGCCCCGCGGCGCCCGCGGCGCCCGCGGCCGGGACCGCCGCTCGGAGCCGGCACTTTCTCATGACGTCACCCGGGCCGCACTCGCCGCCCCCGCTGACAAAGGGAAGCGGGGCCCGGCCCCGCCGCGGGAGCGCGCATTCCTCGCGTGCCGCCGGGCCGCGGGGCCGCGCGCGCGGCACGGCCGCGTGTCACGAGGCGGTTCGGTGGCGTGGCGGGCGGCCCGCGCCGCTCGTCCGGCCGGGAGCCGCGTGCCGGGAGCGGCCCCAGAAGAGCAGGCGGTTGCGGGCCGGAGGGGCGCGCGGGGGCCGTCGGTCGGTGCGACCGGGCCGCCGGGCTGCGCCGCGGGGGGCTCCGCACCCGGCCCCGCGCCTCGGCTCCGGGCGTCGCTGTGCGCCCGCGTGGAGCCGTGCGCTCGGCTTGGCCTTCGGCATCCCCGGCCCGCCGGCGTCCCGCGCCCAGCCGGTGCGGCCCGGCCCTCCCCGCTGACGCCAGCAGGCCCGCTTCGGGAAGCTCGGCTGCCGAACGCGGGTGGCGGAGCGACACGAGGTCCGGAGGGCCGCACCGCGGTGGGCTCACAGCTGTCGGGCTCCGCGCGCGGCTCCTCCTCGGGGAGCGGGGCGACGGGCGTAGCGCTCTGGGAAGCTCTGGTGTGCATCGTTTGGCTCAGAACCGAGGCGAAAACCGAGGCGTTTTCGTTCTGACCTCAAGCATAGATGACAAAACGATAAATTTGCAAAACTTCGGCTTTTTTTTTTTTTTTTTTTTTTCAAGAGCGCGTGAATTCGATGCAGGTATTCCCAGCGACATCAAAGGGAGCAGGATTGAACCTGCCATGTATAGCGCTAATGACTACGATCAAATAAACTGGGTTTTCTGCTGCTTTTTGCCTTGTATTATGCACGCACACTTATACGTGGGTTCCAAACGAGCGCGGAGCGGATCTGAGGTGCTGCTGTTTGGAATGTGCGGCAGCCAGATGCTAAATGGGTGAGGAATCCAAATAACGGCACAGTGACAAGGCCGGGGGAACCTGGCCTCCGAATGTCATAAACCGGCAAAGGAAGTGAAGAACTGAAAACCTTGAAAGATGAGATTACAGCCCTAGTGGAGACTTGAGAAATGTGTGTGCTCAATTTGATCTGGTCGTGGTAGCTGCTGTGTTTTTATCTGTTCACGGTGCAGCTCAGTTTGATTAAAAACGAGCACAGAATAGCGTGACTCTGTGAAGACGTGTCATTTTAGAGTTCCATCTTTGTGTACCCTTTGCAGCCTGGAAGAGTGCGCTGTGTGAGCAGATAGCTAGCTGTTAAATCCCCTGCGGTTGGTTCTTACCTGTGCTAGGGCAGCAGGGAATGTGAGGTATGATAATAGCCGCCTATTTAACTCAATTGAATTTCTTTTGTTGGCTAATTTTCATTTGTATTTACATCACTTACTAAATTGCTCACTTACAATATTAAACTGTGGGAGCTTCTTGGGGGAAAAAGAAAAGGCAAAGATGTGTTGACATCTTTGTTAACAGGTATTACATTTCAGATGGATTAAAGCAAAAAACCTGAATAAAACATGAATGTCTGTTTTGATTAACAGCTAAATCAGAGATGCTTTGTTTCCAAAGAATAAGGTTCTCTATGGTGCTAGCATTGTCTTGGCCTACGAAGAACTGCTAAGGAGTCTGCTGTTCCCTGTGCTGAAGGATCCCCAGTCTCTCAGGAAAGGCTCTGCCAGCACATCTTGCCTCCATCCACCTGATGATAACAGGCACGCTGCTAAAAACAGAGGGTATAACCCTGGGATCCTCTCGTGAAAGTCACATTGGGCTACAAAAACACATGGATGGATACAGGGAGGTTGGGATCCTCTGACAGATTGTCTCTGGGAAGTGGTAGGACATTCAAAAGCAAGACTTCAGATACTCGAAGGGCAACAAACACAAAAAAAGATACTTAGTTCCAACCTGAAATACTGAGTTAGCCACGCACAAGCTTCTGTTGTGTGCTTTATACCATAACACAAGTGCTAATTGCAGCAGGTCTTGAAACACACAGGCAATTTTCTAGAATACTGCACTGGGAAGGGGAGGATCTGGAAAAGGGGAATGGCTACATTTTTGTTCAGAAACCCTCACCTTATCTCTCCTCTCCAAAATCCGTGTATAGTTAGAGCATGTTTAGTCCAGCGCCCAAGCATTTCATCAAATCCCAGCTTTGGCTTTGAATTCAGACCGGGGCTGGAACCATTTACTGAAGCTGAATCCCAGCAAAACAGCAGCATAACAACGGGAAAACTGTCTCAAGAAATACCAAGAATATTTTTTCCTACTTCTGGAGCAACCCAGTGATGTAATACAATGGTTTTCAGTGATGGAAATGGGGCTGGATTTCAAATGATTTAGAAGCTCATTCAATAAAAGATTGAAACATATGCTTAAGTCAAAACAGATAAGTACGTCAGAATTACTCGTGCTCAAAAATAAAATACATGTTGCTGAGCTGGAGCCTAAGGGTACAGTTTGAAGCTAAGGCTAAACTCATCTAGAGAGTTGGTGTTGCTGGAAGTGATTGTTCCTCTCCTGGTTTTCTTCCCTGCGATGGCTCGTGCTGCAGTGAGAAAAATGCTACTCGTACAACAGCAAATTGGAAGCAACACTGGTTGCTTCCCCAGCAACATGAAGAAGTATTTATCTTCTTATAAAAACAGAAGGAGAAGTCTCAGTTAATACTGAGAGTCAGCGGAAAAGCGCTGGAGTCAATTTCTGTACTAACATGAAGACCATGTTGGATTTCATGAGCTGCGGCCTGCTAGAGAATGAATAAAGGGGAACAAGTATTTTCATTAGGTTAAATATGTTGTACCCATCAGACTGTAGTCACTCATTGACAGTCCAGCTTTTGACACACGGCCTCATTTATCCTTGCTCCTGCATGCACCCAGCTCTGCTCTGCTGGCATTGGGAGCTCCTGTAGGGTTTTTTTTTTGGGGGGGGGGGGGAGAGGAGGGCGGGGGTGGAGGTTGGAATTAGCCCAGTTTGAACAACTGGGCCAAGGAACATTGAGCGGTAAAATAAAGTCCTGATGACATATTTGAACTCTTGTAGACCATGGGTTATCTGATCTGCAAGGTCACTGCTATTCTCTGGGAAAGTTTGAAAGAATCTGCTCTCGTTTCAAGCTTAAAGGGCCCTTCTTGACAATGTGAGGATGCAGAATCACTTTGTCTGAAGTATATGCATAGATAAATGTTTCAGAGTATTTACTACCTGTATGTTTTTTCTTTCCTTTGGATTTGGAAGTTCGTCAAAGGCAGACAGGGTAGAGTTCATTTTAATAAAGAGAAAGAAAAATTGAGTCCGATAAGACTAGCAAAAACAAATGAAATGCAGAAAGGAAAACTGTAATGTAAAAGTGAGAAACCTAAAAAGAACTTTAAAATTCCTCTTAATAATAATTTAAGCTGCCAGCAGCAGCAGAAATCAGGAATTATATTTCAGACACGACTTATGCCAGGCATGTCTTAAAGAAGAAAGACAAAGACAAATTTGTAATGCCTGAATAGACCGTCCCCAGGAATAAGAAGTGCAGGATTAGGCCCTGGGAAGCCAAGCATCTTTTCCACTGTTCTGTCTGTAAAAGAGTGGAATGATGGCCCTTGGTCTTAGTGACTCTAACAGATGGAGCTGGGGAAGCAGTAGGAAAATAACATCATTAAAACTTTTGTCTTTCTGTATTTATGAAAAGTCAGGTTTATGCCTTGCTCAAAATGTTTGAGGCTATTACATTACAAAGACTTGGTATTAATATGATTAGGTTAACAGTATTTTTTCTGTAATATGCATCATAAAGTCCTGTCAGAATGAAATTCAATGCTAAAAACATCAAATAATAACTTTCACAGACCATTAATGCTTAAGGCTCCAGCGTGGGAGTTTATTACAAAGGGACCCTGAAATGCTGCTAGCTCTTACATCAGAATATACTTTAAGTTAGAGGTATTTTCCCCCCAGGCTTTGTTTGCTCCAATATGATGTAAGCTCTTGCTCTGACTGTTACGTTGGTAAACAGACCGGCTTAGCTTTGTGGCTGGATTCTTGCAGTAAAGCCAGGATCCTGGAGGAGGGATTGGAGAGGTTGTTCCCATCCTCCCACAGGGATCTGAATGCACAAACTCTCAGCCACTTTACCCTTACTGGCTGTGGCAGGCGATTGCCCCATCTTTTCCAGACCCTCCATTGCCTGCAGTGGTGGTGCTGTGCAGCAGGATGAGAGGCCGTGTCCCTCGCTGGTGTCCCTCGTGCCACCACGTGTACTGCTGGGAGAGGAGATCATTCATGCCCTCTCCTCAGGGACTGCAAGTTTCATGTCCTTAAGAAACACGTAATTCACGCATACAATGCTGTGCGCTACTGATGCCATTCAGATTTCTTATCTCCCTGTATGGCTTTGAATCCATTTATTTGACTCCAGGTAGGTGTTAGACTATCTTGCGATTTTCTCCTTGGAATGATCTTATCTTGATGTAAGTCCATGGGTGTCCGTGAAGATATTTCAGAGCAGGAAGGATTTAGGGCAAAGAAGTTAGACAGACTGATAGCAAAGTGGGTGCTGGGGCCTTTGGTAGGAATGCCTATTGTTCTCCTTCAATAAAAAGTGTATGATTAGTCACCAGATTGATTACATTATTCTTTAATTAAGATCATAAGTGCTGAAGAACTGGGACTTCAGTGTAGTTTTCCTTTGTTATCTCTTCACTATGGCTCTGCAAGTGTGACTTTTATAAACATTTCATCTGCCTAGGTCCATAATTTGTATTGGACATAAAAGGTCTTGCATTGATTTCTCCTTACTACAATTGTTTGCACCCCTCTAACGGGACCTGAGGTCACATTCTTCCTTGCTAGTGCTTCCACAGCTGGATCCATTTTAATGAAAAGCAAAAATGTGGGTGAAAATGTGTTGATTTCATATATATTAAAAAGTTACCTTCCTTTACCCTGGATTTGTTCCATAGGTTTTCCTGGAGATCTCATACAGACACTCGTGGGAACTTTCACAGAAAGCTGCTGATGCAGCCTGGGCAGCTGTCACCAGTGGACCAGTGGCTTACAGACACTTTCCTCCTGAGGAATATCCATCCTTCACATATCCAAATCCTACACTGGGTCTCAGTAGCTGGGATGCTGCTGTAGCGAGTGCATCAGTGCTGAAATCCACCTAAAATCTAAGCTGAAGCACTTTCATAAGCTATTCTCTGCCTGGCAAGAGCCAGCCCCCAGCCAGAATAGGCTGAGACCTTTGATGCTATCAGTCTGGAGATAAGGAGTAGAGCGGCCAGGCCAGCTGCTGGCTCTAACTGCATGCCTGGTAGCCAGCCCTTAAGGCTCCTCACAACGCTCTCAGGAAATGCCACTTTTTAACATTTAGTTCAAGTGCAGACAGGCATTGGAGTTGGGTAAGGATGAGGCCACCGGTCTGTTACACCACTTTGGGGTCAAGTTTAGTATGTGGTCTCTGCCAGATTTCAGCCACACTGTCCAGGTACTCGACTGGAAATGCCACTCAGACACAGGCAATGGTGATCCCGTGCTTCTTTTCACCCAGAAAGCTGGGTCCTGGCCTCAGGTTGGATCTTTCCTGCTCTTCCAGCAAGGGAAGCCGACACATTTAACATGCCCTTTGCATGCACCATCCCAGCTCTTCTTTGGAAGTCCTCTGCCCCCTAGCTCCAGCTGGCTGAGCCTCACTCATGGTGGTTATCTCATCTCAGCTAAGTGTTTCAGATGAAATTGCAATATGGGTATGCAGTTTCAGACTGGTTTAAATAATATATAATAATAGTAATGATAGCGATAACAATACCTGATGTTATAGACAAGAAAAATAAAACTATTGTCTCAAAATGTACCTGACAAGCGATACAACGGTGTTACATACTTGGAAGAGGGGGAATGGAAATTACTTCACACGTTTTCCTCCCATGAGCCTTGTCTAGCCTGCAGCTTACATCGGGGAGACAGAAGCATCTGCCTGAGAAATGTGGCATGAGCTCAGGTCGGGGCAACAGGCTGCCTCCCACACAGCCCATTCAAAACGACAGCGCTATCAGATGGAAAGAGGTTACAGCATAGCGTGCTGTATCGGTCTGTTAAGTATCTTTGCAATGGTTTCCCACAGCACTTTGCAGCTTGTTTAACGTATCACGATTAACCAGTAGGCTCTGCAAGAATGTCTTACAATCGCTGGAAATACAAGAAGCAACCTCAAGGACCACAGCAGAGGACAAACATAACAATGGACAGTAAGCCTGTATTTATTGCCTCTCCTGAAAGATCTTCACAACTGCCTGAGTTTAAAAGTACTGAAATTCCAAATATTTTTGTTTGAGACCCTTCAGCAGCAGAAGTGTTGATTATTGACTGCGTCGGATGGAACGTTGCAAAGCCACAAGTTTTCTCACTGAGCACAAAATGATCAGTTCTCTGGCTGATTCTGAGGGAAAAAAAAGGACTTGATCGTGAGCTGAGTGTAGCGAGATCTTTCAGTTAAGTCTTTCTTCAGATACGATAGCTGGCAAATGTCTCCTCTGGTGTGCCAACTGGCAAGAAAGTCAAAAAGAGAAAACCAGCATTTTTTATTATGCTTTTCACCTCCTTCTCACCGTGCATCTTTGCTCAGTTGCTGTTTGGCAGAGTTTGGCTATTGCTAATGGATTCGCCACCCTTGCAAGTGAGAAAGTTTCTCACCCTGTTATCGAGATCAATGGTTTCCTCCAGTTCTAATTGCAAAACACTTTCTTTATCATGAAAATCTGAAATTTCCATAAATAGCTTTCCCAAGGGCTAAGTAAGTGCTAAACAAAAACAAAAACAAAAGGAGAGGAAATACAATGAAAATAAATAACTTGAATGCAAAGCCATATCAAAGCCTGGATTGTTTCAGGAGCAGAGTTTGGGAGGCACTGAGCACCTTGAGAGCTGATCTGGGCACTGATAAAGCTCAGCTTGGAAGTGCCAAAGCATCCTACAAGCCCTCTCAAAGCAGCCTGTCAGCTTTTCTTCTCTGGTCAGCCTGTGACAAAGTCCAAAGCTGATTCAACGCGATATTAAACCACAGGTTTTAGTTGAAGAGATGAAGGAAGGACAAACTGGTAGATGACAGATAGCAAAAGTATATATGAGGTGAAATTTCTCGGTACTTAAATGCTGGTAAACTAAGTGGTGCCTTTCCACAACTTAACTCCCCCAGATCCAAAATAGTTTACTGCGCAGGTCTCTGTCATGCCATAGAAACCTGACGTGCGGTATGTCAGCAGTGAAGTAATATTGACAGACAAATACGGCTATTGTATTCATAAACGCTTGCTTTACAAAGCTAAGCACGTTGTAGCAAAATATCCTTAATGCTAGCATGATAGACTGCAATGTAATCATTGTCCTGGGTGAATTGAGAACACAAACAAAAATAGATTAGCTAACAACTAAATTGTATTTATCTTGCTTGACAGGGCTGGTTCAGTGATGAGTCATTCTCAGATCTAATACCACCGCCATCTCCAGTGTTGTTGGTAATTGTTACTGCTGAGAGAAAAGGCTCTGGCAGTCTGAAGAAGCAAAGGAATACTAGTTTGCCTGGCGTGGGAGAGCTGGCATTTGCCCGCCTGAGCCCCAGCAGAGGCAACACACCAATTAGCTGTGTACTTCCTTGAGCCGTGCAGCTGGGGCCATGGCAGATCTCACGGGACTTTTAGGAGGGCAGAGTTGTTCTTCCAGGCAGGACTGTGGCTGAGGGCCTGACATGTCTCCCACATAAGCTGCCCCATCTGCGTGCTGCTGCTGCTGCACATCCTCCCCCAGTGCAGGCAGGGGCAGGAAGAGCCACGACCTGGTTGGGCCCACGAGCTGCCATGTGAGCTCTGAGAAGCCCTGGGACACAGCCAAGGTGATATGCTTACATGGTGAGGAGGAAACGCTCAGTGAGCTTCTTTGGGGATTAGCAGGATTCTGCACTTCTGATGGAGAGTAATTATCTTTTTGAAAACAATTGTCAGATTAATTTTAAATAACAAAACTTTGCAAGGAGGTAGTCAGGTTCCAGGTGGAAACGTTCAAGGGAAAACAAATATTCACAGCAAGAATGGGCATGAAAAAGATCGGGCTCGATGTTGATCGAGTTCACATCTGCTTGAAGGCCCAGCCCAAAGAGTGGTGGGGCAGCTCAGCCAAACTCAGTGAGATGGCACGGCCGCCAGCCTGGCATGGGTGAGACCAAACCCCAGATCACTATCGTATTGTGGTTTTCCTTTTTGCGTATCGACAGGGAGGAAATGTGAAAGCCATCAACTGTTTTGCAAAACAAAACACCCTTCCTAGGGTTGGCCGAGGCTGCCTGCCCAGGACTGCTGCAGGACATGGCCACAGAGCCCTGCAGGCTGCGACTCAGGCTGGAGCGGGCACCGCATCGCCTTGGGTTAGTTGTTGCCAGAGCAAATTGGCCTCGTGGCTCCTGCACAGAGCCTGCCGGCCGCGTGCAACATCAGGGCTCAGCCAGGCATGAAAATATAAAATGAGAGAATAAGTTAAACCACCACATTCTTTGGGGAGATGTTAATGGGTGACAGTTATCCCATACCACCTCGGCTTCTGTTCTTTCATCAGGATCAATTACTTAGTTTTTCTTTGTGTGCACGATGATGCTTTCATGAAAAACAAGCCTATGGAAATACTGAATACCAGTAGGTCAGAAGAAGTGAAGGATGCAAAACTGCAGTTTTCCCATGGCCTGAAAATGACTCCCTCCCTGGCTTAGGGCAGCCACAGGTATGCTGTTAATTTTAAGTCCTCTTGCCAGAAGGCTATAAAATGTCTTTTCATCTTACGTTACATAAGTATCCAACAAATAAGAAGACTGTTATTACAAAGGCAACCACACTGAAAAAAGGTTTCATTTACTCTGAAAACCTGCATTAAAGACTTCTGATGTCTCTATGTAACGTTTAGGTTGCTGAGCACTTGGAGAGGAAAATTCATTGAATTCTTTTTAAAAAAGAAGTAACTTAACAAGAAACTGGGATGCTACAGGAACCACGTGATTGATCTTTCAGTTAAACATTATGATAATGCGCTCTCAAAAGATGAATTTCCTTAGACTTCCAGCATACGAGACAGCTTTCTGGAAAGCTATTTAGCACCAAATGACAATCAAGCATTCTAGAGATCATTCTGAACTAAACAGAGTATACACCCATATGTCATAGAAGTGAAAACTGTGAGGTGCTAAGTACATCTTAAGATGTGAAAACACAACCTAGGCTGAGGATGCTCAGGAATTGAGAGAAAGTGCTCAGGAGACATAGGAAGGGTCCTTATACATTTCATGGTCAAATAAATAATTTTGCTTGGTTTCATTGGTCGCTGAATCATTGCTTTGTATTTTCATATGATTTTCTCCCGGAAAATAAAATGTGATTCTGTGGAAGTAAGATGAAGACATCGTGATAGTGAGGCACAGGAGGATGCCTCTGCGAAGGGGATTCAGCAGGCATTCAACACTCCTCTTAGCAATTAAGGAGTTTTTCCTGAAGTTGTTTAGTTGTATTAAGTCCTTCAACATCTCCACAGCTGAGAGGAATTGCATATATTTAAGATACGCTCTAAGTCAGTTAACTTCCAGGCAGTAAGAATCCTCACCTGCTCATTTCACAGAGAAAAAAAATCCCACAACAATAGAAAAGAGCATGTGCGTGTTGACATCCTGCTTGTGAACCAATATTGTCACAAGCAAGAGGCTGGGAAAGAGCAGACCAATTAATGAATGTGAACTGACTTACACTAAGCTAAAATTAGGTACAATATCCTGTCTGAAGTTATTACAATTAACTAAATAAATACACCTTCTCAGCTAATTATTTTTGTAATACCCTTGTGCCTAGAGGCCACATTCGAGACTGAGAGCCATCTGCACTAAGCGCTGCATGCACATCCAGTGAAGACACAGCCCAGCATCGAACAGCTTGCTGTTCATATAGAGGAAAAAGACTAGAGAACGAAATCATTCTTTACTATCTATGTTACAGAAACAGACCTAGAGAAATTGAATCATCTTGCCCAACACTGTATAAGAATTATTTGGCAGGACTCAGAGGCAAAGAGAGAAGATGGGTACCCAATTTATTCTCTAGCACAATGTCTTTTACCAGATGACTTCTCATGGGACAGTTCTGGACTCTTGTTCCTCTACATTGCATTCATTCTTTTTCAAATGCAGCACAGCATGTCATAGCTAGAGCTTTTGATTTCCCCTGGCTCTATGCATCTCACCTGTGTGAAACAGCTATTCTGTAATGATGAATGATGTCTCACTTGCAAAAATTCAAAGCCTCAAGCTTACATGTTCATGAACATCCAGTTTCTGTTGGCTGCTTTCAATTGGTTGAGTTCACATGGTCCTTCCTCAAACCTAGAAATACATTAGACCTCCTTTTTGCACTAATGGAAATCAGCTATATAGAGAAAACCTTTAAAGTATAATGGCAAGGGGAGTAAATGTGCTATATATATCCAGAAATAGTCTGTTCTTTCAGGCTAAAGTAGCTGTCCAGTATAGCCTCATCTCTTGGAAATAAGCCTCAAAAACGTACTTTTCTAGCAAACGCTTTGTCTTCAACAACTAAGCTACTGTTGTCACCATCAGCGTTCCCTGAATAGTTTACACCACATACTTGCACATATAGGAAATAAAATCATCAAAGCAGAAATTGTGCTGCTTGCTGGCTCCTTCTGCTTGCTGAAGAAAAAAAGTTTAGACATTCACAGAAATACAGTGTGGCCAGCATGTGGTGACTTGACTCTGTTTTTAGAGACCTCCTACAGTGACATCATCCAGTGTTACAGTTCTAAAGCTTTGGCCTTTCCCTCCTCCAACACAAAGCAGCGCAGTGATGTAACTAGCGGACAGTTCTCATCAATGTTTCTTTTCTCTTTATCTGCTGAAAGCAAATCTCATAACAAGACTGAAAATCATGAGATTTTAAAGTGCTATTCCTACAACTTTACCAAAGAGCTTCAAATTTATGTACCAGGCTTTGACAGATACACTCTACAGTCAATCAGCTGTACTTCTGGATTTGAGAAGGTTTGAAATTTTGGCCCAAAATAAATGGTCTGTTCTTCTTGTAATCTTGACTGTGGAGTTAGTGTAATGAATCAGCAATGAAAATTTATTTTTCCAGCAGTTTAGCTATTAAATATGACTTTCTGTGAGTCCTTGAGGCTGCCCGGAGCTCCAACAATTCAACCTCTGTGCCATCTTCCCAGCCATAAAATTGTTTTCTGCTTCTTTGCCAGGCTGAATATTCTAGGAAAAGCCTAATGGACAAATTACAGATTGGTGTATAAAACAATTATTTTTCCCAGGTGGCCGCATGCCTGAAAGAAAATCTTTCTTTAGATAGCATGGGTGTATAATTTTAATTCATTCTGCAGCTTTCAGAACTATACCGTGAAGCAATGAAAAGGAATAGTGGCATTGGTGGCCTGGACATCTTTCTTTCTGGAGTTTCCTGGCTGAGAGCTTGAAGGAGGGGAAAAAAAAAAAAAAAAAAAAAAAAAAAAAAAAAAGAGTCCTCTGTGTTTAATGAATGCAAGAACCAGGTTTGTAAGCGTGGAAAGAGCCTTGAGAAACACAAGTGAGGTTTTGATCCCTGGCCCCGGTGTCATCCATCTTGGAAAGCTTTCTGTTTTTATTATTTTAAACAGGTCAGCAACAGTAAGATGGGAAACGATAGATTTGAAAACAGATGTCTCTGCAGTGCTTCATCAAAACATCGTATGATTTCAGAAGGAAATTTAATATTGGATGCCTTGCACATTACCTAGCCTGTTGGGGGATGTGAACCCCCTGCCTCCGAAACAGCAGCACCCCTATATCAGCCATGCTGCTCTGCCCCTGGCCAGCTCATCTCACAGAGGCTGGATAGGGCTCCAAGCACCCTAATCTAGCTGCAGGTGTCTCTGTTCATTGCAGGGGAGATGGGCTAGTTGACTTTTAAAGCTTCCTTCCATCTCAAACAATTCTATGGCTCATCACACACCTCCAGCACTCAGCTCTTGCAGGTTGGGGTTGTGGGTCTCCACTGCTTTCCACAGGGCACAGCTTTTGGTCCCCAACACCATTGTATCTGGGGTATGGCTCAGTAGCTGTTTTTTTGTCTCCTGCACCTGTGGATGGTGGAAGCATGCTCTGTGCCTTCTGCAGCACTGCATGCCGACGCTCTGTCTCTATGAAAGTAATTCAGGAGGAACAACAAAGACTTCTTCGGAGAACTTCCTTGCAGAGAAGGTTGTGATTGTCTTGCCAGCTCTCAAAATTAAAGCTGTGTTTCAGTCAAAAATGCCTATTCAGACTAACATCAAAGGGAAAAACGTGAGCAGGTCAAGGAGTTTAATTTCCACGGCACTCATGATTCACATGCAGGGCTTGGTAATGACTTACTGCCCACTGGCAAAAGAAAGCTGTGAATGAAGAGAGAAGCGAGGCAGGCAAACGGCACGGTGCCACCTTCAGCCAGCAGTGTTGTGCTGTGGCCAAGCTCTTCAGCCCAGCAGCAGCCTTTGTGGGGGTAGCAAAGATGCCCCTGCCCAAGGATGTCACCCCAAGTACCACCCAGCGTACTGGTGCCTGCACTCCCTGTCACTCTCCAGAGAGCAGGCTCCTTTCAGACACCTCGAGCCAGGAACATTTGGGCCCTTCTGAAAAGCTGGGTCTCAGGCTATGCGTCTCAAATCCTGCTCTCATATCAGCATTTAAATAGATATTTCCAGTTAAGGTGAAGGACCTGTGTCTCAAGGTATGAAGGCGGGAGGTACGTAAGCCTTTTAACAGTGTCTGTATGTTCTCCTACTACTCCTTATTTGCTTTTCTCATGGGACGATCCAACAAGGCATTACAGGCTGTTGATAAATAGATTTTCAGCCCATTTCGTTTAACCATTACTGCATTTCCATATCAAAGAATTTACGTTTGGCATGCCTAAGCCTATTTTATTTGTAATCTTTTCTCAAATGAGAAATTTGGAATGTTTTTTCATTATGTGTTTCATCTGCAACGTACTGCCTCGGTGTTATTTTTGAGATGAGATCTTTTACTCTACCCCGAGTCATTCTACAACTTGTTGGCTTTTATTTATTCTGGCCTCCCGATCTAACAGAATTTCTGTGTTGAAACTTGTTGCTATTTTTTTCCAGGGATACACCATACGATGTTAAGCCTGTGCTGTGTATCAAAGTGCAAATATAAACTAGTTGATAGTCTCTGGTCACACCCTGGTAGGTGTGGCAGTTGGGAATTTTTTGCTTTCTGGCTGGAGATCAGAATGTGCTTAGCATGGTTCCCCATCCAGCATCTTGGTCGGGAGGGGACTGGCTGCCTTTCGCATGCATGTTGTTTGAAGGGTTGGGAGCCACATAGTTGTACTGCTTCCAAAAGCAGATTTTTACTTGTTTGGCTATATTTAGAGCTGCAATCGAGAGATCTGAGGGTATGATAATCCATTGCCTCACTGTCTTTCTCCTTCCTCTCATTCTCTCCCCCTGTCACTTTGCGGGAGAGAGGATGGACCAGCGCAGCTCCAGTATCAGCCTGCGGCATGGTGCAGAGCTGCACTACTCCAAGAGAAACTCCAAGGAGGAAGTGTGACTCAGAGAGCTGCAATTCCTTCCACGGTTCCTCCTCGTTCCAGCCGGGGAAGTAACTTACTTCAGTATTTGTGCTGCTAGAGTACAGCTTGCTTCTGCCCCCCTGCTTGCTAGCCCCAGCTTGCAGAACGCAGAGAGGTTATGCTCTGAGCCAGAACTTGCAAAAAAGGGGTTTGCCTCCTTCTGCTCCTTGGTTGCCCATGTGAGACAGGGGCACTCCTGCCCTGGGTGAGGTTTCACTGCAAGCAGTCACCTCAAACCCACCCACCTAAACTGGCCTTCCAGTCATTCTGCAGAGATGCACACCGCTGGATGTCCTGTCAGGCATCTTTTACATTAATATCGTGAACAGCACACTAACTGTGAGACAACTTTATGCTGTTTTTTCCTACCTAGATCGCCTACTTTCCTGCTTCATTTTCATAATCTTTCAAACTATTAGACACAATCCCTATCAGGCTAAAAATGCACAGCTCATTCACACTTCTGAATTGCCTCTCAGATAATCAATTTACCACTGACTTATTATAATTATTCATCATAATTATTCATCATTATACTCAGAGACCGGCAAAGGATTTGCAGGCAATAATTCTTTTGCCAAAACAAAAACACTGATAAGAGTATTTGTAGGGAAATGTTCATAATCACCATTTCTTCATTTGGAGTGCAATTGTAAGGCCCAAGAACACCAACTGGTATATGACTTAGCTGCAAATGAGACAAAGGACTCTTCACTGCCTCACATATTGTTTAGCAGCAACATACATTAGAAAACTATATGAAGTTCACAGCTTTTTTTTTTCCTCCATATATGCCTCTTCATGTAGAAATACTGCACCACAGTACAAGGAGACCTTTCACTGGGGACACTTTAAAGAGGTCCTGATACGACAGTCAAGTGTTGTGTTAACTGAGACAGTAGAAGATATGAATACCTAAGCAATGCACAGGTCTGAAAACTAAAGAGACTCAGAAAAAACAAGAGAGGACAAAAGTCATCCATATACACATCAACTAGGTGGTCCAGGTAGGAATAAAATCACCATACTTGTTGCTGTACCATTCAAGGTTACCAGGGAGAGGTTTTCAGGAAGTATTTTGCAGTTAAAAAAAGAATAAGAATCAACTTGAGAAAATAGGCCCGTTCCTCACGTGGTGTTCAGCAGCACAGAAACGCACACACTCATATGCACAATCATACTTCCTGCCTGAGTGCTAGAAGTCTCAAAAATAGCCTCTGGAAGAAGATTCAGGCTATTGGACCAGTTTCTGCTTTCAGTGAAGTGGACTGAACATAGGTCTGAATCCCACTTTACGTGCAATTTTGTGTACCAACATGTATAAAGCTCATCCTTGTGTTAGCTTTGAATGGCATCAGTGCTAATTCAGCTGTCTACCTGGCAAACATCTAGAGAGACACACACAGAAAGACACACTACTCACTTGAGTCTTCACTCCTAGACTGGAAATAACTGATGTAAATGAAGCATGCAGTGCAAATGTGCAAAAGTTACTTTCATTTTGCTTCAAAGCATTCAGGAATTCTAAATAAGCTTAGTTAAAATGATCAGTTGAACTTCTTTGACAGTGTTGTAAGAAATCCTTGTGTGGCTAATTCTTAAATGTCATCAGACAGCAGACCAATTGTGCTCAAGCACACATTGTTACCCCAGGTAGCAGATAACTTCCTGTGTTGAAACGATGGCTTGAGAGAGATATACTTGCAGACAAGGAAATATCATCTTCCAGTCCTGCTGTGTCTTAAAGTGATCTATGAGAACTCTTTCTAGGTCGGTGCCTGTGTTCAGTCAAGGTATTAGATGCATTCAGGATGTATTGAACTCATACACCTTCTAAATTACTTGATACTTTGAGTTCATGCAGCTAGCTAATTCAGTCAGATGTGTAGTGCTAGCAATAACCAAATATACTGAACTGCTAAGAACATTACTTGTCTGGCTACGGAAATAAATATGCTTAATAGTGCTTAATTATACATATATATGCGATGGGTACCTTCACTGCTTTCTATAGTTAAAATCCTGTTCCCAATGCTTAGTAATACAGAACAACACTTTCGAATTGGAGAAATACTTTGGAATAAAAAAAAAAAAAATTCATATTTCATGATTCAGCACTCCGAACACATAATCCAAAAATAGGAGAACAGAACCTTCAGTGGATCAAATCACGCACAGAAGTATACTGAAAGTAATTCCATAAAGTCAACTCACAGGACAATAACAGAATTGTCCCCAGTAAGTACTGCTTCAACAACATTGGCTGGGTGATTCACTGTGAACAATTCAGTGAAAATATCCATATTTTGCATAGCCTTCCTTTTTCTTTTCTCCACGTTCCTCTTTCTCTTCCTCATCTTCTTTTTGACTTTTTCTACCTTCCACCTTCTGATGCTGCACATGCAAGATTAAGAAACTAAATGAAAGCATATACAAGAAACAGATGAGAGAGCAGCTTGGCAGAACGAAACAAGCCATTACTGGGAGTACAGAAGATGGTAAAATATCAATAATCAGTATTGACATCTGACATTATTCTCAGAGAAAGGGTTTATTCCCTGCATTGTTTCAGATCCTGAGAATGCCTCTTGCCTTCCACATTGTCAAACACAGCCCAAATAAAGCACAGCTAAAAAAAAAAGAAAAATTCTTCTCTAAATAGGATTTAATACTGCACCCATCACCACAGTGTCTGAGAGCAAGATATTCTATTGCGGACATGGTGCAAAGTTCATGGAATATCAAGTGTTGGTAATCTGTGCTCTGAGCCTGTGAATGTACGTGCAAATGGATCAGATCCACAGCTGGCATCTGTCTGGCTCCAGATCTGGTCCAGTAAGTTTCTAAAGAGTAGTTCAAGACAAACCATTGAAAACTTCCAAAGAAAGTCCCAGAGCACATGACAGAAATGGCCAAGTGGGACAGCACAGTAGAAGAAAGAAATCCTGTGGGTTCATTTCTTTAAAGCATAGAAGTCATTAATCATTTCTATTCCTTTCCATTTGAAACAGCTGCCTGCCCACATTTGCTAAGTAACTGCTTTCCTAACCACACAGAAACTAGGCTGCGGGCCTCAGAACACTCATGCTTCCAGATATTTATTAATATTTCCCTCTTCCACTGTGTCAATGAGAGCACGTTAGCATCCTCAGCATCTGGTTTTAGTCGTAAAATAATATGTTAATGTCTCCACACTTTGTGAATTCCTTCCAAAAATCCTTCTTAGTGCTTATCTTTCAGCTGAGGCTTCAGAAGCTCAAAAGCGTGTCTTGAAAACCTCAGTGGCCTTCTACCTGCGATACAGGACAGCACTCTTTGTCAAGTTAGAAAATAATCTCTCTGATCACACTCATGTGTTTGTCTTCTCATAGAACTGAATTACGCTTCCCACATAAGCCCTCGGCTTCAAGAAGTCCGCTGTCATCCCTACAGGCTACTGCAATTAGTGAAATGCCAGCCAGCAGGTGGAGACGCATGAAAGCAATCTCAATTCATAGACAGGCTGCTTTGACATTTCATTCCCATAGCCCTGGCCAAGCACTAGAGCGGGCCAGAGCCAGAGAATATAGCTATTGGTTTCATGGAAAAGTTCAGAATTAAAATCTTGGCTGGCTGACAAACATGTGACAGAGCAGCTTCTCCAGCATGACTGCTGCACACAAAGCCGCACTGGCGAGCAGACCCGGCAGCACCTTTCATGTACAACACAGGGAGGGGAGCCCGCTGCTGCCTTCCTCCTGACCTCGCCTCATTCACTCTGCTCAGCAGTGCCGAGCTGTCAGCATCAGCTGTGCCGAGCCACGCGAGGGGCCACGCATGCCATGCCTTGTGCGTGCTCACATTTGGCCTCGTGCTGGGCGAGGGTGGGCTCTGGTAGCTCAGCACCCAGATGCGTTCTCACCTATTTGCTGTGAAAGTTCAGCCTGAGATGGGATGAAACAGCTTTGCTTCCTCTGTTCTGCTCCTAACTCCTCCCACCCAGCGCTTCCTCTTTCAGAGTGGAAACATCAATGTAATAGCTATTTCTGAAACATCCCTGCCAAAATCAGGAAGCACAGAGGAATACTTCAGTGAGAGGAAGGGGAAAGGTATCTCGCGAGTTATTCCGGGAGTAGGCAATTTGTTTACATTAGATTGGGAGGAAAGCCGAGGCTAATCCTTCAGACCGGTCATTGTGTTTCCAGCTCAAGTCTCTCCGTGCTTTAGGAACTAAACTCTCTATGCTTTTAGAGATATGGTTTAGTGGGCAGTATTGGTGGCACGTGGGTGGTTGGACCTAGAGGATCTTAGAGGTCTTCTCCAACCTTAATGATTCTATGAGTTATAAGAAGTTGCAGAAGTGGGTCTGCAGAACACCACACATAAATGAGTCGTCTTCAGTGGAAGTATGCCTGTGATGGGAGCTGTGCCTAAATGCCATGCTGAAATAAAATGTGTATAGAGATGCAGAAAGGAGACAGTGTAAAGTTAATACAGCTTAGAATCTCAGCAAAAATCTACAAACATTTTGAATCATGTCAGTGTTTGAACACAGTGTACAAACAAACAGCATTCATCTTGGAGATACTGAAAACAATGACTTGTTCTGCAGATTCAGACCCCTCAAGACTGTAATAATTTGTGGTGAGTTAGAGTTCCTTTGAATGAGAAAGATGCTTCAAACCTTGCAAAAAAAAAACAAAAAACAAAAAAAAAAACACCAACTTCAGTGCTTCTAAGGGAATGCATTTTGCAGCTTTTCCACCCTTTTGGATTCTTCTCCTCCCCCTTCTACCTCTCTTCCACTCTTCTCCTTGGAGAGCAGAGTTTAACATGCCATTGAGGAGATAGCCTGCATGCAAAGTCCCTCAAACATAAACACACTTAAGGAACAGATTCATCACAGCATGCTTCCAAATGTAGAAACCACATTCCATCTGCACCCTTATCCAATGGTCATTAGCTTAGATCTTGAATGGACATTACTTAAAGCGAAGATTATAAAAACATACATACTGCTCAACAGTGATTCATCAGCTTCCAAGCTCTGCAATCGAGCTCAGAGTGACTCAGCCTGGGGACTTCTGGAATGCGCTACAGGAATTTGCTGCATTGAGTCGGTAAAGCTGCCTTCAGATGGTTTCTTTGGCAATTCAGAACATTTCGTTGGACTCAGGTATCCTGCATTTGTTGCCCTTACCAAAGTTTATGATAACTTGCAAGCAACACATCATGATAACAAGAGTTTTTTTTTTTTTTTTTAGACCCATGCCCTGATTTTCTGCTCAGGTTTGCAGCACTGTAACATCAGTGACTCCTGTGCTGCTAGCCCTGCAGAGGGCTTGGCACTCACATCAACATGCTGCTCAGGAGCTACAGGTGACAATGGTCACACACACACAGCCTGGCGATAAGGCAAGTTATCACAACTATTCCTTGATCTACTTTTTAGCTTATAAATGACTGCACTTAAACTCCCTGCCACAAACTGAAGACACTGTTTATCAATCTATTGCCTTGAAACAGTATTTATCTGAGGTGACTCACAGATAGTTCTGACGGTGGATGCTTACTCTAGTTTTCTGCATGTGTGAACATATGTTACTCTCTGTATGTATTTGTGTGTATATATACACACACACACACACACACACACACACGCTTTCACAGAATATCCTGTAGATTCCTTATACCCTTTGAGGACGTTTTTATTTTTTATTTTTAAGAATCACTGTTAATCAAGCTAAAGTTTCTGAGACAAGGAAAAAAAAATACCAGGTTTACTCACTATGGAGCTACCAAAGGCATTAGGAATAATGGACAGCTTATTTAGGGCAATAGGTGTCATGGTTTTACGTGTGACAGTAGCTAAAGGGTGCAAAAGGAGAATTCAAGTACTGAACTCTGTGGACATATCTATTAGTATATTCTCAGTAAGCTGCTTACTTCAACATAATGCTACAGTTCTGTTGTTTTTTGTTTGTTTTAGCATAAGGACAATGCTTGACAGCCTTTTAAGAGGATAATGATATTACTAATAATAAATCCATGAACAAGCACATTCTGCTGACATGACAGTGTTGACAATTTGCTCAGAACTTACACAGTTCACATCTCTTAGCCAGACCTTGCTCTTGGATGTAATCAATACTGCACTGCATATCTCTCAAAAGGTTGGTCTCTGTGGCACCTACTTGAACTGGAATTAGATCCTCATAGGGTTACAACAAGACAATGACAGTAAACTAAGGACATAATCCCAGAAAAAAAAAAAAATTGGGATAAAACACCAAAATACTTACAGCATTGTATTTACACCTATTAGACACAATAAAGATGCAATGAACATTTGCAGAAGTATCTCTTTGAAAAGTATTTTGAAAGCACCTAACTTGGCTACAAGTTCAACAGCGAGCTATGAATATTTGACATCTACTCCCATTAAGTACCACTGAGGTGTTTATTCACTGCAAAGTAAAGTTTGCTATAAATTTCATTCAATCTGAAGTGCAATTGAATGTATTTGCCGATCCTTCTATTCCATCTTTAAGAGTTTCACAGGATGCATCTTATACCTGTATATTAATGACAACATTTGGTTTATGTTATAAACTTCTCTTCCCACAACTACGTGGTAGTGTCGTATAGAATGCACGTTCCCATAATCATTTCATATGTTTTCAGTCTTAAAAATACAGTTTATATAATGAAAATACAATATAATTATACACATGAGAGTTCTGGTTTGGAAGAGGTTCAGCAGAATTCTTAGATAAAACAAGTCCCCAGCCACAAAAAGCTACATACAGTGATTTGACAGTCAAACATATATAATCACTTATGCTAAATTAAAGGCAGTGTCACCATGTTAGAAGCAGCACATTGAAATCCCTTATGTCAGTTTTGGCCAACAAGTGACAAATACTGCAGATCCGACTAAATGCATCCTTGAATAAACTTGGAGCAACTTTTGAAATAAGTGCTTAGCATGAACAGTTATAGACAGAAATGAGAGTGCAGAGGATACGTTTATACAAAACTTTTTTTTTTTTTAAATGATGATACTAATTGAGCTCTTTTATACAGCATCAACTCAGACCCTTTTTTTTGTTCCACACCAATTTCTAGCACCTGGAAATGGACAGTACGAGGGTACTAAGAGCAGGAGTTCATCCAAAATTATCATGTTAGAAAGGTTAGTGAAGATAAACACCTTAATGTTTAGGTAGGATTTTCCATTTGCTTCCTCTTCTACCTCTCTCCCCAAAACACACAAACCCATTTTCTCTCTACTAAAAATGCCTGCTTAGAGTTCACGGGCAAGATCCTCCACAGATACCAAATTTTTTAGTTCCACTGAGAGTAGCAGGATGATGCTGATTTACACCAGATATGATCTGGTTCGCAGCATGTTCCAGTCTGAATTCACGAAGCATGGAGTAATGTGAAACAAGGAAGTGACTTTTGTGAAAAGCATTTTGGAAAGGAAAACCAAAAATGATGGATGTACCACTGGGGCAGAGGGAGTGGAGCCTGCCTCAAAGAGGACCTTGTAGAGCTGCCAACCTTCCCACAAAATGTGCTGCTGCTCTCAGAAAGAAGGGGGAGGTTTCCCCAGGACAAATGCAGCCACACCAAGCACCCCAATAACTACTTTGTAGATATTTTTATGTACCATTGCATCAAAACCAGACTGAACTTCCAAAACATTTGAATTCAACCCATCACTGATTAATGGAAGGAGGAGGAGAATGGGTGGGAAGAATAGTCATTGTGAACTGCCATAACACTGGGCAGTAAGCCATGCTATTCAACAAATGAGACAATACATTAAAAAATAAAACTTGTTTTCAGGGACCTTCTATATATATCAAGAGCTTGATTCACAGACCACTGAAGTTAATGGGAATCTTCCCTTTAACCAGCTACTTACTGATCAAGCTGTTACAAAAGAAGAGTTAATACAGCTCTGCAATTACACAGTATCTCAATATTAGAAAATAATAAGGTTGCATACAACATCAATATTTAGCAACTAACTGTAACTACTCAGAACACACCACCATTTTGCCCACCTGTATGCACTGCATTTTACTGTGGAAGATATTAGCTTGAACCAACATATGGAGATTAAGGTTTAACAAAGGACAGAAAACGTGAACGCTTACAAGAAATAATAGTTAACAATTTATGTTCCATCTGGCATTTAAAGCTCTACAGACAGTATTATTTGAAGAAAAAACTGATTTTCAAATACTGCATACTTTTTTATAGCTTCTTTCTGTTTCTTGCCCACTGGAAGCAATTAGTTCAATCACACTATAGTTCTTAGATCTTCAGCTATGTAACTGACCATATTACCATCTCAGTTAAATATGCAGCAGAGCCACTAGCCTTTTGTGAGGAAAAGGATTGTTCATTTCAATGGGAATTTAGGGTGAGGATAGTAAATTATCCTCTTTCTGATCCAGATGTGCTAACAGAGGAGCTGACCTTTCTCCTTTTATCATTACTTTGCTGGAGGTCTCGCCCCACCAATCCACTGACAGAGAAGGAAGGCAGTATCAGGATCTCCAAATTACATGAGACTTATCTGTGCTAAGTCAAATTCTTGATCTAATTCCCAGTCAGGAAAATTGATTTCTCCTGAGATTCATAATCACTTTTACCAAAGTCAGCTCATCAAGAAAGGCTGAATTGTGAGGATATCTAGGGACAGCATGACGTTTTCAAAGGTAAGAAGAGTAGCAGCCCACCTAAGATATATTTTGAGACTCAAAAAATAATAAACAACATGAGATCTCTCAAAAGATCCCAGAAACATGACACAAGACCTTTAAACGAGGTAAGCTTAATTTCTTTAAAGGCTGCCACGTAATGGATGCTCAGATTGAAATAATCTGGTTAGTTTTGACAGAAGCACATTAAAAAGCCCTTGCATACAATGCCCTGCTGATAGGTAGGTTGAAGCAGTAACTTTAGTAATGGAGAGAAAACATCCTAGATGAAGAAAGCTTCTATCAATAGCCTTAATGTTAGCCATTAAAGTCAATGAAAACCATTTATCTCTTACTCATTAAATGTATTTTCCCACAGGGTGTTTTTTGATGTAACAACTTTAGATTTCCATCATAAAGTCATTAAAAACACATAGAGAGAAAATAACTTGTATAATGGAATACCAGGTTGTAATGCAATGGAAAGCATAGCAATGACCACATAGCAGCAAAGTCCCAGATTGCAGCAAGTAATGATATGCTCAAATGCAGCAGCTATGGACACAGAAAGAGAAAAAAAAATATATTTTATATATATATAAAAATAAAAAAATAAAAAAAAAAATCTGCTTACCCTTAGAAGGTCCCAGGTACATAGGGATCTCTAGCAAGACAGCTTTGCCTCCACTGCCAACCCTTAAATGAGGTCTGGGAAGGGGCATTGCATGCACCTGAAGTTCCCTGGCTTGGCCCTGCATTCCCACCAGGTGCTCAATCACTGCTTCAGACCATGACTTGGCATTTCTGCTACAGTGAAATTGGTGACTTTTCCACATACCTGCATTTGCGATAGTTAGTCCTCAGAAATAGTCAACAAAACTCTCTTTATCAGAATAGAATATTATATAAAATGCAACCATTTTCCATAGTTTAACCTCATGAGACTGCACTTCCATTATATGAAGGCCTTCCCTGATGTAGCTGAAATATATCCTAGGGCATTCTCCTGCCTTTGGGAAGTCTAAAACTGCAGCTATACAAATTCTACCAGCTTATATTTTCTCCTCATATGTTTGGCACTTGTTAATAGAAAAAAAGGATATTTATTGCTACTAAGAATCTGAATTAAATACTCTTCTTGAGCAGAAGTTTTTTTCTGGAGCAATTCCACCAAAGCACAATTCAGGTGTTTCTACAGTTCAGAAAGTGCTTGAATCACTTTTTCCCTTTCTCTTATATATAAATTCAAGCACATTTAATATCCTGGACACCTCTACTTAATAGCGTTGACAGAAAGTGGCACTGCTGACATTAAGAGATCAGCTGACAGTGCGAAGTCAAATGTCAGGAGCACGTTAAGGTGGCATAAAAGTTACTGCATATAGATACCAGTAAACAAAAAAGAACCAAATTGTTCTGGACATACTCAGTGTAAACATCCAAAGTATTATGTCTGTTTTCCAATGAAGAAATATCAGGTTCAGAAATTTCAGTATAGAAAATAGGAATGCTTCACATCTCATCCGGTTCTAAACCCATCTCTCCTTGAAACATTTCAGACATATGGTCTGGTATGGTATCACTTTATAGTCTTCATACCTAGTGAGAATTTTTCTTTTAAGATGAGTTTTCTAGGTTTTTTGTTGTTGTTTTTTTTTTTATATTTTAAAGGCTTACTTCCTCCCTTTCTTGCTGGGAAATAAAGGTATAACCTGTAAGTTTGACCTTGTTTGAAGCCTGCTGCAGCTCCTCATCCAAAAGCCAGTATGCAGGCACTCGTAACATCCAGCTGGCACTTTTTATTTGACTCAGGAAAATACCTGAGCAAATACTGAAGTTTATATTTAAACTTGCTAATACTGGGTGCATTCCAAAGCCAGGAAAGGCACAGATGATGCCTAGAAAAAGTAGACGTCTGGATGTCTGTCCCACGCAGGATGAAATTTTCAAGGCATTAGCATGTATGTGGCCGAACACATAACACCTAGTGACAAAGTTAGTGCCTTCAGACCCAGCACAGTTCCACTGTGGTGCTTCAGCAAGACCTCTGCAACTTTTCATGGTCCTAGGAAGGATATGGAACCATTGAGTGCATGGTGACACAAGGTACTACTTCTGAATAACTACATGTGTGTCCTCTACATGCTCAGCCCAACTGAACTTCCAGGCATCAAGAAGTCTTCTCCATCTGCTCTGTCAACTTCTTCTGACTTATCTTTTTTTCAAAAGCACCGATTATGCGCAAATAAAATGAGTCTGATTCTTCAGGTCCATTAATTATTACATTCCATTTACTTTTTCTGTTTACTTTTTCTCTTCTTTATGGAAGCTATTGAAGGTCCGATGATTCAGAATGCTCTGGGAACACTATGTGGCTTTCCTTCTTGTTTGCCCATTGTAACGGAGCTCATTTTTCAGTGGAGGTTTCCCATTATTTCCAGGAAAAATGTGGTCAAACCCATGTACTCCCAAACCTTTTGATCTCCTGAATCCTCTTCATATCCCAGATAAAAAAGTCAGTGATTAAGACAGAGTTCCTAAAAGGACACATAGTCAGGCTTCCCTTTGACCAAAATGGTTTCCCAGTGAATCAAACCTTTCTCAGCTCAGGGGGGGCTCGACAATAGACCCTGAAAAGATGGATAGAGCAATTGTCCTGCTTAGTGATCCACGAAAGGAAAGGGGTCCTTAGTGAAGGGAGACCTACACTAAGTCTGACCTGACACTGCAGGAATAAGACAATGAAAGGTCAAGGAGACTAACGAGAGGAAAAATGCAGACAATGGGTGCCACAGCTAGCACACAGCTCCTGCCACGCAGACTATGGGGCAGCAACGCTAACTGCCTCAGACATGTGAAGGGGAAGTGAAGCGGAAAGAACTTGAAGTTTCCTTCTTAAGAATTGTGGCCCAGCATCTTCAGGATTTACCCAGGCCTCACAGAGAGGTCAAAGCGACGCAGCTAGACCTGAGATGAATGAAAAATAAAGATTATCTAATTGGGGGGGACTAAAAAGAAAAATACCAAAAAGCCATAGACGTATTTTAGTTCAAATGGAAAATGCAACAACTCGATGGTTGGAATCTGCTGAAAGATCCCAATGCATTTTGTGAGAGGAAGCAGAGAAAGTATTTGCCTAATTCTGTTTAAAAAAAATTTAAAAATCAGCTCGAGATCTATGCATGTGGACTTGGAACGAGCATATTTTTCTTCTGCACGAACAGAAAGATTCTTAGTTTACACTATCTGGAGCTCAACTCTCTGCATTTCCTTCGGGCACTACGGGCAATTGTTTCTTTCTATGTGTGAATGAATTCTGGTCCTTGTGATCAGTCTGGAGACAAAAGGAGGAATCTCTGTGGCTTCTGCATGTATCCCCGTCGTCAATGGCATCTCCATTATCACTTCTTTGTGGCTGGGCTCGCCCTCGTTAAACGGAACAGCCCCTTCCTGCTTGGGTCAGACGAGTGCTCCGAATTCCACCTCCGCATCTATGCACGGACAGGCCACTCTTTAGAGATGTTAACAACTACCTGCTGCTCCAAACGAACGTTTTAAAAGCCTCTTTAGAAGATACGGAAAGAGAATCTCCCTCGGCTGTATTTGTCACAGGAACGGCTGAACGTTTTTGCCATGTTCCATCGCATTCTTCATCTTCTCAGTGTCCCGATCTTTTGATAGCAGACATTATAAGCACTGAGATTTATGAGAGTTTCATTTCTGTGATAGGAACTGAGAAGTGGAATAAACACATCACATACTTCGATGCAAAACTCTACAGAGTTTTAAAATTCAATAAGTTCAACTAAGACGACTGGCATTGCTTTGGAACCTTGCACTAGAGTAACACTTCTCCAAAACACAGAAATGAGATACGGCTGTAGAGAGAAGGGATTGGGAGGTTAGTGTTGGTTAGGGAACTGCATGTAGAAATTAACCAGCACACCTGGATTTTATTCCCAAATCAATTGCTGGCCTCCTGTGTGATCCCAAGCAAAGCCCTAGAGCTCCCTCTGCCTCGGCTTCCCTGTCTAGAAATTAAATCCAGCTTCTCTTGGGGAATTTTTTGGATCTTAAGTTAAAAGTACAGCAAATTATTATTTTTGCCTATTTATTTGATTAGGTGTATATCAAAGGGAGAGAAAATGTAAAAAACATACGTTGGTTGGGAACAGTATAAATTTCAGCTGGCATAAAAGAGCTAAGGAAAATTACAATTTAAGAGTAAAATATTTTTCTTTATTTTGAGATGATGACTCAAACAAAAGCAAATCCTCTGAAAAGCCATCCTCATTGCAAACTATTAGATGATTTCTTTGGACGATAAAGAAGGTAGATGATATTCCTCTGACAATTACTGAGTCGCCTACAAATAAAACTATCTCTTTACATTCCAGTGATGACCCCTGACATTGTTGAAGCAATGTTTCTCATCTGACCTCTTAAGTTTCCACCTTTATATAGAGCCTGTAGACAAGCATAGCACTTACAGAAGAATGAAAGATGGATCTCTCCTCTTAAACTTAGAATTTAAAGAACTTCATTCCTGGTTATCTCCTTTACTGATGGAAGAAATTATACCCAATATCAAAGTGTAAAGTAACAAATACTTTTAAAACCAGTAGGTTTACAAAAACCCAAGCAGAGAAGGAAGTGGGTATTTCTGCAGTACTGAAGCAGGGGATTTGTATGAAGAGAAAGGATTTCATTGCCTAGATTTGATAGACATCTGGTTTTGACCAAACTGATTTGGCCTGTAAGCTTAATCATGTGTTCAGGTGAAAGAGAAACATACATGATTAAATGCTTCCTCAAAAGGTAGTAGCTAAACCATAGTCTGAAACCCAGGCAAACAGCTGCTCCCTAGGCACTCTTATCCAAAACTGACACACATTGCAGTCCTGAACATACAAGCTGTATTTGACAGAAGTCAGCAACCACACATGCCAAGACAGAAGAAGGAGTAGAATACTTTATTTGCCTCTGGGAATGTCTAACTGAATGTCTGGAAGAGAGAAATAATGACCGCTGCCTGAGATCTAACTACCAGAGTTGAGCACAGATCCAGGTACCTTTTTGTCATGAAGGCAACGCACTTGGGCTGTCTCAACGTTAATGCTGCCACACAGACCTAGAGTATACTTCTGAAGTGAATCACCAGTGTTTTTCCCTTGCTGTGGTTTGGTTCACATCACAGAGTACATGCACTTAATTCCTTCTAGGTTCATCTAAATCATATGATCCGTACCAGCTCCAGGACCGTACCTAACATCATGCAGCCAGTGGGACTTGATTACAAACTAGTCATGAGACAGCTTCAGGGTACTTCTCCACAGCACTCCAAGGACCTGACAGCAGGAGTAGCACCATGGATTTGAGCTAAAGGTCCACTCCCTCTACCTTGCCATTTGCAGATCGTTTTCCATCAGGTAGATCACTTTCAGCAGGTCATTTCCTGGTTGCTCTGAATTAGGGCCACTGCCCAAATTTTCTTAAGTGTCACACATGCTAAAAATATGATTCATCTGTTCAGATGCAAGGTAGGTGTGTGCCTAAGATCAAATGAATCATGTGCCTGTTTTTTTCCATTAACTAGCTCAGATGTAATGAAAACCAGCTATAGCATGGTGCAACTACTCCCACTGCATGTGCCCAGCATCTCCATTTTTAAGGTAATATCTAATAGGTCTAATCAACACTTCACTTGGAAAGAAATAGTGATTCATTTCATCATTCTGCTGACCAGATTTTTTTTTTTTTTCCTTTTTTGTATTGCAATCTGTGATTAAAAAAAAAAAAACAAAAAAAAACAAAAAACAAAAAACAATTAACACGTGCAATTCATATATAAAAGCAGTAAATCGGGATTCTTCCTCAGCAGCTGATAAGGACCTTCCTCATGATCTTCACAGAGTTTTAATTGGTTTTAATTAGATATTGAAATAATTTCCCAAAGTTTATAGTGTATTTTCCCTCATTGGAAAATACTAAATCAAGATCATATCTTTTTCCAAGATCTGCTCCAATTCAAGTAGAGAAGAATTCCAGAGAATGCAGAGGGCCAATGTGTTGCAGAAGGTCACGGTGGCCTATCACACCCACCCCTTATTGTTAGCACACTATTAATGGGAATCAGGGTTGCTTTTCTGCACGAGTGTTGACATGATGGAGCATGGCAGCTCTGGAGGTGGGTGTGATGAAGTGGGAGGCTCTGCACCCCTAGGAGCACGCCTCACAAATAGCCTTGTGTGGTTCTTTCCCTATAGCCCCCAGTGCCCAGCCTGGACACGTTGGACAGGTGCTGTGGTTTGAGTTGCCCCAGATAATGAACTAAGAGTAGAAGCTATGCTAAACATGGAGAAGAGTTCATGTGAAGGCCTGTTTAGGTTAGCTGGGTCCTCTCAGGTCAGTTATGAAATTACGTATTTTGGGCAGAAAGCAGACTGTGGGAAAAAAAAGACAATAACGGGCAAGCAGAATATAACACTGCTGGTAACTTTTTCTGATGAGTTCCTCTCAGCTAGGTTTCACAGATAGCATCCTTCCCAGAACCTCAGTGCACTTTCTGCAAAGCAGTGCTTCTCAAACTTTCATTTTGTGCACAGCTAAGCATTTCACATTGGAAGCATAAAGCTCACTGTAGCAAATTTAAGAGTATTATCAGTAAGCTTGCTTTCTCAGTTGCAGATTGAACACAAACTCAACGGGTGATCATCACCTTCAGAGGTATGAAACAAGGCATATGATAAAACGTTTGCCCAACGCTCAAAAAAACTTAACCTACTAGAATTTTCTTCATTCGTTCCATTTTCCTTTGCCAATTCTGATTTTCAGAACCTCCCCCAAAATATCTCACTTGACATAAAGACTCATCAAAGTGCTTTACCATGGTAAAGAAAAAATCAGTCACATTTTCTCAAATGCTTTGTTTCAGTTCTCGAAAGGCAAAGTTCTGTTGATCAAAATGGAAACTGAGACCCAAGATGTAACATTTTACCCTGGCTGGACCAGCAACATACTGTGCATTTTGCTGTTCTAATCATACATCATTTGGGGCAGATACTGCTATCAGTCTACTCTAGACTCCTAATAATGTCAGTGTGAGTGCCATACATGGGTCAGCTACAAAATGAGGTTATTTTTAAAAGGAGATGTACTCTCAGAGATTATGTCACGATTTATGTCTCCCAGAAAACCGTGCCCCAGATGAAGAGATGTGCAAATTTAATTGCATTTTATCTAAAAATAAGAAAGGAACCACAGCAACAGAACTGACTTAATAGTTCTGTCCTGGTGAATAAGGAAAGAAAGAGGGCACATTTTCCTATAAATGCACATGCTATCCCGATCAGTTGAATGCCATAACACTCTCCACAAGCCTTCGTCTAATATCTGACATAAGTATAACTGTCAGAATTATCCTGATTAAAGAATTCATGCTGATCAACCAGACTGCATGGTGGTCAGTGCTGAATTAACTAACTCAGTGCTTCTCAAATATCTTTGGACACTTAAGCCTTTTGTGAAAGGGCAAGACCAAGTAGGACAGTAAAAATTGCAGTATAAAGGTTAATTACTCACATGCCTATTCATGCTCTGCTCACCATTACTGTTTGATTCTTGTTCATCTCCTTACTTGAATTTGTTTGCCATTTTCTTTGCTCAGTTCTCAAGTTCTCAGTCCACGTTTGCCCCTTTACAAACTGTTTCACGATGGGATACGAACCACGTATCACATATATAATATCATTAATGATAGCTTATACATCTATAGCACCTTCCACTTACTTGTTTCAATGTTTTTCACACGTGCTAACAAACAAAACGTCTCAATAGCCTGGTGAAGCAAGGGGATTGCTCTGTCTGCTTTACATGTAGGTCAGCCACACTTAGATAGGTTACAGTTCATGACTTGCCCAAGGTTACACAGGAAATGTGTGGCAGAACTCGGAATGGAAACCAGATTTCGCGCTCTCCTGCCTTAACAACAAGGTTATCCTTTCTCTTTGTGGTGCTTTTGGGCAGTTCATACGGATCTACACATATGTTTCAAATGAATTAAATTTCCATGAACTTACTGTTTCGAACAAAAGCGGATGAATAAATGACAAAGGTCTAAATTACTGAAAAATGGCAAAAGCCGCTTGGCGATTTGCATACCTGGTCACAGTAGTTGTATACATAAATAGCTAATTGATTACATGCATAATCGTAGGAACTGTGCATGCAATTTTCTGAAAATTTAGACCAAAATGCACAGAAGGGTAACTGGAGAAAAGGGAAAATAAAAGGTTTAATGTAATACACATGCATAGTGGGCATGGGCTTAAGCCATAAAGGATTCTGTCTTTAATTGGACCTAGTACCAGTGCCTACAGCTCACAGATCTGATGAACTAGCTTAAAATGCATGATGTCTTGCATTTTCCTTCAATGATTAAATAGTGATTTTTCCTCCCATGCCATCTACAGGAGTAAGTAGTATGCTCATCACTCTATTTTGCATAATGTACTCATCTCTTTTTAAAGCAAATGTGATCAGAAAGTTTTGGGATTTTTAAGATTGTTTTCAATTTGCCAAAGGCTTGTAAATTGAATCCCATTCTGATCAGACCTTCATCAAATAACAGAAGAACTTGCATTTAGAAACAATGCAGTCACAAAAAACTCCTGCAATTCCTGTTTGAGGGACAGTTTCATTGAGGGCTGGTCCCTTAGTTAGAAAGTATATCTATAGAGTAGGAGCTAACAGGTGGTGTAAGTCAGGGTAACTTGCCTGTGTGCCAAAACAGAGTTATGGCACTTGACACCAAGAAAGAATCAGTCCCATGGTTTTAAAGGTGGCAAAAGACAATGGTTTTATTTGCAGCATCTGAGATTGTATAGAACAGATAGAAGAGCCTGGAGGTCCTCGGTGCCATACTTTTGCTCTTTTTGCTTCATTGGGTCCATTCCTCACTGATGTGATAATGAGAGGAAAATGTGCTGTTAGCTGATTTTCAGCAACGTGCTGCAAGTTTATGAAAATGAAAAATCTTTAATAAGAATTGAAAGGAAATCATTGATTCACGGAGGGGGCTTCAGCTAACCGTAGATTAATTAAAAACTAATGTAAAGATGAGCATGGGTTGAGAGATGAGAAAAGATTGAATTTTGCCAGAAGCAGGGCTGTTACTGGACTCAGGCATGTTGGTGGAGGGAGAATAACACCCAGCCATCTGCAGTGCAAAAAATCCTGCTGGCAAATATTGAGATGTTACAAGTCAAATGCGACTGGCATAGTGCCAGCAACTGTTCTGGAGATGCTGTTCAAAATAAAACATGGATGCCTAATTCCCTGACATCATCTGTATAGGTGTGTTTTTGCCCTGTTCCTATGGCTAATGCAATGAAGGTAATCAGGCAGCACGGTGTAGTCAACATATTTTAAGGATTATAATTTCCTTCCTCTCTTGGCATGAGGAAGGAAAATGCGGAGTCAAAGATCTGTCTTCAGCTATGACAGTGGAGGTGACAGGTCCTAGTGCAATGCCTGCACATCTGTGTGGCCTGTGACATGTCTTTTGTACCAAACCTTCTACTCTCAGTCTGTAGTTCTCTATTTACTGATAGCAAATAAGTGTCTTGCAGATGGGCAGGGGCCAAAGTCCCACTCCTGAAGACTTTCCAATTTAGACCTGAAGTTTTTGGTAGTGTGTCTTTGGTTGTCTTGAGAAGCAAAGCAGCTGCCCGGTTTCTAAATTCCCTATACGCGCTGCTACAAATGGATAGAGAGCAAGTAGGTATGGATCATGTCTGCCAGGAAATGAAATGTTACCATTTTTAAAAATGTGGGTTCATTTTCATTCTATAGTGATGGTGGTTTCCCTTTGTGGACTAAACATAGGCTTTCTTAATTATCCAATTCATTTAATTTGTAGAGCGGAGAATTTTATGAAGTCGGCTACTGTGGCTGTGTTGGTAAAGCAGTAATAATTCAGAGCCACAGTTATGAAGTGCTATTTAGTAGTGGTGGGTTTATACTTTTGGTTATTGTGTGCGTTTATTTTTTCATGGTTTTGTAATTATTTATATTGGTAACAGTATGTTTATGAACACAACCTTATTGTTGTGTTCATATTAAAGAACAATATAGTTTGCAGAAAAATTATAGGAGATATTTTTCTCTATAACTACTTTGTCATTCAAACATAAATATATAAGCTGCTTCTAACAAGAAAAGAATGAAATACACTTGTTAAACAGTGTCAAGAAGTTGTATTTCACAGAGAGGAATAGAAATTGTGTATTCCAGCTTTTACCTGACCATTTATGCAAAAGGAATGAACAGCGAATCTACCAACAACTCACATTACTGGAAAAATGCATTAACATGGGAGCCCAAAGCAGCATTTTTATTCTGGACTGGTGGTGACAGAGCTACTAAAACCTCTCTTCTTTTACTCAGCTTCTATTCAGTGTTGTTGTGCTCATTCCCATAGTCCCAGAGCAATACTTCTGTCACTACCTGAACACATAGGAACTTGATTTGTAGATTTGGAATGCTCTGTGGAATGTTCTCTCATTCCAGAGAACCCAGTAAATGTCTCTTATCCCAGCCCATTAATCTATTCATTATTATTTTTTTTTAAACTATTATTCCAACTTTGATATTTTTCACAGAATCATAGGATGGCTGAGGTTGGAAGGGACCTCTGGAGGTCATATTGTCCAACCTGTTCAAGTAGAGTCACCTATGGCACACTGCACAATATACATCCAGGTGGCTTGTAAATATCACCAAGAACAGAGTCCACAACCTCTTAGAGCAGCCCAAGCCAGTGCTCTGTACTAAATCCTTGACAGGTCCAGCAAAAGAAATAGATCATATTTGCTTTTCAAATGTTTGCAACCTGTTACTTACACATAAATATATGCAATATAAATATCACAGGGAAATTACAGGTTACATATCTAGAGGCATGAGATTAAAAATCTTCTAAAATGTAGAAGCACAAGTCCTTATGAAAATTGCTCTGATCCAAAATACAGTTCATTAGCTGTCAAAAAGAGATATGACACTGGATCCAGAAGATACACATCCAGGCAGTACGCTCCTAACCTGAACAGTCCTGCTCTAATGGCTCAGCTGCTCCAGTGGGCGAGGACTCACTTCTAGACGGCTCAGGTTTCCTCATGCCATACCCCTCTGCAGGCATTCTCTTTAGTATCTGAAAAAGCATTTTTCTTTACTAACTGGTAAGGTGTCTTTTGGAATGCTAAAGATTTACAGTAACATTTAAATCAGTGTCTAACAGTAGTGTTTCTTCCCCTTGTATTGTAAGGAACTAGAAATAGAGTTCTCAGAGAATGTTTTGGAAAGTAACAGAATGGTGGGAAAATGAAAAAAAAAAAAAAAAGGAATTTTGTGTGATCATTTCAACTTGGTGGGAAAGAGCTACCCTAACTAGAACAGACAAGGTGCTATAAGCACTTTTGTTACTGGAATGAATGGAGGCAAAAGAAAATACTACTTTTCTGAAAGAGTGGTCAGGCACTGGAATGGGCTGCCCAGGAAGGTGGTGGAGTCACCGACCCCTGGAGGTGTTCAAGGAATGTTTGGATTTTGTGTTGAGGGACATGGTTTAGTGAGTACTATGGGTGATAGGTGGATGGTTGGACTGTGTGATCTTGAAGGTCTTTTCCAACCTTGGTGATTCTGTGTGAAAAGTCTGCAAATGGAACAACCCAAACCGTTCACCACAAGCATAAAGTGTGGCGTATGTGCAATGCGTTTGCTTTTCCATGCTTTGACTTTTTTTTTACCTTGACAGATTCTGGAACGCTTTGTCACCTATTTAAAGATAGATTTTAAAACACAAAATGTCAGTCTGGAAATGACTATTGAAGCTGTAAAAATTTTCAGAAAATTCCAATCATTTTTTTGGTTTAACAGCCATAGCGCTCTTGCAACAGTTATTGGTTGAGGTGGTCACAAGGAAGTTACATCATCCACTGAAAACAAAAAAATCAAAACAAACACAATTCAAGCCACTTATCAAGGGTATAATTTAGACTTCAGTTTGATGCTTTTTTTTTCTACCCTATATGAGTTGAGCAACTTCAGTTGTTTGTTAGATGTATTTATAGGTGTTTGGATTTTTCATACAAAACGAGAGAAAGTGGCAGCTCATATTCCATCTTTCTCTTTGCTTATGAAAATGTGCTCTCACAGAACTACAAGAAGAATAGACAAATATGGTTAGTTACTCCTTGATAAAGTTGGATTAAGATTTTGCTTTATTTATGTTTGCAATAATCATTGTGGTTTAGTGGCATTTGGAACAGCTGGAACCTTCTGTTTGAGCTGATGTTTTGATATGTCATTTTTTCTTGGAGTTTAGTCCTGATTTTCTGGTCTGTGTGAAACAGGCAAATCATTTATGTATCTCGTAGGAGTACTTTTCATTCAGGAATTTTAAGGAATTATCAAAGGTGGTTATTTTAATCTCTCCATTCAGATGCCTTAGTGACTAAGGGTTAGGTTAGAAAATAGATTTAGGAATTTAAATTGATGCAGAAGTTAAATTCAAGTACTTTTCCTTTCATCTGAAAGTAAATCCTTAAAACCCTTGCTCAAGAGATGTCTAGCTCCAAAGGTACTTAAACATCGAATGATCTTTTTTCCATCTTTAAAGAATTCAAGTTCATAAGTCTTGTGCTTGCTGAAAAGCACCTGGGGCCTGAGCAAGCTGTGTGGCTGGATACCACAACATGGCCAAATCCTCACAAGATCTGCACAGCGGGAATCCTTCGCCATATGAAACCAGCTGGAAAAGGGATCCTCCATGCCACTGTCACCTGAGATCATTGACTCCATTTAGTCCAGGACTGAGTGAAAGTCTGCATGTGCAAACCTGAAAAACACTTTGGAAGATGCACGTGCAGCATCTTTAGTTATAGTAAAATAGGATCACTGAAAAGCATTGGGAAGGACACACTGACCACTGTGGCTGTTTAACAGTGCAATGGTAAATCAGCTAAACTCTACTGGGTGTGTTACAAATGTAAGTAGTAGATTAGATGTCAAGTTTGTTGCACAATGGGATTAATTCCCAAACTTTCCACACTGGTGCTTATCTCCTGAGAGCACCTGCCTCAGCGGGCAAGGCTTCCAGGGTAATTTGTGTGAAAGGAAAACAGCATGAGCTATGCCACTGGGATAACTAACAACTGCTCACAAGCCTTTTGCAGCTCTTAACTAATCCGTATGTTTTGCTTCCAGGTTGCAGAACCTGGAAAACCTGGCAGATTTTATCAATGAAAGTCAAATTGTTGAGGTTCTAAACTTCAAGAGGATGCAGAGCAAATTTATTTTTATAGTGGTAAAATGAATACCCAGAGAAGCTTAGAACTCTTCGCATGAGAAAAGACAAACAATTATATCTTTATCTGGTGCGGTATGACAAAACATTGGTTACAGCCTGTGATTTCTCAGTTACATTATTTAGGAAAATGGGCTCAAGGCATGTGAGCACAAGTAGGAGATGCTACGTGTGCTATGCATAACCTTGGAGGCAGGAAAAGCCATTTGCACTCACCCTGACTGTCTACATGAAGTTATTTGCTACCATTTTCTGGAGATAGATAAACTCCTGTGCAGCTGAGTTTGGAGACTACCACTTCATTCCTTATAATGCCTACTTTCAGAACTTTGCTTTTGTTTAATTTAGGCAAATAAAATAAAATAAAATAAACATATATATATATATATACACATATGTGAATACCGTTCTGGCTCTTGATAGCAACAGCTCTCTGTGTTGCTACTATAGTTGGTAAGTGGCATACTGAACATGCAGTTTAACTTGGGAACTTATATAAAGATGTGGATCTTATGACATGCTTTCATGTCATATCAGAGCACAGGATGAGTTTCATTAACTGGAACAAGTGGCATGTGACATCAAGAGGACACTAGTATCTGTCACATTTAGCATACATTTTGATCTGCTTGCCTTTAATATGGTTGGACTAGATGATCTTAGTGGACTTTTCCAATCTTAATGACTCCATGATTCTATGAATAGGTTCTTCCACATGTTTTCTGACTATAGATAAATTTATACTCACCTGTACAGTTGAGAAAGAAAGAGACTGAAATTCTCATCTCTATTGTAAATGAAGGACATGGGATTCTTACTCCCAGAAGAGAATCTGGTTGGTATTCATTAACACAAAAGAGTTTCCATGGAGAAAACTGGAGTGAAACATGTATGTGGGTTGAGACTACCTCTCTTCCACAAAACAAAACAAACAACAACAACAAAAGCCAGAGGCAATAAGAAGATCCTAGAAGATCTGGAAATAAAGTTTACTTGCATTATCAGTTGACTATTACAGAGGATCTGTATGAAATACAGATGGCACATTTTCAGACAGTACTTGGGATAAATGCTACTGCCAAGAAGAGACTCAACTCCTTTCTGAGAGATTCTGGTGTGAAACAGTGAACATCTTCTATAAGGACCAAGTCCTTTAGATGGAAGTTAACTGTCAGATCTCTTGCTAAATGTGCTCAGGAATACCTGAGAGATGTGTAAACTCTAATGTTCCAGAAACCACACAGCTCCTGTCTTCTACACTAAATCGCTGGAGGGTGCCTCACAGAAGATTTGCTGACACAGAATCTTGAAAGAGGGCTAGCTGGAGAGACTTAGATCTGAGCTGGCAGATGTAATGTTGGCATGAAGGGGAAAGAATCAAAATGAAGAACAGATAGTATCCATCACTGCTGATATCTGTGTCTATGTCAGTAGTTAATAGATAAGGTTTCAAGAGACAATTATCTGAGACCAAGATAATTCCTTCTTTATTATGTATCACAATGGTTTCCTTTGTTCGGTTCTTTGCATCAGCTCTTTACAGTATCAGTCCTCTAGAGAGTGTGCATGAACTCCTTGTTATGCAGGTTTGCATGTCAGGGCTGCCTGAGAGGCTCAGCAGTTCCTAGATATTCCAGTAGCCCATTACCCTCAACATCTGGGTTTGGTTTTAAGAGGTGTCACTTGTATTTCAGATGCAAAGTTTGTAACTATTGCCCAATACTTTGCCACCTTGAGATATGTCTCCAACGATGTGCTTTAAGCTGCAGCAGAGCTGAACCTTCTTAGATGCAGATGGAGTACTGCCCCATTGCATGTCCTGCTTCAAAACAAATGAATGCTCACTTGATCACTGACTTATTCAGTCTTTTGCGTGTCTTTTTTCATTCCTCCTTAGTGCGATGAGTAACTGAACAGTGGACACAAGGCAGTATGGTTTTTCTGTGATACAGAGGCAATATGGAAACCAACTGAGATATCAATTTGATTTTTCTCAAAGCAAAAACCGCACCTCTCTGCTTTTCTTTCTTTGTAGCAGAATAGCAGAGACTACTACTTCAGGCTCTTCTGGCTGCCATGCAATTACAGGGTAAAATGTTGAGGTCCTGATACTATGGTTTTAGCCATTTGGTCATCTATCTGTTTGAGCTTACATTCTTTATTTGTGAGATACTGGTGGCAAGGTATTTTCCAAAACAAAACTTCAGTCTTTACTATTTGTTCTTTCAATTATGCTCCAAATTTCATTTGGAGATCCAAAAAAAATGTCATCTTTTATTGCGCCAGAAAGAATATACAGATAAATTAAACTGATTTGATAACATAATTTCCTTTGTTTAATTTATTCCAGCCTAAGAACTCTCTCATGAACGAGAAAGAAGGACACAAGTTTAGTTTGGAATTTTCCTCACCCCCAGGTACCACCCTGTACTTAATGCTATGGCAGCTCACACTCTTGTATGAGGTGAACTTCTCTAGTTAGGAGCTCGATGGTGTTGCAGGACTGGAAGAACTGGGTGCACAGTGATGCCTGAAAAGTGGGAGCACACCCTGACTGCGTATTAACCATGTTACAACTGCTGCAAGCAGGGATGTCCTGACACTATTGATTTCAGGTCTATAGAATAGTAGAATTGTCAAGTCTACAGGATTCCTCCTTCTTTGGGTGAGTAGTACAGATATAAGAGGGCACAAGTGGGACAGTGGATGTAATCACACATTTTTCTGTGCTGAGAACTTGGTGCTAAACAATTAACATTCATTACAATTGAATAACAGTTCACTATAAATAGCTAGCAGGATTATCCTCAAATTTTGGGACTTTTAGGTCCAACGGTAATTTAAAGCTCTCCAGCCCTAAATCAACATCTGTTGTATTTGCCATGCAAATGCAGAACTGTTAAAAAACAGTAGGCTGCAATAAAAATGTAAGAAAAGTCATACTGACTTTCATTTCATAGTAGACAAGAAGTTTGACCATAGTACAGTGTGGGATGTGTGACAACTTTAGCACAGGACTAGCTTGGAGGTCCTTTCTGACTGGCAGTGCAGACCTTACAAGCATTTGTAGCTAGAAGGCAGCAATCTTTCCTTTGTAAGACAGATTTCTTGACACCAAAGCTCTGCTCTTAGTGATTTAAGACTGCTGTATTTTAATGAACTCTACTTTGGACAGGGCTTTGAACATATTCAGGAAGTGAAGCTAGTGAAAAAATACTCTAACTGAAGCCCAGCAAAATCCAGATTTTTCATCTCAGGAAATGTCTTAGGGGTGAATTTTACTTCCACTCCTAATGAAAGCAATAAAACAATCCAGAAAGCCATTACAAAGCATGATTATGAATCAAATACTTGTTGGTCAATCAAGTGATTTGAATAAAAGGAAAATATTCCATTTAGATCTCAATTTGAAATAGTATGGAAAACAGGAAAAAACATTTTGCAATGCAAAGTTGAAAATGTTGTTCTGAAAATGTAGTAACATTTAATTTTCAGCAAGCTGATTCTTTTGTTTATCTCTTCAAAAGGAACATTAGTCAAGATCATCGCTCTTAAGCAGATGTTTTGTTCTCATGAATTGACAATTTCTGAAAGTCTAAATGTAACTGACTTGTATGTAGAATACCTAACAATATGTTAAAGTGATCTAATCTCAATGAATTTAAGCTATTGCTATGGACCAAGAGTACTTCCCAACAATCTGAAGCAGTCCTGCAGATAAAGGTTTTATTCTTTTAATATTTTTTCTTCCCAGTTCTTGGTCAGGCACTGTATTTGAATGGACAAAATAATAAAGGAAAAAAGAAAAGAAAAAAAAGGATTAAATGAGTTGCACCAATTTTTCTTTTGGTCTAGAACTTTCCTTTGTCAGCTGTCACTTTTTAATTGAAGTGAAACAAATTTCAAGCCAGAATGCTGTGCTACTTTCAGCAGTCTGATGTAATTCACTTTTATTCTCCCATACTAAGCCTAAGGAAACCTCTAGAATATTTTCTGGCCATCTGGACCGGTATCCTAGAAAAGCACGCATTTGTTGCTGAGGTAAATACTGTTCTCTGGTCAACTTCAGCCGCAGCTGTTTGGGTTTGTAGCCATTCATTTGCATTGCGGTCTCTGTGTAGCACTGCTCCCTACTGCTTGACAGTAAGAGAGTAATCAGTCCTTGTAGCTGTCCATTGGTATTAATGGAGACCCAATTACGCTCATGGTAAACTGTTTTAATTATGGTGGCAATTAAGCTCAACAGTAGCTTTTTGGAATCAATGGAAATTAAATGCAGATAACAGACATTAATTGAACATTTATTGGAAACAATTTAAATTATGTATAGTTGTGCTTTAGTTAATGGAAATTAATGACTACCATTTGGGAATAAGCAGAACTGCTGGAATGTAATGAAAGTCAATATGAGCAGTTACAAATGGTTGAGATAAGGAAATGTGTATTGATATTAGTGATCTTCAATATTTTCCATTGGAACTATTATTTGATACAGACTGTATTGCTGCGAACTTCATCTAGTGTACAGGGATAAGAATATAATAGTTGTAAAGTGCTACTAATCTGGTAACTTGCTATTCTGAATGCTGAAATAATGCAGTAGATCATTCTTAATTGTAGTCTTATATTTGCAGATAAACTGAAACCGAGGCTGTTATTGATTAAAAGAGGTGGCACACTGCAGACCCTGCAAGAACTACATTGTTCTTGAATTTCATACAGTGTAGCTTAGATTTTTACATGTGATTTGAATTACTTGAATGTCTTAAAGGTCTGTGTTCCAACCAGATGTGAGAAATGGCTTTGGTTTTAAAAGTTTTAAGGAAGGACCACCAAATACTGAGGGGAAAAAAAAAACCCTATATGCATTTTCCCTACACCTCCAATGGAAAATAGAAACTAAGAAAGGTAGCCTTTATTTTTATTTTTTTTATTTTTTTATTTTTTTTTTTAATATAGCTTGGACTCCTGTCAGGAAAATGTTATTTACCTGAAAAGCATAATTATCCTTTTTCCATCTTGGCCTTTTTCTCAAAGCAAAGTTATACACTGCTTTACTGCATTTGATAAAATGCTCTAATTGAAAGGATTGAACATTTTTGTACTAGTCTCACTCTTTACAAGCCACCTTTAACTATGCCAAATATCTACTAGTTAAGTACCAACTGTACTGACTACAGTAATTGGCTTTACTGATAGAATACATATATGTTCCTGTTAACCCTATTAAGACCTAATATCTTTTTCCATTTTTGTTTCCCTGTCAGTAGAGCTTTACTTTTTAAAGTTATCTTAGTCATTTTCTGAATTCCTTACAAGGAGTCGTTAACAAATATTCAATTTAAAATGAATGTGCTACCTCTTTAAAAGGAAGATTAGGTCACATGGTACTCCATTCTGTTTTGTTGTCTTATCTCTCAGAATCAGGTTTTTGTTGCAAAGTAATATGACAAAGATTAAATAGATTCTGTTATTCAAAAATCCCATGACTTGCTGAGAAACCCCTTCACTCCTGTGAAATTCTCATTGGTGAACTGAAGATGACTGCTACAAATTGACCACAAAAATGGCATGAAAAAGGCAAAGCGAATTTATCTACAAAGAGTAAATAAAGGTTGGAAATTTCTTTGGAAATACTTCTAAAGCTCAATTGAATACAGCATTGCAGAACTGAAAGAATTAACCAGTTTGTTGTGCTATATACAGTGTTTAATACTGGTATGTATTTCAAGCTAGCGGTAAAAACAAAGGTGCACTAATAAACAAGATACTATTAGTTCACAGAGATATTATCTGTATTTATCTGTGAGAAGTCCAAGGAATACAGAGATTGACTGGAAAATATAATCGGCATTATTCCTTTTAATTATACCTGGTGATTTGTTTAGAGATTTATAATCCTGACCTGGATATTCTATAAACAGAACCTTTATTTAGAAGGGATTAAAGTTGGCTATGTGTGATAACTCACCTTAACATAAACTCTTTAAGAAGATGTCAGGTTATGGAGTGCCTCCTAACCATTCCCTTCCCGTGCCCAACATGCCTGCTGCTGACCACATTTGCATCACAGAACTCCTACCTCCAAGTGACCACGGAATGCATCATGCACAAGCCCTTTCAGAGCATAAAATGCTGTCTTATTAAGATCATCAACATCAGCATAATTTGGGGTTGACATATATGACACACTCAAGTTCAATGAGCGCTATTTTATGCAAAACATCAGTAGATAGACCTCCCTAGGTAAATCAATCATTCCAAATGCCATGGTCTCAGGAAGGCAAAGGCTTGCTAATCCAGGCTAGTTTGTGAAACTGGCCAGGTGGAGGCTGGTTCCAGCCCAGAAGATGTGTATGGCTAACTGCCTAAACTTCACAACTACTGTGGCCGCCCTGGCTCCCAGTCTGGTGCTTAGATTGGGTCAGCTCAGAACCAAAATGGTGGGGCTTGATGTCTGAAAAAGAAACCATAAGGGCACCATAATCTACAGTCCCAACAGAATAAATGGCTAAGAACTACACACTTTTTCCTATATGAAACTCACAAATGAATTGAACTGAATCCTCATCCTGATTGTGGATCCTACTGGAACTTCATGGAAAGATGGTCAATTCTTTTGCAAATTCCTTTCCACATATACACATGCACACATACACAGTTGTGAAGTTGTTACATTTTTACTGATGGTTTTGTTATAAGCTGAGTTCAGCCTTGTTGAAAATGGTAGGATTAACCACCGCACATCTCTTCTGAGCTGTAAGAAACAGTTCAGCACATGTTTCTGCCCTAAACAAGGTGAATATAAGGTTGCTCAGGAATTTAAAAGATCTGGGTGGGGAGCACTGTTGATTTTGTTTGGGGCAGGGATTTATGTAGAAAAAAATGAGCAGATGGAGAAGCTGAGACAGAACTCAGGAGCAGACTAGGAAGAGCGGTGCACTGCAGGAGCAGCAGTGCGTGTCTTTGGGAGAAGCCATGGAGAGGGTTTTCAGTCCTGCTGTTCGCTGGGGAGGAGAACAAGGAACATTCCTCCAATTCCATGAGTGCTCCTGTGCTCGAGACAGCAGGGTTCAAGCATCTTTTGAGCAGATATCATGTCAGCAGCACACCTGATTCCCCTCACCCCCCCAGGCAACTCTCCTGTTTTCCAACCCATAGAATGTACAACATGCTGAATTCCACCTTAGAAGTGGCTCAAAAGTGGGCAACTGTATATTCAGTTCTATTCAAAACTGTATAAAGTGTAGACATCTCAAGCAATGAGAAAATGTGAATAAAGAAACACAAGAGAGGAAAAAGAAACAGAAAGAAATTTGCTTACTTCTGACTTTCTTACATTATAGAAATGCATAGCCAAAATACTTTGCCATTATCTTTAAACATCAGAGAATTTAGAAATGCAGGGCAAACCAGAATCAACTTTGGGAAGCTCTTACACGTTTACAAATTGACAAAACAGTTTGAACCAATTTATTTAAAAATTCCTGGATAAACCAGTCTTTAGTTCTAGATTACAAACAGTGAATTTGGAAAATTCTGTATACAGCCGAAACAAAGAGTTTCAGACTTTCTACAGCTAGTAAGTGTAACTGAAATATTTGAAAAAGCTAATAACAAATACTGAAACAGGTCCTGAGCTGCTTCTTTAAGTCACAGATTTAACAAGAACCTGGGAAGATTTACCTTTTGTAGGACTGCAGATGTGGTAATCCAGAGATTTTGGTAGGACTCTAAAACTCATATAACTGTAATTTATTTCCACATACTTATCATTTCAGAAACAGAGACTTGTAGCACTTTATTCCCTTTAGCGTCCATGTGGAAGGCCATAGAGCCCATAGTCCTAGACTCGTCAATAGAAAGACAACCATCTTTGAACTGAACTTCCCAGGAACTAAGTCCTCCTTCATCTGGAGTCAATGGAAATGCTAGCACAGGCCTTGGTGCAAGTAAATTTAACTTCTAGTGTTTTTCATGACACCTCTTTTTTGAAGGATATGCTTCCTTAAGCATTTGTTACAAATTGTCTGTACTGTTTTTTTAATATGAAGATTAAATCAGGCTTGTAATGTATTTTTCATTTTCTATCAAAAAATCTTGTGGAAAGGAAGGACTGTCTGTGTTGAGCAAAATTTTTAAATGTTGAGCTAGCTTATCTTCATCCTCCTTCCTATTATCCATTCATATAAAAGGAAGGTGTTAATGATACGAGAGTTGGCAAATAGTTCATGACATAAAATCTAAATTCTGTTTTGTTTGTGATGCAGGGAGAGAAGAGAGAAATTCCATCATTTCAGCAATTTAAAAATTCTTATTTTTTTCACACTAAATTGCAGCTCAGTATGACTTGAACTGGCAGACGTACCATCTCCAGCAGTCCATGTTGTACAGTGGAAATGCCAATTGATTTCATAGAAGAGCGCTGTTAGTGGGACCACTCTTTACTGTTACTGAAATTAATTTACAGGAGCTGGATTTTTGCTCTCAAATCATGCATTACGTTATCACTTTTCTATTTGCACATCATTTATTTAAAAGTAATTGTTTCCTTGATTCACAGCCTTCCACACCTACTTGATGTGAAACATCATATGCTATATTTCATCTCTCCCTAGGTAAAAGTCTACAACGTGTTGATGTTGATGTGAGATGAGGAAGCTCAGCACTTCACAAAACCAGGCCCTAAGCGAAAGGCAAGCATAATGTTTCAACAAGTACGAGTTACAAATGGACATGGTGAAGGTGGTGATTAAAGACTGCTCTGAGTACAGTCTGGGGTTCTGATGTTGCAGTACTAAGCTGCTTCTATTTTCTTTTTGTGACTTATTTCTCTTTGGAGTACCTCTGATAGTCCTGATGCTTATTATCAACAATGATTGCTGATCCTTTACATACCATTTTTATTTAATGATTCTTGACCAACAGAAGAATTCTGCTTCTAGCCACCCAGACTAAAGCACTGACCTCTGCAGCACTGAATGTGTGCTCAGACCCTCTTTCACCTCCACCATGTTTTGCAGAGGGGAGGGCACTCAGTCCTTTTCAGCAGGCACTGGGAACAGAGCTCACCTCACCACGCCTGGCAGCAGAGAGCTGCACATCAGCTGCTCATTCACATCCCTTTAGTAGCTGATTGGAAGAAACAGCACCTGCAGGCTCTGGTTCATCCTAACTATTTCAGACATTTAGGAGAATGTGAATTGAGACCTCTTAGTACCTTGTACTATGGTGACTAGTTCAGTTATCACTGCTTACACTATTTGTATCTACTTTTGCTCAGCTGCATCCCATGTCTCGATACTTCTCTCAATACGTCATTAAGCCCAGGATAATTCCACCTCAAGCCATTATCAGGATTTAAACAAATCGCCTCAAGCCTTACTTCTATTTATCTCAAAGACACTTTGATAAAGGAGCACATTCAATGATTAAAAAAAAAAAACACTGGTCACCTGGTGACAATGCAACATTCACCACACACTAAAAGCAACCCCTTCAGGTTTCACTTACATTAATATTTAGGTATCAGCAGGAAGTGATGTTCCAAAATCATGACTTGGTGATGTGTTTATGATCTGCTGCATGGATTCATTCACTGTAAAACAGAAAAAGATTGTTTAGCAGATAAAAAATGGTTATTTTACAAACCAAAATGAAGGAAGTTCTTTTCTTGCTGAAATATTAAGTGACTGTTTGGTGCTTGTGCCTCAAATAGCCTGAGCTTCCCTTAAAAATTAAAACATGAAATTCTCTGCTAGTTGTTTTGATACTGTCTTACTAAGAAGTCACAGAGCCTCTTATACTGAGTCCTGTCCTTTGCATCAGTTCTTTTTTTTAATTGTGTTTTGCAAATTCAAACTTCATCAACCAAACAAATCTCCCATTTTGACTATAGAAAATCTACCTTTGAATCTGAATTTTGCAGGTTGGGTTTCCCTCTTCTTCCTGTCTGAGGGCACAGTTATGGCACCTACTTGCACGAGTTCATAATGAATTGAAATGCTAGTGACATGAGTATGTGCTGAACAAAGGAATTTAACAAAAAAATTACTACACTTCGAAGCAATAAAATCTTAAAGAGTTAAAAACAGTTCATTTTTTCCCCAGGTTGCTCAAGTTAGGAGTTGTTTGCAATGCACAGAGCGCATTTGGGACTTTATTCCCTTTTGCAGTGTCCCATATACGTATCTTTTTAGATTTCCATGAATATGACAGAGATCTACACAGAGTGGAGCTTGATGCAGTGATATGAAACTCTCTCAGCGATTTTCAAAATATGCAAACCATAAATCATTCACCTTAACCCGGACCCAAATTTGCATAAAACCAGAGTCGATCGTCTCAAAAGGTAATTTACTCAAAGCCCAAACAAACCCAGCTGTGTGGAGCACATAACAAAGTTATGAAGGTAGGATTCACATGGCTTCAGGGTTTGCAATGGATGCTTTGCACAGCTGTAATGATGAGTGGGTGAGGATAGTTAAGAATGAATGAAGTGTGGGTGGTGGAAATATTCACTGGGCATGTCACGGCCAGAAGAGGAAACACTGGGGCCTCCCAGCCTCCGGAATGGAAAGGACGTCAAGGCTCCGTGGACAGGGGTCCTACTTATTTATTTATTTCAGCCCTGACACATTCTCATTAGGAAGGCAAAAATGTGAAATCGATAGTTTCTCTTGAATGCAGGGAGCCGACTGTGGCTGCGCAGCAGAGCTGTCTTATAATCTGCTTCCAAACGTGTGGGTGCCTCTTGGGCTTCCTCAGAGATTTTATGGACCGTTTTCAAAGTTTTCTGTAAATTCACGCCAACAATGTCTGCATCCCCTACCACATCAGTCAAAAATTGAACTGTGTTTCAGAGTCATGTAAATTCCTTCTATAAGAAACATTTACATTTTACGAAATGAAAGCTGAGCAGACTACTTCATGAGGTGGATTCATCCCCGGTTTGTCTCCCTCATTGCAGTGCAGTTACCGCAGGGATGGGTTGACTAATAGGTTACCATTAACAAACAGAAAAATGAGTAGCCCGTATAACTGAACATTACAAAGGTTTCTTCCAGGATTGCCATGGCACACGATAAGATGGCACATTGATAAGATACTTCATTCTTGGATTTTCGTGAGAACTTATCTGTAACTCCACAAAACCCAAAGGCCGGTTTATGTTTCTTTATGGCATTATTATAGGGCACTGTAAGTGTAATAAAACAATCTGCTAACTGTTCTCCTTGACTGTTCTTATTCATTGCTCCTAGACAGGTTTTCTTGCACATATGGTAAAATATATACAACAACTTTCATATCTAAGGTCCTAGTAGTTTAAACACAGTCCATTTCTTTATTGGCAAATTATTCTTTGTAGTTAGGGCTTGATTAGGCTGGGAAATATTGAAAATATGTTGACTAATGCACTGTTAAAAATAAAAGAAGTGCAATGTTTAAATAATGACAGATATTTATGGTCCAGTGTGGGATTAACTACAGTCTTCTGATGAGGTTTTAAATATGGTCTTTTTATTTGCCTTGAACGGTTGTTCATGGTTCACAGTTGTAACCACAATTGATACAGCAGTTAAAAAGATGCAGTTCTCCAACGCTACCTCTATTGCCTATTGAGCAGAACGGTGGCATAAAATGATGTCTTCACTGAAGTCTGCCCAAAATTCATCGATTCTGGAGGAGCGGATCATTTCTTCATGTAGAGAACAATGTACTCATTCAATCTGAAAGCAAGTAGTTTTTTCAAAGTGTGTTTTTTTTTTTTTTAGCCAAGTAAAACTATCTTAAAGGACAAAAAAAAGTCCTTGGCCCTGGGCAAGAATTAGTGGCATTGATAACTGTCATGTCTGGGGTTTAAAGGAAAGCAATGAAAATTCAAAATTTGCCAGAGTTTCATTATTTAAGCTAAAAGACTCATGCAGCAAGAATCTGTAAATAACACTCAATCAAGAAAGAGCTTTCTGAACAGCTGATGTGAAACTTGAAAAGAGGCAACGTAACAAATGTGATGCGAGAGGCAGGGGGAAGTGCTTTCATTCCAGTTCAGGAACATCTGGTTTATTGCAACAATAACTACTGTAATTATATCACTGCTGGAAAAGCTGCTCTAGGTTAGGTTAAGTTTGTGGGTTTCTATAATAAACATTGCTTTGGAGGAGTGGGGGTTTCAGTATTTCAGCCATGTCAGATCACACTGAACTGAACCGTGATTTGAGGCAAAAATAACAAAATATGGAAAACATAAAAGCATTGTTCATAACCATATATTTCTTGAGATATACTCTTGGTTTATTCCTCATTATAGCAAGTGGAGGGTATGCCAAAGAAGCAAATTGTTGGATGACTGACCATATTTCACTGATAAAAACTAAAAAAGTAGTTTTTTTGTCAGCTGGAAGTAGGTTTGTTAATGCATTACAGCAATATACATTGCTGTAATAAATAAGCAAGCAACCCACAAAGAACATTAAGTACAGTTATTGTCACTTTACATACAGGGACAGACAGTAGCTTAATGGCAGAGAGCCTCCAGGTTAGAATACGGTGCATTTTTCCAGACAACAGTCTGTGTGATAGGACTTATTGTTCAGCCACCATATTATTTCACTAGTCCTTTGAAATGAAGTAATACAGCCAAGGTAGAAGGCTTTTCTGAAGGAAGGTCTTAATCTTCACTGATCTTTTACTACAGCAGAACCAACTGAATTTTCTCAGCTGCCAATTCTATTTCCTGAATATTATGCAGCAGCAAGAAACAATTGTCTGTTTTCTTGGCAACAGGGTACAATTATTGACCTCAGCACCACTAGTGTTCATAGCAGAACCATGGCTGCACTTGGATCTGCAGCTGGTTAGGAGTTATGCATTAAAATTTTCTCACAAAATATAAAATATAAATATAAGATATATTCACAATAATATAAAATATAATCACAAAAATATAAAATATAAGTAAACCAGTTTGTATTCTGTTGGTAGGGCGTGCTTAGACAACAGTCTAAACATATAAATCTGTAAATATGCTGTAAGCATACACAACTTCAGTGTATCAGCAGTGTATAAAAAAGAATGGGTCAACATCTTCCTGACAAAGGGAAATAGGAATGTCATTGCAAATATATGAATACCCATTAAAATGCTTTGTTATTATAGGAAGGTCTAAGACTGCTGCAGACCTCTGGGAATTTAAGAATGATGAAGAAAAAGATATTTTATTATGGTGGCTTGCTTCTTTACCTCATGATTTGAAGTTGTGTGCTGCTGTGTACTAAGATTCACATACCTGTACACAACAGATCAAATAGAATTTGCAAATTACATGCATGCACTGTTCTAACAATTGTCTCAGTAGTCTTTCAGGCTTACACTGGCAAAACATTACCTAAGCAAGAATCAACTTACATTACACATGCAAATGTGGGGTTTATATGTGCAGAAGACTGCTGTTTTTTAAATGTAGATTTAACACTATCTTTAGTTCTAACTCCCGCAGCTAAAATAATTTCTACAAGTTCAGTGCTTGGAATTGAAATGAAGCCTTTACTTCACTACAAATGGAATAAAATAATGCCAGAATATCACACCCTGTTTTGTTTTGTGTCTTTTTATTCTACCAGAAAAGTTCAAATTAAATATAAATTGCATCACATAAAGGGAAATTAAGTATAAACTGCATCACATAAAGGGAAACTGAACCCTGTTGAAGGCAGACCAGTGAAAACACACTTTAATTTTCAAAGCAACATAGCAGATAAAATAATAAAGTTGTTTTAAAGTTCAAACAAAAAGCAGATTTGTTGTTACTTATGATTTACGCTATCTGATTTTCCCAAGTCATTGTGGAGTTCAGTGCTAGACACATCTGTTGAACAAATAGGGTTTTGTTACACAATGTACTTTCATTAGTGTATACACATATACACCAGTGAAATATACGTATGTGCTACAGACGTATATATCATATACCATCTCATCATTAGGTTTACAATTCTGGCCAGTGGGCTGTTGAAATTTTATAGAATTTTAAATAAATATTTTTACGTGCCCATATCATTAACATTTTTATTTTACATATGGTCTTGGTTTTACTTCATAGGCTTTGACACTCATTGCCACAAATGGCTTAATTCCCTGCGATTATACTCCAGAAGTGTTACATCTCAGAATTACCAATGGCAGAACAAATCATCAACTGATATCAGCAATCACAAACCTGTGTCAAGAGGAATATGGGACAACTTATGTGAGCTGAAGTATGAAGAATAAGTTCAAAATATGAATGGTCCTATGATTAAACAAATGAGGCACAAGCTTGAAGCTTGCTTTACTCTCATGCTGAATACCACCTGGAAACCTGACCTGGTACTTCTATCAGAAAATAAAAAGTAAACAGCACTAGGCATGTCTTAATCATGCGAGCCTTAAAATACCACCTAGAAGTGGGATGAAGCCTTCACCTTTCTTATTTTGGTTGCTAAAAAATCTGTATCTCTGCTTCTGCTTGCTGAGACACTGAATTTTGGAAGAAACTGACTACTGCCTGGATGATATTAAGTGTCCTCAAATGCCTCGTCAGTGCCTTTAGATACCTTCCAGCATCAGGCATTCATTCAAAAAAAGAAATTGAACTACTGCAGTTTTTTCAGCTTACCTGGTGTCAGGAACTCTTGCAGTACTTAGGGTTCTGTCCTGTAAAGTCCTGTAAAATATTGACCTCCTTTCACTCAAAACTAGAGGTGGGCTGTTCTGCATAATCCATACTTCATATGATTCAATATATAAACTAAAAGAAAAAGAAAAAAAGAAAAAAATTAACAAAAATGAACAAGCAAATAGAACTGAAGATCAAATAGTGGACAGAAACAATTTAAAAAAAAAAAAAAAAAACAACTGCTAAAGATATAATTTCCAATTCTGTTTTTTTTATTTTTTTTTTCCCCTCTGCTTTTATAGTGCTTCCTTAGTACATCTAAACAGTAGAAGAATTTGCTTGTGGTGGGCTGACTTCCTCCCATAGTGCTCATAAGTCACCACCAATTGGTTCAAGTGCCTTTCATCTCTGCTAAGCTCAAAACATAATTGCTTGTGCTGAGGATGGTTCAGTCCCATTTCCAGCATTGGGTCCCATGCCACACTACAGTGAGAGACATTTACTGGCATTGGTTGTTCATGTTTGCAGCAAAATTATGTATGGGAAAGGTGGGGCGGCACCTGGAATCCATCCTCATTTCCCATGCAGATAATACTGGAGATGTTCCCCTGGAGCTGTAAGGGCTTATTTGATTTAGTACTTCTCTATGAAAAGCTCTCTTTTCTGAGAATAAGCAAAATAAGTTTACAAGTGAGGCAGAAAAGCCTACCAGATAGAGCAGAGATCTGGGATATTTTAATGATATTATGAAGCTTAACAGTTAATCATTGTCCACCATTTGTAAGCTACAATGTAAATATGAATGATAAGTAAATATTATACACATATGGAGTAAAATAAGACAGAAAATCCAAGTTCCACTTCTATAATGTTCTGAGCAATCCTACATCTTTTCCTTGAACTCTTTTTTTCTTTTTTCCTTCTAAATTGCCTTGTTGCAATTAAAGGAGCTGGTTGTACTAAGAATACATCATTCATGGAAATGCTGACATTATTTTCTGCGTGAGTATTGCATATCTTCACTTTAAGGAAACTTGAGTTTTGTGGACACATTCAGAGATAGGTGCTCTGATATTCAGACATTGTTCAGTGATGACAGTGCAGAAGTTCTACTGGGAGCTGAGGAGACAGATTTGCAACACAGTCCTGAGAAAGCATAAGTTCTAACAGTAAGGAATTCTGTAGCAGTAATTGCATGTGCATTGAGGTAAGTGTTTATTTCTATGTTATGTTAACTTCGAAATGAAACAAATTCATAAGGCACGAATGCATTTTGCATTCAGCTTCACTGCTTGTAATAGGCTCACTACAGGTTAGAAATCAGAGACAAACATGAAACATAAACTTCAGACCATGAAATACAAAACACTCGGCAACTCCAATTTAGATAAGGGGTCTGACTGTGCAGAGTTGAATGCTGCACCAAAGTAATGTGAGAATTTGTAAAGTATGACAATAAAGGCAAGGGCCATACATAGTTCACAGATCTATGGAAGAGGCTTGTAAGGGAAAATCATCTGAAGTTCACACTATTAAAAATAGGGGAAAAAAAGGGAAATACTGGGGAAAATTTGACACTGAATTTTTACAGACAATCACCAGAGGGTTACTGGTTACAGATGTTTCTGTAATCATGAAGAAAATGGAAGAATTCTTAGCGTTCAGCATCCCTCAACTCTGTATGCTTAGTAAGATATACACTGGATGTCAAGAATTGGTAGAGAGAACAGTTAGGAACTCTATCCTGCTACTCAGCCTGGTTAATGACAGGATAATTACCATACGGCAAGAGCAGGCCACCGTTCCTCCTGAAAATGGCAGTAGCTATAAAGCGACTGGTTGTCACTGCTGGGTCTGTGCCCTGTTGGCCTCCCCACAGGGAGCAGCAGGAAGGGGCTACCCGGGCACGGTGCCTTGGGGCACCGCTTTCAGCACTGGTTTAGGCTGACAGAGCACTTCAGTGAGAGTTTTACTGTGCCCTCATTCATCATGGGTTTGTGTCACTGAGTTGGGCACACCCAACTGTCCCACCCAAGACTGTTTGGTACTGATGTGCATCTTTCCCTCCAGCATTTGCTGTCTCGGGGCAGTACCTAGCATCATTACCATCACGTGCTGAATTAAAGTTGCATCTGTGCAACTGGCTATTTTTATCCACGGTTTGCTTTTCCTTCCAGTCCCTCCTCCAATTCAGAAATCTCACTAGTAGCCTCTAGAGAGAAGCCCACAGGGGAGAGCTCGTTCTTCTTCAGAAAACTCCGTGTCCTTTCCGTGCTCTCCCATGGAGCATCGGCCTTTACTCTCTGCCCGAGCTCCTCCCAGGCTGCCAGTCACCCTGGAAGCACTTTTCCCACATGTTGTATTGTCAGGGGACGGCCTGACCACGGTCAGTGGTTGCTGCCTGTGGCTGTGTGGGTGGAAAGGGGCAGAGGGGCCCACCAGCGCAGGGCAGAGCAACGGCAGGAGGGAGGCCTGGAGACCACTGGGGTTTGTGGGTGAGGAGCTGCTGACCTGCCAGGAGCTGGGCTCTGTGTAGATCGGGGCATTAAAAACAGAGAATGGAATGGTTCTTTAAATAGCAGGCTATGATTTGCAGAGAGAGGTTTTGTCTCTTCCAGACTCAGGCACATAAAGTTTGTCATCTGTCCACATATGCTGCATTTGCCTTGTGAGCACATAATGATGGGATATCTCACCTGTGAAATTACTCATGCAGGACCTTCAGCCTGTTTATCACCAACAGCACGGCCACCTCATTCGTTAGGCAAATTTGGACCTACAGCTGGGCTCCATCTTGCTTGAAATGTTGTGAAATTCTATGTTGCTGTCAGTCTGCCCACACCAGCAGTGGCACCCAAGGCAAAAAGCAGTCTTACCGACAGCACAACATCACCCCACTAGGTAACAGGAACTTTTGGGAAAGGCTAGCCAGTTAAACTTGCACCCAGCTATCCACAAGTTACATAAACTAGATCCAGACACTATCCAAGAGTCAGATTTCCACAATCCATAGCTAACTGAAAGATAAAGCAGGTTGGCTTGGAATTTTTGTTTTGTTCTCTGTGTGCATGCGTGTGTTTGTGTGTTTATGCCAACTTTATCCAAATGATGGCTGGCAATACTTCCTGATTTTGTAGTTGAGATAAATAAATACAGCAAGAGTGAGATAATATCTGATAATGTAATACCTTTTGTTCCCTAGGCATTGACAGGAGTTGGTTCTTAACTACCCTGCAAGTTTAGACCTACAAAGAACCCCCAAAGTGCAGCCACACACTACCTGCAGCAAAACTGCTCCAGCTGAGTTTGGTCTTATTTAAGTTGTAAGCAACAAATGCTAGTGCTCATCATTCACTAAGGTCAGAAGAGACAAGGAGGACACAGCATCATTTACACGTATGAAGTATTGCAGAAGATCCACTTCTGCAGTTGATTCATGTTCAAATCAAGGCTATTGATATTGTCTTTAAGACAATACTTTAGACACTCGGTCACAAGAGGTCAGGTAAGATTAAAGAACTAAATTTTTAAATCTATTAATATTAAAAATGGTCACTTCTGGCTTTTCATTCACACCATCTGTTGCCAGCAGGTTGTATCGGCAGTTTTAGGACAGCTTAATAATTGTTCCCAAGTTTTGCACACGGAGAGGTTAAAAATAAATCTTCAGCCACACAGAAGAGTCCCCAAGCACTGATTTCTCTGCAATATTTTGGCAACATAAAAAGAAAATGTAAAGAAAATGTACCGTATGAGCCTTCCTAGAATTATTTCTCTGCATCACATGCGATATAAATAAAACAAACCTCAAGACTCTGGCTTAGAATATGGAATAACATTATGCTAAGGTCATTCCTGCTGTGTTTACCACAGTAAATTTGAATTATAGGTGTCACTGTGCATAATATTTAAATACTTCAATGATGCACAGAGCTCTCAACACTCTTGTTTCTTTCCCATGTTCACGACAATTTGCCTGCAACAATTTAGAACAGAGCAATCATTTCAGATCAACTTCTTTGAGTCAAGAAACTTGTGTACACACTACACAGCTGCATCTAAGATGCAGCATAATCCCCCACTTTAGTACCTGTATCATGCTCAGGGGTGCAAAAGTATTAAGACAGTCCCAGGATGTCCATCTGAGAGTTTCCCTGACTTAAGGGATCTGTGGTTTAGAGACAGTGCTGTCAGAGCTCGTGAAAATGAATCACTGTCACACTTCCCAGCAGCCACAATGTCTGTATGAGTCTTCCTCCTGGTGTGTCTTGGTGCAGCCCTACTGCTGCCACGTATTCAGCCAAGTGGTAGAGGCTGGGGAGGGGGTGGGGGGGCTAATATGACTGTGTTAAGTTTCTGCTTTGAGAAGAGCCTGTCTAAACAAAAGTCCAACCCAAGAAGAGAATGAAAATTGAGGGAGAGTAAAGAAGAGAAACTAATGAAACTTTGAATTATCTGAATACAAGAATGAAGATAAACGTAAAACTGCTGGAAGAAAACAGTGGAAGTATCACAGATGACCTCTTAAAACATAAACAGATTTTAGTGTACAAATAGCAAAAAAGGGACAGAATAAAATAAATAATAGCTCCATGAAATAGATATGAATGTTAAAATATGTTTTATCCAGTGATATTTTCACAGGATTTTGAAGTGCACACTGGAATTGGACTTTTGCACAAGATGTTGATTTTTTTGACTAGTCTTCCTACAGTAATTAATTCCTTTCATAAAATTTAGTCTCTCTGGCTACTGTAGTCAAAATTTTCAAGATTATCTAGCAAATAAATGTAAAATGCTGAAAATATCTGAAAACGTGGTCATTATAAGGTGCCCAACTGGAAGTCAAGCTGTTCTCGCTAGTGAGTTTTGCACAAAGCTAACCTCTTCTTCATAATTCAAATATTCAGTGCAATTCCTCATAAGACAATGAGGATAATTATGTATCTGGGAATAGCCACAGGAAGGTGCCGTGACAGGGAGGAGGAGAGACCAGTTCAGAGGTGTGGGAAGCCCAAAGCTATCCCATTTCCTCCAGCCTCCACTCCCAGCCTCCTCTTGAGCCTCAGCCACTCCCAGGACTTGCTGGAGCCTCCCACCAATTCCAGCTTTTCCCCAGTGTGGAAAAGTCACTGGCGGAGCTGGACCGTGACAGCAGCAGAAGCCAGCAGAAGAAAGGGCTGGGAGTATTGCTGGCAGCACAGATGGGAGCATTATACAAAGTAGTGTCAGCTGGAAATGTGTTACTGAGCTTAATGAAGAGCAAGGGAGGAACACATTGACTGGCTAGTATGACGGACAAGGGTGGATGCTAGCAGGCATTAAGCACTTAGCTGAAAAGTTCTTATTTGGTGGAAGGAGAGAGCAGGAATGGGAAGGGAGAATATTTTCTCCTGAGCCAAAAGAGAATTTTAATACAGAATTTCCTTGGCCTTTATTTCTTGAGGAGTTTGTAAGATACTTCTCAAGCTATGGATTTAGAGGCCCAGATTCCTACAGAAAACCACTCCTGTATCTACTCTGGGTTGCTATTTTTCCTTTGTGGTCATCTGACAGATTCATCTGAAGGCCAAAAAACCTCCTTAAGGCCACGGAGGTCACAGAAACGACTATACAACTATTGTACTATATTGGAGATTTACATATTACCATCTTCGTTTTAATAAATGGCTACCTAACTTGCTCACTGTCACGGTTTGACTCAACACTGGAGTAAGGAAAGAAGCCAGGAATCCCAGCTCACCACCACATGCTCACCCACTAGTATGACAGAGTGGACATTGGATGTTTTTCCTCCCTGGAAGCTAGTCAGAAGCAATATCTACCAACAGCATGCACGATCAGATCACTCTGTGGTCAAAATAGGAAACATTATTCATTCTTCTTCTGGGACTGCAGCAAATCCCTGCACAAAAAATACCATCAGCTAGAAAAAAAAGTATGCATCAAATAAAGCTATATGATTTAATTAAGCGTTAGATTAGCTCTTCCCAAAGCCGCTAGTAAAAACACCACAAGCCTATGCAAATGATGGATGTTTGCGGACAGACCTACACAGCCTTTTCCATAACCTTTTATATAACATTAGTGCAGGCTTAGACAAAATGTAGTCTTGTTCTTTTCAAGCCAGCATGAAGTACAGCCAGGAAGCATTAGTCATCAGAGATTTTTTGGTAGTTGTAGTTTGGAACCCCAACTGGAGTATTTGCTTTGTACAGCTTGCTTTGTAAAAGCTCAAAAATCTAAATCAGAAATTGGCTACTATCTTGTTTAAAATATATTTCTTTTCAAACAGCTTTTGACTAAGCTATCGCTGTTAGAGGAAATTTTCCTTTTTAGGCGCTTATAACACAAAACAAATGCAAAAGAAACAACCCTTCCCTTCTTCCCCAAGGAATCATAACAACATTTTTTCAATAACGTTTTGCAGGATTTCATATTAAAATATATTCTGAATTGTGTTTCAGTGAGGAAAAAAACAAAACAGAAATTATGATTTTCTTAACCAAAATAGAACAGATGTTAAGTATTCCTCAGAAGGTTTTTATCCTTCAGACTGAAACTGAGTATTTTTCATGTGTTATTCTGAAAAAATAAAATTTGAACATTTTATGAAACAATACATGGCCTTCTTCAGTTATTGTCCATTGACAACAATACATCCATCCTGTATATTTCTGTGTTCCGGTCATTGTGGTTATTGCCAGAGCTCTGGCCTAATGAGCTGCAGTTTTGCATACAAATGGGATTTGATTCTGCAATCAAGATGATTTTCTGCAAAGCACTGAAGAAGTACAAACGGTTGTGTGTACTCTGAATTCTCGAAATGAATCATGGAAAACTCTAACATAATAACATGTTGTTATTAAGTGCTATACAGCTACAGTTGCTACAAAAGCAAAGAAGAAATCTGAGGTAGTGAAATAGGTCTTCAGCTGGTACAAATCAGCACAGCCCTACTGAACTGAAGAGAGCTACACCAACTTAAACAAACTCATGGTCAATGTTTCACCATAGTAAATACTATGCACCGACATCCTGGTGTCAGCATGGCCCATGTGCCTAGGGATCTCTTCAAGAAAGCCTTTTTAGCATGAGGTGCAGCATGGAAAACAACATAGAAGGTATGATGACTAAAGGGTGGTCCCAGTGTTCCCAATGGGACAAAGCAGATAGATGTGAATCAGTAGAAGCCTAAGACATCTTGTAGTTGAGCAGGTACAGATGCCCCTAGATGAGCATTAGCCTGAGATGGAGCCAGAGCACAAGCTGTCCTGCTTTCTGTCAACTGCTCTGTGCCTTCTTCTGTCCATGCTGCCTTCTCCCTCACTGACATAAATATCTGAGCACAGAGATTCTCACCTGGCCCAAAAACCTGAGTGGGGCTAAAACTGGCCTGGTAGAAGACGGGTTGGCTTTAACAGGGTCAGCTTCATGCTTCGGTTCATAACACTGGGCAAAGGCAGGAGTGGTGTGGTAGCACGTGCGGTACCTTTCTCTAGGTGGCAAAACCACTCATATCAATTTTAAGTTTCCCAAAGCTATACTTGATGAAAAGGAAAACTCCTCTGGACAAATTCTCTTGCTTGTCAATATTCAGGATTAAACAGAACTGAGCATGCTAGGAACAGCACTGCTAGCCTGAGGAAGCATGATTTAAGAGGTGTTTATTAGTAGTTTTCCCACTCTACTTCTTGCTCCCTAGGTGAGTTACTTACCGTATCAGGCAGAAGTGTCTGTGAGATAAGGCTATTCCATACAGACCTTGGCATTGGGCAATAATAATGTGGCCTTGGCCCAACAGCACTGTGGTTAAAGATAACCCTTTGGCAAAGCTTTTGCTGACTTCAGTAGTGCAGAACTGGGTCCTCTGTATTGCTCATGACTGCTTATCCCTCTGCTTATTCATCCAGCAGCTCTCAAGTCTGAGAGCCACGGGTGTTCGAAGCAGCTTGCAGGATTTGCTCCTCATGGCCCTAAATGACTCTACCGAAACAGATCCCTCAGGACTGCTAACAGAATATGGTCTCAACCTCCCCCAGTGGGATGGATTTTTTCAGCATATGATCTCCTCCCATCCTGGCAGGCAGAATAGTGATGTGTTACCTCAAAGGCGGATCTGCCTTAAGCATCACAAAATAACACCAACCCATGAGAAGCAAGACTTCAGAGGAGGTCAATTTAATTCAGGTCATAACAGGTATGTTATTCCCAACTCTAAAAGCTTCTGTTTCAAGAGTTAATTTGCTTAAAGAACAAAAGTATTTTAATCACAAATGCACCCTTTTCAGGCATGTTGCCTCTAACATGTTCAGGATTTTGAGGAATTTCATAACAGTGCTCTTGCATCATTGCATCCTAACACAATGTTAACTATTGCGAGATAAAGCATGCCTTTTTGCACTTGAGTAAGTGTGTAGATTCCCTTTCTATCAGCCATTTTTAGGAAAAACATTGCTGATTTTAAGTGACACACCAGGGCAGGGTGTTTGTATGTTACCTATTCACAAGTTATCACCAAGACTATGTCAGGACACTGCAAAGCGGAGGGCACATGGCTGGTACAGTGCTTCCTACATTGCTTCATGGTAGGTAGGCTCCCCTGTAAGTGATACCCAGAGAGCTTGGATCAAATAGCAGGAAGTTCCAACAGACTGATAACTAACCTTACAGACACCAACTGAAGAAGCATGAGAGCAATGATCAGAATAAAAAAAAATCAGATAATAGTTATTTATATGATTGACATTCTGCTCCAATGTATTCACACAAAGACCTCTCTCTCTGCCTGACATGCAGGCGCTGCATTCCCAACGCATTCTTGCAGCCTACACCACATCACTGAACAATAGCAAGCCTTCTTTCATTTTCCTGCCTAGCTTCTGTGAACAGCACTCTGTTGACAACCGAGTCTGTTCTCACTACTGAAGAATTCCAAAAATTGACCAATATAAGGACAGCCTGTGACTTTCAGGAGGCATCTTAATACATCTCATTTTTAAAATTGTGGTTTGGTGCTTTTTTGTTTTGTTTTGTTTCTGCTTCAGAGGAAACCTATAAAAGTATAGTTACCCTACGAAGCATTCCTCAGGTGAGAGAGCTGCTCTGTATACAGCACCACTAACAGCACTAAAATGCAAATATATATGGACAATTTTCTCTATTTGACCACTTCAGAACAGTTTTTTCCTGCTAAAGTTTCATGATGAGTGCCAAACTGACAGCCCCCATGCAACTGAAATCTTTTCCACAGGAAAAAAACAGATGCACAGACATTGGTTTGCCTTCCTTGCCAACCAGTCCCAAACCTGAAATGGACAGGCCACGAGTAATATTTAGGAAGGCTAGCCTTCTCAACACTCATTCCCACTCTTTCTCTTGCTTCTAAAGAATAATAACTTTGGTTAAATGATAAGGACGCCATAAATCTGAGCAATATGCAAGAAAAGCCCGGATCTCCCTCCTCTTTACCATGCATGAGCAAAACACTTTCACCAAGATAGTGCAGCACTCAGTCTCATGGCTGGTAGTGAGCAAAATCAAAACAGAAGAGATGGGAAATCACTGTGACGAGATTACTAGCATTTTATCTTTCTTTCGTTGGGCAGTGTATTTCATAAATCAGAAGTGCTTTTCAATTCCTCAGTGACAATGTGCTCTCACAAAGTCAGAGATGAGTAATGTCTTTTGCCATCTTCAGTGGCATCCCATCGTGTGAGGGCCACTGTGGCCTCTCTGCTGGACTTCAGGAATGCACTATGGCAAGGCATGAAGTGTTCAGGGCACAGGACTTTTTAATTAGTGCAGTATGACTGATTAGTGCCTTCACAGCAGCAATATACACTCTGAACACACCAATCTGACCTTTCCACTCAATACTCACTTGTCTTAGCTCAAACGCAAGCTCTCTTGCATTTTGACTGATTAACTAAAAGGCACTTGAAATGTCTGAAAAATAGAAGAGGGGAGATGAGAGGAGAGGACAGGAGATTTTCTACTAAATTTTCTACTACTATTTTGTGACATCTTCTGTGTTAGTTTCCTTTGCACCAACTAACAAAGGAAACTGAAATATTTACAAAACCATTCCCTATCTACTCAGCTGTTATCTAGTTTGGAAAAAAAATTACAGACATACTTCAGTGTATTTTCACAGTAACATTTTGTTGTTGGTACCCCTGATTTTGAGAGTGTGCCACGCATGCAGTTTCCAACTATTCAAGAAGCCCAATGAACTAGAAACAACCTCTCTTAACAATGCTTATATAAAACTTCAGCATTGTCTGCATCTTTCTCCAGGATCTTATATATAAGGATGCCTTAAGGAAAGCCCACTCTTAATTTAGGCTAAATGTGTTCTTGGCTTCCGACTTCTCTGGGTGTATCTGGCACAGTCAAGGCCAAAATGGAACATCAATGACCAAGTGTGCTGACGTCACTGAAAAATGAAAACAATTGGAAAATGACAATCAAAGGAAGGTGAAAGATCTAGTCCCAGGGCTTCCTGTTTCAGATGAGAGTTTATTCAGATGGCCTCCAGATAATCTGAGCCAGATAGAGGGTACACCGACATCACGTTGTTTATTCTCTCAACTTTGTTAGCTGTCAAATACAAGAACAGTCTATCCTGGATGCATTTATGCTCTACCATTTCCACACATCCTTGGGTGTAAGCTTTGACTTATGGTGTTGTAGTGGTAGAAGCAATCTGGAGTTGAGAAAGGGCCTAAGAAATATGAACGAACAAGGACAAGCAAGAAATTTCTGTCTTAAGGCATTTTTTGTGATATAATTATGTTCAGTATTTTTTATATAGCAAATAAGTTTACTTGGTAGGCAAATACACTACCCTTCTTTACATATTTCTAATATTGCAGAGAGGGCTTTAATCTCACTGAAAATTCAAAATTTCTTTTATAATAGTAAAGGAACACTAGCATGCATGAAAATCAGTCCCACGCCACGGTAAGCTTTCCTCCAAAAAGTGGTTAGCTATTTCAGCTAAGGCACCTTTGAACTGAGAAGCTAAAACACTACTAAATACAAGGACAAGGGCAAATGGTGCATATGGGAATGAGAAGTCAAAATCAAAGCATTTAATCGTGTTAAAAAAACTGCTTAGCTTATCTTCATTGTATGTGAATTAATAGCCTAAAGCTCCAACACTCACAGCTTCACAGAGTCAAATTCTATTATCTCCACTGGAGCAAAATATGGACTCCAGCACAGGAAGTCAAGCTGGTATCAAAGCTTCCTTAAGATGTATAAGCAACAAAAAGAACAAACTCTAGGAAAGATAAGACAAGACGAAGAACAATAAAAACCATTGGCTAACATTAGATGGACATTGGAGTGTTGGCAGAATATTTTGTCTGGCTTATTCCACTGCAGAGAAAACCATTTTCATGGTTTTCCTGCAAGAGATTGTTTGCATTTATCCCCACTGTAGTGCCACTGAAGCCTTGAATTCCTATTGAGTCTGTGATTTCCAGTTCTAAAACTAATTTCTTTAAGCAACACAATGGAAACTTTTTTGTTAAATGTAGCACTCATAGAGCTACTAAGGAAAAGTTTCAACCTCAAAGGAATTAATAAATTTGGTTAAGTGCAAAAATTTAAACCAGTGAAAGCTCCCAGTATATGCTTCAAGTCTGCTTCTATCTTAACCTCATATGTGCCCAGGAAGATCATATTCCAATATATAACAAGATTTTCAAAATGTAGTTCTCATTACAATGCTATTATTAAATTTATCTTTTTTGTTCATTGTTGTTGCACTGATTCAGGTTTTTATATCCTAGGTTTTACATTTAGTGCCTCTAAACCTAGGATCCATCTTAAGTATTATAGCAATCACATTCAACTAGTCCTGCATTCACTTTTCTTCTGTGATACAGTTTATATTTTGAAAGCTCCTAGGTCATAGAGTCCTGAAATTCACCTTGCATAATACGCACTCATACTAGCTATAAAAATAATTTCCTGAAGGTTGTTTCTTAGAAGTAAATTTAATAATGTTTTCACATGTATTTAACTTTAAATGGATGCCTAAGATCAGAATCTGAATTGTACATGTCACTGGACCGAGAGTAAGAACAGTAGATGTAACAGTCTAGTTAGAGTCTAAGCAGAGACAACTTGAGATGGACATCCAAAATTTACATCCAATGTCCTCAGCAGGAGCTATGACCAGCTGGTCCCAGAGGCCCTGGATGGGCACTCCTTCAGCTGGGGACCAGAGGTTGGCATCCACATGAGAAGCACTCTTCCCTCCTTGTTTGCACAGCAAGTTTCTGTGCTGGGCTTAGAGCTGGGCATTTGCACTTAAATTTCTTGACCAAAATTGGGGTACACTTCTCTTGTCTAGCTTTGGCCATAAGAAGCCACTGCAAGTATATAGCATGTTTTATTTCCTTAAAATGCAAATATCGACCCTTTCATTGCCTAAAAGGTAATCGGAATCTTGAGGTATCACAATGCCTGTGGCAGCTGTCTGCATCTGACTTGAAAGCTTGATGGTAAACAGAGAGGGGCTCTGGCCTTCTGGTCAGGACGCTGCTACTACTGCCGAGCTGCAGCAGTGCTACTCCTCCCTTAGCAAGAGCTGGCCATCAAAATGCATTTGAGCAAGCTTAATCTGTGATAATTGTATATTACAAACGTATTTATTCTATTTAGGGAGAAACTCCTTCAAGGCTCCAGATGAGATATTTCTCACATATACTATTTGGCTTTTCCTGAGGCCCTAATGAATCGCTTTGAATTACAGCCTTGGATATTGATTAGCCTCATTCAGTTGAAATCTAGGCTTAGCAATCTATACCGGTCCATAGTTTATTTGTGATATTATTCCTAATAAAGAGCTGCAATTAATCCACATCAAGAAAAATCAATTAATACAGATTTGTATCACAAAGAAAGAAATCCTCCCCATATCTGCCCTAATCCTGAAGCTTATGCCCTTCTTTGCTACCAAGGAAGACAGACAAAAAATATTGATTTCACCCTATTTTTAAAACTTCTAGCGATACAATAATAGCATAGAGAACAGACGGGGCTTATCAATTAAAACTATTTTTATGCACAATGATAGATGAAAACACACAACGCCACTGTTCTCTGCATTATTAATAGTATGATAGGTTTACAGTTTTGTAGTAATAATCATTAACACTTATGTTTATATCATTCTGTGCATGGCTCTCAAAGAGTCCGAATTCATTTATGGTATGGTTATGAATCTTGCACCATATGAATTACAATACATCACTATTCATATGGTCTAGAAGCAAAATTGCAGTTATCTGCAGCTGCATGGGAAAGCAGAACCATTCTGTATAATTTTAGCCTAGCAGTACAATGTGAAGAAACACAAGATGTTATCCAATCTAACATCTTTCTAATTTTATCCAGTTCTATCTCCCATTTGAACGAAGCTAATATCTAACCTAGTTTATTAGAAGTAAAAAATCTTATCAGAGTCTTCTTGCAGGAAGCATCACATAGACACCATGAATTAGATTTTGCAATTTTAGAAGCCAAACTTTATCCTTGCTACACAAATAAGACAACAATGTGTCATTGTCCTTTCACAATTCCTACTGTAAATAGTTTACATGATTTATTCTTTTGCATGCGAGATAATTACATGTTTTATACTGGTATATTTTATATCATCAGAAGGTTGCTATTCTCACTGCCCCATAATAGAAATTGTGTATTTTCCCACTGCACCGAATGCTATTCTTAACATACATTGGCCTCAACTATCTAAAAATATCAGTTCTGTTGCCTGTGGGAAAGTTTTGCTGAAGTTATTTCTATTAAAAGTTTAATATTTGTCTCTTCCATTTTCATACTGCATGTGCCATTCACATTTAATGCTGTCTTCTCTCATATGCAATTACTTACAAGTACTTAAGTGTCACATATGGCACATATTAGGCAAATAATGCCCTAATTCACTCTAATGCTAACATTAATATGAATGATTAGGACTCAGATTAGTACTAGAGAATACCATTTTAAAATAAATTGTGATGACACGGCGACAGCTATATGAAGGATTAAGGAGTATGGATTATTGCAGGTTATGGTTCATGACACCAAGTGATATGGCTCTGTTTGCTCTTGCCAAGGCAATCAGAAGCCCAAATAGCCGACAACAGTTCTTTGAACCGTTGAGTTGGTTTGGTATTTTTCAGCTCCTTTAGTCTCTGATAGTAAGTTCTGGAAAAAAAATAAAGATCGACTTGCTGTGAGCTGCCTACATTTACAGAAAGCTTTTTTGTCGACTGTCATATATAACATTTATAAACATATATAACATATATAATATTTATAAACATTCTCTTTTCTGACCAAAGTCATATATTCAATGAAGTTGCCTTTAAATAAATAACAGCATTTATTTTATCTGTCAGTGTTCCTTTTAACTCATCTCCTTATAACAATACTTTTCTTCTTCGTTTCCTAAAACATAATGGATGTCTAGAAACTTTAAGTTGTGCAATTGAAGCAAGGACATCCTAAAAGCCTACAGAACTCTCTACCTACACAGTTCAACCCTCATTTTTTTCATCTCTCCGTATGATACATTTGTGTTTCAGCAACTTGTAAATCAGTATATTCCATACAAGGCAATGAACAATGAGTTGTGAAAGAACGCTGCTGTAGCAAAAAATTCATCTTAATAGATTCTTCAGAGATTCAAAAATGATCCTGGTAGACACAGATCTGTCTGTTCTCTTTATCCTCCTTCCACAGTTTTAAGCCTCTCGTTCCCTGTGTACAGCTACAAGCTTCCTTTTCTCCATGTACATAACTAAATATATTCATATACACACACGATAGTTATTTTCCCTTCTCCTCTAACCTACAACTTGTTGATTTTTTTAACTACAGCGAACTTTATTAATTGTGGCTTTTGTGAATAGTCAGTAAAACAACTTCACTGGGATTACTTGTATAAATTAAAGTTAAGCACATGTTTAAATGTCTCCCTAAATTTGGGTGTATCTGTTTTCAATGAAAGAGCAAAAAAAGAAATAACAAAATTGGTTTGTCTTAATCTGGAAATCTGAATTAATTAACATGGAATAGGGCCAGTTTTTAGCATAATTTCCTCTCAGCTTGTTCCTTATTTTCTCTTCCATTCCTTTTCTGTTTGATCTTTTGAGTTATTTTCACCCTTCAATCTGTCATTTCAAATCCATCATGCATGTCATCCACGTCCTTGTGAGGACTCTGTCTCAGATAATGTGCTATGTGGCTTTTAATATACAGGCACACACGCACATAAACACACATATACATTCTTGTTTCTTCACTTATATGTTACGAATGCTTGCAATATTTTTCCAGCTGTTTCTGTGAACTCAATGTGCTTAAATGTAATGAATATCATATTCATTAAAAAACAATCATAACTGAACATGAGCACATTTAATACATGTGCATTAAAAATATTTTCCTTTAAAGGTGAGCTGCAAAGGGAATTGAGGCAGGGAAATAAATCCTCCTTCCATTTTTTTCTTATTTAGCACATGCAAGTATTGCCTGTAACATTCCACCTTCTCCCCCTTCTCTCATCTCTGTCTTCCTGATATTTGGAAAGCCTTTCCTACAGCAAGAGCTTTGCCAGGTTGTCCTTTCTTATGGGCAGAAACTAAGACTAGTGAAAACGACAGCACCAAGTGCAGTGTGTTCCCCAGGTGCTGATGAGGGTTTGGAGGTCTGTATGAGAAGGATCATATATTAATGTAGCAAAATCATTCTAAACTAATTTCATTGTGCGGGCAAGAACTGTGTGCATACAAAATCTTGAGATACAGAACAACAACAATGAGTATATTAAAAAGATCAAGCTGTGAGCTCTTTCAAGCTTTCATTGTAAATCATCAAGAAGTGATGAAAAGCATACATGTAGTAAAAATAATCATTTGCAGGTCACTTTTAAATGATGTGACAAATGCAGTCGTATCTATTGCTGAACTAGAGGACTCACACTCTCTCATCAGTCATTTCCTTTCTCCTCACAGTCCCCTGCACTGTGCCTCTTTTACACTTTTCCTTCTTCCTATCAACTCTTCCATCTTGTCTGCTTCCTTCATCTCTCAGACTTCTGCAGGAGAGCTTGCCAGCCCTCCTCAGGGACTACAAGCACAACAATCTTTCCCTAACAAAATTCTGGCACTTCCTCTTGACATTTCTTCTGCAACTTGGAAGCAAAGCATGTGAAAATGAGAAATAATGGGAATAAAATTCAGCTGACATCTTTGGAACTTCAGAAGGACCTTGGGCTGAGCGCTGAGGGAAAGGCATTGCCCTGTCTGAGTGCAGCACAGGCAAAGTAAATTCAACATCTGAAACCCTGGGGGAGATTATGATGGCTGCCAACAAGTGAACAGAGCCCTACAGGACTGGGCATCCGAGCAATCTGTGATAATATTTATTCGGATAATTCTGCTGATGAGACATGACTCCTCACATTGCAATAGATACAGACAGCAGCAATCAAATACTCCTGGTCAGGAGACCAACACTCATTTCCATCTAAATCACTGCTTTGCCATTTTTACATCTTTGTTTCTCTTCACCACCTTTCTGAAACGTTTGCATCTAAGCTGGAACCTTTTGAAGATCTGATCTCTACTTCAGCGGTTCTGTAGGTACTTCTGTAATAGGAATAAATAATCAACAGTGATATATCACTGGTGAGCTCTAAAACATCTTAGAGAACTATAAACACACTGAAATTTCTTATATGTTCCAGCAAATAAATACATGTATGTGTTTTTATTTGCATACACACATGTATCTGTGCATGTCTGTGCATGTGTGTATACATACATATCTGGCTCTAAACAAGAAGTGTACCAAAACTGAAGGAGAGCAGAACATTAATAAAGTTTGAATTACGCTTTTTTTTTTTTTTTTTTTTTTTTTTTTTAATAATAGGGTGTGATTCTCATTTCAAAATGTCATTTGTTTCAAAAATTGCTATAGTCATTCAGAAGGATCACAGAATCATTACGGTTGAAAAAGACCACTAAGATCACCAAGTCCAGATCTCAACCCATGCCCACTGACCATATATATCCCTCAGTACCACATCTCCACGGTTCTTGAACACCTCCAGGGATGGTGCCACTGCATCACCACTCTTTCTGAGAAGAAAGGTTTCCTAATATCCAACCTGAATCTCCCCTTGCACAACTTAACGCCATTACCTCTCATCCTAATGATGCTAATGGATGCTAATGCATGGAGTTGTACAACCCTTTACTATGAAAGAGAGAGTTAAATATGTTACTGACTTAAGCTAAATCTTAAATGCTGCTCTTTAGCCAAGCTGATACAACAGGGCACAAACCCACATGAGCAATAAGCGTCCATACATGCACATTCTTCAAAGCTGCATGCATTGATAAACATTGCTGATGAAATGCACATACCAAATCCCTCCAAAATAATGAGATAAAGTCTGTAGTCTAAGAGGTCAGCTCTGCTCCCTGTTCCAATAGTGAGAACTCCAGTGCTTGCCTTTTGTGCTGGGAAAGGATGTGCTTCTATCTGTACCAGAAGAGCTGCAAAGAGGTAGGGTCACGAAGCAGAAAGTTGCTGTCCTGCCAGCCTAATGCTGCAGCCAGCTCTAACAGGAGCTGTGCAACGGTGTTCCTGGTGGGGTCAGGGGGACACGGGCCATATGCTGAGTTCTTAAAGTTGTAGTTCAGCAATGGAAATCACATACCTCAGCAAGAGTGGGTATTTTCTGATCAGTGTAAATGGAGTCAATACTGGAAAGAATCTGAACTTGGCTCTATTGTCTGGAAAAGGGTAATTTGCAAATTCTCCTTGTTTTCTAATTGCTGATATGCTTTGTTCCTGTCATGCATGGTTTCTGCAGTGCAAAAGAGGCAGTCACTCTGTTTGTGGTGCTTTCTGTGGGACTCCTAGCTGCTTCCATGGCAGGTAGGATCACAGGTCACTTATGAACCACAATGCTTAGGAAAAAATGAGAATTGTTTCTGCAGAATGAAATTTGCCTACTCTCCCAGTGCCATAACTCAATCACTTTCAGGCTCCATGGTCTCAGGTTCTATAAAAAGAATTTTATTTGTTGCTGAAAAAATTTATGACCCTCAGTAACTTAATGCAATTTCAGTGTATGAGACCCAGCAAAAACTGTAAGAACAGCAAAAAGCAAAGTGTAATTAGTGAAGGGTTGTACTTGACATTATGTCTATTCATTAAACCAGAAGTGGCAGCTAAACAAGAACCATGCCAGCCACACAGCTTTGTGTAGTTACGAGTTTGTGGCCTGGTTCTGGGCTGTTTTGCCATCTCTCCTCCTGATCTCCTCATATTTACCCCATTGTCAGAACATGCCTGTTGCTCCTGCTTTCTTCTCTCACGTTCCTTGTCCCTTTCCCCATTAAGATCACACTTCCTACACCCTCAGCCAAAACCAAGGCCACCTAATGCTGAGGGATGCCATGTCACTATGCTTCACAATAGCAACTTGTCCTGTACAGTCAGATGGGTGTCACAACTAACAAATTTAGGCCAGATTCAGAAAAAAGCATGCCTGTTGCTCCCCTCCAATACTTCTCACATGCACTGTAAAAGTCCTCCAGGAAGAACCAAGTTAGTGCGTGACATCTGATGAGATCACAGCGTGAAGCATGCTTGGCTGCAGCCATTACAAAGCCTTTAGCATCTGGATGTCAAGGGGTTTGCTTGCATTTTTTTTGGTGACAGCTAGTGCAGTACCTGCCAATTGACACTGCTGGTCCTGGTGACAACCAGGAAAATCACTACAGTGTGTGGCCATCCTACCCAACACACACCTCTGGCATGGTCCTGGAGTCCTCCTCATATGGTGATAAACATTGATTTATATTGTAAAAAGGCTTATAAGTATCAGCCTCTTGTCCTCTGCCTTTGCCAAACCAATGATGGAATCACACCACTTAGGGGCAAACTTGCAAATGAAGGCTTTCAAGGTACAACATATCTGCATATATGTGTGGGCACCCATACGCAGGCAGAAGGACTTTTGCACACTAGCCATATAATGGTGCACAGATCCATTTAGGTATTTTACTGCATCACTCTTTAGTGACATTGGCTGATACCACACTGGTATCACTCATGCCAGTGAATACTGCTATTGGTAGCCTGAGTGGTATGGAGCTGGCTGAGCAAATGTGGATTGTTTACCCACAGCAATTTAGCTTTGTTGCTTTCAGACATAGCACACAACCTTTCACAGCACCAAGCCAAACAAGCAAGGAAGATTTCACAGCCAGAATCATCAGACTGATACATTATATCAATATTTCAATACTTCTAACTCCCTCTGAGGTTACCTGCTTTTTTTTTTTTTTCCTTTTTTTTTTTTTTCCTTTGGCTTAAATACTTACAGAACATTACTTTTGCACGTAGGGAATAGGCTTAACTCAGGTAACAGAAGAGAGGTTCTTGGCAGATCAACTGCTACTGTGCTTGGCACTGATCAGAATAACGCCATGGCCTACTTCAGAGACAGCAGTGTAACCTTTATGGTCATCAGTTACTTACTGAGAAAGTTCACACCTCCCAGCTAGCAGCAGCTGTGCTGGTGATTTCTTTGTTACCTGGTGCAGTGCATTTAAAAGGAGTACACTCAATAGCCTTTTCCCTTTTCCCTAAGACCTCCAGTCCCTACTGGGAATGGGCAACATTTTCAAAAGAGCCTAGAGCCTATTTTCCAGAACGATTTAGTCACAGACTTCCACATGAGCTCACACATCCCACCGCTGGGCTGTGGTTACACACAGATTTCTCCAGGACTCCGAGTTGGCATCAGCAGGCGATGCCCACTGTGGCTGCTGCCACCCCTGTGTGCAGAACAAGGAGGGCAGTGTGGGGACTGGTGCTGGGCACTGGCAGCATGGCTTGCTGCAGCCAGATTGCCACAGAGAGGTGTTTGTGGAACCGTGGCCTCCAGCGCTCCTCAGTGAGAAAATAACTGTTCACAGAACAGCCTACCATAGTGAGGCCAATTCTAATGCCTGAGTTCTAGTGACAGCCCAGGTACCATCCCACGTCACCTCTGGCAGGTGTCTGGGTACACCTTTAGATGCTTCCGCTTGTTTGCGTTTGTCTCATTTGCTGGTGGAAATAGTGCTGTTCACCTTCCATGTAGTTAAGTTCCATTAATTGCTGAGTTTCAATGGAGAAAGCAAGCATAAAAGCACCTGGAGATGGACAGCCTCCGGCTTACAAATCCAGGTCCCTCAAGGCTTTGCCTACTGCAAACACATTATCTGACAGCCATAAATCACCAACTTATTATGTAATGGTCAAGGCATTTCATAGACAAAGATGCATTTCACAGAGAGTATGGTTTTAATAAACAGGCAGCCTTTCAGCAGCTAGACGGGAATAAGCCAGTGATCTCAGCCCAGATCCTGCTGGAAAGGCAGTCCCAGCACAAACCCACCAGCACAGCCATCAGACTGCACGCACTCTGCCCTGAGCTGGCCTCAATGGCAGCACTGCCATTGCCTTTAGCAGGCTGGGCAAGGCCACGGGGTGAGGTATCACAGGGTCTCTGTGGGATCAGGTGTGCTCAGCCCCAACTGCACCCAGGGTTGTGCTACCCAGGGGTGCTGCCCAGATGTGCACGATTAACCTCAGACATTTCATTAATCCGTCTTACATGCTACCATCGGAAAACTGAGGGGTTCGTTGGGTTGGGTGAATTTAGACCTGAGCTCACATGTGCTAGGCATGCACTTCTGAAATGCAATGAGAAATATTCATTATTCTTGGATAGAGCTGCCTTTTAGTTCTGCAGTTATAGCAGCTGTCGTCATTTACTGCATTAGCAAGCACTGTTTCTGTGAATTTATATCATCGTATCCTGGAGTTCTTTGCCAGCAATATGCTTAACCCACTGCTGCAAAATAATCCCATATATATTGGCTACATATTTGAGATATTATGATTAGACTTTTTTAGAGGGTGTTAGGCATTATTTTTATAAATCTGGTATGTGTGTATGCACAAGGTTTTTACAATCAACCTTAAAAAGGAAAGAAATATATTCTCATTTTTTACCTTACACTTTGACATGGCTTCCACCAGCCTCTCATAGCCACGCTGTTACTGTGAAATACTTAGGAAACATCCAGATACAAAGAAGTAAGGTAACTTAGTATCTTTTTGTAAATTATGATTCTAACAGATTTCCCACTGCCTATTAAATCTGTCGTTGTAATGGAATAATAGGTGATAGAATCTGAGGATGTCTGATGAGATCAGAAGGCTGACAGGTCTGTACATTAAAGAAATATGGGGATCAGCAAGCAACCTTCCTACAGTCAGCAGTTCCAAGCCATCCTACAACGTCATCTTCTACACATTAGAGAGAATACTTAGAAGAAACCTCTGATCAAAACATCTACAAATTTCAGTTGTTATAACTACACGAGAAGTTTTACTTTCTTTCTGTACAACTTTTATCCCTCAAAACCTCAGTCTGCAGAGGAAAATGTTTTGTTCAAACAAAGAAAATATCTTATATTCCAGCAGAAACTGCAGTTTCAAGCACAGACAAAATTTTTAAGGCAAATTCATTCTAAAAAATAATTTCATAGAGGAGAATGAATCCTACCAATAATAATTACAAAATAGAGTCATAAAATAATAGAATAGTTAAATGAAATGGTACGTGTGACTATAATTTGAATGGGAAGAAATAGATTTGGGAACAGCATGTTTCTAACTCCTTTTGATAACCCTTGTAGAGTGCTGATATACAATTCATGCACAGGATACAGATGTTCCCTGCTGGGTCTCATCCACTGAAGATATAAATCTGCCAGCACAGCTCCCACATCAGTCACAGTTCCAGAGCTTGTCCCTCAAGTCAAGTTATAGCAGCTGGTGTTCAGTGACAGAAACTGGTGTGCCAGCCAAAATGGCAGCCCATGACAGAAACACTCAGTTATAAGACTACTGCAAAGTTTCTTATAAAGCTCTCGTCATATTTACTGAAGACGCTGTGAGCACATTAGATTACATTTCCCCACTGAGGCCTGGAAAACTTACGTTTCCTCTGCTACTGAAATCCAAAGACCTCTGGGACAGAGAATGCTACAGGTCTGTACTGTGATTTGGAACTTGAAGATGAAGATAGATGCTTTATTCAGCAAACAGACTGCACCTTTCAGGTAGTTTCTTAATGTGTCTGTTAAGGGACAGTAGTCTAGCTAGTTTTCCTGCTGCTTCCCTTCCTCATACCATTTTAATGAGCCATTTATTTGACAAATGAGAAGGGAGTCCCTACTGAGCTCAATGCACAGCTCTATCTGTTTGGATTTCCTGTGTGCCAACACTGATTCAACTCAAAGACACATTCCAAAGGGCTGGCAGAGAGTCGCTTGGGCATCACACAGCAAAGCAAATCCAGGAGGTGAAGGTATCCTTATTTCTGATCAGCCTGCATTTGCTCTCTCTAGATCTGCATAGCTGAGCCTGGATAAGGTTGTGAATGTACTCTCATAAGCCAGAATGTGTAGACTCTGCTCTGATCAGCATTTTAGGACTACTGCAGTGTCTTAGCAAACCGGAGTTGACCTGTTGACCCTCCTGTGACTGCCACCACACTGCTCAGTGTAACTGAGATTTCTAACTACAACCAGCAGAACTTCTCCATGCACCAATGTGCCAAGAAAGCAGAGATACTCCTTCTAACAGTTGCTCCCTGAGAGAGGAGGAAATGAGAGAGAGGGAAATGCAGAGAGAATCACAGCTACTTTGCACTACTGACTTGGCACATGTGGCGGTATCACCAGCTGGCAGAGCCTTGCTCCTAGGGAAATGCTGTGGCCACATCTCTCAGAGCTCAGTGACAGTATTGAAAAGGATACAACAAAGCACAGAGGTAGAGGTGAGTATAGTAAAACTAATCAAAGGCAAAAAATATGCTGCTATATTTATACCAGCTTCACTGCATGTTACTTAGCTCCCTTCCAGACTGGATCTCCCATTCAGAGCAAACTGTTGTGACAGACTTTCAAGAACAATAACAGTCTGAGCCTGTGAAACACTGAGTCCTTGAGTTCAGGGAAAGTTGTGGATGCTGCAATTAGACTTCTAGATAAACAAATCCTAAGGGATGTTCCCACCCAGCATTTAGCATTTTCAGTGAGTTACAGTATTGAGTCTTTTGGAAAAGTCTTAATTTGTCCTTATTTGGAATGGAAAGAGCTTCTGTCTACAAAACTGCTTTGATATTTTTAATTTATCAGCTATTAAAATCAAAGCACCGTGTTGCATCACAATTAAGTGCTTCCTGAAAGAAAAATCTGTCACCAAGTGAAGAAGATAATAATCACTGAACAAATGAGGTTACAGACGCTCTCCGGTCCCTTCAATATTTAAGCAGCAAAAAAGTGTTTTGAAAATAAAGCAGTTTCAGAAAAGTCTTGGCAATAACTGATGGTTTTCAGAGCAAACCATGTGATACGCCTCAGCAGCAGCTCTCTGGCTGCTTCGGAGTCCAGTATTGCTCTACTGTATATCCTGCTTCCTGGAATCATCTCAGCTTACTTAAAGGCATCCACCATACCTTTTACTTACGTTTCATTTGTAAGCATGGAGGAGCACAAACCATTTGCAGTCTGATCCCAAAATACTGTGCTTATCTAAAAGCACCCCTGATTTTACGTAAAAGCCACACCTTTAGCACCACAGATTTACCCGCCATCTATACATTCAGCCCCAAACTGAAAGTTATGCGTGTTCTTGCTAACCTAGTTTTATGCCTGCGTGTGTTTTTTTTAATAATAGGCCTAAATCCATATTAATGATCCAAAGAGTGACCAGGCCTCAGCACCTTTTGTCCTCTATACATTAACTATCCAATAATCAACAGTAGCTGTCCTGTACTCTGGTATCTTTGGCCTAATTCAGAGGGACAGATATTTATCATCACCCTTGAATTGAGTGACCCATTCTGACAGGTCGACATCCTTATTTATGTAACAATGTCATAGACAGTAACTGCTAATGAGTGGAGTGACACAGAGGTCTGTTAGATGGAAAGGCAGAGGAAAGCTGAAAAGGGCATGAGGGGTTAATGGGACTTTTCTGTTCCAGCCTCCTGGGATGTGTAATTATGTCCTAATAAGAAATGAATGTATTGATTAGATTAGTGTGCAACTGTGTCCGTGTGCACACGTACAGTGCCACATGCATATAGTCAGTAATTGTGTGCGCCTGTTTTCTTCCATATGTGTTTTTAACGTAAAGTATCTTTGTCTTCTGGCCAAAATCAGGCAGCGCACTCTCACAGTCCTCTTCTTGTCCTCACTGGGGCAAACTCCTTGTGAGTCCAAGTGGAGTTTATCTGAGTAAAGGCTGAGCTTAATTTCAGTAAACACCAAATAAGGGCTTCAGGATTAGGTCCTCACAAACAAATGACTTCCTATTTGCATTGTTTGGTACAAAAACCCACCATCACTTAAAGGAGCAGAAAAGCAGCCACTGCACTGTAAACAATAAGCGTTGTCTGCTTAGGAGACCGTCCACTGCACAAAGTAGGCCATGCTCATCCCTTGCTAAGTCCTCCTCTATCAGTCTGCTTACAGTAGAGAGGAATTTGGCCCAGCATTCTTTCTCATCAAGTAAAATATGTTCTCTGACAGGTCAAGGAAAGCATCCTTCACACGCTCACAAAGGCCCAATTCTCCACTGCATCTCCTAAATTTGTGCAATCTGAACTTGAGGGCGAGTTCCCTTGATGGGAAAGACACAACAGTAGAGAAAACCAGGGGAGGGGAAAAAAAAAAAGTAAAGCATGTCTGAAAATCAGAGCTGCCCATGGCTCAGGAGGCAAAGGAATGCAGCTGATAGCGTTACTCTCGCCTGTAGTGCCTTACTGATGCTGATAGGGAAAGACAGAAAGAAGAACTGTAGCTTTTCATACCTTATAAATACTGCACAAACTCCAGCTATGAACATAGCCTTATATGTCCAGTAGGCCTGCATTTGATGTTTGAGAAAAAAAAAGGGACAACCAGGGTTATCCAGTAGGAATAGACTTTTTGGGTCACAACCTCAGTTCCTTGTCCCTGGGATAACGAAGGCCATAGTAGCAGCATGCAGAAGCCTTTGATAAATGAATACCTCTAGTTGCATGCTGAAGAAATAAATTACTTTCTAGTGACTCCCTCTGGAAAGAAGCAGCATTATTAGGCTCTAGTGGGATTTCCTTCTATCCCACTCTTGACTAGGACCTTTGTGAGGCAAAGGGGGAAAAAAAGGAAAGCTGAATTCATTAGTCTGAGAGGGCTCGCTTTACCCAACTGTAATTTTTGTGCACTGTGGCTAGGATTCCAGACGTAACATTCAGGAAAGGCTGTATTACAGCGATGTAAAAAAGTACTTACTGGGCAAGATTTCTAAACATTTCTGAAATGCTTAACCTACTTAGTATAAGAACGCACTGTAGAGTCAGTGTCACAGGAGAAGCACCCCTTGAAGACATATTCTGAGTAATCTAGATTTTTTTTTTCTGAAGAATGAAAGATGGTAGGTATGGAAATGCAGCACTTGCAACATGGAGATCACCGGAGCCCTAAAGGCTAACGATTACTGAGAGATAGCACCACAGCTAAATACAATTCCTTCCCATTGCCCAATATTTCTACTTCAAATGTTCCCATTTAGGAGCACCGAGGAAGCATTTCTTAAGTGTTTTAATTTATAAAATATTTTAAGGAACATATTTGTAAAGGAGACTAGGGCTAAAATCCAGGATGGATCTAACTCTGAAGGTCCACCTACTTAAAATTTCCCTCAGGAGCGAAAATAGAGAGAAAAAGCCCGGCTCTGGCAATGAATGTAGTAGTTTTATCACTGACTTCAGTAGGGTTGAAATAGCATCTGAAATGAAAGCACTGGGGAAGGAACAGCCTAATAAACCCATGGCATTTTCTTCCACTTAACATATGAAGTTAAAGCAAGCTCAGTATCCAGAGTGAATAACGGAAATACCCTCCGAAGGAAGAATGCTGTAGTTCAAATGCAGGTCTGAACAGCAGATGCAGGGAAGTTAATTTTTCAGTGACTGCTGTCCCTTTGACTCCTAATAGTTGAGGGTGAGTTCGCATTTGAACTCAAACAAAACTGATTTTCCTATTATATTGATGGGAACTTTGTAATGCAATGCATCATCATCAACTGGCTGATTTATTTCAGAGGGCAACTTGATGCAGCCAAATTGGAGCAAGGTAGCCCAAACTAAGCAGAAATATCCTTCCCCATCCCATTTATTAGTGTCAGCATCAGCATAAGCTTTTCTCCTTAATGGACCAATCTTTCATTCAGGCCATAGAGGATCCTGAGAAAGTTTTCCTCGTTTCTTTATATTTTGCCAAACTTCTAAGTGAGCTCCTAAAAACTTATTGAAAGAGCATTACTCAGTCTGACACATTCCATTTATTTCAATATGGTGACAAAGAGGGAAGATCTAGTTAAAAATATTGCAATAGCCTTATGGGATACTTATGGGTTTTTTAAATGTAATACATCACAATAGAATACTTTGTTTTTGTAGAAGGGCATTCTGTATTCGCCAAAAAAGCTGCTGACTTAATCATTAGTTATGATGAGAAGAGATTTAGTGCTCTCTTTCTTTACACTGTCAGTGAGAACAATGTCTATGAAAAAGCCTATGCTTCCCATTATAAATCACTATAAGCTCCATGAAAATTTCTCCTCTACCCTGGGGTTTAAGTGAGCAAATACTCGGTCATGCAGAATCCCAATAGTAGCACTTCATGCTTAGCTCTACAAGTTTATGAAATGCTATGGTTCACTATAAGTCCAGGCGCTACCCCTGCATGCTATTGCCATTGTGTAGCAATTTATGTATGGCTGGTCTTTGATGAAATACCTACCAGTTTTCCCCTCTTTCCTTGCTGACTGTGTCTATTTTCGAAATGCTTTAAAAATGGAACACATTTATCAACGTTTATCACTAGACTATATTTTAGAAACAATGTACCCGCTACTTCTTCATCTTCAAACATTCAGAAGAAACCATCTCAGATCTTATTTAGGGTAAGCAAGGATTCAAAACTAAGGCCATTCAACACAGAAATAGTGTATACACGCTTCCCTTCATTGAATAAAGAACATTGTACTAAATCATCATAAGAAGACAAATTTAACTTTAAATGGTTTGGAGAGAAGTTCTGAGATTTATAAGCCACTCTCAATATAATTTTTATTAAGAAATACCCAGAACTAAGAATACAGGTTTAGAAACCTTCGACCTTCATTGCCTTGCTATTTTCCCTCCTCCCCCTTATTCATAGTCACATACACTGGCTGAATTTTATTGTATGCTTTGTAAAGAAAAAAAAGTCTTTTTTGAGCTTTCCACACATCTGCAAACATTTTTTTGTTTGTTGGCCCAATGTGACAGCATTTTCTGTATTTCCTAATTTATCAGAAGCCTAACAAGATGTTCTGAAGAAAGGAAGCCAGCACACTTTTCCTAGGTTTTAGTGCCTTGTAACATTTAAATTCATTCAAATGTTTTTTTCTTACTCATTGCTTTTTCTGTTTCTTGAAGAAAACATTCTTACTTCAGGAAAGGCAGATATTGTTTGTGTCATGCCAACAAACCGCTTCAGTGTCCTCCTTTTCCGGGTTTAATGTTTCGAGCTTTATTCAAAATTCCTACCACTGGGCTCAATTTTGAAAGGGAGGACTTTGATTGAAAGTTCTCAGCCACCCACACTGGACCTGAAAGGCCACTAGAAATAGCCCTTGCCTGCTTCATTTCTCAGGAACCAGAATAGACACATTCCCTCTGGTCTGCACTCAGATATGGATTTGGCTCAGTAACCAAATGTCAGCTGCAGAAACAGCTGGCTGCAGAACAGTTTTCGTGGAAACTGACAAAGCATGTGTCCTCTGAAAAGATATAACACCATTTCACTAATTTATTCTTATAATTATTCCGAATGAGCTTAGAAATGCACAAGAATCACTGCCTAAAGTCAAATCCCTATCCACCCTTTGATTTCAGCTTGATTATTGACATTATTATTACAAATAAAATTAATTATAAACTTATACTGAAAAGCTGTTTTTTAGATATCTGTAAGTCCCCTGTACTAAACTGTACCAAGATAAAAGCACAAGAAATGTAGATCTCTGGCGACTGTAGATCTCACAGCTCCTAAAGCTATATGCTGACAAAAGGAGTTTGATTTTCTCATAAAAGAAAGACGTGTCCTAACCTTAACAGGTAAATAGTACCTAAAGATGTTACCTACCTTAACTGCCTTATTGATGTCTGAGTTTTCAAGCAGACCAAAGCTCTAGAGGCAGGAGCTGAGCTAGTCCTTGGAATGGGCTGAAATCCTGCCTGGGAACAGGGGTTGTGCCAATGATGGTGTCCCAGCTAGGGGACAGGAGTTACTGGCACAGGCTCCCTCTTGCTTCTGTGAGGATGAGTTCTCCAAGACAGACCTGACCCTGTACAAAAATAAAGAGTGGCTGATTGAAACACAACATTTTCCAAGAAAAAAAAAGAAAGCTTTTATGTAAATAACTTCACCATTTACATACAAAGCAGAGGTGAGGCCCAAGTATGACTCCATCATGGACGGCCAGAACCTCAGACTAAACCCATCTGAAGCTTTGAACTAGACCAAAACTCTCTAAAATTCTCGGATGCACCAAATTCTCCACTGATCAAAATAATCAGCATTTGCAGTACTTCTCCTTCCTCACCAGTTCTGCAGTCCCCACAAACAATCAAGTTACTCAGCCATAACTGTTCTCTGTAGATGTGTTCCCAATTCCATCTAACCTTGCTAAATAAAATTTTTATTTTACAATACTCACTGGGATTGGTGAAATTAAAGCTAAAATTACAAATAATAAAATATACAAAAATGTAACAATTGCTGCAGTCACCTCCTTGACTGATCTATTTGATTTTATTGGTTTCCTCCGTTCTTTACTCTGTGTAGTCAGTGATTTTTGCCATCCAGCCTTTGCCATCCAACAACACCTTTTGCTTTGGTTTTGAGTCCCACGGCTTCTTAAGAGCAGCCTCCTCCCTCCCATTCTATTGCTAGCAGGGCATTCCCAAAATCAACCACTGGATCTTTGCTGGTCTCTCCGGGGCAAGGCAGGACTGAGCAAACAGAAAGCTCTCTCAAAGGATCCCTGTCCTTTGTGCAGTCTTTCTAAGTCTAAACCAGAGATGAAGAAAACAAAGCAAACGTGACCCTTGCAATTGAGAACCTTTACTGGTACAAGCAGTACTATTAAAGTTGAATGGGAACGCACATCAGAATAATTAAAGTAAGCATGAGTAGGCTTTGATTGCAGGAACTCTGGGTGACCACATTTCACTTTCCCTGTCATTGACTAAGATAGAATTTCCTCCTTCTCATCAAATGGCAGCTCTTTTATTTATGGATTATGTCTATGTTTTGTGAGGAGGTAAAGTTACTGATAAAGTTTTCCTGAGAAAACATGCTGCATTTTGTTTCAGCTTCACAGATGATTGCAGTTGATCACATCTGTTTTCCAGCAGACATCAGTGTATCCAATTAGAAAGATGACAGAATATTTCAGAGGTCTTAGGATCATTTGGTCAGTCAAAAGATTTGGGCTTTGAATAAAGAGCAAGAAGGCAAATATGGTATGAGCTATTTATCATGACAACCCTGCATGGTAAAATATTCTTTTAAAACTAGTTACACAGAGGTAATCCTTAGCTTTAAATGTGTGAAAAGCAGGAGAATATTTATTTTTTATTATCTTATAAATCACAATGACTCAGTCAGGTTTAATCCTGGCTGCATCCATTGAACTGATGGGAAATTATTGGGACTTCACAGTCAGAAACAATTTCAAAAAGGAAAAATAATTTTTAACTAAAGATTTCATATCAAGAAAAATATGCTTTTTCTTGAAAGAAAATATGAAATCTTTAGTTAACAGCTTCCACTACGTTGCTGCAAATGACAGCAAGGAAAACAAAATTCCTACAGAAATACAGAGGACAAGATATCAAATAAATTATCAATTTTTTAGTTCAAAATCTGAAAATATCTTTGAAATGTCTGTTTTTCACACAATTAATTTCTTGATTTTCCACTAGAGCTTATGTTTATGGTGTCTTCCTGGTAATCTATAAATAACTTTACAGGATCTGACAGTTGAAACCATAGTACCTCCAATACAGACATATGGACTCAGTCAGTTGAGATTTTCTAGTTATTACTTTTATGTGTTTTTGAAAAGGTAAAAAAAAAAATCCCCCCAAAAGCAAGAGAGAGCAATTGAGAATTAAGGACAGGAAAAAAAAATGAACAAACAAACAAACAAGCAAACACAGAGGATACACTGGAAAAAAAACATGTTGAGGAAAGCCAAGAGGCTTTTGAGCTAAGTGCTGCTTGTGAAAAGGCCTTTGAACAGCAAATAAATATTCTTTGTTGCTTGACGTCTGCAAGAAAATAAAGCTTTGCATATCTGTGTAAACAAATGGAACTATATGAAAAAATCCTTTTCACAAAAAGAAAAAAAAAAGGCAAAACTTGTAATTCTATAGCTAATCAATCACTTATAAAAATGAAAGAGTTAGTTAATACTAAGTTTTCATAGAATCAGAATCATTTGATCTGGAAGGGACTCTTAAACGCCACCAGTCCAACTCCCCTGCAACGAACAGGGACACCTACACTAGATCAGGGTGCTTAGAGTTCATCCGCCTGACATTTGGTGTCTCCAAGGATGGGGCATCCACCACTCTGGGCAACCTGTACCAGTGCCTCACTGCCCTTGTTGTAAAAAACTTCTTCCTTATATCCAATCTTAATCTCCCCTCTTTTAGTTTGAAATCATTTCCCCTTATCCTAGCGCAAGAAACCTTTGCATGTCTTTCAGATGAAACTTTGAACACTCAGAAATATTCTTTTGAGTGTCGTGTTAGTGACGTTACAGACATCCAGCATTAGACACTCCATGTAAACACTTCAAAGGAACTAGCATCCTCTCCCAGACTTTAAAACTCTCTGGACTTTGAAACTTTCCTTGTGGTTCATGCTCCAGCAGCACCCCAGCATTTTAGCTAAATGGAACCCCTTGAACTGACCACTTGGCCAGCCACGCTCTGACAAAAGAGAAATGCCTGCTTTCTTAGATAGATAACAGCTGGAATTAATCACATATATGCTTTGACTTAAGCACTGTGTTGGAGCACTCCTCTCATAGCAACTGAGCCCGTGCTCTGGGACTGCCAACCCAAAGCCCTAAGGAGCAAAGGTGTTGTGCTGGCAAGGTGCTGAGCCGCAGCTCTCCTTCCAGGGGGTCTCAGCCTTCCAGTGGGGGTGTTAAACTCCTCAGGACAAAAGGGGTTCTGCAAGACCTTGTTATATGTGAAACATAAATAGGTGTATTGGAGCCTTTCATGCAGTCTATTTTACTTGTGCAAGTATGTTTTTTGTTAAACACATAAAACACAGAGTGGGTTTTAATGGTTGATCAGATCCTGTTAAAGCAAATTGCATGTTTAAATACAAAGGATGAAAGGGCCTCTATTATTCTACAAATTTCTAGCAGCACTGCACCTTAAAAGGAATTTTATAGCAAATTTGTAGCTTTGCAACCAGCTCATGAACCAGAGGGCATAAAAAGGACATGTGTTCCAAGAGCAAATGCATTCCATATTTCAGAAATAATAAGTTCTTGCTTGAACCCAGATCCCAACAATGCAGGGAAGCATGCTTTGCTATCTTCAGCAGAACATTATTTCATTGAGGCTGTTAACCTGGTGTATGTTATAGACAATCAAGACATGACTAAAAAGCCCCTGCTTTTTAGAAGAGAGCCTCAGCACCTTACTCTTTAATTGCAAATCACGCAAACATTCAAGACTAAAGATACATGCAAATTGAAACACTCACCCTATCGATCAGGCTATTCAGAGGTGAAAAGAATGGAAAGGCCTAATAGCAAAACCTATCAATAAGATTTTTGAAGGAAGCACCATATCTGTAGCTGATGATGCCTTTGAGTACAAAAACATCCTGTTTATACAAGCAAGTCTTGACACAGTCAGGAAAAAAAATTTCACGTAGTCCTATAATTAGTTTCTTGCTATTAAACACAGATTATGAGATTAGGACGTGCAAAACATATACTTCACATAGCCTTCAACTAGGGGAATGCTTGAACCCCTGAAATTGTAAAAACGCTAACTGTCTTTGAACTAGTGAACTATCATGCACACAGCAGCTTAAAGATGTTAGGAAAGCAGATACAAATAAACCAGAAATAAGAGCAGGCAAATATGGAAAAAGAAGGAAAAATGTAGAAAGTGAAGGCTCCTGCAGATCAGTGTTCCTAGAGCTAACAGTCAGGGTTTAAGGAGTTATTGCTGCGAGCTATCTGCTTTGGTTCTGTGCTAGAGGCTATCACCATGAACTCTTCATCAAGTCTCTTTAGCTGCCATTAATACTGTTTGAAAACAAGCTACAGTAATTGGGGATCTGACACAGGCTTGCTCCTTGTGCCTTTCCACATGCATGAGTAACCCCTTCTGCTGCCCCAATGAGATTCAGCAGAGGTTGTCAGCTGGAGCCTTGAACACTTGGCTAGGGCAAGGGCAGACAGAGGGAGAGTACGTGATGATTTGCTGTCTTTGATGAGGTAACTGAAGTCTTTGGATTTTTCAGTGCAGAATGGAAAATCTTGCTTCTCTACTACACAGGAACATTTTACTTAGCTGTAGTCATCACTTCTGATTTCTGGCTATAGCTTTGTTTCATACTAACAGTTTACTCATATGTGCTGGAAGTTCTTGGTCCCCAGAAGAGAATTAGGGGGACCATGCAAATTAGGGGGAAAAAACATCAGAAAGATGAAAAAAAATGGTTGATTTTTAAAGTACAAAATATTGTTCTCCTATAAGAAAAGTTACACTGGATTGAAACTGCTGAATCAGTGAAAGTCATCAACATCTTGATCAACACCTGAGCTATACATAATAAGCCATAAAATATATTCTGCAAATTCAAGGGGCAACAAATGATGCAGAGCAGTATAATGGGTTGTCTGCCTCACCTCAGTTCTTGGTAAGCCTCCAAATCTTAAAGTAACTCTTCTCTGTTCTCATTTATGTAAATTCATACATGTAATCATCTCATCTCTGAAGCACTTGAGCTCTTTCCAATAGCACACCAACCTGCAATGCACTAACACCTCCACACCTTTTCCTGTGCTGAACATGAAATGTAAAAGGAATAGGCCTTGATGGGCAAGTCGAGCAGACTCAGGCGTGCACTGTGGCAGGCAGCACTCCCTAGAGAACTTTATCTCTGAATTCCGCTCTTAAAAACATTGTCTCTTGCATAGATCTGCTTTATCTGCTTAGAAAAATCTTGCTGTGCCAGAAGAGTAAAGCGACTGAGTTGTTTTTTTTTCTTTCTTTTTTCTGTGTAAGGGCACTGGCATGGCTTTGCTGAGTGCTGAGAGAACGGCCTGTAGGTTCATTTCTCTTCATTCACCTGCAGCAACCCATAAAGCTTTCCTTTCATATCTAGATGGTACTTTTTGAATCAAGTTGTAGGAGAAAAGTCTTCCAAAAATATATCATGATCCCGAATGACTTGAATAAAATAAGTCAAAACGTTGACTGCAAACTTTAGATGAATCAAAGATGAACTCCGCACGACCAGTCAAAAATCGGAGAAAACATTCCAATTCATTCGTTCCCAGTTTTCCATTGTATCCAAGTTTCAGTTAGAGTGATAAGTAGGAAAATTCCATTTCCAAGCTAGAGAGATCTGCTGGGCTCAAACCAGAGCGTGTCACTAAGCACCTTTTACAATTCATGCCTCCAGAATCCCACCACCAGTGAGAACCTTGATTTTCAACATACTGAAAGTGTAGATAAAGTCTGGATTGGTTTTCTTGCTCAAAAAGCGTTCAGATACATCTGTTGTAGAAAATCCCATGTTTTCAGTGGTTTAAATACTCACTGTAAGAAGAGAATCATCTCACATTTGGAAGCTAGATGGCTTGCATCTTTTTCTATTCCTTCCTGCCATCTGCAAGATCTCATATGGGGTAAAAACGGGAAATTACTCGATCAAATCTTCAGCTTTCTTCAAATAACGTCCTCAGCTTTCTGCCTCATGATTTACATAATAAGGAGACTGTGCTGTTTTATTACATCAGTTTCATTTCTTCAGGGAAAAAGGCTCCAGATGTATTTGACTAAGTCATTAGTGCAAACATCCCATTTTTGTAACATCATTCCATAGATCAACTGTAAAGACACACTGTTGATTTTGGCTACAGGCTTAGGAGTGGACAGACTTTGCCACTTGATCTAAGCAGCTGCCTCCTCATTACTCCCTCCAATGTCATTGTCATGGAGAGAAGTACAAACCCCAGTGGATCCACAACATGAGCGCCGATTTATAAAACCTGGCAGATGACTCATCTGATAAAAATCACCATTGTAAGGCTATTCAAGGAGTAGATTTAGCATTCCTCTGAGAGATGACTTCCTTTTGTCAGGGTGTTTTCTTTCTGTCATATGGGAATTAAATTAAATACAAAGTGCTGGATCCTGACACCTCAGCTCTGGCCAGTAGGTCTATTAGAAACTCTGGCAATCCATGTAGAGAATTGATTACTCAAGATAAGGATAATGAAAGCCCTTCCTGTCGGAACTAAATGCAACACGGAAATGTAAAAAGTGAATATATGAATGCAAGTTTTATAAGCAAAAACGCTATTAATTTTACCACAGTATTTGTTGTTTTCTCCAACTGATAGCAAAATCTTGAATTATTACTCACAACCAAAAAACTGGAGCAAGATTTCTAAATTACAGGTAAAACATTACTGTGATTCACTTTTGTGCCCTCATACTGATCATTAGAAATGGAAGATTTTAGTTTAAATACGTAATTTTAAATTGCTAGCAAATTGTTCCAAATTATACAATAACACAAGCAGCAGAAATGTTTAAAAGAATACTCTGAAATATCTGAGCTGCCGCAAAGGTCTGGGAAAGCAGATGAACAGCTTCTAAAAGATGATATCTTATTTTTGAATTGATGACTTAAGAATGAGCAACTAGTTCTTGTGAAGGTAGATAGGTTCGTACTACACTTGTGCCACAGCTTCTATTTGCTTTCTAGATGCAATTGTAAGACTGAGATTTTTTTTTTTTTTTTTTTTTTTTTTTTTGAATGGCTGGAGTTTCAAATTGGATGTGTACTGTCACATTTCCATACAATAAACATTTTGTGTTTTTCCTTTGGGAACTCATAAAGATGCCTAGAATTACATCAAGATATATAAACATAACCATGAACGATGATAGCAATGGGCAAGCAAAAGATATTTTAATAACTGACACATGGAGGAAAATTACACTTATTTGTGTCTACTGGATTAATCATAACTGTTGAGATCCTTGTTGCTGTGCAGGAGATGTGGTACTTGCACTTAATTGCATCATTTGAAAGCCTTAAAAGAGGGTATTCTAATGATTAAATCAATATAAACCAGGTTTCAGAGCCAAAATAATCAAATGTCTGACCAAGGCAAATGTTCTCAATAAACGGAGCTTGCCAAACACAAGTGCTAATTAACACCTGATTCTAATTTGGTGATTGTGAAAGTGTGGCAATAGAGCCCCATGATTTTGCAAGTGGAAATAACATTGCTTTCCTCCATTTGGTTTATCGCACGAGTTACCTTCATGGCCAAAATTCTTCCTTTTGATCCGCTCTGGAAACAATCCATCAACATTGCAACAGCTATATTCAGGTTGTACAATACTTCTCTGTCTAAGAATATGTACCATTCCTTGGTGTTTTCCCAACCGTAATGCTTCTGAATGAATTTTTCTCTGCCTTGATGTTGGTCTTAATTGAAGATTTTCAAAACATTTGAGCTTAAAATGTTACACTGACTGCAAACATCAAATTCAAATCATCACAATTTCCTTTCATATTTCCTGCTATGATTGTTTCTTATTTTAGAGGGAGGAAGAAAAAACACTCTCCCTCTCCCAGCTGAAAAGACCTCCTACAACAAAACCTGTCAAATTTTCATTCAGTAAGACATAACAAAATCAGAAGTTTTAGTATCTGAGTAATTTTTGAAGTCATTGGGCACGTGATTCATTGCTTAAATAAGAAAGTTTTTTGCCTTCTATTGCAAAGAGTTCTTTGCCTTTACAAAATGGGTGAAGACACAGGGCAGACTCAACCAAACAACTGACACTAGGGGGTATATTTGCTGACATATCAGTCACCAACCAAATGCGCAAAACGACCATATTTTTCAAACAGAAGGAGACTGAAAGGACTACTCACTTCCTGAAGCAGGTAATAAATAAGTCTGTCCAGAGCCAATAGTGAGTCTCTTGTCCGGACACCTGGAACAATTCAGACCTTGGGATCACTAACCTAGTACCATCTCTCAGAATAACTTTTCCCACAATCAATGATAATCTCAAAGCTCTTTCCACAAATGAATGATTCAGTAGCACCATCTTATCCTGAAACAAAAGTTGTGTGGAACAAAACAAAGTTAGTGTTAACTTAGGTCTAAATGTTGCAACGCTTCTCACTTACGACATCACTAAAACAACACACGCTTGATCTTCATGCGTAATGTACATAAATAATTACCAAGGCGTCCAATTCATGACACGACTTCAAAACCAGGGTTAGATATATTTAGCTTCTTGATGACTGCCACTATATTTGTTTACAAAATCCACACCTTATCTATTTGATCTATACAACAGTTAGGTTCTACCGACTTTTACACCGACTTTTAAAGTATTTCACTCAATCTCTCATTAAAAAAAAAAAAAAAGAAAGAAAGTCAAATTTGTAAGTGCAGCAAGGTCTGCAGAAACATTTACAAAGGCTCATTGGTATTTTATTACCTCTCACAGTGCAAATATATTTGACTGTGCTTAAAGCAACTGCAGTTTGTTCTTAATAAGAGTGAATTTGAACTATAAATGGCATCCCCTCTTTGGAAACAATGCTTCCTTTATCTACTTGTGTTCAAAAGCACCTACCAGGGAAACCCGACTTATCTGTTTCATCTTAAAACTGGAGCTGCCTGTCAAGCTTTGACAATCTTCAGATTCTTTTGGAAATAGGAAGCAACCCATTGTGTTCAAATTTGCTCTTAGTGACAGCTGATCCCACAGGAGCATCTAGTTAGAAAATAATTGATAGCACTTGAAACAGAAAAGATTGCAAATCAGGTATGACAAGTTTGCATTCAATGGCAGTCCTAAAACTAATTGTCCAGTTAAGGAATCAGCTTCAGAAAGAGGAAAAACTTAAGAGGAAGGAAATGAGAAGTTTGTTTATTGCACATACACTTTCATTCTGACAATATTTTCCTTTTAAAAGGCAGGTCTGGAATAAGCAGTACATTAAAGGGATGGGCCCAAAGCAAAACCTCTAAACCAAATACTCTGAACTTTATGACTCAAGCCCATCTGTAGTTTGTTATAAACAAGTCATAAGGCATAAATGAAAAAATCTGGATGCGGAAGGATAGAGGCTCGATACTGCTACTATTGAAGTTAACAGAAAATCTCTTGCTGACTACAGAGGACTTTGGAGGAGGCATTAAAATTCCTAAGTAATACTGGCAAAGCTTCAATCGTGTGCGCGTGTGTGTGTGTGGTGCTTGTGCATACACACACACAGAAACACATACACAACCCAATACTAAGAATTCTAACCCTGATTCTTCTATCAGACCGTACCACCGGATGTCAAAAATGAAGATAACATGGGAGGAAGTTTATTTTGATGAGGAAATCCCTAAATGCTGTTGAAAATATGCTTGGAATGGTTAATTAGTATGTAGGGGCTTTGGAGGAAATGATATCTTGCAGCTTGACCATCATCTTTTTGCCAGGTTTCCCTCTGATTTATCTCTTATCTCCAGGAAACTGTCTCACAGCTTCTGAATCTGCTGTTAGCTAAAAAGAGAAAAAGGACAATGACTCATTGTTGGGCAACAGGACAAGTTCTGTTTGGATTCTGAATTTCCACATTAATGCTAGTTAATGTCCTAGCTAATGTACTTCAGCCCATCCAGGGGATATCCAGGGTGGGCTCTGAAACTAACCAAAAGCGAAAGTTCCTTCACAAAAATAACAGAGAGTAAATGAAAAGAAGATATAATACCCAAGGGATGAAGATATTGAGTAATACAAAAACTATCTGCTGTATTTTCTATGACTAAGGCATCAAAAATGCCTTATTAATAAATGAAAGTATTGTAAACTGTTAAGTAGCCGGTGACAGGATGCAGCAACTGATACCCACCAGAGTTATTTCTGGCCAGGGAATACAAAGCACATCAATTGCTGCTGCTTGTACTTGAGGGGCTATTTCCATGCACTATCAAGCAAGGCGGGGTTCCTGACTCTGCAGCTTTTACTGAGGGCTGGCGACAAAGATGTGGTTAGCTCCAGGGAGCGTGCGAGGCTCTGCATCCAGCAGCCACAAACAGGAGCACGGCTGGGCAGCACCCGGCAAGCATTCAAGAGTCCCCCGCTGCTGGGCTCCAAGTTCAGCACGGATGTAAATGCTGAGCTTAAGGAAGTGCTTGGGAGGGAAGAGAATGCATCAGATGATCACTGTGCCAGCACTAATGAGTACATCAATGAAAGGATTAAGAAAGGATGGAGACATGCTGAACCCATCCCCACTCCTACAATGCTCAGAGGTGTGGCTTGATTTGGATAAGAACTAAAAATTCAGCGGCTTCTCCAAATATTACATAAAAGGAAAGAATGACAATAACACGATCTAACTGTGTAAATATTTTTTCCAGTTTCACAGACCAAATCCCAAGCATGTCATGTGTCTTACATTTTTATTCCCCCAGCTCTCTTTCCCCAGTGCTGAGCTAACATCTGAAATAAGAGTACACAATCAGTATGTTAATAATCAAGGAGTCTGCTCACTGCATTATACAGACATCAGAGGAATTTCTTCCACTGTCTGATGAATATCACAAACAGGCCTGTTTGTATTAACAGAGTCTTATGTAGCAAGTCCAAAAGTGACAAACCAAACAGTTTTAAGTGGTTGCATTCCAGCTCCAAATGTCCTGAGTATCAAACATCATTAGAAACCTGCATCCTGGCTGCATGTGAGGGAAACAAAGCCTGGTGGAGACCCGCAGTCAGTTGGACTAGACACTCAGTGTCGAAGCAGATGACTATGACAAGGTTTTTCAACTGCCAAAGTGACACTGCAATTGGGACTGCAGCTGGAGAGCCAGAAATACTGTATCAGTTACCAAGAGGGAAAGCATTTATTCTTCAGAGTGACATTTCAGGAAGGGTTTACGTCTGAGTCATCATCTTTGACAGCGTGTGTGTCCATCAGCAAGCTTCTGCAAAACTTTTCAGGGAGGTTTGAAGCTCTGCAGGTCTCTGTGGACATGACCGGCTGCCCTACGAAGTCAACAGAAAGGTTCCCTCTGGTGCCTGTGGGCTGGGAACCGGACCCTGGGTGGCATTTCTTGGGCTTAAAGGCGGTACAACTCCCAAGCATACAGCCAAACTGAATTGTTACCCGAAATCTAACATATAAGGCAAGCAGAACCAGCAAGCACAGCTCCTTCCCTGTCCTCCCTGCAGCACGTGGGGGGCAATAGCAGGAAAGGAAAGATGAGAATCATATAAATGCTCTTAAGGATAGCGGCTTCTTATTGAATATATTGTGGCAGTTTCTGTGGGCTGCTCCTGTGACTCTCTTTACCTCTTTTCCCCTCCACCATCCCAGGCCTCTGGGGGACAGGTAGCCCACCCAGAGCATGCCATGCAGTCTGTGTAGGCCACAGGGTCTGGGCATGCATGGCAGAAGGACAACTGCGAGCATTACAGGCTGCAAGGCTCACATGCCTTGACAGAAGGGAGGATGGCATCTGACAAAACTGGGAGAAGGAGTTTCATTTCCCAAAGCTTATTTCAACTAACTTGCTTGGGTTTCCAAAGGGGGCCTGGAAACTGTGAAGGAACAGACTTTCTCATGAGACTTCCTGTTGGTGCTGTATCCAGTAGGACCGGAAATATCACAAGAATAGCTTTTCTTGTGGTATTTTATTACTTCTGCTTCTGCTCCTGGACGGAACTGGGAAGTACAAGGGTGCATGGAAATGAAATATAGTGGTCAGAGAGCCTGCCAAACATTTGGAACGACAACAGCAAGAAAGGTCACTCAGTTAAGTCTCAGGAACTGCTTCCGATCCACTCTTATTTTATTCAGACACATTTATGTGATGCTGCTTTTAAAACTCATTCACTCAAGGCTAGCATCACTCTGTATTCAAACATGGGGTGTCTGTGGGCTCAGCTGTGACTACAGCTGCTGAGTTCCTATGGAGAAGTGGCTTCTGTTTCCTAAAATGTTTAACTGACATAATCCACCATCAGAATAGGGGCAAGAAAAAAAAAAAAAACACAAACACCTCTGCTACATTTCCTAGTTGTACTCCCTGTATTTCATATTCTGGCAGCAAATTAGCCACATTAGACAATATGCACATCTGCGCACATACTTTCCATGGTCCGCACCACACGGACTACCTATTTCTTGTAACTGATTTCCTGCTCAAAATTGTTTGACAAATGCTTTGTGCAGACAAATTCTGTCCAGCAACTGTTTGTAAATACGAGCCGCAAATATTTTTTCAGCAATCTCAGGCAGTGGCTGAGTGTCTGGTGGCAGCAGTGACACAGCGTGAAGGCAGCAGAGCAGCTGTGATCAGGTCCCCCAGCTCTTCCCGCCCTGAAGGCGAAGGGAGGCAGCTGGAGGGAATCCGCCACCTTGGAGCAGCCGGGAGGAAAGGGAAAGCCAACAACAGCTCCAGGCTGCCGAAAAGCTGTTCGGCGATTTACACCCTTGGCATCGCAATCAAAACTACCTAACCCACATGGGACCATCTCCATTTCCTGCTTGGTTGATGCAATCTTTGCATGTTACTCCTCTTTCTTCCTGAAGTGAATTCTGTTTTGCTGACAAACTAATTTTGTTCCATTATTAAATGAGCGTTAGCTGCTAATCAACTCTTTGTTTTCTTCAACAAGCTTCATTTGCAAGCAAACTGAATTAGAAGGGGTATGAGCACAGATGAAGAGAAATGCAACTTAAAAGCTGAGATGAGATTCTCCGAGTTCATTGCCTTAATATCTGACTCTCGTACTAAGTGCACTCTGCTCAATTTAGATTATAAAGTGGAGTTTTGCTTCAGATGCCATGTGGAATAATCACAAGTGCTTTCAAGTCCTCCTTTTTCTTTTTCTTTTTTTTTTTTGCAAGGGACATAGGCTACTTGCTTCATGCTGCTGCACTCTTCAGATGGCGTGGCCACCACTCCCAGCATAGAGTTCTCTCCCTACTTCAGCCTGAAGTCAGCCTCTCTCTTTCCCAGCTCCCCAGGCTCAGTGGCACTGCACTGCACAGGCAGTCAGCTCACCAGCCTGCTTGTCTCTATTTTCTACCCTTCCTATAAGTTGATCTTGGCACAACATCCCATAGTTTTGCATTCTTTCTCAGCCAAGGAGACGCATCAAACACAATTACCTGCCAGTAGAGGGAAAGTCAGAAAATGAAGGCAAGTTCAGGTATATCCTAGCATTGTAGAAGGATGAGCAAAAGGAACTGCTACATGCCAGGCTGGAGCCAAGCTTCTAACACAAATGTTAAGATCTCCATTTTCTTTGAAAAAAAAAAATTAAAAATAAAAATAAAAAACATCTTTCAACGCAAACTAATATAAACGGGGGAGGTCTTTTGTTTCAAGTTCAGTACTGTTTTGAGTTGACACTCTTGGACCGCACTTGAGTCATAGCTCGTGGCTACTGGTTCATTTATTGCATGCCTACACTTTTCACTGTATTAAAAGCTGATGTTCTAAACTATAATTCTATGGTAAAAGAGAATTGGAGAGTATGTTCTATTGTTGGAGAGTTGCATAATATATAGATAATTTGTATGAACATATAATAAAGTCAGTATTCTTCTCAACATAAACTGAAAGACATTTCTCAGTGTTGACAAATGACATCTGTTGAAGGACTAAAGGATTATTACAGGCCAACATGAACAAGTCTTCTATTTTTCAGTGTACTCACACATATCCTGTAACTTGATATTGACCTAAAATGGTATGAGGATGCACATTTCATCCTTCAAGATCGTGCAACAGCAGCCTTCACCTACGGCACAAGAATCGCTTGCCATCATTACTCCAGCAATGCAAAGCAACTCGATGATCTTTCCTTTACACTTAACTTCCTTATTATTCAAGTAAAACTGTAAGGGGATGCAAGGAGAATTTTAAAGTCCGTGTGAGTTCTGACTGAAAAAGACACAAAATCCCCTCAATCTGACATTTGCCAGAGTAGCGTGAAAGTTTGCAAATTCATAGTGAGATTACATGCATCCAATGCACCTTCATTTCACAGAAGGGAATAAAATGCAAGTACTGGGTAGGATTGGGTGGTCCAGCTGAATATAGCCATCCTTTTGCACGACATTTCTGAAAAAGCCTGAAACAGCGACTGTTTTTCATGTTGCTTCGGAGCCCTGAAGTGTTAATAGTACACTCACAACAGCAAGTTTTCAATGTGCCTTAGTAACTATTGTAGCTGGAGAGTAAAAAGTTTGAACAGCTGCAGATTCCATGTCCAATCTCTAGCTATGTTTTTGACAGACCTATTAGGCTTGCATAATAAATACAGAAAAGCTTAAGCAAATACACTGAATATCATTATCAACGTTATTATGCGAGCAGATTGCAAACCACTTGGCATCCTAAAATGTGTCATTTGACTAAGACATTTTCCTAACATTTTTTTCTGTTCTCTGGAGAGCACCAGCACTCCTGAGGCCTGAAAACTGCAGTGGTGCTCTGGTTGTGGATTGTAACAGCTCTAAATTTACTCACTTCTGGTACCTACAGAAAGCTCTGCTGAGACTCTTTTACTGACTTTGCTCTGCTTAGAAATCAAAGGGTGATTTCTTCTAAGCAACAGTCTTAGAAATGGTAATGTAATTGAAATAAAAATTTAAAAAGTGCAAGCTGCAAAGCTCAGATTTGTCATCCGATTGAAAACATCAATGAAACTAAAGACAGTGACCAAAAGGCTCGGGTGCACCCGGAATCAGAGGGTTTGGTTTGGCCAATTCACATACAGGAGTAAATCGTAAAGTAGGAATCTGGGTTCACGTACACATTTCCTGGGCATTTGGGAATGTTTGAGTCTGAGGTTTCGTGTTGAAATTTCAACTACTTATTGCTATGATTCTCATATCTTTGTTTTAATTCCTTTCTAACACTTCAGTCGAACACAGACTTTCAGTGAACTCAGTGCTGGCGACTACTCAAAATAGCAGCTGTAAATTAGTGAGAAGACAAGGAGCTAGAAATGGGGGGGGGGGTAAGTCTGTGGCAAAAATTCTGCAGCCAGTTCAGGTTGCACAGGACAGGAGTTGGGTTTGATTTCCAAGAGGCTCATTGAGATCTTTCTGTATTAATTTCATTTAACATGAGGGATGAGAAATATTTTCCAGGAGAGTTGCTAAGTTAAATTATTTAAGGTTCGATTTTGGAATGGATGGGGTGGATAAAACGGAACACTCAGATTGGTCAAGAAAAACAGCAGATCCTCTTCATTACCAGGTCAGCAAGATACATTAGCACATGCTTAGTTTGGAAAATGGGCTTAAATCTATCCCGAGTTTTAAAAGCCTTCAGAGATAGATCAAGAAAATGGCGGAGTGAGCCACATTGTTAAAGAGCCCAATGATGACCCTGGACTTGGGGGGCAGAGGGGAACTGGAGCCCTGCTGAGCTTGGCAGGTCCTGCTAATCCACACGCAATGCACCCCGCGGTGGTTTCTCAGCACGGCACACGGGCTGGTTCCTGTCCCGCAGCGCTCTCACAGTTCCTTACTGAGAGCTCTTTTCACATCCATGGAGGAAAGCTGCCCGCAGCCCACACGCTATCGGCATCGTGTATCTCAGGATCTAACACGTCTCAGAGCCGGTTATCGGCTGCAGTAAAACAAGCAAGATATAAGCATTTATTCCTGTGCCGTGTTTGTAAAAGCCGACTTGCTATCACCAGAACAAATGCTGCTTTCATTGGCTTTCTGGAAACGTAAAGTTTGTATAGAGCCTAGAAAATTAAATTGTGTTCGTCTGGGAGACTGCATGTAGACAAAATCTGCTTCAAAAGTCAGAAGGCCCCTGAGTCAGAGGAAAGTTCAATTAATTTGTCAGGGAACTGAAAACAGATGATTTCAATCAGCACCAAGAATGACTTCATGGCAGGCGTGCTCTGCAGAAGGCAGAGCCTGACATGCACACACACCAGCAGCCCAGCAGGGTTCACACCGCGTTGCGATGAGCGGAGCGCCCCGGTGCCCGCTGCCCGCGACACCAACCGGGCGCCGGCACGCCGCGGCGCTGGGCCTCGAACCCGGACCCACGGCGCTGCCCTCGAACCGCCGCCGCGAGGGGCCGTGCTGCCGCTCCTGAACGGCGGCGGTTTCGCTCTGCCCCATTGGCTGCGCCGCCCGCCGGGCTGGCCAATCAGCGTGCCGGGCGCCGGCGGCGCGGTGCCGCCCAGCGCGCTGCCAGCGCGCTGCCAGCGCGGGGGGCCCGAGCTCGGAGGGGAAGGGTTGCCGGTTCGAGGCCCGCCGCTGCCCGAGAGACGAGCGTGTCAGCGACCGCGGTACCCGGGGGCAGAGCGGCTCTCTCAGGAGTACCCCCGGGCACAGACCATCTCGCCCGCGTTGTAAGCACACAAACTGCATGGACGCAGTGCTGGCCATAAGCCACTCGTCAGTTAAACCAAAACCCCTTGGCTCCACCTCTGAAGATCTGAGACTCCTAGGGATTCCCATTTTGATCAGCTGAGATGACAGCTTTTGTGAATGGGAATTAGGGAGAGAGACAAGAAGGCCACAGAACAGCTCTTCAAGGGATACAAGGAAACACCTTTTCTCTTATCATATGTTTTTCTCACAAACACACATTCCTACATCCTTCAAACACAATTAGGTGAAAGTGGTGCTTATTAAAGACTAAAAAATACTTTCATTTTCTGTATGAGTTCACAAAATTTTCCCAGGTGTTAATGAAATAACCTATATCCAACTTCATATAAGGTTCAGCTTTACAACACTGGATGATTCAGATTTACAGTAACTACTGGTGCAGTTATGCTAACGGGTAAAAATAACCAGTGGTACACAGAACAATTTCCAGTTTGTAGAACAAGTCCTTAGAAGTAGCTTACTGCTTCCAGAATTTAAAGCACCAAACCTGCAACAAGTGCCTCGGGCAGCATGAGCTGCCTGGGGCAATGGCTGCTGCTCAGGGAGAGGCTCCCAACTTCCAGCAGTGCTGTGCCTCCTACCAAGGTGAACAGAAAGGTGATGGATGACTTCAGATGATAACCAACAAGTCAGAAGTACAGAAGCTTGCTAAGTAAACTATGCATAACTCATCCTATAATAAAATAAAATGTAAAATAACATCCAGAATGCACAAAATACTTCACAACTGGCCACTGTCCTTCTGTGTGAGCTACTGTCGCTCTGATTCCCTTTGGTAACAGAAATATGTTGGTGCTTTGTAGCCCCAGCTGGCACCATGATGTCCAGGATTCCCTGGAGACACAAAACATCTCCTCCTGCTATGGCCATCTCCTCATTACCCTTTCGGGAAGCTCTGGCAATTCTATGACATCCACTTGCTCTTTGAGCACCCAGGAGTTACAGCGCTCTTTTGATCAGCGTATACCTATGCAATCAAGCAAGATGTAATCTGATGTAAAATCAATTTCTCTGGTTTCTCGGTACCTGGAAAGACCTATCTGATGCAACTACTTACAAGGAAGTAAAAAAATAAAACAAAAGCAAAAATAAATAAAATAAGACAGACCCTTTAACGTATGTAAATAAGGGGCCTGTTCTTTCCTCAAAGGCAGTGACAACATTCTCACTGGTTTCAATGGAAGCAGTATGATCTCTATTCTTGAAAAGTTTTGTTTGCTGCTGGTGTATGTCAGGCTGTTCATGAATAAGCAAGCACCCTGCCCCACACGGTTTTGTTGTAAAAGCAAGAACTAATTTATATCCCATATTCTTTTCCAAGCTCGCACTCTAATGGTAGAGGCTAAACTATACAATTGTCTGAATCCGAACAGATAATCCTGCGATTCAAGCCTCAGCTATTGCTATAAAATTTTATTTGTACTATTTATGGAATGTGCAGATACAGGGGAAACTTATTTATAGCTGTTTTGACTGGTTCTACTGCGTGCTTAGAGAAGAAACCATGGAATTTGGGGTTTGGCATTTTTGACACCGGGCACATTGGAAGGACCTTAATTATACTGCCTGCCATTTGCTGCTCTGTGGTTATCAGGTCAGTCAGACATCTTGGTTGGAAGTGGTGAATGATTCTCAGCATCAGTCATGTCCCCTCCAGCTAATTATCTTTAAAATGATGTGGCCAGCTCCTCTTCTCTCAGACTGCAGGAAATACTGTCTGAAGTCACACTCTGGAAAAGAATCTCTGATTTGAAGAAGCTTTGTATTGAATTCACTGCCTGTTTAAATCAAGATAACTAAATCCTTTAACTATCTCTATAAACCTCTGTTTTTCTGTTACCTTGAACATCAGCTTCTTTGAGCTTCTTTGATGCTGGTGTTAAGTAATTACATCAACTATTATAATTTCTCCAACCTCTTTGTTATATTCAGTAAGATATAATGTACTTAATATCTGTTAAAGTTCAAATAGAGCACATACTGTTTTGGCTCGATGATGACAATGGTTTATGTGTATGGAGCCTCAGAGCCTCTAGTGATCATGAAGAAGCCACTGCAAATTTTAATTGCTTGTTCTCCAGGGAAGGACAGGGTCAGTTCCTGAGTTCCTGCTATGCTGGCTTTGAGACCTGACAAAGTACCCAGGCTGTGACTTGACATTATGCCAAATCCAGGGATAGAACTGCTACTACCATATCAAAAACATCATGGCTCTGTGACCCAAAACGCTGCTCATTCTCTTGGTCTCAATCATCCAACAGCCTGCTGAGGTTAGGTCTTCACTGTCTGTCTGTACCATTTAGTTTAGTCCTGGATCAGGTATTGCCTGCTCTTTCACAGCTGGAAGAATGCTAGCCTAAAGTGCAGATCATGGCGCCTAACAGAGTTAATAGAAATGTGATTCAGAGCTCAGACTTGATACAGATCAAATTTATGCAGCGGGGTAATTTGATAGCACACACATCCACTATTTATGGTAATGGGACTGTGTCTGAGAAATATTGTTAGTACAGCATTTTATCTGTAGTTACAGGTCCTGAACTAATAATTTATTACACTATTTTCTTCCCCTCATCAACAAGTGTTCTTGAAAATACAAGATCTTCCTTGAATTCACTCTTAGACAAAAATTACAGAACAAAAATTTTAACCATTGCTTTTTAACTATGCACTAAATTGTTCGTGACTCTCTGCTCTTCAAAGGTTGGGAATAGGCTGGAAAGTTGCAGGGTGCTTCTTGTGTGCTACAAGCACCTGTATTGCAACCATTTTAAGGTAGCATTTTTTGCTACCTATACAAAATCTCATCCAAGATAAGGGGCTATGAACATGATCCAAGAAAAGAGTGACCAAATATTCATAGGTTTTCCTTCACTTTAAGAATTAGTGCCATGCAGCAAAGCACATTGGCATATGCGAATGTCTCAGGCTTTCCTGGCTGTGGAGGTGCCATATAACAATCTTCAAATACCCTTTCCCACATGACTGCAGTTATAAGTGGAGTCAGGTGAGGCTGCTGGGCCAAGCTATGCACGCACTCGTACAGAAAAGGATGTGTTGTCCCCTGCTGCCCAATGGATGGATCTCTGTGCTGACATTAGTACAGTTGATTCCTTGGTGAGCTCGCTCAGCTCATTCAGATAATTCAGAAACATAAAGAAACAGAGGTTTTTGCTGGCAGAGGGAACTGAACTAGCTTGCCAAGGGTTCATGAGTGCACTAGTTCCAGCGTAAGGGCAATGCCCCGCTCACAGGAAGGCAGAAGATCGATTCGCCTTTCACAGGCAGCAAACTGTTCGATCACTTCAGCCATCATACACAGCCAAATGCAAAGATAGGGCACTGGGGCAGAAAAGGGGACCATTCTTTCAATAGAAATATAGTTATGCTCATTTTCTCAGCATTTCTCTCAGTATTTCCCAATATTTTAACTCTACTGCAGTATTATAGAGCCCATGGTCTTTGTCAGAAGAGAAGACACAGTAATTCAGAATGCTTCCTTTCTTTTCCTTCCCAAGAAGGTGGAAAATCATAACATACATCATAAACCAGCATTGTACTCAGTTATTTACCACACTAGTTTTATCCCCATTATCATTAGACGTAAGAGAATCCAATCAAGAATCAGGCCTCTGTTGTGCAACACATGAAACAAGCGCATAACAAAGAGCCAGTCTCTGCCATTGGAGACTTTATATACTTGGGGTTTTATAAAGCTTTCAAACTGGAATATTTTTGTTGAATCCAGGCATTCCAAAATGAAGCATCTAAAGTAGAGAAAAGAAGTTGTATTGGAAAATGTCATGATTGCATTTAAATAAATTAGCCTAGTTAGATTAAATGAATAGCTTTTAAAGAAGTAATTCTTTCTGCATTCTGTGCAGAGGTTCCATCACAGACCACCAGTATTCAAAGAGCTTGTGAGGAACAGCTGGATTGAGTGAAAAATCGAGAAACAGTCTGATATGCAGTCAAGCCCATTTAATTATGCTTGCTAATTATATTTCCCATGATAATTATATACAGTATTTAAATGCAGCATGCTATTTCCTGTTCAGAGTGATTAAAAACACCTCCGTGATTGGTGAAAAGCTCTTGGTAAGACCTAGGACATTTGAGATGCTGCTGATAAGACCTGCTCCCTTGCATCAGGAAGGGAGCCCGAGTTCCAGCAGCACAGGATCTGAGATGCAGCCGTGGGCAGATGAACCGCATGGCACCTCCAGGGCACAGCACTGCCAAGCCTGCTCCTCACCTGAGAAAAGACTCACAGATAAATCCCTGCAACTATCTGCTGTATCTCTGCTCGTGGGTCAAAATATTTAAATCTGGGTTCTTGAAGTTCAGCAACCCGCTCCTTATTAGCACATCTAAAGACTTGCAGAACACCCAGGACTCCAAAGGAGCAGAAGTCTGGGTTCCTGATTCCTTACCCCTTTCATAACTGTGCTGAAGATTATTATTTACATTTTTGGTAATGCCCGGGTAGCGCCTCGCAGGTTTTATGCTCCATACCTACATCAGAGAAGGAAGCTTATGGAGCAAAGGAGAAGCAGGCAGCAGGGGAGTGCAGTCTGGGGGAAGCAGTGTGACCCCTGGAACAGCACGTGGCCCACAGCAGCAATCTGCAGGGAGACATGAGGCCTCTCTGCATGCTGTTCTCATTCTACATCTTTCTTTTTAGAAGCATCTGCACATTTGTAGAACTACCAAACTTCAATACAAGCCCCACGACAGAACTGGAAGGGAATCCCTGCACTTCATCATGTGGATGTGGCTTATAGAAGAGAATTGGACTTCCTAAATCCCAGCCCTCCCCCAGGACAGATGGCGCAGCAAAGATCCTTTGAATAAATGTCTCCCTTTTGGTTTGCTCCATTCACACATACTATTTTTTTTTTTTTTTCCACTAGACATGAAATATTCGTCATTGTTAAGAAGGCATGGCATTTAGTTTATAGGCATGTTCTCCTGGACAAACCCAAAAGTATTGCTTCTTGAAATGTTGCAAAGGAAAATGCTTCCAGGAGTTGGCCTTTGAACTAAGTTTCTGCTTCATTTAACCAGTGAATTTGACAGCAGTAGAGCTCCTAATTTCTCCATGGAATGAAACACTTTCACTTCTGATCAACATGGGCTAAGTGTTTTTGCAACACCGCAGGATAGTCCACGGAACAATATTACATGAGATCTAAACAAGCTGAACATAATAAGGATTTCTCAGGACAACTACAGATCATCGTCTAATTAGGCAGAACACAATGGGAATGTTGAACAACGGTTGTTACTATGGATGCAGCTATAACCTCAACAATCAGAATGGAAATACTAACCCCTCTCTCCTCAGGAATGCTTCTTATCGGCATCTGAACCAAAATAAATGAAGACAACCTCAAGCCAGCTGTGAGCCACCCTGGTGGACTGGGCATTTTTCACAGGAATGGCCAGAAAGGGTTACCAGCTCAGTTATCCAGAACTCCCACTTACTGGGGATGGGAGCTGAACGTGTGTTAAAGGCTTCATTTAGCTTCATTTAACATTCAATAACAGGAAATGCAGTCTAAAAGGTAAAACAGCACAATAAGATGCAAACTTCTGTATGTAGAAGGAATACGGTCATTTACTGATCTACCCATAAAGGTATTAGTACATAATTTAGCAAATGTGAACTGAAAGTAGAAGGGAGATCTCTTTTAACAATTTATCTGATTATTTTGGCCATACTTGCAATGTTAAGTATGCTAGATAATCTGGTACAACAAGAGGCAGATTATTTCTTATGCCGGCATAACTCCTGCATAGAGGCACTGTTTACTAACCCTAAATAATTCCAGATTTACAGCACTCTGACAATAGTACCTGGCCCAGAAGCACTATGCAAGGCAAGTATTTGCACCTGGGAGTATACAAGTACCAGAAACACCAGAACCTTTAAAAAAAAAAACAATAAAAAACTATCATTCAAACTGGTAAAGATGTGTGCCTTAATTTACTGGTTTGAGGTTTTCCAGTTAAATTCCCAAACTCTCTCTTTTATATATTACTTTTTCCCATCTCCCTCGCTCTTTCTGAGTGAGAAAATATGCCTTTTAGGCCTTTGAAAACATTTTAAACTCAGAACTAAAGCTCCATTCCCATCTCAATCCCATGAACCAAGCTGCTTGCACTATTTCAGCAGTTAATTAACAATGAATGCCTTCCTTTGGAAACTGGGTGAAGCAGGGTGGGGATAAAAGATGAAGGCTGAGGACAGACACAACAAGAATGGGGAGGGAGCAAAGTGGGTGGCTTATCAAATTCCACAAATACCAGACATGGAGAGGTGTTGATTTGTTGCTGGGAAAACCCTGTTTGTTTATGGAGTTTAATCACCTGTTGTATGTTTGTTGTTTGAAACATATGGGAGACAATGGGATTGTTTGCCTGCGATGTACTGAAATACAGTACAGTAAGAGCTGTACACACAGGAATTTTAAATCACTGGTATGTGTAAAGTGGGATAACTCAGATCACTAACAGCTAGCTTCCTGGTCAGGCCGTGCAAAGGAGGCAATGAAGAACGTGCCCAAGGTTGACAGTCAAAAGAATGCTTTGTTTGTGACCCATAAAATAAATATAATTCTTGGAGGTGAGGCAAAGAATGTTCAAAACAATGCCTTCCACATCACCCTCATATCTGTCAGCAAGGCACTGACTGTCACACAGTTGGGGCTTCTTTTTGTTGTATTCTCTCTTTTCTCCTAAGTTTTAAGTGGCAGCTGGACTGGATGGGCAAGGACAGAACTGTCTGCATCATTGTAAAAGAAAACCCAGCCCAAATCCTGTGTCTGAGCAATTTCACTCTCTGGCTGCTTGAAGCAGATGACATTTTCGCATTCTTCTCACTCACCTCAGAGAGCACAATTCACATTACATTTCACATTTCACAGTAAGGGCTCTGCTGCTGGTCTGCAAAGGAGCACTCCTACCTTTCTTTTATTACTCTGGTCCCAGCCTCCTGTTAGTTCTTTTTATTCACTTCACTTCTATCTGATTTCTAAACACAGAGACATTTCTCTCCTACCACTGGAATTCACACCTCTGTGTTCCTTCTGGCTTCTGTAACATTTTTCTCTTCTTAAAGTTCCCTATCCTTTCTGCTTGCCCTCAGGACACATATTGGAACATAGTGATTCTGTAAAAATGCATCTCCTGGACAAGAAATCTGGCAGTACATCTCTCCGGCTCACCTCTCAAACACAAGGCTGCTCCAAAAGTAATGCCTCCTATTTTATGATGCTGACCCACAACATCAGAGACCATGTTGGTGGTGTGGCAGTAGATGTCGAGCCTTCCCACCAATATTTTGTTACATTTTCTTGATGGATGGCAGCAGAGGGGCAGTCTGACAAAATGGTGTCTGATATGGAGGTGCGGATGAAGAAAAGGTATGGCATTGAATTCCTCCTTGCAGAAAAAAATTGTACCCAATGACATTCATCAATGCTTGCTGAACATTTATAGCCACCACACAGTGGATGTGAGCACAGTGAGGCGGTGGGTAATGCATTTCAGCAGTATTTCAGCAGTAACAACTGTGGTGGATCACCTCTGCTAGTGCAGATTGCTATGTGTAGCATGCAGGCTCTTGTCTATTGCTAGTGAAAATACATAGGTAATGGTGGTGACTATGTTAAAAAATAGTGTTTTGTAGCTGAAAATTTGCTCTATCAAATTATTTTGCCTTTCGTCTGTGTCATAGTTTCCACGGAAATAAAAAGGAGGCATTACTTTCAGAGTGACTTATCTAATTTAGCTATGAATGTAACTCATAATGTAGCTATGAATGTAAGCACAACAGGCTTAAGCAGTGCTTTCTCTTGCAAACCCACTCCTTTTCTCATTCATCACGCAGCTCAGCAACATCTTAAACCATTTCTGAAATCTTATCATACTTTATTCCTCCACCCCTGAGCTCTGCCAAGATGCTGGCTCCTTCCTTCAGTTGTTCAGGGATGCCAGCATCCCTCAGCCTTAAGTCAAACCTACAAACATGCACTTCTGTGCTTTATGTTTTCCCCATAAATGTCCGTAAGCTATTCAGTTATCTTTCTAACAAACTTTCTCAGAAACAATGTTCACAAATAACCTCATAAAGAAGACTGCATAAACTTACCTCAGACGGGTTCCTTGAAGCAGCCTTTATGTTCATATGTAATCACTTTGCTCAGTTTCAGCTTAGCTCATAACCTCTTTGGGTCAGGGACCATCCATATGTACAGCTCTTAACACAAATAATTCCATACATGCATGGAAATGCGTCAACATAAAATAAAACAAACATTGAAAAAAAAAGCTTTTCTAAGGATCTCAGCTCTTATTCACAGTTTAAAAGAAGCTGTTAACTCTGACAGTCTAGAAAAAGAAAAGCAAGCCAGTTCATGGTCATTGAAAGGCTCTGAATGAGAGAAAACATCTTTTTTTCCTTAATATTAATTTGGAAGCTAACCCCCATCCCCCCATCTTCTGGGCAGTCTGATTTATGAGTTTTGAATGTTTGAATGGGGTTGGCTGTTCTGTGTGAATTAAAAAAAAAAACATCTCCTCTGAGGGACAAGTTCTTAAAAAGTTCATACTTTGTTTCCAATTCTTATAGCTAATAAGCATTTATTATTTTGTTAAAAGTGGAGGAAAACAACATCAGCATCACTTAAATGATGTGGCTCACGTTGTTGACATGCTTTGATAATAGCAACTGTTTTTGTGGAGTCAGAATAATTAATGATGGAGGCTAAATGCTGTCCATGGAGCATCATATGTTATATCTGTTTTGGTGAACCTAGACTTTAAACTGAAGTTTGGGGTTTAAACATGCTAATTTTGTGGATTGTCGGAAACTACAATCCAGATCAGGACTCAAAGTTTGCGGGCTTTGTATCTTTTTTAATAGACAGCATTAAAGCCTGAGCCTTGAACACCTACATCTCTGGATATCATAGAGGAAGAGTTCACTTTGTAGCACACAGCATAAAACCAAAGTGGAGGGTTTCTGAGTTATACACACAGGAGAAACTGGGCTCGTCAATGGACAGAAAGTTCCGCATGAACTGGAAACTGTGATCTTGCATGGTATCTGAATGAGGTAGCAGCACAAATGTAACCACATGGAGGTGACTGTTTGTGTTTATTCTGCTTGGATGGATGATGTAGCAGATGTTCAGATTTCATTTAATATTTTCTCCGTTTGTAAGCAGTGTGATGCTCAGAGTCATGGACTTCTCAGCTCTAGTCTGTCAACAAGTTCCTGGTAAATTTTCAAATGCATTTATTTGATGTAGGAACTCAAATTCTGTTTTTTCAGAGGAATTTGTACATGCCTGAGGAATGCGTGAACTTAGAACACCTAGGCAATAAATCCAGCTGATTTTAGGAAAGTTCCGAGGTAGCTTTGATATTTTGAAAATGCAAGCCTTTGTATTACGAGCTGATTTTTTTCTCATTTCCCTCACTATTACAATGAAATGAATCTTGACCATCTGTCATGATCTAAAACATGTGCTGGAATTCAGTCAGCAAAAATGGAGCAGTGACAGTCACAGCTGACATCTAACTTGCTTTCCCCCACTGACCAAAATGATGTTTCTGTATTTATTTCAGTGAGAACAAAAGAAGCCGAATTCACACACCTGAAGAATGAATTAATCTGCTAAAGTTTCCCTTGGGGCAGGTATGGTGCAAGTTGAGCTGCTCCCGTGTAAATTTGCGTTTTATGTCTTGCTCCTTCTCTGACACTGATACCTAAAATGTTGCAAGACAAAACCATGCTCTGGGCTCACCAGCGCTACGCTGCTTTCACTGAGTCCCTGCACGAAGCCCAGCCAACGCGTTGTAACAAAGACGTGTAGTTATTTCTACTGCTTGGCAATTCAGACCAACTCTTTTTTGCTGAAACCGTAAAGCTGATTCTGGTTATGAAGTGGCTTCCCTGAATCCAAGTTTCACTTTATGAACACCAATGTAAACCCGTTAAAGGTGGTGGCAAGTGACAGAAGGGTGTGACCCTCCTCCTCAGGACACTGGTCTCTTGAGGTCAGTGTTCTGCTGTTTCAGGTACTGCTCAGCATCAGCCTGCGCTAGACTGTCATAAACACACAGAGGCATGTTTATCCCTTTGGAATGCCAAGGCCAATGTTTCTAGACACTTGGAAAAGTTGACCCACTCTGGAAGCATGTTTTCATGCAGCCCCTTAGTCAGCAGCCACATAGGGCCAGAGGAAAGCAAGACTCAGCTGTAATTTTGGCTTTAGGGATAAATGCTCGCTCCCCTGCTCTGGAGGAACTGAGCTGCTGCCAGCAATTAAGACACTGAAAAGCAACTCCTCCTTCCCTAGAGAGTGCAACCCCTTGCCACCAGTAATTGAAGCTGCTCTCGTGGCTGCGGTTTTGCCAGCCCAGCCTTCCCACAGCCCTGCCAGAATGGTGTGCTGCTGCTTCTCGGCGCTCACTCCAGCGCTGTGACACACCATGCCTCCGCTACGGCAGCGCTGCTATTGATGCATCTGTGCAATGAACTGGAGCAGGGAAGAAGTCCAGCTTAAAAATAGCCTGGCAGGGAAACACTTAGTTTTTTGTGTGTCTTCCTCCAAATTGGATCAAATTCCTGATCCGTTTCACAGCAGAGCCACAAACCAATATGCCAGGAGAACTGAGGGGCCCGTGCACTGCAGGAGGGAAGATGAAACAAGCAGTAGGAAAAGGCTGGAAAGGGAATACCAGAAGCCAGAATTGGTGCTGAAGACTTAATCTCGTGAAACCACAGTCTTGCTCTTCCAGCCAGGAAAAAGTCAGCAGCTGCTGACCAGCACTGTTTTTTCTAACGCTTCAGAGCCCCCTTTGAACTCATTCATGGTCCTTGGGGGATTGAAGCCCACAGTTAGGGATACTCTGCCCTGGGCTGGCCTCTCCGTTGCAGAACACTGGGACCAGTTTTTCAAGGAAAAGACATTTCCCTAGCTGCTGGCACACAAAAGCTATCTGCTGGGGAACTTGCCTTTTTCCATGCAGTGTGGTGAGAAATCCCAGGAATTCTGATGGGGAAAAATGCAACTGGTCAATATAGCTCTGGCTAGAAAACGGCCTTCCCCTGCAACACGTGTTGACAACGACATCCAAGAAATACTTGAAAAGATTCACGGCAAAAAATTGGTTTTCAGACACTTTGCAATGGCAGAGCATTGCCCTGATAACAACAACAACAAACATTTCTCAAGAGAACTTTCAGTCTAAAAGTGTTGGCCAACACTACTTAAAACACCACGGAAAAGGAAAGGTCTTGTGTCGAATCGTTAGCCTGTAATGTCCAACAACTTCCTAAGATTCATAGGGAAATGGAATGATTTGTGACTCATAAGGAAAACATGAGTTCCTTTTTTTTTTTTTCATTTCAGAGTATAAACACAAAGATGTTTGTATGAACAAGGAGCTAAACAAACGTTTGGGTTGTTAGTAGCAGATATTTCATCCACTTTGAAACCTGAATACTGTTTTTGTGAGATGAAACAGACAGCAGCAGGATTTGGTCGCAAATTATCGATAGGAATATTCATACACATCTAGTTGCTGGGGCAAAGAGGCAGGCAGAAATGAATGCCAGATTCTTGGAAAGACTTGCATATTCTACAGAAGAAATTAAAGCCATGCTGTCTAAAGAACATTGTTTAATAATATTCTTTCTTGCTACCACCCCATGTTCTTTTGGTTCTTTTGTTATTCAATGTTCGCATTCAGCACAGATATTTAAGTGCATGCATAATATTAAGCAAATGTTTCAGTCCCATTGGCTTTAAAGTTTTCAGTTAAAAGTCCTGAAGTTAAGAGCATATTTTAGTGGTCTTCTGAACAGGATTTAAATACTTTTTTTCTTTTTCTTTTTCCTTGAGCCATGACATTTAGCTAGAAGCTAAAAATTTGAGTACATCATGTTGTAATAGCACCAATTCTGATTTAGACTTTATTCTAGAAGAAATAATAGGCTCATATTATTTAAATGCTGTCCCCTTCAATACAATCCATTCCTCAGTACAAGCCGGTGAAAAAAATTAGTCAACTCTTCTAAATGAATTTCACAATTTCATGTATTTTCTAAAGTAACATAATTAGCTATTTGTTGCCATAAGTCTTTTGTTTCTCTGAGCATTTATTTTATTAAAATGAGGGTTTTTTATTTAATCCACTAGCAAGTAAAATATAATTAAAGTCAATTTGGATGCCCTAACAATTCCATTTAAAGTGATGAGATTTCATCTGGACTGTAGTCAGTGCTCAAAATAACAAAGCTTCTACCCTAAAAGAGAAACACAGATTTGGCTGGTTCTACCACATATTATTTCAGGCAATGCCCAAACTTAATAGTTAATGAAGAAGAGGGCCAGGATCTGTCTAAGGACTCTAGCAAATGCTCCACAGGCTTTCAGCAGTCCATAAACCACAGCAGGGAAAACAGAGATGAGAGGCAGCAGAGTGGTACAGTTTATCTGACTCGGTTGATCTAGTCCAATTGAGGGGGGAAATGTGCCATTAGTTAGATTAGATTAATGCAGCTCTTATAGTTAATTTACTAAGCAAATTTCCCTTTATGTCTGCTTTCTTTTCTCTTTTGTCATTTCCCTTTTTTTTTTCTTTCCTTTTTCTTTCTGTGAGAAAAGACGCGAGCTCTCTAGCAAGGAAAAGAGAGAACACGTTAAATACCTCATTATCTCTGAGATCTCTGTTGATTTAGACTTCTAGCAAGAGAAATGGAGTTCAGTTCATCTCTGACCGAACTGACACTGCAGATAACCCCCAGCACATCCATCTCAAATTGTCAGCTCAAGACAAATTACCTTCTCTCCAGGATACTCTCTTTCACTGATTACCTACTACTCAAATTAAATGCCATCTGACTTCTGAGAGTCTTTTGTTTGTCAGATTCCACTGGATTATGCAAAAATGATGGGGGGGAGAATCTGGTGTGTTTGAAGTCTTGAGAACAGAGTGCGCAGGCCCTGCTTCCTCATCCAGCTTTGGTGGAAGAGCCTGGATTTTTCCTAATCTCTTTGCCACCCCACGGTATAGTAAACTTCACTGTCAGTAAGAAAGATAAAGCCTAAAAGTCTCCCGAATAATTCCCTAAAGCAAGAAGATACTGTGAAATCTGAATGTTTGGTGACAAATATTTCACACAACTCAATCCAAGGCTGAGATTGGAATAAAACCCCCAATTTTCATTCAGTTTAATCTTTTTCTTCATTCATTTATATTTAATTTGTTAGGAAATAATTTTACGGCAGAACTAGTAATTTTAATCATGTTTACCCAAAGGTTTGTCTACAACACTTCTGGACTTACTTCATTAAACTGTAGAATTGTTCGGCCCAATACTTTGCATGTGTTCATCTCAGGCTGTTTTATGTGCTTCTCTTCATTGAAACTTTTCCATTTTCCAAAACAAGATAAGATGAAGAAAAAGCTATTTAGGTGTTTTGCAGAAAAACACTTTCAAGAAACCCATACTTGAGAGAAGGTACTTAAATTACAGCAGATCAAGGGCTGCCTTTTGCCTTACTGTTGAAATTTTGCCCATATTTGGCTAATTTACAAAGAATTCAGAAGTTAAAATCTGCCCAGTGTTCTGACAATGCAATGAGAAATTTATGGGCTAAAATATCCATCCATTATCAGCAGGTATGGAGGATAGTTTATGGAGGATACTTTAGTGTGCACATTCCTGACACAGACTACAGGGCTCAAGGGCCTCCAAGCTGACCCAGCTGTAGGATCTAAAAAGCCTTTGGACACGCAGGGGCTGTCCAGGAGCTTCCATGCAGTTGTTGCTCACGGCAGCTGGGGGCTGCTGTGGTGTTGGGCACAGACTGCTGTGGTAGGAGCACTGACATGCCAGAGCATGCGTTGGTTCTGGCAGCATCCAGGTTGACAGCCAGCTGGATGGACAGATGAGCTTTCCTCAGTAAGGCCAGCAGGAGCTCTTGCCTCAGTCTGCAGAATGATACCAGATGTTTTTAGATATAAAGCTGTGTTATTAAGCTGAGCACTTTGGAAGAGAACCTCTCCAGTGCTCTATTAGTAGGCAACCTTGAAAGTAATTAAGTCACATGGTGAGGCAGAATCCCAATTGAAAGTGCTGTCCTAAGGTAAGTGTACTTAATTTCCATCTGTGGGAAGACAAGACCACTATATGAAACTAGTACTGCTAAGTGTGATGGTTCACATTATAGAAGCTTGGAGACACACAGACTATTGTGGAAACACTACGCCCACGTGATATCATAGATGGAACGGGCTGAACTGAGACTACAACGTTTCCTTGATTCTGGGATTTCATATTTGAGCATTAGTCTGCAACAGGCAAATTCTTGTATGATTGTTTTGTGTTCATTATACATTCACAGGCAATTATGATACATCCTGCATTGTTTAGATAAAATGACTGTGGAAGCTTGCACTCATTTTCATACTCATGTAAATGTATACATATGCTTACACACAAAGATGAAATTTGTATTGGTTTGAAAATACACTAGAGTTGGGATTGTTCTTTGCCTGTTTCATGATGAATTTCAGAGCAAGGGCGCACCTACACTGCTCTCAGCATGAATTTTGGCTCTTACAGCTACATCAAATCTACAGTTAGATAGCTCAGAAGAGGCACAGATTGCAAGGGTACAGGGTAGGTTAAGTTGCATCCCAACTAAATATTCACTCAATCAACTACAGCTGAAATGCAGCACCTATTTTAAAGTTCCAGTAATATCTTATACTATTCTTGAACATTTACATTCCGTGATTTTCTAGCACTATTTCATGGGTAGCCTACTGATATCAATAGCCAACTGGGCAATTCCAGTGAATCTAATGAGAGATTTGCCAGATGAAGCAGTTAAATTTAAGTCCTATGGTATATATCCTTTCTTTTGGGAAAAGAATAGTTTTGAAATTATGTTAAACCTCATTTGCCATTTCTATTTGGAGAAGCTAATCATAAAACAATCCTCCAATTAGCAGATATTATTGTCTTACAGAAAACAAAAACAAAAAACTTGATTTCTGATCATTGATTGATTTAAGGTAAAAATTAAACTTTTACATTCTAAAATTATTGCAGAAAAGTATAGATACAATTATAATACCAATTGCTAATGAACTGTTGATAGAAGCACCACATTCACGCAGTTAACTCCCTCATTTTTTGGTATGCTTAAATGTTTTCCTTAAATGAATCTTTGAAGATTTCCACTTCATTAGAGAATGAAAGCTCCTGGTGGTAACATCTCTGGAGATGAGACAGTGATTAATCATCACACCTTGTCCTTGCCAAACTAAGAGAACATCAGACAACTGCGGGGAGGATAATGGTTCCACAGAGGACATGAAGGATTTTATTTTGCATAAAACAGCAAAGCTGACAAGTACTCTCATCACCCTACTCTAACTTGAGCGTGTTTCTCCCATACTCCAGCAGCATACCCCAATACACTTGTATTCTTCTTCTGGTTCCATGAATTCCTTTCTGCTTACTGGCACAGCTTGGACAGGATGGACATAAAGCATCCTCACCCAAAACAGCATATTGCTCATTGGCCAGAGAGCCCTCTTGGGAAGTGGGACATGAGCCCCAAGTCCCCCGAGGCAGAAGAAGAAACCGAACCCTGATCTTCCCTATGCAGAGATCAATGGTCATGGGCCCCCTGCGTGTCCTAAGTCACAGATTTCCCAGGGCTGCTGAGGCTTTGGTTGTCCAGCATCCTGCTAACCCAGTTCTCCCAGGCAGTCCCATTGCCTTTGTATTCTGTCTCATAATTCTGGCTCCCTTCCGGCCACTGGGAGCTGACATTCCTGGTGTCCCTTCTGAGCTTCTGCGTTCTACAGAGTAAAATTCAGTAACTAACCTCTCTGGCATCCTGCTTGAATACTCCCACTGGCAGGAAAAGGATGAAGATAAATAGACATTCCCATAAGATTGCCTTGTTATAAGTGCAGATCAGTCTGTCCTTCCACAGGCCCAGTACCGCCTTCTTATCTTAGCCATCTGTGCTATCGACATGAAAATGGCATTTCCAAAGAGAGAAATTCCTCAGGAGAAATCACCTTCAACAAATATTTCTCACATCAGCAGAGGAAAACCACCAGAAGCTGACATCCTGCCCTGGTAATATAGTAATACTGTTCATTTAATTTCATGAGTGCTCTCATCACAGCCCATCATTAACATACAACAGCTTTCCAGGATACAATCCACAGACCAGTCTTTCTATTGCTTACAAATGGAGTTAAGAGCTTCCACAGCCGTCCCTCATGTTAAACTCTCAGCATGTTCCCCAGTATGTTTTTATCCTAGGCCAGCTAATATCCTTCCATACAACGCTCCAGAACAGTTTGAGGAATCTAATGGGACAAGCATGGTTTCTACTAGGTAGCATGGATAAAGATAGTGTTATCCATATGGACATGCAGTCATACCCTATCACTTGAACAGAGTAAGCAGTTTCTTCACCATTTTAACTGTTGGTAAAGCCTAGCTCAGGTCTATCACTATGGAAATCTGAGGTCATTCAGTACATTGCAGAATTACATGTTTAGCTGTTCATAGCAGCATCGTCTCCCTTTGGCTTTACATCTCCTTCAGGACACGTTTGCCATACAAAGCTAAACAGCCATGCTAAAAACAACTGCAACTGTGGATACTGTTCATATGTTAGGACTAGATGACCATTACAAAGGAACTGATAAGAATGAAAAATCAGAAAGGGTTTTTCAAAACAGAAGCAATTTGGAAGAATTTGGTTAGTATCTACATATATAATTGGGAAAAATTTGGGAAGAGCAACCAAATCAAGCTTTCTGCATAGAACAATACTGCATTGGTGTGAATATGCCTAGATGCCTTCAGTGCCTTTTGCTTCTTTAATTACACCGACTCTGTAACAATAAAAAAGCCAACAATGTTGTACATGATAAAAGGAGCATTTGCAACTAAAAAGAGTATTTTCACATTAAGAAACCAGTTGGTTATCCAACCACACTAAATATTTATAACTGCTCTACAGTGAGAAAGAGCAAAGAAGATAGTAACAAAAAAGAGGGAGGGAAGCTTAAGTAAAGCTTCAAAGGCAAAACTTTCCACTGTGGTTGAGCTTGCTAGTGAGAAAATAGAGGGATGGAAACACCTTGTCTATTATCATTACCAGGTACTAATGAATTTTGCAAACTTGATATTGAGATTCATGCCTAGTAATCATAATGAGGAAAAATGTTTGGAGCTATTTTAATTGCCTTTTAAATCAAGTGGCTTTTAATTCAGTGAATCTCTGATGGGCACTGTTGATAACCCTGGGCTCAAGCTCTAGTTTGAAAAACTCAACACCAGCCAAGTATTTCCATTTCGAGCAGAAAAACAAAACAGTAACGAACAACTCTGAACTGTACAGTAAAAGCACTTTTACTGTATTGAAATAAAACATCATGAAACAATGTCAGCAAAATATACAGTAATCAACTCAGACAACAGGTGCTAGCACTGCAGGAAATGCAAATTAATCTCACATTCTACTGTCTTTAGCCCACTCATCTGCATTTCCACACCAAGCAACTGTTACAGAGCCAGTTTCCAAGCACATTTTTTCCTCATATTTCTTCAGGAGTTCTTTAGTTCATTTCTACTTACTTTGCAAATGAAACTGCAAAATCAAATGCAGTTCAAAAGACAGTAATGTGGAAACCAAAAGGGATCTTTCTGTTTTCCCTGACTGTTGCATTCTGTTGCATTTAACATCTAATATTGAAAGCTGGAGGTAACCACTCAGGTCCCAACCTTTCCTTCCTCCGCAATCCCAGCTTAACAATTCTCCAAGCTTCCCTTAGTATTCTTTTTTTCCACTTCATTTTGTAAGTCTCCTCAGTTTTCTCTGACAGAGACTTCTATGAAGGGATAATAAAAGGAATCTCCTAAATATTTCTTGTGTTCTGAAGGTGGAAATTATTCAACCAGCTGCCAATCAGCTCAACTGCCCTAGAGGTCATTTTGTGCTACTAAAGTAGCACAAAGTATCTACCAGATAAATTGTGCCCTCACATTCTAATAAGTAACGTCCCCATCCATGTAACACAGCAGTTACAAAATTACTATGCAGTGTATAATACTAATGACCTATATGACAAGTCTTCTACTTGTAAACACTTCATATAAAAATAATAATAATAATAATATATATATATATAATTTTTATTTGGCCACAAAGGGATCTTGCCTAAGATTCTGCACTGAATATAAGAAAAAAATAAAATGAGACAGCAGCCTCTGGTCCTAAGCTCCTCATCTTTCTGTTATTCTCACTTAAACCCATTAGAAAGACCTGATGATCCGGCAGAGGTCAGGAAGGTGATGATCCTTTGCCTAGCAGTTGGGGCAATGTTTGTTTGTTTGCTTCTGTGATGGTAAATGGCTTCAGGAATGTCCTCTCTTGTAAATAGTCTCATTTGTGGTTTGTTTATGCCCTTGAAAAGTCAGCCCAAAACATTGGGTTTCAATGAACAATATAAATTGTGCAGGTGATTTTATTTTATTTTATTTCTTTAAATCTGAGATTTAGGAAAAAGAAGAATCAAAGTATGCCAGACATGAACGCAATAATGGCAAATGTGTGGTAGATGTGGGTCAGCCACCATACCCAAGAATTTGTGCTATCAGAGTATTCCAGGAAACAACCTATACTGCAAATAAGCTCAGTACATGTGGGTGAGGTGCAGGGCTGTGTGAAGCTGAGGTGCAACCAAACCAGAACAGCCACTGACAGCAGTGTTGTAGCTGATGGTAACAAGGCATCATCTCCAATGGCCTCATTTCAATTGCAGTGAGTAATATTCAAGGAAAAGGAACTCAAAGGAAACGTAAGAGAGCACAACCTCCTGTAGGTCAGTCTGACATTGTTGTCTTGCTTGTGGGAAAACATTCCCAGTGAGGAATGGCCTTTCTAGTCATATAACAATTCATAGTCAAAATAAATGGAGAGAAGAAACTGGATAATGGCTGACTGTGAGTACTCCTGCCTGTCCTACAGGCAGCTTTTCGGTTTTATCCAATCCTTTAGTACACAAAAGGATGTATGAAAAGACTCTTGGCATTACCTTTGTTAATGCATCCAGGACCTTTCGCTAAACACAAACAAAAATTTAGAAGGCTGTTTTATTAGCTGTCTTCAAAGGACTGCATTATTCTTAGACCTATGTGAAAGGTTTGAGGAGATTGTTCTCAAGGCTGTAGGATGATTTCTCACAGTTAGAAGGAAAAGATTTTACTTAAAAACGTGTTTGGAAACAGTACTTTTATCAGAATTCACATACTGCAAATGGAAGAGGAATCCAGCGTCGCAGGGGTTAGAATGACTTAAAAGCAGGTGCTGGTAACAATGTAAGTGGAAATTAGTTTGGGGGAGTATACGTGAAAGGGACAAATGCTCTGTTCCTTAATACTGTAGCATGGAAGAAAAGAAGCCGTTGACATTCCAGAGGCGGTTGAGTTAATCAGTAACACACCTGATTAGTGCCTTACAACTTCACACCGCAACAAAGTTCCTCTCCCCCACGGTTTCCATCCCCAGTCCATACGGTGGGATGGGAAGATGCTGCTTTCTGGCCTAAGCGTTCCTGTGCAGCACAGGACAAAATCAGTGGAAACATGCGGAAGGCAAAACACCAACTACTTGAACTGAGATTTCATGTGGAAATCACCGATTGCCGTGCTGCAGTTTGTTGTGTCCACGGGTACGTCTCATTATCAGAGATTAAGGGTCATTGAAATCACCTTATGTTTATGCAGATTAAATGTTGCCGGGGGCTCCTTTGCAAATTGGGAGTGCGTTCCCCTGCTGAGCAAAGTTTAAACTGTTCCTCATGTGTGTGACCTGAGCGTAGGGCATTTTCAAACACCTCAGCAGACATTCAGGTCAGAAGACATTCTGGGGAGTCGAAAAAGTAGCAATTTACACTTCTCTCTGCAAAAGGTTCTAATTGTTATTTCCTCCCCCAACAGCTTTTTCTCCGACACCCCCCATGCCACAAGCTCTCACCCAAATCTGCATGAAAGTGTTAACACAACCATTGAAATACATGGTGACTTAAGATTGCTCAGCAGGAACAACCCATAGATCTGAAAGGAATTTCCTTTTTCCTGAGGGCTCCTGGAGCTTACATAGGACTGTGAGAAGGGGAATGAAAACTTCCCGCTCCTACATCCCAGAGGAGGATGAATGTTTTACTCGTGCACAGAGGGCTGATTCTAAGCACCAAGAACACGGGGCGATTCCGAGATTCCATTCTAGGACAAACTTTCCTTGAGAAGAGGTGACAGCAAAGCAGTGATTTCAGGGCTTGCTCCTATTTTACAAAATAGAAAAGCAGGCCAGGTATTTGCAATTCTTGCAACATGCTCACGGATCCAGAGATGACAGACCTTCAGTTTTAGCTATTTTTGGCCAGTCCTCTAACCTTTTGCCTCTCCCAGGTACTTCCCGGCACCTTGTAGCTATTAGGCAAGCCAAGCAAAAAAGTTTAAAGGACAACAATTTAATCCTTTCCAGCGCATGTATCTGTCTCATTAAAGCATTCTCCTGGAGCGGTGTAATGATACATCAAATGGAATCCATTTCAAGGTAAAATGAGTGCTGCTGATGTCTAACACACTGCTCCCGAGGCCTGGCTTAGGCCCCAGCCCTAGTGCAGCCTAGCACTGCAGTAGATTAAATATCAACCCGGGTCACGTTCTCATGGCCCAGGCACAAGTGCCAACATTCTTCCAATTATTCAAGGCCAAAGAAAGAGCAACCTGCCTGACAGAGCTGTGACACAGCTTGATTAGATTTAGCTTAGAAGCTTGCCGAAAAGGATACTCTGGTATTTAACTCAGATGGAGAAAGGAATGGCATCTCTGTTTAAACGAGCAGGGGGGAGGAAGGAACCAGGCAGAATATGTTTCTGTAATGAGGGAGTGCATGTTTTAAATTTAAAATGATCATTTCACCGTAATGCACCCAGCGTGTTCCACATGTGTAAACCAGTTTAATTACAAAAGGCAGCTTGGTATAGCTGTTATTTAAATAATAGCATTTTTCAGCGTGCACAGAACATTTCAGACCAAATAATTTTATCTTCTAGTTAGAGTAAATCGCCTTGGGCAGAAAGGGAAGAAGCTGGTGAACAGGACAGAACAGAGTGGACAGAAGCTGAAGCTGAGTAAACAACACCACTTCAAACACTGTAAGGGGAGTTTGGGGAAGGAGAACACAGAACTCCCAAGATCAAGTTATCAACATGATTTGGCTGTGACTTTAAAGCCTAGGGGAAAAAAAATTAGCGTGCATTCTGTGATTCAGCCCTGAATTGTGGATCTGAACTGACAGAGGTTCCAGGAGGTAGGAAGTCAGCTGTCACAGCGCACCATGGATTTAGTGCTGACCAAGAGCCAGCGGCACGCTGCTGCCCCATCCCTGACATTCCTCAGAGGCCTGCTCCCCTAGCATCAGCCAAGCTCAAAAGACTCTTTATTATGGCAAACTGATGCATTCTTCCGTTAAAAAATAACTTCCTAATTAAAAATTATTTTTTTATATGTAGTAAAAATTACCTTTGGTTTCTGCTAAAGCGTTGTATTTGCCCACCATGCTCCCCGGTATCTGTCAGGGATAATCTGGGAGGCATCGTTCACCTTGGTTATTTTGTGAGGTGTTACTGGATTCCAGTATAGGATTATTGTATTTATTCTTCAGATTTGTGCAGAGTATGGGTATTGTAGGTGCCTGTTGATGTTGAGGAAGAAGGAGAATGTGGACAACTCAATAAAAATTTTAGGGAACTGCTCCTAATCACTAGCACATATTCGTGGTAAAGGTAGTGGATGAGAAGGCGGTAACCCATGTCCACAACAGACTACATCGAGCTGTACATGACTGCAGCATTTAGGGCTGTCTAATCACCCGAGGTGCACTCTTAGCTATACCAGTACAGCTGGCTTATCTCATGCAGAAGTTGAATAAATAAAAGGTATTCCTGTAAGACTGTAATTTAATAGCAATTACATTAATATCAGTATCATTAATTAAAGATGAAAATGATTCTGCTGGAATCTAGATGATTACATCAGGGTATAAACTACAAGACGACCAGGCTGAACAGGAAATATAGCAATTTGTGTATATATATAGGTGTATATACACATAGATATACCTAAATACCAACCTCTGCATTCTGATATCTACATTTCAGAATGTTGTTTTATTAAATGCCATTATGAGAAAAGCATCTGTGTAAAAATACATGTTGTTTTTGCTCAAAAAAATTTTAATCATATTTAAATCTTCATGTCCAAAACAATAAAGTTTTTGGGTTGAAGATTCTTTCAAACACTGATTTTATTTGAAAATTTTAATGATTCATCTCAGTTTTTCAATATAAAACACTGCAGAAGTTCACTTAACCTTATGTTTTAAAAATGTAAATGAAATCTTCAGAAGGAGATATTTATTTCACTCTGTCTGAAATACATTTCACCACGTTTCTTGCTTTAAAGCTGGTTTTGCCTCCCAAATTCCTTCCTCTCTCTCTCTTTCCCTAATTTTGATTCTCGCAGAAAATGTATTTGCACAGCTGTACTCATAAAGCGTATATATTTAGATTTTACTGGCATTATCCTGGCACCAAAATTCTATTAAAAGTAACTTTTTAGTTTTAGGTTATTCTAAACAGGCATTTAACCATCAGCAAAGGACAGAAATTGTTTTAAGTCCCTGTGTGACAAATGCCAATTTTCACTCTTCCTAAGTTTCTCTATTTAGAGGTTGTCGCTCTCTAATGGTTCTACCTCACATCATGGAGTGCACTGTTCAGTGATCATCGCACTGTGTCCTTATGCCTAAAGGCCCCTATATGCTTTCTGAAAATATTCTGAATTTATTTTGCTTTTATTTCTGCCTCTCTTTTCATCTTCACATTAATTTCCCCTTTAGATTTTACCTGGCTCAGTTGGCTTTCATCTTTCCTTTCATTTTGTGCTGGAATCTAACCAAGGCTTTCCTTCTGACATAGCACAATTGAGACAGTTGTTCAAAGAGACAGGCTTTGGACCTGGAGTCCAAAATATGAACCTGGAGTGTCCACTGCAAACAGACTTAAAACCAGAGCCCTGAGCCCAGAGGGAACTTTCTCTCTCTCTCTTTTTTTTTCTATTTTTTTTTTTTATTTTTCGAAATGGGATAAGAAAGTTCATTCTCAGCACTCAGTATCAGTCACTTCATTTTGAGAGGGTTACTCTGACCCACATATTTTTTAATCTCTTCTTTACTTGTTCAGGCTTTTAAGAAGTTAATTTTGGACCTCTGACTACAGGGTGGTTTTTGTGTGAGAGCCATGTGCAGTGAGACACTAAGCATCCACTTGGGGGAAATAAACACCTTGCAGCTCAAGTGCAGTTCATTGCACTGTCTGCTGCAGAAAGCAAATGGGCACCCATCTGTAAAACAGAGATTTGTTTTCATAGTGGAGGAGCTCTGTGCCCTATGAAGCTGACTGAAGCTGACTGTGAAGGGAACAACCCCACCAATACAATCCATTTTCACATCTTCATTCAAGCAGAAGAGCCCATAAGTCTTGACATTTTGCCCTGGGCAAAATAAAATCCCCTCCTTGCCCTTGCCTTGTCCCAGGGCCACTGGACTAATTTGTAACAAAAGAAAGGTTTCTAAAATGAATGTGTCAAAGAAAGAGCATCCTATTCCTCACATCCACTAATACTGCTAGCACATGGTAACCTGAAGGAACAAAATTCAAATTAAAATGCATGCCACAGTATCAAGTTGTAATAGTTATCAATTTCCTCAAAAATATTAGTTTATCTCCACAAGTGGGGTTTTATCTATTAATGTACGGATGAATTAAAGTAATAACGAAAGGCTGTTCCTTCCTCAGATTGGAAAAATAAAAAACGAAAAAGCAACAGCAAAAAAAAAAACAAAACAAAACCAATCAACAACAAAAAAAACCCAAAATCTTGGGCATCTCGGATGTGGGATCAGGTCTACAATCAATCGGATACCGTATGCAGTCCTGAAAGTGCTGTTATTTTGTGTCTACTTCTGCTCCTAAGCTATTTTTAGATAGATTTGTTTTAATTTACTGTTGTAGCACTCAGCTAAGCTACAGGACAGTGTAATAACTCTGCTCCGAGATATGGAAACAAGTTCCATAATGTTTTCCTTACACAATGATCACAAGACCACCAAGTTCATCAGAGGCTGTAATGGACCATGCAGTTCCCAATTCTGAGTACTGTTATCATACCAGACATAGATATGCTTTTTAAAGTGCCTGTGTGAACAGAAGCCTAAAGCTCGCTGGTTTGCAATTAAATCCTTTTTTCTAAATTTAGGTATTTTCAAAATGCCATCTTTTTAAAGGAAAACATGACAAGAGGTGCAGCATGACAAAGAATGAGAATCTCTTTCCACTGGTGTAAGTTTCTGCTTGCTTCAGCACAGCCACACCAGTACAGTAACATCTCAACTTAGTTGGAACCTGAAACAATAGTTACATAATATTCAGCTGAGCACCCACACGAAGTAATCAAAACCATTTAAGCAGACTAAGGATGGCAAAGAAGAATTTTGCTTTCTGTTTTGAAAACTCAGATTCACTCACAAAAGACAGCAGACTTGAGCACAGAAATGGAACAGCTTCAAAAGTATCCAGGTCTGACAGCAATTTCAGTAAGTCTTATCTCACACCTAGGTTGCTCAAGGTCTACCCAACTGCATAGGATACTCAAGGACGTATCATAGGGAACTAAAGAAAGAACTGGTTATGGTGGTCAGAAAGCAACATCTCATTGATGCAGAGCACAGCTCAGGCTTCAGAGAATCTATTCATAGTCTTCAGAGGGAAAAAAAATAAAAGGGATTCAAAGTTCCCATTTGTGTGCAATTTTAGCAGAAACTTTCATTTCTAATCTTACATCCAAACTTTCCTAGCGTCATGATTGGAGACTATTACTGGTCTGGACCCTTTCCTAGTTCTGGTAATTTATTGAGGTGCCTAGGGAAACAAAAATCAGCGAAAAGAAAGATTAGACAAGGCAATTGACACACCTACTGGCAAGTAGTTGAAATACTTATAAAATAATAACAGAAATGTTAGAAATCAAAAATGCCTGGAATGGAACCTCAGCAGACAGAAGCCGTGACAGCTCCACAGGTATGAGTTGCTACCAGTTTGGAATTCAGCCTCCGAGCTCTCACTGGACCCAAAATGATCACTGCACTGAAGGAATGGTCACAACTAAAGCTGAAATTTGCTATTCACCCACTGCACACTCACTTTGTTCTCATCTACAAGAAACCCAAGATAAATCTCTTCAAGCTGTCCTCTAACAGAAAATATTTTGAGGGATAAAATTCATCAGAAGGAAGAATACTGAGCTATTGAAACTCTAGGGATGGACATTTGCCAATGTGAATGCAGTATAGCTAAAGTGTTAGGAAAGATACTGCGGCATGGTTTGTTTCTGGAAAGGGGCAGTGGTCATTATGTCAGCTGATGACAGTCCTTTGAATTCTGACATTTGCCACAATACAGAAAAAAAAATAAATGAGTGGAATGTTTACAATAGAGAAAATGTTTAAAAGAAACCTCAGACCAAGAAGAAGACTGGTTTAATAGCTTCACTGAAGCTATGTAGGCAATGGCTTCAGCAGTAAAAGTACTCTGCTCCTCTTTTTCTCCTTCTTACATTTACTTTCTGGGAGCTATCCCAGTGATTGTGGGCTGGATATAAGGATGGCTGAGATGGAGTTGAAAGTAGCAGAAGTTATTTAACAATTGCTGCTTCTGAGTCACATCACTTCCAAAATCAAGCACATTAAGGTCTTCAAACGAAGCGCGTACATAAACAGCGTCTTCAGCTCAACTTCTTATTTAATTACATACAGAATTAAAGTAACAATACAAACTAATCTTTGAAAGTGTAACCAACATTATCTTTATAAATGACAGGAATGCAATATATAAATAATAATAAACAAATAAGGTCCAGATCTGACCTTTCTAAGCAAATTTATTATCAGATCTGTAAAATCAATACAACTACAGCTGCGCATAAGCTACTCTTCAAGGAAGAAGGAGTTGCCAGTCTGGTCTGAAGGTATCCCAGTGACAGAGGTAGTGCTACAGAAACATAGGCCATACTGTCATAACCTTGCTCATCTTCTGGCAATGTTTTAACCTGTAAGAATCCTAATGACCTCAGTGCTGTGTGGCATATAGTGAGGTACTGCCAAACAAACCTAAGCTGTTCCAAATCTGGTCCAGTGCTGAGAATCCTATAAAAAAGAATTTATTGACAGAAATTTTCCAACTCACATACTCTACTCTCCTTTTTCAACTTATTTTGTGCTAGCCAGGAAAGGTTATATTATGTGCTTAACCTTAAGAACTGAAGTCAATGGGACCTGTCAGCAGAGCTGGGTGTTCCCCATCAGGACTCTCATGTACAGTTCTGTTTGTCAGTGCAGAATTTCAGGTCACGAAATGCTGCAGGAATAGCTGCACACTATCTGTGCTGCCTTAGTTCCCCTACATGTTTTCAAAAGCACACAGCTTTAGAAACTGCAGTCCTCCCTGCAGTCACAACCACAATGCTCAGTGTGTATCTGCAATCCAAGCCTCCACAGCAAAGCAGATCTCCACATCCACGACACCTCATAGCTCTTGGTTACATCAGTATCTCTATGTCCTCACTGCAGATCCTGCTGTAAACAGGAGTGCTAAGATGATCCAGGTTAAGCAGTCTCCTTTCTGTTTTCTTCAGATTATTTTTGCTATTGATCAAGTCATACTATAGTATCAAGGACCGTTTCAGGGCTGCGTGGCTCAGCCTTGTCAACTGAAATACACCTGTCTGCTCTTTCTCACCTGCTTGTGTCTGTGCATTTCCTTTTCCTGGCACAAAAAGTGTGCAGACTCAAGATATTGCAGATTAGGAGATTGATTAATCTGGAAATGAAAATTTGTCCTTTATCAGCCCAGTCAATTCTCCAGCCTTGTTCACTATGTAGTAATGAACCAGCGGTGCTCTGCAAGCATAAAATACAGCTTTCTACAGGTGGGACCAGCAGAGGTGGCCCTGGAGCAGGAGGGGACAGCTCTGTCAGCAGCAGCTGCTCTGCCTTGGGCTGATGCTCACTGGACCACAGCTGCATTACACTCCCATAGTTGTAGTGAGGTGAGAGGGCTTTGGAGATGGGGTCAGGGACTTCTTTAAATGGCTCCATGGTCATGAGCAAGCCTTGTGAATTGGCTTTCCAAACCACACCAAGCATCTCCAGAAAAGTAACAACTTTTTGATGAGATGAAAATAAAAATTCTTATTGCTGGTTGGTGGTACTAATGAAAACTTTAATTTCTCCTTCTGCAGAGTTACTAGCTACATCCCTAGGGCACTCCTGGTGTCCACAGGCCAAGGTTTCCCACTACATGATACAAGCAATCTCTACAAATGGTGATGATGGAAGAAGAGAGTATTAATCAGATGGAGACTGCCAACCTAATCCAAGCTTATAGTCCTTAGGTGCAACATTCTTTGGCAGAAATTGTGTTTAGCCACATTTTTCTAAAAACAACTGCCTTTTCCAGTGTTGCCTGCATATCTTTGTAGCTGGTGTAGCACCAAAGTTTACTTCCAATCTTTCCAGTTCATTCTCCTTCTCTTTGAAGTCTCCCAGGATCCATCTCTTACACCTGCACTCCAACATTTCGGCATATTCATTGCCTGGCTTTCTTTTTTTTACATGAACTTCAGAGCTGCTAACCAGCATTAGAATTCCCTAGGAGGGGGCTGCTCTGGAGAAATGCCGAGAGCCATAGCAGTAAAACAAAAATAACAACAAACCCTAACAGCATATTATAGACATTCAGCACTATTCAGAATCAGACACTAGACTACAAAGTGTGGCAAGCATTGCAGCCGCCTGTACAGTCTAAAGCAACCCTGCAAAAACTGTCTGTAATGCAATAAAATGGTTCTTCTTATTAGCTGATGTAATAGCGTAGGGATCTCTGCCAAGAACTATGGATGTTACATGTGGTCCTTTGATAAATACCTTTGTATGTGCTGGGTATTAACGAAAGCATTACCATCTGTTTACCTTGCACTAATACACATCACATTTTTGCACAAATCCTAGCTTGCGTTGCATAAGGCACTGTATCCATCAGAACGGGTGACAAAAGTTTAAATCAAGCAGGCCATGTTTCAGCACGTTATTCATAAAACTAGGTCATGGGATAAATGTACTGTTGGAACATAGCTTTATACTAATTTTCCCAGTAAGATGCATCATAAATATTAACTGTCCTGAACACATATACACAGGCTCATGGCCTTGGCTCCAGGCCCTTCACATGGAAGCTGGAGAATGAGCTCTGACTTAAGGTAGTGAGAATGTGAGGAACTCTGAATTATCATCAATAATAGATTCTTTGCTGCCTCAAGCTCTTTCAGCCAAACAATAGCACGGCGCTGCACATCGGCGGCTAGCACCACAGAGCCCTGTCCCACAGCACCTCACTCACAGGAGCAGTGCTCAGTACAACTATGTGAAACTGAGGATTGTTTGCTGACAGAAGCACTACCCCTCTAGCGATCCTGATCAGCGTGCCCTTTTCAAGCAAGCTTTTAAACTTCTGCAAACTCGTGCCTTTCTGCTATGTGCGGGGTAGCTCTATTATTAATGTGGCCCAGGAACATGCAGCCTCCCCTCCTCCCCAGACACTCACATACACAGCATTGTGCTATTATATCTCAATGCAGTTTTCAACTCACTGGTGCTATCTGAGGCAGGTATGCCTGCACAAAGCACGTCTCATGCGCTGCGGGAGCTTGCAGAAACAAGAGCGTAGCAATATCTAATTATTTACAGAAGTAGCACAAAGAAGGAGATTAAGATTATTTGTGATCATGGGTACGCATCCTTCTTTCCATTCTCATGGTATTTCCTGCCTGACTGAAAGGAGGAAGAACCAGAAATCCACTGAGAATGTCTGTCTGTAAATTTTTTCAGTCTCAAGAAGGATAGCCAATAATAACAGTATTCAGAGTGCTTTTCCCCGATAATTTTCAATGTGCCTCACAAAGAGGGATAAGAATAATGATCCTTATTTTATAGACTATAACACGACCAACAAAAGAGCCCAGAACGGATCCCAGATAGCTTGCCCTTTCCTCTGGGCTTTGCTATTGTTTAAGGATTAGGACCCACATTCAGGATAACACCTCAACCACATGCCTGACTTCAAGCATTTGCTTAAGTCCCATTGATTTAAGCGCATGCTTAAAATTAGGCATATTCTTAAATATGTTCCCTAACTGAGGCTTAAATAACCATCCAGTCTTCTGGGTGCATATTCAGATAAGACCAGATTTTATTTAAATTCAGGAAGAGGAGGAAGAACAGACTGGGTGCAGCTGTTTTGCCCTAAAGTCATCCTCGTAGAGCTTCCCATATTGCAATTAAAAACTATACAGTGTTCTTAGTTATTGCCAAGTAAGTAAGAGAAGTAAATGAAATCTCACCAGAAGGCAAAAAAAGATGATGCTAAATGTCACCCAAATTGACCAAACTTTCAAAATCGCCAGCATTTCCCAATGTTGCTTTCCCAGAGAGAATTGTGAAACCTTGTTGCTGAAGCTAGAGCTGCGGCACAAGAAGTCTCAGCACACAGCCAAATGCCACCTGCTAATGCTTCTCTGAATCAGAGAAATCTCTGCTTACTTAACAATAATTATCACCATTCTTCCATGCTGTCAAGTATATGAATGTATTGTGTTTGCCTGCCCTTAATAAAGCTCCTCTTTTTTTGTCTACTATCGTACAAATCTTTTCTTATTTTCTTGATGTGACAGTCAGGCATTTCTACATCTACACTGCTGAATGTAGAGGATCGTTGCTGAGGATGGGCGGAACACAAAAAACTCAATATCCGAATTTGAAACTTTCGAGCTATTTCACAATGCCATGGAATTTTTAATCTGGAGCACTTCACTTCTTGAAAGTGATGACTACAAAAAAGCCAATGCTTTATGTGCTGCTCAGCTGGAGGGAAAGGAATGCCTTGCAACAAATACATTTCAAATGTATGGCCAAGCCTTTGTTGAGGTATATATTCCTAATTCCTCCTGAGAATACAGAATGAAACCTGGAGGAAAATAATTTACCATCTCTTCCATTTCTTTAATGTTAGACATCTTACTCTGTTTATTTGTTTCTGTTCCCCTGTGGAAAAAGAAAGGAATTTAGGGATCTTTTCCCCCTCAGTTTAGCAGCCCTAATATGCTGGAGTTGCAATTTAATACATTCAGAATGAGATGAAGTTAAGGCCAAATTAGTGAAATATGCCTTCTGAGAAAGCTGATGATATCTGATGGCATCAAACAGATGTTTTTAATTATAGACATTAATAATAAACAAACATGAGTAAAGCAGTCAATCCTGAATTAGACAAAGAGCCCATCATGCTGGCACCATACAAGCAGATTAGGAGACCCTCCATATCCAGGAAATTTCGCACTGCTTCCCAGTTCCATTTCATTTTCTGATGTATATGTGAGGTTATTCTGGTCTTTCAGATAGCACTTTCTCCGAGCTCTTTGTATTCCGCATACCGTGCTTTCAAAAGATCACCACAGAGGTTCCAACACTCTGCCAGTATTTTATTGAAGAAATTTTGCAACAAAACCAGACTTATATTCACTTATGAAAGTTCACTTAGGTCTTAAATGACTGCTAAAATAATACAGGCTTATATCTTTCTCCTCATTCAGGAGACCTACAAATGGAGCAAAAGGAGAGAAATCTGATTCATTGGCTGCAGAATTAATAAATTAGGCTACTGCACTAAAGGCAGTTTAAGTTTTCCGACTGTGATGATTTTGGCTAACAAAAACATCCCGTTAGCTAATGACTTGATTATCATGACAAATTTAACAAATATCGCTGGTGCAAGGATAGAAAATGTGCATTTCAATATGCAATCAACAAGTTTGATGTGGTATGGTTATTTTATAATAATACCTGTGATCTTTTGGCTCTATAACAAGAAGCTGTTCCTTTTTTTCACTCCTCTTTGTATATAGACATGCACAGTGTGAATGAGATATAATGAAAGACTACATAGGACACCTGAATCAGTGCCGAATCATTTCCTTTTACTGTTAGGTGACAAAAATTCTGATTATCAAGACTTCAGATCAACCAGTACATATGCCTGTGTCTCTCTTTAAGCTCTTAATAACACAGCTAAAAGCAAAGGCAATATTTATGATTTGAACATTAGACCTGTATTTAAGACTTTTGCTGCCTTTCTAAAGTGCTATTGAAAAATGATTCGTCAATGGTAAACTCAGAACAGGATAGTCCTACTGAGTAACTTAAGTGGGCAGGAATATATTAGCACGCGGTGAGAAATGGCAGAATGTTTTTAGCCATGTCCACAGCTTGAGAAATTCCAATCCCTGTAATAGAGTCATGCTGATTTCTACCAATTAAAGATCTGGCCCTTTATTTTCTTTTTGATATATTTTCCTCTAACACATATACAATACTTTCCCAAAGGTAAAAGCAGCTACAAAGCATTTTTAGAGGAACATCAAAGAAAAGGAAGTTGTAACACTGACTGCCATTATTTAATCTTGGACTTTACTGCAATTAAGAAGAATATAAAATGCTGTTGCTACCCTGGACACATACTTTTACTTTTTTAGCCTTGGAAAAACACAGACTCCGACTCCTTGTGTCAGAGTAAGGGCCTCCGCACATTGTCCCTGCATTACGCTTTTTGATCCTGTTAAAAAATGTTACCCTGTGCAGCTCCATGCATCAAAGGAACGCTTGTACACACTGGGATCTGTTTCAGCCCTTAGGCAATGAGACCAAAAGACCCTTCTCATAAATTCTAATTCAAAAGTTTTTAGTTATCAAGAGGAAGTTTCCAATTGCTCTCTCACATGTGGGAAAATATGTAAGCTACTGAGAGGACCTTTTGTCTGCGACTTTAATGGGGGCAATTTGCAAGGGGGAGTGCAAAGGTTCTAATATGCAGTGTGCACAGACAGTAAGCAGGCACATACTTGGTATTTAATGAAGTTCCATGAATCATTAGCCATACAATAACCATAGGCTTCTATAAATCACCTGCAAAGATTTTTTGGCCAGTAAGTTGAGCAGCACGGTGGCGAAGCGGAGCACCTCAAGGAGAGGGGGAAGCGGGAGGAGGAAGGAAAAGAGAAAGATAAAAGGGGGGCACTCCATGTATTATCCTCCAGCTGGCCTGCCAATCCAAAATTAAATCCTGTTGTTTTTACTTGTTGGCTTTACAGGAAAACAAGGCAATAAAATGAAACTCGTCCTAATAAAAAACACTAGGATCTGTGAGGAGAAAACGTAGCTGGAAGATCAGATGTATTTCAGACATCTGAACTGGAAAATATGTCTGAGGGAACATTCACTTTTCTTTCTTTTCTTTTTTTTCCTTTTTCTTTGTTAATTCACCCTGCTGATGAAACAGTCCTGGAATTCCTTTCCTTTAAAAACATCAAACCATATCTGTACAGCTCGACAAAAGCTCGATTCTTTCTAATTAGCAAAAATGTAAATGTTATTTGCAAGACAGACTCTCATGAGTAGTTTCCTTATGCTGCAGTATGCTCTGGTATCATACAGCTCTCTATCTAACTTGAAAAGACTGAATTTTCACTGTAATTATGCAGGAAACAAACTTCCACTGTGTTTTAAAAGACAGAATGGCCGCATCCTCTGCTAAACCCGAGGTCCATTTTAGCAGCTCAGAAGTGGATTCTCTCCGTAGCTGAAGTCCCTGTTGAGATACCCAAAAGTATCATAACGGTGAGTGTTAACTCATGCCACCCAGCAGTAATCCCAAAGGGGCAGAGAACCTATGGGCAGCTGCAGCTCTTGTGGTGCCCTGAACCCCAGGCATGCCCTTACTCCTGCTGTGGATACTGGGACTGGCAGTAGCTCCAAGCTCCCCAGGCTGTGGGAATTTTCAGATGACGTTGTATGTCCATATCCCTTCCCACTGAGGTATGGCCTTAATGCGTGCCTTTGCTCCTTATTCATCTTTACTATCCCTCATACTCACTTATACTTGGTGCTGCAGAGTAAAAAGTCCTATGATCCAGATGTAATTTTAGAAAGATGTGGAAAGAGATCTTGTTACCCCTGTCAGCTGGCCATGCAATCTAGTACAATAAACAAACAATCATGTTTTGAACAGTTCCCGTGTCTTGCTTTCTTCTGAAATCCTTAAAATTAGGAGTCCACACTGCCCCATTCAAGTCCAGTGAAAGGACATTAGGAACAATATTTTAACACATCATTTTCATGTGCCCTTCAGTAAAAGCTAGGGCCCAAGCCAGCCAGACCCTAAGCCTAACCACAACACAGACCCCCTCAGAATAAATTGAAAAACAAGGGACAAGGCTGCAGGATTAGCCCAACTCCCATATTTTGTCTGCATTTTCCCTCTCACTCCTATTTTGAGATTGACCATAAATTGCAAACAGCTGCCATCAGTCTCCAAGGTGGCATCCAGCATGCTGGTGGGTGAGATAAAAGGCAGTGGCAGTGTGCTTGTAGTGCATTCATCTTTAAATCCCACCACTGCACTCTGGTATACTCAGTGAGTTCCTGCTAGCTTCTCACGATCATTTGTCCACATCACAATAAAACCACTATACAGCATGCTTGCTTGTCTCTACCCATGAGAGGCATCAGTACTAACTCAGCAGGGACATTACAGGTAAAGAATCCAAATGAATTAAGAGAGCAGTATGTCTAGAGTGCTGATCTGCCTGCATTGTGCCAGCATCTAGACTTTTAGTTTTCTGTCCTATCCATCACATCAGGTACTGAGATGGGGTGATGCAGGGAGAAGTGGAAGGAGGACTTGACAAAGAAACTGAACGTACAAAAACTGAAAGACAGATACTGCCATAACCATCGCAAGAATTATTACAAGACATAAAAGAACTTTTTATTGAGGCTATTCTCTGTCCTGAAAGTGATATGGCTAGCAATAAAACAGCAAAATTACCAGTGTGATTCCTAAGCCAAGAGCAATTTAAGAGGCTTGGGTTGAAAAGATTAATTGCTGAATTTTAATTCACACAAGATATTCCAAAGTATTATGTAAAAATAGCACAGCAACTCCCTGCTAACATTTTTTTTGTGATACAGCTGCAAAGAAACTTGTTGCTAAACAACTCCAAATTATTACAGCTTTGGTACAGTTTTAAGTGAGTATACCTCATCAACACAGTTACTACATTTTCATTTCTTAAGTTCATTTGCTGAAAATGATGCCCATAGAGTAAAGAAAGCTCTCTCCTCGGGCAGCTTTTAAAGTTGATATTCAAAGCTGAACTTTAACCTGAGGAAAATAACTATTTCATTCACCCTGGAGCAGCGGGGAGGGAAGGAAGGACTGAAAAGAGGGGGGAATATTTGAGAGGGATAACATCGTGCAAACTCAAACTTCTGTATTTTCACAGGAATTTAGATGGAAAATGTTCAGCAGTTTGACTCAGTCCTGGTACTGCCCATAATTCTATCTGTCTTGTTTTGTGGTAATCCCTTCTCCTTTCACTGAAAGAGGAGGCACTTAATCACTTAGTGCAGATAGATTGCTAGGAGGTTTAATTAAAATAACTTATTTTAAGTGATCTTAAACAAGAGGTAAATGTATTTATTGTTCTAACATTTGGAGTGGTATAGGATAGAGCAGAGGAATAACAACCTCTCTTGGTACTTGGTATCAGATTGCTTCTTTTATGAGCCATACGGTAGTGATTAGGAAGCTTAGTACCTAAAGTTTGCTTACAGCACTAAAGGACGCTGTTAGAAACTTTTCCTCGTTTCAAAACTTCAGCTCTCCCAGCACAACGCAGAAGACAACAGCAGGTTGCATATGATAATGCTTATGACCAAAGTCATTAGTAATGCAATGTTCTCTCTTTGCAGGGAATTTCCACTTCCTATTCCTGCAAGGAATGTGTGTGCATATATGTGTGTGGGCAAGCTGATGCATGTGCGCTCATCAGTGTCCTTTTGACTGATGGCCTGAAATACCTACTCATCCAAACACTTCCTGTTGTCAAGAGAATTTGGATCCACTGCCCTGTACTGCAACTGAATTTGAATTTCAGTAACAAGCTAAGCTAAATGAGTGAATCAGAAACCCTTCTCTGTTCCACAGTTGCAAACATTTGCATTCAGATCCGGACCTAAGCTTTTTACCCTTACCCAATCCTGATTTTCAGTCTACGGCATTTCTTGCACTGAATTACGCAAACAGACACTAAAAAACAGCCTGGATTTGCAGCTGTTATTCACAGTATCATTTAAGAGCAGATATAAAATGTAACTGGTCATTTTTCTGTTAAACCTCAGAAAGGCAGAACTCACAAGTCCAACCAACAGCAATGCCAAGCGGGGTAAATAAATAAGGTGGTCCCCATCTACTCAGAGATACTTGTATATGAGAGAGGTTTTTTTTTTTCCTCAGATCAAGACACCATGCTTACTTAAACGTATTCCCTGCAAGTATCAAACACATTCCCTTCTGTAGTATGCCTTGGATGTTTAAGGGATGTTATGTATTTTGGGAAACGAAGGAAGGGGTACACCCAATCGCAGTAGCTGGATGAAATTCAGGCCTCTGAACAGAGCCTTGAAAAAATACCCACTGATTTCCCTGGGAATAGGACTTCTACAGTTCACTCATCTGGATGCTTCAGTTATCTCCAGTTCTGCTGTGACCAATCATGCAGATGAATGGGGGAGCTCCAGTTTGAAGCATTTAGTAACAGAGCAACTCAGTGGCTGAAACAAGATTCAGTGTTTGAGTCAGTTAAGCCTTAATTTAAACACTTAAACACTGTGTATTTTGAGTGTGGGCCAAGTCTTGTTCATGCTGAAATTATATGACACAAGCCATGCTAAGACATCAGCTTTAGCTAAGCACTATAACACAGCACAGCATGGAGGAAGCCCAGACTTGCATAAGCCCACACTCAAGCTCAGGTAGGAGCCTGCTTGGGGTTTTGCACAGGTTCAGTCCATTTTTCCAACATCAGTCCTCATGGCAATACCATGTGATCAGCCCCGGGCAAACGAGTCAGCAATGGGGCTGTGATGCCCCACGAGGCAGTGCCAGCAAGATGCAAGGTTCCATGCTCATCCTACCACCAGGATGTTGCCTGCAGGTGCATGAGGCAGCCTCTCCCCATGACTTTCCCTAGCTAGCTACCTTTCTTTCTGTTCAGCATCACAGCAATGTGTGGGATCTGCAAGCAGGCACGGTGCCAGGCGCTGCACTTACAAACAGCTGGCTGGTGGGAAGGGATGCAGCCCACCCTTCAGCAGCAACAGGAGTCTACGTGCACACACCTCTCCTTGGACAGGGTGACTGGGACCTGGCCCAAGGAGGCTTGGCTGGAAACACCAGCTTTAAACAATCTTTCCAACAGTTACTGCCATTTTCATATTATTCCAAGATAAAAGGGGCACTTCAGACCTGGGAAGTTAAAGGTTTGTATTAAAAATAGACTGTCTGCCTTGAAAATTAGGGAGCTTGACAGATGGGGGATGAAAGGCTGCAACAGAAGAAAAATATAGGCCACCACCCTTGACACCGCTGACCACCCCGTTGCTGACAGCTTCTTCCCACAGCCCTGCTTTCTAAAGCGCTTCCCACTTTAAGGAAATGTATCAGAACATAGGAGTTTATCTGCCCCGACCTTTACCCCCACATGAACCCTCTTTCATGTTAATTTTCTTTGCAAAACCTACCACATGTAAAGCCCCTGCAGTGCTTCGGCTTATTTGGTTCCCATTCTTCTTATTATTATTATTAGCTTATATTATTATTATTGTTTTTGTTGTTATTTGATAGCTGATGAAGCAGTGGTCAAGAAATTCTTGAAGTACAGTAAATACGACAATTGTTTTGCTGCTTTTGATAGCTTTAAAGTCCACATTAAAGCTATCAAACCACACACTGTTACTAGGGAAGCTTTAGAGAAATAATAGAAGGATTCTATTTTTAAATGCTTCAACATTTTTGCGACAGGAACACTGCCAGGGTTTCTCTGCCTTATGCACCTATTTGGGTTACCTGTTAAGGTGCTAACCTTTCACATTTATAACTGAACAGTTCAGAAGCAAAGTGTTTCACACTCTGATCCCCTGACACAAACAGCAAATCAGAAGCTATGTATTATTCAGCTTATATTCCCCAAAACAAGGCAGGCATCAAGGAAATGAGCTACACTGTACTCACAGAGACTGTAGTACCCAGAATCTCTTTTTCCATCAGACCAAGAGGGCTCTGCTGCTGAACCCTCTCATCCTTTTGCTGGCCAAAGTCTGCTCCAGACTACACAACAAAACTTTACAAGGGGACTTAAGAGGGGTATTGCACTGTAATTTTAAATTCTCCTGACAATTTAAGTGAGGTCATAGCACAGCTGAAGAAAAATCATTCTCAGCCATGACCGAATGCGTACAGAACTGCTTTTTTTTTTTTTTTTTTTTTTTTTTTTTTTTTTTTTTTTTTTTTCCATCCCAGGGTTGAATGTCTGCAGATGATTCCCCTCTGCTGCTGACATACAGAAGATACAAACTTAAATCTGGGAGTGAGGGGAGGGACCCTCATACCGAACAGGAAGAGCTGAAATAATAATTAAGAGACCAGACTGCAACACAGGAAAGGAGAATGCAATTCCCAGCTTCCCCCCAGTTTTTGCTGTGACTTCAAGCTTCTCCTCACAGAAATAAGGAGTGGGAGCTGGCACCATGAGAAGCAGCCCCAGGCAGACTGAGATATGTGGTACCTGTGCTGAGCTCAGCACCTCAGGGTGCTCCTGGAACTGACTGCTGACCAATGGGGTATGCTGGACAGGGAAGCATTTTAACCCAAATTTTTGTAGGGAGGGGGCTAAAAATCTCAAACCAAGTCGCACTGAACAGATGTCAGATCAGGATGTTTGCCCCAAGCCCTCTCCCAAATATATACAGCTACATTTCTTCCTACCCAAAAGCAAAACAAACAAAGCATAAAGCAAGCAATAACAGAAAACAGAGCAGACTTCACTCTCACAACCCAGTTAGTTGATATAGCTGAGCTAATCTAAAGCATCCCTGCTGCCAAAAGGAGACTATTCCTCTCCCTTTTCTACTTCCTTCTTGCTCCAGTTTCTTCCTTCTGTTATTTGTGTCAGCTCTCGAGCTCACCTGAGCGTACCATGAAAGATCGAATTCACTGACCTAGTAAAAAACTGATCCATCAAAATGTAGGTTTCGATCAGACTAATGAGTTAAATTGGTTCAGCACAAGGCCAGATGAAGGAAGAACCTGCACAAGAGAGGCTTGGACCAGGGCTGGAAAAGGAGGGAGCACAAAGCTATTGGAGGAGTTGACCGGCATTGTCCAGCTGCACTCTTGACACAGGAATGCCTGTGACACAGGATGTGAATGCAGAACTTATTCCTGCCTTTAACTCCAGTTGGTTCAAAGCCAGCCATAGACTGATTGGAACAAGGGTCCTAAGCTGCTATTTTTTACTGCAGTTTGCTCGATCTCCCACGCCAACACATCTGCCACTCTCCAACTTCCTCACTCAAGCAAGAGAGAAGTTGGCACATTGCACCTGGGAATGTTAGTGATCACTACTGCAGAAGAGGTAGACAAGGGCACCAGTGGCAGGGGTAGGTACCACTCACACCATGAGCTCTGAGCCTCCTTCCATCTCACGACACCTATGAAAGTATACATTACTCACAGAACTAGATGGAGAATCTGAAGTCTTCGTCATTCCTATCACAGTTCTGTCTGTGCTGATGTACAAATTCATATCCTGAATCTCTCTCAGCCTCTTCTGTTTCCTGCATCTTATCCAACAAATGGTTCTTTTCCAGTCTTGCTGTGTAAGGACTGAATCTCCAGCCATCTCCCCTTTATGTCGATGCCATCACCACAAGGCTACATATCAATAGTTGAAGTACATCTCTTACTGCCCAGGTTAAAAATCAACTCTCTAGACTATGTGCTGAAGGGAGGGGTTAACACATAGAAATGGGGGCCTATAGGGAGCTCATGTCAGGAAGCAGCTAAATGGGGATTTGGGGACTCCACATTTTCAACTCATGCACTGAACAGAGCATGTAGACACCTGAGCCACCCGCCCAGATGAACTACGACTTTGTTACACAACATAACAAAAATCCAACTCTTTTTGTTTCTTAGAGTAATTATTGTCATTGTGATTTTATGCTTTAGAAGGACCCAGTGCTTAGGGAATTATGGTCTACACACACAAAGAGTGGTTTTTCTTTAAAGAAGCTGCATAAAAAATTATCTCTGCTCAGCACAACATGTTATTTGGATACAGGACCACCAAGGTGATGAGACTGTTTTTCTTCTCCATTCATCCATTTTTAAATCCATCACTTTCTATATAATGAACAGATGCTATTAACACTTCAGTGGATTTGTGCAGAAACTGTGATTCATTCTTAGCAGCAAGCTGATATAAACACATGAAATTGCCTCCAATCTGCTTTCCAAGCTCTAAGAGGGCTAGCAGAATAAAAGAGATATTTTTACAGAAGATTATTCTGGTTGCATACCCATAATAATTGTCTAATTTAAACATGGATGCCAGTTGCTTGTGAATGAATATCTAATGAGCCTTTTGCTATGGGATAAGGGGCTATAAACATTGGACTGAATCATGATGATATTTACAGTGGCATAGATGTAAAGTAATTATGCTGGGCAGGAATGAAGATGGAATTCTTCATTAACTGAAGCCTGGAGGAGGTACATATTTTTGTACTTACATTCAGAAAAGTAAACGGAAGCATAAGGTTAGCTAAGTCAGTGAAAGAGTGACATAAATGACAAGAGATCCATTGAATTCTGAACACCAATCAATTTTACAGCCAACAATCACTTAATTGTAAATATCATAGGAATAAAAATAAGATGCTGGAAATCCTACAAGCACTGAAACAAGCAGATCTTTCCTAAACCTTTTCAAGTTCTGTAATCACTCTAATGTCTAATTTATACTCTTATTAAAGCATACTTAGAGGAGACAGGTAGACTTGTCATCGAAGTCTGGGACATCCTTCCAAATTCATTTAATCCCAGCTTTGCAAATCTTCCTGCACAGCCCTAGTCATGTTATTATTCAGTCCCCTACCTGTAAAAATGAGACTAATAACATCATTCACACTCTCAGTTGCAGTGTTAAGGTTAGTCATGTACTTTTCAGAGTAAGAAAACATCTACCACATGGTGGTAAGCACCAAAGAGTCTCCATTTTAATGGAGGATCTAGACTTTTCTATGCTATAGGTAACTACGACTTAGAATAATTTGTTGGGAGCAGTGCTAATTATTCTGCCTAGGCATATTATCAGAAGTAGAGACAACTGGTAATTACTGTGCCAAAAATGCAGAGGAATGAAAAGCACCTTTATTGGTGCAATATGCTTAGAAGTGTCTTGTCTGAAGGTGTTTATCTCAGAGCTCTGCTGTATGCTGGGGTCAAAAGCAAAAGAAAGAGACTCCAAAATAGCAGATAGTCTGACGGCTGAAGCATTCATCTGTATGGAAAATAACAGAGGAGGACGTGAATCTGGATTGCCCATCCACTGAGTAATTAGTCCAATCAGCACCAGATATTCTTTCAGCATTTTGTTGCCTTTTTCATTGAAAAAATACCAAAAATTCTTGATTTTTTTTCCTGCTAAAGAATTATTTTTAAAGATTAAAAAAAATATTTAAAGATTATTTTTAGAGCTTTAAAACTTCAATAGGATGGGAAAAATAACTGATCTCATCTCCTAATTACAACTGCAACTCACAAACACAGTCTAGTGCTAAAATTCCTTGCTTGTGCCTGGCCTCTGAAATATCACAGGTATGAAAATAAATTGTGCAATTATGTGATTCAGGGCACTTCTCAGACTTTTGCTCTTTTCTCTTAATTGTCAGGTTCTGTTCAAATACATGAAGTCTGTAGCTCTTTCCTTTGTGTGAATAGCTTTCTCAATCCCTATACAACTTAATATTCTGTTGCCCTATTAAGCTAGCCATGCAGAAAACGGTTCCTTGCCAAATAATAGGAATAGCAAACGTATGAACTCTATACCTCAATGAGGTGTTAACTTCAAAGCCTTGTTATTTGGTAGTTGGGGCCATTTAAATGCTGACATTATTAGGCAAGGAAGTCTAAGAAACAAGCACTCAGTGGGAGTCAAAGATCTTTTTAAAAAGCATTTTCTTTATGCTCATCACACCGCAATTCATTTAGGATGGGCTCCTGTTCTATGCCTACACATTTCCTAATTAAGACTTCTTTCCTTGCCACAATGTTTAGGTTACAAGGAATCTGAGGCTCTCCATGTACCCCCTTCATGATTGGCATATTTTTTTCTTTTCCCTCTCCCATCTCCTTGGTTGTAATTACATTACAGTGGCTTATCTCTCCATCAAAGGATGGGTAAGTGGTCCCTTTATAGAGCTGCTCTGAGCAGCTGTTGGCCAGTCAGGGAACACTGAGGCCTGACCAGAGCTACGCTCTCCCCAAAGGGCTTATCTATATTGTGCCACATTGAATGCAATGTGAATCAGTGTAGACAAGAACAAATAGCATTCAGCACATGTCAGCTAAGTGCAGTTTTAGCCTGACCTAATCAGTGTTTAATCATGATTAGCTGACACTCACGGTTTATTGTGGTCCTCACCAGCCAACATATTGTGACCAGTATTACGTCAATTACTTAGTTACCCAAAATTACATTCAGACTTGATTAAATTCTGCCATTTGTATAACTTTCTAGAGACCTGGCAACAGAAGTTTGCCTCTTTGAAACCTAGGCAGTAAAGCCTTACATCTAGGTTTGCACTTGATTCTTGTCACAGAATGATGCAAAGCCTCCAGACTATCTATCTGATGGCAAGGCACGACTGCTACACATATAGGTATCTCAGACTCACTCTAAACTAGGCTTGAGTGCTGAAAGCAATGAGGTTCAGGTGCTGCAGGCTTCAGCTGTCAAGCAAGCAAGCAAATATTTGTTCATGGTTTCAGGTTGGCAGTATCTTCTGTAGCTTACCCAAAGCCTAAGGTGTTGCAGCTTTCCTTTAGCTGTATTAGCTAAAGCAGTGCATACTGCAACGACACATCTGACCGAAGCTCAGGTACAGCCTAGGACAGAAGGTGCTAATTGAGGCATTGCCACAGACTGTCTCAGTCCTGTTGGGAGAAAAAGTGGTATTTATATTCTAAATAGTATGAAATAATACTCCTTTATTTCTTTAACTCTTGCATCTCAAACATGTAAATAAGGTCTGCACAGATGCACAGAGTGAGCCCTGTATTTGTGGCAGTAGCTTCACACTGGCTCCTTAACAGGTCTGGTTGGAGCTGCTGCCCATTCATGCGCACAATCTGGGCTTCCTATTTTCCCCATTACAATTGCAGCTTCAGTTCCAAACGTAATATACTCTTGGCTAACCACTCTGCTGGTACTAATGAACTCAAAATCTTTCTGTATACTCAGCATCTTCCTATAACTGGATATTCACATCCAGCTCATTCACTGTACTTTAAAAAACAAAACAAAACAAAACAAAAAAAACACTTCAGTGCAGTTTCTTTTAATTCTTCCTAGAAACTTCACGTATATACAGCACCAAATGAGTGAGAGAAATCCTAAAACATGTATTTATCTTTGCAGGGACATATCATTTAACAGAGGCAACCACAGTAGGCTGTTGCTATCTTTTCAGCTGGAATGAGAAGCCCTATTCAATTTTTGCATCCTATAACAACATAACTAATGTATGTATTATCCATCAGAGAAAGAACATGTTCTATGGGCCCTCCTGCATCTGCTAAGCTTGTATGTTGTGGGGTCGATGGAAGATCACCTCTTCTAATGGTGCCCGCTCTCCTAATGCAAGGGCACGTGGTTTGGGAACAAAAGGCATTATTCAGTGTCTGGAAGTAGAACACTGGCATCTATGTTTCATAGGCTATTTGACGCTTGAGATTTTTAGGGGTCAGCAGCCTCCCTAGCCTTTGTGTTCATTTTGCTGGTATCCCTTGGGCAGGACAACTACAACAGGAGCGGTCTCTTTGAAACCTGGGGATCCTCAGGCTCCTAGAACTGACGGTTACTGTGTGCAGGAAAATCCCAAGTCAAGTACATTTGAGACCACATCTGGTGTGAAATATATTTATTGTAAGCATCCCAACCACACTGAGGCAATGTTTTAAAGCTACAATATTTTTAACCAAAACACTATGAATCAGTCATCTGCTTTCTACATCTTTCCCTTCCTAACATAGTACACTGGTAAAATATTCATGTGTACATTTTCTTTCATAATCTTCTTCTTCCTCCTGGCCTGAATCTGAGGAGCAGGAAAGCATAATATGCAAACCCAGAAATATTTGTTATATTTGGATGTCAGACTATAGCTCCGAGTTGCGGTATCACTGGATGATTCCAGGCAAAGAGAATCAAGCTGCTCACCAAAGATAAAATCTGGCACCAATTTTCCTTTTGCTTCTTTTGGTACAAAGCTGGAATTTCTCCTCTCTAGTCAGTAGAATTGTACCATGGGGATAAATTACAGGAGAGGCAAATCTTCTGTGTGTAATAAACAGCAATGAGACGAGAGATCCCTGAGGGCAGTGAATACAAATTGGGTAATTTGAGAAAAATAAAATAGCCGCCAGGAGTAAACTGAAGCTATTTGCTTAAAAATGAAGACCAAAAACAGCCTTACTTGATCTAGGACTACCAGGCCTAGAACTGCTGAATTCAACAAAGAAAATCCTACTCATTTCAAGTAACTTGAATCAGTGCATAGGACATGTAAATAGTCTCTCCTGTGGACATGCTGAGCGGCCACTGTTATTACCTTTTCCCTGACCATGGGGCAGGTAGGAGCCCCACAGCCTGTGCACAGACAAGGTGCCAGCTGTAACTTGTACTCTCCCAGACAGCACTCCTTGAAGTAAGTCCCATATCAGAGATGTGTTATTCCTCTCCCTTTCTCATCACACAAGGGTTTCAAAGATGGTAAGAAAAAAAATCAAGAAATTGAGAATCTTGCTCCAGTCATGTCCATTCCAGGAATTACCATCAATATTCTTGGTAACATTTTCAGCCTCAGTTTTGGAAAACATCAAATACTATCATAGAAGAATAGAAACAAGAAATCAAAACCTCTATTTCACGGCCCCCTCAAAACATTTCACAAGCACTGAGGAATTCATCCTCTCCAAACTACCATGAGAAGAACTTTACTTTTGGTGTCCATCTTTCAAAGAATTTTGAAAATCAGACATTAGGAAAAGAGCAGCAATTCAAATTGAGAAATGTGAAGTCAGGAAACAGCAGTTTCAGCTTAGCAAGAACATGTGGGGAGAGTAAATTAGGGGAACAGGCACATTGTCAGCTTAGCAGTCATAGGTATAACAGGAATTTGAACTTAACACTAATGTTAAAAGTTTGGCCTGCATTACAATTACCAAGTATTAGGATCTATCTTCTTCTTACTTGAATATTCACTGCTCTGATAATATCCTATAAGGATTTTAGCCTTCCTCCTTTAGATCAACATTATGCTAGCATTACCATTTTAAATATGGTAATATATTACCATATCGGCCAGTTTATGAAGTGTTTTAGTAGAGATGTTAAAAGCAAAAGAGTGTATTTTTCCTATCTGTGTAAGTTCTGACAGGAGTTAATCCAAGGAAGTTCTGTAGCCTACAGTATAGATCAGGTAACAAAGATGATCACGAAGGATTTTTCTGGATTTATAAACTCTGGTTTGATGATTCCCATTTTACAAAATGCTCACTGAGGCAAAGGAGGCACCTTTCTTTAGCCAGTGTCCGTAAATGAAAGTCATAATCAAACACACTGCTCTTGAAACACCACTAACGCTTGATTGTTAGGTTATACTTGCTCCCAAAAGATGTGATTACTTAAACAGTCTGTTAGATTTGCCTACACTTATTTTTACTTTGCTTCTAAGTATGTCTGCCTCTGTAGTCAGGGCAACACAGTCTCTTCAATCTGACAACAAGCACATCTACACCAGGTTATTTACAGGAGAACTTATAAGAGGAAGCTTTTCAGTCTTATAATTATTTCCAAACTGAGCCATGCTAACTCACTCTTTATTTGCACAACTAACTGGAAAATAGAAATTGTTACCAAAAGTGAAGGACAGGCCAGCTCTTAGATCTATCTACCTCATCCTCCTCTTGCTGAGTCTTATCCCCAGCCATGCCTCCTATTGTTAAGGGTTGTTCTGAACTGCATTATCAGTAAACCTTCAAGCCTCGCAAAGAAAAAGAGAACATGAATTAGCTGAAATAAAAAAAACTTTGTCCAGATTGCTTTGTTGGATAAAGCACCTTTGTTGTAAGCATGTGGGAAAGGAGAGTCCAACCACAGCTCATCCAGATTCCTTAGACACACACGCCCAGTGATATGTATTTGTGAATATTTTCCACATTTATATCTGCTAACCAAAGTAACCAGTTTTTACTTGTTTAATTACTGCTGAAGAAAGAGGAACTGTCAGTGCCTTAAGAGTTATGCCAAAGCACAGGGTGGGTTCTCTCTGATTCATATGCTGCATGGCTACCGAAACCAAGACCCAGCATCAGGAATGCCAAGCAGTAAGAAAAGAACCAAAAGAAGCCGTCCAGCTCTACAACATAATTTTAATCTAACACTCTTGTTAAATTAATGTTATTCCTAACTTTCCCAGCAATTTAGCAGCGTGTCAGACGTGTTATCAAAACACGAGGAAACAGGAAGAACTTTGGGTGCTAAAAGTATGGGACCTAATAGACTGCTATGCTAATGAGGTTTTATTCCTCTTATTTTCAAAAAAAAGTAAATGAATGAAAGCCATCCCAGCACTGACTATCCTTCTCTTTAGCTTCTCTGAAAACACAAGATTACCAAAGAAATTAAAGGAATACATGCAATTGTTTTCTAAATGGCAAAGTCCCTCATATTTTGCACACAGAAGGGCATGAAGATAACTCATAAGAATTCCTGAAAAAACACAACCACCACTTAGAAAAAGTCCCAAACCCCCACTGTTCCAAGAGGCATTCAGAAACTTGGCAGAATTGGGTCCTTTCATTTGCGCTGAAGACACAAGCTGACAGAAGAGCAAGGTAAGGATGCCAGCTGCTCCCTCTACGTGTCCAGAAATGGGTCCTAAGTTTCACAGGAAGAGTGGGAGATAATACAATAATAAGAAAGAAAAACTGGAGGTACTATTCCACAGACATTTGAGTGGATAAGTACCAGAGCAGAAAATACATTCTAATTAAAGCTCCATCATATTACCATAATGACATCTCCATGTGGCTCTGTGAGTACATACATCACATTATAGGGAGATGCACAGGAAAGTAGGCACTTCTAGATGCACAAGCAGAACATAGTCTTTAGATGAGTTTGCACTGTGATTCTGAACTGCGAGCCTAGCATTTCTGGCCATATGTATTGTTCCCCTGCTTGTTATCTATTTCCAATATTAGACTATGCTATTTAACCTCCTTTCTCTGCTTTTTCATCTGCAAAATGCAGAAAACTTTTGGGATTAAGAGAGATGAATACAGCCTCTCACTATGGCCAGAGCAGGACCAGAAAATTGACGTAAAACAAGGTCAAGATTTTGTCATAGGATGGCTGCTACTTCGTACCCTCTGAAATGAAGAACTGTTGGGTAGACAGGAAAAGACAGACATTTGTCCTGACACCTGCAAAAAGTCTAAGCCCATAGCTTTCACATCCAGAACCACAAACCTGAAACCCCTTTATAAGCCCTCTGCAATTTACTTGTTACAGTATCTAAAACACATAAATTAACATAATTACAACCGTCTCACACTCATGTAAACCCAGACACAGAATAGAAGCAAATGATGTCACCACTAGGTTTACAGTTCAGATCTAATGATTGGTAGTGCCATCTGCAAATCACCAGTCAGAAAGCACTATCTCAATTTATAATTCCTTAGCATAACATTCATGACAGAACCCTGAGATTAGTCAACTGTCCCTGAGGTTATTCTGAGGTAAATCAGAAATTGCTTTATTTGTTGGAATGTGGTTACGCTGCTGAAATAACGTTGAAGAGAAAACGGTTTCGTTCTACAAACTGTGCACCTTGTTAACTCAAGTAGGCAGTCTAGACAGTGTATTTTATGCTGTGCCGACATGTATATAGAGTAGCAGTTGAAGCAAGAAGCTCCATATCCACGATTCAAAAAGAACAGAAAAGAGAGTGTTTAGCTCCCTCTGTTACATCCTCAGACTATAACAGTGGTTGGAGCATCAAAATGCAGTTGTGCCGTAGGGAATTTAGAGCGGCTCCCTAGTATCAATTATTCCAGGCTTTCTTTCCCTTTATATGTACAATTAGAACCTAAATGTTGTGGCCACAGTTCCATCTTTTCCCGTGTTTTCAGCTGTAAGTGAATAGCTGTGATCAGGACAATATGATTATTAATATTTCTATGGTAATTGCAACTGGTAATTGCAATTGCCTTAGTTACCATTCAAAAGACAAATGCTAAGTACTGGTAAGTGTAAGCTCTGGAATGCAGAGCAACAGGACAATGCACAATATCAGAGAAGTTGAACAAGTTTTGAAAGTGACTTTTGCTCCCTAACAGCCACAGATGACCACCAGAATAACCAGAATGACAGTGCCAGTGGATTCGAGCTCTACACTGCTGGTATGGATGTCTAACCAACCATGAAGCCCGCACTTGGAGCTTGCACTGACAGCACACCAGCTCCTACCCAGGAGAAAAGCTGCACTGTCAGTGGGGAAGAAAGATGAGGTATTTTTCATCACCAGAAAGTTCATCCCAGAGAAAACTGCTGTCTAGAGGTCTGCTAAGGAGAATCCAGCCCTGTTCCTGCTCTGAGTGTATCAGGTTTTGAAGGTTTTGTGCAAGCCTTGAAGCAATTTCCACTGCTAAATGTAAACAAGGCTTTCAGATAGTCCTGTGATGTCAGGATATAAAGACCAAATGAGATCCATTTACAAAAGCAGAATGAATATTTAAATAAAAAGCAGCCACCATCAAAAATTTTTTAAAAATGCTGTTTTGGTTAATGCAACATACTGTATTTCTGCCAACAAAGGCAGTTTCTGATCAGGACATGCTGTGTTTTCCTCTGGAGATTTTGCAGGCAGGGTGGTCTTCCAAGAGGGACGGGAAAGAGCTTAGTTAACATTACACATCTTTCATATATGCAGGCTGGTAAATGTAAGGCATTACAGCTGTGAGTTTGTCACCAAAAACTATGCTGAAAGGAGACTAAGTACAGGAGATTGACAAGAATATGATCTAGTCACTCTCAACACTTTTTATTCTCCTTCATAATAAAGAAACTTCTCTTGTATTTGCGCAGCCAGAATTCCTTGGCCTTTACAGTGGTCAGACAGAAAAGATAGAAGAAAAGAGATGGTACAAAAAATGTCATAGTTAAAGTTTTATTAATTTGCTATAGGCTACAACAGAGGACTGCAGCCTCCTTAAGCTGCATTTGTTTATTTTGATAGGAAGAATACTTTGGCACTGAAAGACTGTACTTCAAATCATAAAATGCTAAGTCAATTTTGGAAGCAAGAGCTACTCTAAAGAATCAACTACATGTTCAGGAGGAGATCTGAGCAGTTGGCAAATCAAGTAGACTTCCCTGGGACAACATACTGCTTTTATCTGAAAAAGCATCCTTGATCAGTGCATGCTTAAACCCAGTGAGACCTGAGCAGGTAATTGAAGTTAAACGTACATTGAAGTCTTTTTCCGAATCAGATACATATGAGGAAATACTTATCACTGGGAATATGGTATTCATTCTCTGGTTCATCCCTTTTTCCTCCCAGAATTTTTAGAGTTTGAAATATCCTGTGCAAATAATCCATCTAAATAAATATGGAGACGCTTATGTAATTATATGTGTACAGAGGTTACAAAGAACATTTTCATTTTATAAATACAATATTCACCTTCAAGGCTAAACAATTTACTAAGACCATTTGTTTTTATATTGATTGATGTTTAAAAAACTGCCAGATGGAAGCTGTGCATCTCCCTTTGAGAGGTGAAGTAATACTTTACACTTACTAATTCCAAGAAAACAGCTATCTTATTTATCATCCATGTTATTAAAATTATTATTAATAGCAGTATTTGCATGCTGGGTAAAGCAAATATTTGAAACAGGGCATGAATATAAGACCATTTTGCCATTAGTACCATTCTCCTTTACTTCTGTGATTAAGGCTATAAGGATTCAGAAAACCTTCTTATCAGATTTCTTGAATTCCAAAGGTTTTAGCTGTGAAAAATCAGCTCGTGCAAAAAGGAATCATTTAGGAAAAGATACTATCATTTTTATTCACGTCAGTCAAAACTCATGCCAAAAGAATTTCCACTGAAATAAAAGAGATTGTTCACCAAGTGAAGCCAATTCAGTATAAATGCAGATGGAAGAATGATTTATGGAGTTTTTAAGCATATTCTGCTCACTTGTTCCCAATTTACAATATAGTCAGCGTGGCCACTTCAGTTTCCAAGTCATGGCAGGATCACAACCTGCCAGTGTTGATTCAAAAGCACATGCCTTTACATCTGCAACTGAGATAGCATCTCTAGCAAGTGGGATCAGTGCATGACTGAACATCCCTAAGACCACAGTTGAACATCCTCCAGTGTTTAGGCCATAGCTAATTCCAGCTAAGAGTTTATGATCCTTCACATTCTTGCAGCAATGGTATTGCCATCCCCCTTCCCTTTCACTTCTCCAGATTTGCAGCATATTTTGGCAGAATCTGGTTCTAGCTTCGAAGTTACAAGAATGAATGAAGAAAAGTGGTGGGAACAGACAGGAACCTGAATCAGCAGCAGCTGAAACAGTCTATTTGACTAGGCTCAACCTGAGCAGCAGTGCCAAAGTCACACATCAACTTGTAAGCTTATTTAACTAGCTGTCTGTGATCCAGCTGGGTGTGTTACTGAACAAAGCTATTTTTCTCATCCATTACTGTGGTCTATAGCTATGAAGAAGAGAAAGACTGTCATAAATAGAATGATTCAATACAAAGTTGAGGCATTCTTGCAACGTTTAGTCACAGATACAAAGTAATGATTTATAGGTTATATGCAAAGCACGGAGCCATCAATAGCATCATAAAAGCAAGTATTTGACAGTTACACAACAATTTTTCTTACCCTAGTTCAGTTCCTCTGTGATAGCTTTTGAGAGATGATCAAATATTTTCTAGCCCCAGCCCCATTCATCCCGTACCAGATCCATGCCACAATAACTTCTACAATCCACTCACAACGCCTTCAACCACACATCTGTTGTTTCAAATATGCAAACTCATTACCCTGACAGGCATTTATTCTACACGTGGGCAGAAAAGCCCAAAGACTTGACAACGCACAAAGGTAATCTGATTTTAGAACCTGACTTTGTTGGCTTGTATTTATACTGGGGAACCTATCTGACACCACTAACCAATAAAATCTTTCTTTAATCTTCTTCTAAAAAACCTAGGCTGCTGGAGATCATATCAAGTAATCAATCTCCAAAGAATAAAATTAAATATTTCAAAGTGTATGTTATAAAAAAACTACAGTAATACTAGTTTTAGAATATTAGAGAAACAAAACACAGCTACAACATACCTTGAGCAGACTCCATATGGCATTCATACATAATACAAAAACACTCAGAGCTCACTAAAATTACCTGGAAGACACTTCACAAATGGGTACAGAAAATAGCAAGAGGTTGGGATACTCATTCAAAACATAAAATAGGAAATAACAAGTGTTTTTACAGTGTGAAATTGCTCTATGTTGGTTTCAGACAGCGGGGGAATTAAGTACTTTCTCCCAGATTGTAAACATGACTTTTAGAGATCACAGAGATTTCAGTCACTTATAGTAAAGACTGCAGACTATTTGCAATCTCCATCTTTCTTTCTTCTCATCAGATATTTAAAACTCAAGCTGAAATACAGGAGGAACTCAAAGTATAAAAATTATCCGAGTGTGAGGAAGTAAAGAATGCCACTGGAGAAAAGTTATGGTTAGAAATCATTGGGATTCTATAAGCTATACGAACCAGCTATTCCTGATAACCACAGAGAGCACTCCGAGGAAGAGGAAAGTTGTGTTTAACAAAAGGCCCATTAACTTCAACTTCCATGGAAGAATAATACTGAAGAGAAAATATAATTTACCTCAAGACTGAAAGAAACTAACAAATTGTAATTTTTTCACGTCACAAAATGTCCCTATTGTTATAATGGCACTTAATATACCATTAGCTTTTCATGTACCTGCATCTCATTTCCATAATTCATACACCGTAAGTATTTATCATACCACATTTTGTTCATTTTTTTCATTTTGCTTTTTCAAAAAGCTAAACTTGAATCGTGATTTCTACAATAAATTTTTTCTTTCTGGAGAGTATATTTAAAACAGAATAAAGTGGAGGACTGATTCTCAAATTTGCTGCAGTCATTACTAAATGAATCAATTAATTGCATGCTGAAAAGCAAATTATAAGGAAGGTATCCAAACGCTAACATTTCTCTACCCTTTAGTGGGAATCCTTAATGTTAACTTTCTGCTACACAAACTGATTTGAAATAGCAACAGATAAAAATCATTCAAACTGATCTGGTTAGTTTCCTTTTTTTTTTTTTTTTTTTTTTAAGGGTGATTTTTTTTCCTGCTTTTTTCCTGACTCATGAAAGACACCAGAGAGTGATGTGGATGATGTGGTGAAAGCTCTGAAAAAAACTCTACTTAAGTCAAGGACTAGGGGAAGTGGTCACTCTGCGAGGTCATTTTCCTGTGAGACTATGTGACAGCTGGAGAAAATTAGCCAAAATATCTGCATTCCAGAGAAGTATAAAAAGAAGGAAAAAAGGGAGGGGAGGGGTCAAATGTCTTGTGGAAACCTGTAGGAACAGCAATGTCATTTTCTGCATGGACTTGCTCAATCTGGTTTCCTGAAAAAGTCCGACTGAAACAGGAGACTTTTAAAGTCTCAGAGGGTAGTCAGGCACCCAGTTCCTTTAAAAGTCAGCAGGACATTCATTAAATTTGAGCAGATTAGCTGTATTGGATCTGTTCTCCAATGCTGGAGCAGGGACCACACAGAAACCCTACTCCTAACTTTATTACCATTTAAAGATTTACAGATCAGACATGCTTCTAGAATGGAAGAACTGGGAAGGGAGCAATAATACCATGGTAATGAGACAGATTCTTTGATTTCTATGTTCATAATTGTCAAAGAAATAGGCAGGGAATAACACATTTTCTTTGATGCGAGTTTTGAATCATTGATACTGTTTTTTTTGTTTTGCAGTAAAATCAAAACAAAAATATTCAAATATTTTGAAAATTAATTTGTATTCTCTTAAAAATAAAACACACAAGCTTTTATGTATGTTAGCTATACTTCTCCCTGATCAGACACAACCTGAGTCTAAAATCCAAATCCTGTCACAATTAGCATATTATAGTGAAACTTTTGATTCTGATAAAGCAGAATATTAATTGAAACCATACCTTCCTCCTTCTGAAAGCTTCCATTTCCATAGATCTTCTAATCCTTTCAATCTACTCTCTGAAAGAAAAGAAAAAACAGAAAAAAGTCTCATTGAGATGAAGAAGTTTGCTGTCATAATTTCAAACAATAGCAGGAGAAATCAGTTCATACATGAATGAAACTCTGCTCCAGCCTATCTGCAGTTCGTGCTCAGGATCTCCTTCAGCACAAATAAGAGAGACAGAAGGAATCAGGTAGGAGTCAGTAAATGACTCCCACAAGTAAAAGTAAAGATGCAGTCTAAAATAATTCAAAAGCAAAATTAAGACTTTTTCAGACTCCCAACAATTACAGTTGAGGTAAAGTTTTTAAAATAGAGTAGCTGTCACTTGGGCAATTAAATGAGGACCATATTTTACAGACTGGACAATGATCCCATTCATGGGAGATTTCACATTCATTACATGAAGGATAATATAACATAATTGTAAATTAAGAAAAGTTAAATAGCCTCCAGAATGTTATAGAAGGATTTCATGGAGTCTCCAACACCTAATTCAGTAACACTATAATCTTCCCATTGCAAAATACAAGGGTATGTCTCTCATAGCTTGACCATTTCGTTCCAAATCTCTTGTGTGCAGATAGCACAATGTCTCTGCTTCTCCTCTAACCTGATTTTCTCCGGCGGTTTATCACTTTTGTGGAGTGAAAAGAAAATAGAATCTGATTAAGGAAGGCAGTTCTATTTATTTTTTTCCTAAAAAAACATTTTGTCTTGTCCTTTTTCTCCTCTTCTTTTTCCTTCAGATAATAAATAACTGTGAAGGAAGAAAAAGTTCCAAAAAGGAAAAAAAAAAAATGTGGAAATTTGCACTGCTAACACCATTGCTAACATGTACTGTTAACCCTACACTGTATTGCTTTGAGATCTGGTATAGATATTTTCCGGGTAGCTCAAAAAAAGCCCCACTTAGAGAGAAGATAATGGTTTAAATAAGCTTGGTTTAAATAATGGTTTAAATAATTTTGGTCCAAAATCACATCTAAACTTGAAGTTAAACAAAATTCACTGTTAAATATAAAGCATGTTGCATTAACTTCCTTTTTAAAGAAGGTATTTTATTCTTGCACTTCTGTTTTATTTTTTAAATGAACCAGAAGCAGAAGTTTGAAATGTCATGTGAAATTTTGTTCTCATGAGGCTGCTGCTTGAGTTTTACCTCAGCAGGATTTAGAGAACTTCAGATAATCTGCTTAGCTTGTTATCTGAACCAAAATGCTGAACCTCTTTTAAGAATTACTCACGTCCCTATCTTTAGCAGACACCTTTTTTTTTTTTATCCATCACTGCCTTTGGGCTATCATAAAACTTTTCCCCACACTGGGCGTTTTCTTGACCTGGTCATGACTGCTTATCTCTGCCATGAGTGCCAGGTTCATCAGAATAGCTTTCCTGCGTACTCTGATCATTTAATGGTGTTCATAAGGAAGGAAAAGGAAAGCAATTCATGAGAAACTTTCTATATTTCTGTCTCACTATTTTTATTGTGGTTAATTTGATTAATTTTTAAAAGGTAAATATGGGAATATATCTATTGACATACTATTATCTGTGGTTGTTTATATATGGAGGGCAAATCCTTTCCTTCACCCAAAGCCAAAACTAACAGATCTTGTACAGACAAGTCCTAAATTGATTGAAAGTGATGGACACTTTGCTACAGGCTGCAGAGCTGTTCCCCACCTATTAGTTCACTGGAGGTATGCTCTTCTGCAAAGACACTGTTTCATATCAAACCTGCCGTTAATAGCTTTCAGCCTTGATTGAAGCACTTTCATGTTAGCAACATTTTCTTTTCACACTCTTCGTTAGAAGACATGACTTATACCAAGATATTTGGTCTGTTTAACTACCCTGACTTTCAGACTCCTAACCATGAAAGTACACAAGAAGATGGATAATTTTGCCTCATAAATTTACTTCAAGAAGATGTTTTCAAATCTGCCAATTTCAGATAGCAAATGATGTATGCAAAAGCCCCTCACAAGTTTTTTAATTTATAGATATCTACAAGTACAACATTATGCGAGATTATTACAAACAACTAAAAAAAAACCCACAAAATTATTCACTAACCATTTTCCTGATTCCTCACAGCATTCCGTGTTTCAAGATACACAAAGAAAAGTCATTTGTAAAGAATCAACTATACATCCCCAAATTGGTCATTCAGTGTTCTGCTGAGTGAATAAACACTTGACGATATCAAATTAATAGCCAAATATACTACTGTGAGTATATGTACTTGATAGAATAACAGACTGATGTTGAAGTTCTGTGGATCTGTGAACTGTAGTGACTGCAGCACAGTTGAAAACTGAACCAAATGTTCATTAAAAGTTACTAATATTTACCATTCTGGGTGACCTACAGTATTTGCTTTCAGGCAAGAGCTTCCCTCATCAAAAATCTATTTGTCCTGTATTATCATTTAAAGGAGGGTCAACAATCCTTTGAATTATTTTCCGCTACCAGGAAGGTGATTAGGTTATGATTATTTTTGTTCCATGGATCAATCTCCAATCGCTTGCATACAGAGACTTAAAGTGCTACCATTAGCAATTTACACCCACTTGCTGCCCATAAATGACTTTCAAGGTTCAAGGCAGTGAAGTGTAAAACTGCTGACTTAACTGCTGGAGCACTGAAGAGGAGAAGAAACTGGATGAGACAGAGCAAGCCTTAAATGCCTTCCATAATTAACAAACATGGCAAGACAAGTTATGAAAAACAAAGGGACTAGACAGATTTATGCTTATAGTCTGGTACTTCTGAAAGTTTCTCCAACTACAAAATCCTCTTTTGATCTACATTAATTGAAAGCACTTAAAATTCAATCATACATTTATGGCCACATGTTTAAAACTGAATCCTAATCTTGCATTTGTAACCTACTGGTCAGACTGGAATGCTGCCCTTCTGCGTCCAGCTTACCAAGGATACAAATCTAATGATTGCCTTTAGTTTCAGCAGTAGAGTTTCATACTTGTGGCTTTGAAGGTCTCTAAATTTAATTCTAAATTGTATCCACAATGATAGTGGTCAGAAATCTCCAGTAGATCCTGACAACAAACCCCTGAGGAAGCAGTAAGCCATTTGCGGATAAACACACTTGTCCTGGGTTAGTTTCTTAATGCAATAAGAGAACATGATTCATAGAATCATACAATCCTTAGAGTTGGAAGGGACCTCTGAGGCCCATCTAGTCCAACTCCCGTTCAATCCCATATGATGTAGTGGTTTGAGAGCTGCCCCAACGTGGAGACAACAATCTCTGTGTTTTTGTTCACCAGTAGGAGAACAATGAAAAAGAGCTAGCAGCCTGAAGTAAGCAAAATCAAACCACCATGCAAGTCGTTGTGAAGGGATACAGTAAACTTTTTTAATCAGATATGGGAAAAAGGAAGAACAAGTATGCCAAAGAGCTGCATTTCATCCCAAGGTCATTCTCAGATTAAAAGCTGCAAGGTGAACATTATGTACTTCTAGGCAATAGGACTCCATCTGATGTTACAGGAATCAGAAAATCGAGAACTGTTTTCCTGAATCCCCTCATATGCACCAACAGCAGCATTGAAAACTCTCATTAGTTGCACCATTTGTGTATACTACAGTCCAATTCATAGACCTCTACCCTTTCAGTTCCTCCCCAAGCACCAAAAGGTAAGAAATTCTACCTGAATATTTCATTATGTTACGTATGGGAAAGAGCTCTGTTAAAGAGCTGGCACTATTTTCCTGTCTTGGCTAATAGTTTTTGTGACATGCGTAAGGGAGACCAGATATTTGTACCCATTATATGTAAGGATTTCTTGCCCAAGGACAACTTGTAAAACCCATTAATATGAATTGTTTCTGAGCTGACGAGGAAAAATAGAAAACACTGAATCCAGACCTTCAGTACTTTACTGGTGTTTCTGAAGTTTTATTAGCTGTACTTGCTTCCATAAAATCTATTTAATAAGGCAACCGATGTTTTGGTAATGCATCAAAAGCAGTTCTCTTCAAAGGGCATCTTTTTCACTCAATCTCTTCTCTAAAGACAGTGACATTAGTTTTGTAAATTAATAAACAGGCCAGCATCTGAGGACTGCATGAAGCCTCCATCACCCCTCATTGTGCTTTCTCTTCTGACCCCACTTTCCAGTGCAGGGCCCTCATCTCGACAACAATACCCTGAAAGCCTGTGTGGCACTCTGGGATCACACTTGAAAAGGCCTTTGGCTGAGGCTGGCTTTCAAGAAGAGGGGACAATTGGCAAGAGGCCTGTGGCTATTCATGCAGAACAGGCAGTGAAAAATGCCTGAAGTCAGTTTCAGGGGTGGGCAATGCCCAAAAAAGAAAGCCCACATAACATGAATGACTGCTGCTAGGAGACTAAAACCAAAGGCATGCTACTAGCAGGCCTCCATGTGCCGACATCAATGGGTTCATCCTATCCCTATTAGGGGCCTAAAATGATGAAGAAACATGAGAAGGGACTATAAGCAGGAAAGGAAAATAATACCAAAGTACACAACGGTCAATGCTTATATTGTTATACTAAACGCTGAGGAGATGGAAATAATATTTTCTATGTTCACTACCTTTTCTGTTAACAATAGTTACATCAGCTAAAAAATCTAATAAGCAAAATAACTGTGGTACATTTTCTTGGGGGAGGAAAGCTACGCACTTTCAAGATTAATTATTTCTCATGCACATAATTAGGAGTGATTTCAAACACATATTAGAAAAGCCAAGGCAGCATTGCAATGGTTCTGGACCTGGTGCTGGAGCAGTTCCAGCGCCCTTGGATGTGCATGCAAGGTCCACTTGCTTCAATCCCAGCAGTACAGGTCAGAGGGAGATGGGAGGTCTAATGGCTTATAACAGAAACCACCATCATGCACCACAAAAGCATTTCAGTGGCATACAAATGACCCAGACCTTAAATGTGCTTAGTGTTAGTGAGCCCGAGTGTGCTGTCTGCAGCATGGATGCAATGTGGTGAAAGGCCTACAGGCCTGAAAATTAACTGTGAAGAATTTTCCTCACCTACAAGTCACCAGTTCTGGTTTTGCTGCCATTTTTTTTTTCTTCTTTTTTTTCTTTTTTTCCTTGTTTTCTTTTGTGAAATACAGCAAAAAGCATATTCTCCTACTAGCATTTCACACTGAAAAGCCTAAGCGTAGCCTGATGAGCTCTTCTGAAAGGAGAAAGTCACTACCCCTTGCTTAATGTCAACAGTATTCTGAAAATGACACACTAGTGTCTGTAGAAACAACCATCTTCTCTAAAATCAAATCCTTCTCATTTCAATACAGATGTTGGCTCTTGGCTAGTGAAAACCTTGAAAAAAATAAATTACAATGTCTAGTCATGTTTGGACTTATTTCTAGGCATGATCTCAGCTCTTAAAAAATGATCATATTATTTAGTTTATGAGTAATCATGTCTGACTAAAAAAGGTAAAAAAACACCATATGATACTGTAATCAAGTGATTTATTTCATGTGGTGTTGTTTGTTATTCAGGATAGAAGCTCAGGAAACCTCCTTTTCTTGCTTTTTCAGTTATCTGTTTCCCAAGTCTGATATCCCAACAGGGAAAGGAAGATGCTCATTACTTCTGCATGCAACTCTGCATAAGAAGGAAGAAGAAAGCAATTGGCAGGAGCTGTGAGAGCTGTGGTACCCTCAGATTTGCTCTCCTTTAGATGCTGGTTACGGCACGCAATCGGGCGAGTACGGAATCGGGTGAGCAAGTGCTGAATCTGATACTCCACTGAAGACGATGAAGTAACCCATTGTCCCCCAGTGGGAGCTGGGAAAGGAACTACAAATGCTCCAGAAACAAAACTGCAGTGATTTGCTGATATCTAAGGAAAGACTTGAAAGTAACAATCCAATGCTACATTTTTTCTGTCCACTTCCCCTAAAAAATTATAAGTATAGGATGGAGTAAAGTTTACTTCCATCTGTGATCTTAATACTTGTATGTGTTCTCTTGTATTTAAAATTGCTCCAGTAAATTACTAGTCTTAGCAAAAAAACTTGTTCTGGATCTCCTATTTTAATGATGGTAACAATTGCAAACATTCAAGCAGTCAGGTAAAAACCCCAGAATATTGAGTTTTATAAATTAAACAAATGGAAGTGGATAAGGTTAAATATAGTTAGGTTACTGTTTTGCCAAAGAAACAGTTTGTCTGTTGCGATCATGATTCCTGTAGCCTCTCAGTGTTGGACATTTGAGATTTGTTATTCAGAAGGAGGGAACCAAGTGAAGCTTTTTATGACATGTAGGCATGTCAGATCCTCTAAATCTAGAATTTTAAAACTGTCATAGGTTTCCCACATCCTGTCTCAAGGCCACTGCTTCTCTTACTCTCTTCTTCCCAGCTGAGTGAATCACTTCCCCTCCATCAAAATGATGCATCCTCGTGGCAGCTGGGACATTTATAAAGCATGGCATTGTATTTGAGACATTTAAGGTTTATTTTGAATGTGAGACACATGTAAAGTAAAAGAAGAGTTAAAACTCATTGCTGCCTCCATGGATGAACATGAAATTTTCTAGATCTCTAAGGCTGTGATTGTTTAAACTTGATAATAAGCACATAGTTTTCTGCAAAGCTACAATGGAGATATGTATGCACCATGTACTGGGACAGATTCACTCTCTAGACACTTCCTTCCCGCTCTAGGAACTTTTCTAGGTACCTCAGGTAGGTATCTAATATTGATTTGAGATGTATCTAGACTACAATACTGGTCTGAATCCGTTCCTCTGCGAACAGCAGGAAATCTGCTGTGTAAGATTTTGAATATAGTTTGCATAGCATTCTGAATAAATATGTTAAAAAGTATGTTTTCTCTCATCTGTTTACATTAAGAGAGTAAGAACGATATATCCAGCACATAACAACAATATTTGAATGTTTCAGGTTCTTTCAGGGTTTCTCAACAGATTTTTAATATAACCTATCTCAACAGAGAGAATCTCCCAGGCTTTGGGATTTGGGAAAAGAGCCTTTAAAATGAAAAGAAATATATCTTTTTAAAGTTTGTGAGATCTGAAAGGAGAGGAGTGGGTGGTCTTAGCCCTTCAGAAGGTCTCTGCTCCTCTGACCTATTAGACCATTAGTTCACCTAAAACAACCAATAGCTATTCAAGTCTAAGAGTACAAAGGTGGTAATAAAAATAAATTCTTAAACAAAAGGAATAGAGATAAACACTTCAAAGTTTTTCTTCTCCTGCATAATCAAAAAACTGTAGACTATTTCTTTCTATCTACTCAGGCAAGATACCTGCCTGATTTTGCCAAGAAAAAGTAAAATTAAAATACTGTGGGTATCCAGCGGGTACCCCACTGCAGGCACATGGTATGTTACTGACATTTGAAGTATGTGCTGTGTTTATACTCCTAGCCCAGCTGCTCATTCGTTTGATGTTTAGCCACTGTTTTCTGCTTAGGCCAAGGTATTTTGCATCCCGAAGCCACAATTGCTAACTAACAATCATTTAACTGCAATACCAGGACTGCTGGGAGAGAGCGGAAGTCGCACATGGATCCCTACCCACTCTACAGGGGCTGCTCTTGTGTGTGCCTCCCAGCTTCAGCTTCCCACAGAACAAATTGTGGCTCTCAGAATGTTGGCCAAGGGTCCGTAAGGCAGAGTCTCATGTAACTTGCTGTTTCCCTGCCATTGAAAACACTGAAGAAAAGCAATACATCGCACTGAGTCTAACCTATCATCAGCTTTGCCCCCTTCTGATTTTTTTTCCTCTTTATTCCAAAGAGCATTCTCCAAACATCTCATAACAGCAACCAGAGCCAGACAGCATGTGGAAAATGAGAATATCCTCCTAATACATAAACCGTTAGACAGCACTTGCTCTCTATTTAAAAACCAGAAATTAGATGATTTTTCAGTGAAATAGCAAACGTCCACAGTGAAATTCTTACTGGGGTTTTGAGGCTGAGTCCAATTAGAAAGCATAGCTACTTCTCTGCCATAGTTGAGGCACTCGACTGGAGGCTACCCAGAGCCTGCACACCCTCTTCACGCTCTTGGAGAGTTCACTTAATCTCACTGCTAAAAACCCTGATTCCTCTGGGCAAAACATAATATTCTTGTCAACCTTTGCTTCTCAAGCAAAGATTCACTATGAGAGTATGTCTTAATGTATGTTTGCAAAGCACTTTGCACAAAAAGATCTTCGGAAATTAACAAAATACAAAATATTAAGTGCTGTATATTTCTCACAAATATTTAGTTTTCTTTCTTTCAGCCCCACTCACAGTTCATAATTCCTAATAGTTTGTTGATATTTAGCCAATGGCTAGATAAGGGCTTAATCCCTCATAGTTGGTGTGAATAATTGAGTTGAATGTTAGTGTTCTTCATCAAACACGTAGTCTTCTACAGTCGTTCTGCACCAGTTCCACAGCAGATAATAGACCCATATATGCCAGAAGTTCAACCGCAGAAAAGATGCAGTAGAAATATTTAGCTGTAGTCCTGGCCATAGTGATGTTAACAGTGGACTGTATTTCACCTAACGTGTCATTAGGAGTGCATCTAAATTGCCTGCTTTTTTTTTCTTTTAATAACCACAGCTGCACAGTAGCTTTATTTAGAAGATGAATATATGAAGTGCCAACCTCTTGCTATTTTCTACTCCCCTTTGGATTCAGCATGGATTCAAACACCATTGCATGTTTCTCTGAGTGTAACCATAGTATTTACCACATTTCCTAGGTTGTTTGGTCATTTCTTGGAGAGTCTCATTGTTATCCTATTTCTTTTTTTTTTTTTTTTTTTTTTTACAGCTGGCTACAGACCTGGAAAAACAAAAACTGAGCTAACCTTCAATGCCAAGACAAAATATTACCAAAAATAAGCTAGGAGTTGTTCGATCACTGAATCCATTCCAGTGGTCTTTTATTAATCTAAACGTGCAGAACAAATGTCAGTTAACTAGACTTACCAAGTCAGTAAGTGCTTAAAAGTCTTACTCAAGCCTGAATAAAATCAGTGCTTTGAAGACTGAAAATCCACATTTGGGTAAGAAATGGTGACATAAAAGTGTATGAAACTGGATTCTGGGACATGACGTGAAAATAGATTTGATAAATGGCCATGTAGTTCATGATTACAACTGCAGTGCCGTCACACTTGAATAGTATTTAAAACCAGACAAGGTAAGGGATTGCTAGTTATATATGAGCACCAGTATCAACATTTCCCAAACATTCTTACCTATTCATTTGTTCGGGGCTCATTGGTTTTAATCAGGTGTGAAGATTACCAAGTGCGTGCCTAAATTTGGGCGTGATAATGAAGAAACTAAGTCAACTGGATTTTGAACTTGAAGAAAATATTTTTAAACAACATTCTGAATCCTGAGCTTTGGATGGGAGAAGTAGGTTCTAAGCTGAAATATGAGGTTAGACCTCTTTCTTTTCCTCTTAACCTACAGCAGGGGATTCATAGAATCATTAGAGTTGGAAAAGACCACTAAGAACATCTAGAGTTCAACCCTCAACCCATTCTCACCGTGCTCATTAAACCATGTCCCTCAATTTCGTATCTCTATATTTCTTGAACATCTATGGGGACAGTGATGCCACCATCTCCCTGGGCAGCCTGTGACAGTGCCTCACCACTCCTTCTAAGAAATGTTTCCTAATATCCAACCTGAACCTCCTCTGGAACAACTTAAGAGCCTTTACCTCTCTAACCCTATCTCTGGTTACCTGGGAAAAGAGGAATTCCTGCCCATCTTTCCATTGGGTAGACTCACTCGCAAGAGAGCTGCTCATAACAGCAGTGGAAAACTACACAGGGGATTCCACAACAGAAAAAAAAGCAGTAAAAAAATCTCACTGTTTGTCTAGCTTGTTGCTGTTCATTTTTTTTCCACTTCCCTTTGTGTAATTTTAAGATCTTTCTAACTGCAGAAAGTAGCTGTGCTACCACAGTAGTAGCAGGTTTTTATTAGCTGAGCTGACATTTAAAGTCGGGATGAATTCACATCCCCTTTCTGTAAAGAGGAAACTCTCACTCCAATTTAGATCCTCTACTTTTACATGGCTTTCATTATGTTTTGAAATAAACTATAGAACTACACAACAGCTTGGGTTGGAAGGGACTTTAAAGCCCACCCAGTTCCACCCCACCATGGGGAGAGTTGCCACCCACCAGATCAGGTTGCCCCATCCAGCCCAGCCTCGAGGACCTCCACAGATAGGACATCCACAGCCTCATTGGGAAACCTATGCCTTTAGTAAATCTCCTAAAAATATATGTTGAAATGATCCTTTTTCCATGACAGGAAAATCTATGATCCAAACTAATTCCATTCAGTATCTAAAATCAGGATTTTTTTCCTGAACACAGGAAAATACAGGAATACAGGTAATACAGGCCTCCTTCTTTTCCACCTTTTTCCAGACTCAAGTTGATCACCAAACTTAAAGATCAGTCCAGTGAATTTTTCAGATCTATCAATAGATACTTGTATTTTCAGTAATTTTATATATTAAAATCTTAAAAAATTGATACAATCTGCTTATTACTGACAACTCCATTTACGGACATTTTTTTCTTTTAGCTCCAAGGAGTGAAAACATCAACTACTCTAAATCAACAAAATTAAAATGTTAACACAACAATATAATATTCTTTCCTTCTTAAAAGAAAACAGAAAAAATGCTAGAAATAATGGCCTTACATCAATGCTATTAGCAAAATTGATCAAGGTTATAAAATATAAAACCCTACACTAGAGGAAGACAAAGACAAAATAAGAAAATTAAAATGGAATCTAATAACCTCAGAGTGATAAGAAAGCATCTTCAATTCTTGTTAAAGATGAATCAATCACAGGGCACGGTTAATTCTTCTCCTTGTCTATTCTGATTAAAGACAGGGAAAGCTGAGGATATCCACGTTTGGCCAGGAATTTGGTAGGCACGCCATCCGTCTGAATTGACATAAATGTGATTTATTTGTACCAGACCTGGGACAAATTTTGCACTGACTTCATTTACATATTAAGGTCTACAGAAGACACTCCTTGTCATAACTTTTAATTGCTGTTTTTACCTGGAAAAAATAATAATTTATTTCTACATGTCTGAAAGAGTACAATGCATTTTGGTAGGATTTCTGTGCTGATGTTTGGGAAACAGCAACTACAGTATCCTGATACAGACAACTCCGTGTTAAAAGCACTCTGAGTTTGTCTGAGATTCCTTCTTACTATAAATCACCTCTGCCCAGAAAGAAGGCATAGGGCAAGGAGGATACTATCAGACAACCAAGCAAAGGCCAATGCAGCACAGGAGTGTGCTTTGGATAACTACAATACAGACAGACACTCAGCAAGGCAGCGGCAAGCCACGTCCAGCCGCATTTGCAGGCACTGGAATGCAAAACAAACATAGTCCAAATGCTGTGGAACAAACCTGGGCCCATGAAGTCCAGACTGAATGAAACAGAGCTCAGTGCAAACATGGTCCAAAGGCAACGGAAAGCAAACTCAGGCAAATAAACCCCAGGCTCTGCGAAACAGAGCACAGATAGACACACTCCAAGCACAAGTAGAAAAGCAAACAGAGACAAATATAGTCTAAACTTAATGAAGCAGATAAATGAAACAGTAGCTGTCTCACTCTCCAAGCAAAATCTAAGCTGCTTCAAAACAGCCAAGCTGGAGCAACTGTAGTTCTCGTACAGGCCAGATGCAGGGTGCTACCTCCTCTTCTTATATCCATCATGTCCTCCACTCACATCCAGTGTACAAGAATCATTTTTCACTCTACAGCGTTACACAGTAACTGCTGTGGTTCAATAGCTTTCACTTTTTTAAATTCCTCCAGCAAAATTTAAAGAGGTTGGGAGTTTCAAGGTGACGTTAAAATGGAGCAAGACCTTACTTGTAAATATATAATGTTGGTTTGTTTGTTTGTTTTATGTAGTGCTGCTTTGTAAGGAACGAAACAGAGAAAATGGAGATTCAGTAACAAACAATATACATTAAAAGCAGTGAAAAGCAGGGAATAAGAGAAGCTAACAACATTGGTTTTCTATACTTCAGAGACACATTCACAAATCAGAGAAAGCTTCCAGTGGTTATAGCTCTTGGAAGAAGCCAATACTAGTAGTGATGCAGATGAAGTAAACATCTGGTAAATATTTATATCCCTTATTGGAATAAAAAAAGATAAAGTAATTGTACAATTGAGAATGCTAAAACACTTCCCAGTTTGTTAATGCCATAGAGGATGGTAAAGAACACCAATTATTGCTAACTACTTCAAAGCTGGCAGCTCGGGTATTTGGTTCCCAACAATCCTTTAAACCTGTCTGAAGAAAATCTCTGGCATATCTTTAATGTATGATGGAATACCAGGAAGATTCACATGGAATTTAGAAAGGGCAGGCAGGGTGACACAGGCAGCACCAGGTCAGTAAGGTTGACCTCAGCCTTGCAAAAAATAATGAATCAGTTGATGTAGGAGTCAACTAAGAAGAAAATAAAGAATGGGAAAAAAATTCATTCAATGCATTCAACAGGAAATAAGTCTTGTCAAACAAACATGATTCCACTCTCAGTGGAGGTTGCAAGTAATTCTGTAAGTGTAATATACAATACAACACTGTAGTTCAAATCAGTAATACATGATGACATGAAGCACCTGTTACGTGCATTAAGAATTTTTATTATTAAAAAATAATAATAAATAATAATAGGCTCAGTACTTCTTGCGCGGGGAATCACAACTGACCTGGATGGTACTTTAGGGTACTGTGCCATGGCCTAACTCTTTTCAGTGTTTCAGTATTCCAAAATCATTTAACAAAAACAGTTCTTAAAACAAATAATAATAATAATAAAACAGCAATCTTGTACCCAAAACAGGGACTAGTAGAATAATAAGTAAAGGTAAGAACAGAATATTCAGCTAGATGTATCTGGAGCAGGAGTTAAGTGTTGACCATTTGATGTGTTAAAATATGATATCTGTATTAAAATAAATAATTGAGGTGAAAACTGGTGGTCTATAAGATGGTTTTAAGTACTGTTGAAAAGGACTTAAGGCTTAAAGATGCAGGTAACTTCACAGGCAAGACTGAAATGCTCAGGCAAAAAGGATTAACGTTATTCCTGAGAAACAAGGAGAACTGTGAAAAGGGAAAGTAGAATGGCCGTACTCCTTAGTGGGTGACAGGAAACACTGCCAAGACAGCATCATTAACTTGCTGAGAGAATAACCCCCCGTCCATAGAGAATCAAGCTGTCAGTAGTTACACCTGGCATGGTTGTTATCAGGGACAAAATCCACAGCCTACAGTGAGCTGCTGCTTGCTGCTGTTCAACTACTACCTTCCAAAGCAGGCTGTGAACATCACGAAAAGAAACAGAATAAGTGGCTGTGGAGTTGAGTCCCTACTCGTGTCCCTTTTTGAGCCTGCCCTGCTTATGGATAAATTGTTTAGCGTATAGATAGGCTTTGCATGCTACCTTGCTCAGTAGCCTTTGCTTGGTGGATATCAAACACTGTGCCAATACAAACATCGATCCTTTTACATGAAACTCAGTAACCAGCTCTTCCTATCAGCTTATTATGCTTTTAGAAGTCTCCCTTACTGATTTTGGCAGCTGCAACCAGATTCAGAATAACTTAGATGCTCCAAAATAGCAGAGTAAATGCAATCTAGTCTACCTTTCACCTACTACAGCAAAAGAAACGCAAAGCTAAGGTAACTAAAAGCCTTCAAGGCTACCCAAAATAAACAGAAATATAAAGCAGCACTTTTTTAAATGTCTTTCCACTACTTTCTATGTTATCTAAGTATAATTTTCTTTATTCCAGGAGAAGATGCTTGAGCATTAACTTCAAAGCAAATTTATTTTCCATTTGTGCTCTTTTTTCCAATCCAGTTTTATCACTTGCAGTCTCCTTATGAGTGCAGTTCCCTGCCACTCTCTTCATTTCCACTGCAAGCTCTACAGTAGAACTGGGTTTCTAGTTTGCGCTCAGTCGCATGCCAAACAGAAATAGTTTCCTGTTGTCCCCAGTGATTTAAAGTTGTATTTATAACGATAGTGCATGATAAACTAGTTATGCTGCTGATGGAAATTAGGAAATCTCCACTACTGAGCTATGCCAAATACATGCACTGAAGAATGAACCAAATGGAAATTAAAAGGCAGTGCTGCTTAATTTAGTATTAATAATCAACAAGCTCTGGTTTTCTCTTTAAATAATTATTAGCTACATGCTATTTTGTTTCCTCTAATCAAGAAAATACAATAGAAAAAGGAATCGTAGTTGGTCAAGTTCTGTTGATGAGGTATCTTTGCACTACCTGAGCTAATCTTTCTCTTCATTTCCCCATACAAATGCTGGATGTCTGAAAGATCCAGATAATGGGAAACATTTCATAATCACTTATTATGACTGAAAAAAATACATTTATTTTTGTGTAATCCAAAAGTCTGAAATTTTAAACCAAGAAAAACATTTATTATAATCCTCCTCATTGCAGAATGGTATCTTAGACACTAATGTTTAAGTAATAGATTCATCCATGCAACAGATTAATCAGCAAATTTTCTAGCAATGTTCCCTCCTATATGTACCAGCATCACTTAAAAGTACCAATGAACTGAAACCATGCCTTCACTACCAAGGCCTATGCTGCTCCCAGCCCTATATACTCAGAAAATAAAGTGAAAGAAAAAAAATACTACAGCTTAGCTATGATCTGACAAATTTCTGTGTTTGATCACTGATTTATGGTCTCTATTTATAAATACTTATTTTTGGAAACGTTTGGAGTTTCATCAGAAATTTAGAAAATAATTGCCAGAGTTACGCAGTACAGTGACACATACAGTTCCCAAACTCACAATGCCAGAGGCAACTACATCACAGTAAGCTGAGCATCAGCCCCATTCCTAGAAAAGCTCAGTGAGCAAAGCTTCTAAGCAATTTCTGTGTTTCAAAGTATTCTGTGTGTAGAAATGGAGGGTAGCCACTGCTACCCCAACGCTGTCTCTTTTTATGAAAAAAGACTTGGGATTTCAACCTCAAAAAGCATAAGCAGAGAAGTTCACAAAAGGAGATAAAGCACAAGCTTGGAGCTTCGAAAGGAGGTGGATATAAAAAAATACACCTTTGTAGGTGTAATGCAAACTACAAAGCTACTTCTACCATTTGTAACACTTGTCTGAATCTGAGTTTCCAACACTGTCATTCCTCATCTGGCTAGGGTTTTGCTTCTGAATATGACCTGCCTCAGACTGACTGTCTCAGTCCTGTTGGTCCTGACTACATGAATACTTATCTCAAAAACAAAACAGGACTCTGAAAATAGTTCTCTCACAGCCTTTCCTGCTATGGGAGATACTACCAAGACACATACATTATGTACTTTCCTATTAAGACCATCTTATCAGGACCAAAACATGGAGAAAGACTCTCTTGTCCAGGATGAGAACATTACTCAAAAGGAAAGAGGCCTATCATCTGCTTATCTTCAATGACTGCTCATCCAGCAACTCCTCATTGTAACTGCAAGAACAGTCACCAATGCAGGAATGCAGGAACTATAAACCAGTCTCCCCCCAGTCACAGACCAAGGATACCCATTAGACATGTTTCCCTTGAATTCACCCTCTCTCATCCTCTCTGCTTCACTAAATCCTTTAAGGCTTTTCCATAGAACAGAATGGCTTCAACTGGAGGGATAAAAAACATTCCCTGCTCCAACTATGGTTTAGTGGTTAGGGGATCCTCAGGGCAGTTGGGCCACATGAGCCTGACATCCAGCCAAGAGAACAGGGAATAGGCTATTCATATTCTGGGGTTGTGAACACTGCATAAAATGGTTTGGCAGTACTTTCTTGGCTACAGTTTCAAAGAAAGGAATGATCTCCATGATAGTTTCCAAGAAAATGACATAAGTACCTTATTCCAGGAAAGATTTCAGGGAAATACCTCGCTGTGTCTCACAGTCAGGCACTTTAGCTCAGCAGAAGGAGGTGTAGAATTGAAGTAATTTCCTACTGACCAGGAGTCTCTCTGCTCAGGGTGCTCACTACCATGAGGCCCACTCTGAAACAGCTCACTTTTCTTGTTCATTTTATGAGGAATAGAGATGCCTAATTCAGAATTCTGGATTGCAGACTCTAGGCCAGATACATAAAAGCTGCAGTAGAATAAAATCAAAAAGCAAGAACCAAAGTCTGAAAGACCTGAGAAACCAGCTGCCTTTGGGGAGTAAAACATCCAGACATACTTTTGGACCGAGCAACAGACTATATTCAGTAGCACATTATTCACATGAAGTACAGTGTAATACCAGACAAATGTAGCTGAATGCACAATATGAGAAGAGCAAAGGATGCCAGATTGTAGGAGAGTTCAGAAATGCAATGCATATATGTGTGTACACATAAGCAGAAGCGTCAAAGCAAGTCTATGTTCCATTCCCACGGGGCATATTATCACCATCTGGAAGATGATTGATATTTATTTGTCTAGCTTATGCATACACACCAGCACTGCATTTTAGATGAAGGCTCTCAAGTTATATAGTAAAAGGAACAATAAGACAACCTGCTGACAACTCCAGCTCTGACTGAAAGAAACAGCCAGGAATCTCACAGCTTAGAAGTAACTCAAAACAGTTATTCACCCATACATTTTCACTACAGTGATAAAATAGCACGTTTCTCTGTTTATATACTACTTAACTTTGCAGGGATGTGGACCGCATTTTTCATTATTTAGACTTAAAGTACATCAGGGAAATAGAAAGGCCCCATACATTATCTGGAAAAAAGAAGGGTCAAACAGAGCCCCTATTTTGACCTTGATGTTTTTTGTTCTACTTAAACCAAATGAGTTTGGCCCACAAAATTCTGCAGCAGCTGTGAGGTTCTGCAGTTAGTTTATATAAGCTTTACTGAGTTTATGCTTGGAGAGTGCAGAGTGGTTAGGGGGATACTACACACTAAACTCTTGCCTCTTTTGGGAAAAAGTGTATTAAGCTGTCATTTTTGTGTGCATAAATAGGAAACGTTGAATCAACTTCTAACTTTCTAGAATCTCATTTGTTTTTCAGCCCCCCTCCCCCCATTTTTTTTGAGGTTTGATCATTTACTGGTAAGAAGAGAGCCCTTGAAATGCCATTCCTCCTATTTGGGAGCACTGTTGATGGAAGGTACAGATGGCATGCAGATATAAAAAGTGGGAGATGCAAAGATTTGCAAGAACCTACTCCTCTTCTGCTTTGGAAAGCATTTAAAATGTTACTCGTCAGAGCTTGGTCCAGAATTATTATATAAAATGCTGTCTCCCACTTAGTAACCTCCACTTCCAAAAATCACAGAGCAAGAAATGATAATCTTGTGTTTTCTAATGTCTTGGCAACATTTATTTCTGCAGCCTAAAACCTATCTCTGTCCTTAATTCCAGATGCTAACCAAAAAAAGCCAGATCTTGGTAAGTGCCTTGACTGCATTAATAAATGCTAGTCACTCGCCTTTAGTAAATGGCACCAGATTACACTCCATCAGCCAAAGCGTTTGACAAAGATAGTGGGACAGCTTGCCTACCATACTGCATAGTTGTTCCTTATACTACAAATGTCTACTGAAATCCCACAACCAAAATCAGATACATGACTGTGAAGCTTCCTCATGTTGTGCAAATGACTAAGAAGGACACAAGGCAACACAGAGCTCAATTTAATGCTGGTGTAACTTCAGCTATTTTAGAGTTGCACTTGAATAAAGCCAGACTAATATAGTGGTGAGACAGACCCAATACATCTACAGCACTCTGTGTCTATGATTACAGCCTAAAAGATCTTCCAGCAAAAGAGATGTTTCAATTTCTTATGTCAGCATAATAAACAGCATATGAAACCGCTCTTTTTTTCTTATGGGTGGCAATTACTTCATTCTTGAAGATTACTGTATTAAGCACCTATCCAAATGAATATATTACATTTAAATATTAGCAGTGAGTCATGGACCACTAACAACTGCAGAATCCCAGATGATGAAAAGTTGGAAATATATATATTTTACAGATCCTCTTTGTGGCTGGTATCTTTAATAATGCCAAATGATTTACCAGCGTCTCTTTAGAGTAAATCAGTAAAGACTCCCATCTGTTAGAGGGCTGATCCAGCTTGTTCTCAGCTTTTTTTTGAGTTAGTATGTTATCATCTGAGAGCAGTTCTAAGTCTGGTTCTTCTTTTTTTTTTTTTATTTTTTCTTCTTTAAAAAAAAAAAAAACAAACCTGTTTTGGGGAGATATTGTAAAAACAATCACGAATTAGAATGAAGACTAAGGACTTCCTGGATTCTTTTAAATGTAAGAATAGAACCATTCAGAACAGTAAAAATTTGCACAACATGAGGAGTACACTTTGGTCTTTTTTCAGCTTTTTTTCCCTAAAATTTTAACAGTCTGCAAGAATTGGGGAAATATGAAAGTTGTATGTGGATAACGTAAACTGAATCAGAATATAGCCTTTTTTATGTGATCCTTCACTTTTCCCTTTTGTTTTCACAAGACTTTTTGCTTTTCTAGAAAGTACAAGAAGTGACAAAACACAACCAAAAGACGTTTCTGTGGCACAGTTGATCCTAAGCAGAGCTTCACTGCAGCCTCAGGCAGCAGGAAGCCTCATGAGATTCCAAGTTTTTCACCTCTGATGGTCTCTCCCATGCACTGTGATGTGCCTGGACATGATCCCCACCACTATCAGCAGTTTACCACCACGTTCTGAAACAAACTGCTCCAATAATTCAAGCCACTATTACCAGACTGCAAAGCTGGAAAATGTTTTTATAGGAACCAACTAAATAGAGAAGGTAGGTAAAGGAGCACAAAGAGGTAAGATTTGAGTCAGGTAGAGAAGGCAGATTGTGGGAGAATTTTACATAGTGATACAAAGTTACAGGGTCCTCAGCAGTGAGATAAAATAGAGATGAGATGAAACAATGGATTTTTGTACCAAAAAAAAAGCAGTCTACACACAGCAAGTTTATTACATTCTTCAGTAATCATTTGGAACAACATGTGTGAGGAATATCTAAACATGGAAGCTTTTCTTTAAAAATCTTTACCTATTCTTTGCTCTGTTCCTCTCTGAAGTTTTAATTAGTTGCATTCTTTCTTTCACATTTGCTGTTTCAAAGTTAGATTAAAACACTTTAAAACTAATGGGCTGGCCTATTCAACTCGGGAACATTCAACTGCAGCAAGCAAAGACTTCTCTCCCTACAACCCATCACGAAGAACAAAGCAGGTACGTAGATGGCTCAGTCTGGGCTTCACTTTGCATCACAGCGGCCAGCTGTTTCAACTGACAGAGAATCAAGCCAACATCTCCCAGACCGCAAACATACTACATCTTATTCACACTGAAACAAGAGACGTGTTTCCTTTTGACAGTTTGAGGAACAGGTGGGGAGAATTACAGTGTCATTCTGAGCATTTTCTTTTGCGTTATGTATTGCCTATGCTCTTACAGCTTTTTTGATCACCATCAACAGACCTAACCCTTTACTTTCTTTTATTTCCCTTGAAGAAGTGAGACTTTACGTGCAAAACAAGACATACATTTCATTGCATGGAAGAGTGTACTATTTTAGTATTCATTCCATGTCTTACCCACTTTCCATTTACGTTGGTCCTAGGGAAATTCAAAGTTAAAAGGCACTGAAGAGTCTATGCACTGGAGAATGTCAGGGCATGCAAGTGGGCAGCAAACTTCAGCCTTGGCACAAGAATCTCTAAATGTGAATGGCATCAATGTTTTTCTTGTGCCTGACTTTTGCTTCCTTTTTCTAAAAATAAAAATAAAAATCTACAGCTAGAATAAAACACCAGAAACCACTAATCTTCCTGGATACAGGCCAGTGGATACAGGGTGAGAATCTAGCCTAACAGAATTATTTACTTGTTCTACTACTTGTTCGTTATTAAAATGATACTCTCTATCCTAATGCTACTTCTCTGGTTTTGGTTCGTTCTATTCTCATCAAAATCTCGTTGTATATTTCTATGAGAAAAGACAAAAGCATGCAAGTATAAAGAGGTCCCAAGAGAGAAACATCACATCCGCGTTCAAAACAACCTTAATTTCAAGATTCTTCCTACAGCACTGATTTTGCTTATCTTCCCGATAGCCAGACTGCACTCTTTTTCCTGTCTGGTCCAAATCTCACTCCTCAAACTTAATTATAGGTTTTATTTCTAACTCCAAACTTGAAAGCTGATTGAGCAAAGAAACTACTCAGTGCCTTACAGAAGGTGTGTTTGGTAGGCTGCCAGGCCAGTTCTTTAGGCTGTAAAGACCTTGGAGCTGGGGCCGTATCTCCGTTTATGCTTGTGAATAACCAAACACATGTACAGCACTCTAGGTCTGATCCTGTATATCATAACATCAATGATGCGGGACCAGATGCTATATGAACAAATGGGAATCTGTGGCATTCATATAGTGCCTTTTTTCTAAAGAGCTCAAAACACTTTACAATCTTTAAGCCTCACCACATGCCTGTGGGGTACAGCAGGGTAAGTAGGCCTGTAGCATTCTTTACAGAGCCAAGTACATTTATTCAAATGTAGCTGAATAATAATAATGCAACCATGACCTTCCATGACACTTACGTTCCTTGGGAACAATGAAACTGTCAGCCACAAGGGTGGAACTCATGAGTCTGGGTGACAAAACTTTTTCGGCAGCTGGCCCATGACTGTAGAACTCACTTCCGTAATAGATTAGGATGACCACGAACTTCAACGCCCCAACGCAAAATGCAAAACTTCACTTCTTCAATTTACTTTTCTCACCCTATCAACAAATAAGCAGAACAGCCTGATGGAAAACAAGAATCCTTCTATAGCATTTTGCGAGTCACGCTACGGATTCTGACAGTTAGTTCTCCACTACAGGGTTTGTTCAGAATATTTCAAAAAAGAAAAGAAAAGAAAAGCAACCCCTTTACAAGAATTTCCTTCTTAAATCGCCTCTAGAAATTTTTAATTCATTTCAATGGAGTGTGATTATATCCTTACATTCATTTGAACAGAACTAATTTTGCAGAGGTGAAGTGGTGAAGAAAGTGAATTAATCTCAATTCCTTTAAAATATGTTTTTCTATCCTGTTATGAATCTGCGTATACTAAAAAGTAATATAACTTGTTTCCAATCCAATAATGAAAGTGGAGGAGACATTTAACAAAGACCACTCCCTTCAGAAACATGAAAACAAATGAAAACCAACCTGCAGGAAATATTTGGAAGCTAAGACACCAGACCCCTTCTCAGGGACTAGTATGAACTTCGGAGATCTGGATGTCAAAAGTACAACTATCAATGGAAAAAAAAAAAAACCTGTGCAATATTGATCAACGACACTTGAAATAACGCTCTTATCACGTACATATATTGAAATGGCACATCTTGATACGATTGCTTCAAAGTTGCCATTTCTCAGAGATAGATGTTAAAATATAAATTCCGCTTAATGTAGCAGTCACTACGTAATGTGTAACACTGCTTTGTTTCCCAGCTGTTTTATCATCTTCCAGTGACAGTTTAGGTCATAAAACTGAGCAGAAACAACCACCGCTCCTCACACAAATTTCTTTGTCATCCACTCTGGTTTTACTAAGATGCCATTTTCCCTCCTTGTTTCCCAGTCTCCTCACTCTCTAGCAAACACTTCTCCATCCCCTTATGTTCCCCCTGTGCATATAGTAAGGCTGGAGTTGCCACAGTCTCCTTAATGTCTAATCCTTTAACACTGGGAGAGCATTGTATTGCAGCCCTAATGCAAGGATGAATTCTGGAATGTGGAGCCTGGAGAGAGGCTTATAGAATAAGAAAGAAAGAAAAAGGGAAGAGGAAAAAGGAATTGAGAAGAGAAAGAAGTCAAAACCACACATGGGACAGAAGGAAAAAAAGGGGATTAGGTGACAATATCCGACTGCACTGAAGGGTCAGGAGAATTAAGCTTCAGAGCAGCTTGCTCAATGTGTGCTGGGATAAAAAGACTCTGATATGAATGGAGGTGGTTCAAGTGCAGTCACATTGTGGAATGCAATAGGAGTCTGCTAGGGAACATTTAAGAGAGTTGTGCACCACTTTCATGTAGCAAATAATATATATTGTTTGCTGGGCAAAGATCTGAGCCTCCCTGTCACTTTTACAAGGTTGTTACAGAGGAACTCAAATACGAGAATGGAATGAAATGGAATAGCATTACACTAAATGAAATAATAAATCAAATAAACAATCTGAGTATGTGCCTGTAAGATTTATTATTGCATATGATGTTTATATTGAATATAAACTTAAAACAATAGATCCCTATCCAAAGAAATCAGCCTGCTTGACATCAGTGGAGTTAGACCTGTTTTTAACAAATAGTCAGAGCTTGATTTTTAATTTTTAGTTGCCCTGAACGTGCAGCTGAGTGCATAATCTTTTCATTAGGCCAGCTTTACATGCAATTATTGATCTTCCTAAGCCACGTAGGTGCTTTGTCTTGAAAGACTCTGAGTCATCATGATTTTTATATAGAATGAGATTACTTCTATACAATTGCATTGTTTAACTCAAAGTTTACAGATAACTTCACTACTCAGATAGTTTATTTTTCATTTCCTACGTATTTATTCACATATTGCACACAAAAAATACCCAACAACTAACAGACAGCCTAAAAGTGACAATGTGGTTACTTCAAAAGCAGCAGCTCTCTAGATCTTCTTGCGGCATGACACTGGAAATTAAAAGTCTGTCCTTTTGACACCCTGTTTTCCCCAACATGGCTTCCTAACATAAGATGAAATAACAGTCTCATCTCAATTTGGCATGACTATCCTTCTATTAAGCAGAGAGAAAATTGGAAAACATGAGAGATGGAAGAAACAAGTCATGAATAATAAAAGAAAGTGATTCTTAACTATGTAAAGAGAATTCATTCAAGTCGACCATCTGGCATAGGGAACATCCTGCAGAGAGAGCAGCCATGGAAAAATGACCAAGGCAGTTCAGTTAATATTTCTCAAGAAGACACCACAGACAACAGAGTTAGAGTGGAACACCACATCCAAGTGTACGGATACTAAAAACAATTTGATATTGGTATGAAATATTTCACTCCCTAGAGCCTGCATCTAGAACTCAGGTGCTTTAGAAAGTACAAAAATGTTTTCTGCTCACTTCTAATACGATTGCTTTGTCTTTGCTGCAGAAAGGGCCAGGAAATCTCACACAAGTAAACCCAAAGGTAGTTAGGCATGTTACTTTTATGCACTTCAATTTGTTCTTAAAAGGGAAGGGAGGACATAACTCATGCTAAAAACAAAACAAAACAAAAAATCAGTCCTACAGAAAAAAAAGAAAAAAAAAAAAAACAACAAAAAACTTGCTTGGACTGGAGTGGGTAGGACACTTCCTTCCTCCTCCCCAGCGGTAACACCTATGACCTGACCCAAGACTTGACCTGGAAGCTGAGAAAAGAAGAAAAAAAGACAGAGTTTTCAGAGTTCATGACTGCATCTTTAGAAAGATGTATGTATGTGCGTAGGCATTATGGAAGCAGTGTCATTTCTTCCCTGGAGACACAGATGTGAAAGTGTTGTCGATGTATATTTTCAACTGTTACTTTCTTCCGACACAGGACAGAAAAAAAAATGTTTCCAGTGAATTCAATAGTAATATTTTTACTGACTTCAGTGAAACTGCAGCTTTGGTCCAAGGTTCTAAATATATCACAAAAGTTCACAACCATATCAGTGATTCCTCCCCCGTCATCCATATCCTTAAAAATGCATACGTTTCCTTTATTTCCTGCATCCTCTTTGAGTTAGCTGTTTGTCCCATTATAGCACAAGCCAGCTGACAGCTAGGCCCCAGAGCCTCAGCAGCCAAACAGCACTGCATTATGCAGCCTGCTGTCTGGGGGGATGTCTGGCTAAGCCAGGAGTGATGCACGAACTGAAGAATCCGCAGCCTGGTGCAGGAAGGAGCAAGCAGGCAGTGCGGCTGGCACGGTCCGCTCCCTGCATCACTGCACAACGCTCTCTCCTGGTCTTGCTCTGCACTTGTACACAGACTACCCTGCCCAAATGGAGCCAAAACATTACATCTCAAATAATATAAAAATCCCTAAGAAAAACAAATACATCATTTTTCACGTATTTTTTCTTCACAAGCCCCTCCCAAAGAGATAGCTATCTTAGAGCTAGCTTTCTGTATCACACACGCTCCTGCCCACATCCCTTCTCCCGCCTCCTTTTCCTCTTCAAACACACATACTCTATTAATAACAAAAAGTAGAGAGGAGGGAGAGAAATAAAAAGAAAGGCCCTCTTTTTTTTTTCTCCTATAGAAAAAGAAAGAAAGATACCCACTAAAAATACATGGCAGTATTACTCATCCTCATTCAGACTCACATTCCAGGTAGAAGAAGCTGGGAGGGAAGAACTTTCTTCTCTACCCCGACACCTTTGGGCTTCCTACATTAGACTAAAACATAACTGTAGTCTTTACAGCTTGGGTGGCACAGGAACTGTTCCTCCAAAGCTGCTTTCTCAGAGGGCCAAGCTAGTCAGAGAGCTGACCCAACATGAGGAGGCAGAAGGGCCATGGGCGGTGAGAGGCCATCCCTGCAAACACAGTCTCCTCTAAGCGGCTGTGCCTCTCCTCGCCAGCCATCTGCTAGCACAGGGCAGCTCTTTTCCATCCCTTATTTCTGGGCTGTGTCTAGAACAAACAATCAAGCTCTAAATAACATTTGTCTGACTTGCCTTTGAACTTAACCGAAATGAAACCAGTTGGAGTTCAGATAAAGTTCAGGTAGAATTTTGCTCTCATTTTCAGTAAATTACAATGCCAGTCAGAGCCAAAGGTAGCAAAGTACATTTGGAGACAACTAATTTTATATTACTCTTATCAGACGGAAGATACTCCTGGAATGTTGAAAAGAAGCTCGTTGCTAGCCACCTGAGCCCATTCTGCAGGTGTGACTGCCTGAGCAGCTCAAGTAAGATTTGACAACATCTAAACTACTGTGTTCATATCTAAGCCATGGTAAATCATACACCATCTACTCACAACACTTTCAAAACTCGTTCATCATAAATATTTTTCCTCAGTAGATAAGGCCTAATATATACCAGGACTGCTCCAAAAGTAATATCTCCTATTTTATTATGTTGGCCAATGACATCAGGGGCAGATGGTGGTGATATGGCTGTACAGGTTGAATCTTCCCACCAATATTCCATTCCATTTTGTTGCTGTGTGATAGATAGCAGCAGAGGGACAATCTGACAAAATGGCGTCTGACATGGAAGTGCCTATGAAGCAAAAGTGCGTCACTGAGGTCCTTTATGCAGAAAAAAAGGACCCACTGACTTTTTTGACACTGACCAGTAATAGAGAACAAGTGGATGTGAGCACGGTGAGGCAGTGGGAGTGTGTTTCAGCAGTGGAGACACCAGCAGTGGGTCACCTCCACTAGCACAGATTTTGATGACCACAGCATGTAGGCTCTTGTTCATTGCTGGTGAAAATGTATAGCTAAAGTAGTGACAGTGTTGAAAAATAGTGTTACATAGCTGAGAATTTGCTCTATCAAATAGTGTTATTGGGCTCTCTGTATCTTTAGTCCTTCCCATGGAAATAAATACGAGGCATTACTTTCAGAACAGCCTACATAAACTAATGACTTCAAACGATTTTGAGGTGTTATAAAACATCAGTGAATGGTTCTGCCCCATGTGAATCACAACCCATGGCCAGAAATCAAGCTGCTTTTTTTTTTTTTTTTTTTTTTTTTTTTTTAAGGAAAAAGCATGGGAAAAGAGAGAAGAGATAATCAAGAAATTTGTGCTCTGTCAGTCAGAGGCAAGCAGTAACTATTTTTAGTGAAGAACTTTTGGCTGCTTCTGTATATATTGCTCAGCATATGCTTTCCCTTTTTCCAAAGCAGTTCTCTTTAATTCAGGTCTCTTAATCATCACCACCACTAAGAGAAAAAGCAGCACGTACTCGGTTTGCAGCACAGCTACCAGCAAGCTAACTTCATTTATTTCCTTTCAGTGGTACATATCGCTTCCTGTGACAAAAGTCAGACTTTTTTTCTCACGTTGCCCTTGAGCACATGAAAGCAACGCTTACTTTCAATACTCCCAGATAAATGAAAACTGTATGTTTGGAAGCTAAAGCGTCATCTTGACAGCTGAGCGTTAAGGCTTATTTTGAAAAGCCTTGGTCTGGAGGACAGAAATCTATTTCCTAAAAACTCAAAAGATTAAATTTACAGCAGAGCCCCAGCCACCAGCTATTTTTCTGTCTGTTCCCATACGTACAACAGGTAAGCCGGCCTTTGGCAGTGACACCTGAGAGAATCACAGACCTGTGCTCAGTCCTCAAACAGCCTCTGCCCAAGTGAATGCCTGGAATCAGACCAACTATTGTTTCCTTCACATTCAGCACCACTGCTGAAGCATGAAGGAAACTCCCACCCTCGTCCTCCCCTTCTCACCCTCCTTCCCCTCCCCCTCAACCCACACACAGAGATGTGAGAAAGGAAGCAGATCAAATGAAAGCAGTGAGAAATTATGTTTCTTAATTTCACTGTGTACTGCCATCTATCTCCCACTGCAGCACTGGCAAAGAACAAGACAAGGGCTTCTTGGCATGAAATGGACAGTCATCAGCCACAGGCTCATATCTCTGTAATTTTCTACCTTTGAACACCCAAGAATTAGGGAAATTAAAGATGAAAGTTGTAGTTTTTACATAATCCTGTGAATACCCCCTGCTAAGGATAGAATTGTGCCCTGCCTCTTTAAATATACAGCACATTTTCAAAAGGCATTGCTGGACTTAATCTTCCAAAACTTTGTCCACAAATGAATTTTAAGTTCCTTTTTTTTTTTTTTTTTTTTTTTTTTTTTTTTTTTTTTTTTTTTTACAGTTTAAGAGTACTTTGGCAACCACAATTGCTGGGAAAGAAAAAAATAAAGAGAGGAAAAAAAAGAAAAAAGTGTAATATTTACTATTGACTTATATGAAATTCCCAAAGAAAGAGACTTATACGTTAAGGACATGGAACATCGAAAAGAAACTGGTTTGGAAGAAATGGAAGCCTAATCAGTGGTTCATTAGAATACCATTGTTTTGCAAGTCTTCCATCAATCGAGCGTATAATTCAGATGACAATTGTGTTTATATTAGAACAATTAAAAGTGATTTGTAAGTAGAATCCCAATCAATGTACTCCAGAGTATCATGCAGACAGCTTTGGCAGACGATACACATTACTCATTTCTCAGACCTAGTTTTTTCTGTAGGCTTCATTGCTCCCTCCCTAGAAGTGCTTCATAGTAGGGTAAAAATGAGCGTTACATGGGTCAGCATCTTATAGCAAAAGGACCAGACAGCAAGTGATTGGACTCCAAACAGTATTTGTTAAAAGCTCAGGGCCTCTGGGTTTTCTTTATAGTGCTGAGCAGAATTCTCAACTTGGAAAACAAGTTGACCATAAGTCTTGCCACAAAGAAGGCTAACTGTATACAACACTGTGTTACTAGCAAGAGGATAGCCAGCAGGTCCAGGGAAGTGACTCTTGCCTTGTTTGGCATTTGTGATACTGTAGCTGGAGTGTTAAGTTTGGGGCTCCCCAGTAGAAGGTAGGCATTGGCATGCTGGAGTAAGTCCAGCCACCAAGGTGATTGCAAGGCTGGAACATAAGGTACAAGTAGCGGCTGGGAGACCTGGGTTCCTATAGCCTTAAGAAAAGAAAGCCAAAGGGAGATCATACTGCTGTCTACAGATACCCAATGGGTTGGTGTGGGGAATAAAGAAGGTAAAAGAAAATTCTTTTTCCCAGAAGGTTGGGCAAACACTGGAGCAGGTCCTCCAGCCAAGAGAGGCTGGTGACTCTCTGCTCCTGGGAGGACTGAAAACTTGGCAATGCTCTAACTGGACCTGCTCTGAGCAGGAAGTGGGATTACATGACAGGAGGTCTCTTCCTGCTGACATACTTCTGGGACTCTCAGAATCCGTTACTGAAAGACGGAATGAACGCCAATGAAAAGTTAATGAATTAATGATAAGTCTGTTGTTTCCTATATGCAATGAATAATAATGAGCAAACGTATAATACATCATTATGGAATTCGCTAGTCATCAGATTGCTTTTAATTCTTCTACATAATTATGCTACTAACGTGCTTATAAGCCTTGCTATTCAGGTTTTGCATATTCTTATCATCTACTGAGATACTAGTTCATAAAGTTCACTGTGCAGGTTTTAGTCACTTTTACCTTTGTAATAGAGCAAGGTTTGTCTGGGGTTTGTTGATTTTTTTTTCACAGCATAACCCAAAATGAACCTCAGATCAAAGTCACCCAATTCTATACAGAATACTTCACCCTTCACTGCAGTGTCTGAGAGCCTTCCAGTAATCTGTTACACAATGTGATTAACATCTGTCACGTGTTGTTTGTTTCTCATCTTCTCCCCAGGGATAAACTCAGTCAAATGTTTCACTGGTGGGAGTTTTTGTTTTGTTTTGAAATATATGAAAATGATTTGGCAAATGAATATTCCCAGATTATTTTCATTTAGCACAAGATTGATTCTGGATGCTTTTCTTCCATGTAACTGCTTCACATGGAGATAAGATGACGAGATACAATGTTACTAAATACAAAATTTGAGGAAAAATTGCCACAACGATTTTTTTAACTGGCAGTTCACAAAGAAATTAAATCAATGATTCAATATACCCAGGGGCACTGATACTGCAGTGTGCTGAGGATCTGCTGACTGATACTGGGTGTCCTCAGCTCTCATTGGTTTCAAGAGATGTTGAGGGTACTGGAGTGTAAATAAGTAATTCATAGGGTTTGGCATACAGAGAGAACAGGTAGCAATAGGGTGAAATCAACAGAGGGACTTGAAATACCTCCCTGTGAATAGAAGATCTGTCCTCATTCCCAGAGGGAAAGTAACCAGTGGAAAACTTCACCAAAAGCAAAACCTGCTAAATGTGCTCACTCTCCCAAAGAGCATCATTCCAAAACAACAAGCAGCTCATATTCTCTCTACTAAAAATCCCTGACTTAGATGTGGTGAAAATAAAGTGATGACTTCTGCTCACGGACAATTCAAGTCAGTACGAGTCAGATATGCTCATTAAATCAAGAAAGAATCTTGGCAAAATAAAAGAAAACACACATTTAGGCATTTCAAGCAGGCTCTTAAAATGTATATTTTTCTCAACCTTGGCACATACCCCCTGCCACCCCTCCACCATCTTCCTTGTGTAGCCCCAAGGGCCATTAATGCAGCTTTAAGGACAGCACTTTGTTTCACAATCCGAACAACTGCCTCAACACGTCTTTAAAAAAGAAAAGAATAATAATATCTCACACTAACTTAAATCATTCATTCACACTACTTTAATTATTCAAATGGAATTTTTTGTTTATAGATCCCCAAAATCCAGAATGGCAAAAAGTGGGAATTCTCCTCTATTCACAGATAGGAGAAATGGGAGCTGATGTTAAACTCTTTCAAGTTAGTGCAACAATTCCCAGCTGAAAGTAACACAGGCTTTCTTATCTGAATGTCTTGGGCGCTTTTGTTATATAGTCTGACAAAGGAAAACTATCCTGCACACTGCAGAGTGACACGGAAATACCAGAACTAGCCCATCTAATGCACGCAAAACAGGCAGAAAATTAATCACAGTAATCTGAAGAACTGCTCTGCTCTAAGAAGGTAAAGCTGACTGACTAAATTTATGGTCCAATTGCACAGACTTGTGCAAGTGTGCAGTGCAACTGGGCCTTGACGCTTCACCCTGGTACTGCATGGCAGAAAAAGTAAATCAGGGTGGTGACAGCATTAGGTCTGAGATCCCATAAGTTATGTCCAACTGTGAGTCGTGCGGCCCAACTCAAAGCAGTGAAATATATTTAATAGGCCCGGCTGGAGCTTTATATCTTTGGATTAAACCCTGTTTCTAATGTAGAAATTCAGATTTCAAATTTGTATTTCACAAAATTGTAGACTTTTCCTACAGTTTTTTTACAACAAATGTAGTTTTTGGAGGCAAAACGTGCATCATTTTTGCCTGATGTTTGCCTAATGTCAGCATTAAAGATAGACATCCTCTTACTGTTTCATTTTATTCCTATATTTCTTGAAAACAACAGAAAGTAGGAGAATTGACTTGAGCTTAACATGAGAATCACATTGTTCAAACTACTGATAGTAAAATAAAAAACCTGTCATCACAATGTAAATGTCACTAACCTGTCATTCATGCAGCAATGAATTTAGAAGTATGCAAAGTACCACGAGGAGTCACCCCAGTAAGCCTATATTTGTCATAATGTAACAGTAACCATTTAAAATAAACTCCAGTTCTGTTCTTAGAACAGTATCAGAACTACACATATTTTTCCAGATGAGAAATAAACTAACATGGTGGTGATACCATCCATCATTCGTGCTTCAAGCTACAAACCTACCTCAAACTTGAGTAACTCTATTTCTAAGCAATTACTTATTCCAGGCTACAATTCCCTGTTTGGATGACAATTTTTGTTTATGCTTTAACAAAATATTTAGTGCTCTCTTAAAGCAAATCAATCCCTATTCTCTCTTTAGATACTGGAGATGCAATCAGTAAATGATCTCATCCTGAAAAAATATCCCACTTTAAATGATGTGCATGATGGTATGGCTCTCAGGGACGCAGAGCACGTTGTTTGGAGTTGGTTTCACCACTGAGAGCCTGGTTCAGAGCTAACTTTTGAACCTCTGGAGCCCCAAGCCAAACCAAGATCAGAAGTGTCCCATATAAAGTCAGAAACAGAAAAGCTTGCACCTGGAAGAGCCCCTTCTTTACTGTGTTGTTTGATGGGGCTGCTTGTTTCAGTGCTTCCTACCCACAACACTGGCCTTGAGGTGAAGGTTCTCTCTTTGGAAGGTGAGCCAAGGAACAGCTCTGCTGCTCTCGCCCTATTTGCTAACAGCTTCAGAGCTGCATCTCTTTTTTATGCTCTCAGCAATGAGAGTTTGCTTCTTATACACCATTTGCTGAACAGTGTATGAAGGTATTTAATAAATTACTTAAATAAAAATTAATAAATCCTGCCAGCCTGTTGCAAATGCACTTTTCAATGTAGATTACAGAAAACAGAAGAGTTTGGTATTCTATGGTTCCTGTATACGTATATACACAACATACCCCAAAGTGCTTTAGAATACAGTGATTCATATCCTGGCTTGTACAGAGACTGAGAAGGTGAGCAGAATAGCTAGCAGAAACACTGCAGCAGTCAAGGACATTCTTTTGATTTGAACCGCTTATGTGTTGACATGTTAACAAAACATGTCCCAGAGAGGTAGAAGTCTAAGCAGAAAAATGCTGGTTTGGATAAGAAACAAATTCCCCAAGCCTCAAGGATTTGTTTGTTTATCTGTTTCTCATCTTGGCCTAGTGGGAAAAAAAAAAAGATTCTTTGGGTTTTAAATTTCCAAGTAAAAGTAATGTTTTCTGTGGATTTCACTGCATTTTCTATGAAAAATGTTGGGTGGTCAAGTTGAAAATAAATTCTCAACACCTTCTGTGTGATACTAGGAACATACAAGGAAGATTTGGGCTCCTGCTGGATATTTGCATTCCAGATGAAGCAGTATTAAAAAAAAAAAAAAAAAAAAAAAAAAAAGATTGTGAGTGGGAAGCATTGCTTTTATGATAAGCCAAGAAGGAAGAGTACCTCCATGTCATGCCTGGTCTCAAAAGTAAAAGACTAGGTTGAAGGTAGAGACTGAACAGCTCAAAAGACAGTTGCTGCGGGCAGACTTATGAGTTAAGTATTCAATATCAGAGGAACAGTTATTGCATCTATTGAGGGTACTAAGACATTCAGTACTCAAAGGCTGAAAAGAAGAGAGGGTGAAGTAGGAAGGGCATGAGTAGACAATAGTTTCCATTTCAGAAGAGATCCGTGGAAAGAAGAAAATAAACATTTTTGGCTTATTGTTTTAATATTATCCTTAAATTCACCTTTTTTCACATTCAAGAGCAGTAAAGTACTTCCCTGAAGAAAAGTAGGAATCACACTTGACAATGCAAGAAATATTGAACACTGAATAAACTGATGAGAGTATTATCAGAGCATTCTTTTGCAATTAATTTCTGATGAATATCTCTGTGCAAAAATTATATCTGGGATCTATCTCCAAAGGAGAAGAATGAAACGATCCCCAAGGCTGACTCTACCGAACACAGTGCAAAACTGGAAGGACTTCTAAATGTGCATTTTAAAAGAAAACTCTCACAGTTTTAGTAGCTTAACAGTAACTGAGATAAACAGATTCAGAAGTGCTGTGAACCCTTCTAACCTTCATATAGCACACTAACAGGAAGATAAACAAGATCACCGGAGTTCAGATTCCCAGCTGTGATCACTAGTTATCAACAATTTATAGACCAAAGCTATTCAGACTGATGAGGGCTTTCTCTACCACAAGCTCTGGTTTTTAGGATCTGGCTCACAGAATTCAGTTAGGCTTGAATTGCATGAGCATTTGCAAATAGTGCTGCTATGCAATAGCAGTTGTAAATAGTAGAGAAATCCAGGATACAGAGGATGAAAACCAGCGTCTCACAGACCTCCACATACCTTCTCCTAGATATAGAATTTAAGGAGCAAAACAGTTCAGGGTCAAATGTTTCAGGTTGACCTCCATGGCAATGCCCCTTTTGAACACTTTTCCTTCTGCTTGCTACAAAGGTTAAAAGAGTAGGAAATGACCATTATTGTTTGACCTTGTGTCACAGAGACATTTTAAGGCTCAGATGTATAGTTATTTTTAGTTCATGCTATTATTTTGAAGCCAGGCTCAAGTAAACAAAATCAGCAAACTTCACAAAGAAAAACAATGCAAAATGGTGTCCAGCATTATCTTCCCTTTTAGCATGACAGGAATATTTGTCTTGATATCAAGAGTTAGTCCTATGCTTCCTCAAGGAATGTTGAATAACTTCCGCTCACGTTACACAAGCGCCTGTCCGTATATCACTTTCCTGTGTGGTCACTTGGCTGCAATGCATACAAAGGCTTTGTAATTCTCAGTTCTATTATTGTTTCCTAAAGACACATCCTGCTTGAAAAACAGCAAAGGAAGGGAAACGGTATCCAGCATTATTTTCTAATTAAACTGTTTGCATCATGCAAAGTCTATGATGAGTTCCTTCCTTTTCTCTCCTTCCCTTCTTGTTTACTAAAATCAGGGGATACAAAAAGCAGGAGACAGACGCACCAAACAAGATGGTAATCTGTAGCACAAAAGGTAATGGAGGTTTTCTAGATTTTTACCTAGATCAAACTGTCACTGTCACATACTACTGTAACCTCTCTGAGGACAATATTTTGTGCAGATGCATTAGCTTCACTAAAAAAATGTAACTTCCGGAGCTTTATAACTAGAGATATTGGAAACTTATTTGGAGTGGCTGCAGCAGATTAGAACAAGGCTTAGTTCTGGATCCAAGCTTTTCCTATATTCAAAATTGCTTGTTTATATTCCTATCTGGTGCTTACAGAAATGAGACTGAGTCATGAAGCTCACATCCGGATCTGAATTTAGAAGTGAGCTTCCCTAGAGTTTGGGTATGTTTGATCCAGAGTCTAGATTTGGGCTCATCTCCAGTTAATAGGTCAGCCTTGCTGAACAATGGTCTCTTCTGGCTTTACAGTCTATGCATCTGAGAATTTGGGATTGCATAACTATCAAACACTCAACCAACATTAAGCTGCAGAATATTGACACCAATCCTGCCTGGTCAGTCTTGACTAACACTCCCCACATCACAAATGGTGATGCTGAGAGACAAAGAAATGCAATAGTGATTTGGGGTTGCAGAGTAGCTCAGTGACTCAAGGAAGAAGTCTGGGACTCCTGGCTTTGCATCCAAGCTTCTGACCACTGGATTAGGTTACCTCGCCAAAAAAAAGCTAATGCAACAAGTAACTGTAAATTCAAACCCTTCAATAAGAATGCCAGCTAATCTCCTTGAGAGTTAAAGCAGAAATAAGTATGGAATATTAACTACTGACAGAGGTTCTTCTCCCCTAAAAAAAAAAAAACAAGTTATATTGATGCCTATTTTATCAATATTATTTACTCTGTAGTTGTAATAAGACAAAGACAGACTAACTTTGAGAGATAGAGGGTCAGGACATTATATATGTAAGGAAGAAGTGTCCCACCAGGAGTTCTATTCATAACATACCAACAAGAAACAGTGAAGTTCTGCATACAGTCTGTTGTCTAGATGCTGCACTCGAGCAAACATTCCTCCCTGCAAACATGATGTCACCAATAAAAGTAGCATTTCAATACAGAAAAGAGCTATGCATTCACATATCAGCAAGTAATCAGCTAACACTCTGGCAATTGTAGTAAACATAGGTAAATGGGATGAGTCAGATGGCAGCACTCAAATTTAGCCAGGCTGACCACAATTTGGAGAGAATTCAGCCACCACTAATCCAGCTGTCAAATGGCCTTCCTGGGGGGGGGGGGGGGGGGGGCTGGTTCTCCTTTCTATTAGAATAGTTCTCCTGGCTTTGACAGAGTTGCTCTGAATTCACATTCACCTGAGTGCAGGATCACACTTTTACCCTTGCAAGCATCATTAATAACCCACAACACTAAGAGGTGATTGCCTGAAGAATGGTTCAGAGTACCGAGCATCTCTCTGTGAAGAGAAGTTATATACAGCTTTTGCTGCGTTTGTTCCTGAGTCCAAAATACCTTCTTTCTACAGGTAGCCAGACTTTCACCTGCACGTTTTCCTTCTCACATGTACCTTCTGAATTATAGTTCTTTATAATGATGAAATGAAGATCTCTTTTGGACAAATTTACTACTTTATGAAGCACTAGAAGGAATTTTATGAATAACTAGAAGGAAAGATACACAAACGTGTACAGTCTTGCCTACACATAAAAGGAGATATCCAAAGTTTTGTTTTCATTTGGTTGTAGAAGAAAACTATTATGGTAACACTGTATATGGGAATCAATTATTCTTCCCTCTCTGAAAAGCCTAGGTAGACTGTCAGTCAAAAAAATACATCAGGTTGCTCTGCTACAATATATAAAAGGGACAGACAAACCTTAGTGTTGCCCCTGCATTGGTCTGAATGAACACTGCAGCTGTAAACCGTAACTTCTACTGAATGCTGATGGAAAAATACAAGCAGAGGCTATACCCATAAAGGAAGCTAAAATAATTGCAAAAGAAATTCTGTAAGTAAAGAAGTTATTTATTTAAGGAAGATGAGCCCAACCATTGTGTTAATGGAAAGACACAGATGATCAAATAGAGGTTAATAACCACAAACTCTCTTCCATTATGGAAAATACATTATTACCGTTTTTGCAGTGAGGAAGAAGTTCTAGCAGACAGAAGTAAAAGCTTACTTTCCTTGTCATCTGAAACAGACAGAAAAGCAGTGAAAGGCCAGTACTAGTGCATCAACAAAGATTGCTACAGCTGCAAGAAGTTAGAAAAAAAATCTTCTCATCTAATAGCCTCAATCCTAGCAACAATTTCCAATTTCCTTTTCTTTCTTTCCCTCTAGTTGTCTTTACCACTTGCTGGTTGCTGGCAAAGTTAGTAGACATTTACAAAAATGAAGAAAAAAAAACAACAACAACACAAAAACCAAAAACACACTTATCCCAAAGTCCTCAGTCTAATTTAGAGCCTGATCTGAAACCCATTGAAGTCAATGGAAAGACTCCCTGGAGGCAGGATGAGAGAGAGAACTAACCACACGTGACAGATGTTAGTCATGTTGCTTAACTCACTACTGGGAAAAACTCAGATACTACAGCAGAAAAGAGAGTATGAAATGTGATCTGGACTAGGAAGCAATACAGTAGAAAAGATTCTCAATTTACGCTCAGAGTTGGACGGGAGACTAAAGGGAGAGTAGGCCTCCCAAAAATGTGGTGAGCTTTTGTAAAGAAAGAGACGCTGATTACTTCTCAGCTGAAGAATCTACCAGTTTGAAAATAAGTGAACTGGCTCAGCATAAGTACTATGTTGGAAGCTTTCTAAGAAAGAAAATCTGTTTATTAGAGTGAGTTATGAACATTAATCTTTCCACAGTCTTGGTCCAATGCCAGTGGTGTAAAAGATCTGTATCATTCAGGTGCAGTGTACTGATGAGATGTAAAACAATGATCTTTCTGATCAGTAAAGGTCTAAGGACATTATGGGCAAAGAAAGACTCATTACGAGCACAGTATAACTCACTTAACTACATTCTATGCTTTCTTGTGCATACCTCAAGCACCATATACCAACTTCTACACAATAGAAAGCCACCACATTGCTAACAAAGACAAAAGCATTTCAGTAATAGCTCACTACACTTATGTGCTAGCTCAGTGCTGAAAAATATTCTTTTAAATATCTGAACACTTTAATTTCCCAAAGATTAAAACTACGTCACCTATTTCATGCTGAAACAATAGCGCTACTGCAATGATCCATTATCATTAAATTCATGCAGCATCAGAAAACTGATATGGTATCATGACAGTCCAAACACTGGAAGAAAAGTGCAACTCTAAAATTTGACAAGGGTATATCAAGAAAGCTGCCTTAAGCAGTCCTATATCAAACGAAGTACATTCTGCTGGCAGGTATCTAAACTGGCAACAACAGTATTCAAAAATGAGCTAACAAACAAAAGAAAATTCACATGAACTAAGGAAAAATGATGTGGATTAGCAGAGGAAGCACAGGGATCAGGCAAAATCCAGGCAGCTGAGACGAGCCGGTGCACAGCGACAACCAGCTGCTTACATGACAACTGAAAGAACTGAAGGAACTCAAGAGCAAAGGCCTTGCTAGCAAAGGCCTCTCAGCCAGGTTTGTTAGCTCAGCCCTTGCCCTTCGCTGACACAGCTACAGTGTCTGTCGGACTGAGCTCTGTACTAGCTCAGGCATCACCAACCACCACTTCAACGTGCTGCCCAATACAGGCAGACTTGCAGTCAGAGAAGTGTCCTTACTGACCAAGAAGAGCACAGCCTGACATCTAGGTTAAAGCCTCAGGTCTCTGCTATGGGCTGGCTCACAGGCCTAACTCCCAGCTGCTTTACTCCGGTGCCTTAAAGCAGCAACATCGTGAGAGACCAAAGCAGTTTTATAGCCATTTCAGACATGCACAAGAAAGCATACAGCTCCTGGTATTACCTTTTGAGCAGCTAGTGTGGATTAGAGGTACTTGAGCAGCAGGATTTAAACCAGGCACGTCGAACCCATGGCCTGCAGGCCGCTCCCTGCCTGCGACAGGGACAGGGCACCCACCAACCTGTGCCAGCGCCACACCACCCTGACTGTAGGAGACTCTTTCCTTACACGCACAACCAAAATCTCCTGCTTTTTGGTCTGAAACAATTTCCTACCTGTATGCGACCCAGGACAACTTCTATTCACTAAATAGGGCCCAGGCAAGCTAAAAAGTTGGACACCCATAATTTAAACGGAAAGGACTGCTACAGGAAACAGCTGATTCTGGTAATTGAAAAGTGTATTTTTAGTGCAACTCTGTTTTAAACTTTGTGAACCAACTGATCTTGATTAACCTGTTTAGCTATGCTTTTTTTTTTTTTGCTACAGCATGTAACTTCTAACTCAGGTGACTTAAACCATGTTTTTAATGTCTTACGTTTCTTATTTTGCAACCATTTAAGTTGCACATCATATTAGTTTTCACCTTCAGTTTGTCCACGTTTCAAAAGAATGATGTTATATTTCACAGGAATAAAGTCACATATGGTATTCATAGTTTTATGTGAAGGCTAATTAAGTTAATTTTAAAAAGTCTGTTCCTTTCTGTGGACTTTCATTATGTCTTTTACATCTGATAGAAGATTTTGAGAGTCCTTGATTTTCTGCTCCTCTCTTTGTGGGCTTCATCGGGTCACTTGAATGTTCTTTTATGCTAATCTGTCTCAGGCACATGTAAAGGAATGCTTTTTAAAGGTTTTAGCTAATTGATAGAATATTCAACAATGGATCCAAATACAGGAAGTGACAGTGCAAATAAGATACTGAGAAAAACAGCAAAAACATTACTAGAAATGTTACTACCATTAAAAGTCTAATGTGCCAAAACACCACTTTTGCAAGGCAACCTGAATGATATCTCTAGTCCTCAGAATTATAAGTTTATGTATTCACTATATGTACTTCCATGAAAGCTAATGGTGAGTGAATTGGCACAAATAAAGTATGTTACAACCAAAGAGAAGTCCACCAAATGGAAACACAAGCAAAGGCTCATGAAAGTTTGGTATTTTTCATTGTATCCTGTTTGTTCTGGGTTCCCTCTAGAAGGAACAGTGCCAAGACACTACGAGAAAGGCTGTTCTTGTTCTATTTGCAGCCCAGCTAGAAGCAGGAAGTACTATAAATCTAGCAAGAAAGTCTGTTCTGCCAGCGGGGCTGATTCTGAAATTAACCCAAGTTGTGTCATAGCCTTCAATAAGGATCTAGTCAGGCTGAATCATCGCATTTATAGAAATTAGCTTATTGAAAGAGCTTCAGAATGCTTTGGAGAAAGATCAGGGAAGTATCTGGGCACTGGGTCACTCCTTCAGGCCTAACATGTGTCCCCCGGTCAGATTCACCACTCTGTATAAAGAAGAGGGACACGATCAGTGAAACTGAAATCTAATTTCTGATCAGTCTGAAGGAGTCAGAGACAAAGCACCAGGGACTTCAGGGAAAAATAACAGAAGTGGAGTACAGTTTGACTCAGGTCTGAGCCTCCCTTCCTGGAAAATGTTTTTAGGATAGATTTTGGGTTTTATTATTATTATTATTATTATTATTATTTTATTTTTAATTTCATTAGATCTATCTGGATTTAGAGATCAGTTTTGTATTATGTGAGATTGGTAACCTGCATTAATATATGCTTTGAACCTTGCAGAGTTGTAGAATTGCTCTCCACTCTGTAGCTTGTGCCATATATGTTGGCCCACCAGGGATTAAATTGAAGAGCAATCAAGTCCTTAGTGGTGGAAGAAAGTTTTGTCTCCAGAAATGTATGATCATTTTGGACAATCATGTCTTCTTCTCACAGATTTGTTTTTATTACATGTATTAACTGTAGTCTCTTCGCCTTGCTATGCATATGCATGTTTGAAAGCATATTCTCAGTCACTGCAATGACACTTTCTAGTACGTTAACACCTGAGGAACAATTCAAGTATCATTTACACCCTTCTGAGTTAAGATTATACATGAATGAAAGAAAATCAATGTAGAAAATCAATGCAGCTTTTGGCTGAAAATGAACATGAGTTCAGAGTGGCAGGATCTCAGCGTAGAAATAAGCAGCAAATTGTTTCTCTGCTCTTGAAAACGTCATCAAAACCGTATTAAGGAAAAACTCCAGTAACCTTTCTATATGTACATATATTCAGAAAACAACAATCTTTTTCACTTCCACTTCCAAATAATAACAGAAAATAGAGAAATAATCATATAACAAATGACACATGGTTGGATGTCACCCAAACTGTAAAAGATTCAGTCTCAAGCAGCTACTGCCCTAGCAATTTTCTTCCTCACTCTCCCCCTTCTCAGAAATATAAAAGCCATTCTTCTGTTGCAAGATTTCTTCTGCATAAAACATCAGAACTGATTCATTTCCACAACTCAATCACAGAACATTGGCTTTAGTGTTGTTACATCATAGTATTTCTAGTCAGATCACAAGGAATTTCAGTGTATAATCTAGACCCACTTAATTACCTTGAAGCAAAACAGTGAAAGACCTCAGTCCATAAATAGTTACTGATATTCACTGTGACAAATATATTTGTAGAAAGCTGAATAACCTACATGCTTCCTAAGCTATGGCGCTATTATAAACTAAATAGGACCAGGGCACAGGTTCAAGGCCAATCTATGGTCATTCACACTGTTGTCAGCCTACTTACAAAAACAGCTTTGGCTCTTGCGAATTAGTGTTCCCTCAGATTTATTTAAGTGAGATCTGAACTATAGCAAAGATCACCAGTTGCTCCCCCCCCCAGGCCACGTGGCCAATGCACCTGGGCCTCTGGTGAGGGGAAAGGAATGAGTTTAACCACACAGACACAAGTCATGCCATGTTCTTTGACTCCATGCTGAAGAACAGAGACATTAGGCTATGAATGTAACCCTCATATAGCCTAAGTTGAGTATATACAGACATGTTTCACTATTTCTCCACAATTTTCTTGTCTCTTCTCTCATACATGTTTATGGAACTTCTGGAATTGACTCTGGAAGATCCCAGCTCGAAGATCATTAGAAGTAGCCCATTTTCATACTGAAAAATGAATTGCAAGGTATTTTGGTGTAAACAGTGAGAACAGGGAATATTTTCAAAGTTTTGAGATTCAGCTTTGGATGCACAAGCAATGTATTGTCTTTCCCTAATATTTTATATCCAAGACTCCAAAGCATTTTTAAACACTGCAACCAGAGAACACCTCTGTGACAAGGTTCAGAGAATGCCATTATTCCCATTTTACAGAGACAAAAATTGGATCACAACTAGTGGAATACTTTTCCAAGACTTTTTAGCACACAAGCAACATTGCTGAAAACAGGATGCGTGAGTCACAAATCCTAAACTCCTGTTTAACTGAGTAATGGAAGGAGATACTTATTGAACTTTGTATAACAGTAGGTTGGTGCCACAGAAGGACGTGTACTTTCAAAAGTTACCTGAGCTAGGGGTGACTGGAACTGGCACGTCCATGCAGCACATCGCAGCACCAGACCAGAGAGTCAGCCCTGCTCTGATTATGTGATACAGCTGCAGCAGCACACCTGGGTCATAAACTCAACCTCTCAACACTAGGCAGCAGGGGGCTGAAAAGTTTGATACTTCAGCACACAAGGTCACCAGGCCAAAGTCTTTTTATGGATTTAGCCCTCAAAACAGGATTTAATAGCATGCAGTAAATAAGGCCTTGGGCCACACATGGAACAATGAAGATAAAACAAACTACTGAATGGTTGCTCATTAAGAGTGCTCTGAACATCCAGTGCAGAGAGGTAGAGGGCTCTGCGGAAAAAATAGTATGCGATCAGATAATTAAAAAAAGAATCATAATGAATTACACAGACAACCTTAATTAGGGCATTTCCTAGCTTTTCTATGCCTTATTTTATGGCAGCAAAACATTTTTTCAATGTCATTTTTGTGTGCGCAGTACAGAGCTAAGTTAAGACAGTTATGCACTTACAGGCCACGGCAATATTTCTGTAGCAAAATTAACTCCACATTAGGTTTGCCTTAGATGTCTTTAGAAGTCATTTGGTTCTTTTCTCATCCACATCAGTTTTGCATAGCTTAAACCCCGCTGCCTTTAAAAACAATTGCTTTGATTACTCAAGAGCAAGAGCAGATTCAAAGCCTGTGTCTTTAAGAACTGTTAGAAGGAAAAGACAGAACAGCAGAAATACTAGTTGTACAACTCCACTCTTGCAGCTACATCAGCTTATAACCTTACCAGATTCCAGCGCATCCGTGGGAAAGTATTTATTTTACCTGTAGGTATAATTGCAAGCAATAAAAACAGTTCAAGCCTTGCCAGAAAGGGTGTGAATTTCTAAAAAGAAGGAAAAACTCTGAATTCCAATACCTGAGCAAACAAGTTAGTATAAAAGAAAAAAAAAGTAAATGAAACAGCATTGCCAAAACAATGAGGTTATGTTTTGCCAACAGCTGGATTGCACTTTCCCTTAGAAATGCTGCAAAAAAAAAAAAGATAGATTCTGATTTCTGAGCACAGTTTCTCCTGAATCCAATCATCTTGTTTATCTAGCTCAAAGGATGTGCACAAAGAAAAATGCTTAGGAGCAGAAGCTTATAAAACCAAAATACCCCTCTTCTCTTTTCTCTTGGAAGCCACTTCACCAGTTTGGCAATAAGGAAACCCTACCAACATCTTGTCAGCTTAAAAATATTGATTCCCTGAAACCAGCTGCAGGGAGGAGATAGGAACAGAGAATGAGTTGAGAACATATTCTGCAATCTTTCAGTCTACTTTGCCAGGTAAAAGCTATAGTTTGTTGTCTGACATCAGGGACAGAAGTGCTGGAAGTGTTGCTTGTCTTACAGCCAGCTTGTGACAACTGAGTTTGATTGCAATCTTACCGTGTCATTCTCAGGTTGTCATGTCATGTAAAGTTTCACAAAATGAATGAGGAATTCAACTCATTTGGCTTGTCACCTGAATTTACATGAATACATTTAAAGAAAAATCTAGCCAGACAAAGATTGGCAAGTTCTTGCATTTCCTTGTGCACCACAAAACTAGCCTTCCTGACAATTCTCATTTCCAACCCTGAGTGAAACCAGAACATGCATGAAAAGAAAACAAGGTGGGAGAACAAAGTTAATCAACTTCAGCAGCCCTTCCAGAAACCTATTTTATAGAATGGCTTAGGACGTGAGTTGGTTCAACTGTGTTTGGCATCATCATGAATTAAAGGGAACTAGAATACCTAACAGTTTTACTAACTTTCAGCTGCCAAGTGTTCAGCCTACAACCTTCTAGAGATACCCTCTTGATCAGGTCTGTACACCTCTGTACTCACTTCTGCTTTCCTCTAGCTTCTCAGTTGGGCTCAGTTTTTCCCATGAAGTTAGCTTCTGCTTCTCAATCTCATACAAAACTCTAAATCTCTTCTGTCACTTGATGCAATCTAGTCCACAGCTATTTCTCAGCTCTACTTAGAAGGCTTTTTAGACAATACTGGAAATCCTAGAGATACTGACTCTCTCCTGCTGTGTCTCTGCTGTCTTGCATATGCACCTGCTTTTTTCTGCTGTGCACCTAGACAAATGCTAGGTTTCTCTTTTGTGCCAGTTAGCTCCTTAAATAAGAAGGCAGAAAATGCTGTTTTAGCCCAGAAGGCAATGGTAAAACTTGTAATGGCAGCAACAATAACGTCTGACCAAAACACTCCTTTCATGAGAATTGGCAGAGCTGGCCATATTTGAAAGTTATCATGCAGCAGCCGCTCTACAAAATTATTCATATAAGAAAAAAACAGCTGAACCTTAAAAATGAGATGCACTTGTACTTGGCAACACTGTTTTTCTGATTGTTTTCTAATGGCAAAAACTAAACAAGATGGCTGCTACAGTGCAAAGGAGACAACTGGAACTGAAGGCCAAAACAAAAAACCTATAGAGAACATCACAATAAAGACAATTTCCATGCAAACTGCAACTTTTGAATTTCAGTCCTTTCAGCTGTCCGTCTGCTTAAAAGCTTTTCATTCAGCAAACAATTTACTTTGTAACAAACCTAGTCTTAGAAAATTTCTGCCCCAAACATGCTTCTTTCACAGAATCAGAAATTAGCTGATGACTTAAGAGTAACACTTACTAGTAAGCATTATAATAAGGAAGTATTATTTTATGTACTTGCACTCTAGAAAAGACAGGCATGTCAGACTTGCACTGTTCTTGTTGCTCACACATCACAGATCAAAATTTTGTTTGTAAGATTCCCAAATGGCAGTAGGCTAAAGAAACGCAGAACTAACAACTAAAACCGGTGGTTAGTATCTGTGATAAAAACAACTAAGTCAAAGTTATCTTGGAAACTGAGACCTGTGTACCTACAGAGGAAGTCTGAAAGATGTACAGGCACGAGTAGCAGACCAGTGCATGAGTAATTACCACTACAGAAAGTCCATGATTCTTTCCAGCGTATTCGGTAATGTACTGCCACAGAAAAATCAGGTAGAAGCAAAGGCAATGGAGTCATTTTCAAAATACTGCTTCAAGGTAGAGGGAATGAGAACGTCATCTCAATTTTTGTTTCAAATGTCCTGTTCCAATCATTGAATTAATTGTGCATATATGACTAGGAAGATGATCTGGAAGAAGTCTGGAAATATCAGCACTAAATTTGCACTTTGGAAGACCAACCAAGTAAGAAAATACATCAAGGTCTCAGATGCTGGCTGTTAAAACATGTTGGCAAAAGCTTAACTATAACAAAAAGGTACGTAAGGACTACAGAATAGCCATCTGGTCCAGCATCCTGTCTTCAACAATGGCTATAGGCAGACCTTATGTGTAAGTTAAGACAGGGACAACTATATATGATACTTTGAGTACTTTTCCAGTCAGTAATTATTTTAAGCTCAAATATTTCCTGATCCTGGTGTGGTCACTGAAGAACCTTCAATAGAACTGTCTTTTCCAGGTACTTGCCCTATCTTGCCTTTCTCCTCTTAAAGCCATGGAAGATTTTTTTCATTCAAAGCATTTACTACTCATAGAAGTCTACATTTGTTTGTTTTGAAGATGATTACTACTAACTTGATGGACCCTAGTCCCTGTACTGTAAGAGCTGGTGACAAGTAACCAACCACAGATACCACTTATGATTTGTAGACTTCTGTCAGATCCCACCTTATTCATTTATCCTCTGAACTGAAGAATTCCAGGCAGTTCTGTTGCTTCTTACTCAGAACTTGGATCATTCCTGCTGTATTTTTCTGGGTCTTTTATATTTATTTATATTTTCTTCTCCTTTCATACATAGTATTCAAGTTTTGGATGAAGTACAGATTTGCAGAATGAGGTAGTGGCAACTCATCAACACTCCAGGGCAACAGCCCACACTGTTTGTTTGGGACAAGAAGGGAGAAGGAACTATTGAAACTGTAGAAGAAAGAGAAGAGTACAATTCTCTTTAATATTGGCCATAAAATTATCTTCTCATGCTGCAACAATCTGAATCTCTGACCAGCAACAGCTTGAGTGTTAACAGACAATATTACAAAACCAATCAGATCATTGATGCTGTCGATTCTTTCAAAAATTTAATCTACCCACAGCTGACACATTACATAACCTACAAAAGGGGCCATTTATCTACTGACATTCTGCAATGACACTGCTCACACTTTTTTCTCACCTAGAAACTTGAGAAACTAACTGGAGTGGCAATATGAGAACAGCTATACCTGCTGTGTTTATAAATAAATATGATTATCTGGAATTCAAGTCAATTCACATATGTTTATGCATAGTCTTAACACCACAGCATGCAAAAACATCTAATTTTTGGATTTTCCATTGACCTTCCTCACTTCTTGACTACAAATTTGCCTTTTGCTTGAGACTTTTGGGATTCAGGTACCATGGCCTGACATACTTACCAACAGCAAGCACAAAGATCTTGGCACCAGAATTAAGAACGCCAAAGGCTTTTTATGCACATGAAAGCATCCCCCTAAAGAGCCCATTTTCCTATAAGCTTTCTGCAGAATGGTTGCCTATAATTATTTTTCTCATCTTTCAGTGCATTTACATTACAGGGCTGCAACAATTGGCACATATGAACAGCAGATTGTCTGTGTTTTTGATTAGTGTGGCAGCAACATATCCTTTGTTTTTCAATCCTGGGCTAAATGAAACATCTTCCTCAGAGACAAATCTCCACAATGATTAATCATGAAACTTCCCATATGGGTACTGATATCCCACATGCTTTAAATGAGGCTGGGTGGGAAAACCTCTGCTCCACTCATTTCTCAACCCAGCAAACTGCTGGAAAGTACCCACAGGTTCATTCCCCTATGGTTATAACCTCACTGCAGAATTGGTTGAGACAAGGTTAACTGTAGAAACTTTTGCTGGTGTAGTACTAATCATTCAGTGGTGTGATTTTTGAATTTAGATGTTTCCATTCTGACAAAAACCTGAAATGTGTGTATACTTGCACAGAACCGCTTTTGTTGAAGTACTTTTCACTTTTGGACCTGATGTAAGCTATACTATTTGAAGTGCTTTTTGATGGTAGAAGTTGCACTTTGATTGTAAGAACCCAGTATAAGACAGCAAGCTCTGGCTGTGTTGTGTGTGAACCCATTTAGAATTCTGTGAAGTCCTGTAGTGTTAAATCTGTCTGCGACACAACCAAGCCACATTTGCTTTTATATCTTGCATGCATATTTTCACCACACACTCTAAAGGGCTAATCTTCAGCATAGTCAGAACGTTCCATAATGCAATATACTGAGCACAATACACTAGCCAAAAACAGCTCTAAAAGAAATAGCCACAACTTGATTGACGTAATAGAGGTCTATTTGCTTATACTATTGCTGGCTTAGCCATCTCCATTTATTTAGCTTCAACTTAGTAAGTGCATTAAAAGTCCAACGTCCATTTTCTAAATGGAAAGAGAAGCATCTATTTCTATCTGCACCCATAAATTAAAACACCAGAAATATAGCACAGTATTTCCCTGGTTTATAACTGTAACTCAGCAAAACATATGAGTTTGGTTTCGACTCACTTTTTATTTATCCCACCCATATTTACTGTCCCTCACCATTGAAATCAATTATTGATAACAAACTGCTTAATTAGTCAGTGACTTTCACAACATTTCTTCCCTTTTCTGACCTACTGCAATGGCTTTATTGTTGTTCCACAGTGGGGCCTCACAGCATATGATAAAGCCATCAGGTTTTAAGCTTCAGCAGGCATAGTTAGGTACCTTGCACCCTTTACAGAGGCCCCTTGAGATAAAACAGCTCCGGGGTAGCTTCTTTTGCTATTGTTCTCTGTCTTTAAGGAAAAATATTAATGAACCAAGGTCTAGATTGAACCAAGGTGTTAGGCACTTAGATGCAAATATGTCTAAAAGGGATCCATGTCTTAACAGCTCACCAAATCTATGGATAAATAGCTTATGCTATTAAGGCATCGGCTCTTGCTGGGACATTTCAGTCATGACCCCCATAACCCACAAAATTTACTGGTTTCCAGCAAGATATCAGTGGTAGTAAGAAACAGAAATTTTAAGGATTATTTTTTCTCTGTCATGGTGCGCTGCCTATCCAAAAAGCTCCATTAGATGGGGAAATTGACAGCTGACATGGTTTCAATCAAAACTTCGAAGATCAGCCCCTGCAGTTGTTCATCTATGAAGATGACAAAAGTCTCCTGACAGCACATAACAGCATTACTACAGAACATCGTAGGACTCGTTAAGACCTGTAATGAACTTCTTAGAAATGGATGACAGCGCATGGATAATGGGGATAAAATTTCTCAGATGAACACCATTGTTTTTGAATGGAGATTTTTGCAAACAGAAACAGTAATTTCTGCATATTCAATTTTCATATGAAGATGAAAGTACAGCAGGTACAAAATGGGCCACCAAAATTTTGCGACATTGATGAAGACATTCAATTTTACTTTCATAGCCTTTATAAACACTAGCTTTTTTTTTTTTTTTTTTTTTTTTTTAATATGATCAGATTTCTGCCTAGTTTGTGGGCTAGATATTAAGTGACATGAATGTAATTCAAGAGACACTCTTCCGACATCACTGGAAGGTTTCTCAAATCATTATGTTAGTCGAGAGGATGAAATAAAGCATCATCTAGGGTATCTGGTGGCTTGATAGATTTTCTGAAAACAGCAACAGCCAAAGCTCCACCTAAGCCAGGTCTAAGAATAGTTCAGTGGATCACATTCCTTTGTGCAGCTTTCTTCATTGGTCCTGAGCTAATAGTGCTTAATTATGAATAAATCCTATTCAGACAGACAAGAAAATATGAAAACTTAATTAAACCCAACAATCTAAGACTTAGTGCTACTCTGCCATAAGTCAGTGCACTGCAGATGCTGAGACAAATTTATCGCTTTCCCTTTGTCCACATTTGAACAACTGCCCCCAGTCTCCCTGGTGGATTCCAGCTCTGCACATCAAGTTTCTTTCTAATTGTGCAAAGGTAACAGCTTCTGGCAGATGAAGCTCTACCTATCGCACAGAACAAAATCACCACCAAGCACTAGTCTGAACATTGCTTTCACCTAGAAAGAAAGCCTTTTATCTTAATTATTTTGCTCTGTTTCTTTCTACTACTTGCAGACTATCTGAAGAAGTTAAAACCCCTGTAGATCATTAAGTGAACAATTTTTCTGCATTACTGCATTTACTGAGATATCTGAAGAGTCTCCCAAGATAGCCACCTTCTCATTTTTGGATTTTCCAAATTACAGTGGAAAACACAAGATAATTTTGACAGAGAAGCGAACATCTTGAAACTGAAACTCAGTAAGTATTGAAAGAAAATTCCTAGTTGGTGGACAATTAGATCCCCAGCTACAACTGCTGTTAGGTTGTCTGACACAGATTTTTTTGTCAGGGTATATTGAACTATGGCATGATTGCTGCTCCTTCTGCTATCCAAATCCTGACTCACCTGTATTCTGAGCGCATTAGGTACCTAACCTAGATCTGCAAAGGGCGAAGAACTGAATGACACCTATAGATCAGAAGAGATCACAATAAACTTTCATCTTGATCTACTACATACAGAAAGCTATGGAACATAACCCACTAATTTTTGGACCAGAAAGGATTGCTTTTCCTTCCTAAGAAAATCTTATACAACCATATGCCAACAAAAAAAATCTTTTTTTTTTTTTTGGTAATGCTACTGATCATCTAACGGAAGGCAGTTTTGCATGTTCCTACCAGCCAAAATTCAGTAAACTTTATTTCTTTCAAAAATAACAACTTAACTCTGATGTTATTGGAGTACTGGGCCTAAGGAGAGATATGCAATTACTAGTAGCACCACACCAATTGAGAACAGGGCAGTGGATTTGGCAGCCATTGGGGAACTATGATTTTCCATGCCACCAGAACAGACAAGACCACCAAGGAAGTGGAGATAAACATGGTAGGAAGCTCAGAACTGCGTTGGAAAGTAGGACTGAGCTTTGTATCTAATTGTTCCATATAAGATGTTGTTTAGGAATAACAAGACATAGTTATGCACAGAAAGTACACATTTCAAAGGTTGCAGACAGAGTCTAAACTCTTTCATCTACTGGGAAAGAAGACACCAAAATTCAGTCAATGCAGAGATATACCATAGATTGCAATAAACTAAGCACAAATTTAGATATAACACTAGCTTTAGATCTCATTGTGAGATATATGGTTTTATGCAACCTTACATTTTCAGTTGCCTACTTTTTGTTGTGCTCTTTTGTTGAGCTGTCACTGTAACATGCACTATAAAATATGCTTCAGCTCAATTTTGGGTAGGAGGAGGCTTTCTTATTCCCTGCCCTTCCTTGTTCTCCAGTTTCTCTCTGCCATTCTTGTATTTACTCTGATGTCCCTTGTGTTCTGACACTGCCATTCTGAATGGTTAGCCTCACTGTAATGAACAGAGTGCTGTGATAATCTTTTGTATCTAATAGAGTTAAAATAGATTTCAACAAAAATCTTACCAATGCATGTAGCTGAATTAAATATATTCCATCTCCCAACAGCATAAATTTAAAAGTATGGGCTGACAGCTCAGTCAAGCAACTGAGCTGTGTCAAACAAGCTCAGTTCTTCGAGTAGAATAACACTAGCCTGCTCACAAAAACCTTAAATCAGCTTAATCTACTGCAAGTCTTACAATACAAGAAAAGCCTGGCCTTTGAGTTTTGTAACTGTAGCAAATAGTAAGGATGAGCTTCAGAATAACTTCATTTTGTCCAGATAATTACATATGGTCCTCTTCACAGCAAGTCCTACCTTATTCGGGAAAAGAAAATTGTAGTCTGCTGGCTGCAATTTAAAGGAAAACTGACCACCACTCTCTAGGAGCATCACACACCACTTTACCGGAAAGACAGAAACAGTATCAATCACACCATTTTGAATACCACTGTCTCTTGCCTTTGGTGTACAACTAAAATCAGAAGAAACAGAAAGCCCAAAGAAAAAGAGGCTGTTAATGTACTGGATTTTATAAGTTCTGCATTATTCACATCTATGGTTCTGTTTTCAAAAATCTATTCCAAGCAGATGAGAGGGTTTTATTGTAGATCAGGGATGTCCATACATGGAATGCTCTTCCTGTTCTTTAAGTTCACTCTCCTATTCTTAATGTAATTTGTGAGACTTGCCAGGTCCCTTAACACATAGTACCTTCCTAAATGAAAATAAAGCAATCACCCAAAACCACCACACAGACCCACCTGGCTTCACTCCTGAATTCCTGGAAGATATTTTCATGTTGCACTCAGCAATTATAACTAGGTTTCCTGACTAGTATAACATCTTGTATACATGCAAAAGGTAATTTTGAGGAGAGCACTGTAAGCTAATGGCCTGCACTCACAGAAAACAGGGAAATCCCATACCCCCTTCAGAGACTGTATCTATCTTCTGTGAAAATCTGCAAGGATGGCAAAACCTTTCTGAGACCATCCTTACAGCATACAGTATTTACAGAGTCTTCATTAATTTTATCTCAGAGTTACTAGATTAACAAATCGCTCAGGTGGTCAGCACAGATTAAACGTATTAAAACAAGGTATGGTTTGGGAGAAGAATGTATAAAAGAATTTGCTATCCTGGGGAATTTCTGGTCGAAAGAAGAAAAAGAACAGCACTAAGAACTGGAACCACTAAATTAATGTAAGAATTCAGTTAAACCAAAGAAACATTAAGTATGTCATCCTGGGAAAGACATCAGGCACAAACAGGAGGCCATCAGCTTCAGAGAACCTCACAATTTACACTGCTTGAACATTTGCCATCTGGAAGTAATTCTACTACCTATCTATCCCCTGGCAGGTAGCTAGAACACCATTGTTTCCGACCCTCACCGGTAAGTCTAAAAGTAAATGGGCATTACTCTTCCCCCAACTCCTTGTTCTCACAAATCATATTTTTATTTTTTTCCATAAGAAAAATCTTTAAAATAATAGCAATAGCGGGAACAAACATCAACAAATGTAGGTAGGGAAAGGATTTACTGCTCGTGTCATTAATCCTTTTACTAATAAACCATAACTGCAAATTCAGTTACTCTTAATAGCAAAATTAGGTTCTTACCTGTTACTTTTTGCCATTCACATGACCTTTAGTCATTTGGAACTGGAATTGACTTGTGTGGGTGTAGTCTGGTATGAGAATTGAAGGCTCTCATAATTCTCAAACACACCTACATTGATGTAAGAGCTGCTTAGTGTTTCAATGGAAAAAAAGAAAAGATAAGTAAATCTTGATAATGTAAATAGTGTTCAAGCTCTAGAGATCATTTCCTGAATAAGTGGAGCAAACGAGGCTTTGGGTAGGAGGGAAGACTTAAAACAGATTTCTTATCAGTATTTCATAAAGCAACAGAAAAACATGGGCAGATTGATGAAATTTCTAATTGAATATGAACTGGAGATGCTGACCTGATAGATATATTGATGAGCTGATCAGCTCTGTAATGATTTGTGATATTTTTGGAGCTGATTACAAAAACAATCAAATAGTTCTTGCTCAAGATTTGAAGAAAACTGGGTGATGGTATTGTTATCCCATATATCCCATTGATATTCTTTTCCTGAATGTTCTCAAAAGTCTTTATATTTCTGCTGACCCTCAATACTACAGAGTTTTTCATTTATCAACAGATTGGTTTGATTAGTTTAAGCTTTCCTTTGTGAGGCTTGCTTGCTATCAAATGTAAGAACACGTTCATTCTGCTGATGAGGAACAAGCCTCCCAGGCAAATCGCAGTTAGCACCCAATTTCTGCAGCATTCTTTCACCCAAATAATTTCCCCAATATAAGGGACAGTTGAATATGTGTCTTTAATCCAGGCTCAGAACAGCTTTTATGTACATTTGTTATATGGTGCATCCCAGAGATAACAGTGTGACAGGATGCTCTTCTGATGCATAGTACAATGCAGCAAACATTACTAATTTTCTCCATATAAGAAAAGCTTTTCACCACAAACTTTTGAGGTTTTCAGTGAAATCTGAAGGAGCAAAAAGTCAGCCTCAAACCACAGCTTGATCCAAATCATGTTTTCTTCCTGCTCCTGAATAAGGAGCTTTGGATCCTTACCCATACAGAAACTTAAAACTGTCTGAAAACAAAAATAATATTTTTACTCTTCCTTCAAGTGTCAGTGAGCAATAAAAGATGCAGTGAGCTTTCGGAGGTGAGAGATGATGATGACAGTCTTCACCTGAGCTGCCACCTATTCGGCAGGTGGTAGAGAGATTCAGCTCCCTTCTCCCTGTAAGGGCTTGAACCCACACTTCCCACTTAAACACCCTTAGATAGATGAACTACCTTCATAGATCTAGGATAGCATAAATCAGAATATCACTGATCTGAATTTCAGAAATCACACCATCCTCTCAACTAATCATTCCTTCTCATGGCACTTCTGCAGTCTGTCCATCTGGAAGCAGCGAGTAACTTTCTAAACCTGAAGCCACGGAACAGGAAGGCATCCGAATTAACTCTTTCTTTTACCAGATGGTTTCTTACTTCTGTGTTTCACTGTGAATGTTTCACCGGTGTGAACATTTGTGTGAAGTCCTGAGAGAAGTGCTTTACTGGCAGTGGGTAAGTCAGCCTGACATTGTTACCAGAGGATCAGAAGAAGAATCAAATTATGATTCAAGATACAAGCATATGAGTAAGCTATCCCAAGGGTGTGAATTTATTTACAGGTTGGCTCCTTAGCAGCAAGGTAACGCCCAGACCCGTGCAGTCACAGCTGTGGATGCCCCTGTGCAGTGCTGCATTAGGGGAGCAGTGCCTGCTGGGCCTCTCAGCACTCAGTCAGTTTGCACACTGGGCAGAGGCCAGGCCCACCGCAAGGTTTACAAACTCACAACCTTCTTCTTGGTGAGATTTCATTCTCCTAACAAATTGACTGGTTTTCATTCAGTTAGTCCTCCAGCCTTGAAAAGCGCCCTTAGAACAAAGCAGGTTAGGTCAAAGTAAAGAGAACAAATCATAATTTAGACATGAAAATAACTTGGCCAGCTAAATTTCATTTTCAAAACTCTGTTAGTTGGCAACTGAAACAGACAGGCTGAAGGAACTTTTCAGTCTGAAAAAGCAACTAGTGTTGCCAGCAAGGAGAAGCATGCACTGTACCTCACACTACCTTACTTGGATGCTAGTCATCCCATATTTCCTTTATAGTCAACGGGGAGAGGCAGCTTTTCCCCAGGTTCACGTCAGAGCACTTCACTTTATAAAGTAGCTGAAAGATCACCTCTTCTCATCCATGTTTTTGAAAACTGTACTTTTCAAAATTATTATTCTAGTTTTAAACCCAAACCTCTTAAAAATGTACAACAAATCACCCTAACCTTCCTCATGCACAAGCAAAATGCCCCGTTTTTATTTACACTTAGCTTATCCTCTTTAATGAGCATCCTCTTTACCATCTGAACATCCAGTAACAAACCTGTGGAGCAAAGAATTCAAGCCTTTGTACATGGCCAATACAAAGAGTTCAACTCTCCTTAACCTTGAGGTGGAATCTGTCAAAATATAGCATGCAAGAAGCAAACACCAGTTATCAGCAACAATTAGATATTTCTGGAATGCAGCCCTATTTTTCCATTTAACATATTAATTCCAAGGAGCAATATATTTTCTACAGAGAAGATGAGAAAGTACATAATCTGTATGAAATGAGAAATGTGTTTACAAGTCAGCGTTAGCTACAACTCCTGCTACAGACTCTGGGTCTGGATGAAAGAATCTTAATAGAAAAGAGAGTACACAGAAGTTTACTCTCAGAGACTCGGGTTTAGATTGCTGCTCCAAAACAAGGAAAAATAAATGTGATCATCTCCATCCTACTCAGCACGAGTTATTTATCATCACCGATCCATCAAAAATTTCGTGCAGCAGCCAGCACTCATCTGGCAGGGAAAAACTCAGTCTAGAGTAACTGGAGGCTCGCCTGTCAGCAAGAGAGGCACGTACACCGCCTGTCTGTTACACAAGTATGGCTTATTTTTCAGAGCATCAATATTACTGATGGTATTTACACAACTGAGCGTATAAAAGAAACTATTTTAAGTTGACATTGTTAAAATTGAGTTGGCTGGAAAACTGAGGTTTTTTTTCTATTAGAGAAAATAAGAGAACTTTTTTTCCCTCAGAACAAAACGCTGACATTTCGGATGCTGCAGAGCTACTCCTGCCGGGCAGCATGCCAGCAGAATCCCTTGGCGTGGGCTCTGGGAGAGGACTTCACCCTGGCCTGGAGAGATGGTGCAAGATGTTGGGAATCACCTTGTCAGGATGACACCTCCTCAGGAGTCTCGCCCCAGGAGACAAGACACAGAAGAACTTTTAACTCCTGCAGCCCTACAGCGGCTGAATGCAGGGAGTGCAACACTTCCTTTTTTCAGAACTCTCAACAAAATTATAAGCATGTTTCCGTTTGAAAGAATCCCTTTTTACAAAGCTTGACAAAAGAAAAAACTGCAACAAAATTAAATAAATAAATTGCTGCTTGGTTTAATTTCTTGCACTTCTAACATCATCACATGGAAACAAAAAGCACTGGTAACTACTTGGCAGCGCGGTGCCATTTCAGCCCTACCATTGGTGCTGCAAAATTAGATCAATAGGAGAAATACTTTTAGAAACCAATGACTAAATGCTTTCCTGAGATTTTTTCCCTGGCCTTATCTTAAAAAGGGTAACGTATGACTGGCAAAGCTAAGAAAAGAATTCTTGCTATTGTCCTCAGGCTAGGCACAGCTCTGGCAGCTACAAAACAAATTTTGCCAAACCATAAACTTCAGTAACTATAAGCAACAGGCATCATCTTCACTGAACACCACAGCGTTGCTTTGCAAGTTAGTTACTGAGCAGGCATTTTCAGTTAATTTTTCAGTAGACTTGCTATGTCTGGTGGTTCAGGCTTAGAAAAAGCAAAAGGGAGTTCAGATATACCAAATCAGGAAAAAACAATCTGACTTCATCTGCTAGCGACTGCTGTTTTATCAAATGTATATAGCCAAAGAGCCGTAGAAAAGCTGGAAATTACTGTTTTCACCTTCTTTGCTTGGATAACTATCAAACATTTTTTATTTTTAGCATCAAAGTAGCTGAAAGGGTATTGTTAGAAAGAATGGGCTCTCACCCTTGGCTCATGCAATAAACTTCAGGGAGGGGGCTTAACTTCAGAAACTGTTCTGAAAAAAGTGTTTTTTCATTCCAAATCTAGCTCAGCAAACTTGAAGTGTTTCTTCTGTTCCACAAAGCTTGAGGTCCTATTTAATTGTATAGCATGTTTATATATATGTATGATTTGGTTCCTGTAGATGTAAATCAGAGGAGAACAGTGATAGTATCTTCTAGGAACATAATGACCGCTCTGAGTCAGACCAAAGTAGCCCCATATCCTGTCCCCAAGAGTTGCCACTAGATGAAGCTTAGCCAAAGAGTATAAAAACTATGGCACGTGGAAAGAACTTTTTTCCCCCCTGGTTTTCTCTCTCAATTTCTGGAAATAAACAATGCAGGAACTTATTGAATCAGATGCCTCTCCAGATTACTGTGCTTAACAGCTATCTCATGCCGTTTTATGACTGATAAGCAAGGCTTTAATTGTTGCTTTCTTGTTGTTCCCTGTGGCCTTCTTGGTCCTGCTTTCCTTACCACCTCTCTGGCTTGTTCTTGAATCATGTATTGGGTATCTGATGCAATAAAATAACATACCTCAGAGATATCAATCTTTGATGAGCAGATCAACAGCACAATTGTTAAAAAGTTATTTGCAGAAGCCATTACAAGTGATTTATTAATTTGTAACACTGACTAGAAATTACAAATGCACGCACTTCTTAAGGCACTGAATGAGGAAACAAGCGATTGAGTCCAAGGCCTCAAAATTAGGAACCAAAACTAAGCCATTTAGTCTCCACATGTGCACTTCACATAAGCTGACAGAATTTTGTTCTCAAAATAAATTGTGAGGCCTGATAGCAGTGGAATATAATGACTCAGGCTGCTGTGTCCTGAAGTCACGGGATGACGGAGCAACCTATCTCTAATACTCCCAGCATCACCAGTGCCTTTATTCTGCCACTTATTCATAACCAGTTATGGAAATCCTCTGCCTTTTTATTTATTTATTATTATTTTTTTAACAGCAAGATATGCTAAGTTATTCTGTATGCTCAACTCTTGAGCTTCCAGCAGTTCTCCAACTAAAAGAAGGAAAGTGATAGTGCCTACTGTCAGACATGTTTCGGTGTTCTACATTTTTCTGTCTACAACCAGTCTTATAAGACAGAAAATATAATCCATCTTCAGGCGAGTTTCATAAACGACAAAGAACAGACAATCTTACAAGCAGAAGTCTCAGTAATACTGAACATTGCTAACCATCAGAAGATACAAGCATTAATTAATAAATCTCAGTGGCTGAAAATGAGCCCTGATAAAACTGATGATTTTTTGCAGATACTCTCAAAAGAGAACTTTAGCTTTTTTTTTTTTTTCCTCTCCTTTTGGCAGTCTTGCTCCCTCCTATCCTTGGAGCATTTTGCATTCCTACTGTCAGTGGCACACCTTTAGGCAGAAGCCCATTTCCTGATGTACCTGATGGCTGCATGCAGCTGAATCCTGCCTGCAGTGACAGCTACGCACCCAGTGAACTCCTGGGTATGACCTTTTTGGCCTATTGTGAACCAAAGGGAAAACAACAATAAACCTCTTCCAGTTTGCACTGTTGTACCTTACACTTTAGAAACTTCTGCAATTCCAAATTCACATTTCTCTGAAAGTGAGAATACAAACAACGATCGGGCCTCATTTCTTCAATTTCAGCAGGTGACTCTTTTAAAACGTTACAAACAGAATCAGTGTCACTCATATGAGAAATTTTAAAGTAAAACTTAGAAAATGCTTTTCTTCAATGCTCAAATCTGCAGCAAATATAAACCATTGTAAGTGAAACTTAATTTGCTAACATGCAGCGTTAATTTGATTACTCTGGATAAAGGTCTTAGTGGGACCAATTGGCATTTGCTGCAGTGTGAAACTAGAAGGATAATTTGCTAAGAGAAAACTGTAAGCTCTCCTTGGCACCCTGAAATGTGTTCAGTTGGTTTTGTGCTTTTGCATTTGAGTGAGTACTCCAGCACAAATTGGGCACAATTAGCAGCACGTTTAAAAAAACACAACTCAGTTCTGGTGCTAATTTGTCCTTGCAATAACACCAATTTCCCCTGTATTTACACTCAGTAAGCGTACAGAGGCTAACACAGAGGAAAGCTTTGGACAATTCTCATTTGTATAGCTCAGAGCAAATAATTCTTTGTGCCTCGTGTGAAATGAGTCGAATATCTCAGCCCACTTTCCAGAGAACATGTGTCTACATCACAAAATCTGCCACCACAAGTTGGCACTAATTGGCAGTCTTAGCAAAGTGGCAAAGGAATGAATGGCCCCTAGATACCGAACTAACATTTTTCCCCTACAGGTGGTCTTTTCAAGTCGGAATTGAGACGTACATTGTTTAGGCAAGGTGAAGTTTGTACTGCTGGTACATGTTTTGTTGATTCATAGAGATTTCAGTGTACAGTGAGCATTTTCATGAGCATTACATTCATACTATTAAAAAACCTTAAATTGTTGTAAAAAAAAAAAAAAACAAAACACCAACACAAAAAAAGAAACAACAAAACAAATTCCAGCTGTCCGTATTTTTATCCCCACTTCTCCCCCTTATAAATGCTTAGTATGTTCAAAGGCTCGACCAAATCCTTTCAGTTCTCCTTAGCATATATTGACAAAACAGCTCCCTTAGATCTGATATCAAACCAAAAATTAGGATGCCAGCTGCTTTTATCAGGAACCCGCCTGTACAATGCCTCATTTGTGGCACTTTCTAGGACTTATCAAAAAATTCTGGTATCAGTAGGAAAAGTGCTAAAAATCTCCAGCAAGTTTTAGAAAAAGTCCTTCGGCCAGAGGGTTTAGGAGGTTCAATATGTTTAGTACATTCATAGAAATAAAGAAATATCAGAGATGCCTTGATTATGAAGTATAATTACATTTACAAGGAAAAGAAACTGGATACTAAGTAGGCTCTTCGGAATGACTGAATATTAAATCCAGAAAAAGTAAAAGCAGAAATAAGTTCTATGTTTCCCCCCCCTTTTTTTTTCTTTCTTTTTTTTTTTTTTTTTTACCAACAGCAATCAACCAATTAAACAGACTTCACAAGGGAGCACAGAAGTGCCAGTTTGTTGCCATCTTCAGATCAAGACAGGATACTTCTCCAGAAGATGCGATTTCATTCTCCTCAGGGATTGACTGAAATGTATTTATGTGAGCTCAGACTACATCTAGTTTCATTTTTTCTCCTGCAATTATATTATGCACTTTTAGACAAGTTTTAAAAATCATGTTTCTCGTACAGTAAGATGAATCAATTGGCTTCTTGTCTTATTCCTTTCTGAAACTTCCAACTACTACTTACTTGGTTTTATTTTCTGATTGGAACTGCTCTGCCTTTTCAGAGGCTTGTAAATACAAAGGAACACTGAACAGCAAAGGTAAATGGTCTGTGTAGTAAACTCTAAAGCGGAATAGATTTTTCCCAAACCTAGAAGGACTACTCACTGATCGTGGGAAGACTGAATTCATTCTTTTCCGACTCCGTCCCTCTGAACATGACAGGTAAGTATCACTAATAACTGGTTGCAGGTTTCAGCCAGCGAAAGCGTATTTGTTAGGAACCGGACTGAAACCGTCTGTCTCATTTCACATAGGCTGGCATGTGGCAGATGCATACAGTTTTTTTTAAGCTGCTTCCAACTCAGAAATAGGTATGAGCCCAAACTCTCGTTTTGCATTGATGACAAAGAGAAACAGGTCTCTCCTGTTTACCTGGGAGGGGATCTTCTCCTGCCACTAAGCACATAAAGCATCCCGAGCTCTGCTAGTCCTCCCTCATTCATTCATTCATTCACTCATTCATTCATTCATCCATACTTCCATTCATTCAAACTGAGTAAGAATCAGGATTTGCAATCTCTGAGTTACAGTAGATAAAATCCTTTACAGTGCTGGCTCTGAAGCAAGCTGTCTGAACAGTGAGCCTCAGTTGTCACATCTTGGTCTTTGCTTATTAATTTATCCACTCAGAGTCACACTTACCAGTTTTGCTTATGCACCCTTCAGACTAGTTTAAGATTAAAAGCCAAAGGAGGAGTTATCAGACTTTTATAAACTGAAAAAGAAAAAAAAAATAAAAAAGAAAGAGGTATTTCAGGGCTTCTTTTGATTAGGCTCTCAGGTTATCAGGAGAGGATTTTAAGCTCTGTAGCTTTGTTACAGAATGTAAAAGGATATTTCTTTATAAAGATAAGTAGACAATACAAGATCATTGAGGAATGCATTTGCCATCACCAGCAATTGTGCCAGATAAACCTAAACCTGTAAGTCTTGTTTATAGTCTCACTCCATTTTGGTATACAAGCTAAGTAGGAAAAGTGGAAGAAAACAGAAACACAGACCATAAAAAACCTGCTCTGTGGCCCTGACAATCTCTGTTCTAAGATGCCAGGTCAGCTTGTTAAACCAAGTCAGTTACTGCACATTCACAGCTTGATGGCATGGTCTCACTGGAGATCTGCTGCTGAAGCCTTGTATCCTGTGTCACAGAACCTAGTCTGGTGATCGTTAGCTGTGATTTCTGTATGCATTGGAGGAAACTGGCACTGGTAGCACAGGTGAAAAATGCAGCACAGCGTGCACCAATGTTGCTGTAAGAACTACTGCCAGAGCATCAGCAACCATTGCTTTCACTGAGAATGCAATGTAAAGCAAAAATATAATTATCTAACTATTAATGAAACTAAAAGAGTGTACTGTTCTTTGGCACTTTCTACAGTTTATATGACTGTTCCCATATTCTTTGTGTCTCACTCCTTTTAATTCAATATTCCCTCCATCCCCTAGGTACAGAAATGGAAGAATCCCCTCCAGAAAGAAGATAGTTATCCTGATGAAACAATGCAGCACTTGGCACACTCACCTTTTGCACCATGCTTTGAAGAAGCACAGAGCTACATTTTGCAAGTGCTAAGTATTTCTGTTATTGTTGCTCTTGGGCCAAATTCCCAAGCAGCCCTGTTTGGCAGTTAATTCAACTACTGTGACTCTAACCCCTGGTTGTCCTCAGGCTGGTTTAAAGGCAGCATTCAGGGGAGAAACCAAAACAAATACCATACTGGAGAAAGAAGAGAGTCTAGGAATGGAGTGGGAGCTTCAACCAACTGAAGCTGATGAGGTTCAGCTTTGTGGCATTGTAGGATTCTTCCATCTGCTACCAAGCACCAACTTCTCCACTTGCCAAATTATTTCTCTCATTTTTTGATGTTTAATTCCAAACAGCTTTACAGAACAGCTACTGAATGAATGTTATGTTTTGTAACAAGTCTGTCCAGTCTGCGCTCTTCCCTTTCCCCTAGGGCCTACCTGTCTTCTAAACAAGCCAGATATTAGACATGGTAGCAGGCTCTGTTGACAGAGGTGAGTGCTGAAATTAGCTTTGCTTACTGCTGCCTCTTAATTTTGTTTTACAGTATTTGGAAAAAATTCACTAAATGCATTTGGATTGCAGGCCAGTCCAGTTGGCAGTATTTCTTTATTTCTGTCCTGCAGGGAGAGCTGGCTGAAACTCACAGTATGAATGAGATGGCTGGTATGGGCAACCAAATTCCATCTGCTGCTCCCACTGATTTGCCTCAAACTATTTAGAAAGAAGCTCAGCCTCTGGAGTCCATATTTTACAGCATGGCAGGAAAGTTGCCGACAGCATGTTTTGTTAAAACAAACGTGGAAATTTCTTATTTAACCAAAAACAAAATACGAAAACAACACTAAACTAAAGAACCAGATCTTAAGATGAAAGATGGTACCTGTTATCGCAGCCGTGACTGGGATAAAAAAAAAAGAGGGAAGATGACAGTAAGAGCTGGAAAGAAAGAAACTGCAGAGCCCTCACTCATTTCATGTCTAACACCTAGGAGTTGGGTGTGTTGATGATATAGCATGATAAATCAAAGCTAATGCCACCAGCTAGATAGTTCAAGTCTGCACACTATGTTCTGCGCACTAAGGGAGTTGAAGTCTGTCATCCTTCCACAGAAGAGTTCTCAGTTTGAGCAGCTAATTAGTCTAAAACTAATGAGGGATCTGAACACTCTTCCACACAAAAATATGTGTAGTTTTAAAATGCTTCTGATTTAGAGCATGGTGGCAATGCCATCAGGTAGAAGGAAAATGTATGAGGGAATAGCACAGACAGAAGGCCACATAGACAGCTCATACAGGCAAATTAAGAGGAAAAAAAAAGAAAAGAGTGAAACTTCAGAGAAGAGAAAATGTCCATCTTCAGCATTTACTCGGGCTGCTGCTGCACTGAGGGTCAGCTTGCTACAGACTTTGTCCAGATGGCTGAAATAAACATTTTACAAGTGGCATACTTTACACGATGCTTACATTTAACTGAGTGTCTGAGCACTGCAGCCTTTTGGAGACTTAGATACAGGGACATCTACTTTGCAGACACCAAAGGAGCATGAGAGCAAACCATTCTGCCCTACAAAGATGCTGGTAATTTTGCTCAGGAGAAGGATTCTCTGGGAATCTTAGCAGGAAAAATGCTGACACGTAACCCATTAGGCAGCAGACTTTCCGCGCTCTGCTGATGACACAGATACTAAATTCCACCTCATTTCTGCTTCCTTCAGGCACCCAAGACTTCTCTGCAGGTTGGGGCCTCAGCTCTTAAATGGGCTCCGAGCCAAAAAGGTTCTGTGAAATGCAGAATTTTTTGGTTTCTTTTTCCTTCAGAGAGCGAGGTTCATACGCTCTGATGTGTTAGGCACTTTGGCAGTGCTGAGATCCGGGGCACTGCAATAATGTTTAATCCCATTACTAATGCTTATTTTAGAATCTGCTTGTCATTAAAGACACGATAGCGATCTTAATTATTGTCTCCAACATGTATTTGCCTGAAATAATTATTATACTTCATTCCTATAGAGACAATGAGATAAAACTCTAATTTCATTTTATTGGCCCTTCTATCCATCAAGAAATGAGTTTCTTGTGAGAGCTTTGAAGTAGTCCCCTTCACGGATTAAACCCCTTGAAAGTACAAGAACAGAGGGCGGGGTGTGGGGGAATTGAAATAATTTACATCCCAGCAGACATGTAATGGGAATCAACAATGCAACTAGACCTACATGATGGTTGAGAGGAAAACGTTGAGACATGCTATTCAGCATGAAAAAGTCTGTTTAGCTGCAGCTCTTAGCTCAGAAGACAGCCAAGGGCTGCACTAAGTCAGAGGAAATAAGTAGCAAAAAAGGAGCTTCCCTAATCATATTTTCCAAGAGAAAAAAAAAAGAAAAGCTTCGCTGGATGAAAGAACATCAGATGCTTAACTGTCAGATGGCTGTCTGCCAAGTGAGCTCAGCCTCACAGCATCACTGTCAGTATGATACAGTCTGTAGGAGCAGATAGTGCAAACTCTGCCTGAGCAGTGGCTAGATTGGACGTTAGAGCCGTGCAATGCATTCACTCCAAATCCCCCCCCACCCCAAAGTAAGAAAAACATCACGTTCTGAATTTTGCTACACATAGAACTTCAACCTAATTTTTCAAAAAACAGAGTCATAAACGTAACCACTGAGGTCGGCTTATATACTTCTTCCCAAATCAATAGGGGACAAAACAGAAAAGAAATCCTATTTATTAAAGGAAAAATTGTGATTGTGAGAATTATAGAAGCTGAAGATGCAGCAGCACGGCTTGGTGTACAGCTACATGTAAGACAGACCCCACGTGGCACTTGGAGCTGTCTCCTCAGACAGGAGGAACAGTTTGGACTACTCTGGTAACATCTCCCAGAGGCAGGTCTTTTCCATGGCAAACAATGATATCCCAAGTTTGTAGGAACGTGGTTGTAATGGGTGCTCTGCATCCTGCCCTGGAGCCAACAGAACAATTACACGCGCTCTGAGCTTTGAGTTTATGAGCAACTCAATTGATCGAAAGCTTAATCAGGTCTTTAACTCTTGTGTCTGACTGGAGCCAAGAGTGCCAAGGCCCCTGCTGATTGGAAGCTGTGAGATCAGGATACTTTTAAATACAGATTAACACATCTTAAAAGTAAGACAGACAAGAGAAGCGAGTAAAAAGCCTGCCCAAAGCTTGTTCAGAATACAGGCTTCGCAGTGCTGGACCATATGTAGCACATGTGGCGTATAAAGCAACCCTTCCTATCCACCTGCCCATCACGGATGTATCTATAAAACACTTATTTTCTTTTCCATATGCTGCACGTTTAAATTTCTAAGTGTCTAATATCCACACAAGCAGCTGTCATTTTTTGAGGCACAGAGGTAGAGACACAAAGACTGTGCATTACCTCTCCCCACCACACACAGAGACTTTTGCTCTTTCTGCCTTCTGGCCTTTAATGATTCTAAAATAAAGATCTCTCTGTCTGACAGCCAGTGGCTGCTCTTTTAGTAAGCCTTCCCGCTGTACTGCAGCCTCAGTACTACTTTGCTGCAAGAAAATTATATTCATGCCCTCCAAATGCAACCTAGACAGCCCAAACAGAGGAAAACCTCCTACTTGGTACGATGCCAAAGAAAGCTTGAAGGGAAAAATGGCAGTGTACAGACAATAGTACAGATGGCGCTGGTCAGAAAAATACTATATATGATTAGATTATCACGAGAAATGCAATGCAAATGGTAATCACATGTATGTCATTGGTGCTAAATATAAATGTGTCAGAGGCCTTCCATATGGAGAAAGTCCAGCTGATATTGATAAGATTTTGTGCTTCAGTTGTTGATTGAAGGTTTTCAGTCCAGCTTTAAGGTATGTGCTGACACCCTCGATGTATTTTTTTTTTTTTGTAACCAGAGGCTCATATCCTCCATAAAAATCATCTAAATCATGCAGACAGCAGGGTTTTGCACCCCCAGGGTTTTACAACCACTCTTTAAATATGATTTCTCGCTGGCCCCTGGGAATGTTATGCAGCAATTTTCTAAGCTTGCATTTTGCAGATCCTAAACGTGCACAGCACCAAGCCCTTGCAAGAGGAACATATGGGTCCATGAAACTATCCAGCTCTTAAAAAAAAAAAAAAAAAAACATATGCTGATGGTAACTTCCTCCTTGCTGACTAATATTCTTTAAAATTCTCAGCACTACTTAATCATGTGATAAGAAGTACCGTTGCTGTTGCTGTGAGAAGACCAAAAGGCAACCTTGTCTTACAGCTCTATGGCAGTGATGACAGCTTTTACGATATCAGCATATAAGGAATCACCCCCACTGCTTTTAGAATCAAGCAGCCATGCAGTTCAGGTGATTCAGCCCATGGAGGCCACACCATCTGCCTGCTGGGCTCCTGGGAGACGGGACAACAACCGTGGGTTGTGACTTCCTACATACACAGTAGTGACCCTTTGTCGAAAAGGAACAGCTTGTGCAAAGTCACATGTGACATAGCATGGTTTCAGAAGTGTCATTAATGTAAAGTTAACTGAGTGATAGAAGCAGTGGAATTACAACAGTTGGATTTCAGTTCCCTCCGATATGTGCTAGCAGCACTCATAGATACGAGACTTTTTCTCTATCACGCAGAGGGGTTAGATCTCACAAACTAATATTTAATGATTACATGGAGACCAGGGGATAAAACTTAGAAGCAGCCCTGGGAATGGACCTGCTATCTGCCCTCACTCACGTGGTTGTCCTCAGCACTAATTTGCAAAGTAGGGGCGGACATCAGCTGTGAAAGGAAACCTTGCTCCAGAATCCAGAGCCACTGCTCCCCTCTGCTGTTAGCTCTCCAGCTGGGCCCTCTTCCCAGCCCCTAGGCACAGCCAGGACTGAACCTTCGCCAGCCCTTCTGCCTCTGCCACTCGCAGCTCTGCACCTTTGCCCGACTGCTGATATAGGTGGCAGGTGCAGACATACATCTGCTGTCCTGGCAAGGAAGAGTGAGCCTCTGCCATGGTTTAGGGGGGCGTAAAAGGCAAGGGAACTGACACTTCAAACACCCCATATGAACAAACATGAGATTTTCTCAGTACGGGCAATCTCTCTTTTTTGTCTGCCAATTTTCACATATCACACAGGATGCGGTAAGATTTCTTCATTCACAACCAAACATTCACATAATGAATGCAAAAGTTGCTTCTCCCTTCTCCATTCATTACCAGAAAAATATCTGTACTGGTATGAATAATGCCTGTGCTTGCAGTACTGGGTTTACAGTAGTATAGGCCCAGCTAAGCAAATACGAATAGGAACTGCTGCAAACTGCTCACATTACACTCAGTTTGAAACAGGAAACCCCCAGCCAAGCAGTTAAACACAATGTCAACAATTTCCCTCATAGTCCATCTGGTACAGCCAGGGGAAATTCTATATAGCACCCGTAGAAATATTTAAGGAGTAAACAGGAATACTGCAGTGCTCTCTTCCCTCCCCCATTCTGTAGGAGCAGAATAGGGAGTGCGGTGCAGCGGCCCCTGCACTGTTACATAACAGTGTCATGCCTTTGCAGAGTTCCTCCCAGCCTTCAGCATGACCAAACCCATTTGTAGGCTGGGAAACTGAGATAGAGAGAAGGTATGCAACTTGCTCAGGGCTACATAGCAAACCAGTGGCGGAGGTGGGAGGAGAGCTTGCAGGTCCCAACAGAGCCTCTGCTGAATCCCTCTAAGGCTCCAAATTCCTGCCATTCTTTGCACATACTTTGTAAAACCTGAAATATGGTTGCATCACAGGCTGACCACCAGGCTTAATGCAACACCTGCTTTCTAATGATCACTTTGCCATCCAGGCTGCACAGACAGACACTGCAGTTATTTCTTGGGTTTGTTTCAAGATGATTTAAGGTTTCTGGAAATCGTGCCTGTCATGCCCAACATAGTTCCTGACCAGCGATTTTTCTTTTTGGTAGCCCTCCTTAACCACAGACCTCACTTCAGTGTCATCATCTGAGCCTCCTATTCTTTTAAAATTCAGCAGTAGATTCCATTTACTAATACTAACAGGAAATCCCATGAATCTGCCTCATGCCCTTTCACTGACTTCACAAATCCAATTGATACAGATAGAGCCAATTTCTGAAACTGCAGCTGTCCACACTTACAAAGCTCTGACTGTTAGATAAGAAAGTGCCAGCTGGAACAAGAAGTTTCTCCTACTACTAGATGCCACACTCTTAGCCAAGCGGGCAGCTGTCAGCTTGGGTGGCGGCAGAACTGCATAAATGGGAACCCTTTCGATCCAGCCCTGTATGCTCATCCTACAGCAATTGAGATGTTCTGCAACAAGAATGGTGGGTGAATCTGCATCTCAGAAGAATGCAACTGCACACTTGTCTTCAAGTTTCCAGTTCCCTACAAACCACTGTGTTTCTTACAGAGCACAAGTCTGGAGCCTAAGGAAGGCACAACATTTGGCCAAAAGGCTGTTCTGGCCCTTTTTCTCACCTGAAAGGGTCACTTTCAGCTTCACTGAAAGTTAAAAGCTTCTTCAGTTCCGAGCAGCGTTTGGCACTTCACAAAATTTGTGTGTGGTTTTCTGTCAGATCTTGCATGAAGTTAAGATCCCAAGTGCTTTGACGTAGCTGTGCTAGTCACTAAACTGGGAGGAAAGGGAGCAGGCAGCTATTGGCTCCACTGCCAGTAGAGTCTGAGGAGCACCTGGACCTGCCCTTGTGGGGCAACACAAAATGGGCCCCCACTTTCAACCGAGGTAGCCTAAATCTCCATTCTCCATCATCATTCCAGGGTTTGACTCTACCACCAGCCTTTTTGCAGGCTGAGCCACTCAGCTGAGCATCAGGCAACCAGTTTAACAGTCCTTTGCACATCCCTGCATCACCTGTCCTTGGTCCAGAATATGAGGAAACGTAGCAAGAATGCAAAACACTTGTCATTAGTGATGCACAGCAGATTCCAATCGTGGCTTCCTGCTGAGCTCCTATTTTAAAACCAGTGGCACAATATGGCTCACTGCTCCTCACTGGAAGAAAGGAGTTGCTTATTGCTGTGATGTTACTGAATCTCACTTGATTCAAAAGACATAAGAAATGGTGATGAATTGTTAACAAAAGCGTACCTCTTCAGCAAAGCTTTAAAAAATTAAAAAACAATTTTGTTTCTCTTCTCTGGAGTAAAACATCTGCCTCTCAAAAAGGAAATTAAGATGCCTATCCATTCAGTTTTGCAGTTTTCCAATTTCTGAATGCTTCAGCCAGTTTTCTGTAGGTATTTAAGTGCTAGTCTGTCTCTTCCCTCATCCCCACATAAAGCACAAAGACAGAATTTTTAAAAAAATTTTAAGCCTTATCCTTTGCGTATGGACTTAAAGATTTTTAATCTTTTTAACCTTCCTCCTAAAAAAACTGCCTTTTTAGAAGCTTCTTTTCTACTTGATAAATAGCATTAGTTGAATATTTCTAGAGAAATGAACATCTGCATCAGTGCCTTAGGATAAGGTGGGAGGAATATTAAACCAGTAGCCTTTAATAACTTTGAACCATCTGTGGGAAGGCTCTGGAATTGGAAAGAAAGAAATCAAGATAGATAGATAGATAGATGTGTAATCATTAGGTTCTAGAGATCTCAACCCACTGAGGAGAACGGGCAGCCCATACTTCTGATTCATAAAAGCACTAAGAAATCCATAAATATATATACGTATGTATATTTCTCTGGTTTAGTGAAGAAAATCGATTTCTAAAAAATAAAGTGAAATACTAGAAAAACACATTTGTGGGGATTGGCACTCATAACTACTTTTGATCCTTATCGCCACACTCTTTACTACGATTTCCTGAATGGGAAAGAGACCTTCAAGAAAACAGAAAAATAAATAAATAGAAGTGATAGCTCAATCAGTGATAGCTCAATACATACAAAAAGCTTTGTGCTTTTTTTTGTGGAAACTTTATATAGGGATTAATGAATGTTACGTATATGGAAAGTAGACTGCGGCTTTGTGGGCTTCTTAATATAAATATCCTTGACATAAAAATTACTATTCTAGAAGGCCTTGTGGAAGGTCTGGGAAAAAACTCCTCCTATGCAGACCTATGTAAACTGTTTAATAACAAGGGAGAGTTTTCGGGTAGAAGTTTTCTTCCCCCACTCCCTCACCCTTCGCAGACTTCTGTCTCTTTTTGTAAAACTGATTTGCCGCATTGTTTCAGAGGGGGCAGCTGAGCAATCCGTCTCACTGCTTCTCTTTCCCATGGAACAAATCCCCCCCAGCCCTCCTGCTGCACCCTGACAGAGATCGCAGGCCTTTCTTCGCCGAATTCTTTCAATAATGCTGTAATTGCAACATTAGGAGAAACAATTAGGACTAAAAGGAGCTGCTGCTGTATGCCAGATCTGCTTAATAACTTAATTAAATAAACAGAAATATAATTACAATGTAAATATTTCCTTTCTTTAATTCCTAGACATCCTGAGAGAGACAGCGTTGTTGAAATGATATAAAATTATTGAAGACTTTTTCAGTTCTTCCACACTTAAAAACCATTTCACTGTCTTCCCACGCCTACCGACTTGTAGTGCTCCACCATCTATCAGACAGAAAAAAATGGATCCTTGGAAAGGAATACCCCAGATAGTCAAGTGTTTATAATTGAAAAGGAACCACGAGGACTAAATTGGTCTGTAATTTATAACAGCAGATTTCCTTCCTCAAATTATTTTCATTCAGCACTTTTCTCTGAGAACTTTTACAGTTTCAAATTTTTTTTTTTTTTTAATGTAAGAGGCACTTGTATCATATTGTCATTTGGCACGTACACAGCTGCTCACAGACGATGACCCTACCTTATGGTTTTACACTGAACAAATTGCAATGGCTTTGGTACATTTACTTATGGTTTACATCAGTTCAGCCTAGATGAGGATTAAACTTATCATCAAAAGATTATCCCTCTCTGTTTTCACTGGGGAATTTTCTTTGGTTTCACTACAACAAAATTCTGAAAACAACCTGCTATTCACCGTTTTTCAAAATGAAACCTCAATCTAGTCAGCAACGGTGATACAATTTGGAAACAGCACCATGCATACCACCTCAGGTCAAACAAGGAAAAAACTCTCTAAACTAGTTGGAGTATCAATACAAAGCTTCCTTCAAACAAGCGCAGAAACTTCTACTGCTAGCATGATAGGACTCCAGATCATGATGATTTCAGCTTTGTTCTTCATACATCAGAACCGGTAAAAGCCAGAGTGTAAAATGTACACACCTGCCTACGCTGACCCTTAACAAAAACAAGAGTTTCTTGTGATGCTCCATGAGGAGCCTTCAAGACCTAAGCAAGTCACTCAAAGATCCTCAGGCATCAGAAGAAATAGTAAGTTATTAATTAGGTAGTAATTATGGCCAAAAACAGATCTTCTGGCAATGGCTTCCTTCATTTCACATCATAGACTTATATTTTCCAGTTGACAGTCTCCAATCTGCTCTTTCAAATACTTTCATACGGCAATTTTATATGCCACAAAACCCATAGTGATTTTCTGTCTGGTGTCTCTTGTGATTTTCCTAGATCCACATCTGTCCTAGTGACTTCCTGCACTAACTCAGTGCACACTGGACAGTACATAGCATCAGCAAATGTTTCTCCCATTAACTGTGTTTGTCAGCTACAGTATGCAAGACTGCAGGTGCGTGGTGTGTGTTTAGGAAGAAGCACAAAAGATGACTTCATGCCATGGTTCGGAAGGATCATGTGAAAGAGTTCAGGCAGCTAATGCTGACAGAGTGAAGGACAAGCTACACTCCATGAACGGAAGGAAGATCATATGTTGCTGCTGAAATTCACATGACCTATTTGATAAAGCTGCATCAGCCGCATTCCTCTAACAGCAGTTAGTACACACAAAAATGTATGGGAGAGCTCTTAGCCAGCAAGCACTCCAGCAACAGCTCTCCCTCACTGCTTCCGTAAAGAGCTATGGTTTGGCCCTTGGTCACACGCCTGTCAGCTTTCCCACAGCAAAAAGCGTTCTTTTATAATCAGCATATGGCATGCCCTCGTTTATCTTTACTATTGTTATTAAGACATAGTGCCCAAATGTGCCACTCAGAGCCTCAGTGCTCACATGCCAACATGACACACGGGGCATCATGACCTGTACAACAAGAAATCTGGCTTCCTTCTTTCACCGTGTTTCCGTATGAAGGCACCTCAGCACCACCTGAAGTGCAGAGTGCTTTACAGAGAGCTCACATGCAGTGTCAGGAGCAAATTAGAGATTTAAAGGAAACATACAGGTTACAGCAAGAGGGAGGCATGGAATAAAAGGACAACTGATGAAATTGACATTGTCACAGACTAGCACCAGATTGAACTTTATGGCTACAAAATAGTTTAATATTGTGGAAAAAAAAAAAAAAACCCACACTCAGAAACCATGCTTAGTCGCAATCCTCCCTATTCCCTTAATAATTATCTCATGATCTTCAGTGAAAGAGACCCTGGGCTTACTGCCATTGTTACTTCCATCTTTACTCTCTTTAGACCTATTCTTGTTTCCACTTAATGTTCTTAATACCTTAAAAATAAAAGTTTATATTTATCTATATAGTTATACACACATTCTCCATTCAATTTCCTCAGGATATGACTCTTCCATACCACATAAACTTCCTTCCCTGGACCTCTTCTAGCTCCATCATTCTTTTTGCTACTGCCTAGGGTGCAGCTGTCAGTGGCAGGAAGCCCCAGACCCTGCACACATACACACTCATTGATCAAGGTCAGGAAAAGGGTAGCCGATATCTGCTGCCTTCTACCCTACCTCCCAGTCACTCAAACCTTTCAAATCAGCATAAACAAGCTCCCAAATAGCCCGATGAGCTTTGAAATGCAGAAACCAATGCAACAGCTGGTGTGGTAAAGTACAACCCCTGTCTCTGTTAAGGATGTCAGGTTAGGGCCCTCCAGGATACAGCAGATGACTGAGTGAGGAGCAGGAGAAACTTAGGTGACCACCCCTAGTTCACAGAATCTGCAGTAGGAAATCACACTGCTGAGGCTTCTTATATAACAAGTCTTCAAGAGATAAAGTAGATAAGCCTGAATACTGCAGCTGCTAAGTTATTTCAAATAATGAATTAAAATTAGATTAGATAAGAAGAAATTTATCTATGTTGCATATATAATATGTTATGCATTTCTAATTTCCTAAGATTTGCTGATGCATACTTAGATTAGAAACTGGATTTTTTTCCTTATTCAATTTTACTTTAACTTGCAATAGAATACTAGACAATTAATATAACAAAAGCCATAGAAAACTTAAGGAAGTTGCAATTATATGAGTTCTTCTCACTCATTCTGTCAACGTATCATGAACAGGAAAAAAAATAATGGTTGTTGGTGTTTTTCTTCAAGTTTCTAAAGGTTCCATTTTGGAGCCTCGCATAGTATGAATGGGAGAAATTGCTGATGAAATTTTAACAGAAAGACAGAATTCTTATAAATAGATTTGGAGAGAAAAAGATAAGGTAATCATGCAGACTGCAGAGTGACAGAGGCATGGAGAGCTGCATGAAATCCAAAAGGATCACCTTAAATCTAAGTGCTCATCAAAACGTTTCTGAGAAATAAATCATTACAGTTTCTGAATGGTAAAAAATTGCTGCTCAGTAAAACAAGCTTTGCACTATGAAAAGGTGTAACTGGAACTGAAATGACTTTTCACACACTTAAGACAATATTCACATCCTGAGGCTTCTACTGGACAATTTTAGAGAAAGAAGTCAGCAACAATGTTTAGATCTAGAGCCCAACTTTGTCAGGGTCTGGAATTGTGCAATCCTAGGTCTTAACTGAAACCATTTCCATAGACATACACTTATATGGCAAATCATCAGTGAGCATGCATCACCAAAGCAGATTTTCAAGATGTCTTCAACTCTCCATCAATTTCAGGTGCAGCAAATGGATATTAGAATCTCGCACCTTGAGGGATTTGACCCAACTTGAGAAAACATTGCTGAGAAAAAAAAAAAGAATCAAAACAGTAATTACTATCAAACTGTATTTAGCAGAATTTCCTTTTGTAAGCTAAGAATCATAAGCATGCAACCCTACCATTGGAGCAACAGAATATTATAACACAAAACCATTCAAAGTAAAAACGTCTTCTGTTTCTCTTTGATGTTAAAAGAATAATTAATTCAAAGACATACAAAAATTAGTGGAATTTAAAATACCAAACAAATGTAGTCTAATCTTTTCAGATACACTGTGCCTTTTATAAGACATTTCCAAGCTTGCTCATCCACAATGGAGTTCTCACAGCTTTTTCAGATCTACTCTCCAGGGTAGTTAGGTCATCTTAAAGTACGGCAGAGTAATTAAACCACACCAACTAAGATGGATGTGACTTGAGGGCCTCTCTTCTAAAACACTACTTTCTATCAGTAGTCTCACTCTGAGCCCTGAAGATCATAAAAGTAACACTCCACCTCAAAAAAGAGTGGGAAAAGGAGAGGGCTTCAGGATGAGATTGCATCTTAAAATATTGTTCCACAACCAACATTCTCCTGAATAGGACATATGTATGTTTTTCCTTTGGACATATAGTCAGAGATGTGGTTATGAGACTGTTCTACAATTACCAGAAGTCTCCAGAAATCTAACCTAATGTTTAAGACTACACCAGCCTCCTGAATTACTGCCTCCTCTTCCTTGCTGCAACAGGTTGACATTGGCCATTTACAGCTCAGTGTCTGCACCAAAGTTTTCCCTTTGGCCCTCGTGGCTACCCATCTACCAATTGTTAGTCTTATTTATAACACCAAAAATTGTATAACTGACATTAGAAGGAAAATCCTTACAACATGACCCATGCTTTTATTCAGCATACCACAATGTTACAAATATTCTCTTCCCCTTGAGCCTAATATGTTTGCAGTTTGCATAGCAACTCCAGCGCTTATCTTCTGATGATGGTTCAGACCCATTTGTTGTGCTGTGGATCCTAACGTTACAGTAATTGTTTTACCCAGTGCATCTGTACACAACTGCAGTCTTGCAAAGAGAGCTCTGGAAAGGACAAGGTCTGAATTAGCTTGCTCAATCAGTGTTTTAGCAGTGTGGCACACAGATTAGCTCTGGCTAACCCCTCCTTATATTACTACTTCACAGGAAGAGTTTTCAGCTGCTGCTGTGTTACATATACCCCAGTGATTGCAGCTTAGGCTTGCCTTCTTTTCTCTTTGTGCAGCCCTCAGTAGCGTGACATTTGCCTGGAGCTCACAGAAATGTCACTATTTAGCCTAGATTTGGTCTTAGTTTCCCAGGGCACTGTTGGACAGCTTCAACTGATTGCAGGCTTGGCATATAAAAACTATCAGGCAAGTACTTTTGACTCCCACTACTCAAAGACCAAATTCTTCCGTGATGTTGATAATATTCCTGGGCACTTTTTAATGTTATGTATAAGAGAGATGTTTTATTCCTTTTCTTTTATGATTTTTATTTTTTGGTTTTTTTAAATGAACTTAAGTTTCTTAAATCTTAACAAAATGTTGTTTGTTGTTTTCAAAATTGCAGTTGTAATCTATATACTTACACCCCCCAAATTCTGTATTCAGCTGGAATTTTAATGCTATTAGAGTTTATGAGTGCTTACGTAATTGTCACTCCCTAGGAAGTTTTTTAGCAAATAACATACTGAGCTGACATTCATAATATTTCTCCAACATTCCAAAAATACATAATGTTATAATTTACAACAGAAAAAAAAAAAGCCCAGAACTGTCACATTAATGATTTTTGCTTAACTGCCATTTTGAGTATCATCTCATTCTACCACGTACTTTTAAAAACACCTCAGAGCTATAGATTCAGTTCTGGACTACAGAAACTTGTCACCTTCTAATTTTGTGAGCCAAGAGTAACAAAGTTATAAATTAGATTACGATCAATATCTCTAACCATTCATTTTTTGTCAAGTATGTGTTCACATCTGTTTAAGATGGCGTTCAATCTTAAAAATTCAGTATCTGAGTAAATCAGGTAGGCAAATCAAGGAAGTATCACTGGGCTTCAGAGTGCAGTCTTTAGTTTCAAAAGGTACTAGGGCTTCATCAGTGTGAATGCAGTTGTGCATGGACCACACATACATTATAGGAAAGTTGTGTCTGTCTAGCTCTATCTTAATCCATAGCACATTCTGGCATTACATCCTCAGCTCCTGTACTCAGTAGAAATGCACAGCTGTCCTCATGCTTGTTAAGCACTCCTAAATTATGGATAATCAAATCACGGCATCTCCAGTCCACCTGGCAATGGATTTTTAGTTTCTTATTCTATTGATAACTCTGTAACTAGCTGATCAAATATTTAGTTCTTGTGCAAAGTGCTTCATTTGTTTAGGATGTTAGATTAAAATATCCCCTGCTCAAATGGCATACAAAGTAGGAGCTGTTAGCATCGACATAGCAAGTTCTTCCCAATGAGATGCAACTACAAAATAGGCAATGGTTCCAGGATCACACTTCTAGTGAGTTGTGTAACCAAACTGTTTGGATTCAGTTTTATGAGTTCCAGTGAATGTTTTTTCAGCTAGCAGTACTTCTAGATCCTGATAGATCTCCTTTGCAATATTGGGTAAGTCTCTTGATGCTTCCCCTGTCCAGTCACAACAAGTTTACGCTCAGTATCTAACTCGTCCGCTCAGGAGTTGAAGCTGAATTAATAAGCACTTAACGACTATTCTGAGGTCTGAAGTGGAGAGAATCATGCTTGGTACCAGAAATACTATACATTAACTGTAGTAGAATCCTAATTCTGGCAAACACAGACCTAAAGTGGTAGTGACTGGGGGAAGCTGTTTCTTCAAAGTTCCCTTTCTTTTCAGCACTTGGGAATCAACTCGTTGGTCAAAGACATCCAAGCACCATTAACTTCAGTGGAGGTTTGTTACTTGAGACTGGTTTGAGGCTGCTTGAGACCCTATTAATTCTGAGCATCATCCAATTCCTTCTAAGAGACTACTCCACTATTTTGTAATTAAATTTTTCACTAAATAGGACAACGTGACTGGAATGAAGGTAATACACAGTATATGTATTGTGGAAGTATAAAACAACAGCAGAATTCCCTCCAACAAATAGCCACGAATAAAGGATGTTAATAATCTCAAACATTACTTTGCTTTTACATTTTTGTTTGAGAATGTTGCGTTCACATCTCTTTGGTTAACCTGACTACTTTATTCATCTGATGTACATTATGGTAGGCAACCATTCTTATAACATTTATGGATGCTCAGACTATGTTTACCGTCGTGCACAAAAACACTAACGGGATTCTTTCCCTGTTCTTCATATCAGCTAGCACTCTTGGCCCAGCCCTGCACTATCAACCTTCTTGAAACACCAAAGCAGATACACCACTTCTAGTTAACTACTGGAAATAGCTTGTGGCTCCTTTTAACTCCCAGTCTTGCTTAGGAACAACCTAGAGCACAGGCTAGCCAAATGACAAACCATGCCAAACGACCTTTCCAACAGCGTAATACCCAAAAGCGAATAGAAGTGCCTTTAAAGTGAATTGATCCTCACTGATCTGAGCAGGGACTCACCTCCTTTCAGGGAAAACACAGCTGGGAGTACACTGACATACTCTACTCAAAAACAAATGACCTTAAAGACCTACTCCCATCCAAAGTCAAAGGCCTGCAGTGCAAACAGCATGGTCCTCAGCATTAGCTGTGCTGCTCTGGAGAGCTGTTGCGTGGTATGCTAACAGGAACACAACCTTTCACTAGCAGGTCTTTGGCATTAATGCTGTCCACCAACTGGTGTCACCCTGATGCGAAACTTACTGTGCAGATTGGCCGGTCAGGTTCCAGGTGCTGGAAATCTTTTAACAACCCAACAGAAATGAAAGACCACATTGGACCATGTCTGCAGCACCCTCTGCTTTGACTTCCTCCCCAGAACAGACTAGTTTCAATTTCTGACATTATAACTGGTTCCATACAGTTAATACTGGTCTTCAGTAGAACTGCTCCTGATTATAAATGAATGAGTTCCACTGTTATCAGAGACAACTGCCATCCAAACTACAAACTCCACATGTAGCTGATTATAAACTCACTCCTGCATTTTGTCTTGCAAAGTACAAAGGAAGGCTTGCAAACAGTAATTTATAAATAAGCTCAGGACTGGACCCCATCAGTACACATAATCAATGCATATAGTGTTACCTATTATATCATATATAATGGCCAGCCTTTTTCTGGGAGGGGGCAGGGAGGAGTTGCAAGTGCACTTGATACTTCCAAGTTTATGTGTCTCAAATTCACTTTAGATTTCTTCTGTTTCTATAGTACATACTTTCACAATTTTTGGATCTGAATCAGCTTGTTCCACTGAACAAAACAGTTTCACTGCTTTAAGACTGGGGTGAATACAGTGGTGAATCAGGCCCTTTATTTGACTCCAATGGCTTACTATCAAGCCTACTGCAAACTACCTATTGAAAGCATGACAGCAAGCACTATGCTCTATAGTAAGCGTTTGGAGTATCATGCTCTAAGTATAGGCCATATGAAGAGGTCTTTTGTTCAGGAAAGCAAACTGTACACTGTTTAGTAAGCCACACTCCAAATATAGTATCGATAAAGCACGGATAAAATCAACTATTGCCTAAACAAGCATTCACAGATTTTGTCTGAATTAAGCACGCTTGAATCTCTGGGCTACAATACATGCACTCAGTTCTTTCACAAGCTGTGCAGGAGCAGAGTAGGCTGGGTCTGAGGATCGCGCAATGAACAAGAACTTGAGGCTCCAAATGGGGAAGAAAAAAAAATTAGGAAAAAAAAACAAAATAAAAATAAAAATAAACCATATGGAATCCACACTGAGATGCCTTTAAAACAACCACAAACATTCTTGCTGCCTCAAGCTGCAAATGTCGTGAAACAATTACTGGGCTGGGGGACTTCAAAGGTTCACTGAGAGCAGCAGTTTTATTTTTCAATCAAACACAGGAATAGGGCTTTTTCCCCTCCCTCCCTCTCTCGCTCTCCTTTTTTTTCTGAATGAAACATCGCCCAGGCTTCCTGATTTCAAAAACCCTGTTCCGCTTCGCTTGACCACTCCATAACCTTAAGAGAAGCTCAGAAACTTCAAAACGAAACTGTGAGTCACATGGAATGAAAAAGATGTTCTTATATTTCATTAAGGTTAAAAACTGCTGCATTCCTTGTTTGTGAAATTTACATGAATGAGCTTTAAGAGCTTGCAGCTGAACGCTGGGTAAAGTTTGAACTTCCATAAACTCCTGTTTACTTAATCATCGATTCTAAAAGGTGACTGGCAGCTACTCATGGAGGCTTACAGATTCATAATGCACCATGAGCAGAGACAACTCGACTACTTCTTGTCACTGCTTATCACATTTGAAGCCTTTGGAGGAATTTTGTTTTTAACTTTTTTTTAAGGATCTGTGCACTTTTATTTAATGACTGCATTTACAAAAGGCACCAGTTTAACCTCTGTCTTCTTGCAAGAGCTTTTGGCAATGGCTGCAGTGAGCTCACCTGAGAGCTCTAGCTTGCTGTTGGAAGGAACTGCACTGAAGACCAGCATTTCTGATGGCAGGAAACATGAGGCACGTTTGGTAAAACAGCTGCACGCAGAGCAATGCAGTGCGCATAGGCTGCATCTCCGCACAACCAGCAGCAGCCAGGCTCCTGCACACTGCATCTCAAAGGGTTAAGTTGGCACTGACCCCTTTGTACAGAGTCATGCACACAAAAATCATGCAGAAATAACATGCTGCCCCCTTTGAAGAGAACTGAGTCAGATTGTTAAAAATGAAACTGACTCATTGTAGAAACAGTGGTCACTGGAATGGCATCTCCACAACTGCTGCGGTAAGAGAGGAAGCTGCCTGACCGCAACTGCCTTTGTGCTTATTCTAGCTGTTTAAGTTCTAAAAACCACAAAACCCCATTTGAAATTCCACTGTACAGCAAGGTTTGTGTAATGAGGTTACAATTCATAATAGGATCATTGAAAACTGAAACAAGCAGCGTTAATATGTGGACTGCCTGCAACTAGCTAGCAGCAGCGTGATGATGTCATTTTTAATTAAAAGTCTGTCCCTGTTTGATACACTAAAAAAGAGTGCAAATCAGGGAATATGCGCTGATCCCATCCATAAGGAAGGACTGTCAAGCAGCATAGTGGTATCACAGAGCACCCTGCGAGCCATATGGCATGGCTTTAATGGAACTAATTCCCACGTACTCTGCTTGTGTCACGCGTATCAGGATTCAGCTCCCACACTGAAAAGGCATTACTCAGAAACAGGGGGAGGGGAGGCTCAGTGATGCTCAGCATCATGTCCTTTATCACTTGGCATACCATAAACGTGACTGCAGCAATGCTGACATCAAATTAAATAGTCTGCAGGTTTGGGTGCAAGGACAGATCGTTTGTTGATGTAAGCCAGTGAAATATGAATTCAAAATGGCTATTACTCGTAGAGCTATTTGCTTTAATAAATAGCAGTGCCTTTTCACCCAAGACTAAGTGACATGGAAAAGAAGAGATGCTCATCCACAAAGGGCTTGCCTTTTAAGATCAGATGCTACCAAGGACTCAGCACTGTCAATTCCATTCTAGCCTGCTGTGCTTTACTTAAGGCAAATAGGACCAGCTCCGAACTTCAATAAAACGGGATATGTTCCTGTGAACATCAGTGGTTGCTGAACACATTCAACACCTCAGAAAGATCGAGCACTAAGACCCCTCTCAGCCCATCCATAGTTCTCTGAATAGACTTTTTGCCTTTAGAGAGCTTGATGCTACACAAGGAGACAAGTGTAAGACTTTGGTAGAAATGAATTTTCTACTTCATCCATTTCACAACTTGGGTGAAAACAGAAGAGTGATGATCAAAAAAATCTTTATGCTTTAACTAACTATCATTGTCTTAAAATATTTCACTGTTAACTTTGCCAATTATTTAGAATATTATTTTTGGGTTTTTCCAACCTGAAGTACTGAGCTTATGCCCAAGCCATGTAGGCTACTACATGAGTGATCCTTAAGCCAAATTGGCCGGCAAAACTATAGTAAGCCAAAAAGATATGCTTCCTTGAGTGAATTTCAATGTAAAGTTTGATACAAAGGATTTCTGAAAAACATTAAAATTCATTGCAATTAAGAAACAAACTTGGAAAGGCTTTGATATCAGGTCTTAGTTTTATAGAATCCTGGCCTCACTTTGAATACGCGCTACCATTAACATCATAGATATTTAGTTGGGAACCTCATTAGGACTAATAGTTTTATTCCGCCCAGTACTTAAAGCCCCAACAATCCTCAGTCCTTCATCAGACCAATGAATAGACAAGTCCGTTTTCCATTTCCAGAACATTCAGCCCTACAGAATACTTCCTTGCTTCCTGTTTAGAACTAGAAAGATTTTCAAAAGACTTCAGCTTTAGCCTAATCAGGAAATAACCAGGCATCTCAGTCCAGAGAAGAACAGCAAGGATTATTATAGACTTGGAGGATCTCCCTTGTGAGGAAAAGCTATGGAACCTGGGCCTGTTCAGTATGGAGAAGAGGAGGACTGATAGAACAGGTGGTTGTGTAAAGGTCTCATAAAGTCACAAATTATTTGGCTTTTCAACTCAATAAATGTCAGGGAATGCAAGAGAATCTATCACCTTACATTAGTAATTGGCATAATTCCATATATTTATTACTGTGAAGCAAAAATATATCAACTAATAAAAAAAAAAAATCTATCTGTCCTATAAAAGACCGATAATAATTCCTAAAAAACTTAATCTATTGTATTGCAACCAGATGCACAATATAGAAGAGCTTCCAAATTCCTTCTCTTTGATGGAAAATTAGCATTTAGAAAATTAACCATAAAGCTCTTCTCAGTGAATATCAATCTGTAAATAAAATGCTGAAGAGCCTTAACACTGGCATAAATTTTCCCACTCCTGTTAAATCTCGCCTTACCTTGGAAGCATATTAAAAAATGAAACTGCCAGGATGTTTCTGCATGATACCCTTTGTGTCTGTTTTACAGCTAGAAAGTGAAAGGCTCAGCAGGTTAAATACCAGCAGAGTAAAGTATTTTATTCAGATATCAGTTGCAAAGATTGGGGGAGGAGGGGGAATGCAGTGAGGCCTTTCAGCCTACAGTGCCATGGGAGAAGAAAAACGAGACAGCAGAAGTGTGTGGTAACACAAAAAGAATGTTATCTCAGCGGAGGGGAAAATACTTTCAAATGCATAATTGCAAACACATACCCTCAGCAGCTAACCCAGAGCCTTCTCAGACTGCAAAGCTAAGAGTTTGGAAAGCATCCAAAGTATCAGTTTTATTTGAGAGATCAAAGTGATGAAAGAGAGAGAAAGAATAGCATCAAATATGATTGATAAAAAGTATTGCTTTCTTCGATTGGTTTCTGCTCCCCCTCCCTTTTCCACCTCATTCTTCTCCCAAGTTCACTAAGAAGAATGTCAGATCTGTGGTACATCCAGTAACACATGCTTGCATGTGAGATGTGCCTGTAGGAAAACACCTGCTTTCTACGCATACCTGCTTAAGCTCATTACAGACACGAGATTCCTACTCTGCAGGTAACTGCTGTTAACTATGATACAATTATTTGTAACACTTTATGGCTTGCACATACATGTATTCGTTCACATTAGGAGATTCAGTTGCTTTGCATGACATTACTCATTCTGCTGAACATCTACATGATCACCTCCATCCATTTACAGGGATTCTGATCTACGAGAGTTGGTGCTCCCATTATTTCTGGTACATAATAAACATATAGCCTCTTTTTAATTGCGTACATCATCTTTACATATAAAAATAAGATAAAAGATACGATGACAACACAGTCAAGTTTATGGGTGCTTTCACATAGGTAACGTGTGTTGCCTTAATCACAGACAACCATAGAACTAAAGGGCACTTTCTCGTGTGATGAATTCTAACCATTACTAATTGCTCATAGGAAGCACAGTTGGTGGGCAAGTATAAGGCAATGCTCAGACCCATGCATTTAGCAATATTATGCAGGCCAGGACCTGCAAATGATGTACATAGCTACTCTCAACATGTATACATGTTGCAAAATCAATTATTTTCGTCAAGGACTTCACAGACTGAAGACAACGTTTACTAGAACTACTTACATGAGCATGAGTTTATTGCAGAACAAAAGACAGATCACACCACAGGAATTTGAGGAAAGAGGCCTGTGGAAAATACTGGAGAGTTATGAAATAGTGGACAAATTTTGAAGAAGGTATTGGTTATAAGGCAGAGCTAAGAGATATTCTGCAGAGAGGTGAGGGAAGACAGCTGCAAGCCATGAAAGTCACAGAAAGAGTGGAGAGAAAAGGCCAAGATATTGCAGATTTCCCTGAGGTAAAGATGAAAAAATCATGGCTATTCAAGAAGGACACGTGGCCATGATGATGAAATTAGTCATTAAAGCAGAAAAAGAAGATGCAGAAAACCAGGTAGGACATGACAAGTTAATAAATATTTTATCAAGGATATATATAGCCTGTAAAAGATGAACAGATAATTTGAACAATCTCTTTATGGATTTGATAAACTCAGTCTTAAAGATGTGCTTGTGAGCCCGGTCCATTCAGTGTCTTGGCAAGTCTGAATTGCTAGGCAAACAGCAGATTAGGGGCATGTGTGATGCATGATGGATGGCATCATGCCATATAACTCTGCAAGGAAAACAGAAGATAGAGGCATAAGGACAGGTAGGAAGACTGCAGTCACAAGATTAACCTGTAGCCTGGAAGTGGAAAGGAGAACGAATAACAAGGCCATGGACAAAATGGAAGAGAAACTGTGAAGACAAGATGATTTAAGTATGGTTAGGAAGGATGTGGAAGACTGAGATAAAAGAAAAGGGATAGGTAGGTCATTAAAGAGGAGAAAGGAAAGTTTAAAAATAGCTCCAGTAAAATCTTGCATTGTCACAGCTTCTGGTTTGTTGTTGTTGTTTTTTTTAAAAACGTGTGTTTCGGCCAAATCAGGTGTGCTGTGAAAGGGGGATATCATTAATAAGGAAAGTTATTTCAAAAACTGAGGTTAAGAGTACAAAAAGCATAAGGTACTAAGATAAAAAAAAACAAAGCAAGTGTGTAAGCTGCAGGAAAAGCCAAGCTAATATGGAACATAGACACATACACTCAACAGCTCTAAGGCCGGGAGAGCATAGGATGCCACACAGCTCCCTCAAGAGTTAGTTAACCAGCTGCTAATGATCCAATGTTTGTGAAAGTTCAGAGCATTCTGGGTATTCCTGATTTGCCAGGTGACTAAACTCTTCCTTTTTTGTGTCCCCTTCACTAAATTCTCTCCTAGATTTATCCCCTTTCCCCCTGCAACCCTTTCACTTGTATTAGTGTATTTTGAGGTTGGTAAACGAACTGACAAGTCAAGTGTCTGCTAAGATGAAAAGCAGCATAAAAACACATAGGTAAATATAATGGACTCATCATGTTTGGAATGACCGCAGCAAATTTCACTATTTCCTCTTTTGTCCACGTGGTCTTTTAAAAGCATCTTTTCAATTCCAAGCACTGATTAACACCCACAACATTCCAAAAGATAACTAACTAATATTATCTCCATTTAACATGGAAGAAAACTGAGACCAATAGGTTAAACAACTCAACTACACTGTGGGGACTGTCAATTCCTAAAGGAGGAATATGGACAACATGAGCTCTTACCAATATCTTTGACCATAGTAATCAATAACATTTCTGTTCCTTCCAGACTATCTCAGAGCAAGAGAGAGAACTGTAGACAGCAGTCATAACGTTTTCGACATGTACCCATTCTTCATTCCTCTTACTTCTTATGGTTAATTGAAACAAATTATTGGCAACTGAAAACAGTACAGCTCTTGAGAACTTATTCAGTAGCCCACCACACACTCCTGAAAAGAGGGCTAGAATTTCAAAAAACTAGAAAGTTTACTTTAAATAAACATGACAGAAAGAAATAACTAAAAAGCCAGTGGGTGAGAAGGGCAATAGCAAGCATAAGGAAACTAGCAAAGATCACACTGAAACAGAAAAAAAATGAAGTTACCTCAAAAACTGAAGTTAAAAGGACAAAAAACGTAGAGCACTGACATAATGAAGATCAAAACAAGGCTGTGAACTGCAGAAAAGCCAAGCTAATATGGAACGTAGCACACTTGCTCAACAGTTCTAAGATCAGGGGACAGTAGGATGTCACATTGCTCCTTCAGGAGGTGGTTAACCTGCTGATGAGGTTCCAACATCTAGTAATTGCCATCACAAGGCAATAACACAGCAGCCATATCTGCAAAGCATTTAGTAGCACATAGCACTCACTGCCATATTAGCTTTAAAGTAACAAACATTTTGTACACAAAAAGGTACATAGAATAGTCAGACCATCAGGGACTAGATAATTACAGATAGACTGCTGTTACCTTCTTGGTTTAACTGTTTGTGATATCCATGAGGTTTTGAACAAAGGAACAATGCCTGGTATTTCTACAGTGCTTTTCACACTCACTAATATGTTTTTCCATATACCTTTTTTACTCCAAAGTATGGTGAAACAAGACAAATAAGAATGGAGGTTGCAATCAAACATGGATAACATGGATTATTACAGTTCCCTGTACCATGACCAAGGCAACCTCACTTAACTGTACGTTTTTGCTTGTACAGTTTGTGGCATTTTTCTAACTTCAGTGTCAAGAAATGGAATAAACATCTTAAATCCACCTCACATGGCTTGCACAAATAACCTTTACGCATACCTCCAAAATAGCAGTTAAAATATGACAAAAAGACTTTGATTAAGAAGAGGCAATTCTTCAATTCCTCTCGTCTGAGCAAGAAATCTAGGCAGCAGAACATGAATACTACTTGGCAGGAAGCATTATACTTTGAGTTTTCTTTGGGGCTTGTTTTTAATGAAGAAAAAGTGACTGGTGGGGTAGCATGTTGCTGAAGACAGGTAAATCTTTATGTAGCACCTAAGAGGCTTGAGAACAAACTAAGAGGTGTCACACTTGAATTAAACATAAACATTCAATTTGCTTTTTACAAGGAAGGACTTGTTTCTTTGCCTCATAGTTACTTTTGTGGCAAAGCAATGTACTCTGTAAAACTGAAAGAGATTGGAACAGCACATGGAGTATGACAATAATTCAGCAGAGGTTGGTGGTGTGGGCTCTCAGTTAAATATCCTATGAGTTAATTTTAGGCTTAGCCAATTAAGTATTATGGTAGAAAGATAAACACTGCTCAACCCGTTTTGAGGAGATTTTTGTGTCTCTTACTTAGATAATATGCACATGATCATAGAATGGTAGTTACCCGTAAAACACATGCTGGTGAACTCAGAGACTTATCACTTTCTCTGAGAGGAAAAAGTTGTAACACATCAGTTTTATAAATATGACCAGGAAGCAGCTCTGTGCACTTAAAAGAAATCAGGAGCAGCCTCTGCACCTTGCAGATTAATTCTGGATGGTGTTTTAGGCACATAAAATCTAGTAATGTTGATCCCAAACTAAAGAACACAAGATCATTTACTCCTTGAACAATAGGCAGGGGGACTGAAACACAAACGTTATCTTTTTCCTGAAAATGGCTAGAACAGCTGAATGGTGAAGGCTGTAGCAGCTCTAAAACTCTGAATGTGCGATGTCTAAGCTTCTTTATTAGACCTCAACTCTCATGGAGGACAAATAAATTATTATTAGAGCTAGTTTTAGGAGCATAACTAATAACTATTTAAAAGCTTTCTTTATTTCCATCCAGCCCACTTTAGACGCACTGCAATTTCTGAATTGCTAAAAAAGGAAAGTTAATTTCAAATTGATTATAGACATGCTCTTAATCAACAAACTGACTTAACATGGAACTGTCAATTCAGCTAATTCCAAGTGGAAGCAGCATATAAAGGAGATGTACTACCTGGGTAAAGAAGAAAATAATAATAATGGAACTTCAGCAATGATTCTCACAGAGGACTTTAATAAGGGCAGGATATAACTCGCAAATAATTGTCTCTCCCTGCATAACCCCTCACAGTTTGTGGATAGAAGCCGCAGGTGCCAATACTCACATAGAGAGCTACATCAAACAGTAGCAAGTAACTTGTTATCGTATAATTAAAAAAAAGAAAAAAATTCTAAATCAATCATTTATGATTACATTCTTACTGTAACTGCTTGGTCCCTCAAACACTTCACCTATATAAGCCATGTTAAGCGCCAAGACAAAAAGTGCTCTAATGTTGACCAAGCACTCTAGAAGGTTTTCACTTGAAAGTCAGATTTGGAAGGGGTTTATTTTCACAAGAAATAGAGGTGCTTTGGGCCAACCTTCTTCGAAATTCTAGAGAATTTGCAAGAAACATCAACACCCTGTTGCCTTCACAACTGCTCCAGCCTTTTGAGTGCATTAACATTTCAGATTACTACCATTACTTTAAAATACCCTCCTGCGAATTAGCACACTGAGATAGGAATCACTTCACTGACAATTCGCTTGTGTTTTCCTAACACCACCATGATCACAACTCAAGTCTTCCAGTCCTTGAGAGCTTGACAAGAAACAAATCTGAAAAATATCTACGAGTTTCACAGTGGTCTCCTTCAGAAACATCCAAAGATGTTGAGATACCTTCCCAAGCAAAAAGGAGTTTTCCTTGCAATAAACAGTCTGCGGCGAACAAGCGTGTTGGGCAGAAAGAGAACTACATTTAGCTGAGACAAAACAAATGTGTCCTGTGAAAGAGGAAGAAAAGTGGAGGGGGGCAACGGAGAGGGCAGCAGACAAACTCTGATTTGCTTGCTCTTTCCAGGCTTTGTATTTATTTCTGTCATGGATCTGAAAAGGCAGGCAGCAGACTTTGTAGAAGCGCCTTATGAAATGGGGTAAATAATGGACCCCAGATGCCCTTGTTTCCTTCATTATTCAGCCTAGGCCTTCAAAGCTGTTTTGCAGTGTGAGGTATCAGAGGGAGGTAGAGTGTTCTGTTAACAAGATTTCAATGAGCTTTGGAAGCAGGTCCAGGGAAGCCGCTGGAAACGTTTCAGACATACAGTACTTTTGTGCTTTTCTGACCTGTGTGGAGTGAGAAAACATGGGACAGAGGGCACTTTGATTTTTTTTTTTTTTTAAGAAAACACTATCTAAACAATAAATAAACAACAACAACATTTTGTACGCATGTGATCTCATTAATCTAACATTCTCAAAGCAGCTAAAATACATTAAATCACATTAAGGCAAACAACACCACATCAAATTTAGAAAAGAGCACAGTGGCCAGACAGAGATATGAAACCAGGCATTCAGTCTCCTACTTTCCCTACTGCTTCCCCTGCTATGAGGCAATGCTGCCTGCCCACTTAGCAACAAACTGTCTCAAATGTGGACAAAATACATTTCCCTTTTGCTTTGAGACCCACCCTAGAAATTTCTCTCTGCATAGTTCTAAGATTCCTCATGACTCATCATCAAGCAGGAGTGACCTGAACTCAGCTGACATGTCCACAGATTGCTTTTTGGATAGGTTTGGGTTTGCCTGGCAGTTCAGAGCCAGCCTCTATGGATCACACCCATTGCTCGGAGCTACATATCTGTTCCTCTGCTTTTCCACTTATCCTTCTTCAGTAATATTAACATTTAAAAGCTGAACTGCGTCTCAGAAAGCTGTCTTGAAAAAGACATTTCTGGCTATTTCAAGTTGCCATTCTTCTTTTAGCATTTGCTCTCCTCATTGTTGACATCAGCCGCTCTATATTTACTCTAACAACATTACATCCTGTATGTGGAGATGGCTCTGCACACTCAGATGTTTCCGAGTCATTTCGGGTATAAGGATGTATTGTACACTGCATCCTTTTTGTTACTGTGTCCTACATGTGCTCGAGCATGCAATCTTATCTCAAAAAAACACAATGGCACCACCTAAAGGACATATTATGTATGAAAGAAGACTTGGATGCATTTGCAGCAACCCACTGTAGTCTACCAGGTACACGCATGTACACACGTGCTTTTGACAACACTGAGCCTTACAGTAGTGATCTCCATTTTCTCAGGAATCGGTGCAGCACAAGGCTTACTCACAATTATAAAATATGCATACAGAAAGACATCCATATTTTTATAGCTTGTGCAATAAGACTGTAACAGAAAAGACAACTGTTAAAGCAGCTGCCCTTCTCTCTGCACTCAATGAATGCAAGCGGCATGCCTAATATAACGATTTGAGTGGTCTTAAGGAAGATTAAATATAGGAAGCAACACTCCTGGCAACAGAATGACAAAGTGCAATCCATATAAATGTCAGAAAAAAGTGTTGGAATACAGGAAATGCAAGGGGGATAAAAAGGGACAGGAGTCCTTCTGTTTTATCTAGGTAATATTGGAGCGCACGTACTACTATAGTACCGCTATATGTTATGAAATAGTCAGAAGTTTGCAGAAAAATTGGGAAGTTCTTAAGAACAAGTTTAACTTGCTCATCTTTTTCAGCAGTCATAGCTTTCATAGTTCATTCTTATGGATGTGTGCATGTGTGTGAAAGCACTTCATGCTTTCTCAACTGAGGCATAACAACAGTTCTTCCTAACAAAGATTTTAGTGTTTGATCTTTTGGAATGTACACTTTTCCACAATAAACACAAACAATTTCAAAGCTAATACAAGCAAGGATCTACTGTTGGTTACAGTTTCAATGTATTTATTCATCATAGAGCAACATTGACTTGCTCTACTTACAACTGTAAAGCAGAAAAACAATCCAACCCTTTGGAACTGTTTATAAATAGACTAGAGATAGAGAACGTTATGCATGGCAACTAATTTTCAGACGCTTAGAACAGTAGCCATACAACACTGTTCTATGTTCTGGTTTTGAAAGGGAAGACTATGACACAATCAATTGGCCAACAAAAGTCTTAAAAGTTATTTTGAGTATATTGACTACTTCAAAACATTGTTACTGATTTCTGGAGACTTTCACTTGACAATCTAAAGTAATTACAATATATGTGCAAAGTCATTTAATAGCTTCCATTTGGTTAGTAATAGGTGATACTGTATGAGGAAAAAAAAACATTTCTTGATAGGAAAGAAGCCAAAGGGACATAAAGAGCCAACTGCTCTGTAACCCCCCCCAACCCTGCTCTGTCAGGATGCAGACATATTGATAGAACTGGGTGGGGAACAGCAGACTGTAATTGCCTGTTCTGTTCATAACCAGGAGACTTTGGTCTCTTAGAAAACAAAATAAGAAGGAAATATGTTCAAGGCTTGTGTTTTAAGTTTTGTTTTTGAAAAATAAGAGAAAAATGAAAGGAGAGTTCCTCAAAATGTTTAATATGTCAGTTGTGTAAGAAGGATGCACCGATCTCAAACACAGCCATGAGGAGCCAGATATTCAGAAAAATTCATTGTCCACGTGCTTCATTCACTCTGATGACTTGATTTCCCGAAGCACTAAGCCTCCAGCAGAAATTTTGATTATTTTGGCATTTCCTTTAGGAGCTGAATTGGAAGTTGACAACAACTGCTGACTGCTCAGCTCTTTGAAAAACTTGGCCTGGAGATACTTAGCATACCGATTGCCTTTTACTCAAAGTCTCATATCATTTACAGCATTGGTTGCTTATATCTAGCAATAACTTTGAGGAAGAGCTGGCCACTAGATTTTTCATTTTACAGATGAAGAAACAAAGACAAAAGTACCTGTTCTAACAGTAAGTCTAGAGCAAAAGCTATCACAGACCTAGATTTCCCCAGTTTCCTGTGCTTTCTTAAAAGCTAACAGTAGAAAGGTGAATGTTTAGAAGACGGCAACATTTCAGTGCCCTAAGGAAGACTAAAGGCACACAATTGAGACGTATGCAAAAATGAGGAAGACAGACCTGCTGCTCCCTGTGTGAATTTGAAGACCTATGCTCATTTCCTAGAGAGATTTTGCATTTGGAACTTCTACCAAGGTAAGTATTCTGACCTTTTCATCTGTCATTGTCTGAAGAGGTATTGTAATTGGAAAAAAAAAGCTAAGGAAAACTTTGTGAAGGATATGGTGGGTGACAAACTTAAAGTACAGGTGGGGAGATGAGGGCAGTTGTTACACACCATGTATCTACTTGGAGAGCATTAAAAGAAAAGCGTCAAATCTTTTAAACCCTCTAGGATTCACTACCACAACACACAAAAAAATACCTGCAACATCCCCCCATCTCCCCAACCCCAAGCTAATTTACAAAAACTTCTAAAGAGGACCATTCACATAAGTTATAAATGCAGCAAACAATTCATAAAAGAGATACCTGCCAGCCTGCAGATGGGATGGACGTTTTTGTGCCGATGCGTTATGCATTTGTTTCTGGCTGAGTGATTATAAAGGCCCATCAATTCAAATTGCCTTGTGAGGAATTCAGCTCAACATAGGTTAAGTTTCCCTTATGCAACAGCCATTGCCATACTGATAGATTCTTTAACTTTTTTCATGATTGTCAACTCATCAGCAGATGCAATGCTGAGACTAACAGTTTTATTAAAGCCAGTATCTTGTAAAAATCCATAGGATTTCCTCTAAGTAAAGAACCCAGGATTTGATGTTATGTCTCAGAGCGTAAGGTGTGCAAAGCTGACACTGCAGTGTGGAAAAGCTGAACGGGATTTTAAAAAAATGAACTGTAGTAGTCACTGAGATCAAATGTTCAGAGAAAAGCCTTGAAAATGTTTATTCTACCAGCTTAGAAGGAATTCTAAGCAGTGTTTATTGCAGAGAAGAGATGGAGTGTGCTATGTCTTATTCTTGCTTCCTGTATCCGCCTCTCTCTTAAAAGTGCTAAGTAGCAAGGCTGCAGGGATTATGGTGCCGAGGGAATTCTTGCCACTTTCCTTCTCTCTCTCTCTCTCTATTTAAACATGACAACTGTTGGCAGGCCTTGGTCACATTGTTTGTGTAGCCAGGACAAGAGGGTGGAATTCTGGAACATGTTCCAGCCCACATTCCGGATTTTCCTATAAACTAGCCCCTTATTTTAAACACACGCCTCCGTGAATTACCTTTGTGTTGCTATGCCATTTGAAAATCTGTTTCAAACACTCCCTGTAAATTAAAATCGGATTCAGCTTGAATTCCAATCAAAGTATTTCTTCATGGTAAATAATCTACTAAAAAGACACTGTTTGATTTTGTAAGAAAAAAATGGGGAGGGGGGTTGAGGAGGAGGAGAGTCTTTGCTCACAGTCAGTCAGTGAATATGGAATCTTCCCTTCTAAATTAATAAGTTGAATAACTGTATATTTCTATTGCATATCAATTTATACAGCTGGACTTTACAGTTTATACTGTTGGATAATCAGCCTTCCCTTTTGTGAGTGCAATTCATAATTCATACATTTTTTTGCCCATCAAATAAGTAGAAGGCAAAATTTCAGTAGTCACTTGCCGAACAATTGAATGTGTTAATTTGCAGCTAAAAAAAGTACAAAATGAAGGTCAGGCTGAGACAGCTGAAAATTCAATCCCTGCTTTCTCTTACTCAGCTGATTGTTGCACAAAGATCAACATTGCTCAATCTGGTATGTGTACTTTCAGCTCAATAAGTGCCTTCATTCATCATTCACAACTTGCTTTATTATGAAAGTTGAGCTATATCTTTAACACAAACCACACTTCCTTTGTCCTGAATGAAAGATCTGCCTGGGTACATTAGAGAACAGACTCATTGTTGATGCAATGTTATCACATGCAGTGATTCCAATATCTTATATCTTAAAGCTCTCAACAAAAAACTACCTGTGTAGAACAAACTCCCTATGTACAACAAACTACAAGTGCAGAGAGTATTTAATTAAATGATGGAAGCAAAGGAGCTGTTTCCACCTGTGACACCAGGTTTAACCACCCCTTTGTCACACTGATGTTTCTGCATCTTCTTTCATGAAGCTGCTGATACATTTTAGGACCTACACTCCCTACAGGCATAGCCATCCTAGATACCATCTGCATACCTTATTAGAAATTCATTAATTGGCACTTCGTCTAACTTCAGCTTTACACTTACATGCCTACCTAATGCTTGTTTGTTAGTTTCTGTGTCACTTTTCCTCAATTCACTGTCCTTTGGACTGCTCTTCCATCCTTAGATGCTAGGGTATTATGTTTCAGAACTTCCGTAGGTCTCTAAAGGAAAAAGCGAGAAACACAGCAAAACGTGGATGTTACAAGCTACTGGTTCAATTCCCAGTTAATTTATAACCGTTAAAGGTATGGAAAGGCAGCAGTACCAGGCTGTCAGAAAGCAGAATAGGAGAGTGTGGAGATTGAGAGAAAAGTAACAAAGTAAATGAGCTGAAAGACGAGGAAGATCAACTTACTTATATTTGTCCCTGCAAGCACATTTTGTGAAAATGAAGTCTAACCAACGAAGGCAAACTAAGTTCAAGAAATGCACGTATGGTCCACACGTAGAGCATGGATTTCATCCACTGGATTTCACAGGCCAATTCTGACAACTGAGATAAGATATGTCAACACTCGGTTTTTCACCCTTTTAGCACATCAAATACATTTTCTATCTTAGCAAACTCTCCTCTTCATACTCCTCTGCAAACATAGATACATTTTTATGAAGCTTAGGTCCAAGCAGTATTAAAACACAGCACTCCTGCGAGAAAGAATGGCTATTTATGCTTTGAGGGTCCATTTTCACAACATTGCCAAGGAAATTTGTTCTGTTTCAAGAACTAAATACAAGAGGCACTGAGGTATCTGCTGCTTTCCAGGCCACTGCTGCTTGGTTACTGTTCACCCAAAGAACCCTCCTGTATAGCACTAAAGCATGAGTGCTAAGCAGTAGCCTCAGAAAGCAAGTCACTGGTGTACTGTGTATTGAGTAACACCAGTGCATTCTTCTCATCTCTCCTCCTTTTGTTTATAACTAAGAAAACATTGACACTTTCAGAGCTTGCAGAGCCAGTACGACAGAAAAAGAGTATATGGATCCAGGTGAACTCCTAGACTCAGCTGATGTTTAGAAAACTCTCGAGTAAGCCGATTTTGTTAGCTGAAAGCAGTTTTGTAGTCATTGGCTGCCCTAACCTAAGCAAATCCCATCAATTTCTCCAGAGGCAACTTCTTACACTTCATTGGCTTTGAGTCAGTCTAGTATCAGCAAGACTGTGAATGGAAGGCAGCCTCAGGGCATGCACATACAATCTTTTCCAATCACAGAATGGGGATAAACATTTTCTGAAAATAAAGAACAGGCATATAGTTTCAGGAAAAATGAAAACACCCTGTTAAAGGAAGGAAAGGTAAGAGAATGGTTATGGAACCTTCTCTAGCTAACCATAAAGAAGAAAACCAATAATCAAAGAAGCAAGTTTAATGAATAGAGTAGCTGTTCGTTTTCCAGTTTTTGCAACTGACAAACAATAAAGCTCAATAAAATTTTAACAGTATATACAGGTCTTAGATGTAATTGAACTTGCATAACATTAAGTAAAAAAAAAAAAAAAAAAATCAGACCCTGAATTCTTGTTGTCTTCCACATCAAGACTGTGGGTTTCAGAGAATGTAGGATTTTTCCCTTTCATTCCTCTGCACCAAAACACAAATAAGACAATCTTTCCCTTTAGAGGGTAACTAATTTCTATCTTCTACAATCTTAATATACTTTACCAATAAAATTTCAGCATTTTCAGAAACTTACATATTGTACCACTTACACCCAAGACCCTTGGCTTCAGAAATATCACATTTCAGCAGCAGAAGATTGCTTTGTAAGTACAGTAGCAAAAGCATATTCCTAATAACAAATTTAATCTAACTAGAAAACATAGCAAGTAGACCAGAAGTTAAGAATATTCCTCCCTCAGCACACAAGCATTCTAGTTTTCTAGTGCAACTAGCATTATAAAGGTGGCGATTCCTTTAAGCTCACATTTATCTAAAAGGAATCCGCTTGTGTTTGTTGAGAGGATAGGAATTTGAAGCTACATTTTCTGAGCGTATATTTGTGTTTCATCATATGTCTGACATCAATCTACAATTAAACTAATTTCTGTAATCAAATGGCAAGAACTATCATGTTTAAAAGGATAGCAAAAGCTGTGTAAGATTCATAACAAGAGAGTTCATTAAAGATTAATTTCAGTCTCGTGGAGAGCCCCCTGTAGAGATGAATTGCCCAAAGGTTATAGGCAAATTTATGTCCTGTTTAAGTCTTGTACCACAGCCCTCTGTAGTGTTGGTATAAAACAAAACTAGACACCAAAGGAGTTTCCATTTTAGGTTAAAGAGTTAACGTCATGTTCTGAACAATAGTGGAATAACCATCACTGGAAGACTTTAAAAGCAAAGGAGAAAAAACATCTGCCAGAAATGAGAGAGTGATAACCGGTCCTGCCATGGGGTTGAGGGATAGAACAGAAGATGTTTTGAGTTTTTTCCAACCCTATTTTTCTTCAGTTTTAAGGTGTGGAGATGAGGGAAAAAAAAAAAAAAGAATAACAGAAGATGTCTGAAAAACATGAGAAGTAATTGCAAAATTAGGACCAAACGGTTGACTGATTGCAACTCACACATCACACTTGGATTAATATCAGTAATTTATAATAATACAGAATAACTGAGATGAGAGAAAGATAAAGACAAAAAGTCTGGGAAACCAGAATTCATAAGCCTGTTGTGGAATTGAAGGCAAATGTTTGCCATGTATGTTCCATGCATTGCCTCAAAAGCCTGTGCATAGTTCAGCTTTGTTTTGAAAAGCAGTTTGGGTTTTCTAGAGCATGCTCAGTCTTAGAAAAACAAAAACAAGTTCTGCGTTTTATAGCTAAACTTTCAAGCTGGACATAATCCCAGGCATAAGCATAGACCTATGTTCAAGTACAAATCCAACCACAAAAGACATGTCTGAAAAGTGAGGCTGTACTATGCACCAGTCAGCTCCCTTTGCAGCAGCCTGGGCTCCCAAACATTTCCTTAATTACAGAGAAAAGGTTTGAAAGTTTTCATTTGAAATTAGATTCTTAAACCTTTTCAGTTCCAGCACTGTTGCTTTCCTGTAGAGCAAGAAGGACAAAGTCCCTTTTCCCTCAGAAAGGGCCAGCACAAGGCACCTCATATCTAGAGCTGAGTTCTCAGGAATTCTTTTTGGCTTACTTCCCTTTATTAAACAATTTGATCAATTTGATAAGACAGTTGAGCAATCAACTTTTGTTTTCAGGCATGGAAAATTCTTTTCCTTTATCTCCATTTGCAGTTCTAAGGCATCTCAGGGGGTTCCAAGTCATGAAACAGTGCTACACGCAAATTCAGATCACACAAGATCATGGTTTTCTACAAGTGAAAAATTTGACAAGTCTCACTTACGTTGAGATCACTGCACTCAGCTCCCAACAGAGAGCCAGTTCTGAAAACTATATGTTTCTCCTTCTATTATAAGGAGGAGTTTTTTCAATGCTATTTTGAGAAGAGGGATGAAAGAACCAGTCAAAATTTGCATTAAGATGACAAACTCAGAAATGCAGTGTATGTGGTGATACCTTAGAGTACAGAGTTTGCTAATACGTTTTTCCATCTACTCCACACCATATTAAGAATATGTATCAAGGGAATGGCCTTTAAGAATGAGAGCAGGAGTTTAGAAGACAAATTCCATTCCTGATTTGGCCATCAGTTCCTTTGGGACAAATCATTTAACATTATAAGGTTTTGAAAACTGTTATGCTTGTACTCCCTAAGAATCATGACTGACCTGAAAGCAAAGAATGAAGAGTAAACATAAATTACATGATAACAACCAGCTGTAGATTTCATTTGGCTTAATTATAGGAAATGATAGTTTTCTGCAATTGCTTTTTGACCAAGTATATTAAGAAGATATAGAAAATACATGCCACTAAGGAGCATGCAACTATTCACTGAAAAAAATACGACTATACACTCTTATATAGTTGATGCTATAATGATATCAGCTGAAATACAGGTTAGCAGGACTAAGAAGGAGGGCTCAGAGGTAACTGAGCTATTTAAAGGTGCTCTACAGATCAAAATCACGTTTCCCAAAAGGCAACTAGGATAGTCAGGAATGATAATGATATATAGATTGCCTATTCAGATGGTCAATCTGATGTGCTTTAGCCTATACTGGAAATGAAGAGAAGGATGGTGGCAGGGGCTCTGAATTACCCAAAGCTCACGTACTAACAACATCCTCTGATAGCTGAGGACTTGTACATATGTTATAACACAAAGTAAAGAACCAGAGAACTGTAGCACAACCATATTCCACATCTAGTTTATCAATGTTCTTTTCAACTATTTTTTCCATAATGATTTAGTTTCCCTTCAGTAATAATGAAACATAAACAGAAGTAAAACAATTTGCTATCCTTTGCCTTCTTTTAATGCCAACAGTATAACACAAAGTTTTTGTTTTGGTTTGGTTTTTTTACTATACTAAAGTTTTAGATATTGTCTTTCTTTTTACCTCTACCAGGTGACATTAGTCAGTACAGAGGGCCAGAACAAAGCACTCATACTGAACAGAATACCTCTCCTTGCCTTTCTTTTATTTAGACAATGGGATTTTGGAAGCAGAACATCTAGGTCACAGAAGTTTCATAACCTGATGAAAAAAGCAAAGCTGGCAATGTAGTCACAACTCCCTCCATCTCAGTAATGCCCAGAATAAAAAAAACAGTTGGGGGAGAAAATAACACATTAGCAGATCTGCTAGTGTAGGAATCAAAGGTTAGGACTAAAACTGTCCAGCAAGCACAAGCTGCAACAGCAAACTGGTCAAGTAAGAGGTGCTAATAAACCTTTTCTGTTGGTTGTATGGTAGAGATAAGTAGTTACTGGCTAGGTGCTATGCACAGCTGTAAAGTGTGAGGGACTTGGAAGGCATTGTGACTTAGACACTAAGGGATTGAATGTGACTGCATAGTAGTGAATAACTTGTTTGTCGTTCACGTGAAAAAAATGTGGAAGTAGATCGATGCTTTTCTCCATAATATGGGTTCTCTACTAAGAACAGTAAATCTCCGTCTTACTACAATAGTGTGAGATCATTCATGCCATTAGTTTCAATGAGACTGACTCTATACTGCATGCAGTTTGCTGTTCTCTTTCCTCAATATAACAAAGCCTGAGAGTGCCAGCTGCCTCTTGAGTCTTAAAAAGAAAGAAAGAGAGGGAGACTTTTATTTACCATGATTTTGATTGGTTAATTTCACTCTATTATTTTGCTGCTTCCTCCCATATGAAAAAATGCATTGTCGTTCAAACTAACACACACAAGAAAGGCTGTGCAGTGAGCATGCAAAACATAAATTACCAGCTTGTAATGACACTTTGAATGTGTTGCATAGTAGTGCCATTACCCTCATTTTTCTATTCCAAATATCAGTTTTTTTCCTTTTGTGGTTAGGGCTATAATTGCAGCCTTATCTGCTGAGCTTTACTTGATCTGTACGTGCATGTAGCAATTGGGTTTTATGAGAGCAGTATTATCATCACTGGAGTACGTGGTTGGCACATGAATGAAAGTTACAGTTCCGCCATCAATAGGTAGTACTACATTATAAAGATAACTGCACAACAGAGGAATTTTCACACCATTTTAATGATCTTCTGGATTTAGTGCTATATAATTTAACATGGCCATGCTGTTGGCACTCCCTTGGAAAAAAAGCTGCTTTGGGACACTTGCCATGGACCCTCTTCCCCTCCCCTCCACTGCCATACTTGGATTTATTTTATTAATAAATCAGAGCAGAGAGGTGGCAGTAAAATCAAGGAGAAAAGGTTATGGGGCCACACTTGAAGGTACCTCAATAAGTGCCATCAAAATATAGACCGAGTACATTCAAATCAAAGTCATCCAAATTCAGAAGGCACATTTAAGTGCGTCAGTCCACATACCTGTTGAATTTCAGATGCTTTCAAAACATGTTTTTTGAAGCTCTGCTCAATAACATGCTCTGAAAGTTGTCTGTTGCCTGGTTACTTGCACATTTAGTTTTAAATTAGCAAAAGATGAGACAATATGTACAAAAAGCCTAGAAAGTTTTACTGTGAGAAAATAATATCTTCCATCTCCACACCAGGGCTTGGCTGGTGAAATGTGGACAAGACAAAATCTCTCAATACCACCAACTATTCAACTGGAAAGTAAATTTAAGTGTAAACAATTATCTAAGATGCAGGGATGAAGTAGTCAATATGCAGAAATCATACTGTTCATACTACGCGCACTATTTATATTGTATCTGATCTCTCACGAGGACTCAGCATTCACTGAGGAATGAACACAGGGACACGGAGCTAGTCTGATGACTCAAAGTGCTGGAGAGTGAGTGACAGCAATCCATCTACTCAATTATCAGCAAAATAAAGCCAGCAGTATGTAAGAACTCACTAATATATAGGCTTATTAGGAATCTGGTTCCAGGTTACATGCAACATTACAGTGCTGTATAAATGCATATTAGTAACAGCAAACAGTTTAGCAGCTTGGCACACGTATTAGTTTTGAAAGTGTGTATATTTTTCCAATAAATGGTCATGGCAGCTTTCTCAAAATTGATATAGCCTTCTCAGTATGAAAAAATGAAAAATCAGCCGTTAAAAAAAAATGTAGATACATATTTGCGTAGTATACTGGAACAGCATCTCTTGGGTAAATAACTCATGTTTTTTGACATTAGTATGCATTCCAAAGTATGTATTTACCTGATGGACCATAACAGCCCTGAAGGAGCCATTCTAGTCTACTGGGTAATATCTGATGGATTTTTTTTTTCCAACAATCAGCATGCATGCCATGAAAATCCTAAATCACAAATAGCGTACTTTAAAAAAAAAAAAAATCAGATTACCCAAAATACACAATGACTCAGACCACAACGCATAGGCAGGCTAAATTGTTTAGGGCTTGTAAAATAAAAGCAGGGACAGATACATATTTTAAACCCATTCCACTGTAACATGAGCTGGCATTTTGAAAAAATGAGCTGAATTCTCTACTAGTGCCAGAGACTCAGCTACCGAAAATATTTCTCAGGGTTTTGCAATAACCTCATGGTAAGTACTCCCTCAATCCATTGGAAAGAGTGGAACTCAGAAATAGTTTCAGAGCACTGCAGTGAGGTCGCAGGTTTCTACATAGTGGTCTCGTGCCAAACAGCCCGATGACTTTCATATCCCCTGTACCATGCTGAGGAGGTAAGCTATCTTAGGTGATTTCACCTTGATGCAAAGTAACAGTGCAAAACTTGCCACATTTCTAAACTCTCTCATGCAAAGCTAAATTTTACCTCTGTCAAAGAACCTAATGAGGCAGGAAAGGAAGAAGCCCTTGAAAAACACCCATGCTTTCCTCTCTGTAGGAGTTTAAAGGAAAGAGGACAACCGTTATCATTTTTCAGTGTTTATATTTACTATGGAGAGAGTTCCTGGCTGAAAAAATGCCTTAAAAGGGTGTAACCTTTTCCTTTACTAATTGACTGGTATGCTTGCTCTTATTTTTTGTACAGTTGACTAACAAAATGGTCTAGCAAATAGGATCAGTGGGCTCTATTCTTTTTAACAGTAAAACAAAGTTACTTAAGGTTATTTTTAAGGTTATTTTTGCTGTTAAGGATTTGGAAGAGAGCCCCACGGGATGCACACTCTTCTGACATTCAGGCAGCTATTTATATCGTACGTCCCCATGACTTTCAGTTAAGCAAACCATAGCCTAATAGACATTAGCACCTCAAATTGTAAGGTATTGTCCATGTTTGCATACAGTGTACTACTATGTATGAAATTTGTTATTACGTCTACACCAGTCTATGGTCTATGCTCCATTTCAGTTTCACTTAAATCATGACTGAGAACCCAGAAAAGGCTTTATGCCTTCTTTGATATCTACTTAAGGAGGGAACTTTATCCAAGGAATACAAATATGTCACAGGTTCAAACTTCTTACCATATCCCTAATGTCCAGAAAGCTGAATGGGACTTATTATTCATATTACAAACCATTAGTGAATGGAAATGATTTTTATCAGCAGCAGACTTTGATTTTTCTCCTTAGGTAATGAGGACACTTTACTACAGCATTTCTAAAACCCCACTATGACTGGGCAACACTTCCAGCTACATTTAACTGCAGACAGCCATCAGACATGCTTCACGGCACATCTGTGTGATTCTCCTTCCCAAGCTTCCCAGGCCTGAAATGTAGAGAAGCACTGGACATTCAGGCTGAAAATCCAGCCAACAATTTCTGTGCTTCAATTAATTCTACAGAACATATCTTCATACAGGTTTACAGGCCTAGAACTCAGTAAGCAGCATCTCTATGCAAGCTTCTAACAGTTGCCTTCTGGAATCTCAATACCATTTGCATTTTTACCATCATATAACAACTTCAAACAGAAGAACCACTGGAGTTTTTCAGAAAGAATTAGTGGATGCTAAATAAATACAAATGTCTGGGGGTAAAATGAGAGCAAAAATCTCAAACTCTGACATAAATCATCCCTGATGCATCCTCTCTAATCTCTGCTGTAACTAAAGTGGCTGTGGACGTACTTCCTAGTAAACAAAGTATATGCAGAGACCTACTCTTACGTTCACTCATAATCCAAAAAACCACTGCAAGAACATACTTGACACTTAGCTATGGATGCAGTAAATTTAAGGTTGTCAAATAACACTGCCTACGCTGACTTGAGCTTACGGGGTTGGCAACAGTGAAGTCAAGACCTGGCACACTGTATCATACACCTCTACTAGAAACTCTTTAATCTGACAGAAAAAAAAGGTAATCAAGCAAGTTGTATGAAATTTATCAGCAAGAAATGTAACTGTTGTATTACTTGTGCTTTATTACTCATTGAGACAAATTTTCACTGTTGAAAATACCTGAGCAAATCATTTCTGCTGTGGCCATATGAGCTGTTAAAGACTTTTGCTCTTCTAGATGTGAATTCTTGCAGTAAGAGTTATAATAAGAGACAGTATCTACCCACAAACATACAGTAAAACAACCAGAATCATGGTTTCTAGTAAGAGAATTAGGAAATTTATAAAACTAATGATTATTCATAAAATTGTCATGAACTTAGTGTTACTTGAACAGCATTGCTTCCATAGCATTTATCACCTAGTCTCTGCATTTATCCCCATACACACATGTAAATCTATTCATAATAAGCCAATTATCCCTGTTTCCCGGTGAATATAAAAGCATTCTGGTGGTTTACTTGTTTGTTTTCCCCATTTACACATCATGACCTCTTTTCCTTTTATATGACTGGTGAAGATGAAACCCCTTCAATCTTTTACATTGGGAGTGTTTCTTTGAAATAAGTATCAAATCAGCCACATTTTTCACAACTTAACATCAAAGTATTGGAGGTTGGTGGGGTTTCTCTTGTGGCTGTTTTGTGGCTTTTTATTTTTTTAATTAAGCAAGGAAAGAAGACCGCACAGTAGAAAAAACTGCCTCAGGATTTTTTTTTTTCCAATATACCCACGGAAATCACAGAAAACTTCATCAGAAAAAAAAGCATAAATAACAGATACATAACTGCAGTAAAATATTGGCTATGCAGGTTTAATTCCTCTGGGTGCCTAAAGAACAGCATGAATCAACTTCAGCTACCGTAACACAGAGTAGAAAAATGAATTTGAATGTAAGGCTCCTTTATGACTGGAAACTATTACCTGCAGGTTTCATTTAAATAGGTCCCTAAAGGCAAACAAGAGGCTGTTTCCATATGTATGGGTTTTGCTGGACAAAGGCTAGCTGGACTGACCACTTAGTGCAGCCTGCCACTTATGACAAAGTGCTTCCTCCTAGATACAGGGGAGAAGGGATGTTTGCCAGTTTGTCATTGGCCTGCAGTATGCTTATGAAGTTGCAGTAGATTTTGCTATTCGCCCCTGCTCTCCCCAACAGACTTTAGTAAGAAGACACCTTGTCAAAGTTTCCATGTTGCTGTGAAGAAAATAAACAAACAGGACTGTGACCTTCAGCACAGGAGAACACACCTTCAAGTCTGTATTAATGAAACCTGTTCTGCACCCCTGTGAAACAACTACTAGCCAGACAACAGGGAAATGTTTGATAATCTCTCCAAGCTAAGAGCTGACACCTTATCTGTCAGTGAAAACTGCTTCCCTCTTTGCAGCTCCACACGACCATAGTTGGTCTGTGCAGATTGATGCCATACCATTTTCATCCTGACAAATGCATGTCCAAACGTGGGATATTAGGTACAAATGCTTCTGCAGTTAAAGCAAAGCTACCAGTTAGCCCAATGCAACACAATCCTGCAAGCAAGTTAGTGATAGACTGTCAGTAAGATGTTCTGCAACATCACTGCTTTTTACTCTGAATTCAGAAAATTGTCATCAGCCTCTGTACACATCATATTATTATTATTTTTCTACTTATAATTTAACTCCCTTTATCTTCTCAAATACCCCACATTAATGAAAGGATTACTGGGTGAAAGAAAGTCTTATGGCTCCGACACAATCTTCAATGCCCACTAACACAGCTACAGATGGGAGAATGAACGGTTTGGGATTTTAAATTAATGAGAAAGTTAAATTTAAAGATGTTTGCATGACGTTAGCCCCTAGAAAAAGCAAAGACCACTGAAGAAACATCCATGTTAATGGCATCTGAAAGACATTTTTCCTAGAAAATATTCCAAACAAGTTTCCTTCATGCAAAATTGAAAGCAAGTTGAAAAGCAAATCATGGAGATCTATCTAGGACTCTCTCTTTGGTAGAGAATACTTATGTGGAAAAAAATGTTATTAATTGCAGTATTTTCAATAACATTCTAACCACTGTCCACTTGATATCAAGATTCTCACCACTTACCTAATGCTTTGCTCTTTACATCTCTTTGTGCCACAGAGAGGGAAGGGAAAAAAGCAGCAAAGCTTTCCTGTGCTATTTCCCTCCACCATCCTTCCTGTCTTTCACTAAGAGTCTCCACTAGTTTATTTTAATCTACTCAAATAAATGAACTCATCTAAAAGATAGCTATGGAAGAAAGTAGCAATTTAGTTGTAACTCAACCTGCTGCCTGCAGCAAAATCACATAACTACATTTCAGAGAACAACCTGGTTTTATAGGATAGGGAGAGGCAACGAGATCAGGAGAGAGCAAGTGAGTAGTTGTGCACTAAGGTAACACTCTCCCCTCTCCTTGTGGTCTAAAAATGTTCCTCCTAACTGAACACACAGATTTGAATCTGGTGCAGTTCCTTATTTAGGTTAAGTCTACCCTCAATGAGATGCAAATCTAATAGAGTTAGTAATAGAACCCAATTACATAGCAGAATTATTTCTGCAAGGCACATTTGTAAGTTTTTATCTAAGAACAGGAACACTGCTTGCAAGACACGTATCTTAAAGGCAAACAAATACATTGGTATAGATCGCGAGAGCAATTGCCACATCTTATATCAGTGAAAAATTATTTTTTAATATGAGATTTGCATGGACAAAAAATCCTTTAATGCCTAAGCTGATGTCAAGATCCTGGTAGTTGGCAATCAATATGTTATGTAAAGCAAATTTGGGAGTCTAAGCTAGTTCCCATTGGCAAACATCCACACTAACCACGAAAGCAGCTCTTGGTATGGACCTGAGCAAAAAAGGCCAAGATGATAATAATTGATGTTTTTCCTGCTCACAGAGCACTCGACAGCTCTAAGATGAGCAAAAAATACCTGAGTCAGCAAACCAAGTATACGGCACATATACAGTGCTTATTTCATCATTTTTAGTTACAAAATATTTATTATTTTGTTTCAGGATTGCATTAGTGCATCTTAATTACCCTCAGTTTATGTTTTTATTATTTTGTGGCTGAAAGGCTATGAAATGAGAATAGGTTTCTGCCCTTGAGAACTTGGATGTATAACATAGCTAGGAATGGAATATAGGAAGAGAAAGCTAAAAGAGCCATGTAATGTTTGACATGACAGGTTAGTCCCACAGGTTTAAGCATTTGTTTTAGCTTCTACATAAACACTTCAGTTCAGGAAACACTGCAGTTCACAATGGCACTGGTCATTTCTCTCAGTAGCTCGGCCAAGTGCAGGTGTGTGGATTATTACTAGAGGAAACTGGAACAGGAAACAAGGTTATTTTGGGTAAACAGTAGGAAGAACTCACCAAGTGATAATGAATACATTACAACATAACGCAGGCACTAGAAGTCTACCAATGTAGTCAGAAAAAAAATACATCACCACAACAGGCAGCACATATCAGGAAAGAAATTACATTCTCTGCTGAACAGTCTCCCAGCCACAGGTGACAGGTCAAATACTGTAATGTTAATATCCTCATCTTATAACACGTAGAATGGAAAAAGAAAAGTAATGATCATGATCAAGGGTGTGGAACAGCTTCCACACAGTGAATAACATAACAGTCTAGCAGTCCTCAAGCCTGGAAAACAGGTAATTGTGTCATTAAGATCTCTGAAATCATGACTGGCACAGAAGAGGTGAAGAGGAAGTGATGGCTCCCTGGAGCTACAAATACAAGAAGTAGGAACAACAAATGAAACCTGCAGGTGGCAAGTTTAAGGTGAATAAAAGCAGATATTCCTTCATGCAGTATTTAAGCTGGGGAATTTCTTACTGTAGGACATTACTGAAGTAAAAGCTTTTGCATGCATGGAAAAAAAAAAAAAAAAACTTGTGGAAAGATTTGTGAAAGAAATTCAAGTATTTCTTGTTACTCCTGCTCAGGAGAGTGTTCTGAAAAGCATCACTATTACACTTACCATGTTTTCCTTCTCTTCCCCAAGCATGCACTATCAGACTGGGCATACTTCACTAGATGTACCATTTGCTCTAACTCTGCTCATCCATTCATATGAGAACTCCAAAACATAGACATCTGAACATCAGCACTTCAAATGTAGGTTGCACTATTTGAATAAATTAAAACCACGCTTTGGACTTCAAATCCTACAAGTTTCAACTAATGTATCAAGAAAATAATCATAATAAATTAATAATAAAGATTCAACTTATTACGGAAACATCTTTAATGTAATGAAGTTGAACTTAAGGTACGCTGAATGTAGCAAGTGAGGCCTCATGAAATGGTGATTGTTTTGGTGCAGTAGATCTCCAAATAAACAAAATCACTTCCATTAAAAAATATATATTTTTTTTCTTCTGGTAAAACAAAGCCCAAAGTATTTGTGCATCAAACACCACGTTTCACAGAAGATATTATTTACATTCCATTGTAAGGAAAGCAGAGAAAAATGAAGTGTTTGATTGGCAATGCTACTGAACAACAGAGCTGCTTGGTGCATTCATCAGTTCTGCAACATAAACACCTCAGATCTGAGGAAATCCAATCTTAAGCCTCTCTTCTAAACAATCAGATCTGAAACCTAGGGGACCTGCATCTCAGCCAAATTTGTTCATTTCCCATGTTTTCCCATTGCAGCTCTACTAGAAACAACCACAGTGACTCTTCTACATTTATCCAGCAGCAAATACCAATCCCAACTAAATTTTTACTGATGAAATTCCATCTTCTGTTGATACTGATTTATTTCAAATGCTTGGATTTGGGGAAAGAAAGTTAGAATCTGCAACCCCTTAGTTAACATCATAGTAAAAAAGCATATCCACTTTCTTAAGTAAAACAACACTGTTTCTTTCATAATCAATTACTTGCAGTAAAACAGACTCACGAGGAAGAATGGAGCATGCCTCAACCTCAAGACCCCCTACTTGGTCATCATCCACACTGCTGAAGTTCAAACTCATTTCCCTCTCCCTGCTCAATTCTGAAGATTTGAACTATGACCTCCCACTTGCCAAAAAAACATTTCCTAAACACTATACGATAGTATTTGATTTCATTCAATCAATCAATTTTTTGTTAGGCAAATGGATTGCTGAAACCCTTCTACTCTGTTAGAGATAAAAATTGTTGACCCAAGCTTTGTACATCCTAATACAATGAACCACACTGTTAATCAGACCAGGAAACTCCACGCACACTCTGGATTATTGCAATTCCAGTTCAGCAGCTTCACATAATTTCTCAGACTCGAACAACCAAGTTCATTATGCAGCTCCATTCATAAAACCGTGCTGTGTTTCATACTGGCCAATACTTTGGAACCTGATGATAAGATGCTGATTAAGACTGGCCAGATCTGTATGAGCAGCTCCTGTTCTTAACAGTATACAAATGCAATTGCCAAAGAAGTCTGTTCAGACATTTCTGTCCCTGCCCCACCTACAGATAATAAGATCCTGTGAGGACTGGTAACAATTAGCTTAATAGGAAGCAGGAGAAACAATTGCTATTGCCCCACCTCCTTAACTACTGCATTACAACGTGGTTCCCAGTATCTGGAGTATTTCAGGGATATATTGTCTATTTATTTGTTTAAGTCATGATTAAAGCAAAACATTCTATTCTAAAACAACAACAGCGGGTGAGAGGAGGCAGCCTGTGTTCTTTTCCTCAAAATACGGATATCCTCAGACTAATTGAATGCCTTCAGTCAGTGCATAGGGTTTCCATTCACAGAAATTCATTCTAAGGCTCCGTCTCCTCTGTTTGGACACGAGCTCTGAAAGGGGAAGGACTCACGTATCACTAGCAAATCCTGAAGAATGGATTTTTAAGGCAGCGAGACCTGATTTCTCCGGTAGTCACTGAAACATGCACGCAGACAAGGGAAAGACCAGTACGTACAAACAGTTAATAAAATGAGCGTAATCAGAATATTCTTGGGGATAGGGAACCCACACATGACAACGCAGCCTCTGTCAAACAGAGTGCCCCTTCCCGGATGGTTCCACCCGAGCCTGCCTGGAAGCGAATCTCAGTCCCAGCTCACGGAGGCAGGAGCCTGCCCCAGAGCTAGAGGCTGCAAGATAGCAATGCATTTAGATGGAATAGATCTTACTGTAAGCTTTTCTTCCTGCAGGCTATATACAAGCCTTTATCTGAATTCCCACCACACCTCTGCCTGGGAATGGTTCGCTTTCCCCTCAGGGTCATTCGATATGGAGTACCTCCTCTATATGTACAAACACCCACACCTTCATTATACCTCAGCTTTATTTTCCTCCCAGGCTTGCAGTTCTTCCTGCCCTAGTGAGAAGACAAAGCAGGAGGTGCTTCAGTATGACTATGCAATTCAAATAAGGAGCAATGCAAAATGCAGTCATTACAAAAGGTGTGAACAGAGCAGTTGGATAACGAAGAGGCAGCCTGGTAACAGTGTAACTCACCCCTCTGGGGCTACACACTCCTTGTTGAATAGAGACACGGCAGCCTGGCTGAGTACCTGTTGCACACGATTAGCTGCCCCCAACTAACCTTACCCTGCACTTTCCAAGCCTGCTGGCCAAGGTGTTATTAAGTTATTAATCAACTTAGACAAAGGTCTTCAAGACAACAACAGATACAGCAGCATTCACAGAATATCAGCAACAATTACATTTCCTCATGTGCTAAATCAGGTCAGGCTAGCCAAGGTCAAGAATACAGAAGATCATAAGACTTTCAAAACCACTGAAAATTTTCCCTACAAATATCAAAGCGCCATCAGTTTAAAACCCAGAATAGAATGACATGCATAAGCAGCATGCATTTGGTGAGAGACAAATGACTGCTTTCATGTCAGCTAAAGAGAACATGAATCACACGTAGCACAAGCTACATATGTAACTCCAAAAGCGATGCCTCTCATTTACTTCCTTGAAAAATATAGCATAGAGAAAGAGCACAATAGCACTATTTGATAGAGCAAATTCTCAGCTGCAGAACCCTTTTTCAACATAGTAATCACCATTAGTTATGCATTTTCACCAGAAATGAACAAGAGCCTGCATGCCATGCAGTACCAGCAGAGGTGACTCACTATCACAACTACTGAAACACATCATCCACTGCCTCACTGGGCTCACATCCACTGCTTGGTCTCCATAAACATTCAGCAAGCCCGTGGTGCCATTCTTTCCACATAGAGGAATTCAATTCCACACCTTAGCTTCCATGCACTTCCATGTCAGTCATCTGTTTGTCCCTCTGTTGCCCTCTGTCACATGGCAACAAATATATTGGTGGGAAGGTTAAAATTCTATTATCATATCACCAATATCCACCTCTGATGTCATGAGCCAACAGAATAAAAATAGGAGACATTGCTTTTGGAGCAGCCATCACAGTTGCTGTATTTCAATCACCTTCGGCAACTCAAATACAGACAACGTCAACTATGGCCACTCAGGAAGAAATTTGGTTCCTGAGAAGGCAGGCAACTCTTCAGAGAGTTTTTTCTAATACGTAGAGGAAGAAAAGGCAAAACAAAAAGCAAGCAGAGGTGCCCCATGCAGTCTGTCAAAATTCAGTTGCTGGGACACAATAGAGAGAAAGGTCACCACATGTATGAGAGTTACGCAGAGCTTCAAGACTTTAAATAGAAAAGAGCTTACATAACGAGTGCCCGAGTGCTGCCTCATGACAACCTTTCGCAGCCAAACCATCATGGTGCAGCTCAGAAATGCTGCTTGCTATGTTGAAGGAGCGCTTTGATTCAGATTGCAGTTTTATTCACAGACATGATATAGGATACAGTGTATGATGGAACTTCTGAGTTTTACAACAGCAGATGTTATCACAAGACTCATTTTTGTGCTACAGTTTGTTATACCAGTAGGATAATTTTGAGAATTTTGTATTCTAACAAACAGCATAGCAATTGAGAGTTTCTACTGGTTATCCATCATCCAGATAGCATAACTGTATTTTAAAAGATTGATAATTTACCAAAAAAGTTAGGTGATAGACATAATTCACTCATAGCATATAATTATATACAATAATCATTCATTGTATTTTACAAGAAATTCTATTTCTGCCAATTAGAACCCAAGTACTTCTCCCTACAAACCCAACACATGGTTGCCTAAATAAACAACTACTATTTTCAAACAAGAGGTGCATATCTTCGTGGCTTAAGAGCTCAAAAATTATCTCCATGAGGTATGTTCAGAATTTTCATTAGGAAGTACCTTATCGCTAAACAACATGAGATTAAATAATTGAGAAATACATCCTAGAACCAAAGCAAACCAGAAAGTTTACACATCCCCTTGATCTATAATAATAGATTTCATGAAGTGGATTAATCCTTCAATAACCATTAAATGCTTTGCTGCTATACAAATGAGCAACCAGATAAGTCTCACCCTGAGTGAAGGGTTTGGTGCTCTTTTCTCAGTTATGGATATACCCACTGCCCCAGTAAAATCATGAATGCACACTTGATGCATTATACTCAGTTGTCTACTAGCAGCGTGAACGTGGTGGCTCTGAGTCATGACTAGTACAGGCAATCACTGTGCTCCTAGCTGAAACCATATTATTCTCTCTATAGTCTTTATAAAGAGAACTCCATCCATAACACCAGAAACATTAATAGAGAACAAGTGAAATCTTTTGCCAAAACTGATAACCCCGTTTAAAAATAACAGTAATAAATAACAGGAGTGCTGCTCTAAGCAATTAGCCAAACGTTGCCTAGAAACTGGAAATATCAGGTTCTCTAAAATTATCATTGCTGGCTTTGTGTCACACATATACATGCATTTCACTGAAATTGAAAGAGATATCACAGGCTCAAGCATAAAAATTTAACAACACAGACAATTATGTCACTGTATTTAGGGATGTTAAGTTTTTTCTTAAGAACAGTTGAGGTAGTCACCAGGGATCATTTAAGGTGAGGCATTTTACCTTTTTTTTTTTTTTTTTTTTTAAAAGTTACTGCAGAGTGTGGGGTGGGTGTAGGAAGGAGAGGGGGGGGACACTGACACAGTTTATCATTGTGAAGCATCATCAAGAAATCAAAGATAAGCCCACAGCAGCATTCATAAGAAAAAAAATCTCTGCCCTTATGCAGAAGAAAGTAACTGGTAACTACTGCCTACAAAAAAAAAAAAGTCTGGCAAAGTCAAGAACTGTCTTTACAGTATTCTTTGCATACCTTACATTTGTTGAATGGTTTCCAAAATGAAAGCTTTCCCATGGGAAGGCAAAGAAACAATAGCAATTTCTTCTGAATGAAGCTCTCCTAAGCCAAAGAGTAAACATACAGTATGTGACCTGAAAGTTTGCTTTTAACTGTACAAGTGGCTAATTACATAACTAATCAAAACGCCTTCAAAAGCAATTCCTAAGGGAAGATTAAAAAAAGAATGAAAGAAAAGGAAAAAGCAGCCCAGCAAAGAGAGATGGTGATTGATAAATAGCTATACTGCATGAACTTGTATGTGCACACATTCAGTTTTAACAAAGCTGAAGATCTGTTCTGCACAGCACAACATATTGCACAGGAAGTGTGTATTCTAGCTGAGAATTTAGTGCAGGTTTAAAAGACGGAGCTGTACGAGACACAGATCCTATTCAAAAAGGGAACACGAGCTGCTGATGTGGCAGCCATGGAATGTGATTACTGCATATCCTAGGCATACTTCTCAACATCAAGCAGTAAAAGAGTTTGGGTTTCACAACTGATTTTAAAAACTGGACATGATTTCAGAACTTAAGCTCTCTGTTAAAATTAGAGGAATGGAGGCAAAAAAAAAAAATCTGTTTCTTTACTTGGGGGACATGGAAAAATTTGAAACATCAACATTTAGAGAAAGGCCTTTGATCACAGAGAAATGGCACATACATCCCATAGGGGTCTTCAACAGCCTTACGACACATGGAATTAGTATGTATATATACTTTATTTCAAATGGGTTCTTATAGGAAACAGAGCAGGTTTAGACCTTACAAACCCTGTTTTTTTGTCTTTTTTAGGTAGCTGTACTACAGAAGGGAATTGTATTCTTTTCTACTTATTCTGTATTGGTCTCCACTTGCATGACAGATTTTCAAAACTCTGCCCAGTTCTGTGCAAAACCTGGTAGAGACTGCACATGTAGGTGTCTCAGCTGTACTCTATCACCATTTCCTTTCGTGGTGGAGACAGGATTAGCTCAGGTGTTCCCTGACCCCTACTGGTGGGGCTGGCCTCTTGTTTTTCTCAAGCAGAAGAGAACAGGGGAAAAAGCCACTTCGTGGCTCTAGGGACATGTGGCTATAAGGAACCTAAAAAAAAAAAAAAAACAGGTAGAAAATGCTTGGCAGGTAGAAAAGCCTTCTCTGGAGACTGAGGCAGGCTGAAGCTAAACAGGGGAGATGCCAGGAAACTTCTGAAACCAAGTTTGGCTTTTAAACACTTTTAGCTCCTCCTGATCAGAGAGATCCAGCTGAGGTTTATTTACCAACTGCCAACATGAATTCCTGGTATTTTTGTTAACCATTTAGATGTCACAGCTCCAGGAATTCCATCAAGCTGTTGAAGAGGTGCTGGCATAAGCAGCAGTCACCACCAGAGCACCCCTGTGAGTGGGAGCCCACAGGGGATCTCACACTTTCCCAGGTTCAGTTTCTTGCTGTGGCTGGGCTATGCCAGAAACTGGTTCAAAGATCATCTGTTTCACCAAGTGGTATGGAAGGAGTTTGGCATTCAACCAAATGCATTTCTTCTGAACAGATCAGCCTCTATCTACACTCAACTGGAAGAGCAGCTTTGGAGAGGGCACCTCCTGAAGGCAGCTGTACAAGAGCCATCCTAAAACCTCGCAGTGCAACAGCAAAAATGAGCCTTAAGGAAAACATTATCCATAGGACTGACAGCAATCTGAAGAGTTGAGAAAATCATTTTCCTTATTTAGATAAATTTCCATGCAACTCCAAAGAACGAGTTCAAATAGAGTTACATTTTTTTATTATAATTAAAAGTCAACAGATTCTCTACCAAGCATCTAAAATATGTATCTGTATCTTCTATTTTGGATCGTTGCATCTCCAGGACAGCTAGCTGAGCACTGAAGATTCAAGCATGACATGAAATGAACGTGTCTCTAGTTAAAAATAAAGTCTGTGTTTTTGCATGAGACAGTCAGTTACTGATGAGTAAGTACATTTAAAATCACAGCTAGTGTATTTGCCTTACCAAATCTGCTTTAGTTTATTTCAGCAACTAGCTGATCATATCATATTTAGCTGAAAAATATACAGCTCTGAAAAAATATGAGAAGAAACCTAGAGATGTACAGTATAATTACAAAAAGAGACTTGCCAGTACCTCCAATGTTAGGTGCCAATATCAATATTCCTAATGAACTGCATTTTCCCCATCTGCTTCCACATGCAGCCAAAGAAATGTACGTGAACCAGTTTACATCTCAAAAATTGGTTTCCTAGATCCATCACCAGCCCTCCTTAACCAAGCAGGTCTCTATCATATATGTCTGTCTTTCTATGTAAATTTCTGAACTCCAGATTAATCAGCAGACACTCCACACTTTCTGACATCATTTTGACTACTGTCAGTACTGAATGCCCAAAAAGCAAGAGATCAGATTTTTCAAAGTTCCCTTTTCCTACTAATTAAAAGGATTGTTTGCATCATCTCCGGAGATCTCTCTTTGCAAAATGCCACAGCACATATTATTACCTATTTCCTATGGCACATAAGAGAAAGTTCTTAATTATGTTCTCTTCTGAGGCTGAGCCAAACATCATCTATCTGTTAGGATAGAATCTTTCTCCCCTGCTATGTACAGACTCCAAACCAGGAGCGAATCAACATCTGAATCTCAACATCATAAGTCAAATAAGGTGGACAGCTTGCACGTGGAGAAGGACATTATGGGAAATTCCCATCTTTAACAATCCTTAGTTTTCATCAGTTCTTACATATAACACGGTGCTCAATTCATCCAAATTAAACAAGCCACTTAGCTTCAAAAAGAATCAAGAATTCATAACTCAAAATATTTGCTTTCACAGTTACAACTGTCATTTGTATATGTGCACATCCACAAGAATTGGTGCCCATTCACATGAATGACAGCAGGAATACTGAAAATGAAAACAAGGAATTGCAACAATATACTGCCTGCAGTTCAACCCTATACTCCTCAAAGTAATTCACTGCACATTCTCAGTCACAGCTCCACATTACCCACAGCCCCCTAACTGATTTTTTCAGAAATCACTGCTTGATTAAAAATGTCCAATTCTTTTTCCCTTTCCAGCCTTTGAGCTTATTGATGTGAGATAAACTTTATCAGAATCCACATTGACCTTCCTCTCTTTTGAACTCAGAAACATTGATTAACTCGTAAGTTATGCAGCAGTGGGCCAACTTAAATACTGCCCTTTTCGGTACTTGGTTTCCTGCTGACTGGCTATTTCAGCACCTGTAACTCCTTAAAAATCAGCTCAGCTAAAGGTGAGAGAATTACAAGAGCTATAATTGGGCTTATTCCCCTCATTCTTCAGCTCATGAAAATGCAAAATCTTACCCAAATGGTAAGAAAAAGATGATTCATTCTTTTCCAACGATCTTAGTGTAAGCTGTTAGCTGCTCCCTAATTAGCATTAGCAGCAAGCCAGACTAGCAGTGGCAAACTGCAGCAGGGCTAGCTGCAAGGAGTCAGAAAGAAAGCAGGTTGCTTGAGTCATTCTTCCATTGACAAATCTTTAAAGAAAAACTTAAGGCTCACATGAGGAAGATACTGTTTCTCTGAGGTAGATACTGAAGGCCTGACCTGCTGGATTTACCCACTCACGTCCAAGTTGCCAAAATCACAGAGGGTAATCTGCTGCCCCAGATAAGGGCAAAAGAATTTTTCCCCTACCTTTGCAGTATGATCAAAAGCTGCTCAGATTTCTGTTTTATATCCTATCCACAGATAGGAATTCCAATAGAAAAGCAATGGCCACAATCTGTAAAGAAATCACTGTTCAAATGATTTTACTGAAGAAATAATTAGACTGTTCACAGCATTTTAAGTCTTTCAGTGACCTCCAGCCAGAACTGAGCCAGGATGATACAAGTGTTAAAAGGACCCTAACACAAGCAACTGCCAGTATAAAATGCTTCAGAAGATTCACACACAAGTTATTGAGTCATAAGTATTACACTCAGGGCTGCTGCAAACTGTGTTACCATTTCCCACAATGCCCACTGCTTCAAGTTGAGTTTTAATGAATTCTCTTTTCTTTTGCAGTTCAGCCATTTCCACCCCTCTTGCCTTTCAATCCTGAAGCCTAGTTAACAGAGTTCAAGAGATACTTCCTTACCAAGAAACTGGGCCAGAACGAATAATGCTAGTAGTGTTGTGTATGGATAATAAATTCCCTAAATGTTTTCAGCAAATTATTTCAAAATGCTGTTTTGATATCCTCCCTTTTATTTAATGAGCACTGTTTTCTATTCACAACTAGGGCGTAAAACAGTGCAGCATGAACGGAAGCTTTTATAGTGCCGACATCACAGCTAAGAAGAATTAGTACAAACACATTCTTTTTTTGTGACATTACATTTTTAGAGTTCAATGGCCCTTATTATATCTCAGAGAAGATGTAGCTTCTCATGATTAGCCATGTGCATGATCTGGCATCAGAGTCAGAACTAGGTCAGTTATCTACATCCAGTAATTTCATCACTTTAGTTACAATTTCTTGGTGTACTTTTTTTTTTTCAGTTGTACTCTTTCAGAGATGGGTTGGACAGGGCAACAATAGTGGAAACAGGGACATAAGAGAAGGCAGATGATCTTATCACAAAAGTTACCAGACATTGTAAACAATTGCAAATATTTTGGAATGCATGCCACAAGTCAGCATTCTGCGCTTCTCATCTACAGAAAACCAAACTTCAGAAGCAGTTCTTCTGTCAAACTCTTAATTTTCCATATACCTCATTTTTATGGTGAAAAAATTATGACTGAAGGACCCTCTGAAGTATTTTAGTTATTATCTGATGATAATCTGAGTATGCATATCAAAGTGTGAATACTGAAAACATTATGAATCTACATAAGCAGCAAGATAAAAAAATACAGATGTATTTAGCAGTGCTTCAACAGCACAAAACATCTTCAGGGCAGTAAGGTTCCCATTCTGACTTGCTCTGCAAAAACTGAACTTATTGTCTTTATCACGAGGAGATTTCCATCTGTGGCAAGAAACACAGCCCCTTAGCACATTTTTCTTTCATCAGGCACACTGCCATATTCATATACTTCTCTATAGCCATATTAGCTTTATAGCTTTAAAGGAGAGTTTAGAGTGGGCACAATTCTAGAACGCTCTCTCCTCCCAGGATGTAATGCTGTAATACAATGGAAAGCGCAGCAATGGCAGAATAATAGCAAAGTCCCAGGCTGCAACAAGTGAGGATATGCTCAAATGCAACAACCTCGGACACAAAACAAAGGAAAGAAGCTGCTTACCTTTAGAATGCCTCAGGTACACAGGGATCCTCAAATACCCTTCCCTCCACTGCCAACCCTTAAACAAGGTCTGGGAAGGGGTGGATCCTGGCTCCCCCCCATTCCGGTCACTCAGCTGCACTGCATACACCTGAGCTCCCCTGGGTTTGCCCTGCCTTCCCACCAGGTGCTCAATCACTGCTTCAGGCCATTACTTGCATTTCCACTAAACAGGAGCACCTGGGAAATTCAACCCCTCAACACCACTCACATTATGAGTTTTCACTTAAATAGAAAGAAAAAGTTTTCTCCCCAGTGGCCAGTGCAACTGGTTGGTATTTTCTGCATTCACAGACTAGGCACTGTTGTTTATAAAAGCAATGGAAGATAACAGATATTCTACTCATCTGACTGTACTGTAAAAGCCAAGAATGTATTTGGCATTAGATCTAATCACCACTCTCAGAAGTGAAAGGGCATTTTGAATGGGAAAAACAAGCATCCTTCCACCCTAAGTTTTGACTGAAGATCAAAAAGTGATCTCAGTTCAGTGGGATTTTTCTTTCTTGAGTTGGAGCTACACTACTTAGCCCATTTGTGCTAATTCAAAATCCTATCAAAGCCTTTTGCACTGCTGAAAATATCTGCCTTCTAACAATAACATTCATGCAAAAGTTATTTGCAAGCATCTCACCTAATTGATGTCAGAAAGAGGTGTTTCTCAAGTCACAGATATACTACAGAAGACTATTCTAGTAAATGCATAGCCCAAACATTCAAGATAGAACCTATATTGTCAACACGAACAGAATGGCAAGATGTTTCATTTCACAAAGCTCTGAGACTTGGAGAGAACAAGAAAGATCTTCATGCACCAGATAATATTCAATAAATTAACCTACACGTGGCTCATCTTTCTGGCTGTCATGGTTTTGGCTTGCTGAAAGGCACAGTGCATTTCTAACCAGATGAAAGTCACTTCAAACATTTATTCTTGACTAGGTATTATTTTTTATATCACCACACCAATACAACTCACCCATTCAAGTTCTCTCATCTTTGAGAAGGCAGGAGAGAAATTTTTGCATCTATCAACCATTGCAATGTTATGAATTAAAACTCGCATCTTTTTTTGCCTCCCAGGTGTTCAGGCTGGTACCCATTCAAACTCAGATACATTCAAAGCTATAAAATAAAGCAAACCTGTACATTTTTTTTACAGAAGAATGTAACAGAGAGCTGCTGCTGAGTGACATGAACCAAAAATAAAAATACAGATGACAAAGCACAGCTTGCCAAACAAATTCTAAGACCAATTTAAGAATCAAACAGAGTGCTGCCAAAGCTTTGAACTAGAGGAAGCAGATGCTTTTGCTGCTGTGACATGCATTTCCACCCAGCAGGTAGACGAGATGAAATCCGGTCTCATCAAGTCACTAACAAGGATTCAGGGCTAACAGCAGATCGGGCTAAGCCAGCAATAACAACACTTTTACATATGATTTCCTGATACATGGAAGTTAGATATTTCCGCTATTTCATCTTCTATTTTTCTTAGAACAAACTGCTGAAAACAAAATTGCAATGGAATGCGGGCATCTATTCCAATACACAATAGTTTATTGAAATAAACTTCACAGGAAGCATTCTCTCTGTATGCATGTATGATCACTACCAAGTTAAGTGAACAGTGTATATACACAGGCAAGAGCAAAGATACTTTGCTTAACAGAAGTGACGTTGGTGCAGATGGGATTAATCCCTAGTAAAATAGAGGTAGCGTCACAATCCACTTAGAAGAGTCACTGCTGTCAATACAACGAATTAGTTTGGTTTATTATCATCATATATTTTCAGAGTCACATTTACCAAGCAATTGCTCTGTCTTTACCTGATTAAAGTAAACGCCACATCAAGGCCTGTGAAGCTCTGAGAATCAGGACTACGTGAATGACAGTCAGTGTTCTCTATCCACTGCTAACAAATAGGTTTGCTAAAGCAGTAGCAATAGTAGGGGAGGTTCGCTTAGGGGAATAACAAAGCAACAATAAAAAGCAACAAACTCCTTCAACAAGATATCTGTTTCATCAAGAAAATGTTCGTGCTTCACTCTCCATTTCCATTTCTGTTTTCTCCCCAGAGGTCTCTAATATCAACTACAGTCTGCTTTTGGTCACTTTCCCAGGGGAAAGCTTTGTGGAGCATTAGTAGCTGGAAAGACACAGATTGAGAATAGCATGAAAATACATGGAATATAAGGCTATAATGACATCATTAGCATATTTTAAACTCCAGTTTCCCTAGGGTATTGCATCAGTAACTCAGCTGAGAAAGTGACCAAAAAGAAGTCTCATATAATTAACTCTTTCTTATAAAATGTCAAATAGTTGAAAACAGAAAAGACATTTTGATTAAAGCTTCTCAGCAGTTCAACAGTACTGGAAAATCTGGTAGGAGCTCACTGATCTCACGGAGGTGCATGAAAGTTTCAAGACACTGTGGCAGGAAATACATCAGGTAGAGCAGCACAAATGCTGTGTCCCCATCTCTTTGTCCTGCTGGGAAAAGCAACTGCTCCCATCCCATCAGTGCAGCAGCCAATCCCCACTGAGCACTGGGTCCCAGTAATGCTATGTAAACACTTCAGCAGCTCCTGCTATTGCAGCACCACAGGATTGTTATGCTGGAAGGGACCTCCTGGGATCATCTAGTCCTACCTTCTATGTTTGCTTCATTTCCTTCTCTGTGGAAGTACCACAAACTCACACTAGAAGACTCATTGGTCTGCATCACAGAATTTCTATCTGCATTTGTTTTGGTTTTTTGTTCTTGTTTTTTTACTCATTCCAGTTAACAGATGTTCAGCAGGAAGTAGGAAGAAGGCCCTGGTTGTTCAAGCACACAAATGCAACAGTAAGCCTGACAGGACCATCAGTTACCTGGAACAGACAAACTAGGTTTAATTCAGATATTGGCTAGCATTTCAATAGCTGTCAGCAGCAGGGCAATAATCAAGATCAACTCAAAATACTGGAGACAAACAGTATTTGAAGGCACCCCAGTGACGCGTGGAGATTACAACCAGGAGTTGGCACATTAACAACTACAGATGTTCACTTGCTCTTGTACTCAGCTATTGAAGGCTTTTCTAGCTTATGCATGGGCTACAGAATGCCACTCTATCTTAGATAAACATCTTTGTCATAAGGAAGAAATGGTTTTCCAAAGCAACACACTGAATGTTCAGCTGAAGTCAGTGAAAGCCAATGGTGGCTGTTCATTACTTCTGAAAGATAAATTGAGGACTTGTCAAACTTAACAGGCATATTTTAGAAGTCAGACCTACTGTCTGTTCCCAGACTCAGTGACAGAGAAAGCAAAAGAGATTATATCTTAATATTATACATTCAAAAGGGACTATATTCATTACAGGACTGCATTTTGTTCTGTGCAAAATTCAGTAAACTGTGGTTGTGTATTAATGAAATATTGAAGAGGAAATGAAAAGTATATTCAGTGAAGTTCTGTTTTTATGAAAGTATAAGTACAGAGAAGAGGAAATATAAGTAGCGCACGTTGGAAGCCTTCATTATTTAAAGTTGCATGTAAGCACTTCTTTCATCAACAAAGACGAAAGAAAGGAGAATTATGCCAGAGATCATTTTTATTTTCCTTCAGAATAAGATAGGTAAAGATAGTGGACTAGAATTTATTAATAATTGAAAGGAGGCCTTAAAAAAACTGAAGAAATAATAAACTGATCTGCCCAGCTGTAATTCCTCCAAGTTATTCTGTCTCAATCCAAACACCTTTAGCACTGGTCCTCTAAAAAGACCTTTTCAATCTTTCCTTGCCTTTTACAATACAGCAGTGTTGCTCAATTCATTTAAGGCTTAATTCATGAATAAGAAACCACATTTACTCCACGCTCCTACTTGGGATCTATCACACAGCTGGGATGAAAGGGCCTCAATTCAGAAGTTGCCAGGAAGCTAGGTCACAGTGGTACAGGGTCAAAGTTTAGGCCAATACAATGAAGCCCACAAAAATTTGAGTAATATGCACTTCTCATCACAATACATGGGAACTCACATTTACTGAGTCCCACAAAACATTCCTTATGGATCCCTAAAGTCTCATTAAAGACAGAATATGAACAGAGTTTGTGGGCATCAAGTATTTCTCACCCTCAGCTGGAACTGCTAGGATGCTAGGAAAGGAGGTGGCAATTGTAGCAGAATGTAAAGCAGAGCACTGTCCGTTTTCCAGTGCTACATGGCTGCTGACCAGAATAAATAATGATTTTCCTCAACTGAATCTTAAGAAACACTTTGAGAATCACATGCATGTTGCACAATGTTTAGGGAGACGGGAAAGGAAAGCACACTCCAGCATCGGACAGGAAGGGTTGTGAATGGCTCCCAAATCCTACTCATGATGCTCAGGAACACTAAAAGCATCTGTGTGCCTGCCCCATCTAGGGCTGCTGCCCCCCTCAGTATGCAGTTCACATACAGCTTTACCTCCAGAAGAAAAAGAAACATTCAGCAGGGAGGAAAAAAACCATGAATGTTCCAAAACATAAAACACTGGAGCAGAATGTTTGCATCTTACAGAGTGTTTGCTATGAAATTTTCAACTGCCAAATGAAATGCATCAGTGCAAAAAATAGCAGAGAAATACCAAAAGATGCCATCATGTCCAGAACCGCAAGTATTTCCTTGTATTCAGTATCCCCATAGCTAGACAGGGAGGTTCCTCCACCCAGTGTGACTGTAACTTCCCTTATAGAAATACCACGCACACTCAGAGTAGAGCATTCAATGTGGTTTTTAATGCTGATGATTCAGCTCAGAAGTGGCACACAAACAGCCAGGCTCTCTGGTGCTTCATTCTGCATTTGCAAACAGCAGCCAGAGACTCTGGGAGTATCCCCTACAATTGTTAACCAAATGAAAAGATTCCCCTACATCCATTTCAAACTCAGGCCATTAAGCAAATATTCACCTTCTCTTGACAAAGCATGTTTCTGCACTGAGTGAGATGCAATTTGTAGCCAAATAGGAAACTTCTGGTTACAACCAGATGAGCACAGTTCCAGTGGTGATAATGCTGTCTTACTTGCTTCTGCTTTTGGAAGGCAGGACTATTCTGCAGAACTATTCGCAGTGAAAACTGAATACGTGAAAAGGAAATCTTGGTGCTCCTCGAAAGAACATGAGACAAGTGCCGCCCAGTGCAGAATTTATTAGTTCACTTATGTTGCATTTTACCATATTGCAGCATCACAACAAATTACACATCTTTAAGACAGGAGGGTCATACATAAGAGTCAGACTTTATTATCTTAAATCACCTAAAGTCACTAGTAACCCTACAGAAGTTGCTTGTTGAAGCGTTAGGGCAAAATACATAAATAAAAATTAGAGAAAGAGAATCCAATCTTACTCTAGTCGTACTAACATGAGCCATTTGTTGTCTGATTTGCACAGCAGTAGGAAGGAACAAGAGTCTGTATGAGAGCACAGAAGTACTACAGAGGGACACTCCTTCCCCTCCAAAAAGCAGCCTACCCTGCTACAGTTCTAGGCCTGGCAGAGTCAGGATTCCAGTTGAGATAAGGAACTGCTTAACGGCACCAACACACCATTTTCCTGACTACACTGCATCAAGTTCATTTTTGTCACCAAACAGAATGCCATCATCCAGAGACATAGGCAGAGTTGCAATTCTTACATTCCTTCTGCTGACCTCTGACATTAGAGTGAAATCGCAGGAGAAAACTTATGGCTATGTGAACCAAAAGTAACGGTGAAGAGACAGAATATTCCAGCGAGTCAAACAGACACGTACAAAGGAGAGGTCTTGGCCCCTTTCATTTTGTATAACAGAGGGAAAATTCTCATTGTGCATTTCCACTATGTTTAATGGTTTTCTTTTTAACACTTTCCTTTCTTCCTGCCAAGGCAGCCCCACATCATCCTCAGGAGCTTCACTGCTGCCCTACTGCACAGTTAATCCTACTTCCCTTTTCTTAACTTCATACCCACGCAGGCTCCATCCGCTGTACTCTGCACCAGTTCCCATCCCGCCTATCCTTCTTTGTCCAGTTTTTCACTTAGGAAGGCAAAAATTTCACTCCGGCCAAATCCCAATCCTTCTCTTTGAGGTCACAATAGCCTTATTTTTCCGTCTCTTTCTAGCTCCTTTTTTAATATTGGTATCCAAGTGCCTCCAGTACCAGGCTCCTTACCACAGTGCTATTTCTCCTTTCCAGCCCAAGTCCCTCCTCAAGTCTTCCTTGTCAGGTATCCCACCTGTTTCCCAACCTATTATTCCTGTCCAAATTATTTAAGCCTTCAACAATATCAACAAAATATCACTCCTTTTTCCTCAGTTGCAACTCTAATCCCTCAACTAACAACCATATTCTCTTTTCCACCTTTATTTACAGTCTCTTTGCCCCATCTGCAATGCCAACCAGGTAGATTGTTTCTTCATACCATGTAGGAACAACTCTGAGTGCACAGCAAATGAAATCTTCCTGTACAGTTGTCCATGTTTAACATGGGATGCAGCAAGAGTTGTGAATGTGATCTTCATAGGTCCCATAACACCTGCACTTGAAGAGTACAAATATTTGACATACTTCGGGGAATGAAACTACAGCAGTATCACAGATCTCTAATAAGCACATGCAAATAATGAATTTTTAAGCAAAAAAAATTATTTTTAAAAGAAAAAAACCACCATTCAAAAGAATTACACAAGTGTATCTTTCAAGTATATCTTTCACAGGAAGCCCACAATGCTGCCAGATTTCAGATTCAAGCCAAGCTTCAAACACTAGCATATTTAATTTAAAAAAATACTCTTATCTTTTTTTTGTTTTGTTTTAATATGTGCAACCAAAATGTCATTTGATTCTTATTCTGAGAAACAGCTGGACTCTACTGTAACGCCTCTGAAAATCAGCACAAGGTTGATTCTCCAGATGGAAACCACAAGCAACACAGGTATACACTGCTCCTTAGTCAGACAAAAAAAATATAAAAATGCAAATGAGTTCAAAACAAAACAGCTAATGATTTCTAGCTTTTCTATAATCCAGATTTAAAAAGAGCTAAGTGAAGTTTCACAGTACCAGTTGAACTGATTGTACATCAGACAAGTATTGTTAGGGGAGATCTTCAAAGGCATGAAAATTTTGAGTAACAAATTATCCACAAAATTCAGTGCAAAGAAGGGACTCACACTTAGGAAAGAGGTAAAGACTACAAATTGACCTTGAGAAAATTTATGAGGGTGCATTTGGAATTGCTGAAACCCATACCTGAGCTGCCATATTGTTTTGTGAAACAATCGAAAAACAACCACCTTCCTAAGTAGAATCTGGTCCTAGCTACCCCTTTAAAAGTGTATTTAATACAGAAATTGCATGTTTCTGCATCTTTTAAGCCTGTTCTGTCCGAGAGATAGTTCTTAGTTTTGTCACCCTTTAAAACAGCTGCTTTTTCTTAAATTATCCAAAAGGTGAAAGGAGGAGACAAAGGGAGCATGGAAACTGCTATCCAGAAATGATTTTAGCTTTGGCTAAACATCATCTGTGGGAGTAAGAAACGAGGAGACACGATAAAGTGAAGATTCTTGACTTGTTTACAATTAAACACCCAAACCACAAGATATTCATTATTTTATATTTGACGTGCAAATTTTAGGAATCCAGAGTAGAACTTCCAAAGACTTCTTTACATATCATTGAATTATGGATTATAGTTTTGATCTAAAAAGGAAAAAACCTTACTGTAAACGTATTTGCAGTGACAGTTCTATCTAAAGTCATCTATTATATTCTACAGAATGTTTTAAAGACAGTTTGAAGGAACTCCGTTTCCATTGCATATATTTATGGAGTAGGTTTTGTAAACTTTACAGATGCTTATTCTTGTTATTTCAGCAGAACTCCCCCAAAACTGCACAGATCTCACACAGTACCTGGAACTCACGGCAACTCAATGTGTTCCTCTCACAGTCACGTAGGAATCATATACATTTCCACAGAGATATAAAGATACACGAGAGGTAAACTGAATTATTTCCCATGGCTGGGGGTGCCATTCTTGGCGTGATTTACCTCTTCATTTCTATCAACAGCAACTTCTCCCTAAGTCAGAATATGAAAAAGCAAAGGGGACTGAAAGACTTGACTATTTCTGGGAACAATAAAGATTGGGTCAATAGAAAGGGAGAGAACACCCTGTCTGCAGCTACCTGCTGTATCCTTCAGTGTGATTCTAGAACTTCAGTTTCTAGTACTATGGTTGCACAAACACACACTAAATTAAATACGTCTAAAGAATTCTGTGATAGCAAATGATACATATCATAAATTTTAACTGAAATTGCTTCCTATAACCATGTTTGCCTTAACACTGTAGAGACGGAAGGGTGTAACCCTTAAACAGGTCCTTATCAGTTAGTTATATAGAAGAAAGAAACAGTTGGTAAAATTTTTAAATGTGTTGACTCAGCAGTTTAATAGAGCTGACTTGGCTGTACCAAAAGAAAAAAAAACTGAAAAAAAAGAAAAACAGTTCTTCATAGGCTCTTTCTAAGATTATGCATAACAAATGTAAATGTGTTGTGAGGAAAATTCCAATAAATCTGCTTCCTCTTCTTTGTACTGGAATAAGGAATCATTATTTATGCTGTATATGCTTTTCTGTACTTCTGAAGCTTTTGCCAAAAATAAATCAATCACAAAACATCACTGTTTTTAAATGGCCAAAGCATTGGGCATAGTATCATTAATCACAACTTATCATCATCTGGTGTGCCTGATCTCTCTAAAAGTTCACATGACCACTCCCACTGAAATCAACAAGGTGATTCACTTGACTGGTCTCTTATGGAAGTTTGCAAAGCTAGACCTTTGAGATTTTACACACGAGTACTAGATTAAGAGATCATTTTACAAGGGAATCTGAAGCAAATAGTGATTCACTGATTACAGGCAAGTGGAAGCATCTGTCTGTCTACTTTGGGGTTAAAAGAATGGAAGAAAGAGGACTTGCCTTTTTATTTTTAGGAAAGTTGTACTGACTAAGAAATAAGCACAGGAGGAAATCAAACAGAAAAAATATTTACAGAAATGAGTATTTCTATCATCACTTTACTACCATTATTGACTTGAAATTGCTGACCAAGAAGAGTACCCTGTACTGAGATTATTATCTATTACTACTAAGTACGAGGTACTTTATTATCTGGGAACAACCTCTATTGTTCCATAACTGTTTTCTCTGGCAACACGTACTGAAATGAGCAGTCCCAATTTGCCTCATGCTTCAGCTGTTTCCTTTTGGTTACACAGGGGCACTTCTAGGAAAGGAGTCTGCCCCACATTTGGCTGCAACGTATTCCTTTGTTTTGCCAATATTTCAACTATGAAATAAAAATTATACCTGTCGTAACTGTGTGCATCTCCACTCACTTCAGACAAGTTGCAGTGAGGCTGTTCTGGGCTCAACAATTCAACAGTACTTATGAATATACTTCATAAACAGCATATACAGACATCTGATTATGATACATTACCATTTAATCATGTTTCTTGAGTAACATGCTATCAGTTGTATTTAAACAGAGCTACGTAAAACATCAGCAGGCTCTACTCAGAATTTTATTACAATTTAAGTGTTAGCTGATGTTGGCCTGGTTCACACTGTTCCTAACCATAAATAAAAAAACACTAACATAAATCTTGCAAGCCACTAGACTACTTAATTTCAACCCCCAAAAACCTTGAAGAAGCCAATGCTTCAAAGCAATGTTTTGTAGTTATCTTATGGGCTATGGCACACAACTGAATTTTTACTAAAGTTTTTTTTCCACAAACCTTTGTGTACAGCTTGAATTCCACAGTCAAAGTTTACCTAGAGACAGATACACCTCTTGTATGTGGTATCTTTGTAAAGTGTTTACAAACTGCAGTGCCTACAAACTCAAAGAAAGGATGCCATGGGAACATCGACAGCAAATAATTGTGATAGAAGCCAGGAACAACTAGAAATAACAGTAATGCTATGACGTGGTCAAGTAGAACAATTTCTATGTTAAACGTTTTTAGCTGTACAAAAGGAAAGAATCTACAGCAAAAAAATCTGGATTTATATTATCACCATAAACAACCACAATGATGGCAAGTATCTTACAAGAGTTTTGCAATGTTGAACTCAACCATAACTCTGTAAAGTAACCCAAAGATAAAGCCAGCCTTCTACATCATCACGATTTAATTAGAGCCTTTGAAGCCACGCACCTTTGATCTGAGCAAAGCGATAAATGCATTATATTTTAAAAGGATTGTTATATGTTCTGTTAAACACAACGGCAGGGTTGAACCAGAACAGCCTCTGTGTAATGAGGAAATATTCATTTGGAGGAACAGACACAAAAAGCAGAAGGGTTGGCTGCCCTCCTTTCAAACGTACAGATATTTGACTGCATAAAAATTTCTAGAGTAATGAAAAATAACACTGATTTAACATACGTCTTCCCCACTAAAGAAACAATCAAGCTAATGAAAGAGGACTAGACACATACTGATGGCAGAGTAAAACACTTACCTTTGAATTTCCAGCTACCACTGCAATGCAGTATGGCTTGGAGAAGTTTTCCACCTTGATACAAAAGGACTCAAAGACAACAAGAGAGTCCAACAAAAGAGCTAGAACTAGAGAAGTATTTACTAAAAGCCCTCATCAGCCTAAGGAGAGTAAGAAGAGGACTTCTGTTTAGGAACTGACCCTATCAATATAAGGCCCTAATATCAGTCAAATCAATTCATTTGTCCTGAATTGGACCACCTGTGGTTATTGTGAGGACAACAGGTTTCCCAGCTGTAAGAACAAGAGCCAGCTGCTTCTACTTCTCCAACCCCACCCTGAAATAGTTTTGAATCCTTTAATCTAGCATAAACATTATCTGGAGAAATTTCAGTGTCTGAGAAAGGTTAGATCCAGGTGTATTCTAAACGATTCCCACAATATTTGTTAGTTTTTTCCTACTCCCTGCTCAGGCTAATCTGTAATTTGTCTGTGTTTCTGGTTTTAGGAGAAACAATGAAATGATTGTGAAAATCTGAAGACAATAAAAGCTCAAGGCAGAAATGTATTTTTAAAAATATTAGGTGCGCCAAGATTAAAACAATAATAACCTACTTTCTACTCTGATGTTCTAGGTCAGATTTTGCGGCACTCACTAGAATCTTTTCTATGAGTAAATACAACACTCCTCCTTTACTGCTTATGCCTGCCACTACAAACTATCCTAAGCTATTAAGCCTCCATGACTCTTTCCTAGTATTAGTATGTTTCTCTGCCATTTGGCACAGAAAATTTACCTGCCTAAATACTGACAAGTAGACTGTAACACATTGGTAGTACAAGTATGTGAATATGAAAAAATTGTTCATTAGAAGCTAGTGGTATATGTGAGCTATTAAGTTAATACTATACAAACAGACATTCAAATCACAAAGCTGCTAAAGGGGAAGAAGCAAACAAAAAACAGCGATCATCAGTAGTTCAGTGAAAGGTATCAACTGCAGGGACCTGTGGGAATGGGAACCTAGTGTGCTAATTCCAATATGGAATGCTGGCTGAATGCCAGCTAGTTTTGTGCTGCGAGCGAAATGGGGTTTGGGGCAAGGGGACAATAAGAACACAACCAACTTTCCATCCTAATCATGTTTCTCAGTGTTGTCACTGCTTAGAGGCTGTCAAAAACACTCCCAGTGCTGAGGAAGACTCTCCATAGAGAGAAGTTCTACTTCCCCTTTTGGTACCACATTCCCTCTTTGATAGGGAATGCATTAACATTTTGTGGATTCACTGTTCTCTCATATTGTACATCCTTTTACACAGAATAAAATACTTTCTGAAATTGCCATTAGTCTAAAATACACAATTCTTGAATCTGTTCTATTAGAAAAGATCAGCAATTTATCCATACAAAAATAAACACACTGTTATTTCTAGAAATAAGTTCATTTAGCAAATGAATGTGACCATAAAACATTACCACCAGAACAAAGGTCAACTGAAAAGTAGAACATGGAGTTATTAATACATTTATTTTCATACCTTCCAGTCACTGCCAATATTTTTATCTTTTTCAGTAAAATGGACTTTGTAATCAGCACACTGTGGGCAGTTTTAACTTAACAATAAATGCCTCTGATGCAAATTTTTTCCTTACTATATACTGAGAACAGTATGCAAAAGCTCCTAATTTATACCTAATTCAGTTCTTTTTTTTTTTTTTTCTTCAGCCTAGGGGAGTTCAATTCATTTCTTAGTAACTTATTCGATGAATATCAAATATCCTGTAACAACTGCATTTAACAGCAGTGTTTGAGTTTCTGGAAAAAAGAAAAAATAAAACACATACATTTTTAATCTAGGGCTCCAGCCCTGAGGTCTGGGTACAGCAATGACGACGTTACAAACTGTCTGGAACACTCCTAATAATACTCACAACAGGACAATCCTTCCTCCTCTCCCTGGTTAACCACTGTGAAGCACACGGGCTCAGCACTCCTTTAGGTCTGAATTAATTATTCACATGGGATAGTTGAATAGGTACAGCAGAAAAAAAAAGACAACAACAGAACAGCTTATTCTCTTCTCTCAACATCACAGGGTCTGATACAGTCATATCCTAACCAGCTCCTATAAGCAGCTGAGCATGACTAAATACAAGTGTCCAAAAAAGTGCAACTCAAAGGGGCTGTTTTTAGTTTGCCTACATTCACATCCCTATCAGAGAATACTAAGGGGATGACCTCTTTGTTCTGGTTTTTTGGTTTTTGTTGTTGTTGTCGTTTTTTCCAGGTACATATTGGTTACAAAAGGTTGAAGACTTTTATGATAAGACGCATAGATCAGGAAGATACTGTGTGTGCCTTCCAATGATAAGATATTTAATAACAACTTTTTGATCATGCATCGGCTAAGATTATGGCCATTTTTTAAAAATAAACTGCAATAGTGCAGAAACAGCTCATAAAAATAGTTCTTTTTTTCCTCTTTCATACCTCATCTTTGCACATTTTTACTCCATGAGTTCTGAAAATCTGACATAGTTCAGCAATGACTAGGTTTCCACTAATGGGATTTGGACAAGTATTCCAGCCCTTTCATCAGCAATAAGGAAACTGAATGTTCTCTGTTAATCAGCTCAGCACAGTCATTATTTAACCTGCAGACAATGTGTGGCAGCAAAGTTTAAATTTTCAACCTTGAGAAGGCAGCAGGCTTTGCTAGCTGCCTGCTGAAGGCAGGCAGAAATCAGAAAGTCTTGGAGACCAAAAAAAAAAAAAAAAAGACAAAATTCTAATAAGTAAAATGGTCAGTAAATCTGACCAACTGTTAAGCCACAAATAAAGAAAACACTAGGCTGCATCTGAAATTATGGATACAGACTGCACAGCATTACTCAGAGGGGAGATAACAGGAAAGGTTGTAAGATAGCTGTAAATTCTTCCAGGCTAAAGTAGCTGAAGACATCAACAGAGCAATATTGTGTCAAATCCATCCCTTTTGCATATGCTTCACCATCAGTAAGAAGGAGAGGCATTAAGAGTACCTCAAGCATCTCTGAGCTGCCAGGACATCTCTTCATTTTGAGCAGTTCATATGACAGGCTGAACCAAACATGAAGTGAGGGAAGGATCAGTTTGCACCAGGTTGCAAAGGGGGGTGTGTCTTCCTCACCTCTGGTATAGCATGCAACTACAAGTACTCAGCTGGAGATAGAGATACATCCAGAGATACTGCCATTCAGAAACACTACTTGATACCAGTCAATTAAAAAAAAAAAAAAAATTGCCAGAACAGCAAGATAGATCAATCCTATCTATAATAAGATGTTTACATTCTAATACATTTAATCTCAGCCTCCAGAAAGTACTTTGCTATGAAGCAACAACACAACGCTGGTTTGTGCAGTTGTATTTTATTCACTAACAGAAATTACTTAAGATGAGACCTATACAATTCTCACAAGATTAAAGAGACTAAATTAATTACATTAAAAGGTTTTGATTTGCTTTTGCTTTAAGGGCAGAACTTCCTTGCTTTTGCGTACAGCCAATGGGGCGCACCACATGGAAATACAAAGAAATCAGCACAGGCTGAGGGAGGAAGCATTTCTAATCAAATGTCAATTTATGTTTCTGCAACAGAAGAAAGTAGCAGTGATAGCTAGATCTGGCCCTACTCAAAAGACACAGCAGCTTAATCAGAAGTGAAATACCTAAATGAACTGCTTTTTAATTATTTATATTTTTCATTCTGTACATTTTGTGCAACCTCCTGGCTTTAAACACACAGAGATTAGTGTTAAAATATTGGAAGGAAAACCTTCATAGAATTACAGAATTGTTTGGGTTGGAAGGGACCTTTAAGATCATCTAGTTCCAGCCCCCCTGCTATGGGCAGGGACACCTCCCTCTGGACCAAGTTTCTCACAGCCCCATCCAGTCTGGCATTGAATGCTTGCAGGGTGCGGGCACCCACAACCTCACTGGGCTACCTGTTTCCACACCTCACCACCCTCAGAGTAAAGAATTTCTTCCTAATATCTATTCTAAATCCACTCTCTTCCAGTTTGTAAACCATGTCCCCTTGTTCTGTCAGTACATGCCCTTGCAAAATGTCCCTCCCCAAACTTTATGTTTAAGAAGCTGGGAAGCTTCTTGGAAATGAAGCTTAAATATAAAATCATCATTGATTTATACCTATGATTTCTTCCTGCTTGGTTATTCATCACCAGACCTCACTGCAAGTAATTCTTCCTTGTGCAGCACGCTAACTATTGCATCCTTTAAATTTACAAGTCAAAGAAAACCACACTGCTTTCCACAAAACTCCAAGGCATGTCCCAAGCAATGGGACAATGTGGAGGTGGCTGCAGAAGCCTCCACAAAAGCCTCAGAGCAGGCCAAACGTGTGCCAGCTGTGACCCCAAGCATCCTGTCACCTGAGAACACAAATCATATTTCAGCGTGCGGCAAAACCAGTTATTCAGGCTCTCAAGCAGAATAGTCTCTGTATGAATACATTTTGTGAATACATGTCATTTCTTATCTGTGAGAGACTTTAGTAGAAGGAATATCCAGCCAGGAATACTCCATCCAAATGCAAGCTCAGTCAAAGTTTTGCCAAGTTATTTAAACTGCGTTTTTGCTTCCTTTTAATACTATAATTAATACCCATACTTCTGTGATTGTACAAGAATAGGCCAGTAATATTACATTTACATCAAATACACATAATCACACACACAAAAAAAATTGTTTGTGCTGAAAATATATTTTGAAGTGATGAGAATACCAACACTGAGCTGAATAAACAAACACATGCCTTTGCAAAAGCCACACTGATTCAGTCATACCTCAGAGCAGTCTCATACCGTATGCCATACAGGCATAAATAATATGCACCTAGCCAAACTAAAATTCAACAGCAATTCCCTGAGTAGGGAGGACTGTGCAGTGGATTATAAACAGCCTCATCAAATTCTTTAGGGGATCCATTTCACTGCTGAGAAATCAGTCAAGAAAAACAGTTTGCTGAAGGTCAAGCAGTATCAGAGGCCAAACTAGTTTTCCAAACATCTCCACAAAACCACAGCTAGCATTCAGAAACTTTTCTTAGCCTGTAATACTGGACACAAATTCTGGCAGTTACCTCTGTCCCTTCTCCAACACAGGCAACTCAACCTTCCTTTCTCTCTGTGTCTTTCCGGGAAAGGCGCAATTAAGAACATACTTATTACCAATGATTGGAAGTAATTACCAGGTGAGATTACTTTCTACAAAAAACCTCATTTCTTTAGTATGCCTGAATACAGTCAGCACAAAAAGTTTGTAGTTCAGTAATTCCAATTTTCTATCTGTAATGCAAATCAATACAATACAATACCCAAATTAATCCTGCACGTTTTACTTGTCTTATTTCTCTTCCCCTTGAAGTGCATTCTCTCACCCTAATGCTAAAGCAGTCAAAACAACAAATGATGCAAGTCAGCTTTTAAGTGAATGGGGCACCTCTCCTCACAAATAGGGTGCCATATGGATTCCTGTCATGAATATGGGATTTCTTTTTAAAGTTTCAGAGTGCTTTCAGCATTTAATGGCTAGTGCTGCTGCTGTTCAGGTTCCCTTTGTAGTTTGTACCCCAGGGACACAGAGCTCTATGCATTACCAACTTTTCCCTTATTTTTCACCCCCCATTATCAATCTGTGTAAATAAGATGCACAGCATCCGCTAGTTAATAAACAAACTCTCACTTTGATTACACTTTCAGTTTCCAAGCACAGAGCTGACTAACCACAAAGAATAAATGTGTTTGGGGTTTCAGTGCTGGCCTTGGAAGATTGTTCACAAATACATGATTCATATCCGATTCTGAACATTAACACTTTCCTCATGACTCATACATACAGTTAAACAATAAAACAGAGTGCTTATTGAAGTTTTGTTTAACATGTATGAAGAATCTATTATTAATATTTTTAAATTTAATTGTTTAACAATGTCAATCCTATTATTAGCTTCAAGGAGGGGATGTTTCCACTTCTATCTTGAAATAAATACATGCTTTTGAATTTGCTCTGGCTTATTTAAAGAATCTGTCAGCAACAGCTCAGAAAACAAATAACAAAAAGCCATTAAGCACTGCATGAAGCAAGAGTACCTTACCAATGTGACTATAGTACATTATCTGAATTGGTAGAAGATGATTGTCCTATATCTTTCGTTCTATAGAACACTGTATATAACATGCTGATCAACAGACCATTTCCTCACATTGTTTCCCTCTACAGAGTGAAGGATAAAACAGAGAATACAGCCTTCCTTACACAATAGAGATTTGAGTTGTTCTATCTGGTCCCTGCATATCAGGATACAATTCCCGAATAAATTATAACCAATGACTGGCAAATCCAAAATGCATAAGAATACAAATTTGGCTAAATAAAACCCTGAGGGATTATTTTTAAAACTCCATCCTTTGCAATTCAGTTTTCATTTAAGGTTTGCTAAATCATTATAATTGGGTACTATTTGCAGTTCCATTGCAAAAAATCAGCTCCAGCTCCATATGCAGGAACCATGAAAGTGCAAAGTAGAGCTTTTAAGAGACATATTGTATCTTAGATATATGTTCAGGTAGAATATGACATGTAAATCTCAATTTCAAACTTCAAAGGATCATTGTTATCTTGGGATGCATGTCTGTCTTGAGTCTGTATTCTGTTTTCTATATGCAGCTTTCAAAACAGTTTTTACCAATTTGCTCCTATCTTTATACAAGCCACTTCTAAATAACCACAGAAGTAAGCATTCCACTACAAATAAAGTTTTTCACGTTGTTATAGAGAGCTTTTCCAAAGGATAAATTCTTCCAAAATATTAAAGAAGAAATTCAGGAAAAACACTGATGACACAGGAACATATTCTACAGATGTTCATTGTGTCATCGACCCATCAAGGAATGGTTAAGAATCTCCCAAGTTTCATTCTAATCCCACTGAAGTTACTCACAAACTATTCACCCTATAGATGCAGGGCTGGCCTTGAATTCAGATGTTGGCTCTACCACGTGAAAGCTTTCTGCCTGTTCACTAACACTGTGTGACTTTTAAACATTTCCTGACAATTCACGTTCCTCACCGGTTGTGGAGCCGTGGTCTTAGACATGTTGCCTTCAGAAGCTGACCTTGCAGAGGTGATTTGCTGGTGTTGACAAAGCCTTTCTGCTGCTGCTGTTGGCTTCACATCTGCACACATTTTCAGAATGGCTGAGCAAGGACAGAAAAAAGGGGGAATTATTCACAAGCAGACACAAGTATCAGTCACTGCACCCACATGGCTAATAAAACAATTCCCAAATATTGCACTTTAGTTGAAATAGTTAATACTTAAGTCCTGTCCAAATAGCAGGCAGAAAACAGACAGTAATGATATATGAGGATGAAGCTATGTCCAAAGAGCAGACAGAAAACTGAAAATGCTGATGTACAAAGATGAATCACTGTTCCCAGTTTTCCACCCAGGTTTTGAAAGAAGCGGTGGAGAAGCTAACAGTGGAAGACCTATGTGTTTGCCGTGGGATTCAAACTTGCTTCCAGTAACTGTGTTTTTCTTCATCAAAACAATATCAAAATGGTCTCATCTGAGGCAGGTTTTGCGTTGACACCTCAGGCAGTAGAAGCAAGAAGACTTCAAGGCCCTGCTCATAGGCTGCAGCCTCAGGAAGCATCTCCTGGTTTATCTACCCTCCTGCCCAACCTGGCACGGCTGCCATCTTAGGCTGCACGCTGCCCTAATGGCAGGCCTGGCGTGTTCCTCAGTGCTCCAGATTGCCTGTGAAACACAAACTAGCAGCAGGTTTCACCACGCAGCTCTTATCTCAGCACCAGATGACTGAAAAAATTGAAAGGAAATATGAGCAGGGGAAGCGTTTCTTCATGTTTTTGTGTGACGCTTGTTGCTAGGAAAAATATTTCCTTAGTATCTCTATGGGCTCTGCTAGTCAGCATCAGTGGAGCTCTGCTGGTTGCCAGAGAGTACAAAACACTGCAAATGTCAGGAAAAAAAAAAAATAAAAGGAAGAAGTAAAGCTTTAAGAATGTGCCCCTTCATGAATGTCCATCCCCTCAGCACTGCTCTTCACATGGTCAATAAACAGACACGCATTTGCTTTCCTGGAAGGGTCAAATCTTGAGAGCTTCTTCCCTATGTATTTTGTCTAAACAGTTATATTTTTGGGCCTGTTTTTTAAAAAGCATGAAAGCAATTATTTGTATCATGGTAGCACATGGTGGATCACAGCCTGAGTGCAGCGTGAACGAGCAAGCTGAGGCCTCAAGAAGCCGGCATTTCACACTGGCAAAAGAGAAAGGGGGGGAAGGGAAAGTGGGTCATTGAGGGGCAGAACAGCTCATCCCTGGTTGCAGAGATGAGGCCCTGATCTCCTCCTACCTCACAGCTCATGTGCCTCTGGTCGTGCTTCTGGTTGTAAGCAGTACCAGATGCCTCAGGGAGGAAGGCTGAAAAATATCCTGGTATGGACACCCTGTGTGGATCTGAACCCCACCTCCCATCTCAGCTGAATGTTGAGGCTTTCTGCATATTCACAGAGCTGAGACTAATGATAGCATCACTATGTTTCAGCTCTTCTAGAGGAGAAAGGATAGCTCATTTCCTAGGCCAATCATTCACCAGTCTTTTTGCTCACAGCTGGGTCTAATGATGGTGATGAAGGGTTGGGGGATGGAGAGTTGGGAGCTGGTTATCACTGAACTTGCTGCATACTGGCCACAGCACAACAACTGAACATATTTTTTTGAGCTGGATATTTAACTCCCATTAAATGGTTTCCAGTCTCCACTGATCATTGTCCAAAATGTCTTGTGGCTGCTCCCATCACTGACCACTGAAAGTTCTCACATGGAGCTATTTTCATTTTAAGCTTCTCACAATAAAACGGTCTTCCCCAGTCTCTCTGCATTGTTTTATAAGCCATTTGGTTTTAAGTAAGACGCTTTTTGCCAGAAAAAGAGCAAGACTTTGTCTGAATACAAATCCCATGCCCAACACTGCTGACATTTGCGCGCAGAGACGCGCTTTCCAGTTTATTCTATTGTGCTTTTTTTTTTTTTTAATAGTTCAGTGGAAAGTTTGGATGGTTCCAGGCAAGTAGGCAAGTATCCTTTAACAGCACAACAACAGAAATAGCCTGGGAAAAAAAAAAAAAAAAAAAAAAACAGAAATATATCTCGATGCTGCTAGGGGAATTATGGATTGTTGGTTTCTTACTTTTGCTTTTTTTAATGATTACAAAAAAAAGGCAAAATTTATGGATGATGATAAGAAACTAAATTTGCAGCAGAGTCAGCAGCTGTGCTCTTCTCCACTTGAGTATATGAAAGAAAGAGACAACTTCTGTTATTTCAGTCACCTGTCTTTAAATTTAGAGTCTGACAATCAGGATTAGGGCATGGCACCTGGTGCAGCAGGTACTGAAGATTGTGGCTCCATTAGTCACAGCATGTCAACAGCTGGGCTTCTGAGCCCTTACAGATGTCCAGGGGTCTGAGAACCCAAGAGCATTTAAAAATCTGAATATCTCTGTTGATCTAAATTTCTGCAAGCAAAGTAGTTGCCAAGTTGTTACCTGACCAAACAGGGTTTGCTCCAGAACGTCCCCAGGTACAGGCCTGGAGCACTAATCTATGGCGCCATCTAGCTCCCACAAATGGAATATTTGGAATAGCTCTTTTGTCCATATCATTATGACTCAAACTTTATCTAATATTTTGCACAGAAACACGAAAGATGATAACGAGTAAAAAGTTCTCACTTCTTGGCCTTCTGGGAGCAAAGAAAACTGGAGTATGACAAATAGACCTCACTTGCCTCCTGCTTACGGGGGCTTGAAAAAACTCAAAGTTCCTCCCTGTATCTCTTTGTGGATCTTTCTTTCTCTTTCCAGGAGAGGCAAGTGGCTTGACCCAAACATATGCAGAAAACCACCATAGGTACATAAGGCTCTCCTCACTCTTTCTTCCACAAGCATTTCTTTTATGCTCTGTCTTTGCATCACAGCTCTGGCCCACCGGATCCACCACCCAGTGAAGAGCAAAGGCCAGTGCTAGTTGTTTCAGAGGAAGTGCAAGGAAGCTGATAGTCTGAGAGCAAATACAAAAATCTGTGCAACAGAGCTTTGATTTCTACTAATTACCTGTTACACGTGGAGCATATATAATCTACTTTATTTCCAGTGATATTCACCATGGTGAAGCAAAACATTTTCCAGCCAAATGGTACAAATAATTGGCAGATTTGAGATATAGAAGTCAGGTTCATTTCATGTAAGAAAACAAAATCTGGAAGCTGTCTATTTCTGCTGTCTGAGCATTTGGAAACCCTTCATTCCCCATGCTCTCAGCCTTCTGTGGGTTGCTAAATAGGAAGACCTCAACAGCTTTCAGCAGAAATTATAAGACATGGGGATTTCAAACCAGAGAGAATGGAGGCTGAAACTGCAGAGGTCAGGAATACTTGAAAGCAGGCAGACGACAACAGTAAAATCCCAGGTAATACGCAAGTGAAAGATCAAATTTAAAACTCCAACTCAAGCCTGCAGGACATTTGCCAACATGCAAGTTAGGCTCCAGTGATGTATGGAATATATTTGCTCTGAGTCTACGCTCTGCTGTATGCCAGAAGCTTTTAAACCATCTTTACAAATATGTTCCCATCTTTTGCCAACTGAATATACAGTCTTTTTCCCTCACGTTGGTATCTACAGTTCTCCTTACTAACTTCATAATTTCTGTGGCTGTAACTACTCTTATATATACTCAAATATTTTTGTGAAATGCACCAAACTTAACTGTTCTCTTTTAGAAAAAAAAAAAAAAAAAGAAAAAGTATTATTTGCATTATTTTCACATACCTTCCAGACACACACATGCACACACACACACAAAAAAAGTTATTTTAAAAAGCTTCACTGTTCACTAATCAGTGCTAGCTTTATGGATTGGCAGCCATTCTATTCTACTGCTTTTTTCTTCAGTTGTTTCTCTACCCTCTTCTGTCTCCACTCATCCAATGTGACCCTTTCTCCTGCCACGTATCTGCCATGCTTTGTTTCTTCAGCAGTAGTGACTTTCATAAACTTGGCCTCATTTCTCTGCTGTAACCCTTTTAACGTTATACATAACTCCTTTACATTTTCCAAGGTCTTACAAGACAACTCTTTTTCTGCAACTACTCTCCTGTAGACATGGATTTTTCTAGCTGTGGCTTTTCCTCCAAGTTTCAGTTCTATTCCGAAATGCAGATTTTCATGCATTCTAATCAGACATTCTCAATCCATACTATTCCAGTCTATTCCCAGACTAGAAAGCAGTCTTAATGTCAGAATGTTGATAAAGACGGCAATGTTGCCAGCCCTAATATTGCCCTAATATTCCTTTGGTCTTCCTCTATACCCTCTCCTCATTGTTCCTCATCCTATATATATTAAAAAAAAGACTGTGTTGTGTGAAATGCAGGCTGTTCACTGTGTCTTTAAGTAATGACTCTTGATAGCACAGGTCAAAGATGAAAGAACATGAACCACAAGCATCTCGATCTTCATTCATATTTTAGCCTGTGTCATAGCAGGAAGAAATTTAATACTATAGGCTACCTAGCTCAGCTACAGGATGTTGATTCCATATGGAATATCAGATTCAAGAAGAATGGATAAGTAGGTTTATCACATTCTGTTTACCACATTTACTTCAGGCAAGTACTTTCCTAGTGCTTGTCAATGTTCAGATTCTAGTGTTTGCCAAAAGCACGTAGAGAGGATTCATCCTTTTCTGAGAATCTCAGCTGTACACAAAGTAAAAAAGTAAAATTAAAAACAATGTCTTTTGCTAAGGAATGCAGGAAATGTGTTGCATTTTCATTGCAACCACATGAAAGCAGAACTGCTGTGGAAATAAAATAGTTCCAAATACAATGAACTTGCTGACTCAGTTGATCCAGAATGAAAAAAATACAAGTCAGCAATTTAAGCAACAGCAGTACCCACTGTACTGTATCTGCAATACTGATGTAATGTGCATTGCAACATCATATTTCCCTGAATATAGCACTTGTGAGTTTGATGAGCTACAGCTTTCAGAAGCAGCTTTGGATTTGCTGCAAATTACATAAGAGAGTTTTCCTTTACAGCTTAGACTGTTAGATGTTGGACCCACCCAACTCCCTAAGGAACAGGACTTTAAAAGCAAACAATTTACTCCAGCTTTTTTCTGACCTTAATCTGAAGCATATATCAAATTTGAGATAAGCATAGATCTTGCCAATTCTCCTAAAGTACCCAGAATTATTGCCATTACAGCATTTTCTATTCAGAACAACGTATGCAAATCATTTCTCATTGTCATATGCAAATGATTTAATCAATTTTTGCTCTTTGATAGTTTTTATGAGCAACTTATAGGCAAAATATTGTAATACAAGTGGGCACATCTTCAAGCCATTTCAAATTTTTCATGTAATTTTCTACTTTAAAACTGTCCATTAGAAATTAATAGCAGCTGTCTCTTATACAGCAGAGATCTATTCCAAGTGGAAAAACAATCTAGAATTCATTATTTTAAACAATTCATAGGAATTGGTACTCTACATCTATGTTAGGTGAGAGAACAAAGTGACAAAGCACGTGGAATGGGATATGAATCAGCCTGAAGATTGGTTAAAGATTCTTTGTTGCAACTGCTATAACTTCAGGATAACACAGGAGACAGCTACCTTCATCATTTTTAAGCAGTGGAAGTTGAATTCAGAAAATGTTCAGCGCATGGAAGCATCTCTATGAGGAGCAAGAGAACACTAAGAAGGCCAGTAACAGCAGATTACACTCTAAGATACAAGAAAGACAGCAAGTGAACGAATAGAGAAGGCATAAATAGCAAAAGCTTCTACTTTTATCTGGTTTATGTGCTTCTCTTTTTCTTCCTTATTCATTTTATCTATTTATTTGTTTTGTAGAAAGACTGTAAAATAGCTGAACATGTCTGGTCTATGGATGAATAGATAATTGTGGAATAATAGCACCTGCCTTAGAATATTATGTTTCTGCATCCCTGAAGATACACACACCTCTATTTGGAAACTCAATGAATAGGAAGCATGACATTATATAACTGACTTACAGACAATATTAATATAACCTATTTTAAGGAAGATAACTTTATTTAAAATGCAAGTAAAATAATGTAGATCTTTTTCTCTTTTGCACATCATGTGTAACGACTGTGAAATATGAACAATCCACAAATAACATACAGAAAACCCTGCATTTCATTCATGTGAAGTTCACACCTTGCTTGTTCTGCTGACAAAACACAGAAGAAGATTTTATTTATTCAACACTACCAAACTCCCAAGGCTCCAAGGTTTTTTGTGTTCTCATGAAGTGGGACGCCTTTGAAAAATCTTGCATTGCACTCTACTGTTCTTCTCCTAAATTCAGCTGCTTATTTCTCGCTGCCACTGAAGTTCTCTATTGCAGTAATTGATTCTGTTCATTTATCTCCTACTGTAGTCCTCCCATGTTATACAGTACATTTTCCAGTCATTAGAAGATACAGAAGTGTAACTGAGAACTAGATCATGCAAGACAAATATTTCCCAATAGTATCAGAAAACTGGCATTGTTCTGCTAGTACTCGACGTGATAAGAAGTAGCAATGTAAAAAGAGAAATGTAAAAAGAATGTAAATGTAAAAAGAAAAGAATGCTACATAATACCCAAATCCACTTTTAAGAAAAGTTCTGCTTATGCTAGCATAATGCCTCTTGCCTTTGTTTTCCAGGAAAGCTACCAGGAATATGTAACTAGTTTGATTACACTCATTAAAAGTGAACTTTTATAATTGTGCCTACTCTCTCTGAAGAATATTTCTGGGTACTAGACACTAACATTTTGCTATTCTATTAAGACTTCAGAAACATGCCAGGAGAGTCATGACTCTAGCTGGCAAAACTGCATACCGAGTTGTTGCAATATATCACACATGAACAGGTGACAGACCAAGTATTATGTGCAGAGGCTATGTGGCATTGCACTTAAGACTCAGGACGCCTGTGGTCTCTGCAAAGGGAATGAAGCGATCATCAGAAAAAGATGAGAATCAGCAGCAGAATTACTCATGGTCGAAGAGTTCTCCAGCTACAGTTATGATTTACATGCTGTTCTTTATATAGCTTGACTAGTTACTCCCTCTCACTTTCACTGAAGAAAACATCACCAAGCAAGTGGTTTTCAGTAATAGCGATGACTGATACAGTTGTTTCTCTTTGTAAGCTAAGAAAAAACTGCTCAAACTGTGTTTTTCTCAAAATACTGAAGACAAACTTGAAATGTCCCACAGTTCTAATTCTTTGCATGACTGTGACCTTGTCTTCAAGCCCTGAAATACTTGGTAATTTAAGCTAGAAGTGGCTCCAAGAGAAAGAATAAAGACTGAAACAAGAATACATTAATTCAAATGACATTTAGGTCAGTACAATCTTTGCTTCACTCAGAAGAAACCAATTTAAAGTCCAAGAAAGCAATAAACTTGAGTGACAAAAGGCAGTTCCAAGCTAGCTTCCTGAAAGGAAAGAGAGAAATCACTGCACTTCAAGAAATAGACGGAGGACAGAGACACTTGTAAAATTATTATTTACTTATTTTTCACACAATAGGTACCTTCATCTGATGTTGCAGCATTATCAGCACTAGCACATTTTTTGTTCTTGCTTCTGTCCTTAAATGGCCTAAGTGAGTTATCTTCTGAGACTGAGTGATCACATATAATTTACATAGATATACTTGCATATACATTGCACCTGAAACTCATTTTCATAAGCAAAATCAGGAAGCTGTTAACTTGCATTTTGCTTTGTTTCTTCACAGGTTAATTTGCCTTAACTGGAGACAGCTCACCCATCCTGATATGGTACCTGCGTGAATAGTAGAAAAGTAATGAAAGAATTCCTGTGGTTTGGGTCAGTAAATAAAACAGAAAGTATTTCTGGTGGTTGTGGTTTCTGCACTTAACAATGTGCTGCCTATCCTCGCTATTACAGATCTTAGTTGAATCTTATATAAACTTAACTCTATTCCTGAAAGGTATGTATACATATTCTCGTTCAGTTAAATGGCTGTGAAGATGTTGGAATTCACAGAACATTTTGGCATGTAACCAGAACATGCGGTGTCCATAGAAGATCTGGCAGGTACTGTAATTAGATCGTGGATTTTGAGCTGTCACACACAATTATTTCTGGAAGTGTGTTTGTACAGTATGTACACCTGTAACTTTCTGCATTCCTAAATGAGTGGAAGCATTCAGAAACTCCTTTCAGTAGGGATTGTTTCTGAGAGATCTCCTGGTGAGAGAACAGCAGAAGATTATGGGAATGACCATTAAAGTGTGGCATGAATATTTGCATTTTGGATTCCTGAAACAAAACCTGTTTCAACTGGGAGTTCAAACCATTGCAAATCTTACTTGAATTATTTCTACTGATTGTTTCCTTAGAATGACTGGTCAATTTTATTTTCATTCCAGTTAATTATTCCTAGACAACTGAGATTTTTATTCAAAATGATAGATAGACATAAAACAGGAACTCCTGCTCTTTTTCTTGCAGTATGAGTCAGTAGTCACCAAACAAGATACTGCAAACCTAATCAGAAAGGGTATGTAAATTAAAGCTTCGAGCAGATTTTCCTACTACAGTGAAGCAAACAGTCCCAGTTCTCTGTGTGCTAGAATTCTAATACAGTGAAGATAAAGACACTGAATAAAACATCTACATAAGCTAATTTTGCAGAAATAGACAAGCGGTACTGAAGAAAATGAGAAGAAAGTAAATGGATTCTTAAGAAAATTTTAAATGCAACAGCTAAAGTTACACAAGTGCAATGGAATTCCTTTGAGTATGGATATTTGAAGCAGTATGCTCCTTCAAAAAATTAGAGACTCACGTAGAAAGCATTCAGCAATAGAAAGGTATGCCAGTGTCTAGAGGTAACACTGGAAAAAGAAAATTATTAATGGAAACTTAATGGTCTTTCAGAGTCCCAGAGAACGTCAGCAAGTTTCCATACATTACAAAATCTCAATGTCTGTAGAAGGGCTAAATTGTAATACTCATACACTTGTTGCATAATAGCAGCCAATAATACCCATACTCTAGTTTTATCAAGGACGGGGAAATTAAAGTTTAGATCAAAGAAATTAAAACCCTTCATTTTAAATCTTCATCTTAACATTTAGTTTCCTTGATGCATATTTAAGCACTTTAAAAACAACAGCCTGGGCTTTAAACCTCCAAATACCTACCATCTCCCAGGGATCTTGTCTGGATTTGGATACACTAAACAATTCGAAAGTGAAATTGATGAAGGCCTAGATGTTCATCTGATGTTAAAAGTTTACTGAAGTTCTACCTCTTGAACCAACAGAACCAACATTAAAAAAAAAAACCAACACAAAAAAAGAGAGAGAGAGAGAGGAAGGCCAGATTCCACCGAACCAAGGTTTGCATTTCACTATTGTAGTCACCAACTACCCTTCCAATGAATGAATAGTTGTTATGCTACAGGTTGTCATCCATTGAAAACTTTGTAAAGGCAAACATTTTATTCTTTGAAAAAGAAGTGATGAAAAATGAAACTACTTTTCTTAGTGCAGAAAAGAAAAAAAAATCTACATAAAAAATGTTGGAAACAATTCAAACAAAGAATGCATTATGCTGAGGGACATGAATCAATGTACATTCTGCAAAAAAATACTTAGATAATAGAAGACACTATGGGATTCTGACAATTGAGCCTTTGTTTCCAAAGCAAGAAAAATCAACTTGGATTTACATTTTTGAATGGGTTTGTTTGATCTGAGTGCAGGGGCAATGACTGTCATCAAGAATACATGAGACCTCTAATATTAGCTGACAGGTTTTAGTCCTAGATAAGATTTCTAACTAAAAGAACAGCATCAAATCACAAAATTGAAATGCAAAATAATTAGATTAATCTACAAAATACTTATGTATATGCTTAATTCAGAGGATGTGTTCAGTTTTGCTAAACACTTGGCTAGGTTACATCTTATTTCAAATGTAAATATGTCACTGTTACTAATATTTCTCCTAAGGAAATCTAGAAAACAGGGAAGATACAAAGTCTTACTCAAAGACAATATGTCATATTTCATCTTCTTAGTAAAGTCTTCATGATATTGTAGGAAGTTCTTACTCTATTGCACTGAACCCCAGCTCTACTAGCACTACCTATTCAAAGTTTTATGGCTGCAGTTCTATCTTTTCCTTATCTTTTCCAAAGATGAATCCTTATGTGTCACTCCCATTTCTCTGCTTCAAATAGAGCACAAACACCATAAGAAGTAGTTGCTTTTTCAATCCTAGAAACTTGGAACAGGTTAAAATGTACACAGCAGGACTGGAGACAATCAGATACTGCAAAATCTGAGGCCCAGACTTAGGAAAACATTTAAACTAATGATGGCTTTAAGAACGCTAAGATTAGGTATATCTAGAAGTATTGCTTTCATGAATAGCAACACAATGGGGCAACTGAGACTGAAGTCTGCTGAGTGCTGACAGTAGCACTGAATATTTGCCTCTTGCTGTTCTACTGTACCAGGTTTTTTTTTTACAGCTGCTATTGTCAGAAAAGATCTCAGCAAACCTTAAAAACTTTGCGACAACAAATAATTTCAAACCTCTGGTTTATAAATCATGGATTTCCTTCTGTTAGCAGTTCACAAGACCTAAAGAGCTATCTGAATTTAAGGTGATGGGGTAGGAAATTGGAGAGTAGATATCCATCTACCCTCCTTGGAGACTGTATTATTGACAAATAAAGGTTTGCACTACACATAGGTTTTGGGTTTTTCACTTTCAATTTCTTGAGTGAGAAGCAGCAGTGAGAAGAAATCATATTAACATATTAACAGAAAGCATATTAACAAAACTCCGGCTGCACACAGAGTACAGAAATGAGCCAGGCATCTCCATGCTGGGTGGAAGTTTGCCTCTGCTCCATGGCCTGCCACATTCATGTGGAAAATCAACATCTTCTCGTGGGAGAATACAGGAAACTAATGAACCAAAGCACCAACTTTTTAATTTGTTACTGTTGACCTTCTGCTCACAAATGTTCTGCATCTGCCCTCCAGAAAATTCAAATGGTCAGCAGAGTAAGGCAGCAGTCCTGGCCCTGTCCTTTTTCTGCGGTGTCACAAGGAGCAACTACACCTGTGATAACAATATGGACAACCTTAGGCCTACAAGCAGAAGAGTGAAGGGAGAGAGCTCTAATTCAGAGACCCTCTTGCCTTCTTCACGACAAAGGTAAAACACTCATCAGACAAGCTGGGAAATCTTGCAGGCTGGCACTGCTGAACTGAGCTGGCCACTTTGTGTTCCATAGGGCTGATCTGATCAAGTTGAGGAATATTATATTTGCAGGTGGGGAAGAGGGGGGAGATGTCTGTGAGATATAGTCTGCATTTAAAACTTTTGCCAACATTAGCAGCTTGACTGAGAGGATGCAGTTTTGGCAGGCATAACTATAACAGTAAAATTCCTGTATAACTCAGGCACTGAAATCTAACTACTGTTATATAGTGTTACTGGTCCAAATACTTTTCTTTAAGGGGCAGTTTTGTTTCCCAGTCTTACTGGTTTATAGTAATGATGACAAACTTCAGAGAGAGAGAGACAATCCATTCTGAAGCAAAACAAAGAAATAAAACTATATTTTGAGCTGAGTGTTCTTACACAGACTGATCAATTTTGGTCTTTCTTGGGCTCAAAAAAGGTAAATTATCTACTGAATCTTCAGCTAAATGTGTCCTCTCCCCTTCATCCCAGCCTTTTCTCTGGAAGTCATGCACTCACCAAAAGAAGCTGCAGAGGCGACATGCTAACATTTGTTTACTGTGGATCTCCCTTTGAAGAGTGATTACAACAACATCATTCTACATATCCGGAGGGTGGATTTCTTATCTCCCTGAAGGAGAAGGAGAACAATCACATATTTGATAAGTTCAAACAAAAGCGCACACAATTATAGGAAGTGAAATGTTTGCTAAAAGAGGGCAGTTTATACAAAACCCATTTTTATAACGTCGTATATGTATTTATTTCATGACAGCTTTCAAGACCAGCTTTCCATAACTCCGCAGTATCTCTGTTTTGTGGAGTATTTTCCATTTGAAAATTGACACTCAAGGGGAAACATTCTCAGAACAGAGCCGTTACAAGAACTGCTGAGTGGCTTTCACTGCCACCCACCCTGCACTCCAAGGGAATGAGGCATACACAAATCCACATAGGCTGCCTTTCCACCTGCGGGAACAGCTGTGAGAGGTGTGTGTCAGGAGGGGCACTCACTTCCATGGCAGCTCCCACATGGATCTGTAGTTCTGTAGGGATGCCCTGCCTCTCCTAGGTTCCTGCTCTGCCCTCCACTGCTGCCCCAGAGCAGCAAGCGTGGCAAGGAGTAAAAGTTGCAGGCAGTCCATTGTGTTCTGGAGGCTGAATTCTCCTGACACAACGGGTCTCCTCTTCTCCATGAGGTCATCAGCTGTAAAATTAGATCAATGTCTCTCACATTCTAAAATGACACTTGATGTGTAATTTATTACATCTGTAAAGGTCTTTATATCCTTAGAAATAAGGCAAGATGGAAGTAAATGATAAATCAGGCATTCACATATATGAATATATATGAATATATGAATATATATGAATCATAAAGGTTTCAAAAGACCACTAAGTTCACTAGTTCACTAAGTTCATCTAGTCTATTGACCCATCACCAGCATGAGCACTAAAACAGAAAAGATTGCTGTTATTTGCCATCTCTGATCAGGCAGAGAAGAATAAAACTTTTACAGCTGAAAGTGTTGAATAATTATTAAATAGACCAATATAGATCTCATACAGATTCCACTTAATGTTTCTGTTGGAAAACTTGATAAAGCATATAATATCTAAAAACATTAAATATAATGAGAAAAATGTTGGAACTTTTTGGAACCATTAAACCTTTTGCAAAGGTCAGCCTTTCAGCTGTTATATTTGAGCTAAATGAGACTTGATTTGACTGTTAATTCTATCACCCAAGTGTCAGAAAAACCTATGAAATGTTTTGAATTTATTTTTCAAGGCAGTTCTCCAGCCTGAAAATCCAGATTCCAGAGTGTGTAAGAAACATTTTCAGGACCAAATTGTGACATTTATAAACAAATAATGCTAATAAAGTTAGAGATATGCATCATATAGTGCATCTTAGTACCACATTTATACCACTGTTAAAGTTTAGGCAAGTAGAGCTAAATGTATTCGGAATGGAGAATAAGGTAACTACATAGGGCTTACTTGGACCTGTATAACTGTAGATCTGCAGTGAAGGTTTGCTGCGCTTAGTACATAGCAAAGAAAAAGGCTGATAACTTCAACTGTTCAGTAAACACAAAAAGAATGTATACTGCAACCTTTGCTCAGCGTTCAATACCACTGCCCTCTTATTTCCCTGGAGGACTTAGGCCCTTTCAGACTGAACACTAACCCTATGTCCTGTCCAACACATAATGCATAGGAGGTGGTGAAGTTAACCTGAGGATCCTGGCCAGCTTCTCTATATAACTCAGGAAATAACTCTGTAATATTGTCTCCCGAAGTGTTCCCCATGCCTTCTGATGTTCCATTCTGTCAGCCTGTTGCTGTCCCAGGAAAAACAGGGTTACTGTTTCATGTAGAGGTATCTTACGTATATAAATCTTTTGTACCATTTATAATGAAGGACTTATACAATAAGACCCAATATACACATCATTATCATTATACTGCTGTAAAGAAATAGTTCAGAGAAAAGTTTTGTTGATAAAAATGCCAGCAAAACTAGTATATATTTAAAATAAGGTTTCTAATCTTGCAAGTGCTACTTGCTTAAAACTTTAACCACACATAGGTTTACATGGTGAATATATGCTTAGAACAAAGCATGCAAAAAGAGTTTGAAAGTGTATTAAGATTTCTGTAAATAGAAATAGGAATTGCCTTCTTCCTACTTGGAAATACAAAGCATTCGTTACAATCTGTGTATACCATTCACAGCATTCGTGGGATTATTACCTTAGTATCACAGGAAAATAACAGATTTTAGCAGCTTTTGTGATTGACTCTAAAGATTCACATGCACAAGAAAAATGTCCTCACACGTCCATGGAAGATTCAAAAAGTGAAGATATCTGTTGCATTTTAAGGCAATTCTTTTTAAAGTCAAGCACAACTATCTGAAACAGAGGTACCTTTCTTTACTAATTTATGCGGCGTGACTGGGAAGTAGTGCACAGAAATGTATTTCCCTTCCTGTATACTTACATTGATTTTTGTCTCTCAGCATACATAGATCCAAACAGTATTTTCACTTTCAAGTGTTCAAAGTCAATTATTTGTGTTTGGTAAAGATACTTCTGCTTTTCCCAGAAAGGATAAAAAAATTATCTGTGTTTAACTTCTGATATGCAAGACTCTGCAATCCCCCTCTGCAGGAAAATGTATCAATAACTGCTGCAGAATTTTAGTTGAATGGAGTTTTGAAGAGAACAGAAGCCAACAAACTCACCCAGAAATTACATATGCTCTTTTATTCCTTCCTTAGAAAGGTCTACAGCAACAGGAGCTTAGCATTCAGGAGGCTGTTAGAAAAAATTAAGGGACAGAAAGTGTCATCTGGTAAACACCCAAGTAAAAGCAAAAGCAGAGACACAAACATGAAAGAGATCACAGATATCCTACTATTTATGATGTGATAGTAAAGTGTAAAGTGTACCGGGATCTTAAAGCAATACATGTTAATTACCCGCAGCAGATCTGTGATGTTATAAAAGTAATTGCTATGAACTTTTCTATATTGCTGATAACTACACTTATCACAGCTTGGTTTGTTTGTTTTAAATTGCAACAGGAACAGGAACTTGCAACAGTATAATTCTGTAGGAATATATCCATTTTTTAAAGTATAAAACATTGGAATATATCCAGTAAGCCTTTACCTCTGCTCAACAAAAGCAAAAGCAGTATTGCCAGGGCAAAAGTCCACAAATGTACGTGTTCCACAATGCTACCAGAAAAGTTTTTCATTTAAGCCTCCAGAATAGCAAGAATGAGCTGACAGTCCATCATCAAAAGCAGTTAAGCCAGTAAAATGCAGATAAAAAAAAAAATCACAAGTATTGTTTTTGTGCTTGTAAGTAAGCTCTCAGCTGCAGAAGTGAGAATAACCACTTAAGAATTCCTATACTCCAGACAGGCAAAAGTTTCTGCTGTGCACCAATGAGTACGCAAAGCATACCCTGTTCCCCATGTGCTCAGGAGTAGGCCAAAAACTCTTCCATCCCTGCATGAGTTCTAGTTTGGAGGTGGTTGAAATCTGTCTGGCTCCAAAGACTTACCAATTTTTCCTCTAATAACAAACTCCTGAACATATGCAAAAAACAGCGTGTAAATAATAATAATTAAAAAGTCTTATCGTGCTTTCCAGAGAGCACTGAAATACAGGGTTGATAGACTTCACTATTATGCAAATAAAGAATGGCCCAGGGGAATGAAAATGGAAGCTTTGTAAAACAACAATAGTTTAGAAAGTAAAGTGAGCTATTAACTTCAAGGTAAAACTTCACCATTAACTGTTGTCTATTATCTATCAGATACTCCTGTGACCACCTATCTAGCAATCCTACAACAAAGACAAAATGCATTTCTATTACTGCTAGGTTTCTTTAGAGGCATTTAATGAATTCTCTGGATGACCTGTGAAACCTGGGCTTTTTTTCATTATCCGGCAGCTATTACTTCATCACATCCTACATACATGTTTCAGAAGGGTAGAAGTAGTAACAAAAATGGATTTGGGAAATACCTTAAAAAAAAAGAGAGAGAGAGAGAGCAAGAAGAAGCAGATGCTGGCATTAACTCATTGGTACACCCTAGTTAGACTAAAAAAAATGACACAGAAGGAGTTATATTTAAAATTTCTCACTGAAGAAGAAGCAAATCAACTTTAATTATATTACAGGCAGGAGTGCCATGGTCTTCTGAGTTTAAACCTCAACAAGATCTTTTGAAGCATAGAACTTTTAGCTGTACAAGAAGCAGATATCAAAAGATCTTTGTCGTGTGCAGAGCTACATAAACTGAAATCTAACACAGAACCAATGTCTTTAGTGCTGGCTTAAACAAGATGAGTTTGTGGCAGTTCAGTCTGAGAAAGTTTAGGTGACCCAGTTTCAAACAAAACAATTTATGGGAATAAGGAAAATACGACATATATCCAGCGCTGACGGACAAATAACCACATCCAGGAGGAAGGATTCCCCAAACCTTTCTGTTCAGCCCTGCCACACAAGCAGTTCTGCTAACCAGAAAAGGACATCACATTCTTCTTTGCACATGCAATTAAATTGTATGAATCTAAGGAGAGAGTATTGCTTTTAAACAATGAAGTCAGCCAATAAATCTTACTGTTGTCTAATGCTTCTAGGACTGTAACCTCAGTTCATGCCTCTAAATAAGTGAGGATGTTAATCATGGACTCCTGAGAGGTTCAGAGCCAATAACAGTCCTTCCACAGAGTAATTCTGCCGATTTCACTCACATTACTTTTAGCTTACTCTGGCTTGAGAGGAATACCCCCTACAACAATCAATGCAAACAGCAATTTGCGTATGGACTCTCAAACACTTGCTGGCCCCTAGCCACAACCACAAGTAACATGAGTTTCAGAGACAAACACAGCTCCTCCTCTTCTGCCACTCATTGTGAGAAGAAAATTGTTCCTAACATATTTAGCAATTACACAAGCTCCATTCCATTAATTAATTCACCTATAATATTCAATTCACTTCTTGTTATCCCTCTTTAATTAAAGCAAATCATGTTCTGCTTTCAAACAAATGAACCCATTTGAACACTCAGCCCTGTGCTTTTCTATTTGTTAATACACCATGGGACTGTATGGGACTGCAGCACCCTCAGGATTCCTAAGAAAGCTATGAGTCATCCCATCTTCACTCACAGGAGAGCTGTATGGCTGGGTTATTACTGCCACCTAGTTTTCAATTTTTATTATCTAGATTTTTGCATTTTCTATGATAGAAAGTATATGCACACAGTCAGAAAACGTTCATTCTAGTCATATGTGATATGTGTCTTGTGATGTTTAAACAGCACAAACTCATGCAAGGATGAGCCGTTAATGAATGAACCTACATGCATCTAGATGCAATCACTTGTGACACATATTGAAGGGAAGAATGCATAATTCCCAGTCTCAAATGTACACATCTCCTGAAAACCCAAATCACAAGTTTGCTGTGCAGGGTCAAACAAAAACCCTACTTAACAGCACTGAGGAAGTTTTCTAAAATGTGCTTATAGATCTATACCTAACCTTGTCCAGCTGATGCTGTACCTAATAGCTTTTATTTTATATAGACGTTTAATGCAATTGACAAATGAAGTTTCCCATTTTATATAGGTGCTTTACTAAAACCTTGCATAAAGGCTTTGGAATATTAGGCTCCCCAGTGAGACAGCATGCCTTGTTCATTTTGAGAAGTACGAGGTGAACTTTCGTATCAAGGCAGTTTTTCTTGACCAAAATATGGGCAAGAAGCTTACCAATAAAAGACAGCAAAACGTGGAGAACAATTAAAGTAATTTTTGACACCTCATATAAAAATCTGCTTTGAGATCTGAGGAAGGAACTGTAAAGGTTCCCCTTTCTGGTGTCCTGTCTGCTTTTATTGACAGCAATCAACTGTGGGAACCAGCAGAAACTACAGGTTAAAACTAGAACCCAACTGAACAACCTTTCACAAGATTTGAAATATTTTGAAGTTTCCAATCCTGAAAAACAAAAATACCATATGTGTAACTGAAGATTCTTTTAGATCTGGGGCTCTGTCATAGCAAGACAAAGTAACATGTTTTATAATTTATCGCAGGCAATTCTCCTAAACTAGATGAGGGCAACGTCTGTTTTACACTTCAAATAGATTTTATTCATTCTGTTAACAAATAGCATGCAAAAACTAGGCCATTACATTGCGTCCATGTGTAATAATTTACCCCAAAAGTTGCTCATAAAGAAGCCTGGACCCTCCTCTTCATGGAAGCTAAAGATTTCTGCATTGATTTACCATGGCAGCAGGAGCAAGAGCTGATGTTGTTCGCCTCAATTTTTCACCAAAAGAACTGTAATGACTGGAAGTAAAAGAAGGTGCTTGTGAATTTCAGGCATGATGCAATCTGAGGAATTTTGCATGCTGGATGAGTTGACAAGGCACAATTCTGAAGCAGACAAAACTGAGACATCTACATTGACACATGTTGAGAAACCACAGATGTCTCCAAACACTCTCCCTTTTTTAAATTGTACTGAAAGACTAAATTCTATTTGAAATCAGATCCTAGGCCCCTGGGCTTGAAAAACATATTGTGCACCCCCCATAGTGCTCAGGTTAAGTCCATTCAGACTATTTTATGCAGCTACAGTATGGATCACGCTCAGCCCTTCTTTTTTCCCTAACAGGTTTGTTTCTGGTCATAAATTCTCAATCAGTGGGCAAGCCACATTGTACAATTTAGTAAATAGTGTAGTTAAAACATGTTTAAAGTCAAAAGAAAAAGGATCTGACAATGAAGCATTGTTCCCTTTTGCAGAACTGAAGTGTACCTTCTTTGATTCAGTAACCTTGCTGCACTTCGGTATGAAATTGCCCCTTTTTCCATCAAACTTGCATTTAAAGTGCCTCATTAGCATGTCTCACTGGATCTGTAACAATTCTGCTAACCCAACGCTCGCTTCAGTCAAGCCACCATGGTTTTTCTATCTGTTTAACATCTAAAACTCCTTGACAAAGTTCCTTTTAAAATTTACTCCTTTTGTTTCTCCATGGTTTTTCTGCAAAGATCTTTAAACTTCGATGTACTCCAAGATGACTCCTGAACAAAAATCATGTCTAGCCCAGCTAGTAAATCTAACCTCTATTCAATGGGATTAAATAAGTGCTTCACGGCTATTGTAGAAGCCTCTAAAAAGGATCTTGCATCTTTAAGAGTTTCCTACAATAAATTAAACACATCTCACCCATTGTAAAAGAAAAATAAAAAGACTTGATCCAGCACAAGGGAGTTGCTATAGACCCACAATGATGCCATACTTCAAGTACCAAAACAACCACAGTTTACAAAACTTGCAGTAATAGCAACAGCGAATAGAAGCAGAATTTCATTAATCTTATTTCTTTGAGAATTCAGTTTTGGACTTCATGTTGGTAAAACATGGCCAACAAAACTAAAAGATATACATTATGGATTAAAAATCTGTAATTGTATGAGTTATTAAAAAGGAGAATGGCAGTCAGAAAATTATTGGCTCTTTCTTACTACAGAATCCCAGAATTGTTTGAGTTGGAAGAGACCTTTAAAGGCCATCTGGTCCAACTCCCCTGCAATGAACAGGGACACCCACACTAGATCAGGTGCTCAGAGCCTTGTCCAGCCTGACCTTGGGTGTCTTCAGGTTCGGGGCTTCTATCACTTGTACGCAAGATCAAAGACCCAACGTTCACATGCATTACAGCCCATGAGAACCATTTAAATACAGGTACATGAGTAACCTTATAGACACCAGTAAGACCAGGGCTCTGCTTTAAGTTTAGCTTTGTGTTTAAACTCACATCCAGCACACTCATTCAAACCTCTCAGTCTCTCTGCACACTTCTGAATCACTCTAGAACAATCTTAAGCACTTTTAAGTGTAAGGATAATTGAAAGATAATTGGAACCAAAAGATTCCATGGAAGGAGTTATCCTAAAGAAGACTACGTGAATTTCTTTTAAGATTTTGGAGTTTGGTAAGAGGCTACCAACCACGGCATCATCATTATCAATCTAACCTAAATTAACAGCCTTTCCATTCAAAGGCTACTGAATGATCTACCTGAATGTCATTTTCACTCGAAAACACATTTTCACTGGCTGGTGGACGGCTTACCTGAAGAGAACAGCCATTTTAATGTTCAGAAGACATGGAAAAAATTGAGCATAACGAGTCCTTGCTGTAGTGAAGAATGTGTTCAGTAAATTTTAAAATACATTTTAATTCTTACATGAAGACCTTCATTGTATTAATTCCAGTAAATTGTGCTGTCATTATCCATATTGCCGAAGTTTGATATAGACTCATAGAATCATAGAATTGTCTGAGTTGGAAGGAGCTCCTAAAGACCATCTGGTCCAACTCCCCTGCCATGAACAGGGACATACATTAGATCAGAGTGCTCACTCAGAGCCCTGTTCACATGTTCTGTGGCAGTTTTGTTTAACTTCCTGGGTATGTGCACTTCACATTATCTATGTGCTCAATTTATTTGAAAATTTCAAGTACTGTATAAGCTAATAGAAATCAGCACACTATTACAGTAGTAATACTGTACACCATTTTTGGGATCAATATTGCTTTAATTACTTATTTCTCAAAGTAACTTTGAACAAGTTAATACCAATACTATCAGCACAACGGTTGCTATTTTTAGTTATAGCACAGAGTAGGAAATAGCAAAATAGCCACACATCTCTTCAAGACAGTATAAACACAGCAAGCCAAACTCTGCTACTGCAGCAGATGAGTGTATACAGGACAACAGCAGCTGGGGTCAGGTTCCTTCATCTAACATCATTGGCCACCATCTCTCTCTTTCTCTTCCCCTGTTCACAGTAAGTAAGGTAAGTCAGACTACAATATTGTCTGTGCTGCTGGGAAGACATGAGACAAGTACGTGCAAAAATGACAAGCACGGCTATCTTCCAGGAATGCTTGGCATATAAAAATTATATTCTCCTTCCAGAACAAACAGTGCAGAAAATTATACCATTCCTTGTAGGCATCTCAATCATATGGACTGTCAGGCACTGGGAAATGGACACAGAGATCCAGAGTTCACTACTGCTCATTTTCTAGGACCAAAAGGAGCAGCCATAAGACTACATTTTTTTATTCAAGCAGTTACTCCCCACATCAGATCTACCTAGAGAGGAAAAAAATGTAAAGTCCAAATTTTTCCGGGGCTAATTAACCATGGAATATATTAGCTGGATACTCCATGTCCTCAGTGTTAGTCCAGTGTAAGTGAAAGAATACAGAGCAATTTCCTTATTAGCAATGATTAAAGAAGACTGAAACAAAGAGCCTTGAGTTCATTAGCCAAGAAAACGGAGAAGCACAAAAGGAAGTGCTGCTTATATAAACCAGGCAGGAGAGAGGATTGCTATCTCCTCTCCCCAGTCTCTCTTTCTTTAACCTTCCATAGTTTACTAATATTATTATCCAGGCACTAAGGTAAACTCACGTTGCTTTGTGCTTTCCTGATGAATGTGGTATGATCCTATTGTCTCTGGGATCTGTCAGTGTTCCAGCTAAGCTGAAAGCAGAAAGTCATATTCAGCTGTTTTTCCTGCATCTTAAGCTGGACAGAGTTTGCAGAGCTGACATTTATAGCACAAGTTTGTGACTCTTTGTCTGAGCCCAGCTGCCCAAGTTTTCCCCTTGCAGGGATTCTACTTCAGCACTGTCCAGACTGCGTCCTTCCATCATCTCTCACATTTAGGCTGGAAGCTAAATATGGGGCAGCATTTTTTCCTCTGCATTAGCACAAAGCAACCCAGTCCTTGCCTGGGCTCTGAAGTCCTTCAATACTTCATCAAAAAATTGTAAAAAGAGAGCAAGGTATTGCCACGTGCAATTAACAAAGCATTTTCTCATGTCAGTTCTCCATTTTTCACAGAGCAGGAAAAGGGGCTGGGGAGAATAAAATGTGTCTGACAAAGTTTTAACCACATATTAGCCAAAAAGACCAATCATTAAGCTCTCGTTGTAGGCGATCAAGGCAGGTAAGAGTTTCAAAAGGAAGATTCCGTTCTGCTATCAGGGGAGACCTGGTAGTGGCCTTCCAGGATCTAAATGGGGACTATAAGAAAGGAGAGGACAAACTTTTTTAGTGGGGTCTGTTGTGATATGACAAGAGAAAATGGTTTCAAACTAAAAGGGGGAGATCTAGGCTGGATATAAGGAAGAAATTTTTTACAATAAGGGCTGTGAGGCACTGGCACAGGTTGCCCTGAGAGGCCATGGATGCCCCATTGCTGGAGACATTCGAGGTCAGGCAGGACAGGGCTCTGAGCTCCTGATCTAGTGTAGGTGTCCCTGTTCATGGCAGGGGAGTTGGACCAGATGGCCTTTAAGGGCTCCTTCCAACTCACACAATTCTATGATTTGATAATTCTACCCAACAATAGACGTTGTTAAGTATTAATAATTATATTTCAGGTAATAATGACCCTCTTGAAGTGATTCTGTCCCTTTCTTGCCATGCACAGTGGCATGATCTGAAACAACTAGTCCAGACCAAAAGATTGACTTTTAAATTGTGAATCTCTAAATTGAGATTCAGTAATGCAAGCTACAGAGCCTCCTTCAAACACAGTGGCCTACTCTCATCATGCCACTCTGTCTTCATTGCTATACTTGCCCACATTCAATGCATTAACCCCGCTCACAGGGTTAGCTATCAGAAGGAATATCCGCTCTACTTCACAGGAAATAAAAATTGCATTTTCTTGAGTATGACAGGACACCACAGTTTACTATCCTGACTTGAAGACAGATACTGTTCCTTTTGGCAACCTCCTACAGCAATTACCAACAGAACAAAGTCATAGGAAACAGCTTTTTCTTTTTTATTTTTTTTTCATTCTACTGGGTAAGTCAAGGACAAGATTTCCTGTTCTTGCCTTTTTATAGCTGATAACATATGTGGACACAAATTCTACAAAAGAGAAGTAAATGCAAATCTGTTTGTCAAGACAAAGACTGTATAATTAAAAAAAAAAAAAAAGAAAGAAAGAAGTTTGATACCTTGTACCAACAAAAGGCTAAAAACTGGGAAATTTGCAAGCTTTCCACTGCCTATTTACTTCTGCTGGCATTAAGGGTCAAATGCCGTGCACTGTGTTAAATCTGTCAGTTCAGAGGCTGACTGCACAACTCACAGCTGGAACAAGGCAGGAAAAATATTAAAACATGGGCTGTTGCTTTTTGTTCCAAAACTGGAAAAAGGTGGCTCAAATCTCAGTTTCTTTTCTTCTGCTTATCTAAGCCTAATTTCTTACAATCTTAGCCAGAATATATTTCAAAGGACTCAGTACAGAATTAGAGCAGCCACTTAGCAAAACTGATCTTCAATATATGCCTAACTTATGGGAAGTCCTGGAGCATAAAATGTTCACTAATTCAGTCATACATCTAAAACATAGACATATTCCAAACCAACTTCATACACTAGGACTGCTTTCTCTTTCTTCTATTTCCTCTCTATTGCTCCATTATAATTTTCTTTCTTCAATCACTAATCATTCCCACCACATGCATAAGAGTCACTTAGGTGGCTCCAAAAGTAATGCCTCCTATTTATTTTCCTGGAAACTACAAGCAATAGGAAGAGAACAACAATAGTATCCAATACAGCCAATTCTCAGCTACAAAACAAAATTTTCAAACACAGCCATCACCATTAGTGCTGTATTTTCAGCAGTGATGAACAAGAGCTTTCATGCCACACTCGTAGAAGTCTACACCAACAGAGGTGTCAGAGGTGTCCTACTGTCGATACTGCTGAAACACATCACCCACTGCCTTACTGTTTACACATTCATTGTTTGGTCTCCATAAATATTCAGCAGCTGTTGATGATCGTCAAGGGGTGCTGTTGTTTCCACATGGAGGATTTCACCTTTGCTTTGGATACATATCCATGTCTGACACCATTTTGTCAGACTGCCCCTCTGCTGCCATCTGTTGCACCACAACAAAATGTAATGTAATACTGGCAAGAAGATTCAACCTCAATGTTGTACTGCCAAAATCCACCTCAGACATTGTGGGTGAAAATCATAAAACAGGACTCATTCATTTCAGAGCAGCCCTCATAGTAATTGTTGCTGCAGGACATTATTTCTGATGCACCTGTTTGTATATCAGAACTAACCAGCCAAAGGAAATAATTACTGCAGAATTGTTCATCTCCATGTATTCCATACTACTTTCTGATTCCACTGCCCTTTCTGATTTCCACTGCTCTTCTACACTAATCTTAAAAGTTACTGAGAAGCCCTTTGGGCAGGGAAACAGAGTATATCATTTCCACAGAGGGCCTGGAATCATGTGGGTGCTGTAGAAAAAATGCCAAATTTATTTCCCTGATTTCAAGCTCCTTAGGAAATTATACACCAGAAAACAATAGGGAAACCAGTTCCTGAAATACAGCTGTCACTGCAATAGAATGCAGTTTTTGTAAACACGAACAAGATTTTAAGACAAAACTGAAAAATTAAAACAATTGAATAGAAAAATGGAAGGAGGATTAATTAGTGAGAATTCATTAAAAACACTGCAAGTCACCACTGGCATGCCAATCAGCATGATTGAGCAAATCAGCAGTACAGGTACTGAATGCAAAGTATCTGTCTGATCCTCAAGGAGGGAAACAAATCAGACTTTAATAGGAAACCCAAATGTGAAAACAGAAATAAAAAACATTTCTCTCTAACACTTTGAATTTGCCACTTAGTTATGAAATCAGCTAACAAACCAGAAGATCCCTCTTCAGGGAAAGATGCATTTTGGTCCCTGTGGTTCTTGGACACACCTTAATCCACACCAGATATATGCACTCCATAAAAAAGCTAAGTTAGGCGTAGATGAGAATTCTGTAGAAAGAGAGCATTAGAATTATAGCCAAGCACGCTGAAAGCTATGCCAGTGCTATTCCATGACCTGATAAAGAAAATTTTGCTGTATGCTAACCTGCTTTCCCCAAACAAACAGGCTGCTCAGGCAACCGCATACTTCAGGTTTTGCTCATGGATGTGAAGCTGTCTGTTCCAGATTGCTATGAGCAAACGTTGCTCCCAACTGACAGTTCACTGCTGAGCTACTTAAAAAAGATAAGTTGGAAGCCTCAGTTTTCTTCTCAGCAGACAGGTGTTTCCATGACACAAAAAATCATCCCAGCGTTACATTCAGTTGCAAACTGGAATCCTTATGGGTTGTCTAAAGGAAGACAATGGGTGGAAGGGACACGGAAACTTAATGACTCTTTCAGCCCCACAGATGGTCACTCTAACTTGTAACTCCAGGACACTGTCAAAACCTTGTTGTTCAATTAGAATAAAAATCCTAGAAAATCACAATGTGCCAGTGAAAAGCAAATTGGTCATGAGTTTGTCACTTGATTAAGCGTAGAAAAAGGGACAAACAGGAAAGAAGGCATTTTACCACACCACACAGCAGGGATTTAAGTCTTCCACCAAAATGCTGTACTGTAGGAATACTTGGAAATTTGTATTCAGTTTTCATACGTTTCATCACATACAAAATCTTGGTATAGTGGAAATTGTTCCATAAATTGCAGTAAAAATCATGAAAGAAGGTGGGTTGGGAAGAGAGGACTCATTAACTAAATGTGCATATTTTGATCAAGTAAATTCATAATTATTTACACATTTACATTATTTCCATAGTTTTTAAAACAGCCACATTTGTAAGCACATCTTCCAACATTTAATTGACATTACAGAGGATAGATGTGTCCCTGTTAGTTGCAGGAGAGTTAAACCAGGCGACCTTGGAGGGTCCCTTCCAATTCACACGATTCAATGATTCCATGAAGATGCTGAACACAAGAAAGTAACATTTATATGTCAAATATTGACAAGACTATGAAATATTTGATAGCAGTGATCTCTCTCTCAGGAGCAAGGTATACTAACATTCAAGACAAACTTTTCAAATCCACATTCATGATTAAACAGCAGTCTCAGTTTCATGACACACTGAAGGGCCCAAAATCATGTCTACAAAGATTTTGTAGTGCCATAGCTTTCATCAATTTTAGTTGGTTAAAAACTAGTGGCTAAATTTACACAGACACTTGGACATCTGACATTATCAAAAGATTGTTAAACCCTGTTATATTCAAGAGGATCTAAGCACCTTACTTCTAAGAATGTTGGTAAGCATCCAGTAAGATTTTCTGAGGTATCCCATGAAATTGTCACAGACTTGTACTAAGCAGGCAGTGATCCACCATTCTGAGACCTCTCCTAGCATCTCTTATCCTGTGAGACCAAGATACAGATGAAGAGGCAATTGATTTTACTGCTGTCATGTTAACCTTTTAAAAATAGAAAATAGACAGTTGGAAAACTTGTAAGAAACAACAAAAAATATATTAATCAGACACGGTAGAATTATTGCTATATAAAGGGAGAGAGCTGAAGAAAAACTAGTTCTCATTCGTCCATTTCTCAGAAGAAAAAAATTATCCCTCTTTCCTTAGTGAACTTGAAAGGTATTCCTCCTCATTAAGCTGAAGACATATTCCTCTGAGGTGTTTCCATCTTTGTTGCAAAAGTCTGCTTCCTGAGAGAGATGGATTTAAATTTAAACTCACAATGCTGGACACCCTTTTTATTTTCCATGGTGTCATTGTTTTTGTTCTGCACTTTAAGCTGTCTGACCTGAATTTAGCAATTTATCATACTGCCCGCTTAAGAAAAAAAGAGACTGTACAATGGAAAATGTTGCTGAGGGTCACTTCTGTTGCCAAGCTGTATCTAAAATCATTTCTTGATCAAGGTCCAGCCCATTTTATTTTTATCTCTTTCATAACAAAAGAGAAACAACTTGGCAGAAGTCTGCTAACAATTGGTGGAATGACAGAATAGCTACCAGGTATCAGGGTACCTGGCAAAACACATGAGTGTTTCCAGACAGAACTGTCATTAGCATGTAAATAAAAACATAGCTTACATGAAGAACTGCCGTAATCTGAGTGTTTTTTGAACCCATCTCTGAAGTTGTGCCCACTTGTGCCAGACTCAACTGCAGACAAATGCAAAGCAAAGGACATTACTGTTCTTTGCTGATGGAGTACAGAATTTGCAGTTGCCTCAATTTACAGATTACACTAAACATCACAATCAGAAGGAGGAGGGGGAAGTTCTGAGTCATGGAGACACATTAAATAGTGAAACTGATCACCTTCTATAAAGAAGTAATACTGTAAAGCAGAATTAGGAACACTTCCCTCGCCATTCATTAGGTCCAGGCTGTCCAGAGACAGAAGTTTGCAGAATGGCAAACGGTAATATATATCCAGGACTGACCTGTTAGATATGACATATGATATCATCACAGGTTGAATGTTTCCAGACATTAGCCCAGAAATGCTCTAGGATTTTCCCTTCCCAAATCTAGGTTTGCTGCCCAGAGCTTTGGTTGACTTTCTATAATGCTGTGAGCCTCCCCGTAACTATCAGAACTGTCATCTGGATCCCTGTCAACACTCTCTGCAGCCATTTGTTCCTAATAGATACAAATCAGCAAAAACAAAACACTTTCCCAAGAGAGCGGGGGGGAAAGAAGAAGAAGAAAGAAAGTGACAATATCATTCAGCTAAAATCTCTCAAGTTAGTGTTGTACTTGACACCATAACTTGATTCTAACAAGTTCAAGAGGCAAAAAGCCAACTTACTTTATTCCGTAATTTTTCTTTCAGAGCCTAAGAAAGTAAAGTTCTTTTTATACAACAGCTCAAGTTGTATAATGTCTGTTTTCTTATCACTGCTTTCTGCATTCCATATCCATCCATATCTCCACTCCTCAACATTTCCTCTCAAGGAGAGTTATTCTGCTCTGACTTCCCCCACACTCTCAGATTTTATACCTTAGTTTCACTGCCAGTATTGAAATGGAAACTCTTACTTTGAAAGAGAAACAGACATATAATTCATTAAGTAGTAACTGTATTTAAGTGCCTTCACATGCAAGAGTCATAACATTTACCTAAGAGTAACAGCACACAGGATACTCAGAATTACATTTACTTTCTACATGTGTGACTGTGAAACCCACACATCAGATTGCAGTCTTCGTCAGTATGATTTCATTATGGTGTATTACCATCCATTCTTATTAAGTGTGTTGATGCATATTAATTTTCTATAGCTGTTCCCAAAATATACCCTGTAAATAAAATAGAAAACAATAGCAATGAGCTGAAGAATTGTATTGGGATGTTTGGAGCATCATGAATAACATATCTCATACGTACTCCCTTAATTTCATTCTGGTAAACTTTCTACACCACACAAAGATATCCAGACGTGCTCACAAATACAAAGGAAGAGTTACATAGAAAAAAATTTACGATTTGTCTTCAAATTGTATTTTCAGGTAAGATTTGTACACAGAACCAGGGCCTAAGCAAAGGACAGTGAAGAAACAGATAAGGAAGAAATCTGTAATGTGGGAAAAACAAAAAGAATATGGTGCTCAGCTCATAGCAGAGTGCAGTGCACCATCTGGAGGAGCTCTAAATGAGTCAGGAGTTCACAAGTAGCTTCCTTTTGTAAATTTGCTCAGGCACAGCATCCCACTGGTGCAAGTGCTACCTTTGTTTCTGTAGAGTATTTCCACTTCACTCCAGAGGGAAAAACAGGCACAATGTTTGAGCTGTCTCAAAGTGAGAGCACGAGGTTCAGTATAATATGAAAGGTGTGGGGAAGGGTTCAAAATCACATTTAATTCTTGTTCATTCAGCACATTTGGTGAAATACGTGAACTCTGCTAAGAGATAATTTGACATGCTGAACAAATGCTGTGACAAATAGACTTCCCCTCCATTTTCTATCATTGCAGATTACATTTGTCTAACTCCATCAGTTGCAATACTTTTTGGTAAAGAATATCTGACCTCTATGTCTGTATGCCTAAAATAGAGCATGAAAGCTACATCTGAATGAACTCTTTCAATGAAAAACAAGTAGTACCTGCAGTAGTTACCTGCATTAATTGGTTGCATTAATTAATTAATTAATTAATGTCCAATCACAGAAAACTGACTACAAGTTACAAGTAGCCTGGACGGTAGAAAAGTCAAGTGTATCCACCTGACACAAACAGATCACAGTCAGAGAAGGAAGTATTTCAATTCTATTCACTCGATCTACTAATTAAAGTAACTACAAATATTTTAAGTCCCAGTCAATTAATCTATTTTTGGCCTAGAAATTAGTAATGATCTTGTTTGTGACTGATCGTAGCAGGAAATCTACGAGGGCAAGAGCCTCCTCAGCAATGCATGGTCTAATGTGGGTACTCAAGATTGTACTAGAGGTACTTTTCTCCCTGCAAAATGCTATTTATGAGTATTCCCCTTTTCAAATTAAAAAGAAACGAAAAAAAAATAACCCTCATCTGACTTTTTGTTTCTAGTCCTCAAACAGCTTTCAAGTTATTTATAATTTCACCCTTTTTCCTCCACAAATAATCATTTCACACACGGATGCCCACTGATCACATGTGCACATCGACAGCTTCAGAACAGGGAGAGAAAGAGAAACATTTTTCCTCTCAGTTCTCACAAAGGTCTTAATGGTATCCTGATTGAAGGATACGTTCTGTTTTGTACCTGACATCACATACATGGTTTGGTGCTGTCCATACCATACAGAAACAAAGGTTCAAGATAAATTTAAACCACAGTGACAAAGTTAAGGATGTTCAGTTACCTGCACCGGCTGTGGGAAGATTGAACTTTCCATGACACAGGTTCACACTGGTAAATTTACAGCACACGTTAACAAAATAGTTTCCCCAGACATGAATTTCACAGAGGTTTCAAGGGATTGTGGAGGTGGAAAAATATGTTCCATTTTGGAGTATATCCTGTCTGTGCCCCAGTGCTTGGAAAAGCAGATGCTTTTCATACATCTACAGATACATCAAAGCATTCACCTCCAGCAAATGGGACCATTGACATTAATATGGTTGTTCCAAGTTACTCCAAAAGATGAATATTCATAGGTAATTGAACAGAGAAAATTATGATCTCATATGAAAACATCATTAAGAAAAAGCTAAGCCACAGCCATGCAACAAAGCAGAATAAGTGGTGAGGCACTGGCATAGGCTGCTCAGGGAGGTGGCAGAGTCACCATCCCTGGAGATGTTCAAGAAAAGGGCAGATGTGACACCAAGGTTCATGGTTTTAGACCAGTCACAGGCATGGGCTAATGGTTGGACTAGATGATCTCCGTGATCTTTCCAAACTTAATGCTTCTATGATTTAGCTCAGAAGAAAAACTCCTTTCAACTAAGGCAATTCCTCTGGCTTTCAGTGTTACCTTCAGCTTCCATAAGCTACAAATCCATGTACAACAGCAAGAATTTTGCAAGCCTTTTCTTCTAAGTAAGGAAGATTCATGTGTCAGACATTCCCTGTTTGCACTGTCTGTGATCTCGATTGCTTTGATTCATGTACTACAGGATTTGTACAAAATCCAACAGTTGGAAGAGTAAAATTCATAAGTTAAAAATATTCTGTGTGTTAAAACATATCTCCAAAAAGGTTATGGCAGCCCAGAAAAATGGGCTGGTAGGAATTTGCCAAGTGTGCATTTGATGAAACTTTAGGGCTTGTTATAAATATGTGATATGTCATAAGGCTCACCAAAGTCAACATATCTGCAGTTAGGATAATATTCCCCCTGAGCATTCTGTCCTTGTTAGATGCAGTTGTAATAGTCTGATTTTAGCAAACCCCAGATTTACCAAGCGCATTAAGTCTTTATTCTGAATACTTGGCAGGAATCAGAGCATTATACATGTTAACAATTATTATTATGACTTATCCAAGTGTTCTAGGCAAACAACAAGATTTGAGATAAAATCCTGATTCTTTTAAAGACTGAATTTGTTTTCACTGGTTTTGACAGCGCTGAGATTTCACTCCTGATCTCTGTCTTAAAAAAAATCATCAAAATTAGCAATAGACAGCATAATTCTGGGAGGGTGAGAAGAGATGATAGCAAACAGAGACAGGACTATAGTTATGCAAACTTGTTTGCATATCACTATGCTTTTCTAAAGCAAAGAAAATAATGACCAAAAATAGTAAAAATAAAATGAAGTGTCAGTGACTAGACTATCTTGTTTCATGAAAGGGAAAACCAAGATTCACAGAGGATGTTTCTATGTCTTGGGTTTTGTGAAAATCAGATAATTGGCAGCTGGAGAATGAACTTAAGAATGAAATTTAGGAGCTGGAACTCTGAGAATGAACTTAGGAGAAGTTAAGAGGGTAAGGTATTAGTTCACTCCGTACAGTGAATTTTGAAGTTGTAAACTTAACTAAGTTTTGCCCAAGGGCCATCTATCTACCAAGACAGGGGTGAGTTTTTGAACTGCTGAATTCTGATTCCCAGTCCCAAACTGAAAATCGTAGATTTCAAAATACTAGATATTCCATAGATGTTATGAATGCAATCTACCTGCCCTGTTTCTGTCCTTACGCAGGATGAAGGAAATACAGTTCTGTATACCACTGATTTACTTTTTTTCCAAAGCAGAAGAAAAGGAAGAACACAAAAAGGCTTGGTAACATTCACCAAAATCCAACACAGGTCTGAGTTTGTCTATTGTGGTTATGCCAAGATTTATTAAAGCCCAGCATGTGTTCACTCATTTCTATCCAAAATGAACTGAAAAGGCACATTGCATCTGCTTTCCAAAAAAAAAAAAAAAAAAGTTTGCTTACTTGGCAAACTTTGTTTAAAAAATCTGTTTCTTCCAAGGTTTATCTCTTCAGTTCCCTTTGTCTGATTGTTTGAGACTTGGGGGGCATTTTTGGTTTTGTACACGGGTGTGTAGTTTTCTTCCCCTCCTGCACCTCTCTTCCTCCGTCCCATCTGTTGACCTCACTTCTGCACACAGTTTCCCACTTACTTTGCCAAAAATGTATAAAACTTGGTGCGTCTGCTCTGATTTCTTTGTGACTTGTAACTGTATCGTTAAAACAACATTTGCTGTTATAAAGAAATCTCTGTAACTTTAATTAGGCTCTTCTGCTCCATTTGCTCGTGCGCAGTTGCAAGTGTTCAGTAATGCTTCCAAACGGAAGTGATAGGGAATGGTCCTTATTAAAAAACTGTGTGAAAGGCCAGAATCCTCAGCACCACGTTTCTCACAGTAGCTAATACTATACTTCTGCATACAAGATGTTTTCCTAGGCAAAATAATTATTTTCCTTGTCTTGCATTTCCATTGAAGCCTCCGCCTGTCCCTCTGCCACCCCCTGAATTCTTTTGTTGTTGTTGTTGTTGATAAAAATAGTGCAGATTCTCCCACAACCCCATAAAAACAGCCTGTTCCTTGAAAATTCAGTTTTCAGATAATGATATGAGCATCATAGTAGCTCGCTAGTTCTACCATTTTCATTTAGGTTGAGGGTCTCTACTCTATTGCTAATATGCAGCGTAGTTGGACAAATAACCCAAAGAAGCAAAATCCCATCAACTAGGTTCTCCTGCTAATCCCTAATACCGGCAAGTAACAATAGTATTTACATGCATATACGTATCCCTTGTGAATATAACATTTCTATACCTCCGGGTGAATTTGCTGAAGAAAATCCAGGGAAAAAAAAATTAAAAATCACTAAATGAAGTGCAAAGTTTCTGAACAGATTAGAGGACCGGTTAAAAGATATGAAGTGAACAATAACTGAGTAGCCCTGCTCTAGGCCATCCTGGAAGAATTCAAATATCAGTAAGGACAAAACCACACTAAAGCAACAAATCCCCTCATAGAACCAAACCTGGGTCAAATAATTGTCAAAAATAACATGTTTTTCCAGCAATTGCACACCTGAAATCATGAAGTATTTCCGGGAATTTTCTTCAAAATATAATCTATTATTTTTTGTTGAATTACACTGTTCGAGTTAACATACCTCCTTTGGGAAAATTTACACACTAGGCAGTTTGACATAAAAATATAACATGGTTTTGCCTTTTGAAAAGGAATGAAGACAGCAGTATTTTCTCTTCCAATTACAGCATAATTTCTTCTTCAATTTTTACTCTTATGTGCATTTAGATTGTGCCATATTTTTAAAGAACATTTTTACCTGCATGACTTGCTTAAAGTCACAGATGATTTGGAGAAAAGAAGCTAGATATCCCAAATACTAATAATTTGTTTTGACAGTAATATTGTCTTCCAGTGTTGGAGGATGAATTTTCTCAGTTTTTCCCAGGATTTCTTATATACAGTGTGGATCCAGAGGTGTAATCCTTCCTCTGAAGAGCTCACATCCTGAAAGAACAAAAGAGAACATAACCAAAAGACCCATAAGACCCAAAAGGCCAACCACAATCCCTCTCAGCTCCGGGCACTCTGAGGGCAGCTGTCAAAATTACTGAGCAAACAGGAACAAAATTAGTTCACTGTGTTCATTATTTAGTCATGAGTCTGAGTGACAAGGTATCATCTCCAGCTTTCTGATAAACGCTGTCTTTTTCTCTGACATACAGAAACTTTGATTAATTATTTTCACCATAAAAATGTGATATCTTGAAATCAATGTGAAAAGTACATATTATCAAACCACAAGAGCTTTCCTCTAAAGTTCTCAGACATTAAAGAGAAAAATACAATAGGGCAATTTCTAAACACAGAGCTGAGCATTTTCCCATTTTAAACTGTTTATAAAAACTGAAATCCAGTCACACTATACTGAAAATGAGAAGCAAGGGCTTTCAGTTCAAACACGTCTCTTCCTTCAAGCATGCCTTTCACCATCTAAGAAAATCTCAAACAATAACAACAAAGTAAAAAGTCTAATTTTTTGGCAAAGTTTCCAGCTGCTAATTTTGCCTGTCATGAGCTGCTATTGTCCGTCTGAGGGAAGGATTGTTCCCAATTTAAAAAAAAATAAATAAATAAAAGATGCAAAATATACTTAAAGTAACATCTGTGTTTTCTGATTTTATTAAAGCGTTTTGTCTTTGTTATACAGAAATAACAAAACACTGAGCCCTTCCCATCAGTATTCATGACGTCTGCTTTTTCATACAAAACCCTCTGAAAGAAAATTCCCCCTGGAAAAAAAAAAAATACTTTCCTTATAAAAAAAACAGATTGTGGGACAGATGATTGCATTGTTTAATCAAATTTCCATCTGAAAACTCTTTTCCTAGTTTTAGCTTTAGCTCACCCAGTAAGGCACAAGCACTTGGAAGCACGTGGAAGTATAAAGTAGCAGCTCCTCCATTTTATTATCTCCCTTGAGCTTTGCAATTGGCAAATGAAAAAGAAAGTGGGGAACAAAAGTACTGGACATAAATTAAGCCCTGCTTTTTAAAGTTCAAACTGAATTTTCTTTATTTTTCTACAGCTGTCAGAGAAGCGGGGTAGAACCACTAACGCATGTTTAATATATAAAAACTCATAATGTTCAGTAGTACGACCTCCATTGGAGACATTAGTTCAGGCCAGTGAACTTGGAGCAAGCCAAGTGTGGAAATGTGGAATTGGGCCAGTGACCCCCACCAGTGCCTGTCATATCTGCTGAAGGCAAACTTGTCAAATATAGAAGGGGCAGAAGGAGGACAAGAGTATCCTTGAACAAGCGAGCAGCAGCAAAGCAAAGATGCCCAACATCTATTCACAGTTGTCTGTTGTTCAGTAATGGCTCCGGCCATCACAGGAACAAAAAGTCTGGTTATAGCCTCAACCTTTCAACCTTGTCCAGTCTGGGGCCTTTCATTCCACAGACTCCCCAAAGCTGATGAGTGATCATAAAGCTATGATACGGTGCACACTGTTATTATCTCTTCAAATGTACTCTGTACCAAGCAGGAGAGAAACAGAGTATTCCCAGGGCTGTTAGCCTGCCACAATAAAAGAGCCACTGTTCTTCCTCCCCCAGTTACAAAAACGAACTTTAAAAATAGTCAATCCATTGCTTTAATAAAGTCATAGAATTGTTTGAGTCGGAAGGGATCCTTAAAGGCCACCTGGTTCAACTCCCCTGCAATGAACAGATACACCTACACCAGATGAGGTGCTCAGAGCCCTGTCCTGCCTGACCTTTGATGTCATTCCTTAAGCTGTTTTTTTTTTTTTTTGGTTGGTTGGTTTTAACTCAAATCATTTCACTTCCATCATGGGGAAATATCCGTGTTGAGAGAACCAGAGGCAACACAAGCAGCAGTTCCAAAACACTGCTATAGGACTGTTAATTTTGCCATGGAGGACTGCGGAATCTGTCTTAGAGCTGACACCATGCTCTAAGCACAGTGGGATCTTCAGAATCCAACCTGAAGTCTTGAGTTACCATATTCTTGGGTTCTATTGAATATTGTCTCTCACAGAAATCCTTTCTGCTGCAGAAAGGAGCATCTTCTGCCCAGGTGGCACTGCTCTGCCTCTGCCAAGTTCAGAGGATGCCAGCTTTTGACAAACTGAAAGGATGCTGAAGTCTGTCTGGGCTATAGCTGTTCATTATTAACACAAGGCAGCGTGTTGCTGCTTACCGCTTCCAGATCAAAAATATCAAATTATATTTTATTTCTTGGAGTGTCTGTACAAAATAAAGTTTAATGGAGAAGACGGGATAAAATTACATCTTCTTCACTGTTAACTCCTGCAGATCAGGAATATACATAAAGCCCTCTGAGAACGTGTCCCCAACTTCTTACACCATACTGTGTAGATTGCTTGTGTGTTTGTTTCTGATCGTGTTTTCTTACGGTATAGATACAATTACATTGCAGTGCTTTTCAGGCTGCTTGTGCCAAGCTCCTAAACAAAAGTTTCTTGAGAGCGTTATTATCAAGTTATGAATTCGTAGAAGAAAAAATAAAGAAGTTCATTTATTTCCTATTTTGTTTATTTTATTGCACAAGAATTTCAGATAAGTAAACTTGTGTTCTGAATGAATTGCACATATATATAGTACTTGCACATGCAAACTTGAACAATATACAAACTGTCATATATATAAGTTAGTTCTCTCTTCAGTCCTAGAAAGGTAGGTGAGGTTAAAATATTCCTCAGAATGCACTGTCAATGCAGATTTTTAAATAAGTATCCTGTATGTTAGTATCTTTTTTTTTTTTTTTTTTTTTTGAGTTGACTTTGCACATTTGAGAGCAGCCTCTATATTGACCTCTCCTACTGACAATTCTGAGGAAACTGAACTACTCTACATGAGAGCAGTGGAAGAACACACTTGTTTCTTCCAAATGCCTCTGAAGAAACCCGGCAAAACGTTAAGAATTTAGTACTGTTTATGCGACAGCCAGAATTTAAGAGTTAGTTTTAACAGTCAATGAGGTTTTATTTTTTCAATTTAAATTTTACTGTGTGTCATACTCACCGGATAAAATGTAGCATCACACCAGAGTGTCACATCAGGCATCACATCATTTAAGCAGTGTTATCTTTTCCATAAACTCTACAATCAAACAAAAAAATACATACACATGACTATGAATAGATTGTTTTAACAGTGGAACATGTCACTACAGAAAAAAAATGAGACAAATAGCATCATAGGAACACAAGCAATATGTTCTTATATATAAATTAGGGATTTCCCTATAATAATCAAGTCTACTGAATTGCATTTTTAGAAAAGTTCTGGTAACATAATTAAAAATAATTCTTCCTGTACAAGTAATAACTTAAAGCAAACAGGGTACGCCTTGGTCTTCCTTCTGCCTCAATATTTCTTCCTACTTTAAAAAATAAGGAGTAACTGAGTCCCATCAAAATATTCACAAATTGACAAACCCTGGGGATGATTTAAGGGTCTTTGTGATGGCAAGACCCACCTTCAATGCCGCCATGCTCTCTGAGATGTCTGATCCTGCCTGTGGACATTGAAAAATAACTCAAAAAGACCAGTTTCCAAACATGTGATGGGATGAGTAGTGTTGTTTGTTATGTAGCTTAGTTTATTACATTTTTTACTCATTATGTAGATTATAGATAATTTTGAGAACATTCAGAAAATCCTGAAATGGAAGAATATTAGTTGAAGAAGATTATGGCAGGCAGAGCTAGAGAAAAGGTCAGATTAGATCTTCAGATCAAACCCAGTACCTGCAACTAACTGGATTGTTCAAGCCATGCTAGTGAGCCTGTGGTAATCTCAGGATGCAATGGGGAGAAGTTTTATTTATACGATTCCCTTCTTTTAAAGTAGGAGAAAGTAGCTTCCAGAAACGCAAAACACTGAGACAGCAAAATCAACCTCTTGAAGTTCAGCCAGTCCGAAAAGTCAGGTTTAAGCTTGGCCACACAACCTTAGCTGAACTCTCCATGTGAATAGATCTATGTGAATCTATCCCTGGTGAGCCTGCGCCCTATTGCATCCACACAAGCAGAGCCAACTCATGTTCAACAGACAACCTCAATCCTTTAAGCCCAAAAGCTTGGTTTTGGTAATTTGAAGTTCTATTAACACAGTGCTATTCATATAGTAGCATAAATTCATATTCCACAGCTCTGTCAGACTACAAGAGAGGTCAATTTGAAGTGAGAAGATACTTTGACCATACAAGCTCCTGTCACTCAGCTGGAGTAGTATGAAGTTTTTGGCTCAGTTTCACAAACCGTATGCGCATGTGCCCCCATTTCCTTTTGTATTTTTAGCTCTGCCATCCAAAGGGTCAGAGTGCATTACTGAACCTAATGAATACTTCCCCACATCTGGGCAGTAATCTCTTCCTTTTTACTACTTGTAATGTAGATAAGAAAAGAGGTATACTGCATTTAAAGGTCAGAATGTGAGCAAGCAGTGCACCCAGAGATAGGACTCCCTTTCTCTGATCAAAGAATTACGGACAGTGCAATTTGGGAAGTTTAGTGTTACTTTCTTAAGAGATCACATTTCCCAATCCATAGCCTTCTCTGCATACCTTTCCCCTCCCCCTTGTTTAGATTTGTCTTCACTTTTCTTTCCTCCTTGTTATTTTGGTGGAAATGAGGTGCTTGTTTAGTTGTGGACCATTTGGCTAGGCTGGTTACATACCTGAGTCATTTCCCATTACACTGAAATTAGACATTCCTAACTATCGTGTCTTTATTATTATGTTCTTAGCTTGTTGCCTGCAGGTTTTGGTCTGGAAGCTACTTCCTTTCCATCCCAGCTGTTAATCCTAAGACTTTGACAGCTTTCACAAAAATCTCCAGCTAAACATTTAAAATAAAGGACAAGGTTTGATATTCTCAGGGTTCTGGCAAAATAGATATAAATGACCAGTGTTTTATGAGGCTCATATTTCAAAAGGTCTGCAGCTCTTGATTTGTCTTTATCACTAGCAAGAGTTACATAGTTCTGTTTTCCATCTTTACCCTTGTCGATTATTTTTAAGGTTTGGCTCTATATCTATTGCAATTACAGTAATTCATAAAGACTTTGTATATACAAAATACATTCAGAGGCCCATTTCATTATCAAATTTTCAAGGCCCTTGTTTGCAAATTGCTTTATTTTTTATTCATATCAACAATAAAAAAAGTCAAAATAGTCTAATAGTAATAGTATATATTTGCAATGAAAATACCTTCACACAGTCAGTATTCCTCCATATTGTGATCAAGTCTTTGTTCTGCCTTTTAAGACATCAGCTCTATTTGTAAAAGAATGTTCTTCTACAGTGTTTTTGTTCTGTTTTGTTTTTAAAACAAACATCCACCTCTGAAGTGGAATTTTATAAATTGGCTGTCAGTTTTGGATGTACAGTCACTGTTTGGATGAGAACTGCCAAATTCAGGCTTTTAAGTGGCTCTGAAAACACTTCAGAACTCTCTCAAATAACAGATTCTACCTAAAAAATGTATCTTTTCTGAGCATCTTATCTTCAGTTTCTCTCCCTCTGCCTCTCCCTTGCACCACGAACATGTATCTCATTAGACTGCATGACATCCATGTTGAATTATCCTTAGCAGACTAAAAATTGCCAATTTCCATATGTCTGATCTCTTCAATCTGCCAAGTTTTTCATGATTTATTCAGAAAAAAATGGCAATTTACAAAAACAAATTCTTTGTTTCACCACAGAAAGACCAGTTTCTATTCTCTGAGCCAAAAAAATAGAACTAAACAATACATACAACAGAAGCAGATGTAGCTATTATAGTGAGGCCTGGTGCTGTGAGAAAAGGGACAGCATGGCTAAAATTAATGCATTAATACATTTGTTTCAATGTGTTTAACTTTTTCTACTTAACATCTCTCCCATTATTCTTTTGAGTGCAAAAAAATGTCAACTTCTTCACCCATTTGCTGGTTTGCAATCCTGCCACCAGAGCACTGCATTGTTGTGCGCATTAAAAAGAAAAAGCCAGGGAACACACACTTCTAGTCAGTGGGAGCTTTCAGCTCATAAGCAACAACCTCTGTTGTTGTAAAATTCAGCACTGAACCAATGGATCTATTTTGTATCAATACACTTTAATTGGTTTTCTGGATGACATCTCCACAGAATAATGCCAGGATCAGTAGTGAGGACCAGGACTGTATTAGCAGAGTAAACATTAAGTTATTATGTCCTTTTCAGAGAGCACAAAAGTTACTCTAGCTCGAAGCCATATGGCCTAGAAGCATGTTGACATATCTCAGCAATAAAGGGTTACGTTACAGAAGGGACCGTGTTGAGGAGATCAGAAAAGCTGGATTGGCTACTTGACCAGTGTCACATCACTGAACTCGATGTAAAGAGCTTGAATAAAATGACATGAACTCATCTGCGACCACTGTCTAGGAGCGGAGACCTTTAACAATGGCAGCACCTGCCAGATCGCCGTTCTCCTCCCCAATAAAGTCACCAACAGCCCCCTCACTGTTCTGTCATGTGCCTGGCACAAGGCCCCTATTGTTATGAGCCACTCTCACTCCAATAATTTCTCCTCTAAATGACACTGCACCACCACAGGTCATTTCAAGGGGACTGAAAAGAAAGATTTTGCATCTGTTTTGAGTTGTAGGCACCAAGGGGGAGGGGGTTCAAAACCCCTTGATAGCTGGCAAATGGTAATAGCAAAATGTCTCTATTGTTTGTGTCTGAACAAACAACCATACTACATGAGAGTTTTTATTGTCCTCAAGGCAATCTGCCACAAATGCTCCCCTTTGCCCATACTCTACAAAGAGGAAAAAAAAAAAAAACAACACTGCCACAATAGTCACAGTTAGGAAACCTTAGTGAGAGTTTAATGACCAGCTACCAACTAATGGATGGTGAGCAACATATGGCAGAGCTTGGCCTCTTCACATATTGATTAAAAATAATTTAAAATTTAAAGCCAAGTTTGCTTGACAAAGTTCCAGCTTCTCAGCAGCCACTTAACAATCTGAATAAATCTGAAGAGGAAAAGCTTAAATTCTAACCTAAGGCAAAACAGAACAAATTCATTGTCACATTACATAATTGAATCTATTACATTCACTCAAGATTAACAGCCAACACTTTACAATTTTTCCCTCTACCTAAAATATTTGCTGGTGTAAATAGCAAAACAGCTCTTTGTAGTATTTGGTAACTTTTTCAGAGTGCTTTTATTACACACAATCCTTAATGGCCATAATCAACACCCCTTCGTCATATTTTAGCAACGTAACATTATTCAGTGCAATAGAAGGCTTCTATTCTTACGTCCTCAAAGCACCACTTGAGTTAAATGGTCATATTTTTATACAAGTCTTTGTGTCCTATTCTAGCGTGATGAATGTTAGAAGCTAGAGCACTCAAGATAATTGTTCCTACTGAATGGATTTAAGGTCTAACTGGATTACTTTTTATTTCCTTTCAAAAACAGCTACACATGCTCTAGAAAATAGATCAGATAACAGCATACAAATTGCAGTACCTGTGCCTACAAAGAATCAGATGCGCAGATGAAAAGATTCCAAGTAAATGAAAGGAGCAAAAAAAGCACTGATACTGATTTATAAATGCTTTTTTTTTTTTTTTTTCTTTCCCTTCTTTTAAAGGAAAGAGGATACATTCCCCATAGTCCAGCTACAGAGTAAGGGTTTGGATAGAGACTTTAGATATTTGTCAACTGAAAAATCAGTGCATGAAGTTGGTATCAGGCAACCTGTATTCTGCTTCTGGTTTGTGCACTGAGCTGCTCTGTGACCTTGGCTGTGTCACTTCACCTCTGGCTCTTCTCTACTTTTTTGATAGTGGCTGCTGCAAAGCATGCCAATCTTTGCTCATTAATTCAACACAAAAAAAGTTTCCAAAAACAGGAGGAACGGGAGACAAGTGAAAGAAACTTTCACTTGTCTCCAGCCCCACTATAAACATTTACCTTACACTATAAAGGCAAACTGTAGGTTCTAAAAAGTTAGACATTTGTCCTTTGTAGAATGTTACACCCAAACAAGTCAGAGAAAACCATAGCCAACCTAAAGGAGCAGTGAGAAAAAGGATCTGTCTGATTCCCACAGGTTACTGTGGATCAGCTGAGCTGGCGTAATCTGCAGTGCACAGAGAACACAAATACAAACACTAGCACAGATCACCTAGCTCCCTCTGATTGCTGGCAGAAGACACAGCTATACTCAGTACTGGGGACTGCTTGCTCAGCTAAGAGGAAATGGAAAGCAATGGAGAGGAGGTGTTAAAACACATGATACTGATGAGAAGATTGCATATATAAAATAAAAAATGGCAAAAACAATGGGGAAATAAACCTTTTTTCTGAGTAAGATCAGAAAGAAAGGAGTAGACAGCACAAGGTTGGAGTTGCAGTTTGGAAGGGGTCTTAAATAAGATCAGTTGATTACATATTTAAGAAAGTGCAAGATCCTCCTTCAAAATGTTTCTTGGGGACTCATAACGTCATAGAACAGCCCAGGTTGGAAGGGACCTTAAAGATCACGAAGCTCCAACCCTCTGTGGGCAGTGGGCAAGGCTGCCATCCACTAGATCAGGCAGCCCTGTTGTTTGCAGTCAAAATTACAGAGTCAGTCCTGTATTCATCTGGAATATCCACGAAGAGAGGTAGAGAACATGTCCTTGCTTTGCCCCCAAAAGATCTTTATTTACATGGTAAAGCAATTCACTCAAACAGATGGAGTCGATCCTGTGATTACAAAGCTTAACATGATTGTTCCTGAAGTTTTATTTTGGGAAAAAAAAATAACAAAAAAAAACATTCAAAGTGCCTTAATATTTTAACGGGTCTCCCTAACTTACATCTGCATACTTCTCCTAGTGGAGGAACATTTCATTTCTAGCGTTTTTACATTATGCCAGCGTATTACTACATGACAGAACTTTGAAAGATATTAAGGTACAAGCTGATGGAGATGGAAATAAAGCTTGCCAAATTCCAAAGGAGTTAGGCAAGTAACTTGTTTAAGAATACACAAAAAAGCACTAGACTAGATACCAAACACTGTTTTTAAGCACGTATGCATGTGTCAAAGCTGGTCCAGTGATCATGCATTATTAACTGCAGAGTGCTCCTCAGAGATAACAAAGAATGACCACTGTATATTACTGATTGCAAACTGGAATGCGGCGAGAGATTTTTCCTGAGGTCGCACAGGAAAATCTGTGTCAACACCAGGATTAGAACTGAGATCATCTGGCTTCCAGCTCCATAAAATCATCCTTCCCCTCCAAAAAAAATTACTTTTCTAATAATAGAAGCCACTACGGGAAGGGATGGTCTTCTGTTTTTGTCTTTTAAATTCAGAAATGTAAGAATGACCAATTCTGGTCCTCCCTGCACTGGGGCTTCCTCAACGCTTCCTGATCACAGGAATTTCCAGACACTGTCAGAAGTGTTTTATAAATCTAGGATTGTAAAAGCAGAATAAAACTATACACTGCAGAACGTACATAAATTCCTCCCATAGAAGAATATCCACTGTCCCATCATTTTCTTCCATCCAATTGTATAAAAATGAGTTTACATGCATGCAAATGACCTCCTAACTATTTATCATTATAGTTAAATAAAACTTCCTACCTCAAGACAAAAATCATTGAATCATTAAGATTGGAAAAGACCTCTAAGATCACCTAGTTCAACTGTCCACTTACCACCAATATAGCCCACTAAATCCTGTTCCTAAGACAAAATAATACAACCTGAGTGAGCATTTGGAAGTCATTACAGACAGTCCTCATGCTCTACGTTAGGGCATATTGCAGTGAAATAGTCATGTGCTAGTGCAAGTGTGGAGGTGCAGAGAAATGCATGGCACTGAGGAAGGGAGAAGGAAGACAGTAGAAAAGGGCTGCAGCCCTCGTACCCCTGAGGACCTAAGGTCTTTCTATCCAAAATCCGGACACTATAAATACTTCACCACACCAAATTTTCTCCAAGATGAAAGGAAAAATGAATTAAGGAATCCCCAGCAAACAAGTCCAACTGTCCAGCTTTCTGAGCACTGTGAAGATTTTCTCCCTAAGAAGAGGACACTCAGTACTTTTGAGGGGAAGTCAGGGAAGCACAGGCAATTGTACAACATTTGTAAATGCTTCTGCCACAGATATTCTAGGGCCGTAGAGGACTTCCTCCTCCCTTCCTTGCCCCCCTTTTCCCAGCAGATCAAGTGGAAGTCTGCTGCCCCAAGCCCTGCTATCTTTCTTAGCAATCTGATTAACATATGGACACACTCTGGCTTACTGAAAACAGGAAATCAATTTGAAAGGCAAGACAAATATTATTTGCTTTCTTCCCATCTGCTGTGATATGTGAACACGCCTGCTTTCAGCAGCGATACAGAATTATTGATTTAGGATATTTATAGTGTATATGCCATTATCAGGCCAGCTATCAAAGGGCTGTAGGAAAGGCTGTTTGACCCTACAGGCTATTTAAATATGTGGTCACTTTAAAAAAAAAGTCAGACTTTCTTATTCAAGTTGACAGCAATACTATTTCATGTCATGCCTAAAGATACCATTTCCTGCTTTACCATCTACTTCTGTTTGATTGCAAGTCAAATTAAGTGTAATTGTTAAGGTCTCTCCTGTCTGTATGATGACCCCAATGCATTTCCAGGCTACTGATTTGACCCTCTGGGCCTGCAAAAAAGCTGGTTTTCACAGCACGGTTGCCTGTTTACCCATAATCAGTCTGAGTCACTTTGCTAGAGGGAGCAGAGAGAGCCAGAAGACTCTTTACCATAAGCACAGGCTGTGTCTTAAAACAAATGAGTTTTTAAAAGATTGTATATAAATAACCAAACCCAATAATTCTGAAGTGGACACAGATAATATCTAAAAAGTGCACGATGTGCTCCCAGCAGAAGCCTAGACAGAAATGGAAAATAATAGATTGAATCACTGCTGAGAATATATGAATAATACCTTTCATAGCAATATTGCATTCAATCCATTCACTGTTCTCTATATTACTCAAGCTTTACTGAGAAAAAAAAAAAAAAAAAAAACAATCTTTTCAGGAGTGTTGATTTTGCCACATCACTCAACAAGAAGGAGATGGTCCATGCACACAGATCACAGTAGGAGCAACTCAGCAACCAATGTGCAATCTGCCTCAGCCATGAGCTAGGAGGTACACCAACTTGGACAAAGCCTGAATCCATACAAACAAGAAGCAAAGATTAATGTAAATATATGCTCTATAAAGACAGATTGCTTATATGACCCAATCAGAAGATGAGGGAGTCTGTGGATGTTGTTTACCTAGAATTTAGTAAAGTGTTTGACAGTTTCCCACAGTGTTATCCTGAAAGAACAGTCTCCTTGTGGCTTGGATATGTACACAGTTCACTTTGTGCAGAACTGGAGGTCAACGCAGTTGGAAGCTGGTCATAAGGGGCATTACCCAGGTCTCAGTCTTGAGGACAACTTTTTTTAAACATTTTTATCAATCACTTTGATAAGGGAATTGAGTGCCCTGTCAGTAAGTTGGCAAATGTTAGCAAATTAGAAAAGACCACTGTTCTGCTCAAGAGCAGGAAGGCTTTTCAAAGGGATCTGGACAGGCTAGGTTGATGGAACAAGTCCAATTACATGACACCCAACAAGGGTAAGCTCACCAAGTCATAAATCCCCCCTGCAGCAGTACACACAGCGGGAAACTTGCCCAGCAGAAAATAACCTGGAGGTGCTGGTCAACAGCCAGCTAAACATGAGCTGGCAGTGGGCCCAGGCGGCCAAGAAGATCAGTGGCATCCTGGCTTGTGTCAGGAACAGTGCAGTCAGCAGGAGCAGGGAATGAATTGTCTCCTTGTAGAGGTGAGACCACGTGTCAAGTACTCAAAAACTGTTTTGGGCCCCTCACTACAAGAATATTGAGTTGCTCAAGAGCGTAGAGAGGAGAGCAATGAAGCTGGTGAAGGGACCAGAAAATAAAACTTATGAGGAGCATCTGAAGTTCTCGCTTCTACCAAAGACTTTCAACAGTCATTTAATTTGCCCATTAGCGTTGATTGTTAGCAATAGGTGGCTTTCTTATAGAGCTCTTGGGCAAATGAATTAACCCTTCCCTTACAGTTTAACTTGTACAGCATTTATGCTATTGATGGTCAGAGGCTTAAACGAAGCGCTTCTGTGCTACTTTAATGGACATATTCAAGGTTGGATAATCCTCATATCTTAAAGACTCTAACGTGTTACCATGGAAATTGACTTCTCCTGACCGGAAGTAGCATATAATAGGAAATCCTGACATCTGGAACTGTACATCTGGTAACCGAGTCTCTGAACTACCTAAGAGTCCTTATCAGCCTTTCACACCAAACTGGCATCGACTTCCTTGTGTTACATTCTTTCTTTACAAGGTGTGATTATGTCTCTCATGTCTGTGCCATTCAACATCATCAATTATAACAGCTAATTACCTGTAATACAGTGAAATTTTTTAAATATTCCTGGTGCTTGTGGAAACTTGAGCAGTTTAGAGTGAGTAGCTTCTTCAGAATTTTATGACTTCCTACAAGAGATAGAAAGATGCAGATTCAAATCTATTTGATATGAGATTTCTTGCATGAAAGGAATTCTACTTTAGAACTCTAGAGAATCCTGTTTGATGCTGTCAATCATAACAAGACATACCCATAAAGGAATTCCTGCATACCTTAAAGCAAGACAAGGCAGTTGTTCAGACATAGCAGAATAAAAGGAGAGAAAAGGATATCTCTGTTCTAACAGTTATATATTCATCAAAACAACATGGCTTTATTAAAAAAAAAGTTTCAGCAGCTCTTCTACCAAAATAAACCCTGTAAAGGCACCTCATTTTTATTTTTCAATTGCTGAAACTTTTTCTGTTTAAGTCCTTTTTTGTGATCTTTTCTACTTAGCAAACCCCTCCCAAACCTACAGTTCTCTTCCAGTGTAACTCAGATTACAAACACAACATGGCTTGTATGTCTCATTCATCCTGCTCTTCTCTGCCTTCCAAGTCTTTGCAATCACTGCTGCTCTACCTTGAAAACACTTTGCAACTGGAACTATAACTTCACTTCTGATAAACATGTAGCACAACGTTTGTTGGTGAAGAGCTGACACAGAAATGATGTCTGCACTATCTTGTGGACAGCAAAAAAACCCAAATGTTATTGTTCTGAATGTTGCTTACCAGAGAACATCTAACAATTTTTCCAACTCTTATTTCACCAAGCTTTCTGCTAAGCAAAGGAAAAAGTAGATCCCAAGATTAGATGCTGGTTGATTCAAGAAAAAAGTACTTTTCCTAAATGGACAAGTGCTTAATACAGAGGAAAGGAGTCATACATACAGCATTCTGCTCACCTAAAATTATGATAACTGATTCACAGAACCTTGAACTGACTGTTTTGCTTTCCCTTCAGAGTCACAGGTAATTCACCTCGCACATTACCTACAAGTATCCACGCCTTGACATTTCAAGAAATACCAAAGATAACTTTCCCTAACTCAATGTGTGTTCCCTGTACAGACAGAGGGCGTTTCACAGGAGTCAGTGGAACAGAAACATAAACAGACCCTGGTGCCCTGCTTAGGCCTCCAAACAGGAATGTCAAACACCTCCCCCTGCTCTCTGTCACTGATACCTCTTTCCCCATGGGTCACTGCTGGTGGCCACAGCTTTTAATCACACACTGGGCCTCCAATGATTTATCACCTCTTAATAGTTTTTGTGTTGAAGATTCCCAGTTGGCAGCACTAGCCCCCACTCCCCCACAATATAACACTACCCAAGGAGCTTCACATCTAAAGCAGGAAAATGTACTGTCTATGTGAAGCTGAATTAATGCTGTTTGTGAAAGCTATCTATTACTGACAACCGTTTTAGCAAATAATTAGTGACACCATAAAACTCTAGGAATTATACAAAGGTTATCAACCTTAATGCTTAAAATCTAGTTTAATGTTTCCAACAGACTGCATGATTATCTGCTGTTTCCTGTATAGTGCATTTAAAAATACAGACAGTCTTACTTTTGATAAATTCTTACTATGAGATTCAGTTTAAATTTCAGTCCTCAAATGCCTCAGTGGAACTTCCTTCCAACTGTCATGAACAGAAGTGTTGTATACAGGAAAATTCCAGCACTTATAAAGTGCCAGCATGCAATGTGACATTTCTATCTCAGTAAATTACTGAGATTTGTCACAGAGGGAAACACTGATGCACCATTTTTCATCCACAGGTCTCAAAAGTTCCCAGCACTTACCTTTTGAAACTGAACTGACTTTCCAATTCACTGGGGAAGATTTTCACTGAGAAGGTGGTGAGGTGCTGGAACAGGCTGCCCAGTGAAGTTATGATTGACCCATCACCTGGAGGTGTTCAAAGTGAGGTTGGATGGGCCCTGGGCAGGCTGACCTGGTGCCTGACCAAGCAGTAGGCGTTGGAACTAGATGATCTTTGAGGTCCTTCCAACTCAAGCCATTCTATGGTTCTATTCTGTGATTCACAGTGTGCAATCTTGTTAGAGTCCATGCCAAGCTGTCCTTAGGCAGAAAATCTCTGGGACAGAACTAGACGCCTCTCAGGAGATACAAAATATTTCCTCGTGATCAAACTTATTGGGAAGTAACTTATTATTCCACTTAGAATAGCAAGAAAACAACATGAGACCTTACCAAGTCTATGCTCCTGTGTCGCAGATTCTGGCAGGGTCCTTCCCACTCAATTGGCAATGATCTCTGCAGATCTGCAGAGTGGCAGTGTTGACAACAGTAGTGCTTCATCTTTCTCTGCTGGAGTTTGTCTAATGTATTCAAACAATCCATCTATCTCGTTTTTCTGGAACACAGAGAAGTAGATACACTTTAGTCATGGATTCTGAACACAATTAACATACGCATCACGCACTGGAACCTACTGCAGCCTCTTGAGAAGCTTAACCATTTACTTGGACCGAAAAAAAAAAGGTTTTTATTACAAATAGGTCATATTTTCCTTCTGCTTCTCTGCTATGCATCTCCAGTGCTCTTCAGTGGTGTAGTTAAAGATAATGATAGCAATAAAAAGAACAGGCTGAAAAACAAAAGGAATTAACACATTCCTGTGATGATCTTACACTCAGAAAACCCGAAAACAAAGCCAAAAAGGCAAAAAATTCCAACTTGTCACTCAAGGATCTAGTAGAGAGGCTACCTGACAGTGCATTTTGGAGTTCAATAGCTTCATAGATTATAAACACTAAAAATAAAAATAAAAAATACATTATATAGCCAGTCACATATTCTTCTGTACACATTGCCTCTTCTCTCTCCCTTCCTTTTTCCTGTTATTCTTTTCTGCAATTAATTTATATAAATAGAAATAAGTTAAACAAAGAAGTTTGCAGAAAAGAGAGCACTTTCTCTTTATCCTTTTCCATCATGTTTTCTTCATGAACTGAAAATAATTTTGAACATTCATAAAGGAAAAAAAGGACATCCAGTTTTAGTGTGATCAATCTTAAAAAGCTAAAAGTTATCAATAGAAGCAACTATAACATTTCAGGCTCCACAGTTTCTCCATACTTTTAGCAAAGAATAACACCTTCAGCAATATGAGCACCCACAACTGGAGTCACACGTGTGGTACACATCACCTGTTTCTCATCATAGAATGGCTTGAGTTGGAAGGGACCTCAAGCATCATCAAGTTCCAACCCCTCTCCCACAGGTAGTGTTGCCAACTGCTATATCACATACTAGATGAGATTGCTCAGGTCCCCATCCAGTCTGACCTTAAACACCTCAGAGTATCCACAACCTCTCTGTGCACCCTGTTCCAGTAGCTCACCACTCTCTCAGTAAAAGACTTCCCCCCTGACATCTAATCTAAATCCCCCCCTTCCTTTAGTCACTGTTTTCTCATCACTGTTGGATCAATCTACAAAGGCAGAAAAGATAATAACCAAATCCAATTGAAGCACTGGCACAGGTTGGCAGAGGTGATGGGCGCCCCATCCCTGGAGATATCCAAGGTCAGGCTGGATGGGGCTCTGAGCACCTGATCTAGTGTAGATGTTGCTATTCATTGCAAAGGAGTTGGACCAGATGGCTTTTAAGAGTCCCAGCTCAAACAATTCTATGATTCTATGATGACTTAATTGCTACTGAACAGTATACAAATAGCATTTTTTCATTATGTCACACAACTACTATTGCCCTATATAGTAACAGGTCCTTAACAAATAGGTGTATACGAGAATGAGGGTAGGCCAGAACCCTCATAAAGCAAACTGATTCTTCATTACAGTTTTATCACTCACCATATAATGTTAAGGAAGTGCTAAAAGCTAAAGCTAGCACACAGGAGGTTTGTTTATTGCATTGTATGGATGAAGAAAGAAGAATTTCCTGCATATGACACTGAAGGCAGAGCGCACAAAAATTCCTCTGAAGTCTGCAGAGAGCATTGAACAGACTCTCTTCTGTATTAGCCTTTTTCTTGCATATCTGTGTTTTGAATTTTAACACAGCTGTGAAAGGAAGAAAAAAAAAAGAAAAAAGCAACACCAATAATCTTGCCAATTGGGCATTCAAATGTCAGACATAAAGGAAAGTTTGGTAAGGATATGATTTTGCTGTGGGCAGTGATTTTGTCTGATGGTCAATGACATCATTCCCGGTGCTGTCTCCATCATTATTTTCCAGAACAGGATTCCTGTGATGACAGATTCCATTCCAAAACTCCCAGGAAGCTCTTTACATAAATGTTAGCAGATCAAAAGCATTTCCTCTCTCTATCAAGCAGCATTTGATGTTCTCTAATCTTTACCTTGGGAAAAGCAATCAAGAACCATATAGACTGTAATCACACTAGATGTCCTGTCTCGTGGCTAAAACTATGAGTTTAGGAGCCTATACTGGACAGAAAGGCAAAGAAAATAGGTTGTGTCTTTGTTTCCCTGAAGAGAACAAGGATACTTCCAGGATTATGCACCATCACAGTTGCAGTACACCATCAATTGCAGTTGCTCTCCATAGATTATTCTGGTGACTTAATACAGCATAATGAGAAGTAGAGAAAAACATCAATGTTCTGATTAGAGAATCATTCAGTGGACAGAAAGATGCAAGAAAAAACTAACACTGTCTCTTACTTCTTCCAGCTTTAAAAATGCATTAGCTCATCTGAAATGTTGACCTCTGTTGTGTGACCACCAACAAAAGTGTTGGAATTCACTTTTGCGACTGACGTTCGGAAGGAAGGCTTCATTAAAAATTTAGAACCAGGATTTTCATACATTTTAACCAAATTTGACCAAGTAGTTAAGAATTCATATGTTCAAATAATTTAGCCCGCTTTTAACTTTGGCTAAGTTATACAATTAATATTTCTATTTTGTATGAAAACTTGGTCTTATTTGTATCTTTTGCCAATCACATTGTCTTATCCCATTTTCATGCTGTGTAAGTTAAAGGAATACTACAGAGACTAAATAGGAGAAGAATAGAGAAACTAAAAGCAAAGTGGTGGTGTTTGTTTTGACTTTTAACTGCAAGCAAAGTTTTGTAATAAGAAAAAAGCATTACATTGCTCAGCATTAACGAGCATGTGCCTGCAAGTAAAAATAGTTTCACGTCTTGGGCAGCTTGAGAAGCAGACAAATACCATGGCTGCCTTTTTCTTCTTGATGTCTTTGTATAATTGATCATGAGCTAGGAACTTTGCATTCCAGCAGAAGCCTGGATTAAAAACCTAGACCAACAACAGTCAGCCATCAATCTTGAGGCCATCTATCCTATCTACAGCCATTTGTATCAGCCATTAGCTGTGTAGTAACTCTTAAGTCTCAGGCAAAGAGATCATCTTTCAAAGAGAACAAACACTCAGAGGATATTCCCATTCATTCCTTCTATTCTATTGCTAATTCCAGTGTATTACTCCCTCAGCACTAGCAGTGAAATCTCATACTCACTGCTTTGGTCATATTTATATACAATATTAATCAAGCATCAGAGAAGAACTCAGTGCTTTCTTTTTCTGGATGCAATTTCCTTCCAAGATTTAAATGTAGAATTTCCAAAATGTTTTGGTTCAGACTAACAGCACTTTCAGCATACTGATAATGACTCACTTCTCCTCTATACTTATTTCTCCTTACATAATTCCTGTATTGCAAAGTGGCGCCAGTGACAGCAGTGTTAAATACATACTCAGGACAAAGGTTCTTCCTCACTGTCGAAGTACTGCAAAATAAGAGGTTAATTAACATAAAGGAGACAAAGCTCTTGTATTCAAAAAGGCACCTCAGCATAAGATCTCTTTTGGTTCTGAAATTTTGAAGTTGTTTTTTCCGATGTTCTGAAAATACTATAATCTTAAATACATGCCTTTTACTAAGAAAGGCCTCAAAAACTGCATTGAAGTCCTCTTTTTCCTGTGCAGGATTCCCCAAGATACTCCATTCTGCAACTCCTTTTATCATAAGAGATTACCCCTCCCAGCAAGACACTGTGTCTACAGACATATAATCCATAAATCAAAAAATGGCAAAAGGGTTCATCACCCCTTTCCTACAGCCATCTCTGTCCAGGCCACTGCTTACTTTATGCGCACCCAGAAGCAGTCCTGTCAGTGGTTTCTGGCTGTGAATGTCTAAGGTAGAATGGCAAAGCTCAGTCAGGACTTCCTTTCCTCTGGATGTAGCAGTGAAACAAAGACTGCTATATTTCCCATGCTGAAATTGCCTCCTTCTGGTCAACCAGTCACAAGTACCTTAGCACTGCAAATAGTTAATGTATTTAGAACGTCAGCATGCAACATACATGGCCCACCACACTTCCTTATTAGTCATATTACTCGAGATAATCTTCTTAGTTGTTTAGGTAAAATTTTCCAATTGTTAACGGTTTCCTCATCAGAATTTTTGTTCCTAGAGGGCAACAATAGATCAGAACTTCTGTTACTTTGGGACTCGCCATTAACTTTGGCACATTGTTGGATGTTTTTATTTATTATTTTCAGGCAATGTTCACAAGCTTTAGAATGTTCTTTCTTTTTTCAGGTACATTACACTGAAAAAATTCATTATCACAATTTCCAGGGAATATACAATGTGAATTATAATCACTTCAACATCTTTCATTTAGCACACCCTGTTGAAATACTCCGGTACTAAAATGTCAATAATAAAGTTAATAACAAAGCTGTATCATGCCTTTCTCCTACATGTCAATTCATATTCTGTGGGCAGTTTCCTAAAGTACCTGAGAGATTTGGGAACATTTAAAGGTCAATGCAGCCCATAATTCTATAATTTGAAAAATAGCATTTATATTTGCTAAATTTCACTGCCCTTACTCCTTTCACTGTGGCACTTGAAACTGCCAGTCTGCAGTATACTTATACACGTGTCCTGTAACAGCACGTGGCAATTAGTCCTTATGCAAGAGGACAAAGAAGCAGTTTGTATCAGATCCATAGAAAACAGAACTTGTTTTCATCTCTTTTTGCAGGAAATGCCTAAATACTGCTGTGGATCCAAGCCTAAGAAATCCAACTAAAAGCACCCAGGAAGACACTGGCCATGCAGAGAGCAGGGCCTGACTCTCCCACACACTACCTTGGTATTTCAAATACATATTTCTTCCCTACAGTAGAATCAATACTAAATCACACACCTCCTGTGAGACTCACACTACCTCAGTTAACTGAGGCACAGACCAGCAATAAAACAAAATGCCTGGATCAATTTGATCAGGCCCATAAGAGACGCCACTTTTGAGATCGGGGAAGACATGGCATCCAATCATGAACCTGAGTCAAATCTTACAGACTCCTCTTTAAATTCCTAGTCTACACAATCATACCCTTAGCCAAAAACAGCAACACTGGAGTAAAAAGTTATGTTATTTGAATTTTTTTCTAATACAATAATTTTTAAGGTAGATTTATTAAAGAAACACACAGATTCTGTCTAGCTTTGCTTTATAAGCATTACATCGTGAGATATTAAGCATGGGTCCATCTGTGTTGTTAGGAATTTAAGTGTGCTCAACACTGAGAAACCATTGGCATTTAACAGTTCTGCCTTTAAAATCATCATAATTTGAATTCAGAGCTCTGTGAAAAAGCTAAAAAAAGAAATTAAGAGCTGGAAAATGACTTTTCTTTCCAGACTGTTCGGAATTCTGTACATTCATTGTACATTTGAAGGCAATGTGACTGGTTAAACTGGCAACTTTCCCATCCATAACATCTTAGAGATGCTTATAGCACATGATATTTTAATTGCCTGATGACAAAATTATTTGCAAAGATATCAGATTCACAATGTATTTGCTTCATATTTTCAACAAAAACTATGAAGTCTGAACAACACTCAGGCCTGGGTACAAGACCGAAAAAACAACGTGAACATCGCAGAAAGGTGTCTGTAAACCGTCACCATTAAGATCTCTGGGAACATATATGCATAAGCCTAGGTATTGCTAGGGATTCAAATTAGCCTGTAGCTACTCAGGTGCTACGGACAGGCATCATGGTTGAAATCCTCAGTCCCTCCTTAGAGTTTTTAAGGAGTTTTAGACTTCTTGAACAGTTTGACATGCAAAGATTAATTTCATGAGCAAGTGTAACTTTTTGCTTTATTTTTTGCAAAGCACACGTAAGTATGCATGGCAGGTAATAAAATGGAAAGGTACAAGGTAATACAATACATCTCAGAGTCCTGTTAATAGGGCTTGTTGATTTACAAATTCAGGTCTTGCTGAGGTATTCAAAGACAAATCTTCAAGGTACAAATATGATTTCTACGAACTGAAGACGTAACCTGTAACGAACCTATAGTAATTATTCACATTAAGGGAAAAACATGGGCACCTCTCCTAAACTGGGATTCTACTGGAATTTTCTTGTAAAAAAGGATTTACACTGGGATTCCTTACCATATTTAGAGATCACGTTCAGCTAATGGCAGCCAGCCCTTATCTGTACCCAGTGTAGTATCTGTAGACACCTATCTGCAGTAGGTGTCACTACAATTTATCCGCTATGGGACATCCTCTGACTCCGAGTCTGTGGCCTCATTTACTGGCTCAGCAATGCCTGTGACAAAACATGCACGTACATTCTCCACTTTATGTCACATCCTTACAAGAAGCGAAGGCAGCCAGACACCCTGAAATATGGAATGTGCATTAGCAAGCAAGGTCCATAAAATTTCAAAGCCTGAGATCTCTTCACAGCCTGACAGATTTTCCCATATAGCTTTCCACGTTCCTAGTGTAACTCAATACAGGCAGTGCAGACTGAATGATAAACAGAGACTCCTTCAGGAAGCCTTGGGAAAGCAGAGCCTCAAAAATATTATACTTTCCTCTCACCATTCCACAGGTGACTGTTAAGGCTGCATTTCCCATTTTATTTTAGCTCAAGAGGCAGAAAAAATGAGAACGGAACAGAAAAAATAACTAAAAATGTCTGTTAATGAGCTACCACTACCGTTGAACGCTATCTCTTATGGAAAATAAAAATACTTTGCTACATTCCAATCCCAGGAAAAAAAAAAAGAAAAAAAAAAGAAGAAAAAAAGAGAAGCCACATTTCAGGATATATACGATTCAATATTGCTTTTGCAATAGGTGCAGCAGTAAATTTTATTGCAAAACTGTGTCAGTAATGCCTGCAGACCATGAGAAGCATGAAGGCACATCTACTGCTTGATTCACTTCTATTTCTCTTGTTTACCAGTTGTGTGCTTGCCAGCTTCAGCTTAAACAAATATCCATCATCCCCAGACCTCAGCCACAACTTGTGTTGTGCATACAACACAAGTGAGCACTTGGCAAACGAGTCGGTGCTGCCAGTGACTTGGAGCTATTGCTCTTTTCAGCTACTGTTGGGACGTCTTGACCTTACTCCTTGCTTACAGCTGTGTATCCTACCTAGCATAGGAGCTGTTATGGCAACAGTGTGACAGCAACCTTTTGGTTTGTCTGGGCTGCACTGGGTGAAGCGGAATTGTCTTGGGCCATGTATATGGATGCTCCAAAAGTAATGCCTCCTACTTATTTTCATGGAAGCTACAACATATACAAAGAGCACAATAACATTATTTGATAGAGCACACTCTCAGATACAAAACAGTATTTTCCAACATAGTCACCACCACTAGATGTTCATTTTTGCCAAGCTCCTAAAAATCTGCAGCAGTAGAGGAGCAGTTCCACAGCTAGTATGACAGCACTATTGCTGAGATGCACTCCCCCTCACCTCACTGTGCTCACATCCATTGTTTGGTCTCCATAAACATTCAGCAAGCAGTGATGAACGTCAATGAGTCCCATTGTTTCTGCACTGAGGATTTCAATCTTTGCTTCTCCTCACTTTCACGTCAGACGCCATTTTGTCAGACTGCCCCTCTGCTGCCATCTGTTGCACAGCAACAAAATGTAATGGAATATTGGTGGAAAGGTTCAACCTCTACTGCCATACCACCAACATACACTGTGGGCAAACATCATAAAATAGGAGGCATTACTTTCGGAGCAGCCCCTATAAAATGTTTGATATAGTTAATGTATATAATAATGAAAGTTTTTTTAAAATATTTTTTACTAAAACATAAAAAAAGAAACAAAAACAAAACCATAAAGTTAGTGGGATATGTGACCTGGTTTTTGTGAACCTAGCACACCAGTCTGGTTTGATGGGAGTGGCTGCAATTCTCCCTGAGTTTTCAAGGTGTTCATCAGAGATTTTTGACAAAATTTTACTCCTGCTGTGCTTCATCCTCAAAAAAGTTGTTCACAAAGGTACGTACAGCCAAAAGTAGTGACATGAATAAGGCATGATTGTGAAGCGAGGGATATTTTTCTCTGGTAAGAGAGAGCTTACAGAAGCCTGGTAAAGAGATGTGATCAGATTTTGGATTGCAACTTCAAACATTCCATTTGAAAATTTGCAAATAACGTATTTATGTCAACTGAAAATGGAGTCACAAGTAAGACAAAAAGATTTTTTTTTTCAATCTTTAAACCTCAATTCTCAAATTCCATTATCAAAACAAAAAGTATGGCTGCATATTTTTTCCCGTTCACAGAAAAGCGTTTAGCCAATGTGCTAAAATCCATAAACTTACTTGCCATAACTTGAGCTGGCACTGCACTACACAGTGTGCCCTGGTTTCAGTGCAGATTGGGTTAACAATACACCACTGTTTGGTCATTGCTGAGCAAGCACTGCCTCTGTTCCTTCATCCTTCACGTGGTCATACAATTGAGGTCAAGCTGCTAAATAGCCACCCCAAATTTCTCATCTCTGGTACAAACTCAAATATATCAATACTTTATTTTACCTGGAAAATTATATCTCATACATTTTCACTCATCCTTTCAGAACACAGCTGCTCAGCAGCTTCTCAGTTGCTTACTCACAGTTTGGTTTGTGTAGACAGTAATTGTTTCCTGCATTCATAGCTGCTGATCCTGCATTGTTCTGTCACAGAATGGCAAGACTCAAGGGAAAGAAAGGCACTTCTTGGTTCTTTTCCTCTCTTAGTAACTACACAGATGTGTTGCACTGGACAAGATAGTATAAAATACATGCAATTCATTAGTGAAATGCAAAGAAACAATGGCTACTACTGTACTATTCTTTAGAAGTTCCAAATTCACTATCGCAGCAGCTCATCCAGCATAATCTTACATTTTCACTGTAAGGTACTGCAGTAAAAATAGTATTAAATGCATTTTTTTTTCTTGTGCATATACCTATGCATGGCTCAACACAGAAGATTATCAGTCAGCATCACATAGGCATTATCGTCACAAAAATTATTTTCATCATATTTAGGAGAGATGTCACCACTCAACACTGGTCTTTGAGAAATCTTTAAGGTAATAAAAATAAATAGTACCATAGACTGGCCAAAGAATGTTACAGCTGTAAATGATATATAGGTTGTTGCATACATAATTCTATAAGAAGTTCATTTAAGTACATTCAAGTACTGCCGTTCTTATCAATAACGTTACACTAATACATGACAGAAACTGAATTTATCACTGACGTTTATGTACCTAGAGTAAGTTCAGCTGTTTTTATGGTTGAGACCTACACTTGGAATAACAATACATTTTTGGAATCCAGCCTGAAACCTCAAAACTTTTCCTAAATGAAACTATGCTAATAAAAATCTCAAAGTCATCAGCACAGAAGTTGCACATACTCGTGGCTGGAGGAAAAAGAAAAAATATAATGAGGATAACTGGAGGGAGAATTAATTCACTAGACACACTAGAAATGCGGTAACCATCTTGATCTTCAAATTAGATATTTCTTTTCTGTCTCACTGAAGAATTATAATCATTCTTATGTAACTAAAGCAAAATAGAAAGAGACAGCAATATTTGAAGTAGTCCAGTACCTGAATTTTTCTTTTAATTCACAAGAGCCAAGAAAATACCTCATGTAGCATTCAGATTTAAAAGTCATCAGTGGTCACGGAGGCCAACCAAACCACCACCTGCACACAATCTCCACCAGTGGCTGACAGCAAACTGCAGCACAGGTGATGTCACCACGTGGAGCCTGGACTGCTAAACAAGGTCAACTGAGCTGCATTATTCTGAAGGAGAAGGATAAAACAGAAAGGACACCCAAGGCTGAGAGGAAGCTTTTGGATCTGAACAGCACCATGCTCCTTTTTTGTTTGCAAACATAAAGAATTTGACATCATCTGTCCTCTTCTCAGCAGAAATACAAGCAATCACCAAAGCAAGCAGTGAAGCACAGAAGTGCACTATGTGCACAACAAAGAACAGATAAACTAATACAGACTGGAACAAACAGGTATTTCCTGAACTTCTTTGGGGAAAAAAAAAAAAAAAAAGATTTGAGTAATGAGAAAAAAAAACACATATATATAGCACCAAAAATTCCACAGTCTCTCCAAGTGCCTCCTAAAATCCTAAAATTTCAAGCTCTATCTTGCACTTTTTCATAGTTTTTGATCCACTTCTCCATAAGACTTAGCAACAAGCCTAACTGAGATCAACAGTCATTTTTCCCTTCTCCTGTTTTTCCAGATGCGTAGCATTTTCCATTGTACCCACGCAAGCAATTTATTTTTTAAATAAAACGGTTAATGAACACTCTTCTCAAAGGGACACTACACAGCATAGTGTTCCTTATGGCCTCAGTGAAGAAGCAGAGATGGACGCATCCATTACAAAATGCAATGAGTAAGCGAAGGTAACACCTCTTCACTTTACTTGAGCTAAGTCTGTACCAGGCAGGTTTATTGTTTACAAACATATAGTGCCCAGATAACAACTTTTCATTCAATAGATTTGTGCCATAGGAATTGCTTTGCCGTTACTGAAATGGGTACAATCACACTTAAAAGTGTCATAGACTCATATAATCATTAAGGTTGGAAAAGATCTCTAAGATACCTTGTCCAACTGTCCACTCACCACCAGTATCACCCACTAACTATGCCCTTCAGTGCCGCATCTCCACAGTTCTGAACATCTCCAGGGACGATCACTCCACCACCTCCCTGGACAGCCTGTTCCACTGCCCGACCTCTCTTTCTGAGAATAAATGTTTCCTAATATCCAACCTGAATCTTCCCTGGTGCAATTTGAGACCATTCTGTCTCATCTTATCACTGTTATCTGGGAGAAGAGGCCAACCTTCATCTCTCCACAACTTCCTTTCAGGTCATTGTGGAGGGCAATAAGATCTTCCCTGAGCCTCCTCTTCTCCAGACTGGACAATCCCTGTTCCTTCAGCCAATCCACATAAGCAATTTTCTTTCAAAGCAATTTATGTCTCATCTTAGCCTTCATCTGCTATGTGCAAACTGAACCTCTTTAGATCCGCTGAAAATCAGCCTGTGTACCTGAATTATAAAACTAGCAATATTTGAACATCTGGATGCCGGAGGCTTGCTCAAGCTCATGTCTGAAGTCAGTTAAATGATTTGAGTAGAATTCTTAACTTCACATGAGGACGTTGCCTGATTTTGGATCAGGTGCTCAGCAAAGGACAAATTGTATTATCTAGGGCTCTGATGAAGCAGACTTTAAAACAGAGGGCTTTTGAAAGTAACCAAACTTCCTGCACCACTACTATTGCTGGTGCCTCTTCCTGTTGGTTGCTAATGGTAATTATACATGACACAGAGAACAGTGATGGGAAAAGACTGTACTCACTTGAGGCAACAAACAGTGAATCCTGTCGCATGGATTTTGAGAATTTCTCTGCACTGAAATGTAAATGTACACATGCAGTCTAAACAGAAGTATCGAGGCTTTTTCCTTTATTCAAGTACAGTTGGCAGTGGATCCCTACTCATGGTCAGTTGCCTGGCAACAAAACAAGTTTCTCTGGCTACAGAATAAATATTCCACATCAGAAATATTTGAGAAAACACTGTTTTTCCTAACTACATTCCATAGTACTTGGGCCACAGGGTTTCCCAGAATAGTATAAAATGTTAACAGGGTTAACACAAAGGACAACCTCCAATTAGATTACTGCTCTGAGAGAGAAAGATATGTCCCCACACACAGCACTCTTCGTATACTTAAAACAGTATGTTAAATCTATTGCATGGTCTAGAGCTCATGTAAGTACTTTAACTGCCTAGGAACAAATTAGCTAACTGGATCCTGCACCCTTTTCAGTCTAGGCGTGGTGGGGGACATTTTGCAGCAATTGAAAATCTGGAAGTCGCTATATTTGGTCTGAGATGCATGCCAAAGAAAGCGTGTCTAAAGAAAGAACCAGAGAGTGCAGACAAAATCAGATATCTCACCAACTACCAGAGCCACAGAGCTATGCTACTGGAAGTACCTGCTCCAGGTTCAGCATAGAACACATTAAAGTCATATGCATTCAGGCAGCTCATAACTGGGACAGATATTTTTTCTTCATCCTTTCAGCACAGCACTGCTGTGTTGAGTTCACAGACAGGAGATACTGGTTCTTCCTACCCTCTAGAAGCACTTGTCCCATTGTCTAATTCTAAATAATATGGCCAAATTCATATTTTCCAAATGCAAAGACCAGTAGAGTAGAATACTCCAGAATCAGCTCACTAGTCCAGTTAGCTTCACACCATGTCCCATCATGACCTCATCAAAGTGAGATTATCAGTCTCATGAGTTTCAATTAAAAACACTGATGAAGAGCTCTAAAGCTAATAATTCTCCAAGGGGAGCGGCCAGAGTCTGTGGAAAATGGTGTCTTATGACAAGCTGGTTGTAGATTCAAACTAGCCTTTAAATATGGAACTTAGGCTCATCTGGATCTTTCCTACTAAGGGATTTAGACACGTACCCCAGATACTAAGTCTAATTATCTCAGGCCAACATACAAAGCTAAAAAACCTCTCAAGTTTACCTATATTCTAGAATTTTATCTACTTTACACAATTCTCCCTTATTTTTATTCTTTTGCATAATCTCAGAGCAGTTGCATTTCAGTGTGGGAAGCTAGTCATCTATCATGCACAAGCATGAACAAAATCCAGAAACTAAGCAGTGAAAGATTTACCAATCCATTCTTCTCCTTTGAATAGCTTAGTCCAGTGGACATAATAAACATCATCTTAGAAAGAAGCAGCTATTGATTTCTTATGTGGCACAGGGGAAGGAAAACATTTTTCCCTCCTTTTTGTAATATTTATTTACAAAGTAGACTGCCTTTTTCCAAAGGACTCCTGCTACATTCAGCAGATAGGATGGACAGCGCTTACTTAATGAGCTCTCATGTTTTCTTCATCATCAATGCTTGTTCCTCTGTGCAAGAATAATTTCCTCTTAAGCATCCTTCAACATTTATAAGTTTCGTAGATGCTGATTGAAGAAACCAAAGTAAAAAAGAATTACTCAATTTGCATCTGCAAATGCAAAGACCAGTAGGGTAGAACACTCCAGAATCAGACCACTGGTCCAGTTAACTCTGTATCATGTCCCATCATGACCAGCAGGAGATATTTAAAAAGAGATTAAGAATAGGACAGTATCTCACTTCAGATTCTCAGAATTTAAATTCTGAGTGTACCAATTTACTTGTTAAACTGGTGTCTGTTTACTTGTTAAACTGAATTAATCTGCAGTAGCTATTTCTCAGCACATAAGTACCTTATACCTAGATCTCCAGGTAAGCAGACAACAAGCAAAAGAAAACATCTCTAGGGTTTTTTCACTCAGAACTCAACAGTAGGCAAAGAAAGAACTAATATTCTCATGACTCCCCTCAAAACATTAGTTTTCTTAAAGCTATCTCTCTCCATCTTTCTAGTACATTCAGTGCATCGCTGCCACAAGCTTCAATCACTGAGCACTACAGCCAGTGCAATAAATAAGCAAAAGAACCTGTGGGAAAAGTGTAGTTTACGACTGTAAACCCAGGGGGCAGAACAACAATTACACATAACGCCTTAATTCTATCACTGTCTTAATCTCAGTATTTAACTTTGTTGCATCCTGTTAATGGAACTTGGTAGATGCCCAGCAGACAGGACTACCCCGATACTTTCGTTTCAGCAGCAACACCAGAGCACGCACATCCAGAGCACTTTATGCTGAAGGATCACTGGTAGATGTGACAGAGGAATTTTTGACAGTGATATTCACAGAAATTTTCTGATAACCAAAATAATATGAAACTCGTATCCGAGGAATAATATCAATATTACAAAGGGAGATTGGTCGAGCAGACATTTTATCCTGTTCTTATTCCATTGGCAGTTCTCTAGACCTCTTTTTCCAGGTCAAATCACTTGGCTTGGTAAGCTTTAGCCTCCCAGGCCCAGCCTTATCATTTATTTCAGCCTGCAATTCTGTCCTGTGTGCTAGCCCAAACTCTCCCATCTGTCTGCTACCTCAGTCTGGTGCTCAGCCAATCCTTCACCTGCTTTTACAAGGGTTTTGCTTTCAGCCCCTCTATGCAGCCTCAGTGCCCACCTCCTCACTAGCTGTTCCCATTTCAGCATAAATTCCCACTTATTTCCAGCTCTATTTGACATGCTGTCACTCCTTATCAGGTCTGTACAGCTTCCTCCAGTTCCTTCCAAGCAGTTTAATGCTTCTGTCCCAGTCCCTCTGCCTGAACAGGCCTTGTTTCTCACCCATCAAATGGCTCTTGTTTCACCCTTCATCCTGCATAGTGCAGTCTAGCTCACCTTCCATCAAATATTCACAGCCCGCTTTCCTCCTTTGCCTAAAATATCATTATAGTTGTGGGGTTTTACCCAGACAATTTCCTTATCCTTGTTTCCCCAGATGAGATCTGGTCTTGTCCTCCTTGAATTTCAAGCACATATTCTGGTAATTTCCTTTATGTGACAAAGAGCTATATATCCCTGACAGGGAAAAAAAGCAGTCCAGACCAGTATTGCATTCCAGAATGGGACAACTACATCTTGTCAGAGAAAATATTGCCAGTATTTTTTTTTTTAGCAGGGGTAAAACAATGTATTTTTTCTTTAGCCTTGTTCTTGGAAGGTACTAAACCATTCTGGCTGAAACTTTCTGAAGGGTATTCAGCCCAAGGCAGAAATACAACATGGAAAGTTTTAGCTTGAAAAGAGATTTTGACAAAGTTGTGAACAGCTGAAAATAGGGCTTTAGGACTGGAAGCGCCTGGAAGCCTTGGTATTAGATACTTTTATTAGCACCACCTGCAATGAGGTGCCAAGCTGGAAGGTCACCCACTTTGGCATTAATCAAGCATAAAACAATCACATTTTATGACTATACTGCGGGCTTCTGCTAAAATAATAGAAGTGAGCCTGCTACTGTTTAATTGTCCTACAATCTGATGCCTTGTTCAATCTAGAGAGACTCTAACTGTATTCTACTGTTTCCTAGAGCTGTGCCATAGAACATAAACAAGGGCATCAGCACTGGTTACAAGATTTCCCCCCAAAACCAGTTTGTGATGTGGCAGCTCATTGTAGGTGGTTAGCCAACAAAGCTATCAGGCCTCCATCTGTCCAGATTCCTTCTGCAAGAGCCAACCTAATCGTATCCCTTTCCTGGGTCTCCACCTTCTCCACTCTGAAGCCTGCAGTAATGGACCTACCTAAAGTAATTAGACCACCTGTTGCATCGCCAGATCTATTTAAGGGACTCTTACTGGAGTTTGGTTTACACGGTTTGACAGTAATTGTTTAAGTGGATGCCATTGTAATGACACTGCAAAATAAAATTATAGACCTCATTTAATCAATAAATATGATTACGTACTCATCAGACTATGAGCTTATCAGTAATTAGTTCTCCATACCATAATGCAGTCCATAATGCCAACTTTGTGCACATTACAGAATATCAAACAGAAATTACATTAGCAGATGACAGGATATTTACAATCAGTTGAGCTTTTACGGGTCAGAAAGATTCTGAGTCCTGGTGAAAAAGAAATATCACAAAGTATCAATTGTGGAACTTCAAAATGGCTATTTGGTTTGGGAGCAAATTTAGATATGTGGTACCACTGGTACGAGGAAAATGGCTTTTTATTTTTACACAGTCCTAATATTCAGCCATGCAAATAGAATTTTGCTACTTCATTTACTGAAGTAGCTTAATGCCAATCATTTTTTCTACAAGAACTATACAACTTTGAGGAGCATAGCAATGTGGGAAGGGCTGTTATCGTAAAATATTAACGTTCCCATATAAAAATACATGCAGATAGATGCCGGTACTCATACCCACAGAAAGTTCATAAATGCTCTACAGTGTTTAAAACTGACCCTATTATCACCTATAAGACAGACTTAGATTGATCTTAGAGGTAGAAATTCAGGTACCAGAAGTCATGATAATCTGCATTAACAAAAGAAAGATAATTACTACTTACATACTAACTCCCACTTTTGTTCAAACCACTGGCTTCAGTCAAAATGAAGCAGAATCCTATAAAGTATGAAACAGTTACAGTACTGCAGTAACAGTTCTGCATCCATATGTCATACGCTTCAATGATTACAGGGTTCTTTTTTTTTTATATACATATACATAAATATTTTTGTATGTATACATTACTAGATTAGCAAAAACAAACTCAAGATATTATTTCACATGCAAGTTTTTTTGAGTAACAGTGGAATACTGAACAGAGGGGTTTTTTAATTGTATTACAGGTAGCATGTAAGTTTCTGTGATCATGTCTTTTTTTTGTCTTGCTACAAAAGGCCAACATTAGTTGTTGGTTACAACGGTAACACAGTACCTAATGCAGTATATCATCACAATATTAAGTGATATTTTTTCTATTTCTCTACATATACCTTGGTTTCATGTCTTGAAAGGGGGTTCCATGCTGCAGTCTTCATTCACTCTGTCCGTGGCTCAAAACTGCTCTTAAACACAGACTTATTCTTAAATATTCTAAAACACAAGCAAAACCAGTGGGGCCTAAGAATCTTCATGAATACCTGAAATTAAATCAATTTTTAAAAGACTCTAGAGTGGTTTCCAGTCATGTTCATTGAACTGCCACTGAAATATGGCTTCAGGGTAGATTTTAAATAAAGTACAAGTACTTGATATGAAGGATTTATTCACCAAAATTTTCTTTTGCTGCACTTTCATGTAAAGAGAAACTAACTTGTAAGCGCAGTGACAATCTAGCTTGGACAGATGGTTAAATTAGAGGACACCATAAGTTCTGTCACAAAAACCCTCATCAGCGGAAAGATACAATGGGCTTTCAGACACCAGAAGCAGAACTTCAAAGCATTAAAATTACTTTCAGTGCATATGAATTTCAAAACAACCAAATTAAATCAGTAAAATTTTTATTAAGACAAAATATTTTCTTTATTAATCATATGTGCCTCAAAGCTTTGATGTTCTAGTAAACTCTTCAGGGTTCCAGCCAGTTTTACCTGCGTAGGATGAAGATCAACCCTATGACAAACACTGACCATAACATAATCAGTGCAATTCTTGTATCTTGAGTAAATTAAACAATTTAAAAAGAGAAACACAAACAGAACCAGTGAATTGAGAGGCTGTTCCCCATATCTGGCAACACTGAGTTTTACAACAGCAGTCACCTACAGGATAGATACCTACCACACCTTACATCTACCAGTCAGTAAATTCACCCAGTATTGGCCCACTGTCCCCAACACAACAATAGTAAGCTGCTGAAGGAGATTGGCTATGGCAACTCAAACATTAAGACGTTCTGATGATTCCATCCTGCCATTCATACTAATAGCACCACAGAAATCACTGAAAATCTGGCCATAAGATTATGGTCTATAACAAGACCACAATCTCTGATTTACGTGGAAAATTCAAGATTCTACTCTGTGGGAATAAAGGGATCAAAGATGCAAGTTCCACACTTGTGTCAGCTCCTTATTTCACCAAATGACAAAGACATTAGTCCACGTCTCATTACATTCACATTTTTAAATGATGAATATGACACTTTTAAGTATATTTCAATATAATCAAAATAATGGATTAGAAGACTTGCTTTTAAAAGCACTATGAATTTCTCAGCAAGTTTCATTTTCTTCACAAGGATGTACAACAGCTAAGAATAGCGGTGTTTAACTGACATAAGATGGATCACTGTGCCTATTTTTCCAGTTACTTATTATCATAGGTATGCTTGCACAGCAAATAGACATCTCACTTTCCCTTTGTGGTCTGCTGGTACTGGGGAACAAAAAAATAAATATAAGAATCATCACTAAAATTAGGACCCACGGAGACAGACAAGAGGGTTAGTTACATCTACATTTAATTTATTTACTAGCTAGATTTCAAGTCAATGACATGCATCTTCAGACACTGCAAACAGTTTTGTAGATTGGTCAACCTACCACAAATAAAGCCTGAGACTGAAATCAATCGGCCTGACATTTGTTCCGTTCCACTGTAAGAACAAATACCATATCTCACGTCTGAATATTGGGAGGCTTCAAATGACAAAGTGATAAAGGCTGATCAATAGTTACTAATGAACAAGCCTGTAAGAGTCATGAATGTGCCAAAAACTTCTCATGGAAATGCTTTGGGCTTTTACCTAGGCTGTTCTGATATTATGTGAGCTACTAAGAGTTTTGAAGACATTTCTCAGAGCGGCAGCCTTCATTTCTGCATGGCATAAAGAATACCAGATTTGGCTGGGCCAAAAAAAACACATTTCAACTTTCTTTCTCAGGCAAAGCAATACAATTTTCCTACTTTTCCTAGAGGAAAACCAAGTTTTTAAAAGCTGATGTTAAATTGTGTTGCACACACAGCAACATTTTTTGCAGTTTTACTCAGTGTAGCATCCATCTGAAAGCAGGCAGGTTGCTTGAAGCCCCGTCTCACTTTGCAAGATGCAATAAGCAAAAAATCTTAAGTCACTCCTGCCTTGGGTGAGTAGTCAAAGCTTTCCATGTCCTGGTACCTCCTTACTAAAGGCTAGAAGAGAAATTACTTTGCAAGGCCTCTAAGCACTATCGTATGCTCCCATGCCCAGTACTGCTGAAGCAGAGCTGGAGTCTGTCAGACAAACTGTAACGCACAGATCTGTTTTTCATGGAACAGACTATCCCAGTGGTGTTCAACCACTACTGTTCCTCAGATATACCACCTGACAAGAATGGCGATCATTGGGTTATAACCAGCTTCTGATCTGACTGACAGGGAGAAACCACAGGAGGAATTTAGCAGCAAGTCAATCATGTAAAAATCCACTTTGCAAATCTGCAGCATTAGATGTGGATCCTGAGCCGGGTTAGTAATCTCCATTATGGTCATTCAGGCACAGTCAGTTGTTGCATCCAGGCAGGGTATGCAGCTGACATCCTAACGTGTAGACCAGCAGCTTGTCCAACAGGCAATGGGCCATCACATTTCACGTAGCAAGACTGGGCCACTGTCAGCCTTGGATGCCCAACAATAGGATTCCTTCCAGCTTGTCCAGATCATTTAACTGGCAAACGTCCACAATCCTGTTCCCAACAACAAATTCTTGCTTTAGTCTGATAGGAAGTCGCTTGACTCAATCAGCTGTTGTGGTTTCTATTCCCTCTCTGTCAGCATGAGGCCTTCTGAAGGATCTTCACTGAGTTGCAGTCTCAACTGGTTATTCCTCTCTCCACAGAGGCCAAGGTAAAATCTGCTCTAGGTCCATTTACCTTGTCCAACTGTCCTCGTTGTCAGTTGAAATCTGAAGAAGCCTTTTGAGGTCTCTTAGAGCTCTTTTTTCCTGTCAGGAAACCTTCGAGACAGTTTGTAATCTATGTAAGCACTAAGACAAGACCATAAAATGAATCGTATTAATATAATTACAACCAGTAAAATCATCAAAAGGGCTGATTCCATATTTAAGCTAGAATAATAAGGTAATGCCAAAAAAATACTCTGGGAGATCTAATTATATAATGCAGCATTCAATTCTGCACGGCCAGCCCAGCAATTCCTGTAACATTCCAATCAAAGTGATCTCACTAGCATGTGAGAGAAGAGCCCAGCTGACAGATTTGGGACATGTAACGTACCATTTAGTCAAGAGGCCCCATGTGCTATTCATGAAGAATTAACAACTCTTATATTGACAATGACAGCATTGTCAGAAGACCTTTGGAAGGGGAAAAAAAACTCCATAAACTCCGTCTCTGTGAAGTTGGACTTTTTTTTTTTGCCCCTTTTTTCCAATGCTGATGTAATCTCCAAACATCTCCAGCAGCAGCTGCTCAGCGAAACCAGGCACCTTCTCCCTAGTCCCTTTCAGCAGCACACGCAGCACTTTCCAGCTCCCTCCAGACAATCGGGGCCTTTCTTTCACCAATTAGCTATCACTTCAAGAGCCCTGCGCTGTCCAACGAGCTCTTAAGAATGGTCTTTGCAGGAAACAACACTGGAGGGGCTTTTTATCTCCTAGACAAATTAAAAGGGGAAGAAGGGAGGGAGGGGAAAAAAAAAAAAAAGCACAACAAATCAGAACACAGAAGCTGTCCACAATGCATTGCTCAATTAGTACATTGACAAATGCTGAAATGTCCTCAAGAGCCAACGCTAGAGCAAGGCACACAGAAAACGCTCTTGCTTTTGGGGGGAGATAGTTTGTTTAGTTGAATATGTTAAACAGGTTTCATAGAAAGGAGGGCTCTTGTTACAGCAAGTCTCTGAGTTACGTGAACTAAAAGGGAAAAAAAAACTCCTGGAAGATTATGTTCTATTTCCTTATTTGGCTCTCTAAATGTAAAGCAGCATTATTTGAAGTAGACATTATAGGAAAGAACTTGGTTTAGCTCACCTTAAATACAGAGGATTGATGAAATGAGTAATTGCTGGGGAACTGCTAAGATCTTTTTGAACTTGCTCAGCTAGCAAGCTCTTTTCCCCAGAAACCATACTTTCCAGCTAGAAGAAATAAAAGCCTGATTCAGAGACTTAAAGCTCTGCAAAATATACATTCTTTTTCCTTTAAAATAACAGAGTAAGTGCAGTGATACCTTGAGGTCCCCTTTAGAACAAGCACAGGCCGTAGGAGGTGGTTCAGAAGGGGAACAAGAACTTATGTACATGTTTAAGTGGTATTTTGTCTGGGCCTGGATTTCAGCAATTGGAATTGGACAAGTAGAGTTGTGAACGTAAAAGCATGAAGGATTAGCAGTAAGAGAAATGGCTTGGATGAGGTCCAAGCAATCGCACAGTGACAGGACTGCTTCACTGAACTTCAAAACTCTGCCTTAAACCAAACCCCATACAAAATATTGTGTATCGGCACTCTCTCAGACGTTACCATTGTCTTGACTGGGGTAACCTCAAGAGATGCAACACATTGTCATCTACAAGAACAACACAAATATATTTGCATTACAAGGAAAAATTTTTAGTCTGTTTCCTTATATTGACTGTGTATCAAGAGCAAACCTCCAGGCTTTGTAAACAGTTAAATGGCACAGCAAAGCAAATACTTGAAGGGATTTCAGGAGTTTGTTCACATTAATGGGTGCTCTCAGCTACCACAGGGGTTTTCTAATGGAGTTGGAAAGTGTCAGAACTGATCAGCTTGCTTAAAAGGAAAAAGTCTGTTGTATTACCTTATGTGCATTTATGAAGGAATGTGAAGCAACTCAAAATTCTTGTGCATAGGAAGGCTCAACCTAGGGATGAATGCACACCATCAGGATTTAGAAGGATTCTTTGTGGAGGAGCACTGAACAACGAGCGTCTTCTTATGCTTACAGACTTCAAAAAATGTCGAGTTTAAAAGGAGTACTCTCTTCAGCTACTTAAGATTTTGCTGAAAAATGCAGCAAGGGGGAGAAAATAAATCTAGGTGAATGATGACACCCTTGTCAGCTGAGTCAGTGAAACAGCGACTGCAGCCAGCAAGGATTCAACCATCTCCTCCATCAATCAGCAGCAGCATGCCAGTCCTGGATCTCACTAATGCCAACCAGGATCAATCAAATAAAACCCCCTGAAATCAGAGGAGAAGCTAAATAATGCTAGATATACCATCTCCGTGGCAAGAAAAATTAGAACATGAGTCAATGTCCTTCCAGAAGACCTGATTGAAGTAAAACCCAAAATGGTCCTCCTGGTATTGTTTTGTGTTATGGGGAAAGGCATGAATAAAGTTTGAAGCACAAAGGACTTGCACTGATGCCTGCTATCCACCCTTTAGATTCCCTCAAACTGGATGCTCTTCTCTGTATTAAGGAAACATAGGGTGCTCATGACTGCAAAGCATGAATATCATATATGGTGCCAGCTCATATAAATGTCATGTATCTAGAAAATGTTTTATTTCCAGGTTGGGATACTCAATGACGGGTATGTACACGTATATATCCGATAATAGGGCCACCTCCCTCTACAGAAGGAAAAAAAAGGAAGAAAGGGACCCAAGAGGTCTATCTGTTTGTCCTAAAGAAGGATCAGCTGTGTCACTTCAGACAACTGTTTCTCTACTTGTTTGTCTTTAAGAGACTCACATCAACACAGATGATGAGAAATCTTCTTCTCATCTGTACAGGATTTAAGCAGGAAAAGCAGTTTGGCAAACAGTTCACTCGCTCTGTCAGCTACAAACTGGCAGCTCCCTCCAGCGCCAAGTGAACAGGTGCCTCCTCCTGGGCTCACAAGTGGTCCCAGCCCTGCCATCCCCGGCATTCCCCAAGAGGTGTCAAAGCCAGGGGATAAACCACACATCCTCATGCCTGGCGCTGGGCTCTGCACAACGCTGGGCACACTCCCACGCCTGCAGCCTGCTCAATGGCAGCTCTGTGGCTCCAGACTGCGGCTGTCAGCTTGGCACTCCTCGTGGGCACCGCGCTCATTCATACAAAGGAAGCGCCAGTTGCTGGAGATGGAAGGAAGGTATTTTGCTGCATACATTTCACGTCTTAGGACAGATTGCTTCACACAGAAAATTAATGTACAGCATAAGCAAGACGATTCTGTGTGCCAGATGAAAAAAACTATGCGAACGTAAGAAGATACAGTTTAATATGCATAGCTCTTCTCCTCTCCTTCGTGAAGTATTTTGAGACTTGCTGAGAAAAAGCACTATGCAGAGCCTACGTATAAATCATTCTGATCTGGATTTTTCCAAATACATATTTTCAAATAACGGGTGTTCCTAATGCACGCTATTATTATGAATGATTAGCATCATTCAACAAAGAACGCATGCTGCATCACCAAAAAGCATCCTCTATGCTCAGATCTTATTTTAGTAAAACCATTTTCCAACTAATCACCCCTCTAGGAAATAAGGGCAAGACAAAACTATATTCCTAGTGTGTGGCTTTTTCTTACTAACATAGGATTTCATCACATAATCAACATTATTACCATCCCCTGCTGTAAATATTAAAATCCTCTAATTTGAAACTATTTGAAACTATTTCCAAGACAAATTCTGCATTTTGTTACTAAATTAACATTATGAAATTAATCACCCTGAAGGCCAACAAGAATGCATAATATCTTTTAAAATATAAAGCAGCAGATTTCATCTCTGCTTTTCCAGCTCCAATTATAAATTAAGCAATCTGCTTCATAAAATATTATTTAATTCTTAAAATTTTAATATATCCTGTGAAACTACTCACAATAAAGTAGACTGTACAATAATCACATCATATCCACTGTTGTCAGTTTGAAATGTTTCCCAAAATATATGTAGTTTTTTAAAAAATAGGATATGTTACTCACTGTGTTTTCCACACGTCAAAAGTCACTATATCTACAGAGGAAAATGGCAAAGATTTGCGAGTGTTGGCTGGTTAATAAGAAGTTCCTAGTTTACTGTTAAAAGAAGAAGAAAGAAACAAGGAACAGAAAAAGAAGAAAGAAAGAGGAAAAAAAAGAGGAAAAGAGGAAAAAAAAGAGGGAAAAAAAGAGGAAAAGAGGGAAAAAAAGAGGAAAAGAGGGAAAAAGAGAGGAAAAGAGGGAAAAAAAGAGGAAAAGAGGGAAAAAAAGAGGAAAAGAGGAAGAAAAGAGGAAAAGAGGAGGAAAAGAGGAAAAGAGGAGGAAAAGAGGAAAAGAGGAGGAAAAGAGGAAAAGAGGAGGAAAAGAGGAAAAGAGGAGGAAAAGAGGAAAAGAGGAGGAAAAGAGGAAAAGAGGAGGAAAAGAGGAAAAGAGGAGGAAAAGAGGAAAAGAGGAGGAAAAGAGGAAAAGAGGAGGAAAAGAGGAAAAGAGGAGGAAAAGAGGAAAAGAGGAAAAGAGGAAAAGAGGAAAAGAGGAAAAGAGGAAAAGAGGAAAAGAGGAAAAGAGGAAAAGAGGAAAAGAGGAAAAGAGGAAAAGAGGAAAAGAAATTTAGGACCAGCACTTACCTCTCAGTCATGTGCCTGCTGCATTAATCAGAGTGAAAAAGGCACCTTGCTCCAGTTTACATACATGAAATCTCCTGAACAAGCATTCTACGTCACAGTGAAAATGAACCACCACTTACAAAGAGCCAATTCTAGGTATTCATAGTGTTAGAGGACAAAATCTGACATTCAATGTCAATTCCTGCTTGAAACACCTTGTGATAATGAGCACATATCAAGATCATTCAGCGTTGCACTGAGTCAACACCTGCCCCACTGGTTTTCTACTGGAAAGTCCCAGCAAACATGACCTTCCCACCACAGTCAGCTCACTACCCTCATTTCCATGATCAAGAAAAACAAGGACAGAAATAAGATATTCCATTTACTACATATTTCCTCCCTTACGAGCAACTTCAGTGTCCATAAAACTGAGTGTTTGTAAAGTAAAACTCTAATTCAGCATCATCCTCAAGGCCTCAGAGTCGCAAGCGAGGTTTAAAATAACAATAAAAATCTGTCTTTACAATGATCGCCTAAAGAGATCCGTATTTTAAAGAAGACTTGATGAGATCTTCCCAGTTAGGGAGCTGTCAATGCATTATCTCCTTCACGTATGGCTGTACACTGCAAAGCTCAGAAGCAGATATTTTAATTCTCTTTAGTTTGTAGAATTTTCTCTCCAGGAGCATAAACAGCACACAATTCAGAAGTAATAAAATAGCATGTGTGCATGCCATGGTATTTAACCGCGTCACCAATTAAAATATCTAAAACAATTACCTCCCGATGAACAAGTATAAAGATACAGAAAACGTTTAGTCATTCATAGGATGAAAGCCTCACATAAATATTTAGAATTTGTATTACAATCATTAAAATAGCTTATTATCAATCAGTTATATCAATTTTCTTCTTCATTTGCAAGAGAACCCACACAACTTGCTGTCTTCATACTTGTATAGTTGGGCAATTTTATTGCTCGGAAAGATCCTTCTGACTTCTTCCTGTGAAATTAAGGAATTTTCACTGAATGTAATTGCATGGAATGAATCTAGACCTAAACCATCCCTTCTCAGTTCTCCTTCCGCTGATTTTTTTCATTGAATTCATGGTATTGCAGCAATCCATTAGAGAATTTGTTCCCACTCTGGAGAGGGATTTGACTAGATACCTTTTGAGGTCCCTCCCAATCCCTGACATATTGTGATTCTGTACAATTTAACTACTTTTATTTTTAATATTTTTGACTAAAATATTTCAACTGAACTGACAGCTTTTCAAAAGCAGAAAGTCTGGTAAAACACACTTCAGCTTTGATGAAGTATTTGTCAGGAGCTTTCTTTCAGGTTCATGAAATTTAAGATCAGAAGAAAGCAGAAAGACAGATCAAGCTTTTGTAAGTAGACAGCCAGATCAGTCATACATAAAATCACTATTTTGAGTCTCTTGATTAGTGCCATGGACACCTCCCCTTATTTTATTCCCAAGTCTCTTGTGGCTTAAAAACTTCTCTTTCTCTTCACTGAGCACAAAACCAGACCAGGACCTTAAGAAATGTCATAGATAGGAAAACCCAGTTCCCTCTCACCTTTAACTACATGTTTTCAGCAAACTGTACACTCACAGAGGGGGCTGCTAAATCCAACATTTCCACATGTTTCACTCTGAGGATGCTCCTCCTGTGCTCCACCAAAAAGAAATCAGATCAAAACCTGGCTCTGATTTACAATTCAATTGGGGTTTTCCAGTCATCATTCATTTTGACAACATAAGACAACATTGATAGAAGCGAAAAATGACACAACTATAATTTCCATCCCAGGTCCACAAACTTAGCCTACATGTTTTAGAAACATACAAGTTTCTAAAACCCACCACATACAGAACATGCTTTGACAAACTACAGATCATGGGAGGGATATGAAGATATTATCACAATGCTCATGAAATGCAATTATTGAAAAGTCTCTATCCTTTACAAGTGACAGAAGTCAAATATTTTGCATATTGGAACTGGGCTGATACAGCTCCAAATCTTACTTTATGCTTTAAAAAAAATCAAAGTACATTATTTGAAAGGAGAAGTTAAAATATTTCTTACACAGCTTTACTTGGAAATTACCAGAGCCTTGGAAACTTTAAAGACATAACCAAAAATATGGCTGCATTCAAGTAGGTCCATATTAAACACATGTTGAACTTTATAAAAACTTTCCATGATTGTTTAAAGTCCTGTGAGCAATAGAAAATTATCAGACCTACCATCATCACACTAAATCAAAAAATGGCAGGGGACTGCATAGCCTGAGCTTTACGTTTTGGCTTTCTCTCCTTAAACGTTTGCTTTCTTAAATCACATTTTGATAGCTACAAAATACTGAACTCACAATAAACACTCACTGATCTAACTGATCTTGGAAGTTTCTATATTCTCATCTGAACTTTACATCCAGATGCTTTGTGGCCAGACACAAGTTGGGCATTCAGCAAACTGTATTATGTTTTGTACAAATTTTTCAGTCCACTAACAGGTTGTCCTGCTTATTTTAAAGTCTCTTTGCACATATAAAGAAGGGGAGCTAGGGCAAAGAAGGAAAGAAAGGAGTCCATTTGAAAAAATTACACTGCTAGATTACAAGAGTTGAAAGCTGGTATGTAACTTTGCTCCGGGTGATCAAACTGCTAATCAGGAATGCTGTCGGGAACAGAATGGAATTCCAAATAAATTAGCCATGTCCAAGAAGCCAATACAACACAGGATTAAGGCTCACAAAGAAAACAAATTTATTCAGCCTACTTTATCAGAATTCTTAATAACGTGTACAAGTTTTTCTCATCGCAGACTGAGTTCTTCCAGTGGAACAGTGTGAAGAAGGAAAAATGAGTCACACTTCATAAATCATCTCCTAGTTCTACGGACACCTAAAAATGCTCTATAGAGAAAGACACACAATACTATTACATATTAATTCATATGCACATCGGAGTTACAGTAGAAATGGGCAGTTTTGTTTCTTCAAATTTATTTCCAAAGAACTTGATCAAAGAAAAGGCGCTGCACAATTCTTTGCAAACATAAAAAGCTGAAGAAAAAGGTTAGAACAGCATTGATCTTCACACCAAGATTATCATTTTGTAGCATATAAATCACAGAATTAAATAATCAACTATTAAAATAAATCCCCTTCCAAATGACCATGTCAAGTCTCACATTTATTACTAAGTAAGAAAGAAAATCTCTAATGTTCACATACACTGTGACTGAGGCACTGTCTGCAACTCCAATGCATATTCTATTTTTGCCTCTGACAGCATCCCAGGAAAACTTTTCAGAACAGTTTACGCCAAAATTACAGGAACATTAACACACGTGCTTAAATTTTTGCATTTTCTTGAATTAGGGTTTTAATCTTTATCAGGCTGTTTTTCCACAACTACGAAACACGTATGATTGTACAGTCAACTGAAGTTGGAACTAGTGCTTCTAAAGTATTTTTATTTTGAAAAAAATAGTTAAAAATTCAAGTACTAAACACTATACTTATTGACTGAAAAATAAGAAATTGGATATAGCAGTGCTAGCATTTGTGCAACTTTGCCACATTACCTCGAGAATCCATGTGCGAGTATGCATGCATTTTTTACAATAGAAGCTACCAAGCAAACCATAAGCTGAGAGCAAGTGTTAAGGAATCATGTGTCCTGTAGTTCTCAGGTATGGCATTGCCCTACTTTCCAGTTGACCAATTGGCACCAGCAACTCGGTATACAAGGTTAATGTGTAAAGCACTTTCTAGAGAGGTTTTTCTCCCAGATAATGGAGTCTCCCCCATAATACGCCATTTGTGTCCCTTTCCCAAAATAAATTGTCATCTACTCACAGAATCATCAAATTTGGAAAAGATCAGTAGGACCATCTGGTCTGACTATTACCCTATCCAGTGTCTTATTCAAGAGCAAAAGCAAATATTTCTATCAACCATGACTTAAGATTTTCTGTCAGGTGCATTTTTCCTTCCTGTAAGAAGATATTTGCACAACCATAGAAAGAAAAGCATATCTCTCTAAATCATCATCTCTGGAAGCGCTTCACCAGAGAGTGAGAGTCAACCTATGCAAATTTTGGTGCATCATTGATACTTGTAACTCTCTTTACAGCCCAGACTCTCAGTCAGGGGCACGTAAATATCCATTTACTCTGACTGAAATATTTTAGGTGTAATACAAAATATTTTCTCAGAAAAAATAAACCAAAACAGCATCAAATACAACCAAAGCTTTTCATAAAACCCAAGGAAAAGCATAGATTGTAATTTCCAGAAGAGTCTTTTCAGATAGGAAACAGACTTTTATTATTAACCACTTAAAGCAATGTTTCAATTCAGAGGACAGCAGAAAAGACATTTTCCCAGCTTAAATAATTTCTCAGTTTTGGTACAAATTCACAAATGGCTGCAAACGGTTTGAGGCCACAATTGCAGCAAATGAACCAGCGGTCTAAAAAACGTTTCCCTGTTCTACCTTGGTCTGGCAAACAGCGCCATACATACTCCGTATTAATGAGCCATTCATGTGCTCTAGCTAAGCACACGTGCGGGTGCTTGCAGAATTGGGGTGGATTTCTACACTTCCAGAATACAGACGCTGAATTTCTGAGTGAAGAAAGGAGGATGATAGCTGGCAACGAGCAGAGCCGCTCCGCTTGCCCTCTGATGGCTGGTCGTAGGCCAATGAGATGCCCTCCAAGTTAGCACATTAACTATTTGGCTTTATGAAATAATGTCATAAATTATGCTTTGATCGGCAAGTGCACCCCTCTTCTTGCCTACAAACACTACACTCGAATTACATAAGATATTTTTCTTTTAAAAAGCTCAGAATAAAGCAAGTAGGTGAAAGGTAACTGTATCACTTTACAGACACAAGCTACCCTCTGATTACAACTAATTAAGATATTCAGCAGCCTTAAAACAATACCTTTTTTTAAATCAATGAACCCAGACGGCATTCACAGCTTTTTGCGATGACAAATGCCCTTTGAAAGAGTTAATAGGCAAAGGTTTGTACTGGCAATGAATAGGGCTACCTTTAATTGATCCAAGAGCCTTAGAGAGCCGTCTTATAGTGATGTATTTGGGTTGCAAATAGGCCAAAATAAGCATAAAGAAAATCTGTAAGACCATGAGACCTTTCATTTTTCATCGCGGGGAGGAAGGGGGGGTGAAGCACTGGGGAAAATGAGAGAACTATGATGGGGTTATCTTTGTGCTTCAGCACTTAAAATAGATAAAACGAGAGAAATTTTGAGGAAAAGGACAGGAAGTGATCAGGCCATAATTCTCAGAATAAATGTCAGGATGCATGAAAACATACAAAACAAGGATTCTTCAGAAAAAAAAATAAAATTAAAAAAAAGAGGAGATGACCTAATGCTATAAAGAAACATTGATTAAAGAAATACCCTGAGGGAGGAAGATATTCCATCAGCCTTCACAAACACTGCCTGGCCGTGCATTCCCTCCAAACATCTCAAGCGAGGGAAAAAAATGCCTGGAGAAGAGGCAGTCACATGGATCCATTTATAACCTTCCCCCTCCTTCTTTGTTCATCTTTTACATGTTTTTAAGATGTACAGGAAGTTTGCACACAAGTGGCAGCTCACAAAATTAAACAAGATGGGTTAATAGCAAACATTCTCCCCTGACTTGCCATAGGAGAAACAAAAATTCATTTTTATAGGCAAGATAAAGTCCACTCAGTCTTTTTTTTTTTTTTTTTCTTTGCGGGCCTGATTATACATTAATGTTACCTAATAATTATGAAGAGACTCGTCTGTCCATATTTAAACTAGCCTTTCATTATAAACCCAATTTTGGCAGAAGCCCTTCCTCATTTAGCAAAAGCTAAACCAATTTCCCTGAACTTCCACAGGTGCAAACTTTATGCCAAGGTAGAATATTTCTGGAAAGTCTGAGGCAAATCAGACAAGGAAATTCCTAGACTAAAAGGCTTTTTTAAAATGGAATTACAGACTAAGCATATTATCAGCAAATTAGGAAAAAAATTCAAGAAGAATGTTGCTGAGGTCTGAAATTTTCTTAAGTCAAATACTGTAGGAGCTAGAAAAGTGTTGACATTGCTCCTTAAAAACTGAATAACCGACCAATAAAATATCCTGCTCCTGCATATATATTCAAATGCGGATTCACATTAGAAAAGGCAAGTCCTTTTTCAATTTGGACCAGGGAATTGGAAAAACTGTTCTTAGACTCTGCTCATCCTACAGCCACAAACAAGTCCTCCTCCAGCAACAGCCAAGCAGAAAAACACATCAAGTCTACAGTTGCATCCTTCAGCAGAACCTCACTTCAGGGCAAAAACATCATTAGACACACAAGAGAACATCCATACATGGACACTGCCAACAAACCAAGGAAAGAATGTTCTTGAGGAGAACTTCAAAATCAACTGCTTTTTGTCCAGAGGACACAGGTTGGATTTTCTTCTCTCAGGTATGATGAAGAGCCACTGTTTCATAAAATAGAAAACATCACATCACAAAATAGCTATGTCCAGTAGCTTACCATTTGGTCAAAAAAAAAAAAAAAAAAAAAAAGGTGATAAGGTAGAAGGGGACTAAACTTGCTATTACACTTATAGTGGTGGGGGTGAGGGAGTATAAACTGTATTTCCTCCAAAGTTTGTAGTCATCAAAACTGTGAGCAAAGAAAATCCATCAAGATTCACAGGAGACAAGACTTAGAAGTTCAGAAGAAGCATAAGTGGTTGACTGTATGCAATGTTTTACTTCGTCACTTGTGTGAAGAGCCATGTGAGCCAAACTACAAACTCTGCTACAGCACCAGCCTCACGACAACCTCTGGCACCTTGGAGACAGCTAGGGTCACCAAAGGATGGCAGGTAACAGCCTGGGATATGGAAGAAAGAACTGAGAAGAGTATTGTCAGCAAAATGAATCAAAGAAAGGAAGAGTTATGTAAGATACTCGCCTAGGCTTGTCAAGATGTTGTGTTTCTCTACTTGCCATCCCACCAAACTGACTCTGATCACGAGAACACTTTCAACTGTAAAGCTTCCCCCAACAAACAGCTCAACATGCCATACTATTCAATGTCATACTTCAACTGCTTTCCTTGTAGACAGCCTACAGAAGAAAAAAAAAAAGGACAATATTCAGAAGCTGTTTCAATTTCACTGAAGAACACACTAAGAAAGCAAAGGGCTTCTGAGACAAATGCAAGGAATATTGGAAACATTCGTCTCAATTAAGTCTAGAATGTGTTTATAGTTACAATAGCAGCAGAACACCCCATCTGGAGATGTACATAGGAGTAATTTAAGTAGGGCACACCAACAGGACATGACCATCATGGCCAGAAAGTGAATACGACTGCAGATGGCAACAAACACACAGGAGGACAGGCACAAACTAAGTCCGTCAGACCCAAATTTTGAGCTCGGTGACTAAGCCATGCCACACATTACTTGCATTTTACTGGCCATACCTGCTTAATACTGTTTAACTGCAATGCTCTTCCGCATGTCCAATTGACTGTAATTGTCAGCAAATTTATTCTAAATTAAATTTATTACATTTTTATAATATATATAATTCATATTTTAAACTAAATTTATGGTATATTTTTTAAAATAATCTTACATAGATGAGTTTATTCTTGACCAAACAAGTCCATCTCCCACTATACTGATGAGGAACCGAAGAGTAGAAAGTCTGAGTAGAAATGAACCCGGATTTTCTAAGCAGCATCTATTTTGCAGCTGTCTAATAAAATTAACAGCAACAACAAATTTTTAAAGCCAATTCAAGTTTTACCCTAAAAGAAGTATTTCTATATTTGGCTAATCTTCATCCCTGCATGCACCCCCACACCTGGAAGGGCCAAAACAGAAGGACTTAAAAGCAGGGGAAGCTGAAGCAGGAATAGAAATGGATTTTCCAGTGGTGGAAACAGACTTAGGTTAAGAGACAAGATTAAAAAGCAGTAGTTCTTGTCCTCGGACCACTGTTTGCAATAATACTTCCCAGGCTCCTGACAAACACAAATAACCCTCACTGTCTTGAATAATTTATTTTTAAAAGTAACCTTGAGCATGTTCTACTTGAAAGCTAGCTGAATCTCTTCGCAAAACTTGTTGTTTAACTGAGCTTTAATTACACTCTCTGTCATCTCAGATCCCAGGCCCAAGCACAGCAGAGGGGAAAACAAAACCCACAGCGTTTTGCCAAAGGAGGCAGGAGTAGCTGTCACGCTGTAGCAGAAGCAGCAATGGACACAGATACAGCTGTGCTTTCAACTCCACAAGTATAAATCCTCAGCAACCCCACATTGACACAAATCTCATCCTAAAAGCTGCACGGATCCCCCTCCGCTCAGCTGGGATACCAAGAAAGTAAACTTTGATCCTTTTCCTAAAAACCTGCTTCACAATTCAACATCTTTGATGTAAATCTTTTAAAAGACCAAGATGGCATGAACTGAGGGACAGGATGGAGGGAAATGTGTTTCCATCCATGGGGTAACCATTAAGAGGAAGGTTAATAGCCCTGGGCATGCGATCAAATTAAAGCCTGTGCCAGTTTCCGCAGGGCTTCCCTTGCCACCACCAGCTCCCCCAGGCTGGTCACTCACCCCGCTCTTCCTACCAAAGGCAGCTCTTGAACAGAAGCACAACGGGCTGCCGGAAAGATAATAGCGTAATTAACTTATAAGGATACAATATGAAACAGGCAGAGGGAGGGAGCCTTTGGGTATCTTTGCGTTTGGAGAGAGATAAAGTTGCGGTACGTGCAGCTTAGAAGATGGGGAAGGAGCAAGAATTCAACCTTCCCCACATGTGGATCGCAGCACCGAGCCTAAGCGAGGCCGGAGTTAGCATTCAGAGCACACGGCGCAGCAGAGTATGGGAAAGGGATGGAGCAGCCCAAAGAGCTGGCGCCATGAACTGACGAGCAGAGCGCAAGTGATAAAGATTTACTGCGAGAGAGGAGGAAACAGTCCGCTGGCCCGATTAGAGCTGTGAATACCGAGTTGTTCAGGGAGGATTTTGCAGCTGACTGATCACAGGCTGTCGGAGCAGGCCTCGGACAACAGCTGCAAGGCTTGCTGGGCTGCAGAAACAAAGGGCGCCTAGCACGGTGCAAAGAAAGAGTTGACAGGTTGTTGTTAGCAGTGGCAAATGTGTGAGGTATGTCACTGTGTGCGAGACGGGGTGGGGTGGGTCGGTGGGGAAGGAGGAGAGCGCAGAGCAGAGGCAGCACTCGGAACAGGGGGGGCACAGCAGAGGGAGCGAGGACGCGGGCTTGGTCAAAGCACTCTCCTAAAAGCAGGCTGGTGTTTGTGGGGAGGACAATCACAAGGTCTGTTTACTGCTGCCAAGATGAATTAGCCCATCGTCTCATTTATAGGACGAAGCTGGCGGCACAGACTATAAGGTGCACGGCATTAAAGAGACTAATTAGACAATTCCGGCAAATCTGAATTAAGACCCTTTCTTTCTTTGAAAGCTGGAAAGCATTTCTCAGGACTCTGCTCAGATGACAGAGGTTTTGTTGAGCTTTTCCATTCTCTTCTTTCTCACAAGAGTCCACTGTAAATTCTGCTCAGAGCTCCGCGAACAGTTGTTAGGAAGCTGCTGGCATTTACATCACATTTAAAAAGGTCCAAAGCAAAATCCCGGATCCTGTAGGAATCCAGCTCCCAGCCCAAGGACAAACCCTGCAGCTGGTCCCCCTCCTGTTGCAGAGGCGGAACCAGAAGCTGCCTGCGAACATACCTGAGCCGCAGGCCCGCAGCTGAGCTCTCGCTCACACATAAAACAACACAGATTTTTCCAAAGCTGGCTTTGGAAAACACCCACCTCCCCCCTCCAACACGGCGTCTGCAGCCAAATGCTTTTCCCAAGCAACTGAGCTCGCTAGAGCCATGGTTCACTAAGCTCGTGAGTGCTGGGTAGGAATGTATCAATGAAACTGCAGATGATCAAAGGCAGAAGCTGCAGAAGAGAACTCACTTTCAGCTCTGTGTTTGGCAAGTTTAGGATTCGATTCTCAAGATCTGGCAACGTTTTGCTTCGATTGTGACAAAAACAAAATGCTACAAACATCTCTGAAGCAATGGCGCATGCTGTTTGCACACAACCACTATATTACAGTGGTCACTATTAAAATGTTTTACAAGACGTTAACGTTACCATGGCATTCACTGGATACTAGGAGAAGGGAATACCACAAAAGTCACAGAAATTCCCTAAGCACTGTGAGCTGCAAATTTCAGATGTTTCACAGTAATGAGCAATGCTCTGTAAATTACAGACTTCTGCCTTACTACCTAGGTATCTATCACCAACCAACAAATAAGAGACACTAAGAAATTGCACTGCCGCTTACAGCATCCAATCAATTATACAAACAAACCCTATTTTGATTTTTCTCTTCTAAATGGTCTCCGGGTCCCAGTTACCCCCGTCCCAATGGGCAGCACTTGATACGCTGTAAAGGGAATTCAGAACAAGAGGCATTTCAAGGCTTCCAACACACAGCTCCATTCTCCCCAAATATCAAAAATACCAGTGTGCAGAAGACTCCATCTAGGGGCAGAAATGTGACCCAAAATTTCCTGAGCCTCCACTTCGACATGTGTTAACCTCATTCTACCGGGATTGAGTGCATGAGAAATAATCAGACGTTTCACAGAGCTTCCAAATAGTTCTTCCTCAGTGGGAGCCCATCGATTTCTACTTTCTATTATTTTAAATGCAAGGCTTCCAGCTTGAGTTTCCGCTGAGCAGTGATGAAGAACACAGGCACTGCTTTTATACGTCTACGAGCAACTGAATAATACTTTAAACTACAAATATTATCTTAGGAACAATTTATAACCCATTGTATCCACACGCTTAAATTTTTTAGCTGAATAAGTGTGGCCAGAGAGCTCAACTGCAAGGAGTAATGAAACACTTGACGGACTATTTAGGTAACTATATTTTTGGATATAGTTGGGCTTCTGCTGAAGTCAAAGCGAGGCCTGAACTTGATTTCAGGGGGAGCAGAAACAGCTCTGTAGCACAGAAACACCTTTAATGAGAAATTCTGTAGCTGGATAAATTCAATATAATTAGTCTTTGACATTAGTACACAGGATTTGCCCAGCAAAGGCATTTGAGAATAAGGTATACGATAGAGAAGCTACAGATTTGCAGGTTCGGAAGAAAACAAAAAATACCTTAATGTCCAACAGCAGATTTTTTTCCCCCTCTTCAGCAAAAAAAAATTTACAGCAAGTACATCAAGCCCTTCCCTCTAATGATATGTTTTCTTTACACGAATTGCTTTCAGCTGACGAGCCCGCGCTAATTTTCCTTAGTAAGCAATGGGTTACAGCTTGTCCATAACATCACAGCTTCCCCTGCGCTGTGCCTTGCTCTTTGTCTCTCTGCAGAGCGGCTGCTTGTGAGGCTGGGGGAACACTTCTGAAAGTAATCACGTCGCTTCCTACGCTCGCTCTCCTAAACACCTACGTCTGGTCACCTTTATTCTTCCTGTGCAGGCCCTCAGCTGCGAGCTTCAGACTGCGTAAACGCGAAGGTTCGAATTTTCTAGACACCGCTTTAATTTTTCAAATAGCAATCCAATTACCGAGCAAATTGGCACATGTGCTTAGTTACAGAGCGACTTGGCACTGCCCCTGCTCTCGCTGGCAGTGATGAATGTGTTCCCCCTCAGCCCTCCTCGTCTATCTGCTGCAGCCTGCGAGCCAACACCAGTGACCACATAAGGAGAGTGCCTGGCAGCTGCAGGCCCGAGGAGCCAAGAGGCGGATTGTGCAGTGCAGCAGCGGGATCTGGAGCTGTGACTGGCTTCCTAGCTGGGCTTTTGTGAGACCTTTTCCATGGCCTCGAGGTTGGCTCTAATGAAGCCTGTAGAAATGCCCGCAGGGAGCTGGTACAGAAGTGAGTTAAGTCAAAGGTTTAATTTAGTTTCTAAAGTGAAGTGAATGTATATTGCCCTTCTTTTTCTACCCTGCAATTATACTCCTGCCACATTTATGAGGAAATACAGTATTCAGTCAACAATAGGAGTGCATTCCTGGGTATGTCTGCGCTGCACATTGGGGCAAAGATCCCCAAGCCAAAGTCAATTAATGTAGCAGCAGAACCAGCAGCAATATAGCGGCATTTGCTCCATGTGACACCCGAGCTAATTAACTACGTATGGCAGTAACAGAGCTCCGCTGTTTCTGGCACCGAAGCTGGTATCCCTGTGTGGTAACCCACTGCAGACGTGCCAGCTCACTCGGAGGTAACCCCAATCAGGTATCGCCTCGTGCTGCAGAGGTACATTAACACTACAGGAACCAGAAGAAGTAAGTTAATCCCTTTACAACATGCGAGTGGTGAGGCTACAGATGTGGTTACAGCAAACCTGGATTCTTCCTCTTCCATCCCATTCACATCCTTTTATTACTCACAACATAGTGGTTACAGAGCAGCTTTAAGTAACGTGTTAAGCATCTTGAGCAGCATCTGTAACATGTGGTGCTTGCTAAATTTCTCTTTTCCTCCTCCAGGGGCAGAAAGCTAGACAAAGATATTTTAAAGTGCTTTTCAAACTTGCATTTGGGTCTTAGCCCTCACATGAACTCCTTTGGACTATTCAGAAAGCCATTATCAATTTTTTCAATGCAGCAGATAAGAACTGTCTCACAACAGGATGTTTTTCTCCCATTTAGGTTTTTTATGAAGTCCAAAAATTAACTTACCTAAAATAAATGACTACAAATAACAAAGCCATCTGTAGCACAAACAGGCTTTGATGAAGGTAAAAAAAAACAATAACCAACCTACCATTACTCATTTAGCAACTTTCTGGTACAGATGGTAGATCATGAAATGTCCAAGCAGACTCTGAACTGTGCACACTAGAATAGTTTGCTGGAATTGCTTGCTTGGACTTTACTTATCAATGCAGCTCTTTGTTATTGATGGAGTTTTTCTTTTGCTTCTTTTTTTTTTTTTTTTTAAATAAAACCTAAAATACAGAGGTACCCAATGAGTTCTATAAACTGTGACTATTCAATTAATTTTTCATTGTTCAACATTTAGGAGATCTAGCATTTGGGCTGCCTTTGCTGATATTCTTCTCATCTGTAGTCTGCAAGTAGACAGGAAGCATAAGATCCTTCATTGCCTTTCTAGCTTAGCAACGCTGAGTTGTTACTCCAGGAACTGCCATAAGCATTTGAGGACTTTGCTTCTGATTTGATAACCCAATTCTGAAGATTGGCTTTTCACAAGGCAGCAAACGCGATGGTGAATTTTAACATGTACACCTCTCAAACTTGCCCACAGTAATAACACACAAAGCTGCAGTGCAATATATCCTGCATGACCCCTGAGCATGCCAGTTCCCCACTGGCTCTTCCATGTGGGTCAACTGAGGGATCCTCTTCAACAAAACACTGAGTTCTGTGCAGACTGTACAGGAATTGTGTTTAAGTTGCACTGATTTACAGCAGTGGGAACCTTTACGGACAATCTCACTGTTACTACTCCATCTACTAATCCAGAAATGACGTTGATCCATCAGAGTTTAATGAACAGCCCTAGTGACTGCAGAGGCTCACAGTCTCCTTCAGAACACCAAGACATTTTGATTAGCAGACCTTATTCTACATTCTAGAGATCCCTGGGAGTCCAAGGACTGATTCTAAGGCACCAGGAAAGGTAAAATACATACAGCATCAGCAAGATTCAGGGGCCCGTACCTCCACATTTCATTGACATCTGTATGATATGCAGCCCTATTCCTGAATTCCCTCTCTAGGAGCAGGAAACTGATGTGGAAACTAGACTCATGCTCCAGGCTGCAGGCCTGTAGGGCACAAGAAAGAGTTAGTTTCCAAAAGGGCACATAAGCATGCACTTAGCACTAGGCATGTGAATGCCCCAAATGCATAAAAGCTCACATGCCAAAGTTAGTAACATTGCTGTAGCCAAGCCATGCTGAGAGTTAAGCATGCACTTAAGAGCTTTGCTGGACGGCAGCCATTTACAGATGTACAATCAGTGCAGAGACATGTAGGCAGAGACTTCCTTTAATGGGTCCGCTGAATTCTCTTCTTGAAGATACATATTTGGTTATTTTGTTTAACGTATTTATAAACCCAAATACTAGCCTCCTGATTACATCTCAGACACTAGGATGTATCGCTTTGCCTGGAGTCCTCTGTTTACCACACTGCTTAAAACCAAGGGCCAGATAAACAATTCCAAATCAAATGCAAAAGGCAGCTGGCCTCTGACAACACAGAGCTCTGCTAATTTCTGTCCCCCTCTTGCTTTGTCCTTCATTCGTTCACTTTGGAGATGCTGATAGATGCTTGTCTGCATGTAATGATAATTACTTACAGCAGCTTGACGAATAAGAGAAAGTAGAAGAAAAACAATGGGAAAGGCATTAAGGGCACTAAGTTGCTCTTTCTGGGGTGGGCATCAGACATATGCTCACTACTCCGGTCATAGTGCAATCAAAGCAGTCCTATGCCACTGCCAAAAAAAGTGCAACAGGTGCCAAAAGATTACAGCATTAGTTAAATCCACTCCTAAGGCACCAGCTCAGAGTCTGGTCTAAATCCCAGAAGCCAATGAACATCTTTCCCCAGATGTCAGTTGTTTTCAAACAGTTCCTCTTACTCATTTCCAGTGTGATGCCGGGTGGGGGGGGGGGGGAGGGGGGGGTTGGGGGACTGCAAAACAGACGCCAGTGCCAGGAGGCAATCCTCTGATTTCACCACAGCATGTCTGGAGAGATGCCAGCCTCCTAAGCACACTTGCAAGGTAATTAATATTTTATATTCACAATACTAAGTTATCTTCACTCAGCAGGAACTAGGAGGACAGCTTCAGGTTCCACTCTTCCCAGTACGCTACAATGACAACCCCACACTGGGAACAGCCACATGGCCCAGAGGTGCCAAGCTGGCACAGATATCTCACTCAGTGTTCAGCATCTAACCCCTTGGCAAGCCCTATGGCAGTTGTGCTTGGCTGCTCTTGGATCTGTCATGTGGTCAGGCTGTTGATAGCAGGAGGGTGCTATGTCCTCTGGGCACCATTTCACTTTAACACCTGTCTGATTCAGAGGAATGTGTGCACATGGAGAGCAAGATCTCCACACAAATCCTCCCAGAGACCCAGAGCACATGCTCCATTTGTTACTGGAAGGGGTCGTTTCCTCAGACCCACAAGTGTTTTTTCTTCCTCTCTTCCCCTTCATATATCTGTACACAACCCTTAGAGGGTCCGACATCCTGCCATGCATTCCACATGTGTTGCACGTTTGCTTTGCAAACCAGGAATACAACACATAGCCTTTTTGTATATAATGAAATCTCATATTTTACTAGGCTCACATAAAGCCATTTCTTTGTGAATAAGACTTTATTTATTTGTGACATTTTAACGACCTACAAATGTTTGCTATAGATGAAAGGAAATGATTATTTCCAGGTCACTTTGCAGTAATACTTTTTGATGGGCACCATAATTCCAATTAAATTGAGTATTGGGGTGGGGGGGCGGGGGGCATCCAACATTTTAAAGTGGTCCCTGCAAAGTAACTCCAAAAATCACAACAGGTTAGGTCTACACAGCCCTCCAAGGAAGCCTGGGAGCCCCACGGCCAAGGTGCAGTTGGTGCACAGCATGCTGACATCTCCCAGCACCTCGCTCCATTTGTGCCTGCCCAGCAGCACTGCAGCCAGCCTCAGGTTTGTGTTAACAGCAGCCTGCTCTGATTCATCCAGGACATTCTGACACTTTACACACGATTATCTTTGGATCAGACACTCTCTGAAGACTGTGAAATAAACGCAGTTCTTCGGTTGCTAAGTTCATGGTCACTAAATAACTGCTATCGCTCACTCAGGCAGGAACACTGTCACATTGCTCTTGCAATTGTTGTTTAGCATCAAGCAATGGCCCACAGACAGCAGCCAAGGCCTCACTGTTCCAGGCAGAGTACTAACAGAGCACGGCACCTGCCCACTGCACGTAGATCTGCACTCAGTAGAACTCCTACGTGTTGCCAACCTAGCCCTGAGCTTTAAAATACACATACCTACAGTGTTCTGAGATCCTCAAATAAAAAGTAATAGACGCTCAAACATGACTTCACAATTGGAAGATTACTGGGGTTGCCTATGTACAAAATAGTAATAAAGGGACTTGAAGAGAAGATCAAGAGCTTACAAAATAACTCTTCTCATGCTGCATCAGGTAAGCAGCTTGTTTTGTTTCGAGGAATCTTGGATTCTTCCTTTCTTCTCAAACAGTTGTTCTTTGTTATTTATTAGAATGAGAGCTGAAACATGCTCTCTTCAGAGGACATGAGTAGCACATGGGATGGACACTGCGACCATGACAAATTTAAGGTCCAATATTTTGAAGACTTCCCTGGCCACAAGTCATACTTTCCTAGAACATAAATAGCTTTCCAATAAAGCTGTTTTGGTAACAAATTCAGCGTTTAACACTTGAGGTAATAACAATTTTAAGTTAGGATGTTTTTTTCTTCAGTTATATATAAAGTGCTGGTTTAGATTATCTGTAATTGCATTAATTTCCAGCTCTATTTCTCTGTGACCTGGCAGTTTCATCGTGATTAAAGCACCCAGCTTTTGGAGCAATGGAGATGAAAATCAAGTACCAAATAAACATATAAGACTCTCTAGCAACATTCCAGGAATATTTTTTTCTGTAAGTACATGGCATATTCAGAACACATGATTTTGTACTACAAAGATTTTGTTGGCTTCACTGCTCAGTGTGGTCATTTCAGATTCATGCCAACTAAACCTGCCGGACTGTATCGTCGTTTATTTTCTGTCTCCATATAGAAATGTACTCTTTCCAAATGCAAGTTTACAATTCCTGCATAATTCCCAAGTTGAATACATGTTACATTACCTTTCTTTGCAACTGATAACCCCAGAATGGGGCACTGTACGTTACTCCTGGCAACCGAAGAGCAAACAAGCATAGAGCTCAGAAGTGCTTGGAAAGAAAGGGGAGCTGGGGTGGATTCCCTCCAGCGGGTTCCCTCGTGCCTCCCCCCTGGAGCATCCCAGCACTGCGCACCAGGCTTGTTCAGCTGGACCAAACCCTCAAAATGAACACAACACACAGTATGGCTTACTTACAGGTTACATGGATGACCAAGGAATGAAGAAAATGTAACGTCAAAAATCAGAAAAACCCTCCAGTTTCAGTTACTGAAGTGTAAACCTTCGACACGAATAGAGCATGCCAGATGTTTCCTTATCATCATACACTTCCCCTTATTAACATCGCTAAACAAATAAAACCTACCAAATCAAATCCCAACCATTTCTCCTTTTTAGACTTAATAAATTTTCTCAGTTTATGCTCTCATATCAGTATTTTTTTTAAAACAAGTGACTGTGCCTTGACACAAGGGTGAAATACTGTTTTAAAGGGCTTCTAACTCTGGACAATTTATATGCTAATTCCAGAAATGATTCCTCCTACATTAAATAAGGAGCTAAGGAATGTTCCAAAGGTCTAGACAGACCATACCATTAACAGATTGGGTAAGTCAACGCTAATACTGCCCACAGCATGTTACACCGTGTGAACTTTCTTCACTGCACACACTTTACTAATTTTAGTTCCACGTGGTTCCTCAGCTGACTGGCCAAAATATAAACTACATGGGCTCCCTAAGCCTCCCTCTGCCCATCTTGACCTTGGACTTGCCTTTAATATTAAACTTGAGGAAGAAATTGAATGGTCACACTTTTTTTTTTTATTCAGGGCACATTTATAAATGGTTTATGAAGGGTTAATAAATGATTAATAGATTATGAAAGTGTTGGGAAAGTGAAAGTGTTGGGAAAGTATGGGCAGCTATGAACAATAAGGACAGCTGTCAAACACCTAGTAATATATGATCAGCTATTTAGGGCAGTAAAATGCAGACCCATATGTTCTAGTTCAAACCCCATCAGTGTAAAGACTAAGTATGGCAAATAATCAAAATATCTTCAGACTCATTTGAGCACTGACAAACCTTCCACAATTCGTTAGCAGGGTTCTGAGGTTATTACTGCTGTAAAGGACAAGTCAAATTTGGCTCCAAATTTAGACTTTGTGCAAACAAGCTGTTATAATGCCTTAGAATAACGGAAGATTTCCAGCTTTTATTTTACTCCCAATAAAAGTGATCTTTAAACAAATTCTTATATGGCATATGTAATCCTAACAATGCAGAACTGAAAAATGAACTCAAAATGAAACAAGAATCACTAAATCGAATTAAAAAGATCATAAAATACTAAGATCAATCGAATTGGAATTTTCTAATTCCTTCTGGTTTTTATATGTTAGCTGACTAGCTAGACTGCTTAAACAAGGCATTAATGCATGATGTGAGGCTGAGTGTAAGTGCTTGACTGTTAGAGGAAAATCTCACTAGTGATTAAATCTGAGTCTCAGAAATGAATTCCAGTCAGCACCCAGAGCCATTTGCAGCATCTTGTGCATAATCTCAGTGTAACAAGTTCTCACAGCCATCTCTAACTAGTAAATGAAGAGACTAAATGTTATGAGGTACCTTCATTTCACAAAAATACGATTCCCGTGCCCCCCTAATAGAAAAGCCTCATATAGACTTTGATTTTTTCCCCCAATTTAACTCCAAGGATTAAAGTAAATGCATGCAACTCCTAATCTTGCAATACCTTTCTTAACAGAAAAATGCAGCTCTGAAGACACTAGGAGTTGAATATTAAGTCAATAGAGCGCTGGGCATGTGTCCCCTCTCATTGATTTCAATAGCTGAGCTTTCACTGAATGCCAAGTAATCAAATTAGGTCCAGCAGAGGGCCACAAAGATGATAAAGGGCCTGAAGCATCTCCCATATGAGGAAAGGCTGAGTAACCTGGGTCTGTTCAGCCTGGGGAAAAGGAGACTGAGGGAGGGATTTAATTAGTGTTTATAACTATCTGATGGGAGGTGGGAGGCAAATGGATGAGGCCAGGCTCTTTTCTCTGTGGTACGTAGCAATAGGACAAGGAGTAATGGCCTAAAACCTTAACACAGGAAGTTCTGTGTTAATATACAGAACTTCTTTACAGTAAGGGTGATGGAACACTGGAACAAGCTGCCCAGAGAGGTTATGGAGTTTCTGTCTATGGAGATATTCAAGAACCATCTGGATGCCTACCTGTGTGATTGGCTGTAGGCGTCCCACTTCAGCAGAGGATTTGGACTTAAGATGTCTCAATATTCCCTTCCAACCCCTTAAATCCTGTGATTTTGAGCAAGCTCATTTCCCTATCACACAAGCAACACCTAAGCAATGCACTACTACTTCATTATAACATAGGAACTATCTCAGCAAACTACAATCTGTTCTGAAGAACCAGTACAGCAGGTCACCAGGACCTAAAACAGCTCACACATCACACACAGTCAAAAACAGACAACTCAAGTGACTCCTGATAATGATCAACGATGATAAATTGGCAGCTGGGCTACTAGAAAAATTCCAAACTTCACCTTGCAGCTACAGGAGTGAGGATGATATGCAAATGTGATTTTTGGCAGGGAAAGGTGCATTGTTTCACTGATGTGGGAAAAATGCTTAATGCTCAAGCATTTTCTTAAAATAAGACTGCAATGAAATAGGAGAAGTAGCATTATTAATTAAAATTAGCTTTCCTGCATAAGTGAAAAGAAAAACACTCCAAAGTCATCTCCAATCTTCAGAGAAAAATCCAGCATTTCATTCCATCACAGAGCACTCTAGAAGGGATAGTTACTGGAGAAGAGGCCCTTGTGTGCTTTAGTTTTTGGAAAGTCAAGCAAGTTCCCAACTTACCTGCTTTTTTTCCCCCCATCAGGGGTTGAAGAGATTAACCAAAACTTTGAGAAGGTCAAACTATAGCACTTCTGAGATACTGTAAACATGAATACTTGCATCCTAACTTCACTTCTGAATAGCGAACCTCAACCAGGAAATGATGTGTCTGTGAAGACGGAGACAATAAATATGGTTTCTCCTTGGGAAGGCATCCCCAAAATTCAAGTTGTTGCTGAATTCGATGTACAAGAAAACTGAGGTAGCTTTATAATCTTTGCATCAACACATGGCCATAAAACATTCCATTGTCTTACACCATGTCAGGACATTCCCTCAAACAATAAGACGTTCCTCCATTGACTATGCTGGAGCATTGCAACAGCTACCACTGGGGCAGCCTCTCACCTTTCACACAAGCACCAAAGAGGCACTATACACTACAGCAAGCCAGTTTCAAGAAAGCATGCTTCTCAAGTACCCTTCCATGCCTTTTCCAGGGCAAAAATAACAACCTAGTACAACAATCAGAATGTTGCTAAATATTCATACAGATATGCTCAAGCAACTACTAGCAAAGCTCATAGGAACAGAAGTCTGCTATTAACATGTTCATACATGCATATACATAACCATTCAAGTCTTCAAAATACTTTCCAGAGTGATATTAGCCAATATTTATCCATCTTTACAAAAGAAACTCCTAGAAAGCACGTAACAAACATGCAAAACGCGATGGAATCTAAGCTAATTCTTTTGAAAAAAAACAGTCATTTCAAACAAAGCTTATAACGCAAAATGCAATCGCACTTTAGGTACCTTGGAAATAGTAGGGCACAGTGGTGAGTTTGTTTTTGTTCAAGTCTTGCTCATTTATCTTTTCAGGGTACTTAGCAGTGATTTATTCCTGCTCACAGTCACTCCTTCTCTACACTGAGCCGCCTGGATACAATTAGGAAAACATTCCATTGGCAAAAATGGTCTAAAAGATCACATTTGGTTACAGAAGAATCCATAAGACTCAAGAAGACACTCTAAAAACCATCAAAATGGTCTCTGAGCATGTTCATCTAAATATTATTAACTGAAAATTTTATAGCAACGTTCTACTTAATTTTCTTAACAGCAAAGCACTTGGAAAATATGAAAAGTTCGGTTCTAGGTATGTTGCCAATCTGCTTTTAGGGTCAAAAAAACCACAGTGACATTCTCTGCTATTTTCATAATACATCACATGTCTGACCAAAGGCCACCGAAACCAGTGGAAATCTTTCAGACTCTTCAGTGGACTTAGAATCAAGAAATAACTTTCATTTTCCTGCAGAACAGCTCAAGAGCTACTTAACCACAAATTCTGCAGGGCAGTGAATGAATTTCTACCACTTTTAAGAGCAAAGGAACTCAGATTCCCAGTCTTCTATTTAGGAAAAATGTGTTGGGTTATTGCAGGAACTAGCCCATTCCAGGATGCCAAAATGATCTGTTTTCTTTCCCATGAAGCTCAAGTTTCCACCTTTGGCTATGTTCTCTGAACATGTAGTCCTGCTTTTAACCCAACTCAGTAGGGCATGCTACAAGGAGAGTGGAAGCACTTTCCTGAGCACGCACTAAACTCTCAGCCAAGGCTGCTGTAGAAAGACGCATCAGTTTCAGATTGAGACTGACCATTACAGTCACCTTATCTAACCATCTCCCTCATGCAGACCAGGCAGATCTAAATAGCTTAAAACCACACATTACAGAAAGGCAGCCCTGAAATAAAACAATAACGTTTCAAAATGCTTGGAAAGTGACACCTGAAGTTTTCGTCGTGAACATTACTAAGCCATGGAAAGGGTGTGCCTCCCAGCTTAGTACAGTATGCAGCATATGTCATGCACTCAGACAGCACAGAGTATTTTACATCTATGGTCAAACCTGGCAGGAACATTTTCTTTCAAGAAGGAAGTTTAAGCAGCGTATCCATGAATCTAAACTAAATTAAGTAGGTGGTAAATCCTTCAGCCCTCTGCTGGTGAATTTATGGAGAGGAAACGGACAAAATGATGGAAACATTATTTTATGAATAATACATAATCATTAATTTCCTTTTATAGAAGACCACATGAAATTCCAAAGGTCTGCGGTACGCTGGAAAAGAGGCATAAAAACCCGATTTGTCATTGGCCCATCTCAAGAACCTAATTTACCACTAACTGAGGCTAATGCGTCTGGACTTCAACAAGAACATTCAATGTGCTGAAGAAAGAGCTGTGTAGGCACTTCTCAAAGCTTCTGTGATCAGAATTTATCTGAGATATCCTAGATAGTATTTCAGCAGAATTCACAGTATTAGTGCAGATATGTGGATTACCGCCTGCACGCGGTAAGTAGCTGAGGTATCTGTACCACCACTTGCCAACGCTGTAGCTCCTGTTTAGTGCCCTGTTTAGTAGTTCCAAGTGAAACTACTCTACCATTTTTACATTTGAGTTTTCCTGGGGAATCACTCCCACTATGAGGACAGTACACATACTGGAACACCAAGGTACCTCAAACCACCAAATGTTCAGATGGTCACAAGTATATTACTCTGCTTCCAAAACAGAGACAACACTTCTGTATTTGATATAACTGCATTTCATAGAACCATTAAGAGCAGAAAAGACCTTCAACATCATCCTGTCCAATCACCAAACCAACCCCATGTCCACTGACCAGGTTCATTCATACCACATCTCCACAGCTGTGGAGCACCTCCAGGCACAGTGACTCCATCACCTCCCTAGGCAGCTTGTCCCCAAAGCACAACCACTCTTTCCGAGAAGAAATTTTTCCTAATGGCCAACTTCATCTCAAAGTGCCCCCAAAATGCATGACTACTTTGATGCATTAGGTTGACATTCTTCAAAATGACAGTAACCTCTTCCCTCTTTACTCGAAGAACTGTGTAAAGACTTTCCTAATTACAGTCCAAAGCTTTCTAGCTAAACTGATCTTTTGTTAAAGCAAACTAGTCACTGAGCCCACCATTATTCCTTGAAACCAGTGGGCTTTAGATGCAATTCCATTGAATCCAAGGCAGATGCAAGGGAACCTCCAGGAATTTCTCCTAGAGCTGCTAGCAGATCTGACTTTTTGTTGCAGCCACTAAAGCTGTAGGAACTTCAGACACCAGGAAGATCTTATTTTACAGATCCTCATGCTATTTTGTTAAACACAATGGTTTCAACTCTTTGAAATTTGCCATAAGATAGCATCCGTCACAACAGCCTGCAGAGGCACACATGCAATTCTCAGCCTGCAAACTTCATTTTTCCATCTACTGGAAATGCTCAAATATCCCTGACACAGGGGAAGCTTAAACTGGAAGGAAATAGCGGTTATCCTCTTGAAGTAACCCTAGAGAAGATGAGAACGTCACTGCAAATTTGTGGGAAAAAGAGAGGTTTCCTATTGTCAACATGTAAAATAAGCATAGTACAATAGACACTTTTTTTTTTTCTGCAGTCAGGTTGACAAATCCCTGAATGGAGAGAAAATGAAAGCCAGAGGTAATTTGTTAAAAAAACAAAACACTATTAATTAACTGGAGGGTTGCAAAGTTGAAATGTAGAGAGTCAATTCCTCAAAAAGAAGCAACGCAGTCTTCAAAGGACACAAAGCATCAGTGCTGTAATGTTTATAACAGATTTCAAAAAGCTTTATAACTTCTACCAGTGTTAGTCCCTCTCTCCTGTACAAAAGAAAATGGAAAATACCTGCTATGTGTACTGCAGACAAAAGCCAACAGAATTCTCAGTCTTTTCATTTCCCACCAACCAATTCACTTAATGATCATAGGCTGACACAATCCCAACGTGGCTCCAAACTATATCTCTACAGATAAAAATCTCTGCATTATTTCTACCAACAGTTCTCACTGATGACCACATTCCTAGCACACATGCTAATGGCAAAAAGGTATCATGAGTTTGCCTACTTCACCCTCAGTACTGTAATTCCTATTATTTCTGCTCTGCATCATAACATTCTGCTGAAAGTAACCACAGAGCATGGAAATAAATAATGAAACACTGCATGAGGAGACTCTTGCACCATGTTTAGGTAAATTCAAAGGGCAGGGTTTTGTGGATCCACCAGTTAATAAGTGGATTACTTCATCCCTGCCATTTTCTCTTATTAGCTAAAGTAAATTCACTTCATCCATCCTCCTTGAGGCTGCAGCACGTTATCTGGCACGAACTACATCATGAGGTGTACAGAACACAACACAACACAAATGAAAATAAGTTCTCTCTTAAATGAAATGAAACAATACACAAAGAATATACCCCATTCCAAAAGAGGACGGCATTTTCAAAGTCCTTCAAGCACTGTCCACAACATTTGAGTTAAAACAAAAAACAAAAGACATGTTTAAATTGTAGAATAAGTACAGAGAGATTAACTCCTTCCTTGAATTAATGGAATGGTTCGGGTTGGAAAGGACCTCTAAGATCATGTAATTCCAACCCCACTGCTATAGGCAGGGACAACTCCTGGACCAGGTTGCTCACAGCCACTGATAAACACTAATGATAAACACTAATTGTCCTGCCTCTTACACCTTTCTTACAAAGAGCCACGACTAATAAAAACACGGGCAGTTTTGGCTAACTAGCTAATGCTGGCCACATTCACACCACTACTTCCAGCAGAAAAATGATTTAGAACTATGACATGGCTTCAATCACGAGACCACCACGCTACACATCTTCAGAAGCAGCTTGAACTGTGAGGGATCTAATTTGGGAACCAGCAGTGGTAGCATTAAAGCTCCTCTCTGCCACAGAGCTGAAACCTGCACAGCCCACAGAGACAGTTCTTGCACACGCATCTACATTATATGCACATTGTGTACATTATACATGCAGACACTCACATGTTAAAACTTTTGGATGGAAATCTGTCTTGAAGAGCGAGGGCTCTCGCCATAGATAGCATGCTAAGATACTGCTTCAGAGTGCAAGCCTTGCTTTCAGACACCTACATCAAAATCAAGCAGAGCTGCAGTCCTTTCTTCTATTGGGATGCCATGGGAGGTAGTAAATGCTCTGCTGCCACCCAATGACTCAGCACAGTACTGCCTATTTCCTCCCACTCCATAACTAACCAGGTGAAAATAAAGTTTAATTAAACACAGCCCTTGCAGCTGAATGCCTTGCATACCTGTGGTGCCCTGCACTCTGCAAAACATGGGACATCGCCACCCCTCTTCACCTGTATGCAAATGGCCCCAGCTCTTTTTATCATTCTGCCAACAGAAGCATAATTTTATCTGAATTCCCAGTCACAAAAACATCATTGTGCTCTGGCAGTTAATTTTTACTGGTTTACAATGTACTTGGCTTTGCACAAGAGATAATGCCAGCTAACCACAGCAAACCTTTCACACAGCTGTTATGCTTTATAGTTGATCAAAGCATTGATTTCGCAGTATTATGTCAATGCCAGACATGCTGATTCCCTCACTGTTTCCACTCAGGCACCGTTCAGTTTCTTTCTTTGATTTCTTTACAAAGCACAACTTGTTTTAGACCTCACTACTAAATCTAAATGAAGTTTGCAACGGTATATAAGCACAAGTGGTAGCCCATCAGGTTTAAGGGAGAAAGGGAAATACCATTACTTGTATCTTGAAGATCCATCCCACCCACAGTTACCTTTAAGAGAAGCCTTCAAAGCTTTAAGCACTCTGGATTTTCTCAAAAGGAAAACACAGTCTCAAAATGCTGGTTCAAAGAAATTCAATCAACTAGCAAAGAAACAGTTGTTGATACATATTTACACATTAAAAGAACAAGCTGCTCAGTTCTGAAGGATTTGTCCACACAGCTGGGGCAGTAGTATGAGTAGCCACTCAATTAAGGAGAATTTAAAATTTACAAGACCTATTTATACAATACCTTACTTTAAAACATCGATTGTATTTTCAGTTATCAGCTTCAGATGCTATAAAAGACCCTGACTGATCAATGCATGGATGCTCAACTGAGGGCCTGTTGACAAAAACCAGAGGAACCACACTACAGGTTTAAAGGAAGTCCAACAGTCCTTGATTTATTTTCACATATATCAATTTTCTGACTTTGTCACACAACAGATAGCAGGACATCCCTGTCAGCAAAACACAAGAAGTTGCAGCATACGCACTAAAAACCAAAAGAAAGATTCTTTCCCTAGAAATATTTACAAGAAAAACTGATCACTGTGTTAAAATTTGGGGAAGATTTTTTTTTTTTTAATTGTGTCCGGTGCTAATCTGAGTTTCTCAAACATCAGAGATCATTTTGAGACTCATTTGCAGTCTGTGCAATTTCCCTATATTTTATTCAGATGTGACACCGGATTTACCAACTGGTAAGAAGTTTCACTTTCTCGTTTATTATGTATGCTTTGGTACAAATAGATGTTTAGCACTGATAATTCATTGCCTCGAAACATATCTTCCTGCATTTTTCCATTAAAAACAAGCAAGCAACCCCTTATTTATTTCAGACTTCTGATGCAGGCTCCAGTAATTAACTACGCTGAGAACGTTTCATTGAGAGCACCCAGAGGCACTGAGCCTACAGCCCAACCTGCACAGACTCAGTCTAAGACGGGGTCTTCAACTCCCTCTGCTGGCAAAAGCCACAGCTAGAGAAATAACAAAGAAAGAAATCTTGTCACGTTGCATTCACACCAGCAGCCGGCTACCTGAGATCTGCCTCTGCAAGAAGGTGTCTTAAAGGGAGTTTATAGCACCTTAAGACTCCTGACCTCCCACAAAGCACTAGTTTGTGACTGAGAAGCTTTGGAGATGAGTCCTGCACATCCATCAAGTTGGACTCCACAATCTTCATGAGTCCCTTCCAAGTAGGGCTATTCTACGATTCTGTGAATTTCTTTCCTCAGTGATATCAACAGATGACACAGAACGTGGTACCTGGGCTGAGACAACCAAAAGGCATAATGAGAAGACCTTTATAGAAAGTTTCCCAAGTACCAAAGTTACATCTTCAAGTCAAATTTACTGAAGAGAACGGTCTGCTAAAGGTAATAAAGCATCAAAAGTGAGATTGGCATTCTCCTCTTCTGAGATCACTTCTTGTGCCTGAAGTCACAGAATCATAGAAGGGTTTGGACTGGAGGGGACCCCAGATTATCCAGTTCCAATCCTCCTACCACAGGCAGGATTACCAATCTGCTAAAATAATCCGGATGCCCGGGGCCCCATTCTACCTGGCCTTGGATGCCTGCAGGGACAGGGCAAGTTCTTTTGTTACAGCTCCCCTCTGGAAAGTGGTCTGTCTTCTTCCTATCCATTTTGACTGTATGAGATACTGCAAGCCCCAAAAAGCTTAAAGAGAAGACTCTTCCTCCAGCACCTTTTGTGATGAGCCACATAACTTGACTGTTGATGCATCAATTTCCCTATATAATTCTTCTAAATAACAGCACACAAGCAATAAACAACTAAGTGGAACTTCAACAACAACTGCAATACTACCTAAGCTGCTTTTTTGTATTACTTTTTTTAAATCTAAATTGATCTAACGCAATATCATTTTTCTATTTGTTCCTATACTCTCAATCACACCCTGAAACAGAAACAAGAATTGAAAGAATACAGTGGGCTTAATTCCTGTTCATTGTAAATGTTCATATGAACAAAGCACCGTGGAAAACTGAACCTAAGCACAGGCACAGACTCATTTTCACATGCTTTTGTTAGTTTGCATTCTATTTCAAGAGAAATATGCAACTGCAACATCTACTGTCTTATATGGCTTTCTGTAACGTGGCATCCTCACAAGTAACAGCGTTATATTTTAGATGAGCTCAAGTAAGTCTACATTTGGTATTTATTTATTTGTATATTAACAAACAGCACTTGTATTGATTTTTAAAATGTATTCTGACAGGGCTTCTAGAGCACTGAGTCTGCTCTATCACAATCTTCCACAGGAGTATTCATTTTTAAGTTACAGTTAACCTGCTTAGATGCAATCAATCAGTTACACACTTACAGAAGCACTGTGCAGTACTGTGACCATAACTTTGTAAAAATGACTTTGATATAGCAAAGCAGACTGTGTTAATCACAGGGCTCCAGCCCAATTAACCCCCATGGTAAGCCCTCCTCTGCAGTAAGGTATTCCCAAATTCAAATGGCAGTGTTTTACATACTCTCGAGGGTGAATAGCATCACAAGGTGCAAGACAGACAACAAGATCTAATAATATAATATTCAAAGTACCCCTTCTACAGGGAGGTATTCACAACAGACTTGCAATGAAACTGTGAAGCTATCACCAAAGGCCATCAAAACAGATGGTGTCAGCAAAGGCCATGGGACACCATAACACCACTTAACAGTCTCAAGTACAGGGCAGTCCTTGTAAACATTCTGTTAAGACTTTGTTCTGCAAAACTGGTCCTTTAGCACACCAATCTCCTGGTGGCCACAGGAAACATAGCTGCGACATAGCATAGCTGAAACAAAGCTTATTTAATTCCTTTTTAAAAAGAAGACAAAATTCCTTTTGTCTCAGTGGGATTCTTCCATACACTTTTACACATCTGAACCATCATCTTATCTACATAGGATTAGATTCAACTCCTTTCAGCAGATCAGATGCGTCCTCTTTGAATGTCTGTTCATGAGTGTCTTGTGCTATGCCAGGTAACACTCTATTCTGCACAAATTAAGACATCACATGCATGAACTTTTGAGGCAGAACCAAATAAAAGATCCTCCATGCACAAATTTCAGTGGCCACCTATACATAAGTCAGTTTTAGAACACATTACACCTGAAATCAAACCATCAACCCACACTTCACTTTCCAATATCTGTAATATTAGAAAGTACAGAAGCCTGCTTTACAAAACTCTAGAGAACTGTATCAGGATCATTCAGAAGGCCAGAAGAGAATAAAGGACTTTAGAAAACATCAGAGACAAAAAGCTTAATAGTCACAGTGGAGGGTCTCAGTCATGCAGACATTTCAAACACATGCCTAATTTTAAAGCACTGAGTTTGATGGCAGTAGATATTACAATGGGCACCAATTGATGGTTAAGAAGGAAAGGCTAGTGGACCAAAAGGAAGAAAAAATAGCATGAGAAACATTTTGCATGTGCTCTGTTGGTCTTTGTAATCTACCCTAAAGAGGCCCCAGCAAGCAAGTTCACTTCAGACCTCAATTACAACACGTGGGCAATTTTATAGCCCAACAAAAAGCACATTAGACATTTATGACCTCATTTTATTAAATTCTCCTACTTATGATGATCACTATTGGGCGTGCAAGCTTGTGAGTTTAATACAAAAATCTATATATATTTATACATTAACAAGACTGAAAGCTCACCTGCACGGCAGGTGTTGCTGTGGGCACACTTTGGTTATGGATTAACTAACTGCTATCAAAATAACTGGGTTCTATCTACCAAATCTGAAGCAAGAAGGGCAGGTGCTTTCCTGCTGATCTAGCAGAAGGCTCCGATAGAATTACAACAGGAAAGAATAGCTTTACTTTCTTTGTGAAATTTGATTAGAGGAGGAGAGGGGTAACACCCTGCATAACATGGTGGAGCTTAAAGGACAATCTGCTCCTCTCACAGCCTTTCCCACTGGCTACTTTGATCTAAGTTTTATTGTCCGGATTCAACACCTTTACCTTTGGTTACACAGAGAAGTTCTTTAGAGTCATTTTTCTACAGCGAGTAATTGCCCGAGTCTTTTCAGACAAGCTACCAATTACCCAGGATGCTGGAAACTAAACACTCGTAGTTTTGGTGACACGTAAGATTTTTCTCACTAGCATTAAATAGGTAAAGAAAGCCACATTAAACACCTACGCTTTACTTTTTAAGGTCATTACTTAATAAAAAGACTACTGGCAACAGCTCAGCTCACTGCGTGTGGAAACGATTCATTCCTAAATGCAAGAAGGAGACATAACAGCATAAAGTAATACAGGTTAGACTGGCTTCCCAGCTCATCTCAGTAAGATGCTCACTGTATGAGACCACTGTTGTACTATCACTACTCACTTCAGTGCTACAGCGTTACAGTCCTACATCACACATAAAGCTGTAATTCTGTTCTAGATGCAAGTAGAACCCACTCTCAATTTAGTCAGAATCCTGCACAACAGTCCTAACCTTAAGACTACAACAGGGTTATATGCTTACCTCATCTGACTGCCTATGTAACACAATCCTTATTTGACTCTAATTTCTGCATCCAGCTCAGCAACCCGCAGTCACATTAGAGATTGTATTTCATGTTACAGACACTCATCCTTACTATACAATAGACTTTGGTGTTAAAAAAACATGCTCTATTTTTATATCACTTTCCATCCTCTTAAAGGCTGATGGTCCTTTGTAAAATGACGCAGGACAATTGGACATAGTTCTCAAAATTCAGTATGCTGCTACAGGCACTCACCAGCTCTGAGAAGGTGGACCACTCATTTTCATCTCAAAGAGCAAAACACAAGCAGTAGGAAGAGACAACACTAAGGAAAAACAAAGAATTCCTGGAGAGAGTGCCAGGTCTGACAGCAGGGAGAGCAGGAGCTGTCAAATAGAAGTTGCTCTGGATGGTCATCCTGTTTGTTCACCGTCCTTTTGCACACATACAGTAGCACCTGGGATACTATAAATCTTGCAGTTTAGTTACGCTTACTGAAATTCCAGCACATGGGTCAGCATCAGGTCGTTTCTACTCAATATTTGTAAGTCAGGTAATAGCCCTCCTTTTTTTGGTAACATGGGAAATGGAAAAGTTAGAAGTTGAGAGATTCCTAGATTTTTCTGCAGTTTTAGAACAACATAAGCAGAAGTTAAATACAGGAATAGGCAGTAGCAAAACTGCAAACCAACTGACTGGAAACATCATCATCATCTACACCTGAAGTTCACAGCTGTTGCAAAGGAAGAAAGGCAGTATTATCTGTTAGTGAGAGCAGCAAGCAGGAACTCCAGGTTTTATTCCGAACTCTCCCACGGATTTCAAGCTCGGCTATGGGCAGATCACCAAATATCTCAGCTGATCATCTGTAAAATAAGGATAGTCATATTTTCCAGTTCCAACAGGATGTTTTCAGTAAAGTACTCGAGAGGCACTCAAATAATGCAGTGATGAGGGCCATGAAAGTATCCTTGCAGAACAAAGACAACACCTGCTCCACTGGCCTAATGGAAAAAAGATGACCAAGGCTGTTACAAGCTGCAATCATCTTCAACTTACAGTCTGAAGTTCAACAAAATATTACTGTGGAAAAGTGTAGGAGTGGATACGAAAAGAATTGCAAATAAGCTACATAAATAGAAATAAAAAACTGAACAGACGCTTAGGTTTATTTAGTAAATAACGTGGGTAATTCTTGGCAAAAAACCATTCTGCTACCTTTGGAAAACAAATATAAAATACAGATATCACCACTATGGTTTTCCTACTGAGCAACAATAATTTTAGTCCACTGTGACACTTTTTAAAAACATACATGCTTGTGACTTTGTTGTATGTGCAGTCATGAAATTGTTCTCACATGCTTTCCAGGTGATAACTACAGGTGGCTCCCCCAGCTGCACCCATCACTATGTACCTACTGTTTGCAGAGTGCCACCTTAGCCTCGAGGTTGAACATTTTCTCTCATACTGTGAAAACAGTAGTTCTATGAACACAGAAAAGGTTTGAGCATAGCATGAAATGTGAGGCTTGTGATTAACGAAGTCTGAAGATTTGGTGTTTTTTCCTGTCCTAGCAACAGATTTCCCATTATCAGCTCTGCTATTTAAATACACCATGATATATTTATCTTCATATTCTATCTTTCAAAAAAGCAATGGTAACTGTGGATGATGAACACAGTTCAGAAACACATTCTACAGACTACTGATGCTGAGCACACAGAATCATAGAATCACTCAGGTTGGAAAAGACCTCAAAGATCACGGAGTCCAATCACATCCTAGCCATACTACCCTCTGAACCATCACCACTTCTGCCAACTACAGTGCTCAATTCTCACTGAAATGCTCTCAATCCTCAGTCACCTTGGATACAGTGAATCATCATACCAATTTTAATTAATACAACTCCCAACAACACAGCTTTACTTGCTAGAACATTTTCTAGCTGCTTCACTCTAACAATCACACAAAACATCACCCCCAGTAATCACAGAATCACCAAGGTCGGAGAAAAGACCTACAAGATCATCCAGTCCAACCATCCACCTATGACCAATAGTTCTCAATAAGCCATGTCCCTCAACACAAAATCCAAACATTCCTTGAACACCTCCAGGTGACTCCTGGAGTCCATACCTCGGTGACTCCACCACCTCCCTGGGCAGCCCACTCCAGTGCCTGATCACTGTTTCAGAGAAGTAGTATTTCCTAAGTCCAGCCTGAATCTCCCCTGGTGTAGCTTGAAGCCATTCCCTCTAGTCCTATCACCAGTTGCACAAGAGAAGAGGCCAACCCCCAGGTCACTACAACCTCCCTTCAGGTAGTTATAGAGAGCAATAAGGTCTCCCCGGAGAATTCTTCAACTCATTCAAACCAAGTCTGACAGAAGAGCTAAACGTGCCACAGAGTGCATGAGGTGACAGCTGGTCACAAGTAGAGCAGAGTGCCCAAATTAAGCCTTCCCACCACAAGAAAAATATGCCTTCCGTGCTTGTCTTACCGATGAGCAAGCACAGACTGGTAGAAGGGCAGCACATTACTCCTCTTGCCCAAAGAGGTGGGATATGTAGAAACAAGATTAAAGGGAATCAAGTGGGGAAAGCTGCATCTGCAATGAGGATGCAGAGAGACACCTGGGGGAAATTAGGCTGATTATCAGACGTAGCACATACAACTAAATTTCACCTTCCTGCTTGACTAAAGGAGGCTGAGGGTGGATATTTTTTGATATCCCTTCCTGTAAAAATCTTCTTTACTGTACACATTTGCAAGCCATTAGCTAGATCCAACAGCACACGCTATAACAACAAAAGCTGAGTTTGTTACAGCCATGGGAATTCTTTCCAGTGAAATCAGAGAGAGGTGGGTGGGACGGGACCTCAGGGACCAGCAGATGCATCACCATCAGGGGCAGGTTCACAAACATACAGACAAAGCTGGAGGAGAGGGCCTCCTAAGAAGCTTTCCTAAGAGGGCCTCAAGCAAAGGGAATCTGTGACCTCCCAGATTCCATGCCCACAGTCAGCAGCAGCTCCTCACACCCAGAAACTCTTTCTAACAAAGTCTGAGCTATGATTTGTCCTACCATCAGAGCAAAGAGATTATACACCAGAAACAGATCACCCCTGTCAAATTATCATAGCTTTTTAAACAGCAAATACATCTGCCCATTTCTTGTTTGCCTGAACAAATCATCTCCTTCAAAGTCATCCCAACATGGTTCCCAAATCCCTTATGACCTCTGTTACTATTCTGTAACAAATGCCTCCCTAACCTCATTATTTTAAAATGTGGGGTCCAACACTGGAACACCATTCCAAGACTGGAATTCCAAAGCAAGTTACAGCAAAGTACTTTTCATTTAATCTTTCAGATACCTCTAAGATTTATCCTCTAATACCACTTACTATCCCATGCTGTATTTTTTTTTAAACTGCAATAGTTTGTCTTATTACATTTTCCACCCACAATTTTGGCTATTTCCTCTAGGTTATCAAGGTCATTTGGAAACATTCCATGCAGTGCTTAGAGCTGAAACTGAAACCAAGTCTCTGCCCTCCCCCACTCAAAATTATTTCCACTCAAAGTTCACATAATAAATGTCTCCAAACATTTAGAAGACTGCAGATTAAGTCCAAACCATTTGATCTCCCCTCGGGCGGAAGGCCTGTTATTTAAAGAAAACTCTAGGGAAAGCAGAAGTCATCAACACGCCTACATAAAGAGCACATGCAGACACCTATATTTATTTCCTTTTCAATAAAAAGCCAAGACAGATGGAAAGCTGAAATGACTTCATCCAACTAAAAGAACATTAAGCAATAGCAGAAGTCACGGTAACACTACTTACAGATGCTACTGCCCGTGGTACGCAGACAGGTGAAAACAAGATTTAAGATACTTTTACTTTACATTTCATAGTTTACTAATTGATAGTCCCTACCAGCGCAACATAGAGAGGTCAAGAAAGCAAGCCTTGTGTACTCTACTCACATAATTCCTTGAAATCCAAGAGAGTATTTCTTCTTTCATCTGCAGCTTCTGCCCAGTTACTGGTTACACTGGCTGCCCCATCTGCAGCTTCTGAAATTTCTTCATACATAAGCATGTTATTGAAACCAACTGTTGTTTCCATGCTTCTACTGAAACAGAGAATTCTCTCTTCTCTCTCCCATCACCCTTAAGTCTTAAATAGTACAAATTCATAGCAGGTGAGGAATAAAAACACCTGAGGAATCTCCAATTAGCCAACAGCTGCTGATTAAAGCCTCCCTGGGCAACTAGCAAAAATCTGCCCCTGATTAACAAGGCAAGGTCACCTGCTGTTTACTTTGTTTCCTACATGCTCTGCCAAAGTAATTGCCAGAGACAGTAGCAAACTTAAGATGACTTTAGCTTGACCCAGAATTGATTTTGCCCCATTCTTAAAAAACATAACCTGTTTCAAACTAACGTTATGGACATATTTTGTGTGAGATCTGCCCCAGCTGAAGAAAGAAAGGGACAGACACTTTAGCAGTGATAGGACAAGGCAAAATGGTATCAAACTAAAAGATGGGAGATTTAGGTTGGATATAAAGAAACAGTTTTTTATGATAAGGCACCAGCAGGTTGTTCAGAGAGGTGCTGGATGCCCCATCCATGGAGGCATTTGAGGTCAGGTTGGATGGGACACTGAGCACCTGATCTAGTATAGGTGTCCCTGTTCATTGCAGGGGAGTTGGACCAGGTGGCCTTCAAGGGTCCCTTCCAACTCAAACAGTTCTATGAAGTGCTATGAGAACATATATTGCACTGACCCTCTCAGGGAGAACAAGGAAGGAAAATCCAATTTGCAGACGCATCAAAGACTAAAATGAGAATGGAAACCAGGCTGCCCAACATCCTGACTTAGTTCCAAGAAAATATTCACCTTAGAAGTTAAGCATAAGTACCTACAGATGATGCTAACATGTCCTTAGAAAGAATTCTGTAGCTATGGGACACGGAAAGAAAACAAACCACAGGAATCATTTTAATAGCTCAATTACTTTCATATTTTAAGAATAAACCTTTTTAATAATACAAACCTCAAATTTTACCCAGTTACATTAATTGTCATGATTTATACAGTTATTGTGCAAGACTTGTGGTCATTTACATCTTTCAGTACAACTGCCATTAGATTTAATATTAACTTCTAATTAAACTTCCCCATTCATTACACAACTGTGAAACATGAACAAGACTAAGACTATTCCCTTCAGAAAGCCTTCTTCACCCTTGTGCAGATGTGAAGACTGCATTGCAGAGGCACTGGTGATGATAATTCCACACCAACTTATGTTGCTTTGGTAGATTGTAGTGGAATGTCATGGACAAAGAAAAATCTTAATAATAAAACAGAATTGAAGCTTGCAAGCCAATAGGAAATGTTCACCAACTTTCTGGACAGGCAAAGTGGCTTCTCCAAGTATTCAAAAAAGTCCAAAATGAAAAAGATGATTGAGTAAAAAGGTCAGTGGAGTATAACTCCATTAACAGTGCCAATAAATTGATGTTTGTGATTAAATCAAGCTCAAAAAAGCAGAAATCATCCTGACAAAACCAAAATCAAAGAAAGAAGTGTGCTGGTGCCTTTTATCTACTCGCTATAATCTGTGTTTGAAGTTCATGATAGAATATAAGCAAAGTAATGCCCCTGGAACCTGTGCAATCAAGTTACTCATTGGATTATTAAGGAACGGAGACAAGAGTGAAAAAGACAACAGCATGACCTAAGGTGCAGAATTACAGAAGAAAAATTGCCGTGTGGCTCAGCTGAGACTTGTCACATAAATATGCAAACAAGACATGCACTTTGTCTAAAGCACAAAGAAAATTAGTGATAAAGAAACAGACAAGAACTGCCAAATAACTTTTAAATAATGCAATAATGTAAAAATACACTTCTGAGCTTGTTGCACCATTGTCCCAGATTCTTTCCTGTATTAGGGAGAGGAAACTAGAAAAAAAAAAAAACTGATGACAAAACAAGAAGAGGAAAAAGTAAATAGGATGACTACTTGGCACTTTCTATAAAGTTTTGTTACCTAAAAAGTATCAAATAACTCCTAAGTTCATAGACATTATAGAGCCATTTACTTTCCCCAGTCCTTTGCTAGGTGCAGAGAATCATTGGCTATTTTAGTGACAAGTGACTCAATGAAAATTCAGTGCCTCAAAGTATAGTTTCATTTTCACATATAAAAATTTAAGTTGGGAATGAGTCTATTTGTGACAGCAATTTACTAGTTATATGACAAAGAATCAAACATAAGCACCATTTTTAGAGAAATACTAAGGGGTAACGAGAAGCACATAAACATAACTTGCTGTTAATTCTCAACTTTAGATACATTGACCAAGGTATTTAAACAAGACAAATTACTCAGGTACACAACAAGTGGCCACAAAGCCACAGCAACACTCAGAAGAAAATCTGAACTGCTAAGCACTTTGATTATCCCACTCAGCCTTTTTTCACCCCCTTATAAAGGGAGACTCACAGTGATCACGATGCTATATCTGGCCAAAAGTTCATTCCCCTCAGCTTTTTTATGGAACATGATACAGTGTAAAACAGGATTTGGAAGATAAAGTTAAAGGAAGAGTTCACTAAAAAGCAACATGAAAAGATCTACCCTAAAGGTGAGCTCAGTCTTATCACACTGAAAACCATAAATGTAATTTTTCCATTCACACCTACTACTGCTCTCAAGGCAACCAGCAGGTGCAACCAGCACAAACCCTCGATCAAATGGAAGAGGTGTGAAGTAGGCACTCCACGTGATTAAGTTCAACCACAGCTGAAATTAATTGTGTTCTGAAGTGATTAACTCCTGTATATTTAGTAAGACAGGCTGGTGTCATGTTTCAGTGAAAATAGTGTTTCAGTCTCCCTACAGAAAAAGGAAGGATTTTGTTTTGGCCCTGCCTAATCTGTTCACCAACTGCAGGGTGCAGCCCTCTCCACACTCCCCTGCTAGGAAAGGCAGCTCCATTTTCTTGTGCTTTTCAAAATAGTAGGCCTAGTGGTACAAAGTTCATGTTTTAAAGTGCACTGTCCTTTTAACACACTTTCCCTTCTTAAAAAAGAAAATAAAACTTTCTGATACCAACAGTTTATAAAAATAATAGCTGCAATACTCCTCTAAAATTGCAACTTAAAATCAAGTTGGAATAGCAAGGATTCAAATATGAACAATTAAAAACATTCTTCTGGCAGAGAATTGCCAAGCAAAGCCTTACATATTGCCTTGCAAGCCTCTCCCAACAGCACCTCACAGAAAATCCGTTCTATTTCTTCCAGCTGACAACCTCAAAAAACAGAGGTCTAAATAAGTCCATCCTTCCCACCAGTCACCTACATAAGTGCAGGTGTGGATGTTGGTGCAGCTTTTCCATCAGCTCTTCCTCTGTCGGTTCTTCCAAAACATCTCTACAAAGAGAAAGCATGGGTTGTTAGGGACAACAAAGGGAACTTCTCAGCAGTTGCTGCATCTCAATGTCCATGCTGCAAGAACACGTGCTCGTTTCATTCTTGAAAAGTGGAATTAAAATTACAATAAGTTGATGTTCCCTAAAGATGCATCTACTTGCCAGTGATCCATCCTTTACAGATGTGTCATGGAAACCAGCAGCTGTTTTCCCATAAGGAGCAGGGAAACAATTTCCTGCACACAGTACAATACAACTGGAGGTCAGTAAGTTTGTTTTCCTGAAAAAGCTCCCAAATGAGAACATGTTCCCAACGCTACTATTGAATATCCAATGTGCACCAGAAGTTCTACGTGTTCATGATCATCAAATATCAACTCACCACCCACAGTTTCACAATAAGCCAAGAATGTGCACTAGTTTCCTCATCTTCCACTTTCTTCTCCCCCTCAGCACAGCTCCCCCTACTTCCAATACCTCTTCTCCCACCACAATCTTGGCAGAAAGCATATAAAGGTTAGGCTCACAAGTCAGCTTAAAACAAGCCCAACTAAAGCACGTACTGAGATTCACCAAGGTAAAAGATGACACAGTTTACCTCTGAGGAAGGAAATTAAGAGAAGTCTTGTACCCTCTTGCAACGAGCACTAAGAGATAAACAGAATAATCTAAATCAATCTCCAAGCCCAATTTAATTCACCTGAACATTAGTTCAACTGTCCTCTGGTATTCGATATCTGAGAGAGACTCCCGATGACAGCGACGGTCCCACTTGTGAATAAAGTTCTGGAAGACAAAAGCAATGGAAAAAAACTGACACCATAACACATCCTTATAGCAAATAAGCTGTGATGGACAAACATTCACATCCAACTAAATGCGGTCAGACTTGTGACAAAGTTTCAAAATAAAGAAAAGCACAATTGTCTGGGGAAAAGAAAATGCTTCCTGAACATCTGGGGAAAAAGGATGGGGAAAAAGATCAAGTAGACACACAAAACCAAACTGCGTTTCCCAGAAGTTTTTTGGGGCTCTTTTCATTTCCCATACAGATCATAACCTTTTATCAGGACTTAGCATCAAATAATACTACTTCTTACCTCTAGAAGTAAAGCTATGAAGAGATTAACCCATATGACAGAGGAGATCAACCACCAGGCTACAAAATAGATCTTTGCCCACCTGCAGATCAGATTAAAGGAAATAAATGAGTCTGTGGGTCTGTGATAGATGAGGCAGCAAATAAACTCAGCCTGTAAGTGACCAAAGACAGACATGAAATCACATTTTTCCTTCTAAGATTATACTACTACTTTCCTAATGTAAGATCTGGATCTAACAACAATAATCTTGACTTTTCATTCAGTTAGCCAAACAGATTTTGTTCCCCAACTTAACGTACCCAAACAAACCGCGAAAGGACAGAAAAAAAACACGCTAGGAAAGGATGTTATGGATCACAAAAAGATCTACCTAGGATGGTATCCCTTTGAGTGGCCAACAGCAGCAGCAAATGGAACAAGTGCAAAAACACAGCAAAATGCCTACAAGGCTACTCCTTAAGTGCTCTTCATCTCCAACCACTTGCACTTTAGAAATTCATTCAGCTAGAGGCCGATTCTGTTCATTTCAGATCCCAATGAATTTCTCTCACGACTTCTCCAATCATCACCAGACCACATTTAACACTTAACACACCTAACAGCTTGTAGAAAAATGCTCCATCTTAACCACATGCTGGGTGAAGTACCTCTTCCTTCTGCTTGATTCAAACTGCAATATTTGATATGCAGATGAAACCACGACTCCACAGAAATCAAACAGCAAACCTCCCAGGTTACTGCACTGAAATGTGACCAGTCAAGGATCACTGCAGCAAGCCAACTCAGAGGCTAACTTGTTAACTCAAAATTCCTATATAACAGTGCAATACAAATGAAAGATACGCCCAAGATTCTAAGCCTACCAAAAGTTATTTACCCACAGACTAAATACAAAAGCAACCTAAAGTATGTTACTGTGATTCATTTACATCTCTCCTGAATAATTGACTCTACAGTTAGAGCCACTCAGCAACTGTATGTTGCAAACCTGTTTATAATTCAGAATTATCAAACCAGTTTAGAATACCTTCTAAACATGACAATAATTTTTGCAGCAAGTCATTGAGTTACATAGTTAGTAGTTTTTCCTACAAACCTGGAATTACTCAAAAGAAAAAGTAAGAAGCACCTCTCTTCATAAGATTATAGGAACTGTGCTATCTGTGCAATTCTTGTTTACAAGCCAGATTTATAAGGCACTGTATCAGTTTTATTACTGTTACTTACGGACTTGAGTATCTCGAAAATGCTTCCAAGAAGACTTGCCAGTTGTTCACTACCATCACATCCCAGAGAGTCACTAATGCTGCCTGAAGAGAATGAGGAAAAGGGAAGTTGAGCGAATGCATCACATACTTAAAAGCCTCGGAAAATGAGGGACAGCATCAGGCAGAGAGAGAAGAGCTAAGACTGACTCACAGCAAAGTCATCAAAGTTGTTTGGCCAATATTCCAGTTGCTCATAGGTCCCACACTGCAAAGTGCCGTTGTTATACGTTGTATTAACAAGGCTGTAAGAGAACGATAGTCTGATATGAGCATAGCTATCTACATACTATATCTTAAAAACAAGGTTTCTGTGAGTACCTTGTAGAAATTTAAGTACCTCATTTGGGCAGAAAACAGAGGAAATCATTACATTAAGTATTAAAGCTACAGCAGGTTAAAAATTTTGAGCTACAGGTGAGCTTTCTGCAATTCCAATACAGCAAGAAAAAACTGACAGAGTAACAAGTGAAAATAGTCTGTGTGATTAATGCAAAGGCAGCTTCAAACACAAGAATAAAATAAAACAACTCCAAGTCACAGTGTTGCAGATGCACTTGAAAACTATCGAGTACTACTCTGAATAGTGATATTACCTGACATTTCCCAGAGGAACCACAGCACCTTTGAACAGCATTATGCCAGTTATAGCAAATGCATAGAAAACCACCTGGAAGGAATACGTTTAGGCATTAGTTTTGAATATTTCTGTCACTAAATAGGAAAACAGTGCAATTAATACAGAATTCACCTTAGTATCACAGGTAAAGGGCAATGGTCAAAAAAATGCCTGGAACTTCTGAAATGAAAATACTTCTTAATACCTATACTTTTAAATATATAATATTATATATTAAAATATATCTTTTATATATTATATATATTTTTGTTTTAAATTTTTATATATATAATTGTTGCTCTTTTTAAAATCCCATTTAACTTTTGGTTAAATGTAAGTAAGGAGCCCTTTGTTTTACAACAGCTTGAGACAAGATGAGTTTACAGACTGAGGTGTCTTCAGTCCCATCTCTGTGTTTTGCTAGAAAACAAAGTGGAGAAGTCCACAAAGAGAAGGAAGACTGCACTGCTCTTTTTAGACATTACTGAAGTTGGAGCTGCCGTTCCACAGCCTACCAGAAGATGGGGCATATGGCCTTGCAATAAAGTTGACTTTATTCTTCAATAAAGATATTTTATCTAAGCACATGTATCATCTGACAAATTAGCTAATGAGCTACATTACTTTACCAGCACAAGCTCCAGGAGAAAATCTGTTAAAACTTTTAGCATCAGCTGATAACGGACTCAGATATCAATGTGACAGAAGCTCAGTGGCAGCTCCTAGTGCCTCACGTAAAAGCAAGTTGAATTATAGGAAGTGGCAAATGCTATGGCAAAATTGCCTCATGATTATTGAAAAACTACAGTTCACACTCCTGGCACGATGGACGTTTTGTAGTGGATAAGAACCACTTCATAAGCATTACATCTTACATGCATGAATACGGACACCAGACTGAAACGCTAAGGCATAACAGCTAAAGAAGAACTTGAGCCCCTAACTACAAGCTCCTGCCATTGTAATTATGACTGTCAGGAATCAAAGGGTCTTTCAGCAGAACACTAAGCCCACGTACAGCTGTGGCAGTAGCAGCACAGTTTGGAATCCTGCAGTTAAGCACAACAGAGCTCATCCAAAGAGTGCTACTTCCCAGGGCTCTGACATTTGCTAACTCAGCTCTTGAAATGTACTTTGACCTATCATAAAAACATGGAATGGCTTGGGTCGGAAGGGACCTTAAGGATCATCATCTCCAACACCCTGCTGCAGGCAGGGCTGCCAACCTCCATATCTAATACTAGACCAGGCTGCCCAGGGCCACATCCAACCTGGCCTTGAGCTCCTCCAGGACGGGGCATCCACAACCTCTCTGTGCAGCCTGTTCCAGCACCTCACCACTCTCCTGGTAAAGAAGTTCCCCGACATTCAACTAAATCTTCCCTCCTTCAACTTAAAACCAGTTCCCCTTGTCCTGCCTCAATCTACCCTTGTAAAGAGTCAACACCCCTCTTGTTTGTAGTCCTCCCTTTAGATACTGGAAAAAAAAAACCTGTTAAAAAAAACTATAAAAGTTAACATCTCAGCTGGCACACTCCTGAAGCATTTCTCAGTTTTATGCATAGGTCTCAACAAGATAGATGACTTGCATCAGAACGAAGTTGTTACCAATTTATCTTTGCACAAGACAACATTATTTCAAATTGCAACATAAGCCTCTCCAGGACACAACTGAAGATAATAACCAAGATTAGTAACGACAATAGCAAATATTCTTGGATAAACTGAGTGACAAGCCAGTTTTTATTTTGATATACAAAAGAAACTTCTTAAACAATACCTAACATACAGCAAATCCTTGGTCTTTAACCCTAATCTCAAATTTAAGTATCTTAAAAAAACAAAACTAAAATATTATAAAAATAATGCCCCACAAACTCATTTGCTCTGCCAGGAAGACACAATTGCAAATCCAGAAACTCAGGAGTTAGGAAATGCAGCCATGAACATCATGTGCTGTGACACATCCTTCAGTCACACATTACACACATCAAACACTCTCTGAGCATGACAGCATGGACTTTCAGAAATCCCCATGTCCAAACACATAATATTTCAAGATCTTCCCAACTCAAAATGATTTTAAAGTTGTTAAGCTATCTAATTTTAAGATAAGCAGGTCACGGTAAGGAAAACCAGGCTGCTTCTAGAAAACAGGTGATTTTTTCAAAACTGAAATATCCAACCCGAGACGAGTACTTCAGGAAAGTCTTAAATAACCTTTTAAGTGTGCTCCTAAGAGACACTGGTAGCTGAAGTTGAGGCACACTTTGCGCAGGCCAGAACAAAACAGCAGCTCATTACAATACTGAAGAACTGCCTGATTTCAGTGAAATGTTAGAAGTCGCAGAACCTGACATCCAAAGGCCCTGGTTTACTTCCTCACTGCCCTTCCTACAGATAGCAGCATAATAACGAGAATGTGCTTGACAATTCTGCATCATGACTTACCACCAGGATTCCTGCAAAGGCTCTCAAGTTTTTTACCAGGTCCAGCAACGTAGTAACAACCAAAGACATGAACTGAAAGACAGCAGAATTTTATACATATTACATTTATCATCCTACCGATCTGCATAAAATTATTTTTACTAGAAGGAAAACTGAGATGCCTGAATGCAGACAATCTTTTGTACAGTGATAACTGCAGATTTATGAACAGAGCCATACTCCTTTTCATAAGCAGATATGAAGCTAAATTTTAGGTATGCTCAGACACTGTGACCTAAAGGGCTAGGTATTAGACCAAAATATGGAGAAAAAAGTTTAAGTGTCCCACAGCTCCAGAGAGACTGATGTGGAAGCATTTCTAGTCTAGAATTTTCACCCACACTGTGACCTCCAATCACATCAGGTAGATATTTACGTTTTATTAAACTAAAATACAAGTCCCACTCCTGATGGGAATTCAGATGTAGCTTTCAAGCAAATCTAAGTGCAGGATTATAACTGTCAAAGTGATTTCAGATTATGGCTGCTCTGGTGTAACTACTCATAACTAGAAAGTGAGGAGAGGAACTCCTCTCAAACAAGCCTCTGCAGGATCAAAATGCCCAGCAGCACCCAGTGAGAAGCCTATCAGCTCCTGAGTACAAAGTTCCCCAAGGACTTCATACAAAGTCACTAGATGAGGCTAAAGCCCAACACAAGCTGTGCAAGAATTTCTGGACGCACTTCTCTACCCATTTTATAATGTCAGCGTCAGCTATAGCAACATCAACAGGACTTCCCTATTACCTCAGTGAAGAAAACCAGCTAAAGAGAGTTTGTGAGGTGCTGTGCAATTGTCTGGACAGTTAAGAGTGCAGATTGAGGAATTATACTCTCATTCAGGTGACACAGAAGGGAAAGCTAGTGCACAGTACTGGGAGAGGCTTTCACAAAATTTGTAATTTGATCACCAAAGATATCAGAAGTGTGGAGGAATAAGTAAACAACCTTCATATTAGGAATGATCCGCAGGAACCTGAACACAATTAACATGTTCACCAGTCGCACCATATCCCACAGGGATAGCAGGCCCACAAACTCTGGTCTCCTAGGAAAGAAAGAACACATCAGAGAAACAGCCCACCACACAAAGACACTAATGAAGTTACTGAGCCCTGGATGAAGTTAGCCTTCAAAGAAACATAAAGCTGACATGCTACCCAGTCAACATTCTTTCTTACGTATGTATTCCATAGACAATATCCATACGCTTCAAATCTCAGCTGTAGCATTAGCTGACTTTTACACAGGCATGCTGGGTGCTCATTGCTGCAAGTGTGGGCTGGTGGTGGGGGAAGGAAAGACAGCAATGACAAAACTCCTTGGTAACAGATGCTATATCACAATTTGCATCACAAACATTTAAGTCTAGCCTTAAAATCATCTCAGACAGCACCACACAGCACCATACTATTATTCTAGAATAATAGTAAAAATCTCAGTCTTGTCTTTAAAATGTTACTTGATCTGCAGATGTAACTGCAATTGTGATTAAAAGACATATCACAGAATATGATGTTAGTGCCATCTGGAATCTTCTGGGCCGTAGTCTGTTTGTAGTGATGGACAAAATAACTGGTGCTTCAAGATACTGTTAGAATGCAAACAGCTGTCTACATTCAAGAATCACCCTTGAAAGCAAGATTTACAAAGTCCTCCAAAAGTTCTTTGCTTTTCTCTTCTGATATGGCTGTACATCTATTTTAAAAATGGAAACAATCACTTCCATGGTTTTAATGATGAAAAAAGATTAAAATAATTATCCAAGAACCATTTGGACTTAAAAAAAAAATACAAAAAAAGTCAAGAGACCTGTGCTTTCTGTTCCAGTACAGATGAACAGTTCCATGGCAATTTCTCTACTAAATTTTGCAACATGAAGTTTAGTGACTACAATAGAGAGAACTTCTGCTAAGTTTGGTAAGTTATGCACTGGGCTGACAGAACAGCAGAACAACACAAGCGTGCATGAATGTGCACATATATTCCCCTGACCCAACCCAGACATCCAAGACAGTGTAATGCTTCAAGGAGATTACTTACCAACCAGGATGAGGAAATCCATATTCAGCAAAAGTTGCAATCTCCAAAACCTTCAGACAGAGGGAGAGGAAAAGAGTAAAAACCTTTTTGGTAATTTTGAGGTTTAAATATTACTTACCTCTCTCAACGGAAAACATTTTCAATAGCTTTAAGCCACTAATATGATTCTACTCATGTACTCTGGTATTGCTATACTTGACAATTCATCCAAATTAGTCCTAAGATGACACATAAAAAAATACTGAGTGAATTACATGGTGTAAGTTAGGTTTCAGGGTTTTACCAAACACAATTAATATCCTGCTACTTTTTTATTCAATAAGTGATGCTTAACTCCATTACAGACATCCTCGTGAGCAGAATGCTTCCAAACAACATTAAAGAGGCTGCCTGTAAGAGAGCTCAACTTTTCCAGCAATTTCTCCAGGAAAGGGACATTGAAAGTAACATTCCAATGCACTCATGCCACTGGAAAACACGACACTGGCTCAAGCTGTTCAACTCAGCACATCAGTGTTCAACTAGGAGTAATCCTACTGGCATCTTGCTAGATCTTGCAGCTCAATATCATCCTAGCCAACAAATTCAGGAATACAGAAGTTAACAACAAAACAAACTTACCAGCAAAATTGTGGTTAGAAGACCATCAAACCTATTGCTTGGGTATGATAAGTATCTTTTCAAGCCCATTGCCAAGATTTTCAGCAACATTTCCATCAGATAGTATATGATGAAGAAGCAGTTGATAGTCTTCAGAGCGCACAAATGATAACAAAGATTAGAATTAGCCACATTAAGGGGACAGCAATATCCACAGAAATACTGCTGCGTCTTACCCCTAAGAAGTAGTCATCTCTTTCAGAAGGCTGCTTATCTGCATCCAACACCAAAACCACCTTAAATAACAATAAATCTTCCATGAATCCACCGTTTTACTGCCAAATTTTGCAACAAGAAAAAAGTTGCTTTTCTTTCTTACGTACACAGATAGAAACAATGTTTGCAAGGGCAACAACATTTCCCAAGTAGCCAAAGTAGGGATGGCCAAAGGCAAACTGCATCTTCCGCATGAAATGGGACCGGTACTCTGGACTGGGAGGATGCTGAAAAGAACACAACAATTACACTGAGAGGCAACACAAGTATTTTAATAACAGCGCAGGAAAAAAAAGCCCAGTTTCAGATTTAAGACACATACCTTTTAAAAGCAGAACTTTTCAAGCCCATTTTAACTATATTTAAATAGGAAAGTGCTTTCAAGCTCTTGCTATTATCAGCAAGAGATCATATTCAAAGAGCAAAAGTGTTGGTGATCATGGCACAATACAAGATGATAAAGGGGAAAAAAATCCAACCTCTCCAATGCATCAAGCAGGCAAATTAACAACCAGGCTATTAATTGCATATATTCCTTCCACCACTCCCAACATTCATCTCCCTCAAAGAGAGGGAAAGATCTTAGTTCCACATAAATACAGAACTGTTCAAAATCATGCTAGCTTGACACTCTGTAAATAATGATGAGGTGCTCACATACTTGTTTAATGGCATCCTTGTCTAGCTCTTCGAAGAGCCACTGGAACTGGGCAGCTGACAGCTGGTCACAGGAGCATATTTTGAGTGACTTCACATGAAAGAGAAAGCCAGATCAACATCTGCATTAGGTGCACCTTCAAGAAGTACCACCACTCTCAGACTGGATTTGTGTACTCAACTAACAATGCAGCCTGACATAATGACAGAGCAGAGTGCTATTTTCAAGCAACTCTGTTTACACAGCCCCTATCCCAGAAATGACAGAAAGCAATATGTGTATCTTCACACTGGAGGCCAGCCAACTGCTGGCACACCGTTACCATCAGCTCTACGTTGTCCCCTTCTCTTGGCATTAGTTTGTAACATCTATCTCCAAAACTCGCTGCAATTTGGTTCTTAAAAAGCAATAATATTTTTGGAACAGTTTTTCTGACACCATACCTGGTAATTTTTGCATCCTGTATCTCCTGTTGAGCCAATTGCTCTATCTAAAAACTGTGGTGCAAACAGCAACATCAAAGCCTTAGATAAGCAAAACAACTCTGCCTGTAGCCTGACACAAGAATCAGAACTTAGAGGAAGCAATACAGTTACATACACCCCCCCACATTCAAATGGTAAAGATACACCAAGCTGTAGATAGCAGCTCCAAACCACAGTGAGAGAAATTTTATTTTCAGAGATAAGCCAAAGCAAATCAGAATTTTGGCTCTGCAAAACAAAGTCTTCACCTACACCACCTATCAGTGAATGCCTTCTTCTTCAAACCAACAGAGGCAGTCTTAGTTTGGAATCAATGGAACAAAAGCTGTTACTAGGCAAAGACCAGCACATAAGCAGACACTGGTCTGGGCACAGCTCACACTCTTAAAGAAAACAGGACACAAACAGCTGTGCTGAAGACTACTGCTCCTAAATCAGTGCTGTGATTAAAAAAAAAAAAAAAATCAGTTTCCACAGCTGTCCCAGCAAGAGGGTTTGAGAGCCTCCAAGGATTAAAAACATCCAGCTCTTACCATCATGATTGCTTGCCTGCTGCGAGAATCCATTTCAACTTTCTGCAGCACTTGAAGCAAGGCTCCAGCACTAACATATGACCTATCCAAAAGAAGATGAGTTTAAAGGATGGGTCCTGAAAGAGACATCTTGCCACCGAGACAATCAATGGTTCTGGTTTTGTTTTCTTCTTTTCAAACAAATAAAATTAGAAGCAGTAATGAAAAGAAAATATCCTATAAAAGTCCCAGACAACTCACTATAAAAACCCACTTGAAGAATAGAATAAAAAAGTAAGCAAAACTGTTGTTTTTCAAGGAAAGATCTTCAATTCATTCTGTTCTGTTTCTGAAGAAACAAACTTGCTTCTGACAGATCTTGGTGATACAAAGTAAAACATTCAAAGTCAGGCCAACAGTCATGCACAAAGAAGAACAGAACTCTCCCAACTGGTGAAGGGGATCTCTGGCTACACAGCACCCCTTCTCAGGAAGCAGCCAAGGCCCAAGAGATGCTCCCCCTTCAGCAGCTGGGCCTTACATGAGCCCAGGATGGCTGCATCCTGTGCCCTCCCCTTCTGGTTGCACAGGGAGCATAGGTGCCAACAATTTGCCTGCGCCCCCTGGGCCAGCCATACCTCTTCATCAGCTCAAGCCATGACCCTATCAGTTTCCTGCATACACTGAAACGAGGACTGAAAACTTGGTCTTTTCTGCTGGGTGCACTACTGCCTCAATATCCACCACTCACTGTTCTGCATTAGCAGGAGTCTCTTTTAGGGAAGAAAGCACTTCAAATGCAGCCCGGATTCCCAGCCGTCTTCTGAAGAGGGAGGACTGAACGGATTTCTGCACAAGAAAGACACCACACATTAAGAAAATAATAGGAGGCAGTCTGCTTAACACTGGTCTATGGGAAATTCAACCAGATCGTGGAATCATCTGAGTTAGAAGGGATCTTCAGAGATCTCCCAGTCCAACTCCCCTGTGATGAACAAGGATAAATGGTATGATAAATCAAACAGGTGACACAAATGAGATCTGTAGACTATTCGCCTAGTCCTTAGGCAAAGCCAACTGCAAGCTTCAGAGAAGGCCTTGTCTATCTAACTCAATCTGTTTCCAGGAAGTCAAAATACTGCTTTCTTTTCCTTCCTGCCAAAGCCGTCATCATCAGCCACTAGATTTGACTGTTAAGATACCAGACAGACACCCCCACAGTTTAAGGGGAATTGTCAAAGGATCAAAGGCTGAAATCAGCAAAGTCCAGTCCTACCAGAAGGACTTGCAGACCAACAGGAAAACCCAGCCCAGATAACACACTGATCCTCTGCCACTCTTGCAGTCTCATGATTGGAGAAGAGACTTCCTAGCTCTCATTCCTTACAAGAGCTCTGTACAAAGGAAGGAAGAAACCAAGCAGACAAGGCTCTAGACTTCCAATAAACACAGTTTACTTACGCAATAGGAGAATGCTGTTCGTTCTAAGCTAGAGAAGCCATCACCACACTGGTACACAAAACAAAAACACTCACCAAAACACAGCCTTAACCTACAGCCCAGCAGTTCAGCTGTCAGACAAACTACGTTTGTGTAGCACAGCCCCTACCTTATCCAGTCATTTACTGGAAGTAGCAAAGATGAGCTTTCATTTAACTTATGCTCTCCCTTCTTTTTAAAACATGCTTGCCTCAGCTCACTGCTCTCATACTGCTAAACTACTCTATCTCATTGAGAAACCAAAAAACCCTTTTCCTACTAGGGAAATCCAGAGCATTTCTATCTGGAGACTAAACAACTGGCATACCTAATACAACAGAACACACTACACAGCTTGTCAATGAAGAAGAAAGAACTTGTAATGCTCAGTTTCATCACCACCACAGCTTTCAAGTTCCTTCCACAATTTGAGGAATCAACTACACTTACTTTGTCAGCTTTTACTTCTTTTAAAGACACCAGGGTCAGCAAGTTGTTTTTAGTGAAGGTTTCTCATACTGTGCTACTCTGAGAAATTAAATACTGGGCTTTGCAACAACAGCTATTAGAAAAGTACAGCAGTCCTTGTTCACAGTTTCATTGTTGTTCTCACTTTTGTTTTTCTCAGATGCTAGTCACAGTTGCACATTCAAAGCATACATAAACATGTGATCCTCTCACCCAAAAGGCATCAAAGATACTACAGCACATGGGTAAAAATACATACATCAGTTTTATGAACCTTTCTTACCTTAAAACTGTATTTACTATCAGATTGACATACTTTGATACATAGTTAAATCCATAAACACCCAGGATTTCACAGCCATAAGGTTCTGGTAGAACACAGACCTTGGCAAAGTTTTACTCACCAGAAGGTACCCGCGAAACTGGTTGTAGATTATTGCTGTAAGTAGGTTCATCAGAAATAAGTTACCTTTTGAAGAAAAAAGTGACCAGAGTTATTGGAATAGATGCTCGTTTCTCAAAGATGCATTGCGTTTCTCTGATTCTAGGCCAACAACTATTTAAATCTAAACATTTTTACATTGTACAGCACACAACACAATACTCAAACTTCTCTCACACCAACCAAGAAAAGAATTGGCTCTGACAGTAGTCAAGAGACATTTCAATCATGTTCCAAACAAGAGGTAGTTATTAGTTTTCAAAAGACAAAAAAAAATTAAGATTCACCAACTTCACAAAACTTTCCCTCTAAGATGGAAAAAATGTCAGTGTGTCACCCAAGCACTGCAAAGAAGTTTCGATGCACACAGCAAATCACTGTAAGAATTCAAAAGACCATCTCCTTGAATTTCTCCTCTAAAAATAAAGTTTAACGTTGTATATGCAGTCGTGTATCTGTTCCCTAATGATAAGTTACAAAAAAGCTGAACTATTTAATAAGTGCCTTTTGTGAAACTTATCCTGCAAGACAGAACACGGTCAAGAAATAACGACTTTTTAAAAAGCCAAAAAGGAAAACTTTGCAATGAAACACTCTTAGAAAAATAAACCCCTTTCCAGCTGACATGCATGAATGTCAAAGCTACACTTCATTTAAGTTAATGAAGACAAGCAGTGACTTACCTAATACAGTGAAGAGTATGAAGAAGATGGAATATGCTCGGTTCTTAGAATAAGCAGGAATCATTACTGCAACAGATTTAATTAAAAAAACTATATTATTAATTTCATATTTAAGAGGATAAAAAAAATAAAGGAGAGCTCTGTCAATTTTGGGCAATCGGTAAAAGCTCTCATACAGCTCCACTTCAGAGCTGTGTATAGAAATTAAAGCACAGACATACAAAAAAATCCTAAGTAACTTCATGCACAAATAGCCTTTACAGAACCTTCCTAAGAGCTTTCAGCTGCAAGAACAATTACAGCAGTCTGATAATATTTCACTGTTCATCAATTAATAGAGACAAGAGTTATTTCTGAAACGGAGTGCTCACCATCAGGGTTATTTGCTGTAGTCAGCAGGACCAGCAGTGATGTCAGGGAATCTGGCAAATTCCGAAAGTAACCCACCCATTCCTTATCCTGTTGACCATCCTAGTGAAAAATGCTCACTGTTATCAGAGAAGCACTTAGAATCACTAAGACCAACTCACCAAGAGAGTGACACATATACAGACAGTTTTAGTCAGTAATCCATTCCTTATACACACAATTAGATCTGCCACAAGGAAGAAAACACAAGACAAGCAGAAAAACTAGGACAACATAGTGATCCTGCAGGAATACAGCGCAACCACTTATTCACAGTCAATAAAAAACAGAAGGGAAAACAGCAAGCTGAGAGAGACAGGAGGCTCCACATAAAAGTTCCATCCATCACCTCAAACCCAGCAGGGACCATGAAGACATGAGCAGACAGCATGGGGATCTAAAGCTGCCCTTGATTGAGAGAAAAAGCCAAACGAGAAACATCAAGGGTACCAGAGCTAGAAGAACTCTAAACACGACCTAAATAAAACATATCACAGACTGTTCCCATATTCAATCCGAATTCACATAAAAATCAAGCAGAAAATTGGAGCTGCTTACTTTTTATTCTAGCTACACAATGCTGTACCCACTTGTTTTTTTCCCAAGTTCAAGTAGAGATGGCTACAAAAGATGCAGAGTGCAAACAATACGAACATGAATCACAGGCTACAGAATAAACAGCCATTAAATCTGCTGAGAAGAATGGAAAACTGCACCTCTAGGGTATATATGCAAGACAATCTGCAAATCTAGAAGCAAGAATTTTATTACTAACGCATCCTTTGAGCACATTGCCTGGTTGGCTACAATTACTTTGTATGGGTATCAGGTCAGAGAATCTAAAAAGGAACAATAAACAGCACTCTGTAATTTGGTTTTTTTTCTTTTGTTTTTTTTTTGTTTGTTTGTTTTTTTACTTAAGTGTATTTTAAAGTGTCTGGAACAGATATATAAAATCTATTTCCATCTGCTGGGAAAGATTATAACTGAAATTATAAGTGACATGCAAATATAATACAGAGATACTGGATTCAACTAAGAAAAGGGAAAAATAGAGCTCTACTTCTAATTCCAGAAATTCTGTAACAGGAATTCAAGGAATTTGCTGATCATAAGAAAGACCAGAAGCTCAAACACAAACTTCAGGAGGAATGAAGGCTCAGTAAAGATTAAGGAAAGAACTAAGATTACTGCAAGTACATAACAAGTCTTAGTGATCATACAAACAAGGCTGTGGGAGGCCTTATAAAAGGAAAGGAGTGCAGTACAAAGAAGGATACATAAAGATACAGGAAGCTTAGGAGAAAGGACACCCCAAAAGCACTTGAACACAAAAGTGACTTCAATCACATTTCAAATAAGCTTTCGGGAAGTGAGAAGAGAAACAAAACAAAAATAAAAAAGAAGCCACAAAAATCAGAAGCCAAAACATCAGAAAAATGCAGGCAAAAACCTACCAAGGCAAGGCCAGGGATACCAGTACTGCAGATAGCTTAACATTGCAGTAAACTTAACAAAAAGCTAGATAAGGAAAGGAAAAAAAAAAAAGAAATGTGAGATAATAGAAACAAAAAGCACCAGGATTAAGAGCTATGGACACAGAACAGCACAGGTGGTTTCAACAAAAGCAGAAAAGTAACGCAAAGGATCGACTGGAGAATTGTAAGAAGTTGCTCTATCAGCAGACTTTAAACTTCTCACTTTTGAGAAAAGCATCGGCACCAAGAAGGTGTGGGACCATAAAAAAAGAAGTATTCTGTGCAACTTACATCTCTCTAAATAGACTTCAAACTCATCCCAGTGGGTCTCTCCCAGGGAAACAAGTTTCACCAGTTTGATTAGAAAACCAGACATGCAGCTACACGAGTAAGCAGAAAAGCAGTGAGATCTACACATCAATACAGCTGGTTACCTTTGTTCGAGCAAACAGCAGCATGGCAAACATGGTAAAGAGAGACAGATGAACAGCGAGTAGTAGAACAACGCTATTGGAAAGAACACATCATGTGCATTAATATCAACGTCATCCTTAATGTCCTTTGCTAGAGATACAAAAATAGCCAAGGATATTTTTTAAGAAACTACATGGAGCTAACAGAAGACCATCCAAGCTTTGATTCATAAGAATCACACTTCTTCAGAACTCCTTAGCATGAGTTTAGGCAGTTCCAAGGTCAAAGAGATTCTAGCACGTTTTTCTAAAACCATTTAGAAATGAAAAGCCTGAAGTAAAGCATCCTAAAAAGTACACAAAGTACTTTGCTGTGTGGTATTCATGGCAGAGGGACACCTTTGTGCCCTACCCATACCACCCTGAGAGGCAAGGTTAAGTAACATGGCATAGCCCTTTGCCCAGCTGATGACTCAGCTCTTCCTTTACAAAAGGGCTGTACTCAACAGAATTAGAAAAGGGAAAAAAAAAAAAAAAAGAAAAAACACTCAATCAGCATCAAAAAAATCTTCCTTGTCACAACACACGCACTCTTGAGAAACCTTACAGAACGCAGGAGCCACAGAATTAATACAGCTTCCCATCCATCACTACTTGATCTCAGCGACCATTTCAAGAACGCTACTGAGGCATCACACTCCAGGATGCAAAGGGTAACTACAGACTTGCTGTGAAAGGATGCTCTCTGTGCTGTTACCTACCTTGCCATTTCAGGCAATGTGCTGTTGATGCTTTTTAATGTTTTCTTCATCATCGAAGAATTCTGAAGGAGAAAGAAAGGACGAAGAATTCTTCTTATTCTTACAGTCTGCAAAACAAGACAGTGGATCAGATGCTGAGCTCCCATAAAGTATTTGTGGTCCTAGTCTTAAGTGCGTGTTTGCCAAAACAGATCTAAATGTATATACAAGCTTGAACAAAACAAAAAAAATCAGTGCAGCATAAAAGGCTGTTCTCAGAAGCTAAATCTGTCCCACCAAAGTGAAAAAAAGGCCTAAAGGAAACTTTACAAAAACTTTTCTTTTAAAAGAAAAACTGTTTATAATTAATGGTCTGGTGAGGCTATGGAAATTTCAACTTGCATTTTTAAAGAAACCTAACTTTACTGCTGGGTAAACATGACAAACAGGTCAAGTGATTGCATTTCTGCATTTTTTGCCAAGATCCATTTCAAGAAGTGAATCAATAACAAGCCGCTTTCATTAAAAATAGACACACGTCTTGAAATTAGGGTTTGGTTTCAGTTTTCAGCTTTTTTTAACGTATTACAGTCTGCTTATTACACAGCAATTTCTGCCTCTGACATGGCTTAGAGGCAATTGTTCTGATATTCCTTAACATACCCTAAAGCAATTAAGCTGTTCACATCTCAGTATTTTTACCACATTAGCATTTTCTTAATGCTGACCGCAAGTAAGCAACAATAAATTTGATCCAATGTGACCCATCTCACCCCTCCCCTTAGCTCTCCAAGGCATCACACAGCCCCCGCTGTGCATCCCTCTGCAGCTTCTCCTCCTTGCCTCACTGCCCAGACACATTGCACAGTTTCTGCAGAAAGCAGCAAGCACTTCTTACCTCTGTGCAGAAAAAGCTCAGCGACACAACCCAATCAGTAAGGGAAATAATTAACGTCAGGATATAAGCCATCAGCCATTTATTTTTCCAAAATTCTTCCCATCCAATTAAGTAACTCTGGGGGAGGAAAAAAAAAGCAGCACAACAACTTAATCACAGAATTGCCAGGGTTGGAAGGCACCTCAAGGATCATGAATCTCCAACACCCCTGCCGCATGCAGGGCCACCAACCTTCCCACCTAATGCTACACCAGGCTGCCCAGGGCCCCATCCAATCTGGCCCTGAACACCTCCAGGGATGGGGCATCCACAAACCTCTCTGGGCAGCCTGTTCCAGCACCTCACCACTCTCTCTGTAAAGAATTTCCCCCTGACATCCAACCTAAATCTCCCCTCCCTCAACTTAAAACCATTTCCCCTTGTCCTGCAGTTATCAACCCTTTCAAAGAGTTGATTCCCCTCCCCTTTGTAGGCTCCCTTTAGGTATTGAAATGCTGCAATGAGGTCACCCCGCAGCCTTCTTTTCTCCAGGCTGAGCAAGCCCAGCTCCCTCAGCCTGTCCTCATAGGGGATGTGATCATCTTTGTGGCCCTCCTCTGGACCCTCTCCAACAGATCCCTGTCTTTTTTGTACTGGGGGCTCCACACTTGGACGCAGTACTCCAGATGGGGCCTCACAAGAGCAGAGTAGAGGGGGACAATCACCTCCCTGTCCCTGCTGGCCACCCCTCTTTTGATGGAGCCCAGGATACCATTTGCCTTCCGAGCCACAAGGGCACACTGCTGGCTCACGTTAAGTTTTTCATCTAAAGCCTCAAACAAGCAGCCAAGCCAAAGCCACTCATTGAGAGCCAGGTGGAAGCGCTGCTCACCTTCACAGACACATCGATCACGAAGACCAGGAAGCACAGCAGCTCAATGCTTTCGGTCAGGCCGCACGGAGGATCCCACGCAGGAAGGCGGTATCGCACATCTGATGTGACAGTAAGCGAGGACGGTGTTTCAATGAAAGCCAAAGCCAGGATTATGGTAATGGTCAAGCTCAAAATCCTGCTCGGATAGAAATGAAAGCACTCGTAACACAGCAGTTGGGTAGCACGCTTTACATGAACTGCAGTAAGGTTGTAGTAACAACAAGGCATTACAACAGCAACCGCTGACATTCATATAGCCCTAGGTGGGGTGGTTTTGAAACTGACAACAACAAACAATTCTGCAAGTACTTAATAAGGTTAGAAATTGATACTTGGAAAACTAACACACACTGCTGAGCATCATACCAATAATCTATCACGCAGCAGTCCTATGGCTGTTCCAGAGAGCCACATACTTCATAACATGATATGACTTGGAAGGGACCCTTAGAGGCCGTATGGTCCAACTCCCCTGCAATGGACAGGGACACCTATAGATAGATGAGGGTGCTCAGAGCTCCGTCCTGCCCGACTCTAAGCACCTCTAGGGATGGTGCATCAACCACCTTTATTGTAAGCTGCTGCACCACCTTTACTGTAAAAAACTACTTCCTTACATTCAGTCTAAATTTCCCCCCTCGTAGTTCATAACCATTTCCCCTTGTCCTATCACAACAGACCCTGTTAAAGAGCTCATCCCCTTCTTCATCACACTTTTGTACATCTTGCTGCTTTCCACTCCTATCTCATCTACATGTACTCATTGCTTGCTTCCTACAAGCATGTTCTAAAGAATAAAAAGACAATTATTTAAGTATTAAAAAAAAAAAAAAAGGAAAAAGAATTTTTAAGACTTACTCCTGACCCAAAAAGCACAAAGAATAACAAGTTCTCACCACTGGCAAATTCTTGAATAATACCAGCGATACAGCCACAGGGATTTAGAGTCCACACGGTGATTTATAGATCGATACTGGAGGGAGAAAGCAAAAAAAAAGGATCACTGAACCATTACACGTGGTCTGCATCACAGACAAAAATAAGGTTACAAAAATAAACCCTCATCAACAAGGCTCGAGGCTTGAGACAAACCCAATTTCACAATAAGATAAAGACATCACTGCATGAGTTGTTATTAAACTAGCACTCACCAGTGACTATGCCTTGACTTCAGCCTATGTGGGTGAAATGGGAAAGATTCTGCTGAGGTTTTCCCAACCTAAAGATTGCCCATTATTGGATAACCAATGTGGCAGCACTGCCCTCGTTACATGTAACAGCAGCTGGAGTAACACAACTTATGGTTCCACCTGCTTGCCAAAGGGGCCCATACCCTTGGTTCACCTCTTCAGCACTCCTTCCATTCATGGATCTTTTGCTTCGTCCCTCTAAAAATTATGATGCACACAGCTGTGAAAATAAGAAGCTTCAACCTGCACCTCTACGCAAAGGGAACGGAGACTTCCACGCATCAGCAGTTCTGCTCAAACAGTTCCAGCTTCTCCATTGAAACCAACCTCAAAGTTTGCCAGCCCTGCAGCTTTGTAACCATGTTTTGGGGCAAATCACAGGCTTTGCCCAGATGTTTGATTAAAAAAAAAAAAAAGGGCGCATCCACCCACAAAGCAGCACAGTCAGCACCTGCTGGGCAAACGGGAAGAGAAGGCGCTATTTCAACACAATTTCATTGGAAAAAAAAACAAACTCATTTCTTCTGGGCAGAAGCGCACCGGAACTGATGTGCCGCAGGGATTCGGGGTTCCGAGCCGGCTTTGCGGAGCACGGCAGCGCCAGCTGACAGCACGCGTGTCACACAGCCGCGCTGGACTTACTTGTATCGCGTCTTCGATAAACACCACGGCCTGGTTGATGCGGAGCTCCTCAGCAGCTCCGGCGGCTGCAAAGTCAGAAAGAAAGAAAGAATGAGTCGCTGTACGGCTGAGAGCCAACAGCAGCCGCACCGCCCCGCTCCTCCTCATAGAGAGACGCAGAGGTCGACCCAAGCAGGACGCGAGACGCCGGCACTCTAGGAAGCCCCCGGGACGGCGGAAGCAATCCGCGCTGAGCCGGGGCAGCGCGGGGCGGCACGCCGCCTCCGCCACGCACTCACCGCCCCCCGCCGCCCGCCAGCTCCGCGGGGGCAGCAGCGGCTCCGTCTCCGCGGCGGCTCCCGCCTCCATCAGCGCGGCTCGCCGCCGGCTGGGGGGCAGCACCCTGATACCACGTGACCGGCACTGCGCCGGGGACGGGCGGAGCGCGAGCACGGGCCGGTGCCGCCCCTCGGCAGCGGGGAGGAGCGGCGCGGGGTGACGGGGTTCCTATTGCGAGCGGCCGTAGCGTCGGAGAGGACCTTTAAAGGTCACCCGGTCCGACTCCCCTGCGACGAGGGGCGTGTGGCTAACATCGCTTCTGAAAGCAAACACTGAAAGAGGAGCGAAGGGCTGAATCGCGTTGAGTTTATTGAAACGTGAATTGAGAGGAGGTTCTTTATTGTGACTGTAGGATGAGAGAGAAGGGAGCAGTCAGTGAGCAGTTGTTGGGACACGCAGGTATCAGCGGATCTCGCGACCCTGCCGGTGCAGGGGGTTGAAAGTAGATGATCTTGGAGGTCCTTTCCAACCCAGGCCATTCGATGATTCCATCATTCATTCTGTGATCTTTGGTTTCTCATTGGCTCCTCGACGATAGCAGATTCATGCTGTCTTTAGCACTTGCCAAATATCTGAGTCTAGAATGAAAAAAAAGCCAAAGAGTGTTTAGGAAAAGACTGTTAATACAAAGCATCCTTTTGAACGTCCACTGAAGCTGAAGAGGGCTGAACTTTCCTGGTGGTGAGCATTCAGATGTCCTGGAAAAACAGCCAACTGCCACTAGCCAAAGAAAGGGCAGCGCTGGGGGTCGGTGTGCTCACAGCCATTTTAGGAAAGACCCAAAGCTTTGGAGCCGAACTAGTTCCTCAAAGTTAAGACCTACTTGGGTCCTCAAGTATCGAATAATCTCTGAATCTGCACTGAAGATTTTGAAATGCCTAGAAACAACATCTGTTGAGACCTCAGCTTTGCAGTCTCAGATTTGGCCAAGATCAGACAAGGTGTTTAAAGTGCTTGTTCATTATGCAGCACATACACTTTTCCTCTGGAGTGTGCATGACACCATCATTTCCTCCTCAAAGCAAGCTTAAAGGGGTCAGCTTTAGGAGTAGCACAAACTTCCTTCACTTAACGTTCTTGTATTTTGAATCTCATGTAATATTTTGCAAGTGGGGAGGGAGAACTCACCAGCAGTAGTGCAAGAGCCTGTTTGTCTGTGACAGAAGCCTGCACACACTTCTTCAGACTGCTTTCCATTGCATTCATAGCAGGTGTTGTGATGAATGGAGACACTGCATCCATAAAGTCATCAACAGACCCAAAGAGAAACCTTTCCGTTATTTTCTGGAGGAGTTCACAAGGTGAAGCTGTGGCTGGAATAGAAGCATAAATGAGCTAAGCTGGAGAACATGAAAATTAACCAACCTCATTGAAACAAACTATTCTTGAACACAAAAATAAAACATGCACGTGTATATGTTCATATGGTGTATTTTGCTGCTGAAGTGCTTCCAGCCTCTGAACTCTTCACCATGCAGGCAGTATAACGGGGACACTTGGACATGGTGTGTCATAGTGCTGTATTTTGTGGGAATCCCAGGCATCCCTGAGCCCCTGGCAGTGCCATCCATGCCTTCTTCACTCAGAAGTCCTCAGAACCTCCACAAAAGAAAATTTTGCAGTTCTGATGGAAAATAGAGGTGCACGATAAGAACAGTTGAAGAGCAAATAAGAAACAATTAGGAGGAATGATCCTTTGACTGTAAATTACGTTTTCACATTGTGAAGAGCTCTACAGATCGTTCAGAGGTTGATTAAAGCCAGCGGTACTTACCAGGATGGCAGAACACTGCCAGCATGGCTAGCACTAGCAGCAGTGCCAGTTTCATCCTGGAGATGTTCTCCTGCCGTATACTGACTGCTAACCTGAAAGACAACTGGACTCACTTTAGAGCCATGCAGACAGAGCACTGCTATATATCAGACCTTTGGGTCTGACCCTCCCACTGGATGACGTGACCAGTCATGTCACTGTGTTGGCTTTGTATCCTGCTGGACTAGACAAGTGCCAATGAAGTCTCTGGAAGCTCTGCATCTGCCCTTCCTGCTTGGAGAAGCCTCAGGGTGGGGTCCCAGGAGCAGCAGACACAAAGCCCATGCTTCCTCACCCCAAAGCAGGAGCAGTGCCCCTGGCTTTCTGACCAGCATCCTCCCCTTCCTTCCCACCCACCGCTCACTCAAGGACTGGGGTACTTCGGAGATAAAAGGGAGATGAACAGATGCCTTGCAGCTGTGCTTGAGAGTGCTGAACTGCTTGAGGAATAGCTGAGCGAGTAGGATGAGTTGCAAGAAATGTTGAAACTTCTCTAAGGAAAAGAAGTGTTTTTCTCAGAGTAACGCTCCCGCGGATCGTCAGCTTTGCCACATTTCCTCACTTTTTGTTTGTCCATTTGTGTCATTCTGCACTGCCAACAGCTTCAATATTACATTTCTAAAAAACAAAGATTGTACAATATTGAAATCCTCCCAGAGGGTCCTTGTGTGGATCAAACCCACAATGCAAACATTTCTCTGGCGAGCAACAGAAATCCAGATATGGTTTACACTCATTTGAGATTTCAAGGTTTGTTGTTCTTTTCATGCAGTGATCCAAATGGCAATGATAGTTGTTTCAAGATCGGTTCTGAGTGACAGGAGATCATTAGCAAGTGCTTTCAAACCCCGCTTCCAAGCATTGTGAGTGCTACTGTAAATAGTTGCCTTGGATTAAATTTCCTACTCGTTTTTCTCTCTCTGAATGAAATAAATGCCTGATAAAGGATGAGAGTATCTTGAAGCCTCCGTGGAGGAGTGGAACCCTTTGTGCTCAGCATTCATATTCACAAAGAGGCAACCTTTCCTGAGAACGGTCATGCTTACTTTTGCGAGAATGGAAGTGGCAGATCCAAAAATTAAACTAAGATATCCCAAGGTGCATATGCTGTTGCTTCTTGTGGGACTGTTTCCTTCCACATTTCGTTCTCACTCTGCAGACTTGTGTGATAATTACAGACTATGTCTGGGTTTGGGATTAAGAGGGTAAGAAGAGCTGGTGATGACTTTTTGTTCGGACCAAGTGTTTGCTTATTTCCCTGTCACTGTCCTGTATTCATCACGTTTGTGTATGGAGACACTGGTGACAAAATGATCGCTTTCTGCTAGAAATGGATGAGGAGTGTGGAGCATACTGAAGTGGATTGAAAGAGCGCACAGATCATGTTGTGAATTTTCCTATGAATGCAAGTTCTGTGTGACCCAATTACCAATTCTTAAGACATGTCAATATTTTTGAGACTGTATCTTTTATCTGTTCCTTTTCTCTGAATTGTTCACACTCATGTTTTTGCTTTTGATTTCAGAGAAGAAACATTTATTTCTGGTGCACAGCTTTAAAACCATTTTTCATATTTCTGGAATAGGCAGAATTGCATTCAGTTTTATTGATATGGAAAGAATTGTATTTGACTGATTCCTTGGTGGACCAAGAAATATACAGACATGTCTTTCACTTTTTCTGAGCTGGGGTACTTGCTCACCTCATCAGTAGCAGCAAAAATGATAGGCTGTATGGGCTGTATACCAAAATTCAGTGTTTGTTTGTAGGCAGTTCTCTCATCTGCTCTTAGTTTCTCTTACCAGAGCTGCATTTTGTTATAGTAACTGGCCAAGCTGGCAGAGATCTGGATTCAAGTAGCACTACTTGTCTTCAGAAAGGCCTGCTGTGATCCTTCAGCAAGACGTCAGCAACTTAGACTTTAAAGTGCTTTGCTTGAGGACTTGTCTGTGTGTGCTGTAAAATGTATAATAACTCTATACAGTAATTTTGTTATTTATTCCTTATCAAAACAAATGGCATCTTGTCCTAACAGCAGAAAGGAGGAGAAAAAAAAAAAACACGTCTTTACTTATAGAAACAGAAGAGAGAAATCATTTTAAAACACAGTCTGAATTTTATTTAGAGCTTGGATTTTACCTCTAAAGAAATAAGATGTAAAATACACTGGAAGGTGACTGGGTTCTGTACTCAGCGCACAGAGCTGAGGAATTGCCACCATTCTGGTTCTCTCCATTTTGTTATACATATTTGTTACTTTCCCAGAGGCTTTGGACATGAGCAACTGCAGGCTGCAGGAGTGTTATCAGCAAGTGGATCAAATATTTGGTGGTTTAAGCTTCTGTTTGGATTTGTTTCTGAAACAGAAAGAGCAATGAATGTAGCATACTCGCTTCAAAAAAATAACATAAAAACATGTACAAATCCTTAAAAATATGCAACCATAGAGAAAAGCCGAATTTATGTGAGCTGTGCATTGAACTTGTAACCTGTGGCAGGACTTGTGTGAGGACAGAGGCTTGGTCTCACACCCGTGGGTGCTCACAAGGTCAGTACACACCGTGAGATCGTGGGCAAAGACTAACAAAGACCAAATGTGTCACACAGGCTGGAGTCTTGCTTGCCATTATCTGTAAGTTTCCGTATTCGTATTGGCTCTGTTCCTAAAAACACACCTGCACAAAGCAAGGTGCTTCTTCCATTGGGGAAGTTGGTGTCTCCACAAAATTGCACAAGAGGAGAGTTATTAATTTTAATAACGTTGCAAATATTGAATATTCTAGAGGTCTGATTGGAAGTGTATCCAAGCAAACATTCCTTTTGACCAAAAACTACTGGTCTGATTGTTTCTACCTCCCACTTCCTAGCTAAGACAACAGTGGGCATGCCATCCTACAGGCCCCGCCGTAGTGTCAGCTGTGGCTGTTAACAAGATTCCTGAGGGGTCCATCCCACCCGGGAATGGGGACTTGGCTTCATAAATGATCCTCTGGAGTTCATTCTTCCTAAGAATGCACTTCTGGCTTTAACACTAAAGTCTCTGCAACCATTGGGCAGGGAATGTGGAGACATGCCCTAGCATTCTTATTGTGATCACCATTCAGGTTGGATATTTTGAAAAATTTATTCTCAGTAAGAATGGTGAGGCATTGAGCACGCTGCCCAGGGAGGTGGTGGAGTCACCGTCCCTGGATGTGTGGATGTGGCACTGAGGGACATGGTTTGGTGGCATGGTGGTGATGGTTTGGGGGTTGGACTAGATGATCATAGTGGTCTTTTCCAACCGAAATGGTTCTGCAGTTAGTAAAACGTCTGCCTCACCTGTCATAAATGGCATTTGCATGATTACAGACTTGTATGCTGATAGCTCTTCTTCCCCACTGCCTCAACTTCAGTTACGGAACGCTTAAGTTAAAATACTTGGATGCTCTTTGTCCAGAACCTGGCACAAAGCTGCACAGTTCTAAACGTTTATTATTTGTGAGAATAATAAAAAGAATTAATTACCAGCAGATTGACAAGGGCCTTTAAATGCTCAGGGGAAAGCTCATCAATACATTGCTTTAGTTCAGTCAAAGCAGCTGAAGTCATCTCATCAACATTATACCGAGAAATTGGCCCAGCGTACAGCTGTTCTACAGAGCCTTCAAGAAGTGTCTGAAGAAGACTAGGGACAACCTCATGAGAAGATCCAGCACCTGGAGTATGAAATACAAATGGGAATATAACAAAACTTTCACTTGTACAGATTCAGCTTCTCCATGAATATCAAAGCCTACCTGTAATAATATTTTTTTCCTTCTCCTTCTGAAGCTGTCAGCATTTTTAGATGAAAATAAACTGAAAATGTTCTACTCTCTTAATCTCTCCTTTCTTCAAGTCCAAATCTTGTAGCCTTCTGATGTTGATACTACAGAGCTGCCTGTAAAGCCTGATTTTGCTTTTAAGGTTGCCATACTGTTATTCCAAAACCTCATTGCAGGGCTGCTCGTACCATCTGATCTCCTTTCCCTATTCTCTCTGTATAAGCTGTCTTTATTAAGTTATTGAGTTTTGATTAAAAAAAAAAAAAAAATCAGTATTTTAACTTGTAACCCTTCTAAATTCCTTGGGGGTTTTCCCCTTCTTTTGTTATCATCTCTGTTAATTTATGAGATTTAATGTGAGAATCACATTAATTAAAATCCATATTCTTTACCTGCTGTCATTAGGTCTTTAGGTTCTTTAGCTGATGTAATAACTTAGGCCGTTATATCAATGTACATCACATTCCTGTTTAGCCTGCTCTTTCTCTTATTCCAATTCCACATTATTAGGCTTTTGCTTAATGACCTCAGAAGGATTAAGTAGGCTGTTACTTCAGCCAACACCACCTCACATTAGATTATCTCTGTTTTCATTTGAATTTTTACCTCCCAAATTTATTTCTTTCCCCGCATTTGTTTTCTGTTGTCTGACACTTTGGCATCAGTTATTAGGCATCAAATTGTGTACCCTTGTGTCAAGGAACCGAGCCTAGAGGTAACAATAGGTAATGATAGTAGTTCCCCATCATTAAAAACAAAGTTGCATCGGGTTCATTTTGCCTAATGTTGAGTCCCCACATCTGATCTAGTCTCTAGAACCAGCAGGACAGAGCATCTAATGTAATGCAGCTATATTGTTGCTGATTCTGGATCAATCCATCCATTCAAAGGAGAGCCCAGAGTGGCTATTCAAATACTGGCCATCGCATTGCAGAGCACATACATCACATTGTGAACCCACTCAATATTTTTAATTGGCAAAACTTACCAAGTGAGCTGCAGCAAAGCATGGTGACGAGGAGCATAGTAGCAGTCAGCTTCATGGCAGTGAGAGTCATTTTTTTGTACATTGTGCTGTGAATGCCAGAGAGCTACCTTTATAGCTTAGTGCAAAAACCTGGGGTATATATGTGGGATATGGTCCCAGCAGGTCATGCAGCTGTGCTAAGATTGGATCCAGGCCATGATTGTGAAGTGGATAGATGAAAAATGTGGTTGACCTCTGCATTCATTAATTGCTGCTGTTAGACTTGGAACAGTGAACATACTGCTCTGTTAGTGAGAGTTCACGCTGACATTACATGTGAGATGTATGGCTTTGGAAGCGCAGCACAACCAGGGAGATTGTTCTCTGTAGTGTCAGCATCCAATACACTTCATCTAGTCATTTTATTTGAGGCACTTTTTGAGCTCAAATTTCAGCCCTCTGATATGGCTTCATGCATGCTGCCACTTTTCTTGCATAATTATTTTCATTGTTATTTTATCATTTTCTTTGCTTCTATTCTGTAGCATCCCTTCTCATAGTGTCTTGGACTAATGTGCCTCTGTAAGCACCACAGTCTGTGGTCCGACAATAGACATATTAAAAAGAGAAAGCTGATATACATGAGTGAAAATAGCTACAAACCAAGGAAAGGCATTTTTGATAGCTTCTAGATAGCTTTTCGGGTGCTCTACAACCAAACGTACACCTTCACCATTAAGGCATGAAGAGATCGCTTCCACCTGAACTGGCAGCTGAATCAGATTTGCTGATTAACTTTGGAATAATACTACCTTGCCCCTCTTACACTAAAAAAAAGTGAAGCACATTCTTAAGGTAAAAATTAAAGGCCAGCTGAAGGCCAGCTGAAGCAACATTCAGCAGAGCCAGCTAATTATTGAGTTATAGACCTAGTTCTGCTAGCTGGCAGCTGGTTAGGGTTGCTAGGCTTCTTTCTATTCCTTCCTCATAGGGGAAACCTCAACCAATTTTCATTATTCCCATACCTCAGTCATCAAGTTGGTTTAAAATCTTCCAAAACATGCTGGTGCTACATCAGTTTTTTTCACATAGCTGTACAATAGAGCATAGATGGAGGATAGCTGTTAGTGTTGCTCGGTGGAAGCTTCTTGTCCTATCCACATTTGTACCCAGAGGTGCTGAATTTGCCATGGAGTCATCCTGTTTATTTGTCTGGATTTTTTCAAGAAGAATTGGTTTTACGCAATGTTTTTTTGTTGGTGGTTGGACTAAATTATCTCAGTGGTTCTCCCAGCCTTAACATTTCATTGGGAACTTTCTGGAATATTTTGAAATACCGTATCATCTCTCCTTAATGACAGCTGTAAATGTGAATACATATGTATTTGAGAGAAGCAAATCTTGGTAAGGATGACTCAAAGCCAATCATCATCATATCATTTGATAAAGAAAACTGACTAACAAAGACAGTAACTGTTTTTATTTTATTCTTATGAGAAACCTAAATGGTTTGAAGATAGGGTTGCAGATCCTAGATAACACAGTTGGCTCTATTCTGTTAGAGTGTGAAAATTCATGTCCAAGAAATGGAGAAAAATGGGAAGATGGAAGTTCAGGGTCAGTCAGCATTTGGAGTCATCACTAAGGAGGGTCTTGGAATCATTCCTGCTCTTCACAGCGTTTTAGCAAGTTGTCCTATAAAAGAGTAAGAACAGTGTATGCAGGCATAGCACAAGGTAAAAAATACATAGGGAAAATGCAGAGTTCCCTATCCTGTTTCGTTGGAATCATCACAAAATTTTCACTTCAACTTCCTTCTTCCCTTGCATCTCTAAGGTCTCCTGCCCTAAATCTCCTCCAAAAGGTCCCCCCTCTGGGCACAATGCCAGATAGGGAAGTTTCTCCTCAGCCCCAACCAGCAGGGCTTGGTTTCTCCAGCATGCACTCAGCAGTAAGGAGTGGGAGGCTGCTAGAGGAACTTCACTCTTTCCAGCTTTCAGCTGGGACAGTGAAGGTCTTTTACAGCCCTTTCAAATCAATTATGATGCTGACACCTCAGAAGAGAAGGATGGAAATGAAGGTATACATTCAAAATTACTATTGTCCTCATTAGAAGAGTATTTTGGTCTAGCTCCAAGAAAAATAAATGAACAAAACCATGGTCAGAAAGAGTCAAATTACCATCAACTCTACTTTTGCCTCCTTCAGCTCTTCTGAGTGATCCTCTGCACACAACTTCAGCTGAGTGGCAGCAGTTCTGACTAAAGGAGAAGACCCCGCATAGGGCTCAATGAACTCCAGGTATTGATCCAAAGGGTCATAGAGAGCTGACAGCACAAACTTATGCAGAACATCGCAAGCAGCAGATGCTGGGAAGGAAAAACATGAGAACAGGCAGCAATCAGTGACAATTAGAGACAAAGGATGTTGTGCAGTTTCCAGTAGCTGTCTCTTCAGACCCAGTGTAATTGGTTGAAATATGTTTCTTCAGGGTGATCACTTCCTGGTGGTCACATGAAAATAAGAGTTCACACGTAAGTGAGGCTAACCAGAAAAGCTGTGTACCTTCATGGCTGGAGAACTCATCTGGGATATTAACAATTAGAGCTCACCTAAACAAGGAACCCATCACAGCCGGACTGCAGCTATCAGCCCATTGCAATTCAGACCCCAAAAACACAAAATCTGTTAAGACTCCTGGTTTTAGGATGATTGCAGAGGAGAAATAGCGCTTCATCTTTAACTGTTTCCCAGGTTGAAAGCAGAAACTGATGGAAGTCATACTTACGAGAGCAACTGTAAGACGCCAGGGCAACTAGCAGAAAAACAACTGTCAGCTTCATGGTGGCTTCTGCTGCACACAGTCCTCAGATCAGCACAGCAGCCCAGCAGCTTTGGAGCCTTCCTGCAGAGCTGACATTTATACAGGAAGCAGCAGGCTGTGCTCCTCCTTTGACATTGATGTCAGTCAAGCAGCCTTACCTTCACAGCTACGGTTTATTTATTTACAGAGAAAAGATGCCAATACCACTTTTTCTCCATTCATGAGTGGCATGTGTTTTGTTTTTTTTTTTCTCATTGAGCAACACACAGGGAAATAGCTTTCCCTGCCATAGTGAACAAATCAAGGGGTTCTTCCTCCTCTTCATAGAAGCAGAGACAGTTCTCTTAAACCAAGTGACATTGCTGGTCCCTTCAGGACACAGGCTACCCAGAACAGCTGCAGATACTCCATCCCTGGAGGTGGTCAAGACTAGTATGTATGGGGGTCCTGGATGGCCTGATCTGGTGGGGCTGTCCCTGCCCATGGAGGGGATTAGACTAAATAATCTTTAAATTCCCTTTCAACCCTAATTGCCATGCACCTCCATGAATGCATAACTTCTGAAATGGATCACGGTCAAGCCAAGAAGTTGCTCCATAGACTGGGATGATCTGCACCTACAGTCCCAAGCAGTTGAGCTGAGACCCAGCACTCTGATGGAGCTCAGAGAAGGAACAACAGGACTCCCAGCTCAGCTTTATTGGGGATGAAGAGCCCAGCTGAGGCTGGTCAGGATCATCAGTGCCTCAGGGCCTGATTAATCACCTCACCCTTGGCTCTAAACTAAGCTCAGCTGTCTGCCTCAGGTGGAGGCATCTGTACTGTAAGCTGCTGAAATTAAATGTGAGGAATACCACTATAACTCATCTCAATGGTTTGTGGTATTGGTACATGTATGGTATGTGGTAATTGTTAAAAAGTATGTTATTTAATATATTTCTCATTCCATTCATCCACCTCTAGGACAAGAAATCAGAATAAATGCTTGTAGACATATGCTTGCCAAGATTCACAGTTCTGCACATGGTAAGGGCTGGACAAGTTTCATTTCATTCATGAAATGCATTTGGTGTCAGAAAAACACTGTTTTTAAATCTGAAAATATAGTAGAGAACACAGAGCTGGAAATATATTGTTAGCATAGCAAAAAAGCTATGGGCTTGCTGTATATATCTTAGCACTTAGTTTGGAGACAGATACTGTGAAAAAAATATCAAGGTTGGTAAGAAAAGGACAGTACTTAAACGAGTCTCATGTTGATGAAGTTTGATCTATAGATCAGCTTCTTCACTCAAGTGCAAAACAGATGCATAGAAGTAACTTAATTTGGGCTAACGCCATTTTAGCACATGCCAGTTTACTGAAGACGGGGGTTTTCTTGCCTGTGGTCACTGCACAGAGGGCAGTGCAGTCCCAGCAAAAGCTCTGCAGGGAGTTTCTTCCTCTGATTTAAAAGCCACTTGGAAACATATTTTATACTGTCAGCAATAAATGTTCATTTCGACCACCTGCAGTCTTTACACCCAGCTTGTCTTTCCCAATGACATTTTCCTTGTTAGTAGAAAGTCATGGGAGCTGTCTGCTGGGTGTAATCATGCCAAAGACCCATGAGTTCAGCAAAATAGTTGCTTTGTGTTGTGTGAATATGGGTGAACGCTGCTATGCACAGGCAGGAGGAAAGGTAATTTGGGCAAGTTGTTTGTAACCATTGCAGAACCTGACCCAGTGCATCCGTACATGAGAACTGAAATGCTAAAAGCCTTTTATATGCTACAAAACAGTGCTTTGCAGCCATAGTGTATCATACCTTATCTTTGGCTTTGCATTTTTACCCAAGGTAAACGTATCACTTCATTTCATGAAATAAGAACCACTTCATCTTATTAAATAAGAACCTAGGGGATGGAAGAACAGCTTTTGTTGTTTACAGGCCTGCAAAGCCTTTCTGTGAGCTGTCATCATCCCCTTCACTTGAACAGTGAGCAGCATAGCCTGAACGTCCCAAATGGGATCCTTGTCCCAGGAACATGGCACTAGCCAAAAGCAACACCAGACAGACAATAGCAGGAGCTGAGAAGTGAAAAGATGGGCATTTAGGAAACAGGAGAGCATTGAAGCCACTGAAACAGGAGACATGGAGGGCTGCTGTTCTGCTGAAGGAATTATCTGCTGTGGGAAACGCCAGAGTAAGCAAAAGCAAGCAGCGAATGCTACTTTGTTGGGGTCTCTCTTCACTGGTGGAGGTTGGACAAGCTAGAAAGCAGGCAGATAAACATCTTAACTTTTCAATTCTGATTTAGAATCCAAACACTGAAAGATTCAACTAAGTCTTACAACAACTAAGTCTAGAATCAAGTCTGGTTGTGCCCACTAACGTCTTTCCTGTCTTAAAAGCACTGTGGTACAAGCATTGGTCAGAGTAGGCCAGAATAAAGACATGGGAGAGCCAAATCCTGATTTGTGCAGCACTTCCCACAGTGTTTGAAACAGCAGTATGGGATGGAGAGAGTGTAGTAAGAGGAAAGCTTGAACTTCCTACAGGACACAAGCAAAGACTTAAAAACCACCTTCTTAGCAAGCATTTTAAGTTACAGGGCTCAATAAACGCAACACTCTCAAGGCAAGAAACAGCAGAATTTGGTTTGGCCTGCTCCAAAAGGATTGTTCATTTGTTTGTTGTTCTAGCTGTCAATTTGTAGTGCAGTGCAAACAATTATTGTGGAGGACAGGCAGCCACCTGCACCAAAAGGTAGCCACAGGTGGAGAAAGCTCTTGGCACTTGAAAATGGAAAGTTACAAGAAGAAATCAGAGATGCTGATTTCACCAGCACACAGTATTTCTTCCCACTGCCATTTCAACCTGGGAAGATGACAGTCCACATTCAGATCTTCAGGAAATACTTTCACACTCAAGACTACCAACCCCCCCTCAAAGGATATAGCCACTGCTGCAATGCTCTCTCTTCCTGAGAGCAAAACACTTCACAGCACACCTTTAATCCCCAGCCAGCTTCCAGAGTGGCTCCATTTTCTTCACAGTTGTGATCTCTTCAAGTTTGGCCACCAGCTGCTGCTTTTGTACCCAGGAAATAGCAGGCTACACTGGACAGAGCCATTCTCCTTAGTCAGCCCCTCCTCCTACAAAGGGGAGGCCAAGAAAGGCATTAGCCACAATGAACACACAACCAGATTTATTCTAATGCTAAGGAGAAAGCATATTCAGATATTTAATATAGGAAAGGGAATGCCAGAGTAAATAGTGTAAAGAGACAGAGGGGAAGGGTACGGCTTTGGCTGGGACACCAAGCTCTCATACACACCTAAAAGTGATTTTGAATAGTGCTAGCTCCTTAAACTTAGCTTTTCAGCACCAAATGTGAAACAGGTATGGATCTTGGCTCAGAATCCCATCTGTAAAAAGACATGAAATAAATGCTTTGACATGCCATGTTATCTTGAAACTGCACTGAGAGGTCCTGGTTCTTATTTCTAAGCCAGTCCTATTCTGCTGAGCAGATAAGGCAAGAAAGGTAAGGCAAGAAAGGTAAAAGCCCCTCTCCTTCCCCTCTACTCAGTTATTCTAAGCAAAATTGGACCACGATCGCTTATCTCAGAAGAGCTAGCTGCTTTCTACTTACTTGTGGAAATTTGCAAAAAGGCACATGCTGCTTACCTTCAACGATGAGTCTGGAGTATCTGAGAGAAGCAAAACTCATAATTTTGATGAAGTTGGTGTATAAGAGTGAAAATGGCTCAGTAATAGTCCTTTGCTTGCTTTGGGTTCTTCTCAAGGTCAGAATGTCATCATTGTCAAGATAAAATGGTAAAAATCAGTTACAGATACTATCTTTCTTACAAAGGTTAAGTGGTCTGTGAAGACTGGAAATGACTTTTCTCTTTGCCAATAATTTGCTTTCTCAACTGTTTGGCTTCTTAAATTGCCAGTATTCTTTTTTCACAAAGGTGTCTGTAACACTCAATGTGGCTAGAAGGAACATTAGCAGCTGCCATACCCACTCTTTCTTGGACTTGTCAGACAAGTAATAAACTGATAGGTAATTGGAAATATTCCAGAATCTCAAGGGCACTTACATTTCTTAGACTCCAGGAGATTTAGGCTGACATTGTCCTAAAATCTTGAGCCTGCCCCTCAGTTCTGTGATGGAGAGTATCACCTTATCCTTCCTGTATTACATCTCCTGTGTAATCCTCTCCATAGATAGGACTTACCTGCGTCTACAAACTTACAGGATCACAGGCTTGCAATGCTACAGTAATCCTGTTTCCCTGTTTTATACCATGGAATCCAGCTATCTTCTGCAATTCCAAGGAAACAATATCAGTCTACAATAGACAGTATACAGCTGATTCTGTGCCTCTCACCTTCCCCTTCCTTTGTCCTTACAGTTGAATAAAGCACTGCAAATCACTGACAGCCAAGTTCACTCATTTGGGCATGCTTGCTCCATGCTTACACTTCTCTGGATACCTGCTGGTCCCTAGCTGCACTGACAGGGTAGGTAGACATGGCCATTCTGTCATCTCTGCTTCTATTAAACTGTTATATAAAATCAGAACAGACTACAGAACACAAGAATTGATTTTAAAAAAATCTGCATATAACTAAGAATTTAGAAGCAGAAATAACTTTGGTTGTTTTTTTTTTTTTTTTTTTTTTTTTTTAACATGACTGCCTTCACTTCAAAAATACACCTGTATAATATTTACTGAAATTCAGACTACAAGATCAGCATTCACCAAAGCACTGCCTCCAAGGGAAGCTCATTTCTGGGTCCTGTGCGAACCTAGAACCAGACAGCACCATAAAACACTTGCACTTGGAGCTCAGGAAATACTGCCTAAGCAAGCAGGAATCAGAATTAAGAAAAATACCTGAAACCAAGAGCCAAAATAGCTTTCTAAAAACCTTTAGGTTGTAGTTACCTAGAATTTCTACTTGTGGGGTTTTTGCTTGTTAAATACTAGCACTGTGGTTGAATATTGTGGCTGAAGTTTGTGCTTCATGTGATAACAGCAATTCTGAACTTACAGAGAGAGATAGATATATTGTTGTGAATTACAGGAATGTATTTCTGGGAATTTATCATCATACCAAACAGTCTTCTTTCCAGTTCCCAGAAACAAAACAACAGTAAACTGCTCAGCAAACTCTGCAGATTTATCAAATCATGAGTCTTTTCTGCTGTATGAGGAATTTCTTCACAGATAACACGCATTTATCTCAAGGAAACAGTGTAAAATACAACCCAGAAGGACAGGTTCCAAAATACTGTACATTTTTTTGATAAAAAGCTGTGATGAGTCCAGACAAGAACCAGAGATGACTTAAGTTTTATCAAACTGTCAGACATTCAGATAGCATTCAACTGTTTGTCATTTCAGTAAGCATTTCTCATTCTAAGATGATAGTACAAAACTCAAACTACTGAACATTTATCAAAGCACAATCATCTCACAGAACACACTCATCAATAGCAAATACAAAACTGATAGGTGTTATAAGTATAAATACATTTTAAAAGATATCTATTTGAAGAACAGTTAATACACAAGGAAATATGCAGTTCTCCTTACATGTTACATAATCTCCAGAGTTTTTTTTTTTCAGCAACCAAGCTGTATGTACAGTGCTCTCAGTCTACTGACAAAGGTTGCAGCCACGAATACTCACCCATCTTTAAAAATCAAGCCCCCCCCAAAAAAGATTCTGAGGTAAGAATCATATTTTGCCTACTTTGCAGAAGACGGACTTCCGCAGCAACCTATAGAAATTAATGTAACTGTTTCCTTGAAAAATGTCACTGCCCTACTGGGACTTCTGTTCTCTCTATGCAGAAACTTGTAGACTAGAACACAAAGTGATCTTGGAGCTGAAATTCTGAGCTCATATTTTGCTGCTATGAGGAAACAGTTTTGATATTGCTTTACTGAACAAGACATGCAAAGTGAAGGCTTAAAAATAAAACCAGCTTTGATGCTGACTAAGTAAAATAGCTAAGGGGAGAAAAGAGCAAGACAAGGATTAAAGCTAAATAAAAACATCCTTTTAATCCAATCTGCCACAAACACGGAATTTAAATTAGAGAAAAAATATCCGAACCTTTGTATAATTTATTTGAGAGACTGCTAGAAATACAGAGATTACTTATGCTACTCTGGGTGTTCCTGGAGACATGGTTAACTCCAGAGTCACATCTCTCTCCAACAGTTGAAGAAAGGTCATTAAAATCCTCAGAATATTTCCTCCTGAACTGCAGTAACATCATCATCAGTAAAGCTTATGCACATAAATGCACTTGGTGTTGACGCAGAGCACACTAATGAAAACAAAACCAAATTATTTTGCAATTTGCAGGAGATGAAGACCATGGCTGCTAATATCTTTATTCTTAAGGACATCAGTAGTGTTTTAGACTTGACTCAAGATGCATGCAGTGGTCATTAGCTGTACAATATTCTGGCTTCAGCCACAAAGAGGCAGGAAAAGCACTGACATACCTCTCTCTACTGCATGCATCAGCTGCCAGGCCTGCTTGGCAGAAGAGAACAATCACATTTGCTTTAGGTGACACATTCTCATGACCTGTAAGTCTAAATCTTTGCCAACTTAAAGCTGAAGGAAACAGGAAATGCCCTGTTCAGAAGCAAGATCTCCCCAAAGCCTGCAACTTTGCTCAACAGTAAGAAAACAAGCCTCCAAAACAGAAAATGCAAGAGACCCAGTCAGAGCTGACATTTATTCAATGCTGGTGCCTAAAGATTTAGGGATAATGAATAGTAACTCTCTTTTCATCTAGAGAGACAAAAATGCATAATATTGCTCCACAGGAGACAGCTACTGTCCACCTCAGTACTTTTTCAGGCTGTATGGCAGACCTAGAACCGATTTGGCACCTGGAAATGGTGGTGAGTTCCACACAGCAGAGCTGGTGCGCTTGAAGTAGCGTGGTTTGCTTTTGTAAAAGATGTCCTCCAACTTGGGGCTTACGATTGTCCCAAAGAGTGCATCAACATTGGGAGGGTTGTAGTACTGGCGGATTACTGCTTGGCTAAGCTGATTCCCTGGAGAAAGAAAAGATTAGAGAGTTATTACTTTCTGTCATTGAAATTGCTATGTAGACTGTATGCTGTGTGTCCCTGCTCCCTTTGTTTCTAATCACATCAATATTGCAACATGAGAAACTCCTGTAACATTTGACATTTTAAAGCACTTTGATTATGCCTAAAGCTTCAGCACAGGTTTTTTGGTGGGAGAGAACGTACTGAATTCTGGCCAGGAAGGGACAAAGTTTCTCAGCTGTTCTTCCTACAGGTACAGTCAGTATCCACGCTAACTTCTTAGTCTCCGTGGGATAGGCAGAATATCAGAAAATAATGAAAGTATTTCAGAAAGCAGAACAACAGCCAGCTTCTGTAGACTACACAAGTCAAGCACGCTTCAAGGTGCAATTCAGAGCAGCAATACACAATTCTTCCACTTACACTGGCAAAATGACACTAGCAGCAGTGCTAAGGTGGTTTAAAAGAACATTATTCCCAGCTCCATGAAGCTCACAGTTGGCAGAAGAGGCTAAATCTTATAACCACCATTATCCACAGGTGGAAAGCTGCATCAGGGATGGCTGGAGGCTTTCAGGACAGATTTTAACCTGCTAATACGTACCACTGGCCCAGGCAGGGATGGGTTTGCGAGGCTGGCTTTCATCATCAGTAGAGTCATCACTGTTCAGATCCATTCCATAGTTGTTTGGATTTATCTTGGGGGGCTTTGGATCTTTATGGTACTGTGGAGTCATCTGGTATGAATTGCAGGCAGGTGAATTCTAGAAGATGAACATATAATCAGATTTTAGATGCAACAGTATTGCTACATTTCCAAGTTGTAATGAGATGCTTGTAGCTTACAGTATCTTGGTATCCCCCCTTGCTGTACTGCATAATTTTGAAACCTAAAATTTGACAATTCTGAAGTTTTGGTCAAAGAACTTCACCCAAATTATAAAGTTTTGACGCCATTTTGACTTTGTACTGCCATCCCTTATTTAATTAGGCCACTTAATTGGCTAATTATGACATAGGTAAGCTGGTAATATGCTCATCCTAATACAGATAAAACAGTTTCCCTCAAAATAAGGAACTTTAAATAGAGTTGTCACGTCCTCAAATCTGGAGCTAAGAGATGTCCTGTAAGTACTTTGCAACTTAACACCCAGGCATTTAATATTATTAAACAAAATATTATCTTGCACAGGAAATGACCATCTCAGAATGAACTGTATTATTATTTGTGAAGGAAACAGTAAGACTGAGAAAAATGCAAGTCGAGAAAAAAAACTTGAAACAGCAAATTTCACCAACCACAAAACTTAAGTCAGGTCTTAATGAGAGAGACAAGCATCTCTAAAAAGCTAGAAACAGATGTGCTCTCCCCAGCGTGCTTTTTTCATGGCTCTGTATACATCACTGTTAGTTTACATTTTGTTTGTTTTGCATTTAAAGATTAAATTATATAGCTTTGCAAGGAGATAAAGATCCATGCATTTATTTGTCTTTCATGTTCACTGTGTACATTCATCAACATAATCTCACATTTCACTGGTAGTGCAGCACAAATGCAATACTATTCCACACGCTCTGCTGCCATCCTGTGGCTGGTTCCAGCTTTGAGATTAAATACAACTCTCTCAGTATATCTGCTGCCTCCAAGGCTCAGTATTTTAAGCAAGTTTAGAGAAGACAAGGTAACAAACAGCCACTGCCTTATTCTGACAGTTAGAAAAATCCTAGAAAATATTTGCTGCTTCCCTTCCCTCCTTGTCAGTACTCCAAAGTCATTTAAGTTCTCAAGGCCACCAGGAGCTGACCTCAGGTAACTAAGGAAAATGTTTACAGCATCCCTTCATTACTGAAAGAGAATTAAAAAAAAAAAAAAGGGGAGGTACTATTGCTCACAGTAACAGCATGCCAGTGCTGGAACCAAAGTTCTCCGATGCGATCCCTTAAAGAAATTTCACCAGAGAGCAGTTACCTCTTTGTTTTCTAGGAGCTGTGTTTGGGCTACATCTTTAGCCTTTTGTTCCTCTGGTAGTTTCTTCTGTTCTTGCTCCTGCCTCTTCAGCTCTGCTAGCAACTGCTCTTCCTTCTGGCAAGCCGATGTCAAAAGTGAATTTAAGTTTACCTTATTAACTACTAACCTATGAGGTTAACTCAAGGATCCACAATTTTGACATACAAAAAAAAATCTAAAGATCCCATCCAGAACAAGCCAAAGGAATCTGACCTTACACATTCTTAGTCCTTCCTACTGGATGTAAAGGAAACAGAGACTGCTAACTCAAGCAGTACTGGGTGAGATAAATCCCACCTAGTCTTAGACAAGTTGTACATGGGTTTACCACCTTCATGAAGCTAACCGACAGGATGAGAACCTTCCTGGGTACATAGGGATAGGCACTAAGGAATTCAGCTCCTTGAAGGTAGTAGGATATCTGCTGCCAGTGAACAATGAACCATGAACAAAGATGCTTGTTTAGTTAATTTATGTGTGAATTATCATTGCAGAAAAAAATCTCATGAACTCTACAGTCTGTTCTTGTTTTGTCTGAAAGTGTACAACATAAAATTGGGATGTTGTTTCTGAAAAAAATCTGGGATCAATTATTTGATATCAAGCAAAGTACAGTACACCTGGGAGAGCCAAAGACTTCAGTATGTGTTAGCAGCAGAATAAGAAGAAAGGACAGATATCTAGACAAGAAGGACACCTTCTGTTCGGACTGAAGTGGACAGAGAAGTGGTTGGACCAAAAGCACTTTAGGTTAGCTCAACATCAAAAGCATAGTGCTCATCAGGGTTCTTAACTTCATAGCCCAACCACTCCAAACAGTAAGTGGCTACAGAAGTCAGAGCCACATCTACTTACTTCTTTTTTCTCTGTCTCCTTCTGGAGCTGCTCTTTAGCAGCCAATACCTCCTTCTGCAGACGAGCTGCCTTCTCTTGCTGTTCACGTTGCCTGAGAACCAAGATAATGGACTATTACACTCAAAACTATAAATGTGTATCTTTAACATCCACAGAGACTGCTGCAAACCCCACCTATTCAGGGCACTTCTACTCTGAGCTCATAACTACTTAACAGTGAAGTAACCCACAATTGTCAGAAGTGCCCAGTGCAAAATAGCTCATCAGTGCGTAGGCCTGCATTTCTACTGCTTTTAAAAGGCCCAGCACCGAATTTGGTACATAAATGGATATTTTATCTTACTTTTCTGCCTGAATTCTCTCCTGCTCCTTCTTCCTCTCCAGCTCTCTCTCTGCAGCCAGTTGTTTTTCTCTCTCCTGTTCTGCCTGCCTCTGCTCAGCAATTTTCCTGGCACGTTCCTGCTCCTCTTCTTTCTTCTTCTGCATTAGCTCTTTGTGCCGACGTTCCTCCTCTTCCTGTTAAGCAGAAGGCAACTAATTACTCCCTGTTGTACAAAAATAGGCTCCAAAGAATCAGGATCACCTTATTTGACATAAGTTTTTGGCATATATCACAGTACAACAGTGAAACAAAGTTACAACCCCAGTGCTTTCATGCATTTCAGCTATTTCTACATGTATCCTAAATGGCCCAGTAGCCACCATGCTCTAATAGACAAGGTTAACTGAGGAATTTAGTAGTTGTTAATTTATAAATGAAGGTCCTCAGTAAGAAGCAGAAGACATGCAGGTTACAAACATCACTAGCAGCTCACAGCATAGTGCTGGAAGAAACACAGCGCTGTGGAGAGCTTTGAAGACAAACAGTCTCTTCACACCAATTTTCACTCGGTTCATCTCAGCATTCCTGCTGCATTCCTTGCTTATGAAGATCACAGCAAACTGCAGCTATTTTAACTGTATGCAGGACAATAAGATGGACTCCAGCACAAACCTGCTGCAGTGCTTTTTGCTTTCTGGCTTCTTCATCCTGCCTGCGCCGGGCCTCTGCTTCTTCCATTTTCTTGGCAGCTGCTCTCTTTTTTATCTTCTCTTCTGCCAGTCTTTCTTCCCGTACCTAAAGCGCACACAGCTAGATGAATACTTAAGTTTCAGATTGAACAACGTTCTGTGGTGTGAACTACTGTGGCAGTATGTCTTAAAAACACAAAGCTTCCACCCTCTTATGAAACAGACTTCCTTTTTTTGCCACTAGGAGTCGATGAGATCTATGCTCTATTTTAAAAAGGTAATATTTAGTGAAATCTTCTGAGAATCATAGAACAGTATGGGTTGGAAAGGACCTTTAAGATCATCTAGTTCCAACCCCCTGCAATAGGCAGGGACACTCCCCACTAGACCAGGTTGCTCAAAGCCCCATCCAGCCTGGCCTTGAATGCTTCCAGGGAGAGGGTATTCGCAACTACATCCTCTTCTGCATCTGTGCAGGAAGATATAAATTCTATTCTGGAAGTAGAAATCTAATACTAATACTACAAAAGCCGTAAGAATTTATTCTAAGCAGCAGGAAATCAATAAGGCAGATGGAAATACTGAAAGCAGACAAAGGACTGTTATGGTCACATATGTAAACCGTCTGAAAATCTCAGATACCAGAAAGGGCATGGAGAAAGTATGCTTATTTTCACATCTTCATCTGTTAATCAGATCAGAGAACAACTTCAAATAGATAAAATGATTAGGTTGGCTTTATCTATTTGAAGTTGTTTTCCTATCCATTTAATAAAGCCCTATTAAACCACATTTAAATTCATAACTCTAGAAAATAAAGTTTTATCTGCCATTTGCTGTAACCAAGAAAAAGGGAGTCACTGAGTGCAACATTTATGGAAACATCTTTATTTAAATGGCCATTCTTTGAATTTTCATTAGCCTTCATTCCTCTTTCTGGAAGGCACACTCACATAGCATCATCTGCTTCAATATTCATTATTCTCACCAGTAAGATCTGAGTAGGATGCTCCTTACCTTCTCTGTCTTCTCATCAAACAGAGCTAGCTTCTGCTCAATGCGCCTTTTCCTCTCTTCCTCCAATTGCTCTGCCCGTTCCCGAGCTTGCAGCACTTTACGCAGGCGTTCTTCACGCCTCCTGCAGGACACAGCCCAATGTTGTCAGTGCAGCCCAGCTAGATGAGTTCCTACCATAGACCTCAAAAAGACTCAAATAAGGCAGACACACATCTAGGGCTGTGTTACAGTCAATGAATTAAGCAAACTGTTTAAAAACTGGCAATATTTTTAAGCTCTAAGGCAGAGAACTTGAAGCAAAAAGCAGAAGAAGCACTCAGCTAAAAACGTTAGTTTCTTAATAGCATTTTGGATAGATACTATGAGATCCAATACTGTTTTTACAGTGAGAGCAAACTAACAAGAATTTTTGCTGCATATATGGAATCTGCAAGATAGATGGCTTTGATAGAGGGCACAACAGGCCCAGTGCAGACGAGACAGAAAGCTTATACTCACAACTTCGCCTCTTCTAGTCGCCGTTTCTTTTCTTCCTCCACTTTTTGTTTTCTTAACTGCTCAGCCTCTTCCTTCTTTCTCAGAGCCTGCAGTTTTTGTCTCTCCTTTTCCTAAGATGAATTGAAATGTGACTATACCATATGACAGAGTTTCTTTCCATCTTAGCCTATCCAGATTGAGGTAAGGACCCAGATATAACACCATGGAAATGCAGCTGCAACCACAACCATGGAATGATAATTAAGCCTGAAACAGACCTCAGATAGACTGGTCATGGATGTCTGGGAATAGATGCAATGGACACAATGCAGTAGTGTTAATTCTTGAGAGCACAAAAAGAAGCTGAGACATTAGAACAGAAGCATCAGCTTTTAATGTCCAGACAGCTTTCACAGAGTTTGCAGACAGACAACACTGTGATTTAACTGGTAAAGAGAACCAAAAAAGCAGTGCTAATGCTTGGCAACAATATTAACTTCCTGCAGCAAGTGATGGGGACAGATGGTACTCTAGGAAACACGTTGCTTACTTCAGCTCAGAGCTCTCACTGGCTTTTTGCTTCCCACAAAGCTTTATCTCTTGGTAAACCACCACCATTTAAACAGAGTGCTTGCAGCTTGTTTGCAACCACGTTTGCAGCACAGTTGGCCCCATACATCGCCTACCCAGAAATACAGGGGATTTTTCCCATTTTACTAAAAATCCAGCTAACTCAACCTGAAGTATGCTGTCAATTACAGGAGCAAGAGCCAACCACCACTACAGTCATAGCAAAAACATTAAGATAAACTAATTTAATACCAGATTGTATACTGTAAATGCCTAATTATGACACCTCTAGCCTCAGTTCAAGTACCATACTGAAAAGCAGGGTCAAATATTCAAGTGACTGGTTATTACTTCATGCTGAACTCCATGTTGAGACTGGTAGTTATTAGTCTCCAACTGATGAATTTAAAATTGACAAATGTATCTTACTGTTCTTGTGTTACTTAGTTGTGTTTAACCCCCATATGGAAAAAGTCCTAAGGTGGAAGTTGCCTGCACTGGAACAAAACCTGAAACAAAACTTCCAACAAAATCACAGCAACAAAGGATCTACTAGGAAGACTCTTTTCTGATCACATCAGCTCCTTTGCCAACACAAACACTAATGACAGTAGGAGCACCAGTGAGATAAAAGGCTGAATATTTTACTACTTACTAACGATAGGCTTCTGATACAAGACTCTCTAAGCATCACAACCACGAGAGCTTTAAGCAACACATGGAAGTTTAGATGTTAGGTTGCCAAGATATAAGACAGGCACTAGAAAATCAGTTTCTGCAGTATGCCCTCCTCTCCTCTCCAGCTTTCCTGAAACTAAAAACAAGTCCTAGAACTACCTTATTTTGGAGGCAAGTTATTGAGCAATCTGTGCTTGCCATGCTAGTTTCTAGCTCATCTCTAAGTGCATCAATGAAGCTTTGCTCCTGTCCTCGCTAATGCTGCTAGAGTGCCCAAACAGTTCTACAGAAATAGAACACAGAAAACCAACTCCATCTGAAAATGGAGAATCAGAACATCTTAAGTCCACTCAAAATCCTTCTATTTGGCATGCAGGAGCTTCTCCTATTGATGCTATAAGCTTCACAGTGGTAATGCACACTTAACGGCATCCACCTGCAAAAAGGAAAAGCATGCAATCTATCTCTGCTAATAACTGGTTGCTGCAATTACACTCCCTTGATATTTATGCTGTATCTTGTGTAGATACCAGCATTGTCTCACTGACACAGCAGTCTTCGATTCAAGACAGGCTCATGTTTCTTCCTACAAGGAGCCCAAAGATTTGATAAACCTCAGAATATCAGCAGCTTAGATTTAAGAGGGACTTGCTAATATCTCACTCATCAGAAGAGTCCTAGAAGTGAAACTTAGGATCTACAGGCTTCGATTATATGCACTGAAACTGCAGTATTCAAAATCCTCTTGGAAATAACTGGGAAATGAAAACCACTTTCTCTTCCCCTGTTAGTTGCTAAAACCACATAGAAATGCTGTAGAAATAAAGGTTAGAGTCTGAGTTAGAAATCTTCAGGAAGTTGAATACTCACAAGTTTACTTAGTTTATCTAAACAGGAAACTTGAAATTGTTCTTTAGTTTAATGTGGGTTGGAAAGTTTGTTTTGCATCTGTGCTTTAATCTAGACACTCTTTAGACTTATGACAGTCATGTCTTACCTTGGGATCATGTTGGAGAGGAGTGTTGTACTTGATAAAAGACTTTATTACTCCATTTCTTCCCACAGAGGTTGGGGTCATTAGGAGCTGATTCTTTTGCACAGTGTGCAAAAATGTTTTGAAAGGACGTACAACCTAGGAGAATAACAAAAAAAATTATGCATAGGAGCCTCAGTAAGAAACAGTTCCTGCTGAAGTACATCAGGATTAAAAAAATTTTACTTTGCTAGCTGGACATGGAGGGGATGGAGTCTTTTTTCTCTGAGGAGAAAGCCCTCCATCTTCTGCTTGCTGGGTGTCATAGCGTTGATCGACAGCTCTTTTGTAACTTGTCTTTCTCCTGTGAGAAAAAAAATGCATCTTATCACACACTGCAAACACCTGTTTGTCTCAAATTCAAGTTTTTTTTTTTTTAAGTCATAAAACTACCCTAGATTAAAAGGTGGGGTATATTCAAATAGTTATCCAGTAAAAATTCCTAATGTGATAGAAGATAAATAAATCATCTTTTTGTAGAGAGAGAGAAAACTTATTACAAAAGTTTCATATTCACAAGTCGCTGAAGCCATTCGTAATGCAACAGAAAGTACAATAAGACAACAGAGCAGCAAGGTCCCAGGCCACAGCAAGTGAGAATCCAGTCAGATGTCACAAAAGCAGGCACAGAAATAAGAGAAAGAAATTGCTTACTTTCAGAAGGCTTGGAAGGCCCTCAGTTAAGCAGGGATCTCCAGATGATATCCCCTTGCCTCCACTGCCAACCCTTAAATAAGGTCTGGGAAGGGGTGGATCCTGGCTCCACCTCTTCCAGTCACTCAGGTGCATTCCATGTACCTGAACTCCCCTGGGTTGGCCCTGCCTTCCCACCAGCTGCTCAATCACTGGTTCAAACCATGACTTAGCACTGCCACTACACCATTTAACAGTGTTTCTGTGTTGAACTTACTTTGAACAAGAGACTGAATTACAGATCACCACAAGCACTTTCCAATCTAAATGATTCTATGAATATACCTGGCACTTTGGGGTGGTTCCTGGGTCTTCTCACTCTTACTTAAGTCACATTCTGAAAGAAAAAGCATTAAACAGTTAGTTCTGGCCAAAAAATCCCTTCTAAGACAGCTTTGAAAGCAGATAACAGATTTAACAGCTCTCTCCAGGCAAAACTGGAAGAAAAAAAAAAACACCTGCCATGCATTTCACATAGCAGGGCCTTGCCTGCTTTCAAAAATAACCACAGTGTCATACAAACCTAGAAATATAAAATAAAGGTTCTCCCTCAACCTGAGAACACATGACTTTATATCTTCATTACATCTCAGACCATTTCCATGCGCTTCCCAGGATGGAAAATAACAGTTAAGAAACTCTGTGCTGGACTTGTCAATCTCTTGAAACAAATCCTTGTCTTCCAAATTGGGCTTTCAAATTGACTAGCCAGTCTTTCAAGCTTTCCAGTCTCCCAGAGTCATAACTATTTAAAATAGTGCCATGGAAAGCCTCTGGAAGTTACCATTGTTGCTTGTCTCCTGCTGTTGTTCATTTCTGTTGGCAGTCTGAGAGCGAAGTGACATCCGCAGGCCTTGGAAATCCTGTAGGAAAAACAAATAGGTTTCAATGCAATTCTTGCACAGGAATAACAATCTATTCATAAAATCACAGAATCATTAAGGCTGGAGAAGATTTCTAAGATATCTATTTAGTCCAAATATCCACCTACCACCAATGTTGCCCGCTAACCCATGTCCCTCAGTACTAACACCTATACATTTCTTGAACACCTCCAGGGACAGTGACACAGCCACCTTCCTGGGCAGCCTGTGCCAGTGCATCACCACTCTTTCAGAGAAGTTCTTCCTGATATCCGACCTGAACCTCCATTCAGGCAACTTGAGGCCATTCCCTCTCACCCTATTGCTAGTTGCTATGTGGGAGAAGGGGCTGACCCCTACCTCACCACAACCTCCGGTCAGCTTATGGAGGGCAATAAGGCCTCCCCTGAACCTCCTCTCCTCCAGAGGAAACAATCCCAGTTGCCTCAGCTGCTCCTCATAAGACTTGCATTCTGGTCTCCTCACCGATTTCATTACCATTCCCTGGACCCTGAAATCATGTCCTACCAGCACAGACCCTGCCTGAAATATAACCAGGGAGTATTACTACAAAGTATTGGTACCAGCACCCAGAGTGAAGTCCTAACCACCAGCTATGAAAAATATAGCTTTGGATGCCATCTTGGAAAATTCCTTGATGTCATCAGTAGAAGCACAGACGTTAATGCACAGTGTGAATATCAACAATGGGGTATTTACTACTTAAACTGAACAAACTGAGCCTATTAAGAACAAAAGCATTCTCAGTTTGAAATCTGTTTATGCTTGCTGGAGTTCTGGCAAAGAATCAGACAATGCTCATTCTACTTAGCAATGCTGAAAGATTAAGATAGCAAAAAACAAACAGCTATTTCCTAGATTTATGTATTCCCATTATGAATATGATACACACTGCTGTCTGCCTTCCTTGGCGTTACAGATACTCATTTACTTCTGGTGTGATAATGGTGTAATATGTCTGTGAGAACAGGTAATGGCATTCAAAATCTACACTGTAACTAGCAATACAAACATTAATTCCACTCCTCAAATCTACCTTGGCTAGCAGGTAGGCTGTCAAGGAAGAAAAAGTTAAAATGAAGCCTGGAAACTTTATACTCAGCAAGTGCTTCTTTAGTTTCATCCTAAGGCTAGGTATAGGAAGCACCTGGTGGGCCAGCAGAAGCACAAAGATCTGATTAATCTGATAGCAGAACTGAGAAAAATCTGATCTCTAAGTAACAGCATGTATAAAGGTATTATCTTTGACTATAGGAGCACATAAAGACATTTTCTTTTCTGCAAAGAGTGCTGAGTATTGATGTTTTTATGCTGCTTACAGCTCACAAAGACGACTGCCAGGAACCAAACCATATTTGGTCTGCTAAGAAAATGCAGACAGATAGGATAAGGTAACCTGGTGACAGCTTAAGAATGGAACAATGTAGCAGTTGGACCAATCAATACAATGGAAAAGACATTACAACAGAGATGTGATGACAGAAGCACCAGCACAGTTAGAAAAGTGCTATAAAGGAAGGGAAGAAGATTGCTCACCTGTATCAAAAGATTCCAGGTTCACAGGGGAAAGCTTCACCAAGGAGGGATCTCCAACCAGAGATCCTTCCCCAGTGGCAGTCAGCCTTTAAATGAGGTCTAAGAGAGGTGCAGCCTCACTCAGCTGTCACACAGCTGAATTGCCTTCACCTTTGCTCCTAGGGCTGACTGGGTCCTTTCCTCAGGAGCTCAATCAGTGGTTCAGGCTGTGACACAACAGTTCCCATACACAGGGGGTTACAAAATCCCACTCTTGTCAGCAGTAGTGTAAAATAAAACATGAGGATTAGGGATAGATCAACTACACTATATGACTAGATTGTATTTGTAAGTTCATCAGGGTAGAGAAGCAAAAGATACAGATACTCCACTCGCAGCTCTGCAAAGCAGTCAGTTCATTTTTTTCTTCTTCATATTTCCACTGTAACCTTTTTCCACAACTGAAACTCAGACAAGCTAAAATCCACAGGCACTACAAGAACTGAATTTACTTGAACTTTTGCAGATCTACTGAAAAGTACATGCATAAAAGCATGTATAAGCCTATCCTTGCTTACAGAAGTTCTAATGCCACAGAGCTCCACAATTAATTCAGCCTTTGCCTATTGAAAATGATTCTCAACAAAACACTGACATAATCCTGGATTTCTTCCTCTAAGGGCGATGTGAACTGAGGAGGGATATGTTTTGACCTGAATGGTATTTACAAATTTCTGTCGTTGTCTTAAGACGAACTGACAACCTTTCAGTAATCTGTAGGACTAGCGAAAAGGTCAAAAGAGCTTTAAAAATACAGAAATAGCAGTAGTGTACCAACTCTGCCCCACTAAAAAAACTTTTCTGAATTATAAGTTTATTTAACAGTCTGATATGAATTCAGGATTGAACTCTCATAAAAATAAAGGGCTACAAAACCCACAAACAGAAAGCAGGCCTCCACTCTGAATGCCAGCAATACCAAGGACTGAATTCAGTGCTCAGAATCATAGAATGGTTTGGGTTGAAAAGGACGTTTAAGATCATTTAATTCCAGCCCCTAGCTATAGGCAGGGACACCTCTCTCCAGAACAGGTTGCTCACAGCCCCATCCAGCCTGACCTTGAATGCTTTCAAGGAGGGGGCATCCACAACCTTGCTGGGCAACAGTAAAGAATTTCTTCCTAATATCTAGTCTAAATCTACCCTCTTCCAGATTTTACCTATTTCCCCTCATCCTGTCACTACATGCCCTTCAAAAAAGTCCCTTCCCAGCTTTCCTGTAGGCCCCCTTCATGTACTAGAAGACCAGAATGAGATCTCCCTGGAGCCCTCTCTTCTCCAGGCTGAAGTACCCTAGTACTCTCAGCCTGTCCTCAAAGGGGAGGTGCTTTAGCCCTCTGATCATCTCTGTGGCCCTCCTCTGGACCTGCTCCAATAATGTAAATGATGCTTGAATGCAATCAATCATTCACATTACTAAAATGCTTACATTTAAATACACTTATGTAAGCTGACAGATAATGCTATTTTCCAAACTAGCCTTGGCTGGGAAGCATCCAAGCTTGTAACACCATATAGAAATAAGCTTCAAGTCACATGCACTCATTCTCCAAGCAAAAACTTCACTGTTTTTAATTTTGACAATTCTGAAAGACTCTGATCAAAAAAAAAAAAAAAAAAAAAAAAATCAGACTTTTCTGCAGTCTGTTCACATAAGCTATGTATAGGGTCATGCATGTGGCTGAGCTGAATGCCCTATGTCTTCTTTATTCAAGTGGTCTGAATCTGACTGTATGTGGTCAGAACTCCCTGATTTCCCAGCAACATATGAGAGATACATCAACATATTTTGTAATGAGTTCACACAAAGAGAAATGCTTTTAAATCCTTGTCAAAACTTACCAGCTTTGGAGGGGTACGAGGTACAGGAGGAGGTCTAGAAAAAGAATTAGAAAGGTAGCCACATTTAATAACATTGAGGAAACTATGAAATGACTTGTTATCCACAAGCATTTTATATCAAGAATTCAACTGGAGGAGAAAAAAAAAAAAACAAGCATGCTATTAAGGATAAAAAAATATCTTGGAAGTAGTCTCACCCAGTGTTGACAACTGTTTCTTCATCTTCTGGCACCTCTTCAGAACCCGAGCCTAGGGGAAAAGAAAAAAGGGTGCCAAAACTATAATGTAAGGCACAAGCCAAGACTCTTTGCGAGATTCTCTCAAGACTTGTCTGCTCTGCCTCCTGGGTTGCCTCCTGCAATTCAAATGCATGCCGCTACAAGCAAAGGCAGCTTAATATACCCAAGTAGCACTAGAAAAAAACATTGCCCGCAATTTTAATATAAGAAAATTGTTTTCAATTGCAGATGAGTTAAAGTGATATTCAATGTGTTTGCATTAAGAGTGGCTAGGCTTGGGCCCAGATTCATCTTGCAGGGCCACGTTCAGATACCAGCAGTAGCAAAACCAGCATTATTTATAGTCACATACTGCTCCCTGTAATACATTCCAGCTAGCTCAGTGGTAGCTAGCTTTTAAGAACCAACACAGGCTGGAAACTGCTGTTAATAATTAATAAGATGGATATGCCACCTCAGACTGAAGGGGATAAATGCAGACAGACACTGCATAAGTATGAAGTCTGCTCCTAAATTTCTACCCCAGTGTTATCAAAGGAAACGCAAACATGTGCTGGACACAAGACATGATCCATCAAAGACACGGTGGATACCATGCAGTCAATTAATACCTATGCAGTGTGGTCAGATATTAAAACTCGGCTCAAGTAGAGCTGCCTGAAGCACCTCAGGTTCTCTCCTTACACCTGGAAATTTTGACTGGGCAAGAGATCCGTCAAGTCAATCAGTGCAGAGGAGAGAAATGAAGTCCTCTTTAAGGTTCCCAGGTAATCCAGATCCAGACAACACAGACCAATCATTTAAACTGGGGAGAAAAAGCTGCTTCAGTGTCCCTTCAAAGATAGTGTGTCAGGGACCTAAAGGCCCCTGACTGAACAATGATCCTGGGATGGAACAAAGTATTCTGACAGTTTTAAGGGAAGTGATCTTGTTTTGTAGTAAGTGCTGACCCTGGTAATTTACCTTGCTTTGCAAGAACTTGTTTTGCAAGCAGGTGTTCATTCTTCACAAAAACCCACTTGCATTGCAAACTAAGCGTAGAAGATTGTTTTAATAAATTTACAAAGATCAGTCTCAAAATTCCTTCTCAAAGGAGGGGCTCCAGAAGGGATTATTTCTAAAAATCAGCTAATTCACAATAGCTACCTTGTTTTCTTTAAAACAAGACAGAGCCCAAACTCCTCCTAAAAGACTACTAGCAACAAAAAACCCCATTTGCCAGATGCCACTTTAAGTTTGCCAGCTATCACCACAGAAACTCAGATGTTTATCATGTTCTCTCACGTGAAATACAAGGCTGAATTTGTAGGCTATAACCCATTAGTTAACAATTACCTAGGTTCCTCCGTTCACAGAGGTATCCAGAAAGTCAGAACACTGGTGTTTAATGAAAGGTTGTCTAAACTAGAAAGATCTAAGATCTGGCTAAGCTGCTGCACCCAAACTAAAGAACTAGCTCCACTAACATGACCTTTCTTCAGAAGCTGTGTACGATTGCACGAGATACTGCAAGGAGTTTGCATTAAGAACAGCCACTGACCAATCACCTCTCTTGCATTATTTCAAGTAGCCAAGCATATCTTGCTCAGCTGAGGGTCAAGCTCACGCAGTGCTTTTGATTTTCTGTTCTCTAGGTTGGCTCACCCATCTCTATTAACTTTTCCAGGCACAGAACCCAACCACTCAGGGTGGTTGGCCATTGTGTAGATTCCTGCCCATTGCAAACACCAGACCCATCGTCTCATGCAAGTAATACATTGGCAAAATGAGCAAAAACAGTGCAAAGCACATATCCAGTAACATTCAAACTTACCATTCACGGAACTGGAGGACACAGATAACTTCTGGGGCGCCTTACGCTTGATCACTGTCCTGGCGATAGATTTCCGAATAGTGCTTTCCCTCTTGCGGGCTAGTGAGTATTTTTCTGCTAGTGAGGTTCTACGAATAGTGGAAGGTTTGCCCATCAAACTTCTGCGCACAGAGCGACGGCTTAGCCTAGAACCTGTAGGAGTTTCTGGGCTATCTGTTGTACGCTGAGGTTCTTTATCATCCCTCTCATTATGCTTTTGCACCTGAGCAGAGTCATCTACCTCTTCCAGCCCAGGCTCTTCACTTAAAACAACTGTAGTATCAGCTGCGTTTGCTGTCTTCTTAAATGCACTCTTGTTCTTTCCTGAACCTTTTGCCTCTGGGGTATGAGGGACTATGAGCTCAGATGCAGCAGGCAAAGGCTGTGACTCTGCGGTACTGCTCTCCTTGGGAGACTTGTCATCTGAGCTCATTGGGAGGTTCGTGGAGTGATTCTCTGCTGGTTCAGATGCACACTTCTGGAACTGAAACTCAGCACTAACGCGATCACAGACACTGATTTCTACTACAGGAACTACCCTTTCTCCTACATGTTCAGGAAGGACCTCTGAGCGGTCGGCAGGCGCTGCAACCTGGGATCCTGTCAACTGCTGAGAGACGGTTTGGCTTGAAAGTTCTTGGGCCTCGGTGCTGAGTGGTGCTGCATCTTCTTTATTTTGGAGTCGCTGAGAACATCGTTTGGAGGACACTGCTTTGAGGTTGTTAGTCCTCCTTCTAGATAATCTAACAACAGAGATGGCACATTAGCATAGAGCTGGATTCAGCAACAGCCCAGAACCACGGAAGCAGCCCCCGGCAGATCGGAAAGTCGCTGCATAAAGCAAACAGGAGGCAAAAAACGGCCGCGAGGGCCAATTACCAACTCGCAGGCAGGGCGCGTTTTCACCTGGGCACCTCCGCGCTATGGCGCGCTCCAGCCGCTAGGCTACGAGCGCCCCGAGCCAGCACACAGGCAGGCCTTTAACAGCAGCGCGGCGGGGGCCGCCGCAGCGGGACCCCCAGCTCTCAGAACGGCCCGCAGCACGACGGCCCCGCGGCAGGGCGCCCCGCCTCACGGCCGGGCCCGCGGCCTACCTCCTCCTGCCCAGCTCCAGGCTCTCGCCCCGCAGCGCGGATGGCCGCTTCCTCCTCTTCCGGTTCTTCTGCGACGGCGTCTTGGGCATCAGCTCCGGCTGGTCGCTGTAGTGGCTGCGGGCAGGGACAGAGCTCAGCGCGGGGCCGTCGGTTGGGAGCGGAGGGGAGCGCGGCGGGGGAGAGCGGGAACGGTTACCTGCCGAACATCCTGGCCGCCTCCTCGTGGATCTCTTCCAGCCACACCATGTCGACGTCGTCCACCTGCCGCAGGAGCTCCGCCAGCCGCTGGTTGCACGCCGCGGGCAGCCGTGCCAGGCCCGCTGCCACCGCCATCGTTCCGGCTTACCTCAGCCCCAACCGCCCCCCGCGCGCACGCCCGGCCTTCACGCCGCTCCCCTGGCTGCCACCGCCGCGCGCGCAGCAGCTCTACCCGCCTGGAATTCAAACCTAACGCTCGCCTCCCACTCTGCCATCGTGACGGCCGCGCTGGCCTATCGCCGCCGCGCTCCCCGCCGCCCGCCCTCCTCATTGGTCAGGAGGCGGGCGCGGCGCGCTCAAAAGCTGCTTCTCTTCTGCTCGTCCGCCTCTGTGGTTGTGGAGGACTTGGAAGGTGGGGCTTGGGGCAGAGGACCAATAGGCAACTGGATTTTAATAGCGGGGAAGTGATGGACGCGGGAGGCAGCCAGTGGTGAAGAGGGCTCCGCTGGACGAGCACCGTGATTGGTAGAAGCCGCGATATTTGGGACCAGGAGTGGAAGGGGGGGGGAAACAGCTGTAGTGGTGGGGGTACGGTGCTTCCTGCTGAGAGGCGGCGAGGGGAGTGCGAAGAGCCTTGGCATCTTAGGATCTGGTCCTACGGGCTTAGGAGAAAGCCAGTAGGGAAGTCCTCTGGGTTTGTGTCTGCCTTAGAACTGCGGCTGGGCTTGTTTGTATCCTGCTGTGAGGCACAAAGAGGGCTTTAGTCGTCCTCTGTATCCTAGAAGGTTTTCACTTCGCATCTTGTGTTTCAGGCGAGGTCATGGCGGCAGCTGACGGTCCCACGCAGCTTCTGGAAGTGTGTGGGCAGAGACTGTCCAGGTTCCTTCACGATGCTGAGCACAAGCACTTGGCCTGGCTGCGGGAGGTGGAGGAGCAGGGCCTGAGGATGATGGATAGGTAGGGGCTGCCCTCCAGGGAGCCTCCCAGGATGCTCTCGAACACGGAGAGCACAAAGCTGCGTGTGCTCCTGCCTGCTGGTAGCACAGTCCTGGTGTAAGCCTAGGGGTGGTGCGTTGTTCAGCTGAGCGACGGATTTAACGTGGCTGTGTTTAGCAGCTTCATTTAGGCGTTAATGCCAGGTGGTGTTACACCTCAATTGCTTCTCCCCTGTTGCTCTTAATGGGTGAACACTGCTATGGCTGGGTGGTGGGCAGTTAGCAGTGGAAAGCAGCCTCTGCTTTCTGCATTTCAGCACCAACTTCAGAGCTGAACCTGGCCTGATGCCCAAAACGCCATCGCAGAGGAGACGGCCTAGGAAGAGGCAGTCTTCAGCTCTGAAAGATGAGAATGAGCCAACCAGGAGGAGGTGGGTGAGTCTGGCTCTGCTGCATGTGGCATTTAACAGTGAAATGAAATTTTAACTGTTTCTGATATGCGTACTCAGAATAGCTGCTTGTTTCTTGATTTAGTAAATATTAAATTTAAAAGGGTGTGTCAAGGTCAATCAACATTTTGATTCTTGTGAAAATTTAGTAGAGGATTAGTTGCCCCTTCATGTTCTTTCTGTTTGCTTAAAAACAATAAATATCATCTTCTACTTTCTTGTTTGCTTGAGGTTTCTTCTCATTTAATTTCGTGGTTTTTTCAGTACAGCTTTCAACCTGAGATTGCTCCCATGTTCACTCATCTGAGAATGTAGCCTGCTACAAGGGATGTGCAAAAATGTCATGCCTATTGGTGTTATTTAAGTTAGCAGATAGAAAGGACTCAGGGGGGTTTGGAATGAAACAAAAGTTCCAAGTGATTTGGTATATAACCATCCTTACTGGATTGTTTTTCAACATTAGCCCTAAGTAGACAGAACCTAAAACTGTGCATCTTATCTACTGCAAGTAGACTGCAGAAGAAATGTAGCTTGTATTGTGCCTTTTACCTTGTGCTCTTAAACAGCTTTCTGCGCAGCCAGTGGCACTGTTCTGTCACACAGCCTGCCCCTTTGCTGCTGCCCAAGAGAGTTTCTGCAGCTTGAAGATGAGAGCAGCAGTAGTAATGGCATGCAGCCAAATTTCTTTTTCTTATTTCCCTTTCCTGTACCAGTAAAGATATTCACTGGAAAGTAAGCCAAATCTCATTAAGTAGAAGAGGTAAAGAGGAGGATAAATGGAGGAATGCCTTTCTTTGCAGACAACAGTTATCACAAATGGATGCAAAGAAGGGATTGTCTGGGGAGTCATTTGGTTTTGATGCTAATTATCTTCCTTGATTTCATACCTTCATGGTAGCCAACTGCATCTGCTTTCATCTTGTGGTTGGAACAAGGTGGTTAATAACCTGCTTTTCAGAGAAGCATATGCTGTGATCTGAGGGTAGGCGTGCTGGTAATTGCTTTAATGTGCCCTAACCCAGTAACTGGATATACAGTAATAAACTGTGTGGTAAGACCCTTAACTTTTGATAACCATGATGAAAAACACCACAGGAGAGTTAGAACTGAAAGACTGACATAAACTAGACATGGAGGATGGAGAGAGAAGCAAGAATAGTAAGGAAGCGTGGGAAGTTCATGAATGTGTGTGCTGAAAGAGGGCAGGAGAAGAAAATACTGCAAATCTAAACAGGGAGAATTCTGAAGCCATACTGTTAGTTTTCAGGTAGCAGCTAGATAGCAGTTTGATTGCTTCCATAAAGAAGACAAATCTTGCATGTGTTTTTTCCTAATTTAAACTTAGCTTTGAGAAAGATCTGCTGATGTGGCAATGCTTGAAAGGTTGGATGATCATCTGTCAACAGGAAGTTCATGTCAGAGTTAAGCACATTAATCCTGCAGGGTCAGGCCGTTGTTGTTTCCATTGCTATGGTTCCCTCAGTACATATTTTAGAAACCACTTATTAGCATGTTGATGAGTTTCCCAATTAATAGTCTTGTTTTTGTGAACTTTAGCAGGAAGTGATATTTTTTGCTAGAGGTCAGAATGAGAAATTAAGAGAACAAAACTGGAAGGAAGGCAGAGGGTATCAATTTGAAGGCTGGTAGTGAGTGTTCTTCCGCCAGGAACTGTAAAGCCTAGCTTGTTTAACTAGTTTATGCTGCCTTGAGTTTTTGTAGCTGTTTTCTTGCTGTTAGGCACTTCTCCTTTGGCTCTCCACTTTGTTTCACGTCTGAAACACTGAGGTTCTCTCTTCTGGTTTTGTCCAGCTAATCTTGACTTGCTGATCAAGTAAATGGCTCTGTTATCTCCTGTTAAATGAGCTAATGCAAAGCATTTCAGAGCTGAATCTCACTGTGGAACTTCCCCAAACCACTGCATAGTTCTTCCTACCTTGCTAGGAAAACTTAATCCAAAATTCCTTCCCACGTAGGTGCCTGTGCTTCACTTGGGGCAGAATGGAGTGCGTTGTACCAGTATAACTTTACTATCCCCTGACATCAGCTCCAGGTGGGGCTGTGGGTTAATATCCACAAAGAATTGCAAGTGTCCTGGTACCTCAGCCACTGCTGGTTGTGTTTTTAGATGCAGCCTTTAGTTGCAAGTAAATTTAGTATGCCTGGATAAATCTGCCAGAGTGAGTGAGAGCTTTCAAGGTTTTTTCTCCTGCATTTAGCCGATGATAAAAGGTTTGTTGTAAGGGGAAGTGGATATGGGGAAGAAGGCTGTAGGTTCACTGCAAAACTTGTCTGTGTTTTGTTTTGAAACAGTTTAGGAGTGGGAGATTTCTGCATTGTTTCATTTGTTCTTATTTAAGGTTGTCCAGAAGGAGAAGCAGTGTCAAGCTAGCATCTTCCAGGCCAAGCTCACAAAGATGCTGCAGCAAAGAGCAACCCCAGAATCCTAGCTGTAAAGTGAAGTCTCAGGCCAACACTGAAATGGAGCTTCCAGCACTGCCTGAGAAATTGCCAGCAGAAGCACAAAGTCCCATGGTGGAAGTGGATTGCAATGACTGCCCTCAGGCAGAGTTACCTCCTCAGCAAGACAGTGCTGATTGTGGTGATGCAGCCTGTGAGGCTGTTCCAGCAGAGCAGGTGTCCAAGGAGGGTGCAATCAATGAACTGCATGAGGTGCCTGCTGTCAGTGCAGTCTCTTATGACCAGACAGCAGGAGAGGAGGAAGAGACCATTGAACAAAAAGCAAGTACATCCACTCCCAAGGCTACTAGAAATAGAGATCCTGCCATGCCCCAAGGAGATCTGTCTTCTCAAAGCCTAGAGAAGGTGCTTTTCCAGGACTCCAACAACAAAATGACCATAGTGACATCCAAAACACGACGCTCTGGACGCCGAAGCTGCGTGGGTGGCACCCACAAAAACCATAGGACCTCCTTGGCTGAAAAATATTCTCTGGCCAGCAAAAGAGAGAGCATGATCCGGAGATCTATCAGCAGGGCCATTGCAAAGAAGGCAGCAGCACAAGAATCTTCCTCTGCCTCCAGTAGAGTGAGCTGTAAGTTTTCTGTTATTGAGTGTGTTCTTTTGGCTAAGTCAGCTTTTCAGCTTTGCTGTAGAGTTGCTCATCCATATTAACTACAGTTCCTCCTAGTTTCCACAGCAGTAGGTTTTGTGGCTTCTATCCATTTAGAGTGCAATCCTCAGGTCCTCATCTGCTGTCAGGGTGAGCCTCAGGCTCTGTTTTGCTGTGGAAGGAGTGTAAGCTGGGGCACAGGTATTGGAAATTGGGTCACAGAAGTTGCAGATAAATTAAAAAACAAACAAAAAAAGGCAAGTAAATGCAGAGTAGAAGGGAAAATGCACCCTTGCTGGTTCTAGGTACGTGTGAGTGGTTTGGTAGTTTATTGCTTTGAGGCTACTGCATTTCCTGCAGAGGGTCTTTTAGTATGAGTGTCTTCTGTGAATTCTTTTGAGAAACTGGAAGAAGATGAATGTGTCTGCTCTCTGAAATTGGCAGAGGAACTCAGATGCATTTGGGTGAAGATGAAGTTCATGGACTAAGAACTAAATAGCACAGTCATCTGAGGAAATAAGATGAAAAATATGGTGCTGGACTTTTGAATATCCCTTGCTCTTGCTGCTCCTGAGAAGGCTAGAAGGCTTTCAGATCTGGGCTTTCTAAAAATCATTGCTTCTGAAACCAGATTGGCTTCTAATAAAGCACTAATGCCTTTGGTATTTAGTTTTGTCAGCTTTGAGTCACACTGTATCTAGGCATTTGTTAAAACACTTTCATCTAAGTGATGGTGGGGGGGGGGAATAAAATCAGCCCAAATCGACCAAATCTCTGCATAAAATTGTGCAGGGAGGCAGAAACTGAAGTCAATTGACTGGGAAATGATATCTCTGTGACACAGGCATGAGTGTGTTTGTGCAGCTGGAGCAGTCTGCAGACAGAAGAGCTGCTGCTCCAGTTCTCTGCCTTCCCAGCCTACACCAGTTTGTCAGTGACACTTGAGGGAGGTGGTAGTGCTCATGTAGAAAGCTGAGATGAGCAATCAGCGTGTTCCCTGGGAGAAGCCTGCACAGAGACCTGAGCTCTACCACTCACGCACTGCCACTGTTGGGAAGCCTCAGACTGAAATTGCCAAAATGGCTTTTGTTAAGCTATTTTTTTTTCTTTCCCCTCCAGGTCAAAGCTCCTTAGAGGTTTTTGTGGAAGAAGATGTGACCAATAACTTGAGGTGAGGCTACCATTTTAGCAGGCAGAAGGAAACCACAAAAAAAGCTGCAAGGAATACAGAAGGAACCCAGCTGTAGGGGTTGCTTCTGTATTGTAGGACTGTGGTTTTGTAATTGACTGTTCCAGGTGATGTCATCACCTGGAGTTTGTTGATATTTACAAGCTTCTGTTGTTCAGACACAGCCCATCCTTTTCAGAAGCTTGTTCATACTAAAAGTGAGGTTGATCACTGCATTAATGCAGGATCCAGCCCTATCCCTCAAGCCCTGAGAGCCTGCTAGCGATGGCTGTGTCTGTCATCATGTGAATTTTGTCCTGCAGCTATTGGCTTTAACCAGCCTTTGGATGGTTGGGGGTGCTGAGGTTAGTCAGCTTGTCTGATTTGAAAGGTGAACAGGTAAGATGCTCTCTGGCTGAGGTGCACAGAACTTTGTTTACCTCCTGCATGGAAGTACTACAGAAAGAGGGGAGAACAAAGCTCACTGTATTATTCAGCAGTGTAATTAAATAGCCCATCAGAGGAATTTACATCTCCATCTCTGTGTGGCCTGGCTCAAACAGGTTCCTGCCTTTATCTGGATATACTTAACGCTTGCCTGCCTTTTTCTTGGGTACCATATGCTAGCTTAATTGTCTGCATTCCCTATAATTCACCCTTCTGAATGCTGTCCTGGTAGAGGTGCACCAAGGACAAAGCAGTGTTTCTTTTACTTCAGAAAATTGAAATAATCAAGATGCTTTCTTTTTTGCAGAACTGGACTGGAACTGAACTCACCAAGTGAAAAGGTGAGTTCTAATGGATGACCTACCCATCTTCTGCTGAGCAGCTGGAAGCATTATGACTGGATGTAAGGACTGCAGCCCAGGATTGATTATGTCAATCTTCAAGCTTAGCAAAAGCATTGCTGAGTTGGACAGTACAGCCTTTCTAATGCTTGGGCAGCTTGTTATGCCTGTTGGCCACAGCTTGTGGTGGACGGAGGCCTTTTGTGCCTTGCTAAGGCCTCTTTAAGATGGAGCTTTCATAGGTTGTTGGACAGATTCCCAGGAGTCTGCAAGCTTTTGCTTGTCATCTGGGCATGGTGATTGACTGTGTATATTCTTAGCAAGTCTTTGTTGCCTGGCTGATTTGAATTACAGGATTCAGAAGGGCAGTTCAAGTTAATGTGCTTTATTTTACCAGAGAGGCTGTGTATTCAACATGCTCACATAAGTCTTCAGTGCTAGCAAGACAAAGAAACCCAGCCTATCCTTTGAACTGGCAAAAATATCTTGTGTGATTGTACTGTAAACCAGCTTATCTGAAAATTAGCCCAGCAGAGAAAGGAGTTGGCTCTGCCTCCAACCAGTTCACTGGTGCCACTGGGAAGCTGCAGAAGGACTAGTGGACAGCTGGTTCTACTGTGGGTGATGTAGCTTAGCAGGTAGGGAAGGGCATGTCCTGTGTGTGTGTGTGCAGGCAGCCTGCATGCTGTGCTTCAGTGACTTGTTTATACTCCTGAGAATATACTAGAATGGTATTTAAAGTGTATAATTATACTGTAATCTTAAATACTTTGAAGGGATTTCTTTCTTTCAAGAATGTCTGTAGTTGGAACTTGTCTCCAAAGTGTATAGAAGCTGTCCCTTGTTCTCAAGGCATTTTATTTGACCTAAAGTCAAATCAAAGTGTCCTACTGTTGATGAGGAAAACGCTGGGCAACAGTCATCTTACCAGCCTCGGTGGGAGTTTCACGAGCAGGGCCCTGTGTTACTGAATTGAATCAGCATGTATCTGTCTAGCCCAACTCTGGGTGGGAGGAAGAGTCCCTAGGCTAGCAGTAGGCTTGCAGCTGGGAGTGACTGGGTTGTTTTTTCTTCTTTTTTCAGGATTGAAGGTTTGTTGCAGTCTTGTTCCTCAGGGAGAACTGTGCTAAGCTTATGTTTGTTTCCCTTTCCTTTAGGCTCCTGAAAACTTGCTCACTTCAAGCAAAAGTGAAAAAGCTGCCAGCCCTCCTGCACAGGACTTGTCTCCTGAGCAGCAGAAAGGGAATAACGAAGGTAATGTTGAGCTAGTCTTGTATTTCTTGTATGAGGCCACAGAGGCACACAGACTAAGGATTCTACGTGAGGGTATATGGGAAATCTGGGACTTGTGCTGAAACAAAAACCTACACTTGACCAGTCAGGATAGTTTTTCAGGTAAACCAGTTATCTCCTGAGGGGGTGAGGCATGCAGTTAGATAAGCAAGGACGTCTTGTAAATCCTTGTGAAGGTTTGTATTCAAGCTTTGAGACAAACATGGTTTAGTCAAACTTCAGTCTTCATAATGAATAAGTGGGAACACTTAAGACAACACTCAGATTTGTTCTCTTCTATGTATAATACTGTGCTAAAGTACCTTGACAACCTTGTCATCTTTGGGCTTGCATTCAGTGAGGATTTAAACATCTTACTTATTTACTGTGCCTCAAAGCAAGGGTATAGAGAAATTCAGACTGTCTTCTGTAGGATTTCACAGCATCTGTAGCTGGAATGGAATGAAGAGCACTGCAGTCTTTCTGGTGAGACAGGTTGTGCCTAATCAGAAGGCTCTGTATAAGACACGTTCTTTGCTAGTTGTGTACAGCCCTGATATTCAAGGTAGCCATCTTGGCTTCTGCTTTTGCAGTTTGGTTATGTGCCATGGGGCTCTGAACTGGAGTAAAAGCCCTGCAGAATGCCTTGAATGTGGTGTTGACTACAGGTTTCTTCACAGGAAGCTGTGTAAATCCCAATGGTGAAGCCCAGAACAAGAACCAAGAACAAACCCACTGTGCCAAGTCCCAAGAGAATCCTTCACGCCTATGGTATGAGACATTTGCAAGAGAGAAATGAACCCATGGTCTGGGAGGAGTTAGGCTTGGCCTTCTTAAATAATTTAAAAAGCTTAGGGTGTTTCCCTTCCTGTCCCCTCCCCAGAGGAGTCTTGAAATCTTGTGTTGTGGGAGTTCCATGTGATTTCTATGGCCTTTTTTGCTCCTCAAGCCAGACCTGGATCCCAGATGGATTAATTCATGCACAAGCCAGCAAAAATTACTAAAACAGCGCTGTTACCTCAGAGCTTAAATGCGACTCTGAGTGGTTCATAAAGGGGTAGTCTGGGAGTAGTTTCAGACAGCAACACAGTCAGGTGACTGACCTATTTATTTTTATCTTGTGCAAGTGTCTGGAATGCCTGACTTATTTTCTCACTGCTTATATTACTGATGTTTCATGTGAGATTCAAACTGCTTTTAGCTTTGTCCTTAGTCTGTCCTGTTAAGTTTTGCTGGGGTGGATTTCCTGGGGTGATGGGTGGGAAGGGAGAGTAGCAGTAACCTCTGTTCTCATGTGGGTTGCTTAACTATGTGTGATGGGTCAGAATCCGCAGCTTTCCTTGGAACTGTTGCTGGATTGGGCCCTAGCTGTGCAGTGAAGTGGTCCCCCTGTTTCCCACTGAAATTAGTGGGTACACATTAAGGGACTTCTGACAAGGGTCATTCACAGTTTCTGTGAATGTCCAAAGTGTTTATAAAGCAAATGAAACCCTGCCAGTGAGGTGGGCTGGAATGGCTAGTTGCTAACACATGTGGATTGTGTCTATCTTTTGTTGTTGATACCAGATATGATATATACTTGCTTTCTGGGAATTAGAGTGAGGAATGAGAGTGGGATGTTGTGTATCACTCCTGAAATTTGGGTGTTCCCTTACCAAGTTGTCATGTGCCTCTCTTGTCCATAATTAATGACTAGATGGTGCTCCTGCTCCATAGTTGACTGACTCCTATGAGGCCCAACTGCTTTGGTGGTAGTGATTAGGGATTAGGAAACAGTAAGTAAATGTTCCTGTTAAAACTTGAGGAGCTTAATCCAGACTTTATGTCCCTCTTGCTAATGTCAACAGGACAAGAAGCTATAAGCAAGCAATGGGTGCTGTATGGAATGGGCAGCATCCAGGAGGTGGTGCCCGCTCCCCTTTGGATGACAAGCACGTGAATTCTGCAAACCAGACTCCACATTCTGTTTCTCCAGCTAGCAAGGTGAGTCTTTGCTATGGCCTCTCATTGCCTTCCTTTCCCTAGCAGGTGATAATTTCCTTCTATCTTTTCCTCTTAGGTGGTTAGACCATTGAAAAACTTCCTTCAGGCTGTGCAGAGAAACCAGCTACTCACAACCTCTGGGTCCACAGGACATGGGGGTGTCATAAAGAATTTCATCAAACGCAATACTCCCACCCGACCTGATCTTAAGGTGCATCAGAATCCCACTTCCCCTCGTAGAGATGGAGGAGAGGATCAAGTCTGGGGGAGTGGCAGGATGACTGTTTAGAAAAGTATAAATGTATTCCTGGTTCTGCTGGCTGTTGTGGATCAGTGTAGGTCATAACAGCAAATTGTCCTCATGATTCTACCTCAGCCTCCCCAGGGGAGGGAAACTGATTGGACAGTTGAAGCAAGGCAAGACCACAAACACTGTTACTAGCCAGGGTTGTTTGTTTTGTTTTTAGTACCAGTCATCAGTCTGTCCTCAGATGCAGAGAAATCTCGCTGCTTTGTCTATAGTCAGCAGAAACGCTTTATGTTCTGGAACTGTTTAACTGTAGTAAAATAGGAAGCATCTCATTTCGCATTGAGAATCTGCCTTTGTGTCACATAATTGGCTGCTTCAGGGCTGAAAGACAGAATGTGGGGTCATGCAGTGGACTTCCTAGCATGCACTTGAAAGGAGCTGCAGCTAACAGGGGTGGTGCAGGGTGCTAGTATTTCTTACAAACATTCATTGTGTGTCTTTTGTCTACAGGGAGATTTTGTTGTAAGTAATTACACACTTAACTGTGGGGTTGGAAGACTATAGTGGCTGTGCTTCTTGTCTCACAACACTAACAGTTCTTTCTTCTTGCACTGGCATCCACATAGCTCTTCTGTTCTATCCAAAAATGTAAACTGACCGTGGCAGTGGTGAGGTGGCAGGATCTCCTTTGCAGGTGTGTTCTGCTGGAGCTGGGAACTGCTAAGAAACCTTTTGCCTCTAAGCATGACTACTTGCACTTCGTACTGTCTCCCTGCTTTTTCCACTTGCTGACATAGGTAACGCTGACCTGGGCACAAAATGGTGGTCACCTACAGCTGCAGAGTGCTGGGTAACTTCTCTTACCTGAAATGTATTCTGAACAGCTGAAAGACTTAAGTGTTTCCCTGCCATCCCCATGACTCTTCTGCTCTGAGAAGGTGGTGCAGTTGAATAAGTGCTGCTGCCAAATCTGCATTGTTTCTTACCTACTATTCACTTCCCATCCCTGTGTGTGGGTGAACATGATAGGGACTTTTTTGTTTAGCAGGCAGTTTAGCCTCCAGCTGCTACTGCACAAGCAGCCTGAGGGCAGAAACAGGCCCCAGCAATTGGTATAGTCTGAACTCATCTCCCTTCAGGAGAAGGAGCGGCAGAGACTGGAAAGCCTCAGGAAGAAACAGGAGGCTGAGGAACAAAGGAAAAAGAAAGTGGAGGAAGAAAAGAGACGGCGACAGGCAGAAATGAAGCAGTGAGTTGAGTCCCTTACACCCTGCTCCTTCTCTGGTTCAGAGCAGAATTTCCTTGAAGTCTTTTTTTTTTCTGTCAGGCAGGCAGTGTTGCTATATCATGCTTTGTGCATCCTGCCCAGAGGGAACGTTTAGTAGAGGATGATCCCTGGGCACCTCGAGCAGGGCTGCTCATGGCTTGCTGCAGTAACTGCATCACTGCAAAGCACCTGCTGATTTCTGGTGGACTTAATCCATATATGAGCTGACGTTAAGCTCAGTTCAAGCAAAATAATTTTTCATGATCCATGGCAGGCTGCTGTGCTAGAAAATGAGCCACAAACTCACATTACTACAGTAGATGCTTGTTCCCTTGTCATCCTCTGTGTTAGAGTAAACAAAGCTAACAGGTCCCTCTTGCACACACATTCTTCAGGAAGAGGGAAGAGCGACTGAGGAAAGCACTGCAGGCTCGAGAGCGAGTGGAACAAATGGAAGAGGAGAAGAAAAAACGGATGGAACAGAAGATTTTACAGAGTGATGAAAAGGTTAGAAGCCTGACTAAGCTTTGAGCCATTCAGAATAATGAAATTATCACAGTGAGCTGTGAGACCAAGCGGGTGCAAACAGGCCACTGGCATGATATGTGCAAGCACAGGGTTGCTGCTCACGGTGACTAATCAGGTGGTGGGAAAGTCTGCATCTAAAACAGATTTTGAAATTCTCTGTCTAACAAGGAAAGGCTTTTGTTCTCCATACCTCTGCGATTCTAAATGTTCCTGTTGTGACATGCAATGTCTACAGTGCTCTGTGTTCAAGGAATGTGGCCGCATCCCTTCACTGTCCTATGAACAGACCCAGCAGGTGAGACAGTCATCCAGTTGTTTGCACAGCATTACAGACAGTGAAACCACAGTGGTTGCAGAAGCATGGCAGGAAGGAAAAGCTACGAAGTGAGCAAGGAATGCTTGTGATTAGTAGATGTGGCAGCAGCAACCGTGTGTGTTTCATTTTGTCTGTTTTTAAGGCTTTGTTTCCTCCCTTTTTTTTAAGGAGAGCTAGAAAAAAAGTATGCCAGGATCAGCCATTGATGGCTATATGCGAACTGTTGCTGCTTTTGTACAACAGTGCAGGTTCTTCAGAAATGAGGGAGACTCTGTTTATCTAACCTGGATAGAGCTCCAGGAAAGTATGTGGTTGCTCACTTTAAGGAGTGGGCTAGACTGACTTCTGGAAAAGCTCAGCCCTAGAAAAAGAAGGAATTATGCTTCCTTCAGCCTATGCCAAAACCTCAGCAGCCAAAAGTAAATGCACCCCTGGCTAGTCTGCTCCTGTGCACGTGCTAATGCAGCTCAGGTAAAAGCACAGTATCAGGGGCTCCGGTTTCAGGTCCTCAATTCATACTGCAGCTCAGCTGCAGCATATAGCATTTTGAGACAAAACACAAACAAGATGCTAGATGCCCTTGTTCTGCAGAGAATCACAAGGTGAAAGCTTGTATTTTGTATATCTGTAATGGCTTCTGTGCTCTTTTCCAGCACTCCAGGTGGTGGGTTTCTCTTCACGTGACCTGTAGTAAGTGATGGACTTGCACAAGGTTGGTGCTGAATACAGCGCATGTGTGCATGGTGCTGAGTTCTCAGTCTTATTAGAACCTGAATGCCAGTCTTCATACTTAAGAAGCTCTCCCCATCCTTCATTTGGTAAAGGCTATGAGGGGTGGTGGAGCAGATGCATGGGGCTTTTTCAGGTGCGTCTCTCACAAGTGCGGGAAGAAAAGGTTTCTGAGGAACGGAGCAAGAAAAAGCTATCAAAGAAACCTTGGGAAAGTGACGTGCGGAAACAGAAAGTACTGAAGTTGGTAAGAACAACTCTAGATCCCTCCTGCACATGGAAAAGGAAAGGAACCCATGCACTGATCTGCTTGGTTGCACAGGGAGCAGTTACTGCTGGGAGCCTTGGGGATTTGGGGAAACTGAAGTATCTGCTATAAGGTTTCTGTCTAGACAGTTAATATTGGATTTGAGCATCAGGGAACTTGTGGAGACAGAAGGGAAATACTGCCCAACCGGTAGTGGGTAGGCTGTGGAAGATAAGAAAAGGATGAAATGAGCATGATTTGTCTCAAAGCACTCATTTCATATCCACCCCATCTTTCCCGACTTGAATTGGAGGACTACAGATCTGTTTGTTCTTCTTCAGGAGGAAGATGAACTTGAGCAGCAAGAACTACTGCAGAAAAGAAGAGAAGTTGAAGTGGAAGAAAAGGGAAAAGTTTTGGAACTGAAAAATCTTGTAGAGCAGCGACAGGTGGAACAAGTGAAGGAGAGGTATTAGCCTGTTTCTATTCTGGAGAGGGGGACTTAGCAACAAGCATGCTGCAGCAATAAATATAAACAGTATTTCTGCAATTGGGAATCTGATGTGAGTGTCAGGTGATTCCAAAGGTTTGGGACGCTAAAGCAAGAGCTTATAAGAAAGCTAGTAGGGACGGGTGGAAACATGCTTTTCAGTGTAACTAAACCATACTTTTGTTTCCCAGGGATCTCAAACAGCGGGGGAAAGAGAAGGTCCCCTATTCACAGATGGAGTCCATGGTGTTTACTGATAAAAACACAACGGTGAGGCATTACAGTGGCTTGTGACAAATTCTGTTGTAAAGCAGTAAGGCATAGAACATGCAGACTTCTTTTTTTTTTTTTTAAGGTGGGAGTTGCTTTCCAAGTCCTTTGTCACTTCTTTATGTTTCAAGGTTAGCTATTACTTAGTCAAAGCTGCTTGTTGCAAAATATCATAGTAATATTTTATTTCCACTTTAAATAATGCTGCACTTGTCTGCCTTCTGCACTAGTTTAAAACATAATTGAAGTCCCAAATGGTACCGCTCTTGAGGATAAATTCTTTCTTCTTTTTTGTTTCAACTGCTCTTAATTTAGAAGCTGTTAGCCATGGGGCTCCTATTTTTGCTAAATAAATTTAATGAAAGTTTGAATTCCAGCATATAACCAGCAACTTGGCTGGTTACTGGTTACTATACTGGGGCATAGTGAAGCTTCTCCAGGTAAGAGAGAAGCTGAATCTCATTTAGAGTGGCTACAGCTCTTCCTCTTATGTTAGCTTCTTCCCTGTTGAGGAGAGTGGCAGGTAAAACACCTGGATCAAGTAGTTTGAGTTGAAAAGGAGCTGAAGTACTGCAATGCTTTCCTCTTTATTAGGAGGAAGGAAGCCCAAAACATCTGCACCAGCTGCTTGGGTAGTACAAGAGAGCTGAGCAACCAGAATCCACTGCAGTGACCTCTAATAACTAGCTGAAAGTGATAAGAGTGTGGGCTCTAGAGACTTTACTGTTCTGAATCTGAGCCAAGACAGCTGTCACTTTCTGTGTGATCCTTAATTTCTTCCCCCTCACCCTGCTGAAGACAAAGGAATAGAGAATTTCTTCATAAAATAAATTCCAGAGATAGCCTGCTTGTTTTGCTTGGGGGAACATTAATGAATAACTTAATTCTTATATCTTGACAGAAGGGAGATGGTCTGCAGGAGCCCCAGCAGCAGCTGACTGAAGAGAAGAAAATTGAGCAACCAGAATCTTTTACTGCTGCCTCCAGCACGTGGCTGAGCAAAACTGTGAAGGTGAGCTTCAGTTCCAGCAGAGCCCTTGAAATGGATCTGTGGTATCTGATTTGCTCTTATGCTTTGTTGTTAACCTGCTGACTTCTTATTTGGCTGTGATGAAGAAGGTGACCAGGAGGTGAAATCCTCAAAAGAGACTGTTGGGGTTTAACTGAAGTTGTGTAGAGCGAGGATGGAGAAGTTTTTCTTATTTGATACTTGGCTGAGAGTTCAGCACAGGAGAACATAAACGAAAAGCAATTGTTTTCTCCTTGAAAAGATGCTGGAAATTACCACAGGATGGCAGCACACCATGAGGTGTCAGTTTAGCTTGCAGAGCCTTCAGCTACACGGTAACAATACTGATTCAGGCTTGCCTGTGAAGTCTATTTAGCTGCTTAAATTTCCAGATGCTTGTTTGGACTTGAACTGTTTACTCCTGAAGTCTGGAGGGGTGGAGTAAAAGCTGCTAAAAAAGTCAGTCAGCCTTGAATATCCCTTTTGATCGTAAATGCCTGTTTCTGTCTGTTTTCCTGTGGCTGACTTTATTCTGTTTGTCAGAGTTGTAGAGAGTGAAAATCAGATCTACCATCAACATGTGTTTGGGTTTGAGCGATAGAGCAGTGTCCAAAAAAAGCCAGAAGAGGCTTACAAGTCACAGAATACAGTGACTGCTTTTGTACTTTTACAGAGTAAACAAACACATCCCTTATTTCTGTACTTGGATTAAATGCAAAGAACACTGCTAAAAGAATAGTGAAGGGTCCTCTGGAGGTAGCTGGTCCAACACTTCTGCTTGAGCAGGATCATGTAAACCAACTTATGCTGCACTATTTTCAGACAGGTTTTCCTTATCTCCAAGAAAGTTGTCTTCTCTGGACAACCACGGTAAAGAAGTGTTTCCTGGCATTCAGACAGAACTGTCTGAAATTCAGTTTAGGCTGCTCTCATTGCCTTTTGTACTATTGCTGGGCACTAAAAAAGAGTAGTTGATTTCACCTTCTTTGCACTACACCTCTGTGATCCTAACAGAACTACAGCCCTGCAGCTGCAGCACATCACTGTTTTATCAGGTTTAGTCCTCCTACTGTGCTCTCCACTGTACAGACACTTCAGAGAGGTATGCCAGTAGTTTGTGGCAGTATCTCCATAATGATGCCTTTACTGGCTTGTCTTCTGGTCAGTACTTTTAGGCACTTCTGGACTACATGCAACTGTCAGGTCTTCTAGGCATTCCCTGCTCTTCACCACAAAGGCAGATTGTTCCTCCAGGCTTTGTCTTGTGCTGTTCTGACCTGCAGTTTCAAAGTGAAATGGAGCCCTAGCTCTATCCTCACCAGATGCTGGCAGGCAGTTCTCCACAGCTAGAAAGCTGCAGGTTGAGCAAGCAGCTGTTTGAGTTCTGCACTTTGCAGTTCCTGCTGTGGTACACAATTCTGGGCTTGGCTTTCATCAAGACATGGTTTCAAAACACATCTGAAAAAAAAAAAATAAAAGCCAGAAGGATTTGAGCACTTCTGGAAATTTCAACCCAAACTACCTGTCAAAAAAGAATATTACAAGTGTTTCAGTTCCTGCGTAGGTGAAAGTTTTCCCGTACACAGTTGAGTAACCTTTCTGCTCTCCTGTTTCTTAAATTAGGAATGAAAAAAAAATGTGTATGTGAAGAATCTACTCTGGAAGGTCTGCTGTCAGTTCTTGTTTCTGGCTACCTTTATTTTAATGTTCCTTGCCCAACATAGGGCACTGTAAACCTCCCTCTTAACTCGTGGCTTAGGGTTAGTGTGAGGGTTCCTACCGCAGATACACTAGCACCATATTGCTGTGGGATCTAATCTGGGATCTTACTACAACCTGTTTGTCTTGCTAACGCCAGAGCTTTGAGATGCCTCCAAGGGGTCAGACTCGGTAAGCCTACCCTGGCAAACTCTTCTGTCAGGCTGCAAGGTGTGTTTGCTGCTCTCATAAATGTTGTCTCTGGTTTCAGAGATCTATCTCCACATCCTGCTTAGCGCCTCCAAATGGCACAAAAGAATCCAGGTCCCCCAACAACTATGGGATGGATCTGAACAGTGATGATTCCACAGATGATGAGAATGAACCTCGGAAGCCTGTCCCTGCCTGGGCTGATGGTAGGTGCCATGTTTGGTTAGTCTTTTCATTCTTTCCCTGGGAAGCAGGAGCTCTCCAGATCTGTTCAGTGTGATCTCAGCTTCTTTAAAGTACAGTTCAGGAGTGTGAGACTCAGCACTGTTGGCAGCTGCTTTGTGGGAGGGGCTGATCTGCTTTCTTGCAAGCGCTGTTGTGTTAAAGCTAAACCAAAGTTCTGTGTGTGTTTGGATTCAAGGGTGTGAGAGAATGGTGCGGGTCACTAATTTGAGGCAGCCCCTCCCCCTGCACTAAACCGAGGTGTGGCAAGTTTGGTGTATTTCTAGTGTGGTGACAAGTGATGTAAAACAAATGTTGTTGGCAACCCAGAGATGGATGTCGTGCTTACTGCTTTACAGTGGGCAGGAAGACTGTTTATCGCATTCACTGTGCAAGTTGCAGTGTTTGTTTAGGGGGCGTGGATGAAGAAGAGTAACTGTCTTGTGGACTCTAAGGGAAAGGATACCTTAAGCAGAGCACTGACAACTTATTTGAGTCTGCTTCTCTGATATGGTTGTTTTCATAGGGTCTCAGCTTAATCAAGCCATTCTGCACCAGTACTATCATCCAGTGAATGTTGACCAACTTTTTGGGTTAATAGCAAGCCCTAAGCTGGAAGATATTTTTGGCAAGAGCAAGCCTCGGTATTTCAAACGCACGAGCTCAGCAGTTTGGCATTCCCCACCTGGGCCCAAATCAACTTGTGGCATAGCTTGCAACTTCAAAAACTGAGAAAACACAAACAGTTTTTGGATAGTGTGACATATTAGGTTTTATCTTCTTAGCATACAGACTGCTTACCATTTTAAACCTTTTTGTACAAAAATAAAACATTGAATAAAGTCCATCAGTGCTTGTTTCTCTCCTTTCTCCTACTAAACTAGGATGATGCTGTAGCTGGTATGCTCTGAGACTGCTGGCTGTGTTTTGTGCAAGTACAGATGTTTGAAGAGATTATATTGCTCCATTACGTATTTCTTCAAATCACTTTGCAGAATCTTACCCAAGAAAGCTATGAAACTGCTGTGGGGATAAACTTTTAAGAATCAATATGGGGGGGGGGAAGGGGTGGTAATGTTTTCATAACCCATTCTGTACAACAGTTGTGTTTAACAATGCTTCTATCCACTAGTATTTTTCTTTCAGCCCTGCATTCTTCTGATCTTTCGTTACTGAACCAGAATCTTTTTCTTCATCTAGAAAAGTCTATCCAGACTTTTTAAAGAATTTAAAAGTGTCCTGTAATTGGTTTGGCTTTTCTCATGGAAAAATAGAACCAAAGCTAAGTTCTTAGTGCTGTTTTTCTAGGAGGCTTGAGGATACAGTCTTACTTTTAGGCCAGAGTCAAATTTGTTTTAAAGCTGTGACTTAAAAAAAGTAAGCAGTGATTTCCTTAGGACTGCATTGAGATCATCTGCTCAGTGCCCCCTGCCTGTGCACACCCAGGGCTGGGCTGAGTGGCAGCAGGCTCCCTGCAGTGCATCCAGTGGCTCTGGTGCAGGTTGCCTAGGGACTGGTCTTGCATGCTGGGCAAGCTGCAGAGCATCCCAAGCTCCTGCAGAGTTGCACAGGGTTGGCTATAGCTCCATCTTATGCATCTCACTGCCCTTATTGCCCCTGGAGGGCAAGCCAGTGACTTGGTAATGGCAGTGATGCTCAAAGAGCAGGTAAACTAGTTAAGCCCCACAGAATGTAGTGATGAGAAATGTATGAAAAGGGAAAGTCTCTGAGTGACAGCCAAGTCCCACATTAGCCATAGTAATCATTCCTTCCCTTCAGTTCTCCTCTCTTGGGCTGTGTTCATGAGTCCAGCAGAGAGTATATCACACCTTAGGTGATATATGGTGGTGCTCTGGGATCTCATATCTCAGGCCAGCAGGTGCAGGGCTGGAGCTTACTTATTTCTGAGTGATTGTTGCTCGTGTGCCTAGAAATTAAGAACATCCCCACTCCTATTCCAGTGCAGCCCTGCACTGCCCTAATGCTGAACCAGTGATGTATGTTTTCCATGTAACTGACTCCACAAATTACCTCATTAGATACAGCCAAGAAGGCAATCACTTTAGGATCCTGGTAGAGAAGGAAGCTGGAGGTCAAGCTCTCATTTGGGGCTGGCCAGAGGTGCCTGTGTGGAGGAGGAATGAGGTTTCCTGGCAGGATGAAACGGGCTGTGATTTAATATCAGGCTTGGGGAGGAACTGGTTCCATTTCAGCCCAAACTCTGTGCCAGAGCAAGCAGCATACATCAAACCACAAACTTGACTTTCTGATGTTGAGCAGGAAGTTCACAGGAGTGCCTTTGCCAAAACCACAGCTGCTGTCAGAGCATTTCAACTCTGAGACAGGTAGTCACTAAAAGACTTGAAGCAATTTCAGAGGAAGTGGCTGGGCCAAGAAGATGGCTGAGTCCTGCCAGGCTCTGAGGAAACCTGGGAGGTCTACTTCCCAGTGCAGCCCTGATTTAGGCACCACGCTGGTGCTATTCATCATTCTTTCCTATGATGAAAGCTGTGACGGGCAGGATGACTGGAAAATTTAAGTGGGTTTGTGCTTAATCAAGCTAGCTATTTGTGTAGTGATGCTTCTAGTAATGGGAGAGAAACCAGACCCATGGGCCTGGTACTATCTCTGGGGGGGGTGCCTTGATCTAGGGAGGGTCCCAGAGCATTGCTGCTGACCCTAGGAATGAATGGAAATATGGGAAGCTTCATCAAAATACAAACCATGATGAGAAAACTATAGATAGTGAAGAAAATCCTTGGCCTCTAAGGTGTATTTTGGTGTGCTCCCAATCCCAGGGAGCAAACACTGAAGTTTCACATATTTTTCCATTGTTTCACACTAGTTTTCTGCACCTTCAGCTCTGCTCCTTCCCTTCACAGAGGAGGAGGTCCTATCTGGATCTATAACGTGCATCTCAACTCCAGGTGGTAATTCCTGTGCTCCTCAGGAGGATCAGCCCTGAGCCTATGCAACCAGAGCCTGGCAATGCATGTTGGAAGATTCTTTTAGCATTACAAGGATCTCTTCCAAATCTGATGTGCATGGTATCTGTAACAGCTGTATCTGGTTTTCTGTTTGTTGTTGAATTTCCTTGTTCACATGTCCCCGGGGGCAATGATGCTGAGAGCAGCTCCAGCTCACTCCACAGTGAAAAATAAAAATCTCCCAGCTGTAAGTGACAAAATGCAATGCAAATCTCCAAGCTGTTAGTGATAAGATGCCAAAGAGCAGCTGCAGGGCGGTATCCAGCAGTAATGAACAGGAAGCCAAGGCGACCAAGCAACATCCACTCAACTACATAGTAGGGCCTGGGACAAAGAGCTGATGTTGTGTGAAAGGATGAGTTGAATCCACCTCTGAGAGATTCCCTCTTTCTAAGCTCATTGTCAGGGCTCAGTACCTTGGTGAAAAATATAGCCCCTGCTATGAGATGGCTCTATCCCTTCCCAAGAGTACTATACCTCTTCCATCTGAAAATGAGTTTTCTCTCACAGTGTTGTAGTGGAGACCCGTTAATGTAAAAATGTGGTACCAAATTATATCTCGGGAAAGTGCAATAATAAGGGGCAGGCTCCTTTGACTTACAGTCTGTGATGCCACAAGCTATCTTTAGTATCCATAAATAGGCCTCATTTTTTTTCCATCTTTTTCTCCCAAACGTAGGCTCAGCAGAAGAGTCAAAATACATTCCTACAGCCTTTCAGATGGTATGCAGAGCATCCTTGCTGTGCCAGCAGGGATGGGAGGAGCTGTGACCTGGGCCGGGCACTTGCACATGCCCCAGCCCCAGCTTTGCTTCCTCCTGTTGCCCTCCAGCAGCCTCCTGCTCTTATTTTCATAAAGCTCCCAGCAACAGGTGAAGGCACGGCAGTCAAATCCCACAAATTCCTTGTCTGATGCCCACCGTCTTACCCATGTGTCTGTGCCTTCTGGGAGCACATCAGTGCTCTCAGATACAGGGTTTGATTTCTTGGGTGGTCCTCTGTGGAGTCAGGGATCCTTGTTGGGTCCCTTCCAACTTGGAATATTCTATGAACTCGGGGTCTAGCCTTAGGCCCTCTGCTTTCCCTGAGCAAAGCAGCCACGTTGCAGAGCTGACTGTGCTCCAGCACCACTATCAATCGTGGCGTCCAGGGCAGAGCCCTCGACACAGCAGTCCAACACAAGGTTTTTGGTGTCTGTCCAGTTGGCCTTCTCCAACTGCCTTGAAGGAATCTCCTTCCCTGTAGCTCTCCATGCATCCCCCCATTCTTAAAATCCATCTATGAAAAGGCTTCAAGGGCCCAGAGCAGCAGTGCCAGTGGGAGAGTCCCAGCCCTGTGTGACATGTGTCACTACCTGAGCCACGTCCCCACAAGGACAGCACAGCATCCTACCACTGGAGAAGAGGCTGCTTCACCTGAAAGTCCCAAGTCTGGCTCAAGCAAAAAGCTTCAGAAGCTCAGACAGCCTCAAGTCAAAGGACCCAAAATATAGCAGACTCTGCCAGTACTGCTGTCAGGGGAAGGGGCAGGATGGGGAGCAGCCCTGAGCCTGAAATTCAGGCTAAATTGAGGCTCCTCCCAGCAATTGGCACATTCCTGGCAATGAGGAACAGCTGTAAGCAAGCATAGCTTTTCTGAGACTGAACCTGCACAAATGAGGTAATGACACGGAGGGCATGAAAAGGAGAGCAGCAGTGCCCCACCTGCAGCTCTCATCTGCACAACAACCTTCAGTTTTGATGCCATTTGTAGATAAAGGCATTGCAGGAAGGAAAACCATCTACTTCCTTACTGAAACTACAAAGGCAAATCCGACAGGAGCAAAACCTGCTTAGCTGATTACAAAGCATTTAGAAGTTGTAAAACCCTACCTTGGCACAAATGCGCTGTGTTGGGCTCAGAAAGCAGATTTGGGTTCTGGCTTTCTGCCACCAACTCGTAATTGCAAAGAGTGTCAGCCAAACTAAAAATGTCTCTTGGATGGAAAGAGACCCAAAACAAAGTCAAACAAAGCCCTTTGTAAGTATTGCTGTCCGGATCCTGGCAAGATCCTAATTCCTTGAGTCCTAATGGCATTCTGGGCTGGTGTAAGCTTATTAATGGTTGTAGAGTACTTAAATAGAAAAAAAAAGTAAAATAAGAACTAGACGAGAGCACTGAGTTTGATATTGAGGAAACTGGACCAATATGCATTTTATTACTTATATACTTCCCTCCTTCTCTCCACAGCTTGAGCACTAAATGAAGTGGGCTACCAGGTGATTGTCATGAAAGAGATGAAGCCCAACCTGAGCATAAGGTGAAGTCATTGAGCTGAGCTCCCAAAGCCCCTGCAAGCTCTGAGGGATGAGCCTGGCTGGAGGCTGTGGGTGCATTGGGGCAGCCCCAGTGCTATGGGAGCACTGCCAATGCCTTCCCAAAAAAGCAAAAGGAGAAAGCAAATTCGGAGCAGTGATCTGAAAAGGCAGCGCTCTTCTGCTTGTGTTTTTATGCCATGTATGCATGTTTTATGGGACTGGGCTCTTGCAAGGGAACTCTGGTTGCCTTTGCTGGTTGACCTGGCAAAGAGCAGGAGGATGAAGTGAGAACACTGATGCCTGTCTCTAAAAGCAGGTTGCATCTCATGGAATGCCTTGGGTTGGAAGGGATCTCAAAGGTCATTGAGCTTCAGCCTCACTGCCATGACTACAGCTGCCCCCACCAGATTAAGCTGCCCAGGGCCCCACCCAACCCAGCCTTGAGCACCCCAGGGATGCTTGTGGCCATCTCAGTGGTTCGTGGTGCCTCCTTGATGTCCCACTGAGGCTGCTCACTGTCACCAACCTCTTCTGCATTGTGAAAGACAAAGAGGCTCTGAACTTAGCTCTGCCAGTCGGCCTTGAGGGCCATTAACAACCAGCCTCAATCAGAGTTATTTATTCATTAATTTGCTGCAAATGCAGCCCTAAACGGTGGAAATCTCTGTACTAATAGTTGCTCTGGAAGAGATTTGCAGCCAGGCACGGTCTTATCTCTAATTACGTGTCTGGCTGAGCTGCATCTGGCTCCGGGGATGTCTGGTTGTATTTGGCTCCTGGAGCTTCTCTTGAAACCCACTGGGACCCCGGGCTGAGAGCAGTGCCAATTAATACCCACCACAGGGAGAGACAGCCGCGCGCCGTCTGGCTGCGAGCTGCAGGCGAGGGGGAGTTGTCCCGTGGGGAGCAGCAGCCCCGGGCATCCATATGATGCCACAGGGATACAGAAATGGGGTCGGTGGGGCTGGGAAGGAGGCAGCTCTGTGAGAACAGTAGGAGAAAATTGAAAGAAATGAGGAAAACACACAAGCAGGCTGGATTTTGAAAGTGCCTCCTTTACAAAATGTCATACCCATGTTGTTGCATGTTTCCAGAGCATCTTTTTTTTTTTTTCTTTTTCCCCTGAAAGAGCTATTTGCATTTAAAGAAGCAGACTGCAAGTGTGTAATGGGGGGGGAGGGGGGAACACAAAATACCATATGAAATGAGCAGAGTAAGTTTTTAAATAGGAACGCAGCCCTTCCACCCCCCCCCACTCCCCCCTCTTCCCCAGGCCACCAGGTCTCTGCAGCCTGGGTTCATTGGGGTAAAGGCAGCTGGGTGAAATCACTCCTAATTTGCTCTTATTTTCTCTTCTAGTGACACGTATTTTGCTTCTGTTTTGAGACCTGGGAAGCCCTGGTTCACCCCATCCTACAGGGGTTCTCCCTGAGGCTGGGGGTGCAAGGAGGGCAGCTGGGGACCAGCTGGGGTCACTGCGCGGCCAGGTGCCAGCTGTCATCCTCCATCCCACACGGTCGTCCCAAGCAGGGTGTCCCCATCGCGGGGGTATTGCTCCCCTCTGCCGTCTCCATCGCTCTGCAGCTCCGCATCCTGCTCTCCTGTTGCTCAGAGATGTGGAGGCAGTTGCTAAGAGACACCGAAACGTCAGTATCTGGCCCTCAAGGAAAAAAAAAAAAAAAGAGAAAGAGAGAGACAAGGGAGGACGAGGAGGAGGAGGGGAGGAAGGAGGTGGGGAAAGACCTGCTCTGATTGCCAGGCTCGGCAGCAGCCTTGGCTGCAGGAGCCGCTCGCCCAACTTGACGGACCCCCGTCTCACCGCCCGAGCCCAGCGGCTGCTGAGCTGAGCCCCGCTTGTCTCCAGGCAGTGTGAGTACCCGGGGACCCCGCAGTCCCCCGGCACTGTTGGAGGGATTGGCGGCCGTGGCAGGGAAGGAGGGCAGCAGGGGCGGTGGTTTCCCCTGCACAATCGGTGAGATGGGGAAAGAATGGAGCTGGGGAGGGCATGGGTGTGCTGGGTGAGGGAGGAAGGAGCTAAGATGGCCAGGCAGCGGGGGCAGAGCAGGCTGGCAGTGGGGCCGCCGGGGCGAGGGAGGGGGCTATCCCTGCGGGGGCTGGCAAAGAAGGCATCCCTGGCAGCAGGCAGAACGTTGATGGTGGGGACCCCCCTGGCTCTGCTAGGACAAGCCAAGCTGAGTCGGTGGGGCTGGGCCCTCCGTTTGGCTAAAAGCACGGGGGCTGGACAAGGAGGGGCATGGGTCCATGGGGATGGTGTGGACGCCCCGTGAACCTCACAGCTCCAGCAGGGCTTGCTGCTAGCTTGGGTTTCTCACCCCTCTTTTTTTAGGCAGCTGCAAGCAGCCTGCACCAGCCCTGCGGGGAGGCTCTGTGGGCCCCGAATGTCTGTGGGATGCCCCAAGCGTCGCTTTGCTAGCTCAGAGCCTGGGTGCGGTCCCAAGTGCTTCCTCCACCACTGCCAGTAGACTTTGCTGAGTGACCCTTTGCCCGGCCGGGATGGCCAGCACGCTGTGACGGGCAGAGGATGCTGTCGCGGTGCAGCCGGCAGGCTGTCCCCGCACTGAGGCCTGCTGGCATGGCACACGGCAGGCTCTGAGATGGGCCTGGGGGCAGGCCGCCGGCCCACCATGCTGCCGGGCCCCTGGCTGGTGGCGGTGGTGGCGGTGGTGGCGGCGGGCGCCGGTGCAGGCTGCCCGGTGCTGTGTACGTGCCGCGGGCAGGCGGTGGACTGCAGCGGGCAGCGGCTCTTCTCGGTGCCCGCCGAGCTGCCCTTGGACACCGGCAACCTCAGCCTGGCCCACAACCGCATCGCCAGCATCCCGCTGGGCTATCTGGCCTGCTACGCCCAGCTGCGCGTCCTCGACCTGCGCAACAACTCGCTGGCCGCCCTGCCCGCCAGGCTGTTCCTGGGCGCCCGCCGCCTCACCCACCTGGACCTCAGCTACAACAACTTCAGCCTGGTGACGGCCGACATGTTCCTGGAGGCCAGCGAGCTGCTGCGCCTCGACCTCAGCCACAACCCCTGGCTGTGCACGGTGCACCCCAGGGCCTTCCGCGGGCTGGCGCAGCTGCGGGAGCTGGACCTCAGCTACGGGGGGCTGTCAGCCCTCAGCCTGGACGCGTTGGAGGGGCTGACGGGGTTGGTGACCCTCCGGATCGGCGGCAACCCCTGGGTGTGCGGCTGCGCAATGGAGCCCTTCCTCAAGTGGCTGAAGAGCCGCATCCAGCTCTGCACATCAGGTAGGTGGACCCGACATCACCTCCGCGTCCCCACTGATGGTTGCCAACTGCTAATGTCACTCTCCCGGCAGATTCGCAGCTGGCCAAGTGCCAGGCTCCCCCCGAGGTGAAGGAGGTGCCCCTCTTCTCTCTGACGGAGGAGAGCTTCAAGGCGTGCCACCTCACCCTGACCCTGGATGACTATCTCTTCATCGCCTTTGTGGGCTTTGTGGTCTCCATCGCGTCGGTGGCCACCAACTTCCTGCTGGGCATCACGGCCAACTGCTGTCACCGCTGGAGCAAAGCCAGCGAGGATGAGGAGGTTTAGGTATGGCCGGGGAGGCTGGGATGGGGGCTCACCCCTCTGCCCCCAGCCAACCCAGCCTCCCCTGCTCCCCGCCCCAGCCCCACTGCCTGGCGGGGACACTGTGCCTTGTCCTTGTCCCCTCCCACTGTCCCTGTGCCTGGTTGTTGTGGGGAGACGGGGCAACAGTTCCTCTTCTTTTGCCCCAAAACGGGGGATTTTCACTCTGGTTGGTGCCCCCAGGACCACTGTCACCGCCATGAAGCTGGGCTGAGCTTGAAGCCCCAGCTGCTGGGACGGTGGAGGCGGCAGCAGGGGGGCACAGGGGAGACCCCAGGCCAGGAGCTCGGGGAGACAGAGCAGGGTCTGCAGCCGGAGTAAACCCCATGTGGGAAAGAACCCCAAAAGCAGCACGTGCCTTGGGGGATACTGATGCCCACTGCCTGGGGAGAAAACCATGGAAATCGCCGCTTTCAGCCCAAAAACAGCACTGGAGGAGCAAGAGCCAGCAGCCTCCTGTTCCCCAAATCCAGCTTGTTCTCTGCAGCTAAGGGCCAAGCCCAGGACATGGCGCTCATCTGGGACAGCCCCAGGTGCTGGTGACACTTGCCACAACTTGGACATGCAGACTGCACCAGGGCCACAGGCATTGAAGCCCAGCAAGCATCTCCTTTTACCAGCCACTTCCTGCTCCTTCCCCTTCTCCTCCCAAGTTCTGTGCAGGTTTTGGGCCATACCTGGCACCCAGCCTGGCCAGGAAGCTTGGGGAACCATTGTTGGGAGGCAAAAGGAACTCCAAAGAAATGAAAAAAAGAAGAAAAACCCACAAAGCTACCGGCCTCTCTGTCCAAGCAGGGTGGCCGCTGCTCTCGTGTGTGTTTTACGCTGCCTTCATGGCCATCCCTGAAGAGCGCAGGGCTGAAGACTGACACTTCCACTCCAGCTGTAAAACTCCCGCAGTCACGTAGCACTTTGCTGCCAAGAAACGTTTGCTCCCATCCTTGCCCTCTAGGGGACTCTGCTTGGGACAGCCCCCCCACCTCACCCCTTACACCCTCCCTGGAGCCATCCTCCTGCCAGACACATCTCAAGGAGGGGGCTTCCTGTGAGCTGTTCAGTTTTCTCACTGTGTTTCCCATGCGTGTAGCTGGAGTGTAGATGTGCCATTTATAAACAAACCGACCAAAACAAAACCAAAACAAAATCACAAGAAAAATGGGGAAAAATAAGGCAACTTCTTGCTTGGTGACCCCACTCCCATGCTGAACCAGGAGCCCTGACTGCAGCATGGAGAGAAGGCTGGGTGCACATCATAGCAGTCCCTGTGCCATGGATCCATGGCAAAGCTGAACCTCTGGCAATGTTGTAGCTCCAGGCTGCACCCCACAAACCCCATGCCTGTAGGAGAATAGAACCTGCCCGTGTTGTTTCCTGGGATAGGGGCACTCGGAATCCCTTTTTTCCTTCTTTTCTTTCTTTTTGCTAAGTCTTCTCTCTCCCTACCAAAGCAGCCTCTGAAGACCATGGACAAAACGTGCATTTCCTCCGGCAGTTCCAGACCCCACTATTGGGTGATAGAGGAGAAAGTGTAAATGCTAAGCTCCCAATATCCATGAATTCAACCAGACCCATTTCTGCCCTTCTGAAGCAAAAGGGCCTACCCTCACACTTCGCCTTCCTGCACAGGGTGAACAGGGGACCGAGGATGTTGATTATCTGCCACTTCTGCCCAACTGCAGCTGGTGCTGGTGCCTGGCCCTGGGTGCTGGGTCCCCACACCACTGCCCCTGTGTCATGGCCATGTCCTGTCCTGCAGCTTGGGGATTGCAGGGCGTGGGGGCAGCCACCGGCCTCCTCCTGTCCTCTCTGTCCTTCATCTTTTTCCCTTCCATTCCCTCTTCCCTTCTCTTCCCTTCTCTCTTTTCTTCTCCTTTCTATCCCTCTCTCTTTCCTCCTTTTCCCTCTCCTCTCCCCTTCCCCACGCTATGCCAAGCACTGCCAGACGGGGAAGGAGAAGGGGGAAATGCCGAGTTTGAGCCCCCCGGACTTTGTACAGAGCACATTTTATAAGCGTGTACTTTTGTAACAGTGAGCACTTTTTCAGAGCTGAACCTCAACAATAAAGAGCATCAGTGCAGCCTGAGTCAAGGCCAGGGTGGGCACATGGGCATGCGGCAGTGGGGGCATGCAGGGCCAGCCGGGAAGGAGGTGGAAAACAACCTGCAGAAGGCATCAGCCGTGTTTTCCCCTCCCTGCGCTTCCTGTTATTCCTCTGACAGCACCTCCCAGCATGCAGGGCCCAGCTGTCAGTGGTCAGGTCACCGCAGTGTCACCCAGCTCCCTGGGACAGCTGGGCCCCTCAGACAGGGACCACAGGGTTGTTCCTATGTGCTGGGGCCCAAAGGTCGGGCAGCAGCTGTGCCACGTCCTGTCGGTACACGTGGCTCTGGGGACAACGCTGCTGAATGGTGGCAGCCCCAGTGCTGGCATACCTTCCCCATTGCCCACCCCACAGCTATGCGTCTGGCAGGGGGGGACTCTGGACAGGACCACCCTATGTGCTGGGGACTGGCAGCACCCAGCTCAACCACTGCGGGGTGCCAAGTGCTCTCCTGTGGGCCCTCCTGTCCTGCTGTGCCCAGCCAGCCTGCCACTAATATCACCTGCCAACCAGCCACTGCCCATCCATCCTTCCATCCATGCCTCCAGTCCCCCTGCCCATGTACCCACCTCTCTATCCCTCCTTCCATCCGTCTGTCCCTTCCTCCATCCCTCCACTCATCCATCCATCTTTCCAGCCATCTGTTTGTCCATCCTTGCATCACTCCCTCCACTCCTCCCATCCCCCTAGCGATGAATCCCAGTCTTTCCAACTCTCCCATTCCAACCTATTCCCACTCCGTCAAACTCATCCCCCCATTACTTCTAAAATATGCCCTTCCAAAGCCTGTAGGTCTTCCCAAGTGCTTTTTTCTCCTAACACAGACTCCAGAGGGCTGCCCAATGCAGGCACAGATTTTGTGTAGTGGCTTGCAACATTATGCGATGGGGACAAAACAGGGCAAACAATGACCAAAATTTCCCCCCTGCTGTCTCCTCTAGGGCAGAGCAGAGGAAAGCAGACATTTCTCACCTGATAATTATTTTCCTAGCTATTTCTAAGTTGTGAGGTCTGTTGAAACCTTCTCTGCTCAGTGAGTAAGCGCACTTCTGATAAATCCACATTTCCAGCACAAATCAGGGCTGCCCCCACCCCACCACAGTGCTGGGCCCACCACCTGGGGCTGCAGGCAAAGCAGGATCCCCTCTGTTTCACCGTTTGCTTTGGGGAGGAAAGCGTGAAAGCGTCAACAAGGAGGTGACTTCAAAGGCAAACCAGGACACCTGGGGACATTGGCCAGCTTAGCGCGCTGTGAGATTATTTTTGCACCCCCGGCGGGACGTGGGGCTGAGTCTCCCAGTTGGAATGAGCTGAGAGGCTCCTGGGGCTGCTGTCCCCATCCCCTCCCATCCCTACTGCTTAATCCATCAGCCCTATCTCACTGCTGCAGCCTGCGCGCACATTTGGCTCAACCCCATGCAGAATAACCTTTTTGCCAAAGCCTCATCCACACCGTGCATGACTTGGGGTCAACCAGCCCCCCATGCCAGCACCTCCTCTGCAGGAGTGGGCTGCAGCAAGTCCAGCATCACATTTTGGGTTGTGCGTCTGACCCAAATCCGCTCCACTCCCTGGCATTTCCAAAGAACACTCCTGGCTGCACAGGGATCCAGCAGGAGCTCCCATCCCCCTCACTGTGTGTCCCTCCATCCCCCTCTATCTTCCCTCCTCATCTTTCCTACACTGCCTTTCCCCCAGCACTGCTGCAGGAAGGCAACACCTTCCTTATCTCCTTCCGACGGTTGGTCCGAGCCCGCTGCCCCTTCCCCCTCTCCAGCCTTGTTTTTCTGAAGTGTCCCTGCATTTCCCCCCAGAGACTCCTCAACTGAACATTTCCCTCCTCCAAGGGAAAGGGAAATCTCCAAAAGCCGGATAGAAAGTCCACAGTTCCCGTCTCCGCTGGCAGGACGCCCTGCATCGATTTCCGCACCCGGACACCCTGCCCAGGAGGAAGCTGCCCCTGCTGGGCTCCAAAACAGGGCCCCAGTACCCCCTTCCTTGCCAGTTTATTTAGGGCTAGTGGCTGGAGCTAGGGATGGATGGATGGATGGATGGATGGATGGATGGATGGATGGATGGATGGATGGATGGAGGATGGGGGTTGGGGATTTGGAGAGATGGATGGATGGAGGGATGGATGGATGGATGGATGGATGGATGGATGGATGGATGGATGGATGGAGGGAAGGAGGGAGGGATGGAAGAGTGAATGAGCAGGAACTGGGGATCTCTTTTTCTTGCTTTTTCCAAAAAAGTGAGGCTGAAAGAAATCTTGAATGTAAACACACTTCTCCCCCAAATTTTCTTTTGGGCTGTGGCCTCAGATGCTGCATTTCCACCACCCCAATCCCCCTGGATTTAAGCCCAAGAGAGAAGCCAAGGGGAAACCCCAATCAGCCCCAGCCAGGGTTCAAAGAGCTGCCATAGACTGCCCTCTTGGCTTGCACCCACTTTGCACCCCCTTTATCCAAACCACAGCTCCAAGGCCACCTCTGTTAACTTCGCTAACACAAAAGGCCTTCCCCAAGGGATGACACGCTTGGCTGGGCTGGAGCCCAAAATGATGCCGTGGCAATGGGAAGGTCAACACAAACCCCACAGCCCCAACGCCAAACAACGGGAAGCTCTACAAGGAACTCAGTAATGATCCTGCATCCTTTCCAAGTGGGAACAAAAGCTGAGGAGACAGGATAGTTAATCGTGAGTAAATGAAGGATGCAAATAGCAAATAGGGTGAAGATTTATTTAAAGCGAAGGCTCAGGAAGTGTCTGGGGCTGGAGATGGAAACGAGAGGAGTGTGTTTTGGTGGTTCATCAAAATCCCAGGCTATCATGGACCATTGTCCTGCCTGGCGCCAGGGGAGAGTGAGGAAGGACAGGGCTGGGGATAGGGAAGGTGCAGCCCCATGGCAGCCCCATCCCATGCTGAGCTGGGGTCAGTGGTGGCTGGGCTGGGTCAATGTCTCCTGGCTCTGTGGGCATCGCAGCCCTGGGGTGAGTCACTCAGGGTGGATCTGGCCTCAGATAAGAATAAAAACCTGAAAAGGGGATTTGGTAGGAAAGAACCTGATGCAATCAGGTGCTCAGTGTGCTCTCACCTTGTGAGCAGGGCGATCTGAGGAGGTGGGAACTTCATCTGGTGTTCCCCTGGGTTCTGAGGTGCACAGAAATGCCTGTATGTGTGCACACACACCCTCCAACCCTCCCTGGACCCACCCCTCTCCATCAATGTCCCCTTCCCCCACACCCCCACCAGGAACCACACACATCCTATTCCTTTTTGTTTTTTGTAACCAAAATTCATTTATTTGTCACAAATCCCACAGCTTGGCCGTGCCCCTGCCCAAACCCCCCAGGGGACGAGGGGAGCCCACCCAGCCTGTGCCTCAGTTTCCTCCCACACCTCCCGCAAGCAGGGACAGGGCTCCCCAAAGCAAGCCAGGCTCTGGGGCACTAAGAGGAAGGGAGGGGGGGTCCCTATGTATGCAGGGGCCGCCCCCAAGGAGACCAGCTCGGGGGGCTGTCGGGGAGGGGGGGTTCAGGCGCGAAAGAGCGTCTCCTGGGTGGCAGGGTCCAGCTTGCCCCCCATAGCCAGGGCCCCCTTGCCTCCAGGGGGGTGGCTGTGCCCCGAGGAGAAGCTGCCCGAGCGCTCGGCCCCAGGCCCAGGGGGACGGCAGCAGAGCAGCGCGGCACAGGCACGGCGGAAATGGGGGTCGAAGAAGGCGTAGAGGAAAGGGTTGAGGCAGCTGTTGATGTAGGCGATGCCGGTGCAGTAGGGATGGAAGTTGTTGAGGAAGGCATGCAGGCCGCAGGACCAGGGCAGCACCTCCAGGTCCATCAGGACGTAGAGGGTCTTGACCAGGTGGAAGGGCAGCCAGCAGCCGCCGAATGCGGCCACCAGCACGGCGATGATGGTCAGCAGCCGCTTGCGCTTGCGGGGCCCCTCTGCCCGCTCGCGGCGAAAGTGGGTGGCCACGGTGCGGGCGATGAAGAAGTAGCAGGTCAGCATGACGGCGAAGGGGGCCACGAAGCCCAGCAGCGTGGAGGAGAGCCCCAGCCCCACTTCCCAGGCAGCCTCTGTCCCTGGTGCCGCCAGGCCCCCGTAGTCCATGTAGCAGGTGACCTTGGTGTCCCCCCCCAGCGCGGCCGCCTGCCGCAGCACCAGGGCCGGCAGGGCCAGCAGGGCTGCCAGCACCCACAGGGCCACGGTGGCCAGCAGCCCGCTCACCCGTGAGCGCAGCTTGGCCGTGGCCAGTGGCCGCACGATGGCCAGGTAGCGGTCGAAGCTGAGCCCCGTCAGGCAGAAGACGCTGGCGTACATGTTGACGAAGACCAGGTAGCTGCTGACCTTGCAGGCGGCTGTGCCGAAGGGCCAGTGGTAGCCCAGCCAGGCGTAGGCGGCCCACAGTGGCAGCGTGACCACAAAGGTGAGGTCGGCAGCAGCCAGGTTGGCGATGAAGGTATCAGCTGAACGCCGCCGCTCCCGCCCGCCCTTAAAGATGGTCCAGAGCACCAGGCCGTTGCCCGCCGTGCCCAGCAGGAAGACCAGCAGGTAGATGGTGGGCAGCAAGGCCAGCGACAGGCCCCACTCCTCATACTCGCAATCGGTCTCGTTGTCCCCTTCAGTGTAGATGTACCCCGTCTCCTCCATGCCGCCAGCCGGGCTGGGTGCAGCTCAGCTCATCCCCAGGCTCACCGCCGACCTCCTCCAGCCCTCTGAGCCCAGCCCAGCGAATCCCACCGCGTTACCTCCCCTTCCTCCCCGCCCTCCGCCCCCCTCCTCCTCAGTAGGATGGACAGGATGGGGGAGCCCCGTGGGAAATTTCACAGCTCCCCCCCCACCTCCCATCTGGCTCTCACCCAGGTGTCAACACATCAGCCCAACAGATAACCCCACTCCCCCTCCGCACACGGACCCGGTGCTGCAGTCCCACAGCCAGGCATGGGTCTGCCACCCTGCAGGGACCTGGAAATTGGATTTCACATTTGGCATTTTGCACTGGGGCTGCTGCACCTGGAATGGCTGCATTTTGCATTTGTGACTTTGCACTTGGGACCTGGCGCTCGTTGCTTCACACTCAGGATCTTGCATTTTGCATTTGAGGTTTGGCGTTTTGCAGTCATGTGTGGCACAGAGGGGGCCCAAATTGCCAGGGCCACACGCTGAGCACAGCGTGCCTGGCAGCCTGTTGTGCACTGACACCTTCCCATGAGCGAACAAAGCTGGAAAGTCACCTCCAAAGGAAGAACCACTGGGAGGGAGCAAGAGGAAAGCACTGCCAGGCTGCAGGACAGCACTGTCCCACTGCAGCTTCACTCTCACGCTCGCAGCTTTTCGTTGGGAAACTGCTGAAGGGATGCCAAGGTCTGTGGCTGATAATCCTCCAGCCTCTGCTGGGCTGAGAGAGGCAAAGGATTGGAGCTGAGCCTGAAAAACAGAGCCATGATGTGCCTTTTGCCTGTAGAACCGATGAATGAACAGAGGGATCTGTACAGCCAAAAGTAAAGGGCTGCTGAAACACAGGGCAGCCCCAAGTGGTCTCTGAAATTAGGGAGGAAAGTACCAAAATCTGACTCAGTCCTCCGAGAACAAATGGGGCATAATCAGGCTGGAGAGGGAGATAATGAATAATGAAATATTCCAATTACCTCGGACAGAGTCAGCTACAGAAGCCAAAGTTAACCCTGTGAGGTAGGGAGGCTGCAACACTGCTAAGGCAGCGGTGCTCAGAGGAATTAGGGACAAAGATGTTAAAACTCAGTGCATAAGTGTGATGGCTGCTGACTCAGATTAAAGTAATAAGGGTTTTTTTTTTGAAGAAGAAGAGACAGAACTGCATAAAACCCAAAGGCAGATAAAGCTGTTAGTTAAGACAGACAATAAATTGAATAAAACAGGGAAATTTAAAAAAAAATGTTAATTAGACCCTTGGTATTGCCAGAAATTGCTACAAAGGGAGATGTTCCAGCGTGGGGAATGAGGATCACTATTAATAACGATCCCCGCTATTTTTGGCTCCTGTGGGTAGTAGGGAACAGGTAACCCTTTTCAGTCTGCTGACAGCAATGCGTGCCCCAAAAGCAGCTGGGGACGAGGGTGGGGGGTGGGTGATGCCCTCACTGCGCTCTGTGAGACAGCAGGAATGCAGCACATGGAGGCTCAGGGGGTTGCAGCAGCCACTGGATGCAGTCAGAGATAAGAGGCTGAGATTCCTCTGTAGCTTCAGTGGGGGGTGAAGCATCCGCCAGCCCCGCCACCCTGATAAGGCTCATCAGGAGATCTCAGATCAGCTAATGGCTCAGCGCCTTCCCAGGTGCACTGCGGGTACTCAGAGCTGTCCCTCTCACTGTGGCTGGGACGCTGTCCCCATCCAATGTGGGTCTTGCTTGATCCAAAGCCCCGTGAATATATGGCCAAAAGGGACACACTCTCACAGTGCCCAAACTCCCTGTGCCAAGAAGGGCAGAGCTTAACCACCTCAACGTGGGATTTGGTGACTTCCTCTCTAGTCAGCTGGAGTTACTCATATCCTACCAGGGAAGAAACAACTCCTTGGTTCCATCTTTCCATCTGTCTCCCCCTCTTTCCGCTTGGTTCGACTGAGAATAAACAGCTTGGAGTTCCCATCACAGGGCCGAGAAAGGGCTTGGGGCACAGCCAAGAGATCTTGGGGAAGGACCGCAGGGGCAGCCAGCATTTGGTGGGTGATGCTGCCTGGATTGTGTCAGGAAGAAAGGAAAGAAATCCCAGCCCTATGGCAGAATGTGGGATCAGCCAGCTCAGCTCCGAGGTTGGGTGGAGTCTGCCACAGGCTTGCCTGGGGTTGCTCAGCTTGCCAGGAAGGTTTGGGGCCAGGAGCTGTCCCCACTCCCTCTCAGAGTAATCACAACACCCAGCACCAGCTCCCACAGTAGGGAGGCAGACAGGGAAGAGGCAGAAGGGCCTTGGGGCACAGTTTGAAGAAAGGGTGAGCATAGGAGCCAGGGATGAGTGTGTGCATAGCACCAGCGGGGGGGGGGGGGGTGCTGCAACGGCTTTGCATGAGCACATCCACGTTGGCCCTGTGCACGGTCCCCGTGTGCAGGAGTGCTTTTGCACTCCCACTGCATTTCTGCTATGCAGGCAGGCAGCAGGGACATGGGGACAGTGAACAAAGCGAGGGTGGCACCATGCATCCCACAAGCACAATTGCGACCTACCTATATTCCAGCTGCGGACAGAGGGCAGAGAGCTCCTCCTGGTGGCAGTCCTTACACCAGGTTCCCCCAATGTTCCATGGGTACACCTCCTTTCGGGGGGGTAGGGGGACTTAGAATCAAGGATCTGACAGAAGAACCAAAACCCCGCCAAACCAACCACAAAGTTTTATTGTCTGTCAAGTGGCACCAAAATAATGACCTGCTGCTCTTTGTCTGGAGGGTGATAGGAGAGCAGGGGGAGGTCAGGGAAGGGAGGGGCCTTGCTGACCACCTCCAGCCCCCAGGGGACATGAGGAAGAGGGGGGACGCAGAGGAATAGAAACTCTGAGGAAATGGGAGTGGGGAGGGACAGGAGTGGGGAGGGAACCCTGCGAGCATCATACAAAGTGCATAGATGTGTGTGTGTGTCCTGCTAGAGGGAAGAGGGAGCCTGTTCCTGGGGATGCCAGCCATCAGCCTCCTAGAACATGCTGGACAGGAGAGCGAGTCTGAAAGAGACATGGGGAAGAATGTATGGTGAGGGCCAGGGAAGAAGGGCCAGCTCTTGGGGTGACCCAGAGCTGGAGGAACATCCCCTTGAGCCCTCATCCCAGCTGCAGCATCACTCTGCTGGCACTCACCCCATGCGATCAGCTCACGATTTCTTCTTTTTCAGCTTCAGCGCTTGCAGCCAGTGGGGTGGAGAGGCGTCTGACCTGCACAGATCCAAACAGGCACTGGCACCACAGTACCAAAGCCCCTAGAAATACACCCATTGCCCCAAGGGCTTCTCCCAAAGCTCTGGGGGCTCAGATTCAGATCAAGCCAAGATGGTCCTCCCGGAGAGGGCTGCACTTCCCAGAGGAACCATACAGCCCAAGAAAGGCAAGGAGAGTGGGAAGGGAACTGAGCGGAGTCAGCTGTGGCTTTAAGGGCTTCGGCCCAAGCACTGTTTAGGGTGGAGCAGCCTGGCTCTCCCAGGCAACAGAGCTTGGGAATGCTGGTCCCAGTAAGCCACACTTCCAGCTTCCAGCTCCCAGCTCCAGCCCCAAGGTCCGGCCCAGCCTCCGGCTAACTGCCAACACCAGAAATACCACCCTGGAGCACATGGTTTCTCAGAGAAAGCAGCTATAGGACTTGAGCACAGTCCCCAGTACTTTCAACCATCCCACCAACACTGCATTGCTGCCCACAGTGCCTCTGAGACTTCAATTTTGCCCACTCCCTCACAACCCACAAGCACCTCAGTGTCCCCAGCATGTCCATAGTCCCACACCAACACCCAACCTGGCAAATCCACCCAGCATCATCACAACTGTTCCTTGAGCCCAGCACTCACCCTGAAGACTTCTCTGGCTTAGGGGGCAGCGTCAGGGGTTTCCCACTCAGGCCAGGGATCTTGCAGGACTTGGAGCGCTGCACATGGGGATCCTTTGTGGGGGTTGCCTTGCTGTCCACTGGCGATGCCCCTTCCTCAGCAGAGCGGTTTCGGCCCCTCAGCTTGGCCTGCGAGGTGAAATCAGATGGGCACACAGTGCTCTCTCACCCCCACTATCCTCAAATCCTTCCACTGCATCCTCTCCCTCCCTCACCATGCTGCCTGCCTTGCACTGTCCTTCAACCTGCCTGTTCCCACCCTTTAGAAATCATGTCCCTTCCATCTGCTTGCCTGGGGTTCCAGCAGGCCCTACCTTGAGGGCAGACGTGGTAAGGCCAGGGAAGAGTGGCACCTTGACACCCTTGCCCGACGGGGACGCTCGCACCCGCCGGCTCTTGGGTTCTTCTGCTGCCTCCTCATCGGAGGATGCTGCTGCATGGGCTGGACGGGGCTCTGTGGGGGACAGCATCACTATGAGACATCTCTAAGAGCACACCATCCCATGGGTTAGACTATCCTGTTGTCACTTTCCTGCAGGCTCTCACCTGTGGAGTCCTGGAAGATCCAGCTGTCCCCTTCTGAAGTGGCCCCAGGACGGAGAACAGGTGCCCGGTGCCTTCGTTTGCGGCCCAGGTTGGCCTTGCTGCGGTACATGGTACTGTCCAGAACCTCCGTGTCCTGCAAAGCCCAGGGGACAGCTCAGTGCCCAGCAAAGGGGAGTTTCAGGGTCCCCAATCATCCACCCACTCATCCATTCCACTGTTTTCTATGGATCTCTCATGGTGGCTGCCTTCCTATAGTATAGGGTGGCCTTGCATCTGCAGCTTCTGTCTATATTCCCCTGACCATTGGGTTCCCTCAGGGCTGCAGGAGGAAGTCAGAAGACCCATCCTCCCCACTCACCTCAAGAAAGGTGAAATCCTGACCAGAGAGATCCAGAAGTCCCTCGGGCTGTGAGGCACTCTCAGAGAGCCTCTTTTCCTCCCAGCTCACCGGTCTCTTCCCATCTGGATGGTCCAAAGGGATCTCTTCGCTCTCTGTTTCTGGGGTCTCACCAGCAGCCTCTGGTGGCAGAGGGGCAGCAGCCAGCTCATGCAGGTCCTGCTGCTCCATGGGTTCTGTTCTCAGCAGTGGGACAGCTGATTCGCCCCAGGGAGACTCAGCCACTGCAGGCTCGGCCACAGCATCATCACCCAGTGGTGGGCTGGAGTCTGACAGATGGATGTTTTCAGGGTTTCTGGTGGGGAAGACAAGAGGACACAGTTTGTCCAGCCCCAAATCTCTCCCAGTTTCCCTCTGTTAGCCCTGTCAGGGAAACTAAGGCACAGGGAAGGCCAAACACTGTTCCTGTGAACGTGAGTGAGTCAGAGACAGAACTCAGGTGTCTGGGACTCTCCCTCTCCTTTGGGATGTCGACTGCCAAATGCCAAGTGAGATCCACACCAAGGGGTTGGCACTTCTGGGAAGTTCCCCTTAAGACTGGCAGGGAATCACCCACAACATGTTAACCAGGCTGGGACCTTCTTCAGGCCAGTAGGAGTTTTACCTTTTTCCTCCTGGCATCCTTACATTCCGGCAGCTTGTGGGAATTTATCATTTTGGAAATCCCCAGATCAAGTACAGCTGAAATTAGAGCGTGGGGTTCCCCGGATCTTGGTAAGATAAAGGCATGGGGCTCATTCTGCCAATTTCTCAGGAAGCCAAGGGAGAACCAGCACCTCCCAGACTCCATCCCCACCACCCATACCTTCCTTACCCATCTGTCGAACTGCCATCACCTCCCAGGCTCCGCTCTCCAGCACTGAAGTCCTGGCTCCTGGCAGCACAGCGGGCCCCAAAGGCACTGGCCCACTCTTGGCGCCTGGCCTCAGCCTCACGCAGCTCCTCGCTCCAGCCAGCTTCCTCCAGGTCCTGGCTCCAGCCTGGTTCCTCCACTTTGGCTTGCTGGGGCTGGGCAGAGCTGCCCACAGCTGCCAGGCCCTCATCCCAGGCCATTTGGCCTGGTTCACCCTCATCAACTTTATCAGTAATACCTGAGGTGCTGAAGGAGAGATCACTGTGCCAGTCTCCCAGGGACTGCCGGGGCTCCTGTGAGACCTCAGACTTCATTTTGTTTGCCCAGGACATCGGGCTGTCTGCTGACGCTGCAGTGCTGGAAAGATCGGACACTCGCTCTGTCCCAATGATACCAAACTGATTTTGGTGTTCAGCTCCTCCAAGGCACAGCTCTTCAGCCCAGTCCCTGATGCCACTCTCCTGTTGGTCAGTGCTCCCCCAGCTGGACTCCTGTCCTGGGCAACTGGGGGCACACAAATCAGGCAAGTCTTCTTTTCTGACACCAAAAGCATTAGCCAGTTCAGTTTGGCCAATGCTGCAGTCACCAGCCCAGCTCAGCCTGCTAGAACTAAATTCTCCCTTTCTGGTGTTCATAGAGTCATAATCACTAGCCCAGACTGACCTGCTGGGGCCGAACTCCCTGTCCTGGCTCTCCATGTTCTTGGTGATGTATTCATCATCCCAGGCTGGTTTTTTGGATTTGAGCTCCCTGTCTTTGGTCTCCACATCCCTGGTGCCGTTCTCACCGGCTTCAGCTGGTCTGTTGGGGCTGAACTCTCTGTCCTGGGTCTCCATACCCCTGGTGCTGTATTCATCGGTACACACTGGTCTGCTGGGGCTGAACTCCTTATTCTGGCTCTCCATGTCCCTGCTGTTGTACTCACTGTGCCAGGTAGGTCTGCTAGGATTGAACTCCCTGTCCTGGGTCTCTGTGTCGCTGCTGCTGTATTCAGCGGTGCAGGCTGGCCTGCTGGGGCTGAACTCTCTGTCCTGGCTCTCCATGTCCCTGCTGCTGTACTCACTGTGCCAGGTGGGTCTGCTGGTGCTGAACTCCCTGTCCTGGCTCTCCATATCACTGGTGCTGTGCTCTTCGGCACAGGCTGGCCTGCTGGGGCTAAACTCCCTGTCCTGAATCTCCATGTCCCTGCTGCTGTATTCACTGGCCTCAGCCAGTCTGCTGGGGCTGAATTCTCTGTCTTGGCTCTCCATGTCTTGGGTGCTGTATTCACCAGACCAGGCAGGTCTGCTGGGGCTGAACTCCCTGTCTTGGCTCTCCATGTCTCTGGTACTATATTTGCTGTCCCAAGCCGACCTGTTGGAGCAAAACTCTTTGTCTGGGGTCTCAGCGTCCCCAGTGCTGGATCTGCCAGCCCAGCCTAGAGTAAAATCCTTGTCCTTGGTCTCAGCATCCCTGCTACTGTATTTACTGGCCCAGTCCGAGGTGACTTCCCTGTCCTTGATGTCTGCATCACCGGTACCATACTCACTAGACCACACAGGTGCAGCATCCCCACTGTGAGTCTCCAGATCCCCGGAGCCATACTTGCCAGCCCAGCCAGGCTGCCTGGAGCTCAGCTCCTTGTCCTGCTGCTGGCCATGTCCCACACTGTAGGGACTGCTCCATTCAGCCTTCCTGGAGCTGACCTCCTCTCTGTTGCCTGCACTGTCCAAGCCATACCCAGTACCCCACGTGGGTTTGCTGAAGTCTTGATCCTCCAGGCAGCTTTCCCCCACACCATGAGATTTGGGCCAGTCACTGCTGCCAAGCCTCGTATCCCCCATCAGCTCTGTCCCTTTGTAATTGCTGCTCCAGTCCCTCTCAGCAGCACCAAAGGCTCTATCCTGCTGGTTCATATCACTGATACCACAATTGTTGTTCCTGCTCGAGTTGGTCCTGAACTTTTGATCCTGCTCCATCTCACCAGACCAGTCCCCCTGTCTGGCCACAGCCTTGTGGCTCCAGTCAAAAGCACTGGCCTGGTGAGATTGTCCAATGCCAAATTCACTGCACAGGTCCTTCCGTGACCAGCCAAGCAGGCCCTGGAGAAAGAGAGTCAAAGAGAGGAGAAAGCATTAGAGAAACACCGCAGAGGATAGTCTGAAAAGGGTTGGGGGATATCCAAGGATAATCCTCTCCAAAGGGAAGTCACATCCAACTGCTCACTCCCCAGCCTCATGAGCTACCTGTACTCACGACCACTGTGCCTGCCCAGGGCCTTTCTGACCCTGTAGCACTTTGAGCCCTCTCCAGCTCATCCCGCAGCTCCAGGTTGGCCAGCAGCCTCCGGAGGATGGCGGTGGTCCCCGACTCACCAGCCATGGTTCTCTAATGCACACACAGCGCCTCGCCCCACCCCAGTTCTCCCTGCAGGCACTGCACGCTCCTGCTCAGCCTCCACCCAACTCGTCAGACAGCTCTGTTGCACCAAAAGGAGCGCAACTGCACCGCTGCACGCAACGTGCCGTTAACCCTTGGTGCCACGGAGCCGCGCACTCCCTCACCTCCTGCTCCTCGGCCTTCAGAGGGTCACGTCCTGATGTGCGGGCCCTAGGTGATGCCAGCAGCTCGGTCAGCCAGCGTGGGTCAGTGTGGGCATCAGGGCCCTTTGAGGAGCCTTCGTCCTGGCCTGGCCCACCGAGGCCCTGCAGGCTTGCAGGAGAGTCGCCCGCTGGCTCCCAGGAGGCATCAGCTTTGGTGGGGGCTGGATCTGGTGGGGCAGCCTTGACAGGGGGCTCAGGCTCAGCTGGGTCCAAGCTAGGCTCCACTATATGAAGCTCAGTGCTGTTCAGCTCTGCCTCTCCTTCCTCCTCCTCTTCCGAGCTCTCAGCCTCTTGTTGAGCCACAGGACCCCCTGGGCATGGAGCCCCCTCCGCTCCCCAGCTGCCGGTCACTGCAAGGCCAGGCCCATCTGTGTCCCCACTGTCCCCATGGGATCCAGTGGCTGCACCCTCCCTGTCTGACTCATCCTCTTCAGACAGCCCCGAGTCAGCTGCTTCCTGAATGGGGGACCTGGGTGGGGATGGCAGCCCCCTCACCCCCCGTGTGGGGAACGTCCACTCGAAGGACTGGGAAAGGCTCCAGCTGGACTCGCTGCTCAGCAAGTGCTCTGCTGGCAGGTCCCCAGGCCGGGGCAGGGCACCCAGTGAGCCCCCCAGCAACCCCATGCCCTGCCCTTCGCTGGGAGGGGGCCGCAGCACCCCCTCTGATGAGCGTCGCAGCCCTGAGTCTCTGCTTGAGGGAGGAAGGCTGAAATCAGGACCTTCAGGAGTCCGAGAGGACACAGGAGAGTCATCAGGACCCCCAGGGGAGCCCGGAGGGCGAGAAGTTCTAGCAGGGATCTCAGGGGATGGGCTCGGGGGAGGCGAGGGCTCAGGCTCGGTGGCAGACTCAGGAGAGCCAGGGGGGCAGGTGGCTCGAGAGGGCAGCTGGGGTGTGCCCAGTGCGGAGGGGCTGGCAGGAGTAGGGGATCCCTCGCTGGGGGTGTGTGGGGAGCCTGGGGAGCGGGAGGCACCAAGCCAGGGCTCAGCCACAGATGAGGGAGCACCTGGAGCTTGGATGGAGGTGGCCAAGAGCTCCTCAGTCAGAGGCTGAGCTGGAGATTCGGGGGACTCAGGGGCCATGGTTGGGGAGCCGGGAGCCAGCAGCTCTGGGGGGGCATCAGGGGAACCGGGGGCTGAGGCAGAAGGCTCGGCAAGCTGGAAAGGAGCTCCCGGGGGTGGGCAAGCAGGGGGTCTTGGGGAGCCAGGGGGTCCAAGCTGGAGAGAGGAGAGCTGCAGGAAGAACAAGGAGGAGAGTCAAGTCACTCAAGGGGAACCTCCCAGGTGTCACCCAGCCACAGCTCTCAGCCTCTCTCTGCCAGCACAGCTCCAATGTACGGTGACAATCATAGTCCCTAGTCCCATCTCCCCTAGGCCATGTGGGCAAGAGGTGCCCACACATCCTGCCAGCACCAGAGCTGCTTCCTGTGTGATTCAGCCTCGGCAGCTCCCAGAAGTTCCCATTCCAGCTGCATGCCCTTCAGGGCAGGGCCAAGCAGTGCCCAGAGCCCTGCTCCTCTGCCTCAGCAGCCCTGCTGGTGCCCACCATCAGTGCACAGAGACAGACATGGAGAGGAAGAACTGAAGCAAAAAGAAATAGAAATACCACCACCCTAATCTTTCCCGCATGGGCCTGGGCACCCTCAAGACACACCAGCATCACCATGACAAGGGTGGGCCAAACCCTGACTAGAGCTGTTAAGGGTTAATTCTCCACAGCAGTCCTGCCACCTTTGGTGTCTCCATCATCACTCCAGAGCGTGGGGAGGGGGCATGGCAGGGAAGCGGAATGGACCCGCCTATCACATACCTGCCTGGTCACCAAATCTATCTGGTGACTCACGGCTTCTCCCCACCTTGGCACCAGAACCGAAACTCGCTTCTTGTTGCAAGAGCCCAGCCCAGTACCTGGGCACCTAGTGAGGGAGCTGGGGCTGCAGTGGAGTCACCCGCCTTCCCCAGAGCAGTTGGCACCCGAAGGAGAAAGGAGAGACACGCACCCCGCAGAGAGGGAGCCCCGGAGGAGACAGGAGAGCCCCGAAGGAGAGAGCCCAGGAGTGGAGCGGCCGCGACGCAGGAGGGTGCGGCGAGAACTCACGTCAGGGGGAGATGGTGGCCTCCAGAGTCCACAGGGGTCCCCGGCACAGCTCGGGCCGGCTGGGGTGGAGCTGCTGCCAGAGAAAAACAAGCAGGGGGGTAAACATGGTGCGCACCCCGTTCTTCCTCCCACAAGCACGCACCTCCCAACCCCAAACCATCCGGCTCTGTCCGCAGAAGGATGTGGACAAGGACCACAACTAGCCCTTAACTCTCTGTAAGGGGCACTCAAAACATGCCCTGAATTATCAGGTAGGTTAGGATTGCAAAGGCAAATCAGCTACAACCCCTTTTCTGGAAAGTTTTTCGTCCTTCGGAGTGCAAGTTTCTCACACTCTGGTTTAAAATAGCCCCTGCCCTGCTCCCAGAGGTGCCCAGCTTTAGGGAGCACAGCCAAGTGCTGGCTTTCAACCAGCCCATCCTGCAGCCAGGAGTCCTACAGATCTGAGGCCTCTCTGCTCTGGCACGGACTAGTAAAAATAATAGAGTGGGGAAAAGGGGGAACATTTCTCAGGGGCAGTAAACCCCCCGTTATTCCCTGCTTGGGTAGCGGAGTACTGCCTGGCAAGGTTCCAGTCCCAGACGGCTGCAAGCATGGAGGCAGTTCCTCAGATGGGCCAGCCCATTCTTGTGGTTTTAATAAACCACCAGAACTGTCGCGGGTGACCAAGCCTTCCCACGAAGGCAGCTCAAGGCACTGTTGGTTAGGAGGAACAGCAGCCTTGTGCTGATGACCAGACCTCAGGTCCCCTCCAGCTCCGTTAATTTCCATCCCTAGAACTGCCCACTGATGCCTTCCCCGTGGGTCCCCGTTCTTGGGTCCGATCCTCTGCTGCTCACCTCGTCTCTACCATTTGGCGTCTGTCACCCCCTGTCCCCAGCTCTCCCTCAGCCTGCTGGAGCAGTTGGCGGGCTTCACCAGGGGAGTCTCCATCTGCCTCCCCACTAGGGCGTCTCCGGAAGGCGGTGAAGGTCTTGGAGCCAAAGCGAGAGGAAGAATCGGGGCAAAAGGGAGAGAGGCGGGCCCGGTCAGGGCTTCCCGGACCCTCCTTGCTGTCCATTTTGGCCAGAATCTCCTCCACGGTGGTGCCTGGAAATCGCTCCAGCTTGGTTGCCACAGGCACTGGCGTCACCTTAAAGGGAGCTGGACCTTTACGGGAAGGTGTCGATGGGGCCAGGGGCACCTCATCACTGGGGGTCGAACACGAGTCTTCAGGAGTCAAAACTGGTGGGGATGGGAGCCCCTTCCCGTTGGGGGTCTCAGGTGACTTGATGGTGAAAGAGGGGCGTCTAAGGGCCACCCCAGAGCCGCCCCCACTGTATGGCTGGGGTCCTGCCAGGCGGTTTATCTTCTCTGCTGAGGGCAGCTCAGGACGAGAGTGCCGTGGTGCTGGTGGGGGGTGAGGCAGGCAGGGTTTGGCAGGCACGGCCGGCTTGGGCAGCACACGGGGCTTGGGCCGGACAGGAGGCTTGGGACGAGGACTGCCTGTGGGAGAGAGACGAGGAGAAACATGGAGAGTTGGAAAAACACAACAGCCCCTGGAGCCGTCTCGCTCTGGGGTAAAAACACACGTGAACGGGTCTGGGGGGTTCTCACCTTTCTCAGGGCTTCCAGCCACCAGTCCTGCCCCCCCAGAGGCACAGGGCAATGGAGGGTGCAGGGACTGGGGCTGGGAGGCCATGGTGAAGCTAACACTCAGCAGACTCAGCGCACAGTCAGCCCCTGCGGAAGAGAGAGGAGAGAACTGTCACGGAAAGACATTAGTCCACCCTGTCCACTTGGACCCACCACCCCGTTCACCCTTACACCCCCAGTCTCTGCCGTACCTGCAGCGTGCTGCATCGTGGTGCTGGCTTCCCACTCACTCATACCAGCACCACACACAATGCCAACCCACTATCTCACCGCCAAGCCTCCATTTGGCCATACCACCCTTTGTACACTGCCACAGCCCGCTGGCAGCACCCGGCCGCAGCGCACACCGTGCTGGTCCCTTGCACACCTCAGTAAACACGTGTTTCCCGGACCCATTCACCTGGGCTGGCTTCCGCATGCGGTGAGCCTCCCAAAAGGCCGTGCCAGCCCCTCACCGACCCCGCGTCCAACACCTGAGCCGGCCCCAACCACCAGCTGCCCGTTCCCTCACGGAAGTCCTCCACACACCACGTCAGCCCTCGCCGCCCCAGTCTGCCAGCAGCAGCCCGCTCCCACGCCCCAATCCCCAGCCCCGTCGGGCCCTACACGGTCACCCCCCCTCCCTCACCTGCCCCGCAGCCGCCTCATGGCCGGGACGGGGGGCTGTAGGGGCGCGGGCCGCGATCCCCAGGCCCGGTTTGGCGTGGCCGCACGGCTCCCGTGACTCACTGGCGCTGCGGGGACAGGAAAAACTCGCTCGTGCCTCCTCCTCCTCCTCCTCGCGGCCCTGCCCTACCTTCCCCTCGCCTCCTCCCCGCTCCCTCCCTTCCCACTCGCGGCTCGGGGTCCCCCTTTCGTCCCCCCTCCCCATTCGGCCCCCTCTCCCTCTGGACTCCCCGCCCCGGCCAAACAGTACCGGAGGGGGCACATCTGGAAGCCATCGCCCCCCCCCCCCGCCCCTCCTCCCCCCGCCGAGGCTGTTTCCCAACCCCTTTGGCAGCCCCGGGATGCTGACGAGGCCCCGCTCGGTGACGAGGCGAAGGGAAGCGGGGGGGGGGGGGGAGTGGAACGGGGCTGGAAGGGGGAAGGGAGAGAGGGGTGCCCCCTCCCCCCTCCCATCCTCCGGGGCCTGCGCGCGTTGCCATGGTAACGCAGCCCCCGCTCGAGTGGCCGGGCGGGCCTAGGCGCGCTGCCATGGCAACGGAGCCCCCCGCTCGATTTACGAGGAGGGGCCGCAGGGAGGCCGAGGCGGCCGTTGTGCACTCCGCAGCCCGAGCTTCGGCCCCGGCGGGCACGACGGCCTCGGCCGCCTCAAGGACCCTGAGCCCCACCGCTACCCGCGTGCTCAGAAAACCCCACCCTTGCGCCCGGCGCCCCTCCCCCCGGCCCCGGTACCGTACCCGCGGAGCGCTCCCGCCGTGACCCCACGCCCTACCCGCGCTCACCCGCCGCCGCCGCCGCCGCTGCATATTCATGAGCGCTGGCCTCGCCCCCCACCCCACCGACCGCGCCCCCACGGGCCGCGCCCACCCCACGTGGCCGAGCCACCGCCTCCGCCGACCAGAGAGAGCGGCGAACTAGAGCGGCGCCGCGTGGCACCTCCACCTACCATCGAGCTGCGGGCTGCGCGGGCCCCGCGTGTCACTGAGAGGTTGCTAGAGGGGACCCCCGGCCTGTAGCGCCCCCGGGGTGTGGCAGCCCCACAAACCCGCGCTGACCTACACGTGGCCCTACGCCCTGGAGCGGGCAGCCAGGCCTCGCCCGTCTCCCCGAGCCCGTTCCCCTGCGACGACTGACTCGCAGCCAGGCCGGGGTCAAGCGGGAACGCTGATGGAATAAGGACTGGGGCCGCCTGTCCCGGCCCCCCCTTCCCCCCCACCACCTGACACCCCCAGCCACGGTGCAGCTCTCCAGGGAGCAGAGAACATCCGCATGGCATCGGGATCGACCGCCGGGCCTCCATTAGGAGGCTGATGGAGCTGTAACAGGATTAGGGAGCCCGCAGGAGGGGCACGGGCTGCTAATGGATGGGTTGCGGGTGAGCTCAGCCCCTGGCTGTGGTTCAAGGAGGCCAAGGCGATGCCGGGAGAAAGGCGATGCTGGAAGGAAGGCATCCCAGCACCCCGTGTGCCCCCGGGGAAGGAGAGCCCAGCCCACCCCCTGCCTCCGCACCCACACGCACTCCCGCCGCGGGTGTTTTTTATTCAATCCGAGTTGCCATGTGAACGGACCCAAAATACAAAAAGAAAAAAAGAGACCGAAACAAACCCGAGTATTTAAAAAAAATAAATTGATGAGAAACAGGGCAGAGGTGGGACTGAGGCTCCTCCTGGGCCTCCCCTCCACAGGGCCTCGCTCTGTAGCCAGGCACTGAGGGGAAAGGGCTCAGTCAGTGAGTCTGGGCACCCTCCTGCCCCACTCCAGTGCCTCCCCTCACCTGGCAGCAGGGGTAGGAGGAAGGGCGGCCAGGCAGGTTCGGAGCCAGCCAGAGCCCAAGAGCCAGGCCCCTCCTGCGGGCCGGCCCACCCGGTCCTCACGCTGATCTGGGAACCAGCCTGGAGCCAGCGGGGACAGCACTAATCCGAGCCAGACGCGGAATCCTCTGAGCTTTGGGCCGGGCTGGCACCTCTCTCATCCTCTGAGTCCTGTGGAAAGAAACAGGAAGTCAGGACAGTAGAAGCAGAGCAACTCATGTCCAACAGCTCCTGTACCTATAGCAAAGACCAAACTCAGTCCTCAGATACAAGACTGGATGTACATACTACCGAGAGGAACACATGCCTGAAGGGATGAGGTAAATGAGACCCAGTGAAGCCCACCGCCAAACAGCCTTACTACCTCCTTCTTGCTCTCTGCAGAGGAGCTCTCATCACTGGAGACAAATTCCTTGCTCTTGAAGCTCTCGCTCATATTCTTGGCAGAGGACTTGGTGGAGGATGAAGACTTGGAGGCAGCACCCTTCTTCTCCACTTTCCCCTTCATCTGTTTCTCCTGCTTCTTCTTCTTCTTTTTAGACCTCTCCCTATGTATGTGTTGGGAGGGTGGAAGAGACAGAAGCATTACCTTGCTGACAGTGCACTGATCCCATCTCACAACCCCCCAGCCCTGGAGAGGCCCAGCTACCACAATAGCTGAGGACAGACAGATTCCAAAACAGTGAAGCCATGCCACGTCCCTCTTGTCTGCTTAGCACACTCACATCTTGGAGCTCTCTGACTTGTTGCCCACGCTGTACTCTTTCATGGCCTTCTCATAATCTCTTTTGGCATCTTCTGCCTTGCGATCCCATTCCTGCAGCAAAAGCAGGTTAGTGGTGCTTTGTTCTCACACCATCCACCATCACGAGCCTCTGCACCACCAGAGTCCAACACTATCTTCACCCATGTCCCTGACCACCTGGAGACCATGCTCACACAACAGCTCACCAGCTCAGAGATGACAGCTCCCCCCTGTCAACCTCCCTTCCTGACCTGTTAATGGAGCAGCAGGATCCAAGCAAGGGAATACCAGGCCTCCTGACAACCACCCTCCCTTCCTAAATCTGGTTTAGCAATCCCCACTGGCAGAGCAACCCACCTCTTTCTTCTCCTTAGACATGGCTTTCCAGAGCTCCCCAGCCTTCTTGGACAGGTCTGTGATGCTGATACCAGGATGGTCTGACTTGATCTTCTCTCGGTTGGCATTCAGCCAAAGCATGTAAGCCGACATGGGTCTCTTGGGCGCGTTGGGGTCTTTGCCTTTCTTGCTCTAGAAAGCAGGGAGTGGAAAGAACCAAGACTTGAAATACCTCACACACTAAAGACTTAGGGTTACCCCAAGTTAATGCCTCCTGCATACTACCAGTAATCCAGCTACTTAATCAGGGAGATGGGTTGTCAGCTCACACACACAAAAAAGTGAAAGCACCCATTGAGTAGGTGGAGAGGACATGGAGGACCTGTGGGGGGGCAAGTCCTCCAACAGTCAGAAGGTACTGCCAGGCTCAGACACCACTATATCCTTTGGAAGAGTTTCAATCTAGACTCATCTGCAGGATAAAGAAAAGCCTGCAGGAAGCAGAAGAGCCAGGCTTGGACAACTCAAACTGGGCAAAGCACCGTGAGGTGGTAGGATCGAATCAGACCACAGCAGAAAGCTAACGGGAAGCAGCTTAGCTGATGTGCTGTGACCTGGATCTCCTGTGGTGTTGCTCCAAACAAGGGAGCAGCAATCCATGTTCCAAGGGCAGTGAGTCCTGATCTCCACAACTCTACCAGCAGCAACTTCTCACCTCCACCTGCTTCTTGCGGGGCTTGCGGTCTTTGACAATCTTGGCCTTCTTGGCTGGCTTCTTCTCACCTCGGTCACTGTCACCGTCCCCACTGGAGGAGCTGGCCGAGGCATTGCTGTCAAACCTGTGTGAAATGACCTGGTTTCAGGGAAAGCTCAAGATCTCAACTTCAGCAAGATGAAGCAGGAAGTGAGAGAGTTGTAGCAGTGACAAGCATATAGCAAGACTTGCCCCTGAACTCTCCCATCCTCCAGCAACCTGCAATTCGGAGACTTCCTGAGCTGAAGCCGCTCTGTTTGCACTTAACAGCCCTCAGGGGACTCTCCTTCCACGAACATGGCTGATCGTTTTGAGTTCCCGTAAACTTTAGGCCTTTGCAACGCCTCACTGCTGAATTGCACCAAGATCCACCCCTCCTCTTGTGCTGAACCTGACTCCCATCAGCACACATGATGCCCCTGAGCACTTGTTCAGACTGCAGTTCTCATCAAGAGAACTCGAGAGACAGATCAGAAGTGCCCCCACTTACAAGGCCATTCACAATGATATTGTCTGCATCAGACGCACTCCTCAACATTCTCACAGCCCCATCCCACCCCACACAGCGCCCACAAATGGCATCTTCCAAAAGCTGCCCATAGTTAGACTCTGGTCCCAGCCCCTACTCACTCTTCAGCCACATCGTCATCCTCTTCTCCAGGGTTGAATGACTCATCTGGAAGGACAGAGTGTGAGGTGAAGATGGACAGCCAAGGAACGCAGCAGGATTCAACCAGAGAAGGAAGCAGCCTGAGCATACCAGGCAGCCCCTCAGGCAGTGGGGGCTCAGATGCAGCCCCAGCACGAACCTGTCTCCTCTCCAGACCCATCGCTGCTATCATTGGCGTTCTCCTCCCGGATCTTGCCCTCCTCCTTCATCCTCTCCAGGTAGGCGTCGTGCTGGTCCTCATCAGAGTCGGCATATTCATCGTAGCTCTGCTTCATACCCTGCAGGAGAGACAGAGTGAGAGCTGCTCTCCACACTCCCCATATCTGCATACAATCCATTCTCTAGAAACTACGTGCATGCATGGCCAGGCTGGGAAACACAGTGTCCCAATGGTCTCCCTGTCTCCTCATCAGGGATGCAGAGAGAGGGGCAGTAAAGGTTCCCCAAAGATGTTATTTGAGTTAGGTGGGGGCCCCTCTTGCAAATCATGCTGCAGTTACTGGGTTTAGTCAGAGACCAACACAGCCATGCAGAGGAAACCTGCACCAGGAGGAGGAAGAAGAGAAAGAGGAAGGGGTATCGCACGGACCTTTTTCCTCTACAAGGGTAAGGAAAGAAAAGAAAGGTGAAAAAAAAAAAAATAAAAGGAAAAAAAGCAGCAAAATTTTGGAGAGAAGAAAAAAGGTCCCAGTCATCTCCCCACCCCAGCCTGCAGGCCAGTAATTCCAGCAGGGCACAGAGAACCAGCCCCATGCAGCAGGTACCTCCTTGAGGCCTCGGTTCTTGATGTTCAGCTTCTTGGCATTGACGAAATCAAAGAGCTTCCCGTACTCCTCCCTGCAGGAGAGACGGGGTGGTCAGGGACAGGTGGGATCCAGCTCGCTGGCACTCACTGTGCACTCAACACAGTGAGCAGAACGATCACCGTGTTACATCAGTAAGGATCCACCATGTGTGATCAACATGGAGGACACAGAGGCAACGGGGCTGCATGGCAGGACAGGATAGCCCAGTGTTACAGTAAGAGCTCACTCTGTGCCCACCTCTCTATGCTGCTGAAGGTGTACTGTGTGCCCTGCTTGGTCTCGATCTCAAAGTCAAAGGAGCGGGTGGTGGTGGTCCCACGGGCAAAGTTGACGAAGGAGATCTCATCAAAGCGGATGTGCACTGGCGGCTTGTGAACATAGATGAAACCACGCTCCAGTGGGTAGAGAAGTCCTGAGCTGGCCTTGTAGGAGCAGGTGATGCACTGGGCTCCAGAGTGTCTGTAAGGGCAAACACTGCCATGTTACACCAGTGGGGAGCAAACAGCCCTCCCTCTGCAAATCCCCAGTGAGACAGCTTAGATAAGTCCACCAATTGCTCCTGCTTGCATGGGGCAAAATTCTTGCAAAACCCCTTCACCCTGACTACAGAAAAAGAGATGTTGGTCCTGCTGTCTGAGTCAGGAGGGGATCTCAAGCAGCTGACCACAAAAACAAGAAGAATCTCCTGTCCTAGGGACGACAAAGCCCTCTTTACCTCTCTCCCTACCTCCATGCACATCCTTAGTGTAGGAAGGTCCCATATACCCTCACCCAGCCAGAAGCAACAGCATGCCTCACCCCTGGAAGTTGCCAGGCACAGTGATCTTGCGGTTCACCAGTGCCTTCATAACTCGGCTGACCATCTCATAGAGGGAGCCTGACATGTTCTTGGTGAGCCGCCCCTCGAAGCGTTTCTCCACCTCTTCCCTGTGCGACAGAAATAGAGGATAATGACAAGAACAAGGACCAAGGAGATTCATTACCTGCACTAGCTCTCCCCACAACCCCCAGGTCCAGGGAGGGGGTCAAGGAAGTTGCCTGGAGAGAACAACTCACTCATTCATGTTGAGGGTTAGTGAGATGTCTTCATCCTTGGAGAAAAGCAGGATAAGGAAGTGGTAGCGGGTCTGGCCCTGCTTTATCGGGGGATCCAGGCTAATCTGAAAAGAGAAGAGGAGGTGAGGACCCCAAATCCCTCAAAACAATTTCCTGAGAAAGGGAGGACCACTCAACCCCTCCTCACCACAAAGAACATCTGCCGTTGGTCCTTGTGTGGGAGCAGGAAGAGGCGCAGCACGGTAGTATAGGGGATTTTGTAGTCAAAGGTTTTGCCATGGAGGTGCAGGAAGGTGGGGTAGATGCGGATGTCATATCGCCCACGAGGCGTCAAACACTGCAGCTCCCGGAAGATGCAGATGGCATCACCAGTTGCCTGGATCACGTCCGCCTTGGAGAGGACATTCTGAGCAAAGGCCTACAAGGAGAGGGAGTTGTGGTCAGGCACTAGGTGAGGGCACCCAACTAGTGTGCCTCACTGTGCCTCACTCACCTCCACAGGGTCAACACCATCCTCCTGGGTAGGGGGTACGTAGAAGCGAACTTCCATGAGTGAGACCTCAGCATCATCATTCTGGTGGAACTCCAGCGTCACTTCATTCTTGCCCGTCGTGCACTGAGAGACATTGCTGAGGGGGATCTCGAACACCGGCTGCTCCCCGATGTCAAAGGAGAGAAGCTGCCCTACAGGAGGTGGGGAGGGATAAGAACCTAAGATCTACCCTGCTGCACAGACCCAAGGTGAGTTCCATCTTAGGTCTAAGCTCTAGCAGCATCATCACTCTTTTCTCAAAACCCAGAAATGCCTCCCCTCCCCTCCCTTCCCATATTCTCCACACAAATCTCTAGGCTTTCTCCTCTCAGCTACAGTTCCAGAGAATTATATTGATCAAAAACAAAAAGGCTGTTTATTCCGCTCTTCCTCTTCTCTCAGACCTGGGAGGAGCATCCACCAGCTCTTCTGGCTCCCTGAGGAATTGGAAGGCTCTATTAGATGCTCACAGCTCCCATGCAGACTTCTCTTTCATGCTGAGCATTTTCTGCCTACCCCCCTGAACATGCTGTGTTGCCTGCAAGTATCTACTGCTTTCCTAGGATGACCAATATCCATGTTTTACCCAAAACCACCACTAAAAATGGGGCAGTTTCCCAATGGAGCGTCTAAAGCTGTCAACAGCTGGGTGCTGGTGGGATAACGACAATGACCCAGCCATCAGATTCCCACCCAGCCCCACCACCTTGGCCTACACACAGCACAGATTCCCTTGCCCAAGCAGCAGCACCACTGGCCTGTTCCTGTCTTACCACAACTCACCTCCGAACCTCACTGTGCCCCAGTTCCAACCCTTCACACATAGGTCCTTCTCGGCCAGCTCCAGACGATAGTGTGCCTTGAAGAAATCTGAGAGCTTATCAAACTCCTGTGATGAGGTGGGAAGGAACAGAAAAACAGAGAATGCTCATCAGAAACTGCCATGTACACATCAGCACAGCCCAGAGCCCGTAACTGGGACATTGCCCACAGTACGCAATGAGAAAAACAAACATCAACTGCTGTTAAAGGCAAGGAGATCAGCTTCGTGAGATCTGCAGATCCTGCAGGCAGCATGGCCTGATACAGGGCAAAGAGACTGTAGCACAAGCTAGCTGAAAAAAGGATGGTCAACATGGCTCAGGCAACAGTCAGAGACAGCACAGACTCACCGATTCCCGGAAACCATCGTATTTGTAGACATGGCCGTTCTTGGTGAGAAGCTTGAGGCCGTGACCGAGTGCCACACGCCGCCACACACCCTCTGCCAACTCTGAGGCCTGGATGTTGTCCACCTTCCCCGTCTTGCTGTTCTTGAAGATGACACCTTGGCGGCTTAGCCGCAGCCGGCCATCGTTCTGGGGGGAGGTGGGTGTGAGGTACAGGCAGCTCCCCCACGCACATGGAGGGGAGCAGCCCAAGGGGGAGGAACTTCCACACTGCACAGACAGCTGCTAAGCTCTCCCAGGGGACACGACGTGAACTCCCCAACCACCCAACAGTTTCTGTTCTCCATGCACTCCTTATCATCCTCCTTTGGGATTCAGGCAGCCAGGTTGCCAGCAGCCTCAGTACCAGAGCTCCATCGGGCATTTAGGAACAATCTCCCAAATACCACAGGGTGACCCAGAAATCTTCAACATCACTGCAGCATGACACTGCCCACCCCCAAGCACCGGAACAGGCTGATTTACAGCACCCAGCTGCCCAGCAGTAGCTACTGCATAAAAGGGTGAACGCTTGCAGCTGGCATTCCTTCCCCTGGACACGTTCCCAACCACAACCTCGCTAGCTCCGCAACAGGCTGCTACTAAAAGCCCCTGTTGATGCTCCAAAATGCTTCAGCTCTGGAAACAAGGCGCCTCAGCTCCCATTTCCAGTTGAGCTCAGCAAAACACGTTCTGCCAGGACGAGGCAGTGGAAGAGCTGCAGAGATGGGGGGGCATACTGCACCCCTGTGCATACAGCTGAGACCAGGCCTCAGAGCCGCACAGCACCATGTGCCTCCAGCCCATGAGATGGGGTGAGCACTTCTGGCATCAGGCAGCACCCCAGATAGCTGCCCCCAGCACTGAGCTGCCCCTGGAGCCGCTCACCATGGATCCCTTCACCTCCTGGTAGATCTCGTTGAACTCCAGTGTGTCAGCCATGACGAAGGGGGCCGGGCTCGCAGGCAGGCAGGAGGAGGCCGGAGTTCAGCTCCCCGCCGAGGCCGGCATGCCCTGCTGCCACGGAGCAGCGAGGTGCTGGGGGGGGGAGGAGGGGGAACGAGAGTGAGCACGGGGAGGTGAACCCCCGCGTTGTGATCCCTGAGGAACGTGATCCCACAGGAACACGTCCCCCCATCACGCCTCTCCCGGGGCTCCCCGGGGTCGCCGCTTCCCGGGGTGCCACGTCCCGGTGGGAAGGGGTACAAGGAGGCCCTGGCAGCCCCCCACAGCCCCCACCACCCCTCTCCCTAGGCCCCACGCCCCCATCCGTCATCCCCACGCTCCCACCAGCCACCCCCAACCCCCACATCACCCCCCCCCCAAAATCAGCCCCCCAAAATCACCCTTCCTCTGTCCCCTCCCCAGCCCCCCAAATTCGCTCCCGCCCCCCCCCCCCGCACCGCCACCGCTTTTCCCGCCTGCGCAACACGAACCTCGCGCGAAGCCGCCTCCCCCCCCCAACCGCCTCCCGCGCCGCCGCCGGAACCCGCCCCCACTTCCGCCATAGAGACGCGCCGCCGCCCGGCCTCTCTGGGAGCCATCGCGGGGGGAGGGGGGACCGGCCGCATTGGCACGGGCCTCACGATGGAGCGCCGTGGAGGACCGAAGCTAAAGGCGAGCGGCGCCTTCCTCGGCATAGGGGCAGCGGAGTGGAAGGGGGGCAGGCTAGAGCGGCCGCTCCCCGAAGCGGCGGTCTCTCTCACCTGGCACCACAGAGAGGCGGGAGGCCTCCAGCCGGGAAGTGGGGGGGCTGCTCCCCATTGGCCGACGCCGGGTGATCCCCATGACGTCACCGCGGCGGGGGGTTAGGGCGGCTCTGCCCAGCACATGGCGCCCCGACGTGGGGTACGCCCCAAAAAAGGCACTCCGAAGTAGGGCACATCCCAAAATGGGACACCCCTCGTAAAGGGGAAGCCCTCAAAAAGGGGCGCAACGATACGGGACACCTCCAAACACTGTGAGGTGGCAAACACGGGGTCCGCAAGCACAGAGGACACCCAGAATGGGAGCACCCCGAGGGTGGGGCACCCCTAAAAACGAGAGCCACACATACTGCGTCCCCAGCGCAGCCCGCTCCCGAAATGGAAGCGCCCCAAGTGCCGAGGGCCCAAAGCACCCCCCAGGACACCCCAGAGAGGGGCTACCCCATGTAGGATCGCCGCTCGGGGGCCCTCCTCGAGGTCGCCTCTCGCACCCCTTCCCCCACTCACGTCTTCCCTCCCCTCCCTCCTCCTTCCAGCCATGCCCCCTCCCCCCATCTCCCCCTGCACCCCCTCCCCCTTCCTCCGTCCTGTGCCCACCCCTCTGCCTCTGCACCACCCCGCCCGCATCCCTGCCCACATCCCCGCATCCCTGCCTCCATCTGCCCGCATCTCTGCCCATCGCCTGTATCCCTGCCTTGCTCCCTGCCTCTATCCCTTCCCACTGCCTGTATCCCTGCCTGTATCCTTGCAGAGCCCCTGCTCGTGCCCCCGTCTGGCTGCCCATGCCCCCCCCGCGCCCCCAACCCCGCTGCCTGGCCGATTTCTTCTCCTACGAGACCACCAAGTCGGTGGTGGTGAAGAGCTGGGTGGTGGGCGTCGTCAACCGGGTCGTGCAGCTCCTCATCCTCTCCTACTTCATCGGGTGAGAGACCCCCCCAACGGGACCCCGCTCCTCTGCTGGTGTTCCCCACCCCTCGGCAGACCATGCTCCCAGTGTACATCGTATCCCTGATGCCATGGTGACAAGCTGGGGACCGGGAGGGTGACACCAAGAGGGGACACTGGGTGGGTGCATGATGTGGGGTCAGGAGGGTGTCATGGGAATGGCAGCTGCCCGCTGGTGTGGGGGTGGGAACCAGGCTGCGAGAAGTGATGACAGCTACGGGCAGAGGGGGACAGGTGACAGCAAGTGGCTGGCAGCGTGTCTGTGATGGGGACATCGAGTTGACACAAGGGGCCGGCAATGGGAGGATGGTTGTTGGCATGGATGATGGAGAGGAGAGGTAGGGATGGGTGCTGAGGAGCATACTGAACCCCAGGAGGTGACACAGACGGGTGACAAGTGGCTGTCAGAGGACTGGTGGCAGGAGGACTGGCTGCAGGTGGCAGGGAGCCGGCCGGCTGTCCCCACAGCTGACCCCTCAACTCCCCAGCTGGGTGTTCCTGCATGAGAAGGCCTACCAGGTGCGGGACACTGTCATCGAGTCCTCGGTGGTGACCAAAGTGAAGGGCATCGGGAAGTATGGCAACCGCGTCCTGGACACAGCTGACTACGTCACCCCCCCACAGGCAAGAGACAGTGGGAAACCCCCCCGAGCCCTCCTAGACTCATCTCAAATAACCCCAATAATCCCCAAGTGGCACGGGGTTGGGGGTGGGGGTGTGGTGGTGACATAGTGTCCCCGTCACCACAGGGCACCTCGGTGTTCGTGGTGGTCACCAAACAGATCCTGACGGAGAATCAGGAGCAGGGAATCTGCCCGGAGGTATGGGGATACAGGGGGTGGCATGGGGGGCACTGGTGTGCCCTGACCCACAGACCCCCCTCTCCGCAGAGTGAAGCCGCATACCGGTGTGCATCCAACCATGACTGTCAGGGGAAGGGCCGCACCACAGGCAGTGGTGAGTTTTGGAGGGGGATGGGGATCCCAAAAACTATGGGGTTTGAGCCCACCCGCATTATGGCCACAGGGGTGCTGACGGGACGCTGCGTCCCCTACAACGTGACCCTGCGTACCTGTGAGATCCGGGGCTGGTGCCCACCCGAGGTGGACACCGTCGATGTGTGAGTGTGCAGCAGCAGTAGGGGGGAAAAACACTGTGCCCCCTGCCCCATTCAGGACCACCGCCTCTCTCCCCACAGCCCCGTGATGCTGGAGGCTGAAAACTTCACCCTCTTCATCAAAAACAGCGTCCGCTTCCCGCTGTTTGGCTTTGAGAAGTGAGTGGCACTGCGGGGACACAGGGTGGGTTCTCACTGCTGGAGGCTCACAGCCGTGTGCCCCCCCAGGGCCAACCTGCCCCCTCAGGTCAGTGCAGGAGAGCTGCAGCGCTGCCGCTTCCATCCCGAGCAGCAGCCGCTGTGCCCCATCCTGCGGCTGGGCGACGTGGCACGCTTCGCTGGGCAGGACTTCGCCTCGCTGGCTGCCACCGTGAGCTGGGGACACAAAGGATGTGGGATGTGGGGCATGAGAACAAGGGGATGCGGGACACAGGGACAGGGGATGTGAGGACAACAGGGTAGGGGATGTAGTGACTTGAATTTTAGGGCCAGGGAGACCTGGGATGTGGTGTTCATGAATGTGGGAATGGGGGACATGGGGACATTGAGATGTGGGAACACAGGGGCTTGAGATGTGAAGACGTGGCAATGTGGGACATGGGGATGCAAGGATGTAGGACATGGGAAAACGGTATTGCAAGGACATGGGGATGTGGGACATGTATGGAGGGACATGGGGCCACGTGGCACGGGGTGCATTGCCCTCACGGCCGGCTGGGCAGGGCGGGGTGCTGGGCATCAAGATCGGCTGGGTGTGCGACCTGGACCGCGCCTGGGAGCTGTGCCTGCCCCGCTACTCCTTCACCCGCCTGGACAGTGTCACCCGGCACAGCCCCGGATCTCCTGGCTACAACTTCAGGTAGGGCCACGTGTCGCTGCCTGCCGTGGGGACAGCTGCAGAGCATGGGGTGCCAGGTGCCCATGTCCCATGCAGGCACGCACGGTACTATCGTGGGCACAATGGCACCGAACTGCGCACCCTCACCAAGGCCTTCGGCATCCGCTTTGATGTGTTGGTGTATGGCAACGTACGTACGGGCACAGCATCCCAGGAACCTATGGTGAAGGCCATGCTGACTCAGCCCTCTGCCTTCCCACAGGCTGGGAAATTCGGCATTGTGCCCACCCTCATCAACACAGTAGCTGCCTTCACCTCCATCGGCGTGGTGAGTTGAGGCAGTCCTCAGCCCTGGGGCAAGCAGGTAACCCACAGCCATAGGGCTGAGGGCCATGGTGATGTCCAAAAGCGGTGGGAAGGAGAATGGAGGGAAATCCCACTGCCACAAAACAGGGTGATGGGAAAGGTGATGGCAGCCTAATTCCTGGAGATCTGTGGGGTGTCAGGGGGCACCCCGCAGCTCCTTCCCCATTACTGCTGCCCCCTAGGGCACGGTGCTGTGTGATATCATCCTGCTCAACTTCCTGAAGGGCGCCGAGCACTACAAGGCCCGCAAGTTTGAGGAGGTCAGTTGGCTGCTGGGTACCCCATGGAGGGGCAATCCCAGGGCCCATAAGCACCCTGGGTGCCACGGTTGTGGGACAGGGAGTGATCCTATGTCCATCCCCTGTCCCATAGGTGCCAGAGGCCAGTGTGCCCCCAGCCCCTGCCAGCCCCACAGGCTGTGTGCCAGGAGCCCTGGGGGACCAGAGCCGAGAGAAGCAGTCCACTGACTCAGGCACCTTCTCCCTGGGCCTCTAGTTCCGGGTGCCATGAGGCAGTCCCTGTCTGCATTTGGCCCCATGATCTCTCCTCTCCAGAGCCCCCCAGCCCTATTCCTTACCCACACTGTCACTTGGACAGGGCAGGGAGGATGTATGGGGGGTGAGTGTAATATGTTCCCGTGCTTCTATAAGGCCACAGCATGGAAAGCCCCCAGCCCCAAGGTGAGGAGCAGGGATGGGGACAGTGAGGGGACAGAGCCCCAGGCTGCTGAGGTTGGCATGGGGGTGGTTGAGGACCAGGGGATGGCTGTGGGGACATCAGGAATGGGTGGCAGTGGGGCTGGGCATCAGGGGCCTAAGGGTGACAGAGGGGTCAAGGGCTGGGAGTGAGGATCAGGAGTGATGGTGGGGATGCAGGGACGTGAGGGACATAGGGTGGCACAGGGAGCTGGGAGCCATGGAGGCAGCACAGGAGTGGCAGAGAGGAGCAGTACCTTCAGGTTCACCTCAGACCCGGCCGAGGGGATGCAGAGAACCCTCACCCCAATAAAGCCTTGGTGTGCAGCCCCATGCCTGTGCCCTCTGTGTGTGGGGTTAATGGGTGGGGGGCTCTGAGGGGTGCAGGAGCCATGAGGTGACCTTGGATGGGGGAAGCAGTCTCTACCACCACAAGATCCCACTGCAGTCCCCAGCATCTTCCCTTTGCCCCTGAACATATGCTGGAACCACGTGTCCCCTATCACTGTGCACTGCCCCAGCCCCACTACAGCCCCTAACTGCCATGGGGTGGCCCCCTAACTGAGGGGGTGGAGGAACCAGGGACAATTTGGCCACTTGCCCAAGGTCACTTCCTCCCTCTGCAGTCATGGGGCCCATGGCTGCCATTGGCCCCAGATGCCACCATCTACTGGGGCAGCCCTGTGTCTCTGTTTCTATGGCTTGCCATGCCCTGAGCCCACAGGGAGATGTCCCTAACGTGCACCAGATGTTGCTGTACCTGGGAATGCAGACCCTCCATGCCCCCTAACTTGGGCATGAGACAGCAGCGCCCTTGCTGCAATGGCAAATTGGTACTATGGGCTGTTGGGCAAGCCCCCCTCTAAAGGGGCACAACCACTTTTCTGGCCTTTCCATGAAGGTCCTGTGCCCCGAGGAGTAGCAGGGTTGTGGGGCAGGGTGGCAGCGCTTGGGGATGGGGTAGCAAGGAACAGGCAGCATTGGAAAGGGATCATGGTAGGAAATGAGGTGGCTGAATAATGGGCACAGGGCCACCCTAAAGGGTGATGGCATCTGTGGCTAATGGCTGGCACTGGCCGCTGCAAGGCTCTGTGAACATGGGAGAAAGTGGCTTTGAGGCAAGCAGCCTAACTGTCCCTGACCCCCTTGTGTACCTCTCCAGGCCACCCTTTGGCAGTCGGTGGCTTGGGGCCAGGGTTGGGGTGGTGCAAGGCTACAGGGGACATGTGGCTCCAGCACCCCTGTAAGGGCCAAGGCAGGCAGAAGCTCCCAGCCCCAAGGTGAGGAGCAGGGACAGGAACAGGGATGGCAGAGGAGACACAGCCCTGCGCTGCTGGGTTGGGGCTGGGAACAGGGGAAAGACAGCCCTGAATCTGGCACATGCAGCTCTGTGATGTCCTGGGGATGTGGTGGGAGGTACATGATGGAATGGGTGGCACAGAACCAGGTGTGGCCCTAGGGGTGGCAAGAGGTTGCAGAGCATGAGGGACATAGGGGTGGCTGAGGGCTGGGGGTGGCAGCAGGGACATGGGGAATGGGTGGCACCAGGGATGATGGAGGTCAGGGACTCAGGGGCTGAGGGCTGGGGGTGAGGGGTAGGGCTGGTACTGGGGGCACCAGAGGAGACAAAGGACATGGGGTAGTATGGGAGATCAGGTGCCATGAGGAGCATCAGGGTTGGCCAAGGGCTCTCCTGACGTGATCCCAGGGACCACAGATACATGGAGCAAGAGGTCCTTCAGCCCTGCCATGTCCCCACAGCTCCCCACCATGCAGTCTGGCCTTCTCCTTGTCCTGACCCTGCTGGGCATGGCCTCTGCCCTGGTGAATAGCTTGGGGACCACTAGGGACACAATGGGAACAGCTCAGGGACACCTGAACCCCCAGTCTCAGGGCACTGGGGCTGGTGGTGGGGGCAGAGGGTACACTCTCCAGCCTGTCCCTACCCTCAGCCCCCTGGCACACTGGAGGTACCTGCAGGCAGAGAGGAGGGCAGCAGGAGGTGCTTCGTGGTGGTGAAGGCATTGTGCACCTACAAGGGTGCCCAGGTGAGAGGGATGGGGAGGTCGGCGGGATGTCAGGCTCCCATAGGTGCTGCCAGTGCCAGGCATCAACCTGGCACTGAGCTACTGCCGGGACATATACAAGGGACAGCTGGCCTCAGCGCACAGCACAGCCACTAACGAACAACTGAGGAAGCTGGCAGCCACCTACACCTACTGTAACCTCTGGATCAGGGCTGTCACCAGCTGCAAGGTAACAGGGCTCAACCGGCATCCAGGGCTTGGCCAGGGGTGGGTGCAGGATGCTGAGTCGCACTGCCACAGGGTGGGTCATGGAAGACATCCTGGGAGGACCTGAGCCCCTGGAACTATGCAAAGTGGGCCAGCAGGCAGCCCTGCCGATGGTTCAGAACCTGCACCGTGTTCAACCCCAAAGGTGAGCACAGCCCTGCACCAGGACACAGGCTCTGGCGCTGGGGGCAATGGGTGGGGGCACTGAGAGTGGGGACGGGTGCTGGAAGTGTCACCGGACATGGGACACTGAGATGGGGCACTGGGAGAGGGGCCAGGGGGTTTGTGGGTCTCCCTGTGCCCCTGACAATGGGTCCTGTCCATAGATGGGCTCTGGAGAAGTAGAGCCTGCTTCCTGCTGCACCCCTTCCTCTGTCAGTACTGAGAGTGCCCGGAAGCCCTGCCATGGCTCCCCAGTGCCCAGGGACCCACAGTGGCCCATGTCGCTGTCCCAATAAAGTGCCCCATGAACTGCCTTGAGGCCACATATCCATGTGTTTTAGGGCCGGGGGGAGACTGGAGGCAGAATCGGGCTCAATCCCACAGCAGATACTGGAGAAGCTCCAAGGGTATGGGGCACTGGGTGGGAGCAGCACCATGGGCAGAGCATTGGAATATTTATTCTATCCCAAGCACACCCACCCCTCAGTGTGCCCCCCCAGCACAGTCCCACCCCTCCCCCAAAGTCCAGTAGAAAAAAGCTGGATGGTAGTGCAGGGCTCAATGGGGTGTCTGGGCAGGGGTCTCGGCACTTGTGGAAGCTTCCAGAGGGCTTGAGGCAGCCTCCAGATCCTTGGCACGCCGCCGGCATTCACGGGCCACCACCACAGGGCTGACGTAGGCCAGCAGCACCACGGCGATGAGCCCCACGTTCATCTGTGGTGGAGTGATGGGTGTTGAGGGTATGGGACCAGGGGCTGATCCCAATCAGACAAGGAGCCAGCTCCTCAGCCCCCTAAAGGCTGCCTGTGCTGGAGTAGCAAACCACACCCCATGGTACTACGAACTAGCATCACTTCCCAGCACAGTGTGCCCACAGGCTACCATGGGGCAGAACCTCCTGCTCTTCATAGGCCAGCATCTCCACCCAAACTTTGATCAGGCCCTCCATCCCCCTATAACATGAGCCCCATCCTGCCATGGAACATCGACTCCATCTTCTCATTGTCCGGTGTTTCCAACCCCACACGGGGGAGGAGCCCTATCCAAACTGGCACTGGGACCTCCTTTCATCCACGGACCCTGACCACCACCCCACCATGCAACTGCCCTCCCTGGGCTGTGGGGTATCCAAAGGCTGTGGGGAGCACTCACATAGAAAGGGTCCCCTTGGAGCGCTCCACGCACCAGGGCAATGCAGGGATACTGCAGCAGGGCCACCAGCGCCGACAGGGCCATGGCCAGCCCGTAGAGCTTCCCAAAGTGCTGTGGAGGAAACCTGCCAGGACAACCTGCATGTCACCACTGTGCCCATCACCATGTCACCTCCACCCTCCCTTACCACCATCCCCTGTCACCGTTGTACTGTCCCCCTCCACCCTGACCTCACTATTGCTGCCCCATTATTCACCAACGTCCCCACTGCTCCCTCTCCTGCCATTACCACTCTGTCCCCTGCCACCACCAGCATCAAGATGCACAGGACTCACGCGATGGCCAGGAAGGCGGCGTTGCCCCCGTAGAGGAAGGAGCGGCTGATCACCTGGAGCACGAATGTGACAAACTGCACAGGCAGCATAGGCACGGCCGCACAGATGGAGAAGAGCACGCACTGCGTCACCGTCAACACCAGTGATGGCACGGATGCCCGTAGGTCAGCCAGTGCCCCCTGGGCTCCTGCAGGCATGCAAGATTAGGGCACAATGGGGACATGTCCCCAGGTAGATCGGGAACAGGGTCACATGCATGGACAGGGTGGGGTGGGGGCATCATGGGGACACTTTTGTGGACACAGTGGGATGACCTGTTTTGTGGACATTGGGGGGACCTGTTCATGGGACAAAGCATGGTAGGGACATGTTAATGGATATGGTGGAATCCAGCCATTGTAGCGACACATCCATTGGCACAGCGGGGGGTCAGAGCTTTATGGGGGCACAACTACAGGCATAGCAGGGTCAGGGCATAGTGGTAGCATGTCCCAGGCAGAGCGGGGATATGTCCCTGGGGACATTTGCAGCTCCAGTGCACCAAGAGTAGGGATGGGGGGGATAGGGACAGTTACCCTCAGCACGGTGGGCCTTGTTTCGCTTGTGGCAGTCGAGAATGAGGCCGTTCCAGGGAGCGCAGAGCACCCCGCAGAGCTGGGTGAAGGCGAAGGCGTTGGTGTAGATGCTCACTGTGGAGAGACAGGGTCAGTGCAGAGGGCCAATCCCCAGTCCCGTGTCTGGCTCACCCAGCCACCCAGCCACCATGCCCTACCCAGGTGTTTATCGCCAAAGGCCAGGTGGTCGAGCAATGGGTTGAGGGTACCAATGAAGATGTAGTGGCGCAGCTGCATGACCGAGAGCCATACCACGTGCCACATGAAGAGCCATGAGAGCACACAGGGCCAGAAGGACTCCACAGCTGCATTGCCTACACAGAACAAATGCATCCATCAGGGCTGCCCACACCCACAATACTTGGCCACGCCTATTCCCCAAATGTCCCCACCACAGTTGACACATCCATCCGCTGGGTCTCGTGGTACCAAGTACCCCCACCCAGCCCATGGGCCAACACCCCAGATGACTCTGTACCACCCACATGGTCACACCCACTTCCCAGCACCCATCATACACATGGCCACACCCACCCATGCCTTTGCCAGTACACCCCAGTCCTACTTCTCCCCCACCTTTTGGGGCACTGGGCTCCAGGGGCACTTCCTCTGGCCCATCATCCTCCGGCGGACGCTTCTCCTCGTAGGTGCGGTAAGACTGGGAGCGCCCCGGGCATGACAGCCTGCATCACCACTCGCCTTGTCACCCACCACAGCATCCCAGTGCCACCACCACCACCACCCACAGGATAGGCACCATGACAACCACCACCACCAAGAGACAGATGCCATGATCACCACCACCACCCAAGAGATGGGTGCCATGACCACCACCACCACCCATGGGATGGGTGCCATGACCACCACCACCACCCACAGGATAGGCACCATGACAACCACCACCACCAAGAGATGGATGCCATGATCACCACCACCACCCAAGAGATGGGTGCCATGACCACCACCACCCATGGGATGGGTGCCATGACCACCACCACCACCTGTGGAATGGACCCCATGACCATCACCAACAGGATGGGCACCACCACCTCCTAAGGGATGGGTTTTGCCATCCTGGGAGCGCAGGCAGGGCCTCCCTTACCCATAGTTGTAGGCAGGTGGCAGTGGGTAAGGGATGTGCATGCGGGGCATGAGGAAGATGGTGCGCAGCAGGTGCCAGGCGCTGCAGGCTGCCATGAAGAGAAACATGGTCCGCAGGGACAGTCCATGCTCATGCAGCACCTGGGGACACGTGCAGGTTGCCACCATGCCATGTTGGCCACTGGTCACTGCCCAGGGCCACCATAGATATCAGACCCCAGCTGTGCCCCTATCTATCCCCAGCCTACCCCAGTGCCTGTGCCGTGAACAGGCAAATCTGGTGCCTGCAGTGTTCCCCCTCCCATGCCCACCTTGATAATGAGGAAGATGGCAGACGAGGAGTCAAAGGCCCCATTGTAGAGGGTGATGATGATGGAGCGGTACTTCCCAAAGAGGTTCCCCACCTGGCACACAAAACCCCCCCGTAATGCTGTCAGTGTCCCCATTGCCAGGCAGGGTGCCCGAGCTGTGGGGTGAGGGTTCAAACGCCTCCCACCTGCATGTTGGTGAGGATGAGGAGAATGCCGCCTACCGACAGCATTGACATAGCCGGGAAGAGCAGCACTGCTAGGTCTAGGGACACAGGTGTCAGTGGATTGGGACATGGGTAGGGTGGGGGCACCCCACATCTGTGTGGGTCTTACCTGGTGTGGAGAAGGCAACGAGCAAGGTCCCACCAGTGTAGAGGGTGCTGAAACAGGGGGACAGTGTTCACAAAGTGGGCACAGGATCCCCACGCCTGTGCTCCAACACCCCAGCATCCCACCACTGGCCTCATGTGCACCTCTGGGGTGGAGGAATGTGGTGCACCTCTGGGGTGGAGGAATGTGGGGAAGAGGCTGGCCCTACAGTTACAGGGGTGCCCTGGGGACATCAGTGGGGAATAAGAGCATCTGGGGGGCTGTAGGCAACAAAGGACACACTGGGGACATTTGGTGGCACTGGGAAACAAACACTGCTGCCTCCCCCCCCCCCATGTGAGCAGGGCTCCACCAGTCCCACCCTGCCTGGGAGCCCCGATAACCACCCCGCTCCCGATAACACTCCCTCAGCCCTGCGCCAGCACCCAGCTAATGGGTCCTCCATCCCCAGCACCCACGTGTCCCTCTGCCACCCCCCACAGCGCTCACATGGCGATGAGGCGGGCAACAGCAGTGCCAAAGCGGTCAAAGACGTAGCCCATGGGGAGAGTCATGAAGTTGTTCATGAAGGAGCCAATGGTGAAGACCAGGGAGAACTGTTCATCCTGCCCGCTGCAGTCTGCAAGGCAGCCATTGGTGGGGACAGGGGCACCAACACAGGGGACACGGGCATGGGGGGAGTGGGGAAAAGGGGCAGCACTGGGGACAGGAAAAGCAGGGAGACAGTGGGGATAATGGGCACTGGGACAGTGGGGATACAGAAATGACAGCAGCAACCCAGGGCACAGAAGTGCGCCAGACAGTAGGAACATGGGAGGCACACAGGGCCCTCCAGGACACCAGGGACAAGGACTCAGCACTGATAGGGATGGTGACACTGGGGCCGTACCAGGATACAGCGTCCCATTGGGGTTGAGGTTGGCCGAGGAATCGCACCACTGCTCAAAGTAGTTCAGGTTCTTGAGGACGTAGACGAGGGAGGCCCAGCCAAAGATGATGCCGCAGAAAGCACCGCATTCCAGCAGCCCTGAGAGCAGAGTGCCCAGCTTCTTGGCTTGCCCCGCACCCCCCGCCATGCTGCCAGGCATGGGGCTCTGCTGCTCCTGCAGGGGACAATTGGGGAAGTCACAGCCCTTCCTCTCCACAGTCCCTCGCTTCGCATGTGACCAACAATCTGGACAAAGGCCAACCCGGCTCCCGCTCTGTCCCTTGTCCCCTGGGCAGCCCCCCCCGTGCTGACACCCACCTGTACCCTGGTGCCGCTGCAGCAGCAGAGTTTGGAACCTGGTCTGAATCCCTGTGTGGGGTGCCCGAGGCACACAGCTGCACCGTGCACTTCTGCTGGGATCACTGGGGGGGGGGGCAGGGCTGCTGGCACCAGATAGGCAAAGAACTGTTCTCCCTCCCCAGCATCACCTCCTTATCTCCCCACAGCACTCAGTCCTGGGGATATGCAACCTCCCTAAGCGTGTTCCCCTGGGGTCTGGCACACGGAGCTGGTGCATTTCTGAGAATGCTAGACAACTCACAGTGTGGAGGCACAGCCCTGGGGGTGCTGGCACTGTCGCTAGGACCATAAGCAGAGCACCTGGAGACAATGACACACCCCCAGGGGCCTGACACACACACCTGCATCTGACCAGGCACCCCGGCACGCACTTTGGGGACAATGGCACATACCCCCTGGGGACAATGACATATCCCCAGGGAACCTCACACGGTGCCAGGCATGCTGACACACCCTTTGGGACACTGGCACCTCTCTGGGAACCTCATCACAGGCCCTTGGTGCAGTGGGACACTGGTGGGGAACCCAGCACATTCCACCAGCATCACCCAAGGGACCTGCAGCTGGCTGCCACAGGTGCCAAGGTCATGTCCCCATGTCCCCACACATCACCCTGAAGCCCCAGCACTTACCACCACCCACACCTGCACCACAGCATCACTGTGTCACCAGGTCCTGCTGGTGACACCAGCGGCCCTGCGGCCAGTGTAATGGCTGCTAATGAGGCCTCATTACAGCTGGTCGGGGGACAGGCGGGTGGCTAAAGATTAACCTGGGCAGATGGCAATGGCTCAGCCCCGAGGTCAGCAGGGCTGCACTATATATAGCTGCCCCAGCAGAGGTTGCGGGCTGGGGGCGTGAGTCGGGGTGGCACAGGAGAGCTGTGGCAAAGAGGAATGCTGCCTGCCTGGCGCTGCCGCTGTGTGCCACTGGTCTCCCCAGGAAGGAGATGGAGCTTCTCTAGGAGACGTTGTGTGGCTGGGCTGCAGGATGCTGAGTGCCCTCCTGTCCCATCGAGGAGCCTTGGAGCCCTCCCGGCCCTGTCGGCTTCCGGGGAGGGCTGTGGGTGCCCAAGGCTGGGCGAAGCTGCAGCCCCATGACGCAGCAGGAGGCCTGATACCCCCACGAGGTGAACTTCCCGCAGCCATACGGGCGCGCACATGGTGAGGCACGCACGTGGTGGGGGGAGCTCACGTAGCCCCCACGTTCGGCCCCACTCAGTCCCGACATCGCCGCGAGCACCTCACGCTCCGGCCCGAGCCCCTCTGCTCCCACCGCGACCCGCGGTCTTCCTGGATCCCCGGGACCGCCCCACCACGCCGCGCAGCGTCGGTGTCGGGCTCGGGGCACCCGCTACCCGGCACGCCCCACCGCCCTCGCGAGCATCCCGGCCGCCGCTCCCCAGGCCCGGCCCGGTTCGGCCCTGCTGGGCGCGGAGCCTCCCGCCCGCATCCGCCGGGAGTGGCATCGCCGCGGCTCCGCCTCTGTTCGGCCCGGTGGGGCGGGGATGCGACCAGCCCGGATGAGGCTGAGCTCCGTGGCCCGGCCCGGCCCGGCTGGTTCCGAGGATTGCACGCTTACCGTCACCTCGGCAGCGCCCGCTCGTCCTTCTAGGCAGGAGGCGGAGCGGAGAGAACCGACGCGACCTCCGGGGCGTCGGCAGGGGCGGGGCAGGCCCGGAGCTGCCGTGGGGTCACCGGGACTGCGACCCCCGGACTTGGGGTCCGTCCTTAGTCGCGTGCCCGACCCGCCAGCCCCGTGTCCTTCGCTGCCCTCCCTCCCATCCGTCTGTCCGTCCTCCCCCGGTCCCACCGCCCCCACGGCCCCATTCATCCCTTCACCCGTCCATTCATCCCTGCTGGCAGGCGCCGGCCACCCTGCAACCTGCCACTCAGCTGCACAGCCATCCACCCATCCATCTGCCTGCCTCCCGCCCATCTGTCCCACTCCATCCATCCATCCATCCATCCATCCATCCATCCATCCATCCATCCATCCATCCTTCCGCCCTGCTTCACACCCACCCAACCCTACACCTGTTCAACATCTGCTCAGCACCTGCCCTGCACTCTTTCCCTGCCACCCTCACCCAACCCATGCCTTCACCCCCACCTCCCCATCCATCATTCCTTTTTTTCCATCCATCCATCTCTCTTCCACCATCCTCCACCACCCTCGCTCCCATCTAATCACCCATCTCTTTCCACCTGCATCTTGGTGCCATTGTCCCTCCCAGGACCTGCCAGGGACACAAGGGTCTATCCCATACCCCACGCCATACCCACGGGTGTGTGGATGCAAGTAAAGGACCAACGCTGGAGGTGCCCAGCGCCACAGGCCATGGCAACTCTGCCACTTTGCCCAGACCCATAGGACCCGTAGAATAGGGACAGCTATGGCACAGTGGGACCGGGGAACATCGCGGGGGACAGCGAGCGGATGGCGGCCCCTGAGTCAGCCCCGTGCCGCCCGCAACGCCCACCGCTCCCCGCCAGCGTCTGTCTCTCCAGCTTGTGATATTTCGCTCGCCGGGAGCCGCGCCGGAGACGGCACCGCAAACACGGCGGGTGCCAGATTGTGCCGCCGCAGCCTGGCACGGCCACGCGAGCCCCTCCCCACCCGCGCTCCGTGGGCTCCCCGCGCCGCGGCTCCCTCCGCGGAAACCCACCACCCCCCGCCCCGCGCCCAGCACCGCGGACAGCGCTCGCTCCGGCACCGCGGACAGCGTCGCGGTCCCGCGTGGGTGAGAGGCGAGAGGTGACGCCTCGGGCCCCACTCGCGACCGTCCCTCTGTCCCATCCACGGGCACGAACGCCCCTGCCGAGGTGTCCGCCACCCGCTGGGACACAGCACCCCCCGCGAGGGTCCAGAGATGCAAGGAGGGCTTCCCCGCGGCTCGCTCCCCCGGGCTCATGGCCCCACGCGCGAGTCGTCGCGTCCCCAGTGGGAGATGCCAGGAGGTCTCGCGTCCTCTGTGAGACGCCCCGCGGGTCCCTGGGGACGCGCTGTGGGGCGTCCCCGTGAGTAGCCCTCGTCTCCGCACATTCCGCAGGAGCGCCGCGATCCTCCGTGGAGTTCCCCCACGCGCGGAGCGGGACGGCCCGGCCCGGCCGAGGAAGGGTTAAGCGGTGGGACCGGCGGCGAGGGGCGGAGCGCGGCCGCCCCGGGATAAGGCGCGGCGCCGGGCAGGGCTCAGCCCCTCCGGGAGCCGCGGGTAGAGCCGAGCCGAGCCCACCCGTGCCATGCCCCGGGGCGGCGGCTGCCGCTCCTCCTCCCGGCGGTGCAGCGGGGGGTAAGGGGCGCGCACCCCCCTCCCCCCCGGCACCGGCCATGAGCCGACGTGCAGCGGGCAGCGCCTGAGCGCCCGGCCCGGTCCCGCCATGCGGCCCCCGACGGCTCGGGACCTGCCCCGAGGTAGGCGTGGGGCGGGCCGGGGGCACGGCCCCGAGACCCCCCCGCGGCGGGGCGGGGCGGGGCGGGGGTCCCGGCACTCGCGGCGCTGCCTTCGGGACGCAGCCGCTGCCCCGGGGCAGCGCATGGAGCGCTGCGGGGTTAACGGGGCGCGCGGTGCGGGGTGCGCGCTGTCCTCGGGGCGCACAGTGCGGCGCAAAGGGTGCGTGGTGCCACAGAGCCCCGCGGGTGGGTGCTCCTTAGGGTCGCCACAGCGGGGCAAAGGGGAAGCGGGGACGGTGCGGGGCGCTGTTGGAGGGGGGGGGGGGGGAGGGGGAGGGAGGAGCCGGCAGCGGGACCCTGCGAGTAGGGGGGCGGCTGCGCGGGGAGCGGAGCCCGGGAGCCGGTGACTTCAGCTCCGAACTGAGTCAGCCCGCGGCGAGGGGGAGTGACAGATGGGGCGCGGGAGGGGGGCGCCGGGGGGGCGCACGCCGGCACGGGGCGCCGGGGGAGGGGGGCGGCGCCGAGCAGCTGCGCCGGACGCCTCCGTGCGTCCCCCCCCCTTCCATCCCCATCCCCGCCGCCGAGCATCGGGGGGGCCGCCTCCCTCCCTCCGCAGCGGGCCGTGGAGCCCGAGCCAGGCCGGGCTGAATTATGGATGAGGCGCTCGGGTTGCAGCGCAGGGCACCGGGAAGGCGGAGGGGGGTTGGGGGGGGGGAAAGGAGGAAAAGAGAAGGGGGGGCGGGAGCGCGAACACCCGGAGCGGCGGCGGCGCGTGTCACCGGGGAGCGCGTCAGCCCGCGCCCACGCGCGCACCGCCCCGCACGTGGCCGCGGCACGCGCGCACGTGGCGCCGCCCCGCCCCGCTGTCGGGGGCGCGCGTGGGGGGCGCAGCACCCCCCCTCCCTCCCTGGAGGGGGTCCCATGGGAGTACACCCCCAGGGGGACACGGGGAGGTCCCAAAGGACAAAGCCATGGAAGCTCTTTGGAGTGCCAGTCCCCGTGAGGTGCTGGACCCAATGGGGGGCAGTGTCATGTGGGGTGTGCGTGGCCCCCGAGGGCTACTGTGGGATCCTGGCCCTATAGGATAGGCATGGCCATGTTAAATGGTGTGTTGCCCTGCTGGCTTCTTATGGGATCGTTGACCTTATGTCATGGCCCTAGTGGTCCCTAAGAGAGTATGGCTACATGGAATGGATGTGGCCCTGTAGAGCTTTTGGAATCCCTGACCTTAAGTGATGGCCATGGCCATGACCATATGGGGTGGACATAGCCCTGTAGAGCTCCTGGAGCTCCTGGCTGCATGGAATGGGAACAGCCAAGTGGGATGAGCATGGTTCTGGAGGGGGGTTCCTAGGGCCTGGTGGCAGCCAGTACCCCTTGGGGTGCTCTCTGTGGGGTTGCTGGGGAGGGCCCTGTGTGGGGCGGTGGGTGCATGGGGCTGGGCCGGGGGTGCAGGGGCAGTGCCCCAGGTCGAGCCCTGGGCTGACGCCCCGCTGTGCCCGCAGGCGGGCGCCTGGCGGCCCTGCTGCTGGCAGCGCTGGCGTGGGTGCCCGGTGGGTCGCCCGCCTGCCCCGCGCTCTGCACCTGCTACGTCTCGCCGCCCACCGTCAGCTGCCAGGCCAACAACTTCTCCTCGGTGCCCGCGGGGCTCCCGCCTGGCGCCCGCCGCCTCTTCCTGCAGAACAACGTCATCAGGGCGCTGCGGGCGGGCACCTTCGGGCCCAGCACCGTCACCCTCTGGCTCTACTCCAACAACATCTCCTCCATCCAGCCGGGCACTTTCCGCCACCTGCCCGCCCTCGAGGAGCTTGACCTGGGTGACAACCCGCACCTCCGTGTCTTGGCGCCTGACACCTTCCACGGCCTCCGGCGCCTCCAGGCCCTGCACCTCTACCGGTGCCAGCTGGCCAGCCTGCCCAGCACCATCTTCCGTGGCCTCCACAGCCTCCAGTACCTCTACCTGCAGGAGAACGGGCTGCTCTACCTCCAGGTCTGATATGGGCCAGGCTGGGTCCTGAGACAGCCCTGTGTGGCAGGGCTATGGGGTGTCCCTGGGGAGAGTATGGGGGATGCCACTGAGGTGCGGTGGTGGGTGGTGCTTGCAGGCATGGGCGTGGGACACGTCTCAGACAGTTACAGTGCAGGATGGTGGGTGCTGTTCAGCGTGCAGAGACACAGGGCAGTGCAGTGGTCGTGAGGCAGAGACATGAGAGAGTGCTCTCGGTTATACCCATGGGACAGGTGATAGGTGATGCCCACGGGGCAAGGACAGGAGATGGATGACACTGGGGAGCAGGGACCATACGGCAGGGAGATGTATGCTGCCTGTGAAGCAGAGGCACGAGGCAGGCTGATGATACCTGTCGTACAAAAGAGCTCTTGGTGATGATACCCCTGAGGCCAGGGGCAGGGTGATGGGGCAGGGTGATGGGGGCACCAGAAAGATGGGGGCATGACGGAGGACTCTTGGCACTGTCTGTCCAACAGGGCGATGGGTAGTGACGGCTATAGGGCAGAGATCAGGGTGACATCCATGAGTTACAGAGGTGATGCATGGCGTTAGGTGGCAATATGGAGTTGGGACGGCGATCAAGGTGCTGGGTTATTCCTGCAAGGATGGGGTCACCCACCCGGTCCCTCACCTGCTCCCCACAGGATGATCTCTTTGCCGATTTGGCCAACCTGAGCCATCTCTTCCTGCACGGCAACCGGCTGCGAGCTCTGTCCGAGGGTGTTTTCCGTGGGCTGCCCAGCCTGGACCGCCTGCTGCTGCACGCCAACCGCCTGGCCACCGTGCACCGCCGCGCCTTCCACGGCCTGGCCCGCCTCACCATCCTCTACCTTTTCAACAACAGCCTGGTGGCTCTGCCCGGGGACCCGCTGGCCGCACTGCCCGCCCTGCAGTTCCTCCGCCTCAACGCCAACCCCTGGGCCTGCGATTGCCGTGCGCGCCCACTCTGGGCCTGGTTTCGCCGCACTCGTGTCTCCAGCTCGCCCGTGCTCTGCGCCAGCCCCCCACACCGCCGCGGCACCGACCTGCGGCACCTGCGGCCCCGTGACTTCGACGGCTGCCCTGAGGAGGATGAGGAGGAGGACGAAGGCAAAGATGAGGATGACAGCAACGGGGGTGGTGGTGGCGGCGGGGCGGTGGCCGTGGTGGGCACCCCCGGGCGGGCGCTAGGCCGCCCCGGCACCCTGCCTGCCGCACCGCCTTCCGCCTTCTATCGTGACGGGCTGCCGCCCCACGACCTGCGGGGCTCCCAGCCCCGGCCGCCCCCTCCGTCCCGTGACTCCCGCGGCCCCCCCGGGGACAGCCCCGTGGCTGCGGCCCCCTGCCCGGCCCCCACCCTCCTGCCCCTGCTGGGCCTGCTCCTACCCCATCTCTGAGCCCGACCGGGGGGCCTCCGGACCCCTCTCAGGTCCTCCCGAGGTGCTCGGGGGCAGGAGGTGTCCCCAGGACTCTGCTCCCACCCGTCCCGAGTGAAAAGAACCCACGCAGGCACCGCGCGGTTGGGAATTCTTTATTAAAAATGGTCTTATTTTGGGAGCGTGGGGCCCAGCGGCTGCGGCGCTGGCTTTCCAGGTCACGGCGCTTTCTCCTCGTGAAATATTGATGGCCCCGGCACCACTGCTGCCAGCTGTAGGGCTCCAGGGCGCACGCACCGCTTGCTGCGGCACGGATGGACGGACATACTGACGTTACACCCGGCAACGCCACCCCGTTGTCACGCCTCGCACACCCGCTGCTTGCACGACAGGCGCACAGTGGGGCGTAATGCGACCCACGAGCTGTGAGGACAGCGAGTGTGCGCACAGCCTGACCCACTTCCTGCCAGCCCCGGGGACACGCCGGCACAGGCGCAGTGTGTGTGTACGGATGGATGGACACACAGTGCCCACCCCCAGGCCGGGGTCTCTCTGGGTAGGTGTTCCTATCTAGCAACCCTTGCAGGTCTTCCTCGCCCGGTGTCCCTGCACATGTGTGCATATCTGTATGCACAGCTCCAGGGTTGCCTCCATCCATGTGTCTCCCCTTACTTGTCCCCGTAAGGGTGTTTCTGTGTGGTCCCTTTCAGGTGTGAAAAGGGCATTGTCCCTCTCCAGCTGTCCATACCGGACACTGTCCCAGTAACAGTCCCCATAGAAGTGTGTTTTCTCACTGCTCCCCTGCAAGTGTCTCTTTGTGGCCATTTCTCCAGGTACCCCCAATGTCCCCCCAGCAAGCAGAGTGAGGGGCACAGCCCTGTCCCGACCCCATAAGGGATAAGGAAGGTCCCAGCCTATCTCTGAGGCTGACGTGGGCACGGCAGGCAGCCCAAGGTGCCCCCCCTCCAGGAGGTGCCTATGGCAGCTAGGCCCCATGCAAGGCTGTCCCACAACACACCCAGTGGTGGGAACACAAGCAGGTTAGTGGGGCAGCCCCTGACACGGCACCACAGATGGGTTTGGGGGGCCCAGGGAAGCAGACAGCCGGCCCAGAGCCTCCAGTTTATTGGTGTGGTGGGAAGGGGAGTCTGAAGGGAGGGCTCAGGCAGTGCCAGTGCCCTGCTGCATGCGCTTGAGGAGCTCCTCGTCCTGCAGCGACAGCTCCGTCAGCTTCTTGCCCATCCGCTCGTGGACATCCAGGTACTTGGCCACGCAGCGGTCCAGGCACACGCTCTCGCCCTTCGACAGCTCCGCCTCCTTGTAGTGGGGGGGCACGCACTTGAGGTGGCACGCCTGCGTCATCCTGCGGGGGAACACTGTCACACCCCAACAGTTCTGCCCGGCACCCACAGTACCCTCCCCATTCCCAGCATTCGCAAAGCTCCCGCTGCCTCCACCCACGACACCCCCGCGCCTCTCGCACTCCCAGCACCTCCCGCCCACGGGCACTCCCCCAGGCCCCGCCCCGGCCCCTCACGCCGCGCACCGGTTGTACATGTCGGCCATCATGTCCACCTCCAGCTCGGCCGCCAGCTGCTGGGCCCGCAGCGGGTCCATGGCGCTCCCGGACCGGGCTCCCGCAGGATGCACGTGGGACACGCGCTTCCGCCCACACGCTCAGCCGCTCCGCCCCGCCGCCGGTCTCGGCCAATAGAAGATGGGTGGGGCGGGACAGCAGCGCGTCTCCAGCGCTGATAGGACGCAGGGAGAGGGGGCGGGGCGGCGGGGAGAGCGGCGCAGAGTGGAGCGGCCGCGCGCTTTGGCCGCAATTCGCCCCAAAGGGGTGGGAGCAGAGCGGCAGTGGGTGGGGACAGGCGAGCTGGGGGCACGGCCTGTAGCGGGTCCGGCCCGGCCCACGCGTGACCTCCGCGTGTCCCTGTGGATCTGCCCGGCACGTCTCTGCCCTCGTGTGTCGGTGTCTGCTATGTGTCTGTGTTCCCGTGCCCCTCTATGTGAATGTGTCCCCTATGTTCCCCCACGTGTTTCCCCCGGATCATTGTACCCCGTGTTTCTCATGTCACCCTCCTCTCCCATATACAAGTGTCCCTCGTGTTCCTTCGTGTCCCACGCGTGTCTCCCATCTCCTCCATATGCCTGTGTCTCTCGTGTCTCCCCCCTTGTGTCCCTCCATGCCCCCTTGTGCGCTTGTTTTCCTCATATCCCCCCCACCTGTGAGGCCTCCATGTCCCCCCGTGCCCCCATGTGCACATGTTCCCCCGTGTCCTACGTGTACCCGCGGTCCCACCTTCCCCCGTGTCCCTGTGTCCCCCCTGTGCCCGTGCCATCCTGCAGTCCCCGCCGTCCCCAGGCCCCGCCCGGCCTCCCGCGTCCCCCCCGTCCTCTCCCCTCCCCGCGGTGCCCCCCTCCGGCCCCCGGCCCGCCCCGCCGGCTCTGACTGAAGGCGGCACCTGCGGCGGTCACACGGCCGCTGGGCGAGCGGAGCGCGGTGAGCCGGGCTGCGGGGCGCCGGGGGAGTGTGGGGGGCGTCGGGGGAGTGTGGGGTGGGAAACGAGGATACGACGGGATGGGGGCGAGGGAGGGGACTCGAAGTTGGGAATAGGGAACGGGTTGTGGAATTGGGACTGAGCTGGAGAAGCTGGGAGGGGGCAGGAGGGAAACCTGAATGGGGAATGGGTTGGGTTGTGCAGGGGGGGGAGGAGGGGCGTGGGGATGGGACAGGGGAGTGGGGATTGGGTTGGGGTGGATGGGTTGGGATGAGGGGTGGCAGAGAGGGGTCTGGGATACATAATAGGGATGGGATGAGGACTGGGCACTGTGTTGGGGTGGCTGGGGAGGGCGGGTGGGAGGAACACTGAGTGGCAGAGGAAGGGCAATGAGATTGCATGGGGTGGAGGCACGGGATGAAGGCACACTGGACACCTCAGTGACAGCCCTGCAGCACACTGTAGGAACATGGAGTCCCCAACAACCGGTGGAGCCCCTGCCCCGGGTGACCTCGCACAGACATCAACAGGGTCCACAGAGGAGACGGTGCGGGGGGACAGCGGGGAAAGCGCGGCACAGGAGGGGCAGGCGGAGACGGGCAGAGCTGAAGGAGGGGCTGGGGGGGAGGCTGCAGGGGATGTGGGGAGTGAGGGCAAAGGGGAGGCAGCAGAGAATACTGGGAGCAAGGCTAAGGTAGAAGCAGTGAAGGTTTGTGGGAGTGATGGTAAGGGGGAGGCAGCAGGGGATGCTGGGAGTGAGGCCAACATAGTGGGAGATGCTGGGAATGAGGCTAAGGGGGAGGCTGCAAAGGATGCTGGGAGCAAGGCTAAGGGGGAGGCTGCAAAGGATGCTGGGAGTGAGGCTGAGGAGGCTGCAAAGGATGCTGGGAGCGAGGCTAAGGAAGAGGCTGCAAAGGATGCTGGGAGTGAGGCTAAGGGGGAGGCTGCAAAGGATGCTGGGAGCGAGGCTAAGGAAGAGGCTGCAAAGGATGCTGGGAGTGAGGCTAAGGGGGAGGTTGCAAAGGATGCTGGGAGTGAGGCTAAGGGGGAGGTTGCAAAGGATGCTGGGAGTGAGGCTGAGGAGGTTGCAAAGGATGTTGGGAGCAAGGCTAAGGAGGAGGTTGCAAAGGATGCTGGGAGCAAGGCTGAGGAGGCTGCAAAGGATTCTGGGGGCGAGGCTAAGGAGGAGGCTGCAGAGGATGCTGGGAATGAGGCCAAGACAGCAGGGGATGCTGGGAGTGAGGCTGAGGCTGCAGAAGATGCTGGCAAGGAGCCCACAGCAGGGCAGGCTGCTGAGCGTGAGGCTGAAGCACAGGCCAGAGGCAGCACAATGCCACAGGAGGAGGCCGAGCCGGGGCCCAGGCCGGTGGCAGCAGGCAGCACCCAAGGCCGGCAGGTGAGAGGGGGCACGACTGAGGTGGCACTGCCAGGGGCTGGGTACTGGGTGGCACGGGTGGGGCAGTGCTGTGGGTTGAGTGGCACAGTTGGGGCTGGGGGTAGCACGGGGGACAGGTGGGTTGGAGTGTAAAGTGGTGGCAGCGGGATGGATGGCAGCAGTGAGATGGTGGTACAGCTGTGCAGCCACCATGCCTGTGCCCACAGGAGCCCACCTGGCAACAGGACGAGGATGATGAGCTGTGGCCCGAGTTCCCCCCCTGCTCGCCCACGGAGGGGGCTGCCAGCCCCACCACCCCACTCTCCCCCACCTCCCCTACATCTCCCACGTTCCCCATATCTCCCACATCTCCTTCGTCTCCTGTGTCCCCCACATCCCCCACAGGTAAGGGCTACACTGGGCACAGGAATCCCCTTCCAGGGCAGGGGAGGCAGGAGAGGGACTGGGATGAGGAATGGGGGGCGAGATGGGCCCTCTCCCAGGGTCCCTTACAGATCCCCATATACCCTGTAGAGTCCCTCTGTTCCAAGTCCCAGCTGCCCCATTTGGGACCCCCTGCAGTGCCCGCAGGCACTATGGCTGCCCCAGGGAGGTAGTTCTATGCTGGATGCCCCCTCTCATCCTGCTGACTCCTTTGTTCTCCCCTGCAGCTGGTAGCACTGAGGGCTCAGGTGGCAGTGAGAGGTGAGAACAGAAGAACAGCCAGCACCAGGGCTACCCTATAGCCCTGCCCCGCTGCTGGCATCCCCATACCCTGTTCTCATAGGTGATATCCACAGTGGTGACCCTATCCCTGCTCACAGTCACCACCCCTGTGTTCCCAGTGGTGTGTCTGCAGTGGGGCCACGGGGACGGGTGCCCCCCAGGGTGGCAGCTGTGGGGCGGCCAAGAGTGAGCAGCCGAGCACATGGACGCAGTGCCATCCTGGAGAAGTTTGGGGGGTGAGTGGGGCCTGGGGAGGTCAGGGTGCGATGAGGGCAGTGGGGAGGCCAGGGGACAACAGGAGGCAGTGGAGGAGCATGGGCAATGGGGTGGCTGGAGGGCACGGAGCACTGGGGGGAATGGGAAAGTCAAGGGACAATGAGAGATATGGGACATTGGACAGCTGGGGGCATGGGGCAGTGGGGGGACATTGAGAAGAACATGAGACATTCAGGATAGCGCTGCCCAGTGGTGAGCCCCTGGGGAATATGCACCAACTGGGGACACTGGCTTGGCCACAGGGCAGCCACAGGCCCAGCCCCACACCTGAAGCGTGTAGGGGCCTCGGGCTCAGTGAAGGCCATGCTGCTGGAGTGGTGCCGAGCCAGGACACGTGGCTACCAGGTGAGTACTGGGGGACTGGGGGCTGGCAGAGGGCCAGCAGTGTCCTGACCCCCCCCTCCCCTCCCCCTTCCTGCTTACCCACCCACACAGCACGTGGACATCCAGAACTTCTCGGGGAGCTGGAGCAGTGGCCTGGCCTTCTGCGCCCTCATCCACAGCTTCTTCCCCGACGCCTTTGACTATGACAGCCTGGAGCCGCAGGACCGCCGGCATAACTTCACCCTGGCTTTCACCACCGCAGAGTGAGTATGTTCCTGTCCTCAACCCTATGCCCCTGTCCACCTGTGGGGAAGCCCTGGTGATGCTGGTCCTGCAGGGAGCGTGTCGACTGTGCCCAGCTGCTGGAAGTGGAGGACATGCTGCGGCTGGCAGTGCCGGATGCTAAGTGCATCTACACCTATGTGCAAGAGCTGTACCGCAGCTTGGTGGCCAAGGGGCTAGTGAAGACCAAGAAACGCTGAGGCCCCCCCAGCCCTATTCCCCACTTTGTCCCCCTCCCCCTAGGAGTAAAGGTTTGCAGTGCCATGCCGTGGTGCCTCATCTCTCGCGGGGACAGCATCGCGCAGAGGAGTCACAGGATTGAAGTGGGAGTTTTATGTACAGGGCAGGGGGCTCTGAGGTGGGGGATCAGGGTCCAGGGGTGTCAGGGCGCGGCTCGGCATAGCGGCGGGTGTGCTCCTCTGCCTGGTGCAGGAAGGCCTCAGGCCTCTCGCTCAGCTCACGGGCCAGCTCAGGGCGCAGCACCCGCTCAGTGCCGGGGTTGTCGAGCAGCAGCAGCAGGTCCTGCAGCACTGTGGGACACGGGGCAGACATCAGCGAGGGCGCTTGCCATGCCCCCACCCCAACCCCCAGCACCCACCGTGCGTGGCGCAGGTGACCGGCTCCCAGCTCTCAGGGGAAGTGAGGGGCTGGCACACGGTGCCGTCGGGGCCCACACCGGGGTGGTGGATGCTGGTGAGAAGCGTGACACGAGGAGGCACAAGGGGGTAATGTGGGGAGAAGGCCAGCTCAAAGCGAAAGGCACCCGCGTTGTAGGGGGGATTGTTCTGCAGCGGCAATGAGAGCGCTTCAGCCTCCAGCTGCCCTACAGGGGCACAGCCCTCCCGGGTGAACCCCACCACGTCCCTCTCCCACCCTGCATGGTGCCTCCTAGGGAAGCCCCCCAAGCTTGCCCTAGCAAGGACTCCCTCCATGTCCCCAGGGCCTCCCTGCACCCCACGACCCCCAGGGCCTCCCTGTAGCCCTGTACCCCTCCCATACCCCTTCCCTTAAGGACCCCCCCATGAACCCCCCATACCCCCCGTGCCCCAGCCCCCTCGTGCCCACAGGCAGCAGCAGTCCCCTCCAGCGCAGCACATCACGGTCCACCAAGTGCAGGTCGCGGACCCCGCCCCAGCGCCGCACCTCCTCCAGCTCCTGTGGACGGGCTCTGGTTAGGGGCCGGGGCCTCGGTGAGGATACGCCTCCAGGTTCAGCCCCGGGGCGGGCCAGTCCATGATCCCCCCAAAATGGGCTGTGTCAACCACCCGACCACGCCCCCAAACGGGCGGTCTCACAGTTCGGTACACGCCGCCTCGCCGTGCGGTCCCCGTCGGGGAAACGAAAGCGGAACCGCCGCACGGGCACCCGATGCGCTGCGCGCCCCGCTGTTGGCATCCATTCCCCTCGCACGGCGCTACCCGCGCCCCCCGCTCCGAGTACAGCCACCCCGCACCCTGTCACCGGGTCTCCGCACCCCGACGCGCTCCACGGCCCCGCCTGCCCTGTCCCGCCCCCCAGGCTGGATGCCGATAGCGGGGTGTCCCTCCCGCTGACCCCACGCACCATAGCGAGCCGCCTGCTCATGGTCATCGATGTCGGTGCCCGGTGCCGCCGCCGCTGGGTGGGACGCCCCGGGGCCGCCTTCCCTGGGAGGGGCGGAGCAAGAGGCTGCGGCCCCTCCCCGAGGGCAGAGTGGGTGGGAGGGGACAGGTTGGGTGGTGAGAGCCATGGCGATGGATGGGGGCAGGTCCTCCAGCGCGGGGCGGGACGCAGGGCTGGGCCGTATGGTGCCGGGAGCTGCGCTTCAGCCGGGGGCCCCCGCCAAGCCTGGCCCCCAGGCACTTTCCGGCTGATTTACGGGAAGCCTCTATGGCCTCCCGCCCTCCTTAATCTTTAACCAGGCAGGCCTGGCTCCGGCCAGTTCGCCCCTGCGGCCGGCCGGACATTTGGGGAGCGACCTGACGGGTGCCAGGTGGGCCCGGGGTGCTGCCTCTCCATCACACGGGGCAGATGGGGGTGTCGTTCAGGGAGCACCTGGTGCTGAGGGTGTGTGGTTTGTGGGTGTGGAGAACGGGGTACTGGGTGCCAAGGGGTGTTGGGAGCGAATGGGGGATACTGGGTGTCCAGCTGATACTTTGACCAATGCTTGCCCACCAGGTTGCTCACCATGAAGCTCTGCCTGCTGCTGGTGTGCCTGGTGGCCATGGTCACAGCCACTGTCGCCCCGGTAAGTGTGGCACGGGGACATGGACTCCCTGCAGCCAGGTGCCCCCTGCCCACCCTTACCGGTGTCCCCATGCCCAGGTGTCCGTGCCAGAGACCACTCCTTCCAGAAGGATGAAGCCAATCAGACTGCAGCCAGCACAGATGGTGTTTCTACGTCCCACCACAAGCCCACCAGGGGACACAGGGACACCAACCCAGCCTGTGCCCAGTTCCAATGCCAGCTCCACGACGGAACCTAGCCTGGAAGCTGTGTTGGAGGCCTTGGAGCCTCTGGGCCCTGCAGAATTTGTGGCAGCACCCGAGGAGCCTGGCACTGCTGCTGGCGGGAGCACAACCACACCTGAGCCTGGGACCACCACGGGTCCCCTCAGCACCCCTCCAGGCACAGTCACCCCACCGTGTCCTGGGGATGAGGAGCCGGGTGAGACCTGCAGAGCACCAACAAGGGAGCAGAAGGAGGAGGTGGCCAAGGCGCTGGGCACCTTCGCCCTACGCTTCTACCAGCACATGGCAGAGTCTGCCAAATCCAACACCAACCTGCTCTTCTCCCCCCTGAACGTGGCCCTGGGGCTGTCACACCTACTGCTAGGTGAGGGGCTCCCTGTGATGCAGCCCACACGCCCACGGCCCTCCCAGCTGCCAGACCCTTCTGAGCCTCACCGTTGCCCTCAGGTGCCCGCGGTGAGACCCAACAGCGCCTGGCTGCCATCCTGGGGTACCGGCCAGGGCTGGCCTGCGTGCACGGTGCCCTGCGGCAGCTTGCCAACGTGCCAGGGCTGCTCTCTGCCACGGAGATCTTCCACCACCCAGGTAAGACAGACACTGGCAGGGAGGAACAGTGGGGTGGGCAAGGGGGTGACATCATCCATGCTACCATGCAGACCTGCACCTCCGACCCCGCTTCTTGAATGAGTCATGGCAATTCTACAAGGCCATGCCACGGGAGCTGAGTGGTAACGAGAGCCTGGACTTGCAACGCATCAATGAATGGGTGCGCAAGGCCACACGCGGGCTTGTGCCCCATCTGCTGTCCCAGCTGCCTGATGAGCCTCGCCTGGTGCTGCTCAGTGCTGTCCACTTTCAGGGTATGGCACAGTTCCTAGAGTCTATCCAAGATTTGCCCTGAGATCCACCTTGGGAGCCACCTTGGGATCTACCAACCTTCATTCCTCCATCCCCTGGTGGCCCTCAGCCCCACAACACCCCACCCCACAAACACTGTGTCCCTGCAGCCCGGTGGCAAAACCCATTCAAGACCAAGCATACAATGCTGCTGCCCTTCATGCGCCATGGGCACCTGCCAGTGAATGTACTCACCATGACCAGCAAGAAGTACCCTGTGGCATCCTTCACTGACTCCCACCTGCAGGTCCAGGTACTCATCCCTATGCTTGTGGAGCATGATGTCACAGCATGATGTCATTGCTGTGGCATGGAAGGGACGTGCCAGGTGGTGATGTCATCCCTGGAGCACTGATGGGAAGCCAGGCTATGGCATCGCTCCCATGGCACTGAATGAGGATGCCAGGCTATGATGTCATACTGCAGGTGGGGCGGCTGGAACTGAGTGGGGGGCTGAGCCTGGTGGTACTGGTGCCACGGGGACCTCCGGAGGCCCTGGAGGCTGTGGAACGAGCGCTGGACCCCCCCATCTTCCTGGCACTGCTGCAGCGGGCAGCCAACACCCCCATGCGCCCTACTACCGTGGCCCTGCCACGCCTGCACCTCGACCTCGCCATGGACGTGGTGGCCAGGGTACATGACATGGGTAAGGCATCCCCCCATCCCTGCCTGTGGTGGAGTGATGTCACCTACTGCACTGATGAGTGATGACATCACTCCCTGCAGTAAGTCCCCTGCACCTTTCCCCTGCAGCTTCAGTGCCTCCCTTGTTTCTCATGTTTTCACATACCTGTATCCATTAGTTCTCTGGCAGCCCCAGTGGCTCCAGTATCCTCCATGTCCTCTACATCCCTTTGTATCCCCTGCTGTTTGCCATCCCCCATTTGTTCCTGGTGTCCTTTGGTTTCCCCTTGTTCCCAGTGCTCCCCCCCCCTCCTGTCTCCATGCCACGGCAATGGCACTGAGTCTGGTTGCTGCAGACTTTGGGCTGTTCCTGGATGCGGAGCTGTGTGGACTGGCACGGGGCCCGGAGGTGGCAGTGGATGCAGCGCAACACCGGGCTGTGCTGACGCTGGATGAGAAAGGCGTGGAGGCAGCGGGTGCCATGGCCACCTCAGTGGCCCGCACGGCTATGCAGTTGGAGGCTTTGCAGCCCTTCCTCTTCGTGCTCTGGGATGAAGGCAACGCCATCCCCCTCTTCATGGGACGCCTTAGTGACCCCCAGGCCTGATGCCTGCCCCTTCCTTCCTCACCTCCATTTCTTCCCTCCCTCCTCTTGTCCTTATCTACCTTCCCTTCTTCCTCCTTCCATCTTTCTCTCCCTCTTCCCATTCTTCCCTCCCTGCTTCCCTATATCTTCTCTCCCTCTTCTTCCCCCTTCCTTCCCTCTTCACTCCATCTTTCCCTCTTCCAACAACCATTCAGCCACATCCTTTTCTCCCTTCTCCTTCCCACACCTCCCAAATTCTCTGCCCCCATTGGGCGCTCCTGGCCCCCCAGCAGCTCCTGTGCCTCTGTTTCCCCCATCAGCTCTGGGCCTGAGGCCCCAATAAAAGCTCTGAGTCACTGACTGGCTCCTGTTGCTGCTGGTGTGCCAGGTGCTGTTCCCCTGGCATTGCCACCTCCCCCTGGCACTCCAAGGTGACACTTGACGCCTTCCTACAAAAATCTTTTATTCCACTAGAAAAGCTGCCCGCAGCCTCTGTGTGCTGGTGACAGGCCCCATGCCCTCACCCCAGTAGGTGGCACAGGCTGGCATGGGGTGCCCCCCTGAAGAGCAAAGTGGGGAGGGCCCATGTCAGTAGTCCAGTGCCAGATGCCTGCCAGGGTAGGTGCCACTGTGGTGTCCCTGCCATGCTGCTCAGTCCCAGCCGTTCTCCTTGACCATGTGTGACATCTCGATGATGAACTTCCCCTCCTTGTACTTCTGGCTGCTCTCGAATGCCTGCTCCTGTGGGGATGGCAGCCTGAGCCCCCCCAGGGCCCAGGTCACAGGACATATGCCATGGATTTGGGGTCCCAAGGCAACCATTGTGGGTTTGGGGTGCCTGCACAGTGAGCTGCAGCAGGGCTTTGGGTAACCAAGTGGGATTTGTGGTGCTGTGGACTCAGAGTGCCCCTATCATGTCTTTGGGATGCCCAGGCCAAGGGATTGGGGTGCCAGTGTGATGCCCGATCCCAGTTTGGGGGTGCCAGGGGCACTCACGTATTTCCAGCCCAGGGTGGTTTTGCAGCTTTCACAGAAGATGTCAGCCACAGAGTGAAGCCCAGTGAGCAGCAGGCGTTGTTCGGCCGGGCCACAGCCCACATTAACCCTGCACCAGACAGGGTACTGTGGTCACGGCTGGGGATGTTCCTTCAATCTTCTCCAGGACAAACAGCCATGGGTGGGTGATAGCTTGCCCCACTCCCCCCTCCCAGCATCCCGTCCCCCACCGCAGTACTCACACCGAGTTGAACAGGTAGGCACGGCCATGGCTGCCCTGGAAGGACTGCAGGGACACAGCATGACTCAACCCAGCGTCCCCTGTGCCTCCCTCACCCCCTCCTCCATCGCCACCATGCCACCACAGGGAAAGACTTTCTGCCATGGGGACACTGTGGAGAGTATGGGCACAGGAGGACAGCCGGCACTCTCGGGACACTATGGAGGGGACACTGCAGAGGGGATGCTGTGGAGGAGGAGACAGCATGGGGGGACAGCACAGAGGGGACAATGCAGAGGGGACAGACACCACTGCCCTGAGGACACCCTGGGGAGACCCTCACTATTTCCCAGAGACACCGCAGAGGGGAAGATGGCCACCCCAGGGCCCCGGGGAGGTGACGCGGGTGGAGAGGGGGCACCTTGGAGATGAGCTCCTCGTGCCTGGCCAGGTGTGCACGGCAATGTACGCAGCTGTAGGTGCGGTGGGAGCGTGGTAGGTAGCTGTGGAAGGTCCGGGGAGGCAGACGAGTGGTGGTGGGGACCCGGTGGCGGTGGGCGGGGGTCACGGCAGGTGGCAGCACCCCGGGAGGCCGCGGAGGTGCGGGGGGCATGGTGCAGCCCCCGCACAGCCGCTCGCAGGGGAAGAAGCAGCGCAGCAGCGTGCCGACAGCCGTCGTCCCTTCGGGACCGGGGGTGGGGCGCGGCTGCCCAGGGTCCCCCCGGGTGAGAAGCGGGCGGTAAGGGGGGGGCGGCCTGCGAAGGGTTAAGCGGGATGGGGTGAGGAGGGGGCACCGCCGTACCCTCCCCCGCCCCCGTGTCCCTCAGCTCACCGCCTGCCGTCGTCCCCGGTGCCGCTGTCCCCGGTGCCGGTGCGGGGCGGGGGCACCAGGCGGCCGCGGAGGGGGTGGGGGGAAGGGAGGGGAGCGCCGCACGCCCGGGGACTGCATCACGGCGCCGTGACTCAGTGATCGACGTCACCACCCGCACCCCGCGCCGAGACATCACCGCCCGGCAGCACTACGTCACCGCTGCCCCCGGGACCGAGCTGCGGGCGCTCTCCCGGCTCCCGCGCGCTGCGAGGGACCCCCGGGGCGGCTGCAGCGAGTCCGGGGCGGGAGGGGAGCGCAGCTCCCGGCGTGCCCGTGGCACGTAGCGGGGCCGGGGGCGGTGAAAAGGGGGAGAGGCCGTGGCCACGGTCCCCCAGTAGGTGCTATGCGGATGAGACGCAGACGAACACCGGGGAGCTGCACGCCGCAGCAGGCCCGGACTGCATCCCCCAGCAGGCCCCGCGCGGCTGCCATGGCAACGCCCCGCGCGCTCCCGCTGATGGAGCGGGCGTGTAGGCTACGCCCTGACCTCACTTCCGGCGTTCGTCTGACCTTACTTCCGTCGCGCTCTGTGACGTAACGGAAACGCGACAGCCCTGCCAGAGTCCTGGTAGGCGCGCGGAACAGCTGTAGGCGCTGTCAGGTACTGTCGGTTGCCCGGCCCCGGGCTCAGGGTCTAGCTCTACCGCGGTGGGCGGTAGGATCGGGCCGGGCCCGCGATGGCGGATGATGGCGGCGATGAGAAGAAGCAGGTGGCAAAATTCGAGCTGGAGCGGGAGACAGAGCTGCGTTTCGAAGTGGAGGCCTCGCAGACGGTGCAGATGGAGCTGCTCACCGGCATGGCTGAGGTGTTTGGCACCGAGCTGACCCGCAACAAGAAGTTCACCTTTGACGCCGGTGCAAAGGTGGCTGTCTTCACCTGGCACGGCTGCACCGTGCAGCTCAGCGGGCGCACCGAGGTGGCATACGTCTCCAAGGACACCCCCATGCTGCTCTACCTCAACACTCACACGGCCCTGGAGCAGATGCGGCGGCAGGCAGAGCGCGAGGACGAGCGGGGGCCCCGTGTCATGGTGGTGGGCCCCACCGATGTGGGCAAGTCGACTGTGTGCCGCCTGCTGCTGAACTATGCTGTACGCCTGGGGCGCCGGCCCACCTTTGTGGAGCTGGACGTGGGGCAGGGATCCGTCTCCATCCCCGGCACCATGGGTGCCCTCTACATCGAGCGACCAGCTGACGTGGAGGAGGGCTTTTCCCTGCAGGCCCCGCTGGTCTACCACTTTGGCTCCACCACACCTGGCACCAACATCAAGCTCTACAACAAGGTGAGTGCGTGGAGTCCCTGTCATCTTGCGGTTGGCCCTGCTTGGAGCAGGGTGGAGCCTCCAAGGAGTCCTCCCTGCCCCTGTGAGTTAGGGATTGCCCAGCTAGTCCTATTGTATAAAACCATGGTGCAATACTGAGTTAAGCACTGAGGTCCAAAAAAAACACGAAGGGTAAAAAGCTGGTCCAAATTCCCAGCATCCTCTGCCTGCAGTTTGGTGATGGTTAGAAGTCCCTTTTTGGCTGAAAGTTGCCCTCAGTCCCATGCTTGTCCTTGTCCTGTCTGTGGGACATTGGGGAGTAGCTCTGCTGATGTGGTCAGGCAGCCTTTAGTGCATTTAATGTGCTTTCTGGACAGCTTCAGCACTGAATGTGGCTGCTGATCCTTTACAGCTATCACTGAGAGGTGAGCAAGGAAGGATTTCAGCCCAAGTGGCTGCCCATGGCCCAGGCATTGCCTCTGCCTCTTAGCACTAAATAAACCTTCTGAGTGAGTTAGGAGCGTTGCCTATCATTGCTGTATCCCAAAGAATTGGACAGGTCCTCATCACATGGCCTCCAGCTGTGTTTGTCTTTTGGGAACAGAAACATCCCTCTCAACCCCATGTGCTTTATCCTCGTGTCCTGATATCTGCCTGCAGATTACATCCCGCCTGGCCGATGTCTTCAACCAGCGATGTGAAGTGAACCGCCGTGCATCAGTCAGTGGCTGCGTCATCAACACATGTGGCTGGGTGAAAGGCTCGGGCTACCAGGCGCTGGTGCACGCTGCCTCAGCTTTTGAGGTAGATGTGGTGGTGGTGCTGGACCAGGAGCGGCTCTACAACGAGCTTAAGAGGGACCTGCCCCACTTTGTGCGCACTGTTTTGCTCCCCAAATCTGGCGGGGTGGTGGAGCGCTCCAAGGACTTCCGGCGGGAGTGCCGAGATGATCGCATCAGGGAATATTTCTATGGCTTCCGGGGGTGCTTCTACCCCCACGCCTTTGACGTCAAATTCTCTGATGTTAAGATCTACAAGGTGGGGGCTCCCACCATCCCCGACTCCTGCCTGCCACTGGGCATGTCGCAGGAGGACAACCAGTTGAAGCTGGTGCCGGTGACACCAGGGCGGGACATGGTGCATCACCTGCTGAGCGTCAGCATGGCCGACAGCCCCGATGACAACATCTCAGAGACCAGTGTGGCTGGCTTCATTGTGGTCACCGGCGTAGACCTGGAACGCCAGGTGTTCACTGTGCTCTCGCCTGCCCCTCGCCCACTGCCCAAGAACTTCCTCCTCATCATGGACATCCGCTTCATGGACCTGAAGTAGCTCCAACAGGGATGGGACAGGGAGTCCGGGGCAGAGGGGACACATGGGGATGTCCATGCACGTCCCCATGTACCCCAGCTCTTGCTCTTTGCCCAGCAGCTTTCAGGCCCTGGGTTTGTGCCCTTGTGCCAGCGGGCGCAGCTGGTGCAGGAGGCCACCTCTCGTTTTTATATATTTTTGTAAAGTTTGTTATTAAATCTCATTGCCCTTTGGCTTCGTGGTGCTTGCTGCTTTTTGTCTCGGCTCCGGGTGCTGACCACCCACCCCCGTGGATGATGAACAGGGACCTCAGGCCTATCACAGGAAGATGATCGGTCAAGGCGAAGCAGGGCGGAAGACGCTCCTTTTCCTCCGCTCCGCGGACTCGCACGGGCTGGGCTCGACTCAGCTCCCATCTCGTCCGTCCCATGGGTTCGCCCCCCAGCACGCAGCACCGAGACCTCCTCCGGGCGCAGTAAGCGCCGCGCATGCGCTCTGCGGTGCACGTGCGCCCACCCTCCCGATGCCGCATGCGCGCGGCCACCTCCCGTTTTGCGCATGCGCGCCGCGCCCCTCCTCGCTCCTTCCAGGCTGTTCCCCAGGCGGCGACCAATGAGGAGCGGCGGGCGGGACGCGCGGCCGACGGGGCGGGGCGCGCAGGCGCAGCCGTGACGTCGTGCCCAGCCGCCGAGCGCCGCGGTCGCTTCGTGCCTGGTAGCGTTGGGCGCCGCCCGGGCCGCGCCGCAGCGGGCCGGTGAGTACCGCGGGGCCTCCCCGCTCCCCCTCCCGCCGCGCTCGTTCCCGCCGCGCCCGCCTCCTCCCCGGGCCGCCGGCCCTTCCCCGCCCCCGGTAGCCGTAGGGCCCTGGAGCCCCGGCTGCGCTCTGCCCCGGAGCCGCCCCCGAGCTCCCGCCTGGCAGCGCGGCCTCTCCCCGGAGCTCCGCCGGCCTGCGGCCTCCGCCCCGCCGCTCCCGGCCCTGCCCGCTGCCCGCGGCGGTGGCGCGGCACGGCGAGGCGAGGGGGAGCCGCTTCCTCTTGGGCCCCGGCGCAGCGCTGATCCGCACGGCATCTCCGTGAGTTCGCCGCGTCCTTCCGTGCACGCGGGGCCGCGGGGCCACGGAGCGACAGCACGGCTGGGGGCGACGGGCCTTAGGGCCCATCCGGTTCCACCCCCTTCATAGGCAGGGGCGCTCGGTAGCAGCCCGGTCGGACTGCCCAGGGCCCCATCCGGCCCGGCCCGGGGCGCCTCCAGGGATGGGGCACCCGCAGTTCTCTGGGCAGCTGTGCCAGTGCATCACTGCCCTCTGAGTAAAGATTTTCCTCCTTATACTTAATCCAAATCTCCGCTCTTTTAGTTTAAAACCATTACCATTCATTCACTCTCTGTCCTTGTGAAAGTTTCTCCCCAGCTTTCCCGTAGCCTTTTTATGTACTGGAAAGCTGCAGTGAGGTCTCCCACAGCCTTCTCTTCTCCAGGCTGACTGAGCCCATCTCCTTGTAGCCTTCAGCATCCGTGAGGCTTCTCCTCTGACAGCTCAGTGTCCTTCTGTGCTGGGAGCCCAGAGCTCTTTGGAGGGTTGGATGGATGGATGGTGCTGCTGGGGAATTTGGGCAGGCACGGAGGCTGGACGGTGGGATAACAGAGTGCAGTCGTGCTCCTGAGTGCTATGAGGGTAGGCAGGGTTTGTGTTTGAGGAGTGGACACGAGCACAGCAGCGGCCTGCAGCACAGAGCCTTCCCACAGACTCGCATCTGGGGCTCTCCTCGTGCTGATAGTACTTCTGAGAACATCTGGACAACTTCAGTTTTTAAAAGCCTGTGTCAGGGTTTGGTTCTCGTGGCCTCTCTCAGGGTTCTCTCGTGAGCAGAAGTTGAAGACTGCTCTCTGGCTGCAGAGCCCTGGCCCATGTGCTGCTGCCTTGTCCAGAGTGAAACTCCTCCTCAAATCACACTTCCACACAGTGTGGAAGTTGGAGATGTAATGGGCTGTGCTGGCAGGTGTTCAGCCTGGCTACTGCTAAGCAGCTCCAAATTATCAATGTGAAACGTGTTAATCCCAAGTTATTGCAGCTGAGGATTCTGTTGCATCTCCCTGGGATGAGAGCAAAATCTCACGGTTGTACCCTGCTCATCTCGCTGGTTTTGTTGGGGAGATTCTGCCTTCCTGGTGTCCCTTGCTGATGGCTCCCTGGGATGTGATTTCTCCCCAGCTTCCACGTTTCGCTCTGCTACATAGCTGAATTGGGTTGTTTGTGGGATCATCCTTCCTGCACTGATCTTTTCTAGGCTATAAAACATGACTACAGCCTTGTCTAGATCGAAGGGAGGAGGTTGATCAACTTAGCGGGCTTAATCTAATCATCACCTCCAGCGAGGCGTTGTTCCTTAGCAGAGGACTTTGTTCTCATGGTTCCTGAGGTCAGGCAGGAGGTAACTGGGTGGAGCAGGGCCAACGGGAGACCTTTACCTCTGATTTTAGACAAGGCTTTTTGGGGCGTTCACCCCTCTCCTGCTGCACCCCTTGTTTCTTCTGCTCACTGCTGCCTCTGGGCACTGGTGGTGGGAGGGCTGGGTTTGTGCATTGAGGAAGGCGCGGACACATTGGATGAGATGCTGTTCTTCCCTGCTTTGCCCGCAAAATGGGGCTAATCCCATGTAAACCGCTGAGATGGCCAGGGGAAGAGTGGGAGCAATGTAAGCAAGGCTAGAGATAAGCACTGAGGGGTTGCCAGCCGTGCTGACTGCTTGCTCTGATGGTTTTGCACTTTCCCTTGTAGCCTGCATCTCAGCAACTGCTGTTGTCTGTGTTGCAGGAATGCCTCTTGGCTCCTCGCTGTGCGGGGCTTGTGCAATGAGCTCAGTGCAGAGGGGAGCTGGCTGGGACATGTTTCTCGTCCCGTGAGTGGAAGGTGCCAAGGCTCGAGACTGCAGAGCCGGCCCTGGGGCCGCCTGCTCCGTGCAGATCCTGGGTGCAAGCAATGAAAACAAGGTGGGAACAGGTAGAGCACATCTTGTCTTTGTGTCGTCCCGGATCTGCCCTGAGTGGGACTTGCATCACTCGGAAGGAATTGTTTGTCTGTTTGACCCGTGCAGGGGAAACTCAACAGGACTGGTTTGGGGCAGGGAGGCAGCTGACGCACCACTGGAGCTCATAACTGAGAGTGAACTCTCTCTGCTCCGTGCCAGCTCCTTTCCCAGGGCGGTGACGAAAGGCAGTGTTGGGGAACCTTGTCACGTTGAGGTGAGTGCTTCCTTCTTCAGGGCTGGGAGCGCTTAGAGGAACTGCTTGTTGGCAGTGTGGAGCATGGTGAGGAGTGTTTTCTTGTTCCATCTGATTCTTCGGAAAGATCAAGCCCCAGAGCAACACAAACTGTTCAGGTTGCGTGTGGATAGGTTGCTGGAAAGCGATGAGACGGGGAAATGGTGGAAAGGACAGGAGGAGCACAGAGCTTCAAGAAGTGAGTGCTGGCAGAAGTGGAAGTCAGAATCAGACTCTTCAGGTTCTCAGCTGAAGAAAAGGCAATGTGGACTGAAAGAGAAGTGGAAGGTGACAGCGGTGGCTTTTGGAAATATCCTGAGGAAAGGAATGGAGGATTAAGTAAAGTCTTCAGAAACTGAGGTGAGGGGAGATGGAAGTTAGCCCCTCACATGAATGGAAGCACATAAATGGGGAATGAGAATATGGGTGCAGGGAAACTGGGGCATTGGGACAAGCTCAGGGAGCAGCTGAGCCCTTGCCAGGCAGTAAAGCCATCTGTGGGAAGGGAGTATCAGTAAGGCAGTGGCTGACTTGGGAATCCTTTAGGGAACCTAGACTCTCCCTTGAGAGTGGGAAGCCTGGGGTAGTGCTATGGTGCTATTCCCCTTATGCTAGGATAAGGGGAACAGGGGGAAAAAAAAACAGAGGAAGAGGTGCTAGGGTTGGGAAAGCAGGTAGAAACGCCAGAGGAGAGGGAAAATGGAGTAATCTGTGACACAGAAGCCTAGTAAAGCTTGACTGGGAGGAGGAAGGAGTAGGGCAGGTCCTGAGAAACATGGAAGGGAGGAGCTGCTGCGCTGGAAGCAGCAGAGGAAGGATCAGGATGGGAGTAGAGCAAATACGTTCCTCAGGTGAGTTGCAGTGAGGATAAAAGGTTTGGAAGGGGAAAGAAGAGATTGGGAGTGGGCAGATTGCAGGACTGCAGGAGAAAAGATGTAGTAAGAGATTGTCTGTTTGGGGAAGTTGGTGTGAATGTGGTCTGAATCGGTATAATTTGTGGAAAGGCAGGGTGGATCCTGCGAATAGTTTGTGTTTCTCCAGGACATCAGGGTAAGTGACAGGAATGGTCAAGTTTTGGTATCGTTTAGCCCCAGGAAAAGAGAAGAAGATACCTTAAAATTATGCAGCTGAGATCCCAGCTTCCAGTGCCATGCCACACAACATTTCAGATGTAAACCAAATATTCCAGGCTGCAGGAGGATTGGACCTCTTGCCTGACAGTCAGGACATGCAGGTGCCCAAGCTTTAGATTGCATATAAAGAGATTTTCCACCACGATGTGTCTGGGCACTGGAACTGACTCCCTGTGGCAGTGCTCATAGACCCAAGCTGCCAGAGCTCAAGGAACTTTTGGACAATGCTTTCAAACACAGGACTTGAATTTTGGAGCTGGGAGTTGGACTCAGTGATACTTTTGGGTCCCTTCCAACTCAGGATATTCTGTGTTTCTGTCTTTACTCTTGCACTGATGTGGGGAGCTCGCTCCAGCACTGTCTGATGTTCCTTTCTGCACTGAGCTGAGCTCTCACGTGGACCTTTGCAAATGCCACAGCGTGCCGACTCGCCCTGTGAGAGGAGTTGGAGCCCTTTAATGTAGGCACCTTTCATTAGGTGGTGCCTTGGGAAAGGTTCAAGCAGAGCTGAGCAGGACCTTGAACTGGGGCAGGCTTCAAGGGGAATGTCTGCGAACGGCGTTCTGGACAAGGAGATTGCTCTGCATAAGGAATGGATGGAGGGGTGAGGAGTAGCATGGGGGTAAACTTAAATCTGTGAGTATCTGTTTGGATTTGAGGTGTGGCTGTTCTCATGGCGGAGCCTTTCAAAGGGCTGGGGTGTCCTGTTACAGCTGAGGAGCACGTTAACAGATGGTTTCTGCTAAAGCAATTAGCAGTGATGTCATCTTTCAACTTGGGGGTAGCCTATCTCTAGGGCTGCTGTCCGCCCACCCGCAGAGCCGCAGCGGCCGGCTGCCCGGAGGTGAGAGCAGGGCTTCCAGCCAGCAGATTTGGGGCACTGTGCTCCTGTTGTGCTGTGCTGGCTTTCCTCTCTCAATCACAAAGCCAAAAAGTTGGCTTCAAAAGTTTCTGCGAAAGAAGGGCCTTTTGCAATGGGAGTGGTGCCTTGGTTAGTCAATCCCGCTGGCTGACGCCTTGCTTTGGTACTGAGTTATCTAAGCCTAATAAGTTCTTGTCATCAACTAATTGTGCCCTTAATTTTGTGCCACAGTTCTCTCAGCCTCTGTGAGTGTTTGGTCAGCACTCGGAATTTCCATTTACCCCTAAGAAAAAGATCTGGGAGGAGAAGTAGTTCATTTTGGCCCTGTATCTGGGGGTCAGTGGTGTGATGGAGACCTTGTGATGGAGCACTGAGGCATGGAGTGTGGGACAGATGGCCCAGAAGGGGCTCTAGCAGTAACAATCAATGAAATAGAAGCTGTGCCCAGCTCTTCCCTGAGCTGCAGTGGGTTCAAGAGTGCTTGGGCCTGGTTGGTGCCTCCTTCAGTTCTCAGAAAGGCACATTCTCCCCTACATCTTGCCTCGCAGCAATCTGACGCTCCCACCTACGCCCTCACCATCAATTGGGTGACACTCTTGAGGGCACCATAAAGCAATCAGGGTTCCCCGATTGGAACCTGGCCCACCAAATCCCTTCCCTAGTTAGGACACTGGTGTTCTCCACAGGCTTCTCTGCTTTGTGCCCTCAGGGGGAAGAGGATGAGATTCCAGCTGCCTCTTCCTCCTGCCGCCTCCACCCAAATATCAACTCTGTAAGCCTCTGATTAGCCCCTTCACCTCGAGGCAGCAGACGTTTTGCAGTATTAGAACTTGAGTTACAACTGTAGAAAGGTATAAGGGTTGGGCAAGCAGTCTTACGGTCCCTAATCTTATTCCAGGCTCAGTGCAGATTTCCTGCGCAGTACTTGGGTATGTTGCTTAGTTTGGGTTTCTCTGCAGTGAATGGGACGCAGAGGGCCTTGGGGTTGGGCTGTGAGGTGGCTGGCTGGGTCTTTGCTAATTACAGCCTCCTCTCACTGTAGGCTTGCAGATGTGATGAGGGACGCTGATGTTAGGTGACAGGCCTTGTGCTGTGACATCGGGCTGTGTCAGAGCTGGGCTTGGAAGTTGCCTGCAGCAGGATTCTGCATCTTCCTGACTCTGTTTCCTTCCTCAGATAAATGCATTCTCACTGTTCTGGACAGCTTGGTGGTGTTTCAGTATTTTTACATGATGGTTTCTCTTGTTAATTTATTTCTATCCTCTTTTTCTAGGTGAGGTGTGGCATTCTCAATGTTCCTGAGTTTTTTGAATGAACAAATGGATTAATGAAGAGCAACTTTACCTCCCCTCCATTTGTTAAAAATGGAGCAGTTTGGAATGTACTGAGACCTGCCCCCACTCTGCTTGGGCCATGGGCAGTACAGACTTTTTCAGCGCTGCTTCCACCATCGCTTGTCTTTTGTGGGTATAAAAGCCCTCCCTGTAAGCGTTCCTTCAGATCTCTGCTGTTGTGCTGCTCAGGAATGGTTGCCGCAGTGAAGATTTGGTGCAATTCCTGTTGATTCGCAACAACTGAGTGGCAACGAAGCCCGTGGAAAGGCCCAGCGGGTCAGGAGAAAGGAACAAGTAGGAAGAGGGTGAAAACGCACAATCCACTGGACCTTCCCCTCCAGCCCCCCTCGCAAAGAAAGGATTTACAGCTCAACCTTGCACCAGCTGTTCCTCGGCTTTAACAGTCAAGAGAGAAATAAATAAAATTAAATGGCCACCGCCAGGCAGCCAGCCTAGATTCTGGTGAAATCAGGGAGAGTGCTTCTGTACCGCCTCCGGGGAGGAGGAGGAAGAGGCGGCGGCACAGCAGCGCTGCAAGGAAGCTGGGCAGATCTGCAAGGAAGCTGGGCAGATCGCTTGTGAGACAGCGGCCAGAGGGGGCTGTGGATATCAGATTGAAAAGGAGAAGTGGTTTCCCTGAGTGGCTTTTTGCAAGAAGTTTACCACTATCTTGCTCTTTCCCAGGGTGCTCTCACGCATTGTGCTTCTTGCCTTGCTCCTGTGCCAGCACAGAAAGCTTACCTTCGTGTCTGGTGGCTGGTGCAAGCTGCATGGGGAGCTGCTTTTTGCATGCTCTCAAGGGCTCTCAGCATTCCTGCTCCAACAGCTGTTTTAAATCCAATCCAGTTTTCTGTGCTGAATTTTTTAATGGTTTTAAGTCTCCCTCCCTGCACCCCTGAACTCTCGCAGGGCAGAGAATAGTGTGGACTCCTCAGGGCCTCTTGCTCCGGAGACCGCAGTGGACTTCTGCAGACAGCCTGCTCTGCTCAGAGCCTGCTCCAGGAGTGACCCAGAAGGCTTGGGTTGTGCTTTGGCCCCTTCCATCTCCCCTGCCCTTCTCGCCTTGCTTTGACTCCAGCTGGGCCTGGGCTATGCTGCAGGGCAGATTCCCCACCAGAGCTCCAACATGCCAGCAGCATCTGGAAAGAGGTTCAAACCCAGCAAATATGTTCCGGTCTCAGCTGCTGCCATCTTCCTAGTGGGAGCCACCACCCTCTTCTTTGCCTTCACGTGAGTCCCAGTCACTTGGCCAAAGAGCAACGAGGGTGGGGGGAGGAGTGTTGGGGGTGTGATGATGGGTGCAGGGCAGGGACTGAGCAGGGTTTTTCTGTTGGCAGAGCTGGCATAGCAGGTGGGCTGTCACACTGTGGGACAAATGTAGGGTGTGAAAGCACTGCAGCACCCTCTGCAGCAGTCCATTGGAGTGGTTCAGTACCAGCTGAATTTTGCTTGGTATTCCCATGAGGCAAACCAGAGACAGGAGCTGTGGTGACGGACAGCGAGGCACCTCACCACTGTTCAGCTTCAGCTCCTGGCAGACACTTCACTGCTGCCTTCGGATGTTTGCATAACTTGCTCGTCTCGCTGGCAGTTCTCAGCCCCATCTGGGCTGGGAATTAGCTTGTGACCTGTATGGGGAAAATGACAGATAATTTTCTCCTTTGGAGCTCTCCGAAGTGGTTTGTCAGACTGGGACAGTCTCTGTTATTCTTCAGAGTTTTGTAACCAATCTGTGAGCCACAAAGGAAAGTTGAAGGAGAAGCACCCAGACCCCTGCGTCCATCTCATGCTACTGTTGGTGTCAGCTTGAGGAAATGGGGAGGGTCTGGTGTTTGTGGAGAGAGCCTGGAGGAGCTGGTCTGCCTATAAGCCAGCAGGGCCTGAGGCTAGCACTTGGGGGAAGCCTGTGTTTGGGGCAGTGTCCTTACCCCAGCATGGCATCCTGCTGCCCCACGGTTTGCTGCCACTCCCTCAAACACAACTCTTGGTGGCTGGAAGGTCACTGCAGCTTTAACACATGGCAGCAACTGGGCAATAAAAGAGTAATTTGAGGACCAAAGGACAGAGCTGGTGCAATTTACTCCTTCCAGGCAGCTGGTGCTGTCATTCAGCAGGGTTTACCCAAGCCAAGACCCAGGACATCCGTCAGCCCAGTGCTTTGGCAGCTTTGAGGCTGTCGAAGGAGATTTTGCTACTTTGGGCTGCAAAAAGCAGCCGGTTTTGTACTACCGGTTCAGAGAGCTGGAGGAGAAGAGAGAGCAGGTGTGCCTGATGCTGCTCTAGGGGTGACGAGTGCCCTCTTTTCGTTGCACTGCCATCAGGACACAATGAACAGGGGCAGCCGTGCCCCGCAGACCTGGTCCTGGCTGCTGCCACCTTGCAGTGCCAGCTGCAGGCTTTGGGGCTGCTGGGAGCTGCTTATCAGTGTTAGGAACAGTTGCGGTCAGGCTGTGTGCTGCCGAGCAGGTTTGTTCAGAGCAGGAACACCTGGGCAGAGTCGCATTAATTGTAGGTCAGTGAATGTTATTTAACCTACTTGAAAACACCAATTTAAGTCTCCAGCAGAGTGGCAAAGCATGGCATGCTTTCACATAGGTTGTTTGGCAGGGCTGGGAGGGCATTGCTTTGTGCTTGTAGCACTCGCAGTGCTGTTCCTGTGAAACTGCTGGAGCAGGGAAGGAAGGAATGGAAAAAAGTTTGCACAAAGCTTGAGCTCATGGAAACGGTGGCATTCTGTGCCCTGCTCCTGAAAGGCTCTGCTTGTGTGCCTCTCTCTAGGCATTGTTTCTGGCATGTCAGCCAGCCTCCTTCCTTCTGATCCATCTTGGCCTAGGGTTGGTATCTATGGGCCAGGAATGAGCACATTAATTTCATTAGAATGCAAGGTAGTTGGACTGAGGTTTGTGTTGCTGAGTGAGATCTGGCAGGGGTGGAGGTGTTCCCATCTCGAAGGATGAGCCTGGCTTGGTGGCTTGGACGCTGCTGGTTCCAGCCTGGAATTCCTTTAGGGATCAGTTAGTCCATCCCACACCTCTTCCCTTGCCCAGGTCTGGTTCCTCCTAGCACATTCTGTTTTAAAGGAGTTGACCTCATGCAGAACTCACGGGGCTGGGGATGTGTTTGCAGTGTGAGGGGCTACAGATGGGCCTGCAGAGGGGAGGAGCAACACAGCCTGCTTCAGTTGGGCTGTAACTCAGGTTGTGGCAGGCTGAGACTGCTGGGTTCTCTGAGTTCTCTCATGTGCTGCCAGGGGCAAGTCACAACAGCTCTCTGATATGGGTGTGCTCCATGCCTGAGCTCTGAGAGCCAACTCTCTGGGTTCTATGGGACGTGTGTGGAGCAGGGGGCAGCCCTGTGCTGTGATGGGACACGCGTTCCTGCCATGTTGGTTCTGGAGAGCAGAAGTCAGGGACATGGTGGTGCTGAGATGGCTGCACAGCCTGGGCCTGCTGCTTGGGTGCAAAGTCCACTGGGCACAGCCTCTGGCAGCTCGCCCATTGTGCTGTGGGTATCCAGCATGCCCAATAAGGCCTGGGGTTGTGAGCTGGTCCCAGGGTGCTCAGCACCTTCTCCAATCACTTCTCATTCCCAAAGACTGACACTCAATCTGCCATTGAAGGGCAGCATGGAGCTGGCAGGTCTGCCTTTGGAGTAATGATGCTCCTGCCTGAGAGCTTGGGGCTGCTCAAAATGGAGGCTCTTTCCCTTCCTATGCGCCCTACAACTTGCCCTCTGCACAGACCCGTCCCACTGGCTCTCAGGCTGCACAGCAGGGCCAGCTACCCCAGGAGGCTGGGCCAGCGTGGCTGGTGTTGCGTGGCTGCAGGAGCCACTCCTTGCCCCCGAGAGCTCCTCGAGCTGCAGTGGCAACGCCATCACAGATAGGCCAAGGCATGGAGGCATCGCCCAAGGTGAGGCTGCCTTCACAGTGCTGTGCTCCCAGACGGCATTCCTACCGGGCACACCACGCGGTGGGACCCACAGTCTGACTGCTTCTCCCAGCTGAGTGGCAGCGTGTGGTGGTGGAGGAGGAATGGGGCAGCACGTGCACCTTCGCCACTCCCTGCTGGAGGGCTGTGCTGGATTACAGTGCTGACACCATATGTCGCCCTGCTCGCCCAGCACTGCGCTCTGCCCCCTCTGCACCCACCGCCTAAATCCATCTGTGTTTATCACTGTGGGGGAAAGAGAGGGACAGATGCTGCCCTAGATCCACGGGATTAAACTCCCAGCAGCAAAGCAGATTAGGGAATTACGCTGGCGCCTCTGAGGGGGAAGCCCACTGCCCTCAGCCTGCACCCAGCCTGGGCAGGGCGTTGGGGATAGTGCTCCTACCCTGCTCCCAGCCCTGTGAAGGAGCTGGGTGCCAGCTAGGGCAGTGGGCGCCTCAGGCAGCAGCTACCGTCTGGGTTCAGGCTTGAGGTTGCTGGTTTTGTGTCCCCTTATGGGGTCCCCAAATGCTACCTATGCTCGCTGATGAGACAAAGAGTGTCACTAAGGGAGCAAAATTCATCCTGCGTCCCCATGCCAGTGCAGCTTCTTGCAGCCCACGTGGCACTGCCAGTCTGACTGGCTCTGCCTGTTCTTGCCATCACTAAGAAGGGACGCGTATTGTACCTCAGTTGACTGCTGGAGCACTTTCTGCATAGATACCCTTGGGCAGGTCCATGGGGATGGCTGATGCACTTGGGGTGCCCCCAAAGCTGGCAGAGTGGCCTTGCCATTTCAGAAGCCCCTCTGCAGGGGATTTGGCCACTGCTCTTGGAGGGAAGGTGGGCTGTTGTGACCATTGCCAGGTGCAGCAGGCAAGTCTGGCCCCATAGTGCCCAAGGAACTGCCTGTAGGACAGGTGTCACAAAGCCTTTATGTCTGCAGGTGCCCTTGGCTCAGCCTCTATGTCTCCCCAGTCATTCCCATCTACAATGCTGTCGTCTTCCTCTTCGTGCTGGCCAACTTCAGCATGGCCACCTTCATGGACCCAGGCATATTCCCACGAGGTAAGCGTGGCCCAGCTTGTGAATCACCTGGGATAGAGCTAGTTCCTTCCTCAGGGGGAAAGAGGATTCCCTGATCCCAGAGTGCTTGGGACGAGCTCTTCTTGCCCTGTCTGGATGGGATCAGATGGTGACAGATGCTGCTGGGAGGTTGCTCTGGGTTCATGGCCCTGCTGGTTGGTAGGATCAAGTGGTGAAAGTCGCATAAGTTCCGGCACCTTGTATGGGCTGCCTTGGGCTCAGATGGGTGTTGTGGTTTTGGGGTATGGCTGCTTCTACCTGTATTTAGAGGTCCTTGGGACAGTCTAGGGGGTTGTAGTGGGACAGAGGAGGGTTTTGCTGGGCATCTCCAGGTGGGGAGGGAAGAAGGCCAGCTGGGGTTTGATGACACATTCCCCCCCCCCATCCCAAAATGTGCTTGTGTTCTCTGCTAGCTGAGGAAGATGAGGATAAGGAAGATGACTTCCGAGCTCCGCTTTATAAGACAGTGGAGATCAAGGGCATTCAGGTGCGCATGAAATGGTGTGCAACCTGCCGCTTCTACCGGCCACCGCGCTGCTCCCACTGCAGCGTCTGCGACAACTGTGTGGAGGTGAGCAGCTGCTGAGGTGCCTCTGCGTTTTGGCACCCAGCTGAGCCATCAGTCCCAAAAATCCTCGTGCAGGCACAGAGCGCTGCCAGCCAAACCCCTCACTGTCTTCTCCCCACCAACAGGAGTTTGACCATCACTGCCCCTGGGTGAACAACTGCATCGGGCGACGCAATTACCGTTACTTCTTCCTCTTCTTGCTGTCACTCACTACACACATCATGGGGGTGTTCGGCTTTGGTCTGCTTTATGTCCTCTACCAGGCAGAGCTCTCTGGTGTCCGCATGGCCGTCACGTATCCTCTGCCCAGAAGGCTCGGGAAGGGGCTGGAGGGAGAACAGTGTTGTGGGACTGGGGGTTGTATGTGGTGGAGCAGAGCTGTAATAGAATCGTTTGAAGTGGGAGGGACCTACTTTCCTGCAATGAACAGGGACATTTACAGCTACGTGTTCCTCCAGCATATTCCTTAGCTGCCCGCCGGCAGTATGGCTGTGATGTGTGTGGCCAGCTTGTTTTTCATTCCCGTTGCTGGCCTTACTGGGTTCCACGTGGTGCTTGTGGCAAGGGGCCGCACTACCAACGAGCAGGTATGTGTACTGGCTGATGTGGGGTGCTTAGCTGGTGTCAGACCATTGGGATGGCTTCTGGAGCTTCCTTCCACAAGATAGACATAGGGTGGATTGAGCAAGGGAATTCTGCTAAGATAGTTGAGGGAGGAGTGCCATCAGAGTGTGAGAGGAGTTTGAGCTCACCTCATTTGTGCAGCCTGGAGAAATGGGATCTCACTGCTGTTATTTGAAGGGTGGTTGTGGGTAAGAAGGAGCCCAGCAGGCCCTTAAGGATGGGCAGTGGAATGGCAGGAAGCAATGGGTGCAGCTTGAATTAAGGCAGTTTCCAATTAGACATTGAGGAAACGGTTCTTCCATGAGAATAGTCTTAACGCTGGAACAGGGGCCTGGAAATGGGGCAGTCTCCATCCTTGGTACTTTTGTACTGGTCACATTCTGAGCACCTTGACCCAGTTGGCCTTGCTGAGGGTGAGGGTGGACCAGAGACCTCCTGTGGCTGCCACCCACACCAATGCAATGCTCCCATCTTGCAGGTGACAGGCAAGTTCCGAGGTGGTGTCAACCCCTTCACTAATGGTTGCTGTAAGAATGTGAGCCGGGTCCTGTGTAGCTCCCCAGCCCCCAGGTAAGTGTGGTGGTGCCTCTCCGGCCCTCCAATACCCAACTTAAGCACCACCCAGCTATGGGCCTTCACCACATTCTCTGCCCTGAATCCCTGGGTTCTGGCAGGTACCTGGGGCGCCCAAGGGCTGAGCAGACGGTGCTGGTGAGACCCCCCTTCCTGCGGCCCGAGGTGTCAGATGGCCAAATCACTGTCAAGATCATGGACAACGGTATCCAGACAGAGCTGAAGAGGACGAAGGTGAGAAACGGGGGAATTAACATTCCCCACATTGGGGTCCTGCGTGGAGCCCAGGGGTGCAAGCCAGCATCCGTGAGTAAAGAACCGAGTGAGCCTTGTCACCTCCTCCGTGTTGTTCTGTTTTGTGTCCCCTTGGGATAGAAATTACATCCCTCCCATGTGGCAGTGACCACATGAGGCTTTGCATACTCCATCGCCCTTCCCTATCCCGTCCTTCACCCTTGCAGCATTGTTTGGAGGTTTCCCTTTCCACGGCACTTCCCAGCACACAGGGCATGTGCTGCCCTCGAGCGCTCAGGATGTTGGACGGGCCCAGGGGCACTAAGGGCCCCGTAACGCCATTGCATGCCCCCTGCCTGCTAAGGGGAGGGCTGAGGCCTCGGTGCCTTGCTGACCCTTTGCGCTTTGTCTCTGCAGTCCAAAGGAAGCCTGGAGGTGACGGAGAGCCAGTCTGCTGATGCCGAACCGCCACCCCCACCTAAGCCAGACCTCAGCCGCTACACGGGCCTGAGGACACACTTAACCCTGGCCACCAACGAGGGTAAGGAGGGCATGCAGGGTCCCAGCCAGCCGCTGGGAGGGAAGCCCGGGGCTGTGCCCAGCAGACCAGGAGCCAGGGCTGCAGGAACAGGCTGCGTGGTAGACCTGAAGCACGTCAGCACCGCCACATTGTGAAACAGGGTGCACCCATGTCTCTGGGCTGCTACACGCAGCCTTTGTGATTGGAGAAGCCTGTGGGATGCTTCCAGCCGGCTCTAATCCGTCAGAGGAGAGCAGGAAGCCAAGCTGAGACCACTGCTTGGCAGTGAGGTGCTTGTCCTGGGCCACTGAGATGCTGTGGGCAGGCTTATGGGCTGTTATGCTGTAGATGGGCACAGGAGCGCAGCTAGGATGGAGGAAGAGAAGGAATGGCAGGCTTGGCTTGGTGGCAAAGGTTGTGTTTGTTGCATCCTGCGTGACTTGCATGCCCTGCTTCCCTGAGCACTAGCGAAACGGTGCTCAGAAACACCTGTGCTGGCTTTGCAAGAGAGGTGGGATGTGAACAGGGCTGCTACAGGGACAGAGAAGTGCCTGCCTGAAACACTGTGCTGTGGGGACCCATTTTCCATCCCACTCCATTTCATCCATTCCTGGAGCACTCCCCCCCCAGCCTGTTCCTCTCGCCTTCACCTCCATGGTCTGTCCTCCTAAGGCTCAGAGCCGGTTCTGGGGAAGGGAGGGAGGACTCCGCGCAGCATTTGCATTAGTGGCCATACGTGTGAGTGTCTTTCTCTCTTCCCCTGCCTGCAGACAGCAGCTTGCTAGGCAAGGACAGCCCCCCGACACCCACCATGTACAAGTACCGGCCTGGATACAGCAGCAGCAGCAGCTCAGCTGCCCTGCCCCATTCCACCAGCGCCAAGGTAAAGCTGTGCACGTGGCTGGCTGACAGGCAGCACTCAAATGGGGCTGCTTTTGTGCTCTTTGCTGTGGCTTTCTGGGTGGTGGGTTTGGGGTGGGCGTTAAGAGTTTTGGGGGCCCCTACGTTCCCAGGAGTGACTGCTGTGTTCCTGTCCCATAGCTGAGCCGAGTAAACAGCCTGAAGGAGCCCAACTCCATCGGCGAGGGCGGCCGCAAGCCCAGCTACCGCTCAGAGCCGAGCCTGGAGCCTGAGAGCTTCCGCTCGCCCACCTTTGGCAAGAGCTTTCCCTTCGACCCGCTGTCCAGTGGCTCCCGCTCCTCCAGCCTCAAGTCAGCCCAGGGCACGGGCTTTGAACTGGGCCACCTGCAGTCCATCCGCTCTGAGGGCACCACCTCCACCTCCTACAAGAGCCTAGTGAACCAGACACGCAACGGAAGCCTGTCGTATGACAGCCTGCTCACACCTTCCGACAGCCCCGACTTTGAGTCGGTGCAGGCCGGCCCCGAGCCCGACCCACCGGTGGGCTACACATCACCCTTCCTCTCAGCCCGCATCGCCCAGCAGCGAGAGACCGACCTGCACGGCCGCTTTGCTGCCGCTGTCTCACCCAAGCATGTGCCACCCCGCGAGCCCTCACCCGTGCGCTATGACAATCTCTCCCGCCACATCGTGGCTTCCATCCAGGAGCGGGAGAAACTGCTTCAGCAGCCGCCCGCAGCGGGCAGGGAGGACGATGCTGGGCTGGCAGACTCGGGCATCCAGTCGACGCCAGGCTCCAGCAATGCCCCCCGCACCAGCTCTTCCTCGGACGATTCGAAGCGCTCGCCTCTGGGCAAGAATCCGCTCACCCGCCCGGCCCCTCCCCGCTTTGGCAAGCCTGAGCCCTCCCATGTGCTGCGGGTGCGCTCTCTGGGCTCCCCTGAGCAGCCCGCTGCCCCCCACTTGGGCAAATCTGTGTCTTACAGCAGCCAAAAACCAGCAGCGTCTCAGGCCAGCGTCCCCGAGACCGAGGAGGTGGCCTTGCAGCCGTTACTGGCACCAAAGTGAGTTTTGGCACTGTCTGCCCCGCACGGCGTGCGCTGCAGCTCCTCACTGGGGGGGATGCAGGGAGGGCTGGGGGTGAGTCCTGCTGGCACAGAGCTGTTGCTGTCCCTAGGAGACTTCATGGGCTTCTTGGTGGGCTTGGGGGACGTTTGGCTGCCTTGTGTCCCTGGGGAAGGCAGGGCTGCATCTTCGCTCAGCCATGCTGGGATCCTACTCTCCCCTTTCCCACTGCCCTGTGCCCCATGCTTTGCCACGCTCCATCCCTGTGCTCACCTTCTCACCCTGTGTGCTTGCTTCCCTTCCCAGAGACGAGATGCAGATGAGAACATCCTACAGCAAGTCCAATGGGCAACCCAAGAGCCTGAGCTCGGTCACCCCCGGCTCGGGATCCGTGCCTGTCAGCAGCCCCACGCGTGGAGGAGTCAAGAAGGTTTCTGGCGTGGGGGGCACCACGTACGAGATCTCAGTATGAGGGGCAGAGCTGCTCGCCCGCTCACCTCCTGGCTGGGCACCTGCTGGCACCAGAGGGCTCCATGGGCACAGACGCTCTGCAGCCCTCAGCTGACAGGGACGAGGAGATGGGCCGGAAGCCCCAGGGCTTTTTTCTCCCTTTTTCCAGCCCTCCCTGGGACTCAGGCGCTGACTCACACCCCGGCAGGACTGTGTGGGGCAGGGATGCTGCCCTGGCCAGGTGTGGGGGTCATGGGGGGGCTGTGTCCCGCAGCCTCGCGCCCTGCCACCATTGGCCGGGCAGCCACTTGTGGGCCTTGTGCAATCAATCGCTCGCCTAGCGTGGTAGGAATGGATTGTTTTTAAACCAGAATAACTTTTTTTTATTATTATTGTTACGGATTCTATTTTTTTTCTCTTTCTGAGTTACCAGGTGTGTGTATATATAAATATCTATATATATAAATATAAATATTAAAAAAAAAAAAGAAAAAAAAAAGCAGAAATTATATATCTTACCCAGAGAGAGGAAGAAACCACCCATTCCCCTTCCCCATCTGAGCCACCATCTCGCAGGGTCCAGGGCCAGGGCCCCTGTGCTCAAGGGACAAGGAGGAGGATACACTCAGGGGCTCCTGGCACCTGGGGTCATGGGGTGCCAATGCCACACTGGGACTTGGGGGATCCTGAAGCCCCCTGCTGGGTTCTATCAGGCTGCAGGCTCCCCTCCTAGGTGCTTGGATTTGGAGCCCCTGAGCCTGGCATCTCCCCAATGGCTACATAGGTGGTGTGAAGCAGGCGATGGCTGGGGGAGCTGCTAGTGTGCAGGAGCAGGTGAGGGCTGCAGCCTTTCTGCACCTGCAGATTTTGCTATATATTTTGTTTTTTTTAGTGTTTCCCCAGGGTTTGTGGTTTTTTTTTTTTTTTAATTTTTTATTATTATTATTTTTTTAATGGGTGATCAGGTTTTCTGGCTGTCATGTGGTTGTTTTTATTTCCATTTGGGGAAGAGGAAGGCCAGTGAGACACATCCCTGTCAAGCAATATTTTCTCATCACATGCCAAAAACACAGCCAAGGAGCCCAGTGCTGTCCCACCACCCCCAACCCTGCTGGGGAGCCCACCCCGCACCGGGCCCATGCAACTTCACGCACTACTTGACTCTTTCTCTATGGCAATATCTCTCCTGTGGCCTCCGCAGAGCCATGCCATTGTTTTTTTTTATTATTATTAGCCATTTTAAAAACAAGGAATAAAAGGATATTTAATGAGCCACCTCAGCGGGCATGCGTGTGCTTTGTGTGGTGTTCAGGGATGGAGGATTCCCTGAAGGCTCCTGTCCTTTGCTTCTCAGCTTTCCCTTCCTCCTCTGGAGTGGAAAGGAAGGGGGCCAAGGAGAACTAGGCCCAACCTCACAGGGCTGCCACAGCACCTTTGGCCTCGCAGCTGAGACGAGCTTCCTCAGGACACTTTGGGGCACAGCGCTTCCACTGCAGGTAAGTGGAGCTGTCAGGGTCCTAAGCAGGAATATGTCCCAGGACTCAGTGAGACTCTGGCTTTTCTGTGGTAGCCCCCACAGGGGCAGCCCTGGGGGACACAGTGCTGTACCAAGGTCACTTGTGTCCTCCTGCCCCCTCTCCTTCACAGCCCAGAAAACTGCAAGGGCTGGAGTATGATGGGGCTGAGCCAAGGCTTCTGCTCCTTGCCCTGCCCCGCTGGCCAACAGTCAGAGCCGCCACTGGCACCAGCTCTTCCTCAGAGCAGACTTTAATTAAAAGGTGAATAAAAAAGAGAGATCCCAATGCACCATGTTTAGGTATAAGAGGCCAACGGTAGGAACCCCAGTTCCAGCAGTGTCCGTGTCATCAGGTCCCCATCGGCCACACAGTGCAAGCAAGGGGGTTGTAGGGCCATGCTCTCTGCAAGTGGGGGCCATGACTGCCCACGCTTCCCCGCTGTGCTCTGTGAGAGGGATGAGTCCACAGCAGGCAGCTGGGGCTGGGAGTTCCACTGAGCTGCACAGTGCAGCCTCACCGCAGGCTGCTGCTGCTGCTGGCTTGTGAGCTGCCCACCCCTGGGTGCTCGGGGCTGTGTCGGTTCTGCAGAAGAAGGATAGGCATGAGGCCTTGTGAAACTGCGGTGGTGCCAAGCACTGCTGGGGCCAAATGCATGGAGCTGCCCAACTCCAGCCTGGCACAGGTCTGGGGCAGGCAGAACGAAGCAGCGCGCCAGCTCCCAACCTACCTTTTTTTTCTTTTTCTCCTTCTTCTTCCTTTTCCGCTCTGGATCCTCCTCTTTCTTCTTCTTCTTTTTCTTGTGGTCTGAGTCCGAGGGGGTTTCTGCAGGAAGGAGAGGTGGGATGAGTGTGGTGCAGTTAGCAGGGCACACGGCCTGCAGGGCACAGTCCTACCTGGGGGGACGGGGTCCTGCGTGCGGCTCTGCTTGTGCTTGTGCTTGTTCTTCTTCTTGGGTGGCTGGATATGCATCAGGCGGCACTGCTCCGGCAGCTGCAGGGGCTGAGGTCAGAGGGCCCTCACCTTACCCCCAACCCCCCCGGCCCTCCCCAGGCGCTCACCGGGCCGGCGTGCAGACGGAAGCCGGTCAGCATGGTGCCGGTAAGGGGCGTGAAGGAGCTGCCGCAGATGGGCGGCTTCTCGATGAGGGAGCGCAGGCTGCTGTTGTCGTGGGAGCCGGGCAAGTCGATCATGCCGGGCAGGTCGGGGAGGAAGTTACTGAGCTTCTCCTTCACCTTCTTGCCGCAGAACTTGTTGTAGGCGTGCTCCAGGTTGTAATGCGTGATCAGGTTGGTGCTGCCCGTCAGCTCCGTGCTGCCTGTAGGCGGACGGGCCCCTCAGCGCCCTGCGCCTCGGCCTCACGCGCCCATTGGCCCTGCGAGCTGTCACTCCGCGCCTCCCGCCCGCTCCCTCTCTTCTCATTGGCCCCGAGCGCCACCCGTCACGCCACGGCCCGCCCCTCCCGCGGCCCGGCCCGCACCTGGCAGCTCCCGCAGCAGGTAGAAGGGGCCGGCGGCGGCCTTGCGGGCCGCGTCCTCGCCCGGCGGCTGCACGGCGGCGGCGGGAGGCGGCGCGGCCCCTGTTCCCGCCGCTTTGGCGGGCCCGAAGCCCAGGGCGGCGGCCGCGGTGGCGGGCGGCGGCTCGGCCCCGCCGAACAGCGCCGAGAAGTTCTCCATCTTCCCGGCCTGCCCCGCGCGGGGCCGCCCCGCCCCCGCCGCGCGCCGATTGGCCGGGCTCCGCCCCCGTTGCTAAGGGAGACGAGGGTTCAGCCTTTCGATTGGCCGCTTCTCTCTTCCCCCGTCATTGGTCCGCGGCGCTGAGAGTTCTCGTCGCTGCCGCTCGCGATTGGCCAGCGAGAAGGACGTCCCGCCCCGCGCAGACGTACGGGCAGTCCGCCCAATGGGAACGCGGCGGACGGTCGCCGGAGGACAAGATGGCGGTGCTGGCCCCGCTGCTGGCGCTGCTCTACTCGGTGCCGGGGTTGTGCCGCTGGCTGGCGCGGCCCTACTATCCGCTGTCTGCGTTGCTCGCTACCGCCTTCCTGCTCGTCCGTAAGGTCCCGCCGCTGTGCCGCGGGCTGCCCTCGCAGCGGGAGGATGGCAACCCCTGCGATTTCGACTGGGTGAGCGGCCCTGCCGACGGCGCGGGGCTGCCGGCCGCCTGGCGCTGCCCTGCCTGGCCGTCCTGTGCCCGGAGCTCCTCGGGCGTCGCCGGCGCTGGGTGTCGCAGAGGCGGCCTCTCTGTGTGCAGCCCCGGCTCGGTTACCGAGGGCAGGCGGAGGCTGGAGGCCTGCGCGGCCTGGTGGGCTGCTCGTCCTTGTGCAGGGAGCGCTCCGAGCGGGGGAGGGCGGTCCGGCCTTGGCTGTGCTGCAGGGCTGATCGGCTGCTCCCGGGGTGGTGGCCGTGGTTCCCGGGGTGCCCCGCTCACAGCATCTCTCTCCTGTGCAGCGGGAGGTGGAGATCCTCATGTTCCTCAGCGCCATCGTGATGATGAAGAACCGGCGCTCCAGTGAGTGGGAGCTGTGCTGGGGGATGGGGGGGGGGGGGGGGGGGAGGGAAGTTGCTTGTGGGGCATCTCTGTACTGTGGAGGAACAGAGGAAACACGTGGGGGCAGGGGATGGAGAGAAAAAGGAGACGCAGCCCCATCTCTGACTTCTTTCCTCTTTTCCAGTCACTGTGGAGCAGCACATTGGGAACATCTTCATGTTCAGCAAAGTAGCCAATGCCATCCTCTTCTTCCGTCTTGACATTCGCATGGGTCTGCTCTACCTCACGCTCTGCATTGGTGAGATCTGTGGGGGAGTGGGGGGGATCCACAATACAGCAGTGCTCCTGGCAGGCCTTGTCTCGGCCCATCCTGTGCATCACCTGCATGAGATGGGGCTGGAACCATCTTGCCTTGTGCTGTTGGTGCTCTTTGTAGTCATGTAGGCTGTACTGGGGAAGGAGGAGCCTCCCCCAGACTAAGCCTGGGTCTTTGGGGTGTTTCAGAAGTGGGAAAAGGGGGGCAGAGGCCTTTCTCCAGGTGGGCACTGGGCTCAAGGATGTTGTTGTTGCAGTGTTCCTGATGACCTGCAAGCCGCCGCTTTACATGGGACCTGAGTATATCAAGTACTTCAGTGATAAGACCATAGACGTGAGTATCTCCTGCCCAGTCTGGGCTGGCATGGGTGCTGGGCTCCTGGCCTACCATCTCTTGTTGACCCACACGGCCCTCTGGCAGGAGGAGCTGGAACGGGACAAGCGGGTGACATGGATTGTTGAGTTCTTTGCCAACTGGTCCAGTGAGTGCCAGTCCTTTGCCCCCATCTTCGCTGACCTCTCTCTCAAGTGAGTGATGCCATTTAGAGGCCTTGGTGAGTCGTCCCCAGCCCAGTGGTCACTCATGGCACTCAGAGCTGTGTTCCACCTCCCAGGTACAACTGTTCGGGGCTGCATTTTGGGAAGGTGGATGTTGGCCGATACACGGATGTCAGCACCAGGTCTGTGGGGCCGAGAGGGTAGGGGGAAGCACCAGGCCTTCCAAATGCCTTGGTATCATTGTCTGCCTCTTGCCCTATTCCTGCAGGTACAAGGTGAGCACCTCACCCCTCACCAAGCAGCTGCCCACCCTCATCCTCTTCCAGGGTGGGACAGAGATCATGCGTCGCCCACAGATTGACAAGAAGGGCCGGGCCGTTTCCTGGACCTTCTCTGAGGTATGTAAGGGGCAGAAGGATGTTCCAGCCCATGCCCAGAGGATAGGATGTGCTCAGCATCTCCTCACAGGCAGCCATGGAAAGTGGGGGCTAGCAGGACATCACTGCTGTTGCTAATGCTGTGCTCCTGCTGCAGGAGAATGTGATTCGGGAGTTCAACCTCAATGAGCTCTACCAGAAAGCCAAGAAGCAGTCGAAGCCACGGGATGAAGGCTCCGAGGAGCTACCAGAGGGGCAAGCAGCAGCTGGCCTTGCCAATGGGGAGACAAAGAAAGAGAAGTAGGAACTGCCTGCATTCTCACCTGTCACCACTCCACCGTCCCCTGCGGCTGGGGACCAGGCAGTGCCGGCTGGGGGGCCCTGCACGTAGCACTGAGCCCGGGGGCCGCCGCTCCCTCTGCCCGTGTTGGCCGGGGCCCGTGCTAGCCTTCGGCCCCGCCGGTTCCTGGGAAGGGTAGAGCCAGGAGCCGGGCCTACGCTTCGCGCGTATCCTTTGGCTGACAATAAACGTTCTGTGCGCGTCCCCGTGTCCGCTCCGTGCCTCTGCCCGCGGGTTGGCCACCAGGCGGGGGGCGGAGCTGCCTCCAGCGTCCCGTGCGCTGATTGGCTCCCTCAGCGGAAGTGCCGGGGAACGGAGCCCGCGCGCAGCACTTTTGCGGCACTCGCAGCGCGGCGGCGGAGCGCGGCACGTGGCGGCGGGAGCGGGACGCGGAATGGCTCCGGGCGGCAGGAAGCGCGCCAAGCGGCGCCCGGCCGAGCCGGAGGCGCAGGCGGATCCCTCCGAGAAGCGGCCCCGCGGCAAGGCCGAGGGCAGCCCCGGGGACACCGGCGGCCCCCGCGTCGTCATCGAGCACTGGTAGGTGAGCGCCGGTGGGTGAGCCCCCCCCCCCCCCCCCCCCCGGGGCTGCCGCCTCGCGGGCCGCTCTGACTGCCGCCTCCCGCAGCCGCAGCTGACGCGTGTACGGGCGCAACGCGGCGGCGCTGAGCGAGGCCCTGCGCGCGGCCGTGGCCGCCCTGGCCGTAGAGATCAACCCGCGGCAGCCCCGCAGGAACAGCTTCGAGGTGTCCCTGGTGAAGGAAGACGGCAGCAGTGAGTAGGCGGGGCCGTGAGGAGGTGGTGGGGGTGCATCCCGGCGGCCCTGACCCGTGCCTGCGTCCACCCGCAGCTGTGCAGCTGTGGAGCGGCATCGGCAAGGGGCCGCCCCGGAAGCTGAAGTTCCCCGAGCCCGCGGTCGTGGTGGAGGCTCTGCGGAGCAGCCTGGCCTAGAGGCGGCGGGCACGGAGCACGAGCGGCACGGACAACGGCACGCCGGGAGCGGCCTCACGGAGCGAGCACCCATGAAGAGGCGGCACGAAGGGGGGGCACCGTCCCCAGTATCGCCTCCGACCCAGCAGCTCCTCCGCGGAAACGCCGGAGCCCGGCTGCCCGCAGCCGTTATCCAGCACCATTTCCCCAATAAAGCTCTGCGGCTCCATCACACAGCTCTAGTGCTTTATTTCAGCGACACCCGACACAGAATGCTGCAATCTTTTCGCCTGGGGGAGGCAGGCGTTAGCAGCTCCCCTAGCCGAGGACATCCACCTCCCCATCCGACTCCGACGAAGGGCTGGGACAGACGCACACGGTGCCGGGGGGCAGACACGGCTGTGCCGTCCCCACGTCCACCTCCTCCTCCAGGTCGTCCTCCACCAGCCCACCGGCAGCCGGTAGCAGCCACGGCTCCGTTCCCGTCCGGGTCTCCACGGCGACGGGCTCCAGAGAGAACTGCCCGTCCTGCACCACCTCCCAGCCGCGTCGGCCTTCCATCCTCCTCAGTTTCAGCCGCCCCACGGGGGGGACCGGACCCGCGGTCTCTGGAGGGAACGGTCGTTCTCGGGGGGCGTCCGCTAGGGGCACGCCGCCGGACCCGGGGTCGCGCAGACAGCTGCGGTCGAGCTGCCAGCGGGGCCCGGGCCGCACCAGCCCGTCCTCCCGAAGCTGCAACGACTCGAGCACGGCCACGCGGAGCCGGCGGGCGGCCGCCAGCACGTCCCGCACCTCCTCCCGGGAGGCCTCCAGCTCGGCCGTGTACAGGAAGCGCACCACTTTGCGCAACGTTGCGATCTTCAGCCCTCCGAGCTCCAGCACCACGCGGCGCCCCGCGCGGGGCAGCTGGCGGGCCAGGCGCTCCATGAAGAACGGGCTCCACACCGCCAGCACGCAGCAGTGCGCGGCCACCACCTCCCCTGCAAGGAACGCGCGGATGCGGCCGGCCCGGCCTTCCTCGGGGACGGCGAGGAGGGAGTCCCTGGGGCGGCCCTCCAGCCACCGAGGGGGCCGCCCGCTCACCTTCGGCCCGCAGAAGCACGTCGCAGAAGACGTCCGCCCGCTGCTGCTGCTGGTGCAGGCGCAGGAAGGCGGCGCGGAGCAAGCGGGAGCTGCGGTACTGCAGCCTGGGGACGGCCGGCGGGCAGCCCGACGGCATCGCTGCGGGGACGGCGCCACACCTCCCGCTGCCCTCGGCCGGCAGGGGGCGCCCGCCGCGCCGATTCTGAGGCGAAGCCGCGCCGCCGCGGCCTTCTCCCAACCGGGCCCGGGGTGTCGGGACGGCCGCTGCGCCGCCTACCTGCCCGTGCGGGTGCTGGAGGTCGCCGCCGGGGTCCGGCGTCGCGAAGAGAGGGAACGGGGCGCGGGGCCTCGGGCGCGGAGCCGCCGGGCCTGGCCTAGCGCGCTCGCACGCGGACGGCAAGGGCGACAGCTCGCGCATGCGCTTCGGCCCTGCTGCACGTGCGCGCCTCGCGCCATGACGCTTCTCTCCTCCGTGTTCCGCCCAGCAACATCTTCGCCATTGGCTCAACTCCGGACCAATCGCAGCGCGGCGGGAACTGAGGCGGGAAGGTCGCGCAGGTGGTGCCGGTGGCCGCTGAGGGTGAGAGGGGAAAATGGCGGCGGGGCCGGGCCGTGGTGGGCTGTGTTCCGAGGGAGCTGGGGCTGAGAGGACGGGCTGTGGAGATTCCTGGGGGTGAAGACTGGACACAGGGAAAGTGCCTGTCCCAGACTGCACCATCTTAAAGCTACCGCTGCGATGTGGCAGCTTGTACCGCTCCCACACTGGTGTTGGTTAGCTGCGTTAGCCTGTCTTGCCTCCCCAGGAGGAGCAGGTTTGGGTACACGAGCAACATGTCAGCGAGCAGGATGTGTGCTGGCTGCAAAGAAGCTGCCGCTGTCGTGGTGACACTTGAGTCCATCGACTCAGGGCCTTGCTTTGGGTTGTGTGTGAGAAACAGCACTGGCACTGCCTGCTGACGCCTCCAGGGGAGACGGACGTACAGATAAACACTGGGCTGAAAGGAGAGGATTGAGGATGGGTGTTTCGGAAAGTAGCCTTCGTGCAAACGATGCTGTCTGCTTAGAGAATTGGAAATGCATTTTGGTGTTTTATAAAGCATCCATTGTAAAAATGTCTGCGTCAGTCACTCCATGCACACACGCTACCAAGAGCTGTAGTGATCCTAGCCCATAGCCTGGAGATACCGCCTGTCCTCACAAATAACCAAAGTGGGTGGAAGTTTCAAGGGCTGCAGAAGAACAAGAATCAAAACGATGCTATAGATTTTAAATCTATAAAGCTTTCTGCAACTAGTTCAACGTGGTATCATCCCCTGTGGCTTTACAGATGAGTTTTCCTGTGTTTCGACATGTAAGGGTGTAGAACTGGAACAAACCACAAAAGAAAGTAATTATGGGTCTAAGCCAGAGGCTCTGAGATTGGTGGCAATCTTTCCACTGACCTCGGGTGGCTTTGTGTCCAGCTGTACATACCAAGGGAAACAGTAAAACACGTAATTTCATATCAGAGTGCTATCATATGCTCATAAAAATAGAAAAAAGAGAACTGTACTCCTCTGCCCACTGCAATCTTTTGGAATTATAGTAATTGAAGCTGTAACTTGAAAAGCTTGAATCCACTGGGGACAGATGGATACAGTTATTGATTTAGGGACCTATATGAATTTCAGAATATGCTCTTAGCCCTCCCTGCTGCTTTGTGATGCTTTATACTGTGCCTGGCCCATGCTAGAGCTGTGGCAGTGAGAAAGAGACTCCTCAGCAGGCAAGCCTAAGGTGTAAGCAGAAGCCGTGACTGGGAGCCTGCAAGTGGGAGGACGTCAGCTGTGGAAAGTGCTTTTCAGCTGGCTGAGCCGACCAGAGCACAGAAGTCAAAGGAAAGCCATGGAGCCAGGACAAAGCTAAATTAAAAAATTCCAAGACGCTGATATCAGAGGACTTCCTCTTGTGACCAGGCAGCTCATCAGCAGGTGAGGCAAAATCCCAGTTACAGGAGAAGGCTGTATCTTCACTGCATGCTTCTTGCTGGCTCAGAGACAGGACTTGATATCGCCTGTCTCCTTTGCTGGAGGAACAAGCTGGTGGTGCTGTGGTGCTTGCTCACCTGGGGTGGTGGCCAAGGCAAAGCTGGGCTCTTCCCTCTGTGTCACTCAGTGCAGAGCACTCTTCCCTCTCCTGAGGCCATCCCAGGGGCAGGAGTGATAAAAGCGCAAGTGTTCTGGATCTGTCCCAGTCCTGGGACACACTCAAAGCTGAAAGGTAAGAAGGCATCCTGTAGGGCTGGCAGACAGCTTTGAAGGCTCTGCGGGCTCATGAGCTGACAAGGATCAGGCTGCAGGTGATGCAGGATGGACAAAGGGGCATTCACGGGCATTAGTTACAGTGTGCAAAACAGCTCCTGTGCGTCCTACTACTGGTGCAGGACAGGGAAGAGGAAAGCAAAGCGTTAAAGGGCAAAGTCCACTCTTACCGTGTGATCTGTTCCAGCCCACAGAAAGTGCTTTTCATGCAGAGTGTGGCACAAACAGCCCTCTGCCTCTTGGGCCCGCTGTGGGCGATGGGAACCCAATGTTTTGAGCAGGCAGCTCCGTTCAGACCACAGCGATCTCACAAACTGCTGTGTCTTGTGACAGCGGCTGAGACAGGGAGCCCAGCAGCAGCTCTGGGAAAGAGTGGAAATCACATTTCCTGGAAACAAAGGAGAGTACATGAGAGGTCTGGGTGGTGGAAAAACTGATGCAGGCTCCTTTAGTCACAGTCGTTGTTCCCTAACTGTGTGTCTCAGAAGGGTTCTCTGTCCTGATAGACCCACAGAGCTAGCAACGCAAAGCCCTGGACCTGGCTCAGGTGGCAGGCCCTTTGCTTTGAGGCATTTTTAGTGTTTTGAGGAGCAACACTGATCCCTGTCACGCAGAAGTCCTCTCCTCAGTCCCAGCAGCCCCTGGTGCTGCCTCCCCCGCTCCTCCTCCTACCATGGCCTTGTCTGCCCTTAAAAAGTTACTGATATAGGATCTGGTGATACCAGCAAACACTCCCACTGTAGATAGAGTCTGCACACAAAAGAGGCATTTTATTAGCGTAACTCTTACTCGTACTCAAAGCCAAATAGCCTGCACTGGAAAAAAGCACCAACACCCTTTTGTCCCATTGACAGGATCCCCTCTTTATATACCAGCATCTACATTCACTGCTAGAATTTGCTGGCTACATCTTGCCAGCAAACTGTGCAAGCATGGTTCTCTCCTTTAGGTGCTCAGAAATTGCTGGCTGGGGCTGTATATGCAGAAGTGACCCTCACTACTAGCAGCACTCACTCCATCTACGCCCAAAGCCAGACTGGGATGAGGTCCAGGCGTGCACCTGCACCTTCCTTCCTTCTCAAGCCTTACTCTCTGTGGATAGAGACCTGCAGAAACAGGGTTCTAAAAAGCACGGTGTTGTGCCCCAGCCTGGCCTTTGCTTTGCCTTCGCCAGTGCTTGGCCCAGTGGATGGCTGTGCACAGACCTGGAAGGGCTCAGTGAATCGGTCTGGCTGGGTTCATCTCCCTGTAGGTCTCACTCTGGAAGGAAGGCGAGGTCAGTCTGTCTGACACAGTCTAAGTGCAAGCTGGTTATCCTGGTTTGCTCCACAGTTTATAGGAAGAGAGACCCTGCCACTGAGCTAGTCATATCCTTTCCCGAGTCTCCCAATCAGCAGATTCTGAGCTGATTTCTTACAGAGAAGGGGAATTCCTATCTTGGGTCTTACTCAAAGCTGCAATCGTTTTCCACTAATGTCCCCTTTTGCTTCTGTTACTAAATTGCAGCGTTGAGCTGTCTCATTTCTCCATTCGTAGGAGTTATCTTGCACGTTGCTTGCATCTACCATGGAAGGGAAGGCTGAAGAGGTGAACGCTTGTACCCAAGCCTAGGAAAAGCACCAAAGGTGAAGAGAAGAACATACTACTTAGTGCAGACATCTGACAGATGGGACGTTTCACCCCCCTGGTGCCACACTTCCCTTCCTGCAGGGGGAGGACAACAACCTGTTGGGATTCCCACAGGAAAGGGGCTGCGGAAGCGCCTTGTTATCCTGATGTAGAACAATGCAGACCATCTCTGAACTGCCCACGCTGGGCCTGGAGACGGCAGCTCCCTCTTCCTCCTGCCCTGTGCTGCTGAGGAGCATTCCTCTGTCTGATAAACAAGTTGTCTTGCTCTGTTCCGGTGGTAACTGCCTTGTTTGGGCGTTTCGTCTGGAGAAGGCATCAACAGCACTGTAGGATGAAAGGGGATGCATAAGATGTTATTACACCCAATTACTGTAAAAGGGCAAATTTTCACATGTTAGTAACCCATCTTTTCTTCCCAGGAAGCAGCAGGATGGACTCATCCGCCACAATACTTATCTGCTGCGGGGTGAGCCCGAGCCCAGGGATCAGGGTACAATCTTCCTTCAGAAGTGAACACACATTACTGGGTGTCCTGGCTGCTGCCGGGCACCGCTGACTGAGGAGCTGGAGCTGATAGCATGCTATTAGACCCTGTCCAGCTCAACCCTGCAGCCCTCGGGACAGGATGCACTCACCCGGCTTCAAAGCGACACGACTCCGGCTCCAATTCAGAGCTGGCATAGGCATGTTCACAGCAGCGCGTTTCATCTTTGAAGAAACTCACTAAAGACTTTAAAGGCTGTAAAATCTCTGAGCTGATAGGAATACGGGACTGGAATGCAGGAACATATCAGGCACGCCAGAAGGCTGCCCCAGGCCATGGTACTGGTGACCACCTACCTGCTGTCCGTGCGATGGCAGCCACCCGGCCAGCGCTGAGGCGTGCTGCCTGGCTCCCCTGCTCCTACAGAGGGGCAAAGGCTCTTAAACCACAGGGCTAAGGAGCCCCACCCGGGCTAAGCAAAGGTGTCTGCGCGGGGGGGCAGACACTCTTGCAGCCAGCGAACCGAATGATCTGTTTTACTGATCCAGCGGCAGGGAGGGGTCTGGGGGTCTGCCGCCCCATAATCTCACTAAACGCGTACCTCTCACTCGTTTAATCCCATTGCTCTTCATTATGCTTTTTTGCTCCGAGCAAGCCCCGCCCCGGCCGGGGGATTACCTTCCCCAAACATCTGCAGGCGGCTATCGGCTCCCCCACCTCTCCTTGCCCAACCGCTCCGTGCATATTTACCCCTGAAATCACCTGTCCCCACCCAAACCATTCGGCAATCCTTTTCCTCTTGTCATTATCTCACTTAGCAGTTTGGCAATCGGGAGCGGGCAGATCTTCCCCAGCGCCCCAGTCCCGCCGGTCTCGGACCAGAGGCGAGGCAAAGAATCCCCAACCTCCACCCCGGCTTCTCGCAGGTGAGCGGCGTTTCCTCCCGTAGCGAGGACGGGCCGCTCCCCGGCACGGCGGGGGCAGAGTCCCTGCAGCCGTGGCTCAGCCGGAACGGCAGCTCAGGCCGCGGGAACGCGGCCCCGCGGCCGCCGGAAGCTTTACCGGGAGGATCGGCCTCCGGAAGCCTTCCCAGGCGGCGTGCTCACGGGGCTGTGCCGCGGACCCCCACCCCGAGCCGCTCCCTCCGTGCCGCTCCGTCCCGCCCCCCCGCACAGCCGCCATTACCGCGCCGGGCGCCGCTCCGCGCTACCGCCATTGGCCGCGGCGCGCCGACGCCGGGGGCGGTACCGGAGCCCGGCCCGCCCCCGCCCCGCCGGACCAACTTCCATTTTAGGTGCGGGAGCGGTGCGGGGCGCACGGAGCGGCGGTGGCGAAGCCCGGTCCGACCCTCTGCGGCCCCGCTCGCGCTGCGTTCTTTCGACCCGGACGGCCGCTGCTCCGGGCCGCCCCTTGGCGGGGCTCCTCGCGTCTCGAGCCCTTCGCCCCTCCGCTCCTCTCCCGCCGGAGCGGGCCGGGCGGCCGCGGGGCGGGACCGCCCCCTGTCCCCGAGGAGCCCGGCCACGGTGAGTCCCGCTCGCGGCGTCCCGTCGTTTTCCGAGGGAGGGGGGCCGAGGTCGAGCCCGGCCGTGCCTCGCCGGGCGGGGGCCGGTGCGGGGCCGGGGCCGCGCCGTCGGTGCCGGGGAGCGCCCCGAGGTGCGCGGCGGGGGGAGGACGAAGGAGGCAGTCGCGGCGCGGCCCCGTGCCGCTGCCCCGCACCCCGCCTGGGGCCGGGCCGAGCCGCGCGTGTCGCCGCTCCCGGGGCCGCACAACAAAGGGCGCCGGCGTGCCAGCGGCGCGGGGAGCCGGCCCGACAGGCGCGGCGGGTTGGCGGCCGATGCAAACGAGATCCGCGGCCCTCGCCCTGCCTTTGTGCGGGAGGAGGGCGGGCTGGGGCAGGGCGCGGGGCCCGGGCCGCCCCCCCGCGTGCTGGCAACGGAGTCTTGCCGTGTCCTTCTCCTCGTCTGCGCCTTTGTTCTAGCGGGAGGGGACTCCGGTGGCTGGGGAGGGTCAGGGCGCGGGGCGGGTGCGGCGGTTCCCTTCTTCCAGGCGGCTCCGTTCGGCAGCGCGCCTCCGCTCTCCCGACGGCGAAAAGCGACGTGCGACGGAGCCGCGGGCTGACAAGTGGCACCGAGCCGCTGCCGAACGGGGACGACCTTCCTGCAGCCCGGTCCGGGCCCTGCGGGCAGCCCCGCGGTTCCTGTCAGCTGGCCGTCTCGTGCCTTTGTGCGAGAGGCCGCCGACCTTCCGCGGTGCCGCTCCTCGGAGTGCTGCCGAGCGGAGACTGAACTTGGGGTGACTGCACTCAAGTCCGGGTGTCTGTCCGTGGGGGGACTGCCAGCGGCTCCGGTATGCCCCTGAGCCTCGAGTGAGGGAGTGGGGACGGCTGAGCTTCCTCTGATTGTTGGGGCGGGGTGGGTCTCCGGGTGGTGACTCCCTCTCTGGGAAGGACCCGCTGCCCGGCTGGGCTGTGTGGTGGGTGCTATGGGGACAGGCCTGTCCCTGCCCTGCTGGGTGATCCCCTGCCGGGTCTGTTGTGCCTTGTGGAGAGCTCAGCTGCTGGGTGTTGAGGGGGAGGACCTGGTGCATGGAGCTGAGTACAGCTGCTGGTGGTTCCTTTTGTGTCCTCTCTCACAGTGGAACTGGAAGTAAGGCTGTCTTCAGCTTGGTGTGGGGAAGGAGCTGAAACTTGGCACTGACATGGTCTAGGATCGCAGGGAGCCAGGGACTGCAGCTCGTGTGCTGGCCTCCTTTGCCCGTGCCTTCTCCTGGATGTGGTAATACAGGATGAGGGCTGGTCTGTGTTGGCTCTGGGTCTTGCTGTTGTTCTGCTCCTGTTCCTGGAACCTGCAGCACGCTGCTGTCTGACAGTACAGGGCTCCCTGTTGGCAGCAGGGAAGGACAGCACCCACACTTCCCAGAGGCAGGCTGACTTGTCAGGGTTTACTCACACACTTTAATAGGAGAAAAAAAAGAGGGGGGCAGTTTTTTTTTTTTTAAGTTGTTCTTAAGCTGAATTTGACTGAACCTGTGTTGTGTGCAGACATCTGTCTTGTGGTATGTAGCCTTTGCTGGGATCGTGTGTTTTGCCTTCCTGAAAGGGTGGGAGGATGGAGATGCTCAGTGCTGTGTGGCTTTGGGTTTGCCTTGGCCACAGCAGGGTCAGTATCTCTCATCCAACAAGGCCACCCTGCATCATTGCATTCAAGAGTCTTCATGGTCATCTTTTCCCTAGGGTGGGCTGGGAGTTGGGAGGAAGGCCCAGCTCTGTACCTGGATTGCCTCTTGCTGTTTCTGCTCTGGAGATTAGGCCTTGGTCCCAGGTTGTGTTTAAGGCACCCAGAAGGATTGGCTTGGACCATGCCTGGAAGGTTGTTGGGTTCTCAGTCTGCAACTTAAGAGGACAGTGCTATTTGAGCATTCTGGTTTCTCTCCCCAGCTGCCCTGCAATGATCATGCTGCCTGCCTGTCCTTTTCAGGCTGTGATGATAGCTTCAAGGGATGCACAGAGCTCCCTCGTCTCCCTGTGGACACAGGTCTCTGCACTGTGCTGTTCTCACTGCCTCAGCTCTGTTTCTGACAAGGAGCAGAACCGTAGAATTGATTTGGGTCCATAAAAAGCAACAGGTGTTGCCTGGTTGTGGTGACAAAATCTAAACCTGTTGAGTGATTCAGGCAGCCTCAGAGTTCTGCGTGTGACACAGGGCTTGGCTGGTGGAGGAAGTTGTCCTCTGGCACGGCATGCAGGAATGTGCCTCAATGTGAGGCTGCTGGGAAGGGGCTGGATCTGCAGGCTGCAGAACAAAGTACTGGAGTTCCCCGAGGTGACTTCAGCCTTCTGTTGGCTCCCCCTCTTGTGCAGGGGGCTGCTGGGAGTGGGAAGGACGCAGCACTGTTTCTTCAGGCTTGGCCCGTTCCTATCCTGGGGGCTCGTGGCAGCTGGTTGATGAGTGTTGGATCATGAGTGTGTCTGACTCCTGTGTGTCTCATGTTTACTGCTGTGCTGCCCACCTTCCAGTCAGGAGAGCTGCTGTGTCCCACTGCCTTCCTTGTCCAGTAACCGTGGTATGTAGGAATGGACCAAAGTGGGGTGACTGCTGTATTCATGCTTCTGTGTCACCTGGGTGTGGTGAGGTCCTCCTGCACTGAAGTGTGCAGTATATCTTCCTGCTTTATTTCTTTACAGAGGAGGCAGTTTTCCTAGTATATGGTACTGCTTCCTCATTGTGGCCCATATCTAAACCACCCGGCACGGAGGGGTGAGATGGGTGGTGGGTGCGGAGGGAAGTTAGTGACTAAGCACCACAAAATGCCAGGTGTGGTGCTGGGATGCACAGCCCTTACCGGAGTGCCTGTCTTTTCCCTCTGCCTTCCTGTTAAGGTAGAGGTTGGTGGTGCAATGCCTGATGTGCTTCTGGTGCATGTGGGTGTTGGGGCTCAGGGAGGTGGTAGCGAGCTGGCAGCAGGTTCCATGCTTCCTTTCCCTTCTGAGAGACCAGCCACCCTCCAGGGGTTGGTGACAGAGGGCTGACACCTGGATGGTTTGTCCTCCTGCCTCTACCTTGTGTGCTGCGGCTCCATGCTGACCTCATGCCACAGCACTCTGGCCTCTATCCACTGCAGAAATGTTCGTGGCTGTGTGGGTTGGGGGATCTGATCTGTGCTGAGCACTTCTTTCCTCTGTACATGTGATTCTAAACAGTTGGTTGCTCAGATGCTTGTGCTGATGAGAGTGGGATTTCTTCTGCTTGTGTGGCTTAAACAGGTTGTGAAACCACAGCATGGCCTGTTGGTGAGGCAGAAGGAGGGGGTGGCTCTGTGGTTGTGGGGTGCTGGAGTGGTGTCAGGAGGCATGTGGGTGCCATAGCTCAGCAATGCAGGCTGGAGGTTTCTTTCTAAACTTGGCCAAGGAAGTTAGAGGCTGAAGGGAGCTGAGCAAGCAGGGTGGAAGAGTGAGCCCTTGGACTGGCTCTCCTGCAGCCTGGCTGAGTGCTGCTGTGGATCTGGGTGCACTTCTAGATTGTAGAACCCGTCAGGATGGGTTGGTGGCAGCAGCAGCTTGCTGGGCTCCTGTGCAAGGGCAGGAGCTGCTATCATGTCTCCATTCTGGCCCTGATGGCTCCTGTTCCTTTGGGTGTGGGCCCCAATTGCAGTGAACGCTGCACAAAGTTCACTGCCTTCCTGCTACTGGCCTGGCCCCGGTGTGGGCAGCCTGGAAGGTATGGACCTCACCTGTGTCAGCTTCTGAGCAAGGGCTGGAGAGCAGCCGGGGGATGAGCTGCTCTCATGCTGCTTATGCAAGTGCAGAATTACTGGTAGAGACCAATTATTTGGGGTGAGGCAGGTAGGATCTCTCCCAGGAGCACGGTAGTCTCAGAGGAAATGAATATGGAGAACTGATTCCACCCAGGCCAGGAGGAGGAAGGTGTCTCTCTGTCCTCAGATGATGAATGTTCCTCTCACCCCCTTTTATATGGTGCCTGGGCCTCAAATTCGCTCTTGTATCTGGGCTTCCTCCTCAGCAATGCTCCCAGCACTGGCCTGGCAAGCCAGGGAAGTGGTGCTGGCTCTCACCGGGCGGCGCATGGGTAGCCGTGCTGGGTGGGAGGGAGCATGGTGAACTGCAAAGACGAGTTTTTCCGACCTAGGAGGGTGGGTCACCATGTTTGCGTGTTCCTGGCAGGCCCCTTGCCCAGTGGAGTAACGCATTCTTCCAAGCATGTTGCTGCATGTGCAGCTGTTTGCTGTGCCTGTCTCTGGGCGGGCTGAGTTGCTTCAAGGTGTGTGTGGGGAGTGGTGGGGGGGAGATGGCCTTGCCTGATGCTCACAGGAGCTGCTAGGGGAGCAGGGGGCAGCCTGAATGTGCTGCAGAGCCTCTCTTACAGCCTTGGCAAACAGGTGTCCTGCAAGGTTATGGTGCTATTGCCTCCTCAGCTCTGCAAATACCAAGGCCATCTTCAGAGCCTTCTGGGCACGGTTGTGTCCCCATGGGAGAATCCTTGAGGCTGGGATGTGGCACCTGCTGCCTTTTGCTTGTGAGATGCTTGCTGCCCCGGGCAGGACCATGTAGCCACTATGATAGGTCCTCACAATGTGGTCCCTGGAGGTAGGATGCGTCTCTCGGGGAGTGGCCCGGTTACGCTATGCTGGCTGTTGGGATGGCTGTGCCCGAGCCTTGTCCCAGCCTGTGTGATATGTCAGGGTAGTGGGGAGCAGCCCTTGGCAGGACGTGGTGTTTAGAAGCTTACGGGAAAGGGAAGCCACGATGTCATTTCCCGTCTGACCAGGAAATGCAGGTTTCCTTCCCCTTGGATAGTGCAGGAGCCTGGGAAGCTGCCTCTCGGCAAGCGGGCTAAGGGAATCTGCAGCCAAATGTAGTGCTGGGGAGCAGCTTGAGCTGCGGGCTGGGGTAGGATGCTTCCCCCATGGTTTTCCTTCACCCATTCATTACTCCTCTTGGCAGAGTCCTCTAAATTCACTCGGAGTTGATGCATACGTGCAATTAGGGAGCGGGGGCATCTGATGAGGTCATGCTGAATGGAGCTGGGCTTTTGTTGGCTGCCTCCTCCTGCCCAGCCCTGGCTGATGGGTGCTGTGACTCAGCCCACTGCCTGCCCAGCAGCTGAGGCTGTCCGGAGTGAGGGGAGGACATCCTACTGCTGCTACGGGGCCATCTTGGAGATACCCTGCATGCCGCTCCCACCCCAAGTATGAGCTCACTGCCTGCTTGTTTGCTCTCTGTGGGGAGAGGTGTGTGACTGACCTGGCTGCGGATCTGTGTGTGGGATGGGCAGAAAAGAAGGGAGGCTGCCTTTGTGTCTGGGTGTCTGTTAGGGTGGACAGGGAGACCGTTTATGAGTCTGGGTGGGGGATTTTTTTCCTCCTGTTCTTCTCAATCTCCTTTGTTCCTTAGTGACTTTGGAATTCCTGGTGGGGCTGGCACTCTCTGGACAAGCCAGGTGCAGTGCCCTTCTGGTGTGCAGTGCTGTCAGGGCAATTCCATGGTAGTTCCAGCCCCCTGTGCCATTTTGCCCTGGTCAGCACTCAGGCATGAGTAAGCCATGTGGAGGCTGCAGGTGTTGGAAGAGGAAATGATCTCAAGTGGCTTTGTTGGGAAGGGGAAAGAATGGCTGTAGAGAGAGCTCTGCCTTAGGAAAGGAGTGAAATCTCTGATTGCTGGTCTGGTGCTGAGATGTGCTGTGTGTGCCCTGGGCTTAGCTGACTGTGGATGCTTGTGCTTGCAGCTGGATGGGAGGGTTCCCAGTGCTGCTGGGAGTGCTAGTCTCTCTGCTGCATCTTTCTGTTCTGAGGCAGCCAGCGGTAGATGTGAGCCCTCAGGTGGGTGCTGTGCCCTTGCCCATCTGCTTGGGCTCGGTGGGGGCAGCTCCTGCCATGCTGCAACCTCAGATTTAATTGAAAAGGGACTTTGCTCCCTCGGCTCTGTAGTACAGCTCTTATCTCAGCAGTGCCAGGCTGGTGTTTGCTTTCCTTGTGGGAGAGAGGCGGCTGAACATGAAAGTTCAGCCTGGCGGTGGGTGGAGGGAGAGGTGGAGTGAAGGCCAGGGATGTGGTGGCATGGAGCAGGGTGGCTGGAGCTGAGGTGCAGAACTGGGGTCTCGGGAGCAAGCCGCTTGTCTGGGGTCTTCTGTGTTCCTCATCCTGGTGGCTGCTGTCCCTAGGGCAAGGCACGGAGCCGGGGAGCTGCCCTGGAGCTCGTCAGGGTGGGGAGTTGGGGACTACCCCTTCCCTGCGGGGCCCAGGAGCCTGCTGGCCGCCGGAGTGCAGCCTGCCCCAGGAATGCTCTGGCCCCATTCCCAGAATCCGGCACTTGGTGTTTGTTTGTTGCTGTGCCCCTGAGGTCTGGTGCTACTGTGACAGGAAGCGGGAACGCCGGGGGGAGGGAGGCTGGCCGGCTGTGGATGTGCCTGTGAAATCCCTTTGTCCCTGCAGAGCGCTCAGCTGCAAATTCCCACAGAGAGGAGAGAGCTGCCTTTGTGCTGCTAAAGGGCTCCCAACATGTGAAATCCCTGGGCCAGGGGGCTGGGGTGGGAGCTCAGCGCAGGGGCTGCAGGCCCCTGCCTTCATGCTGTCCTTGGGCGCGTGGGGGACATGCGGGAGGGGGGCCCTAGGGTGATGTGCTGGGTGTTGCTGGCAGGAAGGGGGTCCCTGGGCCCAGCTCTCTGAGCGTACCTGAAGGTCTTGCCCTGCCTGGGTCGGACAGTGGCTTTGGAGTGTGGCAGCCCCCACCCTGCGGAGCACCCCGGGACAGCTGCCCTGAGGCTGGATTTCTGACATACCAGCAGAACAAGCCTTGCTCTCTGTGGCCAGCCCTTTCTTTCTGTGGCCAGTCTCGTGCTGTTCCTTTCTCCTTCCCCGGGGGCAACCCTGATTGCCCGTGTGTGTTGAGCCCAGCTCTTTGCTCCCTGGGGCAGCAGAAGGCACTGAACGTCTGCCCTGTTCCTGGTGGGGCCTGTCTCCTGCCTGAGAGTTGCCCACCGCATTTCCCAACCTCTTTGTCCAGGCTGGTCCTTGGAACTTGATCTGTATCGTGCATTCCTGCCCTTTTCTTGTGGGGGGGTGATAGTGGGGGTGTGTGCCACGTCTGCTTCCTCACTCCAGCCTGGTGCGCAGGCCCCACCCTGCTCTTATCTCTCCACTCTTATCATCCTGCCTTGGCTGCTGGCCCTTTCCCTTATACGGCCTGCTATTGTGTCTGCTTGCATCCCTACAGGTAACTGCCTCTGCAAGGGAAGCTTTCCTAACAGAGACTGCAGCCCTTGTGGCAGTAAGCAAGGCAGGCTGGGCCGCCATCCTGCTGCTGGTTGGACCAGCTGTGTGCTATGAGCATTGAGTGGCTCTCTTCACCTTGGCTGCTTTTCGTGTCATGGTTTCTCCTTCCCCAGCTCTTGCCAGTGCCTGGTGGTGTGGGCTGAGCTGCCCATGGGGAGTGGCCCTGTCAGCACAAGTAGCTCCGAGGATGTTGACTGGCTTTCCTGCATGGGTAGCAGCCTGTTCAAAGTCCCTTCTGTGTCCTCTGCAACCTCCTGGCTGCTGGATAAGGATCTGCTTTGGACAAGGCTCTCCTCGCGTGTGAGAGCTGTGGGTCAGCCATGCTGCTTGCCTGTGCCTATTCTCAGGGTGGGCTATGGGCTACTATGGTTTTGGAAGTGCATCCAGAAGATTGTTGTGTTCTCCTGATCGTGATCCTCTTCCATGTGTTTGTGTTCAGCTCACAGCTTCTCTACCTCCAACAGTGCTGCCCTGCTGCACCTTGACTGGTGTTAGTGCTTGCCTCCCTTTGCAGTGTGAGAGCTGCGTGTGGCTCTCTGAGCCTGGACCCTCTGTTCAGGGGTGTGGAAAGAATCCAGAGATATTGGTTCATTTATTTTTTAGCTAATTGAGACTGACCGGGAGCCTGTGGTGAATTAGTGGGGATGTGAACCAGTGCAGAGCATCAAATGTAATGCACTGTGAGAGCTCAGACAATTGCAGGCTTCAATTATTGATGGGGCCTCTGTTTTTACTAGGTGCATCATGATAGGTAGATGGAACCCAGAGAATTTGTTTCTTCCTCCCCAGAGAGGGCAGGGTCCTGGTACTGAGAACTGTCCGTGTTCCCTGCTGAAGGGCAGGCAGCCAGCTGGCTCTGAGCCCCTCAAATGGATAGGGCAAGGCTAATTACTGGGGCAGTGTTGCCATTTTTCTTGTCTAGTAGTTGAGGCAGCGTGCCTGGCAGGCCTGCCTGCCCTCAGACCTGCTGTCCTTGCCACGTCTCCTCCGGCCCTGTGACCCAGCACTGGGTGAGGGGCTGCGTCCCTCCTGCTGGAGGGGGAGGCAGCTCTGCTTCTGCCTGAAGCTGCAAACAGTGTCATGTGGTGAGGACAAACCTTGTCCTGTGTGGAACAGGTGTGTGAGGGGCACCAACAGACAGGAAAGCTGCTGGGGGTGGGGAATGGCAGCCTGAGCTGCTGTGACACTGTCTCCCTCTGTGCCATGATGGGCTGTAGGTGCACCTCCTAGCAGAGAGCTGTGCAGGGCTGAATGGTGCAGGTGGCTTCTGGCTTTGTAGGTGCCTGGCTTGTGCTTTGCCCAAAAAATCCACGATGTTGAGGGAGTGAACTTAACTGCATCCATCCTGGAAGAGGGGCTGGAACAGGTCCTTGTGAAAACCCATCAGAGGGGCTTTATGCTTGAGTTGCTTTATGCACTGCAGCAGGCGGTGCTTGTCGAGCCTGCTGTCTGTGTCTTATCTGTAGGATCTTGTCTATGCTCTGCCCGTGGTGTCCTGTTCTGTCTGCCAACTCAGGGTCAGTCTCTCTGGCCGACAGGAACCTTTCCTGGTGAGGAGCCCTCAAAGCTTGAACTCCATCCTCCAGCAGAGTAGGATGTGAGTGAACTCCATGTGGGTTTGGCTGTGATTAGGTTATTTTCACACGTGAAGTATTTGGTCTTGGGCAGACAACCATCCCAAGAGTTGGGAGCAGAAGCATTTAGGAAGAATATCCAGAGTTCTTCCACGGGACTCTTAAACACAGTGCACCTCTGTTGAAGATTGATTTCAGGAGCTCAGAGTGCAGCACAGAGCTGTCCCGGCACTGGGAAGTGGGAAAATGAGGCCAGAAGGACTGGGATGTCAAGCTTTCTGGGTGCATGCATTGGTCCCTGGGGGCTGTGGGGTGAGTACTGTGGTGTTCCTTGTGCCCTGGGGTAGGAGCTGCTTGGGGATGTGCTTTGTCTTCAGGCTTCTTAGTTTTGCCCTGAATCAAGCCAGCTGAAATATTTTTGGCTTGCTGGGTTTTTTAAGTAATGGGTGTGTCAGAGAGTGCCTCTCATGATGAAAAGGCTTTCATGCAGCCGTCCTTAAAGATGGTCATGGTCTGGCTTTGGAAAAATGCTCTGTGTAGTTGTATCTTCAGAGGCGGGGGATGAGGAGGGGGAAATGGGTGCAAAGCAATCCCTGGAATTTCATCCTTTGTTTTCTGGGATGCAGCTTACTCAGCTTGGAGCTGTCACAGGCAGCTTGCTCCCTCCTCTTCCTTCCTGCTCCATGTCTCAATCTGAAGATGACTGTAGCTCTGAGTTGCCATGGACAGGCAGCAAGGGGTTGTGCTGTGCCCAGCGAGCTGCTCCCTAAGATTGTGGTATGGGAGCCAGCGGGGTGTTGGCAGAAGGCAGAGGTCTGGGGCAGACCCTCAGCAGCTGGGAAGGCGTGTGGCTGGGTTGCTGTTTGGGGTGTGTGTGGCAGTCGGTGCTGGGGAAGGGCTGTGCTCTAGCTTCTGCTGGGGTGGATGTTTGTGAGTGCAAGGGAGCAAGGAGAGTGGGCGAGGGACCGGTCCTGTTCCTTCCCCCGCTGCTGTGTTTACTCCCTGTGGAAGGGACAGGAAGGAAACAGTCTCATGGCTGCTCCAGCCCCTTATCTAGCTCCCTTAATGGCCCTTCGAGTTCCATTGTTAGCATCCACATTCTCTTGGCTGTGCACCCAGGGGATGTGTGGAGGTGGGGACATGGGCCTGAGTGGCATTGCTGGCTGTGCGGCGCCTTACCTTCCTGCAATGGCAAACTGCTCCGGCACGGTTGCCTGAGGGGGGTTGTACTGTGCAGAAGCCCTTTTTTTGTCAGGGGCTGTTTCTCCCTTTTAAAGAGCTTGGTGAGATGCTGTGCTGGAAATGAGTGTTCCTCCACCTGCTAGCGGTGATTCTGGTGGGATCTTGCCTACTCTGTAGGCATAGGGTGTCTGTGCGTGGTATGACCATCCCATGCTCCTGGGGAAGCCTGGGCACCTGCTGGCTGAGTCCCCTGTGACTGCAAGCAGTGTCCTGCTGCAACCTCTCTGCAGTACAGGCTGTGAGGCTGGGCCCTGTAGCCTTGCTCTGTGACTGAGAGAGCTGTCACTGAGATCCAGTGTGGTGGCCCTGGAGGCTGAGGATCTGAGTCCCCCATTGATTCAGATGGACGCCAACCATGGATAGAGGGGTGTTTGATTTGAGGATGAGAGCTGAGTTCTTATGGGGCAGGGACAGGGAGGCAAGGTGATCTCAAGTCTCATGTCTGCTGGGCACTGCATGTGCATGCGTAGAAGAACTGGATTTTTGTGTTGATGAAGACATTATGGAATGGCGGCAACCAGATGTTGGGGTACGCTGCAGGCAGCCTCTGAAGCACATGGAGAAAATCCAGCATGCTTTGCTGGATTTGGTCACAGTGGTGTGTGTCTGATAGTGCTGGGACAGATGGGCTCCTCTGGTGTCTGTGGGAAGCTCTGGGGCAGGCAGAGCCACAGGAGAGATTTGGGCTTGCTGGTAATGGGGGAGGCATTTCAGGAAGTGTTTAATCTAAATACTCTTGAGTTAATGTGGAAAATAAGTAAGGATTAAAAATGATGCAAAAAAAAAAAAACAAAAAAAAAACCAACCACCCACTCTACTCTTGGTGCCTCTGACCAACCATCCGCGTCAGGCTGAAACTGGAGGGACTGGGCTGCCAGGGAGTGAGGGGCTGGAGGAGATGGGTACTGTGTAAGGGTGGCTGTGCCCATGTTCCTGGCCCTGGGTTGGCACCGGGAGAATGGGCAAAGCTGGTGCTGTGCTGGAGACCGTGGGAAAGCAGTTCCTGCCTCAGCTGCCTGGCTCGAGCGAGTCCCCACACGCCTGCTGTGACTGTATGGGTTTGGGAAAACCTCTTGTGGGCCTGCCGGGGCTTGGCTGGGGAGGTGGAGGGCCGGGCCCATGGTGTTCCTCGTCAGCGGGGAGCAGTTGGAGGGGCTGCGGTATCTGAGGGAGCTGTTGCAGAGATGGTGCCAAGCCTGCAGCGGTCCCAGCTCCATCCTTCAGAAGGAGAGGAGACCCTTCCTCAGCCTGTGTTCCCTTCCCTGCCTTCTGATTTAAGTTTGCTCATGATTTGACCCCGTTCTCCTGCTGTCCCTGCAGCTCTCTTCCTCCTGCTTCCTCCCTGTGGTGGCTGGGCTATTTCTCCCATGACTCTCTACGTCTAGACCTGGCTGTCCCGTGCCTTTGCCAATCACACCCGAGCTTCCTCCTCTAACAGGTCTGTATGGAAGAAAATGATTTTTCTGTCAAAATGTGTTCATTATAGTGTGCTAATTCACTGTTTTCCTTTGGGAGGGGATGTTGATGGGTCTAAGCCAATGCCTGTCCCATATCAGTGGGCTGAAGACCTCCTAGGATGGCTGCAGGTCTGGAAGCCCTGACAGGGACCTGAGGGTGGTGGTGGAGTGGCAGCTCTCAGAGGGGTGTGTGCAGTCCCCTCCTGGGGGTCCTGTCCCACTTTGCTCCTCTTTGTGGATTGGAAGGAGCTGTGAATATGTCTTGTTATTGTTTTTCCCACGTTCTGAAAATCTGTCATAATGAAATCAGTCTCTTCTGACCTTTTTTTTTCTCTCCTCCTTTCCTCCCTCAAATCATGCACAGTGAAGAGCGGGGCTCCTCCCCTTCTGGGTCACTTTTCCTCCTCTCACCTTGACACCAGGCCAACTCTGCTTGTGCCTCCCTGTGCCCTTCGCCCCTTCCCCGCCCGTCCTGGGTAACCGTCACCCATGGACGACTCGGAAGTGGAGTCAACCGCCAGCATCCTTGCCTCTGTCAAGGAGCAGGAGGCGCAGTTTGAGAAGCTGACACGGGCGCTGGAGGAGGAGCGGCGCCATGTCTCAGCCCAGCTGGAACGAGTGCGGGTCTCCCCACAGGACGCCGGCCCGGGCTTGGCCAACGGCACACTCTCCCGGCGGCACCAGGTAAAAAAGGCCCTTGGCAGAGGTGGGCATGGAGGCTCCCAGAGCCCCTGTCCCTGTCAGTTTCATCTCACTGGGGATGGCCCTGGGCCCGGCTCCCTTTGAACCTCCTTGGAGATGAGGTAGAAGAGGGCTATGCTGGTCTCGTAATGCTGGTAGTGTTGTACATGGCTGAGGCTGATGTTTGCACATCCTCAGCTCTCCTATGTGGGTCTTTCTGGGCAGAAGGTATTGGCCTGGAGAGTCTTGCTGCCAGGTCAGCTCTGGTTTTGTTCTTCCGTGAGCAGTTAAGGCTGGCTATGTTCAGTACCTGGATATCCCTTCGTGTTCCACCTGGCTTGTCAGAAGATGGAACATGAGTTGCTGTATTAGCTGTGAGGATGTGTCTGTGTCTCCTCTTGTGTGGCAATGGGCACGTTGCTGGCATCTTGGTTTATCCCTGGAGTAGCCAAGACAGGACTGTGAGAGATCTCTACAGGGCTTGAAGTGTGGTTTGAAATGCCTTGGCTCAAGGTCTCTGTCCTGCTCTCGCTTTCCTGGGCTGTTTTGGGGAGGGTGTCCTCAGGGCTGGTGTCACAGTGTCATATAAAAGGCACTCACCTTTCTGGCTGCGTGAAAGTTGGTGCTGCCAGGAGAAATGAGAAAGGGCAGCTGGAGGGACAGTGTGAGCAGGTAAAGCTGCAACATCCAGCAGTCAACTGCTGGGTGTCTGTGTGATGCTCCCTTGCAATCCTTGTTAGCCTCTGGGATGTCACTTGTAGCTCCTGCATCAGGAGGTAGGAAAGGTCTCCAGGGTCACCTTGGGGAGTGGGGAGGCCTTTGGTTTCTCCATGAGGGCATTTGAGTGAGATGCAAGTGGGGTGGGGGAGGTGGGCTTAGTGCCATTAGTAACTTCTCTCAGCTCGGTTGGGCTGGGTGCTGGCTTGCTGTGTGCTACACAGACCTGAGGAGTGATGTATGGCATGTGCTGTGGCTGTTGGAGCCAGCTTGGGACCTGGGGCTACCAGGAAAGTGGAGATAGCTGCAACCTGGCAGGGACAGGGGAGTAGTTGGGTAACAGGCCTGCAATGGTGATGTGCATTTCAGAACGGCCGTTTCTTGGGTGATGCTGACCTGGAAAGACAGAAGTTCCCAGATCTGAAGCTGAACGGACCACAGGTAAGAGGAATTAAGCTGTGGGTAGCTTCCTTGCTGGATGGGGTTGTGGGGAGACCTAGCTGGCTGAGGGGAACTTGTGTTTCTAATGTGACCACCTTGGCTGAGTGTGCTCGGGGCGTGTTTGGTGAGTACACCCTCTTGTGCAAAGGGATATTGGGGCTCCCTGGGATGTAAGATCTCCTCTGGCTCTTTGTCAGCTGTGGTGATGGTGAGGGCTGATTGCGTGCTCCTGCTCCTCCCAGGACCACAGCCACCTCTTGTACAGCACAATCCCCAGAATGCAGGACCCAGGCCAGATCGTAGAGGAGACGTACACCATGGAGGAGGACCCAGAAGGGGCCATGTCTGTTGTGTCTGTGGAGACATCAGATGATGGGACAACCCGACGCACAGAGACCACAGTATGTGTCTGGGGAGGGGACAGATAGACTGGACTCCAGCTAGGGACTCAGTGGTCAGTGTCACAGCTGTGATCACTGTCTGCTCATTGTTTATGTAAAATCTGCACAGAGTGAGGTGCTGGACTGAAAGGGGCCTCAGGTCACAGGACTGTGGTGTGGGACAGAATTTCCTGATGAGAATATACCCTATGTCCATCTCTCTAGGTGAAGAAAGTGGTGAAGACTGTGACCACCCGAACGGTGCAGCAGGTCCCCATGGGGCCTGATGGGTTACCTTTGGAAACTTCACCTGTCACAAGCAACTACGTCCAGACGATGGACAGGAACTTCCGCAAGAATGGCAACGGTGGCCCTGGTGGCTACCTGAACCACCCAGGCACAGCCACGCTTCCTCGCAACTACCATTACCCCGATGGCTATGGCCGCCCCTATGATGACAGCTACCCGGGCAGCGATCACAGCTATGGCAGCCTGTCCCGTGTCACCCGCATTGATGAGCGCTATCGCCCATCTATGGACGCTTACCGGGCCCCCAGCCGCCAGGACATCTATGGCCCCCAACCTCAAGTACGTGTTGGGGGCAGTAATATGGACCTCAACCACTTCCACCCTGAGTCATACGGCCTGGAAGATGACCAGCGCAGTGTGGGCTTTGATGATGTGGACTACGGGCTTATGTCTGACTATGGCACAGCCAGGAGAGCAGGGACGCCATCTGATGCTCGACGTCGGCTCAGGTATTGGGGTATTGAGTGTGTGGCAGCGCGCACTGGGGCAGAGGGTTGCTCTAGGGTTCCTTCAACTCAGTTCTTTTCAAAGGAATCATGGAATCGTAGAATCATTTAGGTTAGAAAAGGCCCACAAGATGAAGTCCAACCTTGCTGTAACAAGATCTAATATAATAGGTAACTCTGACCATAATTTGAGTTGTACTGCTTTAAAATTTGTGTTCTCTGCAACAGCTTAAACCCTCAAGTCCTTCAGGTGTTCACTGCAGAGTGAACAGCAGGAGGGACAGCACCACGAGCTGAGTCAGGTGTGGCTCGTGCAGGAGAAATCTTGTATCTGTTTCAAATTAATTGTGTGCTTAATTGGTGGTTAATACTCAGTGCTAATTGAACCAGTTGTCCTGCAGCGAGGAGTTCCATGAGGTGGCTGGACATGGCTCTGGGCTCTTTCCTTTGCATTACCTGTTTATTAGCATGGTGAGAAGGATCCAGCTGCTCTGTCACTAGCTGAGGTTGGGTGCTACAGTATTCATCCTATGCCCCAGTCTGGTTTATCTGCTGGGAAATGTGCCTGATGTCTGCTAGAAGCGGCAGCAACTTCACCATAGCATTCTTGCCAAGCTGAGAGTGGCATGCAGCCCTGAAGGAGTTGTGCTGAGCCTGGGGCTGAAGCAAACAAGGCTTAGCGCTGCAGTGCCCTAGGGAATGCTCTTGCAGGGTGGGACAGGCTGCTCGACCTGTTTGACAGTTGCAACTTCTCCCCTTCATTCTGCTATGGGTGATCAGCAGCTCTTCTAGCCTGACTGCTGTGCATCTGCCTTGGACAGGTAGAAGAGGGGTTGGGTGGTCCTTAACTGCCCTCCAGGTGTGCTTGCAGGCATCTTGGAATGTTACCTGCTGGAGGCTATGGCTGCCAGGGACAGGTATCTTGCACAGTTGTCTCATACTAGTGAATGTGGCTGCTGGCTGGCTAAGCCTCTCAGCTTGCTCTGCTTGTTGTCTGTGCTGCCAAGTGGAGTTTGGGGAGGTGCTGAAGTGAATTTGAACAGTGCTGAGGTAGAACTGGAGTGAGAAGCTGAGCCTGGACCCCAGCAATGAGGAGGAGCTGCTGGTGGGCTGGAATGCACATCTATCCCCCCTATGGGGATAGCCAGAGGGCTGACCACAGGTTCCTTAGGTTCCAAGGACAAGTAGCAGAGGCTTGAGAGGAAGGGAAAGAGGAGGCATTTGCCAGCCCCTGTCAGAGATCCACCCATTTCTCAGGACGCATCCTGTAAATCCCCAGTAGCTCTTGGCTGCTTCAGAGACTGAAGGAGGAGCTTTGTCTTTTTGGCTTGTGCCAGCACAAGCGTTTCTGTTGCTGTGTTGAACCAGTTGGGGCAGTTGTTCAACCAGATTGATTTCCCCAGCCTTGTATTGTGAAGAGTGTGCTGGTTAAAGGAGAACCAGTGAGGCCGACTTGAGAAGGCTGTGAGAAGCCAGCTTTGGCAGTCCTGAGCCCTCCTCTGGTCCCTCAGCATGCCTCTTAGACAAAAGGGATAAGGCAGAGTCCAGAAAGCAGGGCATGTGTGCAGCCCTTTCCTACGGCCCCATGAGCAGGCTCTCCCTCCCCATGCAGACCGATAAAGATCACAGCAATCTGTGGAATCCAGGCGCTGTTGAGCTTGGCTTGTCCCCTGCCTTCTCGGTTACCATCTCACTCAGCTGACTGGCTCACTGAGATGGCAACAAGCAAGAGCAGCATCCCACCCCCTGCCTCCAAGATGTTTGTCTTGAGCAGGGCCCTGGTGTTTAATGACTTCCTTCAGAGAGGCAGCTTGCCAGGCACGTGGGGGACAAGGGAGCATGTTAGGCAGAGTGTGGTGTGTGTGTGTGTGTGCTAGTGGTATGTGGCCTTGTACCGTCTGCTTGACTCTGCTTGGAGCTCCCTGCCTGCAGGAAGGCTCAGCAGCAGCACAGGAGTGCTTTCCTTGCCTTCCTCTGCCTTGCTACTCTACCCCACACCCCTTTTGGGATGCTGAAGGCATCTTACAGGGGTGAGGCCAGCTGCAGGCTGTGCTGGCAAGAGTTGAGATGTCTCTTCTGCAGTGTTGGCATTGGGCAGCTGTCTTTCTCCTGCTTTGTTCTGCTGCATGGGCAGTGTTGGTGGCCAAGGTGATGTTCTCAGTTGCCAGACTGAACAGTGTTCTTTGGTTGCCAGCCCTTGTGACTTTGTGCCCTTGGAGCTTGTGGTTTTGGCAAGTTCCCTACCAGAGATTGTACGGTAGATTGTGTAGGGAGCAGAACTTGTCACTGTCCTTTCTTGCATCTTTATGTACCCACTCAGTCAGTGACAGGGATCTTCCTACATCAGATTTGGGAGCTTAGAAGTGGGATTTAAAGGTGATTGAGCAGATGTGAGTCAGGGGACACAGCCTCATCTTGGACCTGGGTTGTGCAACCACAGTGTGTAACACGATGGTCCCAATGGATGTAGCAATTAGAGTAGTACAACCCCCTGCTCCTCCTGTCCCTTTCTGCTGGAGACTGCCAAATTCCTTTGCTCAGGTGGAGGGAAGATTCTGTTTGCCATGCAGGCTTGATAGTGACCTAAAAATAGGGTTGGAATCAGGGATTCTATATGCTTTGGGGGTGTGTAGTGGGCTGTATGCACTACTGCCAGATAGAAGACTTGCTTGTACGAAGACTGGGTGTGGAGGCCTGGGGAACTTCGATATGATTAGCGCTCACCAGCAGTATGTTGTGGGATGAACTTGCCCTCTAGTGGCCATGAGCCTGAGTAGTTGTTTGTGGTGTTACGTGGGCTGGCTCAGCCTAAGGGCTGGGCCCTGCCACTATAAAGGTTACACAGAGAGCAGAACTCTGTGTCTGACCCAGAAGAGATCTGTTGGGTGGGAAGTGACCCTATTTGCTAGTGGGGCTGCTCAGCAACCTCCTGCTTCCCAGTCCATCTCGGAGATGCCTGGGGCTGGCCTCCAGGCTCCATCTGGGTCTTGTGTAGCTGTATGGGGAGAAAGATACCACGGTGCTGCTCTGCAACCTGGCTCCCTCCCCTTGAAGGTATGCTGCAGCAAGTAGTGGTGACTGCGTACTGTGTGGTTTTTTTTTTCCACCCTCTACTAAGTTGGGCAGGGCATAGGGCTCACACTGATGCTTGCTGTCTCCTAGGAGTTACGAAGACATGCTGGTGGATGAAGTGGCTCCCGACCGGTACTACTGGGCCCCCCTGGCTCAGCATGAGAGGGGCAGCTTGGCCAGCCTGGACAGCCTGCGGAAAGGAGCACCAGCCCCGGGCAACTGGCGTCAGCCAGAGCTGCCAGAGGTGATAGCGATGCTGAGTTTCCGCCTGGATGCTGTCAAGTCCAATGCAGCTGCTTACCTGCAGCACCTGTGTTACCGTAATGACAAGGTGAAGACAGAGGTGCGCAAGCTGAAAGGCATTCCAGTGCTGGTGGGATTGTTGGACCACCCCAAGAAAGAGGTACATTATGGTGCCTGTGGGGCTCTCAAGAACATCTCCTTCGGCAAGGACCAAGACAACAAGATTGCCATTAAGAACTGTGATGGAGTGCCTGCTTTGGTGCGCCTGTTGCGGAAGACCCATGATATGGACCTTACAGAGGTCATCACAGGTAACGGCTCTGGGGAGGTGAGGAGGTGCTAACCTGTTGGGTGAGATGTAGGGTGCAGGCCCACGTGCCCTGACCAAGCACCTTCTATATGTGGCTTTGTAGGAACACTGTGGAACCTGTCTTCACATGACTCCATCAAGATGGCCATTGTGGATCATGCACTGCATGCTCTGACTGATGAGGTTATCATCCCCCGCTCAGGCTGGGAGCGAGAACCCAACGAGGACTCAAAACCCCGCCACATTGAGTGGGAATCAGTACTCACCAACACTGCTGGCTGCCTTAGGTAAGGGATAAGGGTTACAAACTGCTGGCAGAGAGCTGTAGTGTGCTCGGGCTGCTGTAACACTCCATCCTGGAGTGGGAAGGGACTGCTTTGCTGGCTGTGAAGAAGCAACTCCTGGGACAGCCACTGTTGACGACATGGTGATGATGCTTCTTGGCACTGGAGGAGTTTCTCTCTGTCAAGAGAAGCCAGAAAGGAGTCTTCCTTTGATTTGAGCTCTTTTGGGTGTAGACTGCTCCTTGCTTGCCCTCAGCTGTCTCCCCCATGCTGTATTTCTCTTGATTGACAGGAATGTGAGCTCAGAGCGGAGTGAAGCCCGTCGGAAGCTGCGAGAATGTGATGGGCTGGTGGATGCCCTGATATACATCATTCAGTCTGAGATTGGCCAGAAGGACTCAGATAGCAAGGTACTGCAGAGGGGATGCTACCTGGGCCAGTACAGCTGGGCAGGATACAGTGCTCTGCTGTTTATGGATTGTGTTCATAGGTTTATCCTGATAGGGACAAAAGATGGAGGTAAATCAAAAAATTTGACCTGACAGAGCTATTTAAGGAACACCTAAACCAGACACCTGCCTTTCCATATTTGGGAGAGAGAGCCTTTGTGGGGTGTGACTCATACTGTGTGATCAGATGTTGGGCTCTCAGCCAGCAGTTGGCAGTAGGAATACTTGACCCTACAGCAGGGCTGTGACTAAGTCAGTGACTGTAGCTTTCGCCCAGAGATGTGGACTGGGCACATGCTGCTCTGAGTAGAACTGTCTGGCTTTCTGTAGCTGGTGGAGAATTGCGTGTGCCTGCTGAGAAACTTGTCTTACCAAGTCCATCGTGAGATCCCCCACGCTGAGCGCTACCAGGAGACTCCTCTGGTCACCACCAACAATGCTGGGCCCCATGCTGCAAGCTGCTTCGGTGCCAAGAAGGGCAAAGGTTCGTTGACTGGTGACATAAAGATGCACTTGCTTCAGTGGGGCTTTAGGGTGGTCTGGGATCTTTGTGATTCATTCTCTCATCTCTCGTGTGAAGGCTAAATTGGGGCTTTCTCTGGAAACACAGTGGCTTGTGCCTTCCCTTGCTTTGGGAAGTTACTGCTTGACTCATTCAAAGCGTTTGACATGAGCTAATGGTGCCCTGGTGGGTTTCTGTGGTGATGGGATGGTGGTGGGATAACCACTAACTTCACATCTTCCCTTTTCTTATGTGTTGTCCCTTCCCCCTCCCTTTGCTTTCTTGCCAAACGATCTGCCCCATGATGCTGTCGGCACTTCTCTCCTCCTGCCTCCCCTCTCTCCTGTCCTCCTCTTCGCTTCGCCAATAGACGAATGGTTCTCCAGAGGTGAGTGTGCTCTTGATTTTAATTTTTCCGTGGTGAAAATGATTGGGTGCCTTCCTGAGCTCTTTGTTCCCCTGCAGCTGGCCTTGTGCTGCCTGCAATTGACTAATGTCCTTGGTGGCATGTAGCTTCTGCTCACCTCTGGGCTTATTCTTTTAGCAAGTAGTAAAAAGCTGCTGGGCTGATGCAGATGGGAAAATGAGGTGTCTTATGCTTCTGTGCTTGCCTTTTAAAGGTAAAAAGCTTCCTGAAGACCCTGGTGCAGATACAGTGGATTTTCCCAAAAGAACAACTCCAGCTAAAGGTATGCTGTCTAGTGTGTTCCGGACTTGAATGTGTAGGACTGCCTTCCCACAAGCAGTTTGGGAAGGGGTGGCATTGATAGATTTTCCCCACTGGAAAGAGCCTCTTAAATGAGCAGAGGTTTGACTTGAAAGTAGTTTGTTTCTGGTTGCCCAGGCTCACAAGCTGTGCTGCAGGCAGCCTTGAAGAGGCTTGCTGGTCTTGGTGGACGTGAGTGCTACCTCAGGACAGGCTTGTTGTAACTGCAGAGGGAGCTGTTGCTCTCGGAGCTGAGGGAGGGGGGTGTGGTGACACAGCCCTGCAAAGAGGCCCCCTCTGCTGTGGTTTTAGACTTGTCAGTGTCCTGCCTGCTCTTCTCTCCTGGACATGAAGGATGGGCAGGATTTTAAACTAAAATGCCCTGCTTAGAGGAGTGTTCTGCAGTGTGAACATGAAGGGTCACTCCAAGGCAGACATCTTACCTAATTCCAAGGATTTCAACTTTGAGGGCAGCAAATCACAGCCCCTCTGTGGCCAGCAGAGCAGCAGCTATTGGCCATGGGGTTTAGTTCAGCTATTTCTGCCTTGAAACACTGTATTCTGAAGTCTGAAACTGATGTATGGGCTGATTATCTGGGGTTTCTGTTGTTGAGGGACGGCCTGTCTTGCTGTGTGTCAAAGAGCAGACAGTGCTTAGCAGTACTCCTTTGTACAAGTCTGTTGCTTGGTCTTGGGTATTCGCGGAGGTTATGAGTAAGTTCTTCCTCCCTGTGCCTCTCTGGCAGGCTACGAGCTCCTCTTCCAGCCAGAAGTGGTCCGGATATACATCTCCCTGTTAAAGGAAAGCAAGACTCCACCTATCCTAGAGGCTTCAGCAGGAGCAATTCAGAATCTGTGTGCTGGCAGTTGGACGGTGAGTGCCTTACAGAGCTGGGCATGTTGGTGTTCATTGGTGTTTAGGGGAAGGGGGATCAGGGGTACATCACTTCTTGGTGTCAACAGAGCTGTGAAGTGTCAAAGCTCTGGCATTCCAGGCTGTTGCACTTCATGTGACTTGCTTTGAAGAAGACATAATTCAGCAGCACAGTTCAAATGTGGACTACATCTCTCCTGTGCTGTTAAGGGTTCTTTGCTCTCTGCCATCCGTTTGTTTCCAAGGGCTGCCTGTGTCTTTTCCTGCAGCCTGTTCTCTGCCACTTGTTCCCTTCTGCAGTCTGGAAGAAGGGAGTGTAGATTTGGGCCCGCTCTGTAGTCCTACTGTGCCTTTGCTCTGTATTCTTTGTGTGTATGGAAAGATCAAACAAAAAAGCATGCTTACCTGGCTTGCAGGGGGGGCTTTGACCCCTGTAAATCAGCCCTCTCCTATTCACAGGCATTGCCTGGGGTTACTTGGAGATGGGTCTGGGACCTTCACAGCATCTCTCCTTATGGGTGAACCCAGGACCCTTGGTTTCTGGGGTGGGTGGGTGTTAAAGCTCCCAGAAGTGCCCCCGTGCTCAGGAGCAGTGTGAAGCTTTGCCTCCCTGGGTTCCACCATGGTGTTCTGCTCTCCTTGCAGTATGGCCGGTACATCCGCTCAGCACTCCGCCAAGAGAAGGGACTCTCAGCCATTGCTGACCTCCTGACCCATGACAGTGAGCGTGTGGTGAAAGCAGCATCCGGGGCCCTCCGCAACCTGGCTGTTGACCTACGTAATAAAGAGCTGATAGGTGAGAGCTGCAGACATACTTCACGTTCATCTGGCTTAAAACTTTCTAGACTGGGTGGCTGAGGATATGCGTGGGCACAGTGGTTGCACAGGGGGTTTCTGTTGTGTATTTCCCAGGTAAACGTATACTGGGCTCCTTGGGAGATGCATCAGAATTGGTGACCAATCTCTGATCTTTTAGTAGTGACTTTTTTTCTTTTAGTCACTGTCCTTCTTGCTTGCTCATGCCCAACTATTTGCCCTTATTAGGTAAACACGCCATCCCCAATCTAGTGAAGAACCTGCCTGGAGGCCAGCAGACTCCAGCCAAAAACCTCTCTGAGGATACAGTGGTGTCCATCCTCAATACCATCAATGAAGTCATTGTAGACAACCTTGAGGCTGCCAAGAAGTTGCGGGAAACGCAGGGGATTGAGAAGTTGGTGCTGATCAACAAAACTGGGTAGGCTCTGCTTTAAAGGATAGTGCAGGGGGTGGAGAGCAGCTTTTCCCAAGGCTGCTTTGAGGCTGTGGATATTTTCAAACATCTTTTCCTCACTGCTTTCTAGGAACCGCTCAGAGAGAGAAGTCCGAGCAGCTGCCCTCGTCTTGCAGACAATCTGGGGATATAAAGAGCTGCGGAAGCCCCTGGAAAAGGAAGGCTGGAAGAAGTCAGATTTCCAGGTATGAGGAGTGGTGGAAGAGTACCCTGTTCTAGCTTGGGTCCTGCTGCAAGGAGAAGGTGCTTCAAGAACTCGGAAGTGTTTGATTTCAGCTCTTCTCTTGCTGCTGTCACTAGAGACCCTTGAAGGTGTCCCTTCTGCCACTTCTCAGTGGGTGGATGGCAGTGGAGCAGAAACACTCTGCAAAGTGTTAAGTCTTGAACATCAAATCTACCAGCAGGGAAAGTCTGCAGCACTAAAGCCATTGTGGCAGTACTGAGGGGGAAAATAAAAATGGTCCTCTGGTATTTGCTTTCCTTTCTAAAAGCTGCAACTGTCTCTTCAAGACTGGGTGCTGCCCTGACCCACCCTAGGTAGACTGCCTCCATCCTTGTTGGTGGGTACAACCCCGGGGGCTTTGGAGCACCTTCTGGTCCTTTCAACTTCATGTCTTTTGCTCAAGGACTGTGGGAGTGAAGCATTGCTGGGGCTGGAGGGTTGCTATGTGCTTGGTGTATGGAGTATAAGTGGTTGTTGTCTGGTGCTCCAGGTGAACCTTAGCAATGCCTCTCGGACACAAGGGGGAAACTCATTTGATGATAGCACCTTGCCTCTCATTGACAAGAACCAAAAAACAGGTATGTGCCCTCCCTCCTGTTGGTGTTTGTCCCCATTTTAACTGCCTTCTGGGTACCCATGTTCCTTTTGTACTTTTTTCCCCCAGCTTTCTTGGGTTCCCCAGGGGTTCATGCAAAACCATCAGCCTGGGGAGTTTATTTTTTTCCTCAAGGCTATAAACGTTGCTCAGAGTTTACATGGAGTTTACAGTCCTACAGTATCCTTGGCCCAACAGTGCTGAGGCTGGAGCTCAATCTGGGCTTATTCAACAGTGATTACTGTTCAGCAGTGATAACTGTTGCTCATGGCTGTAGAGGTTATGCCTGTCTGTTTTCTCATCCTTCTAGACAAGAAATCCTCCCGGGAGGAGATCCAGATGAGCAACATGGGACCAGGTAGGAAAGGGACTGGAGGAAGGGGCATCTTTTCTGATGTGCTGGGGAACACCTTGCCTCCTATGGAGAGGATGCTGCCTCACAAAAAGGTAGTGCAATTGATGGTCTCCTGTCTTCCTCCAGACAACTATTCCACACTTAATGAGATGGACCACAGCAGGACACTGGACCGATCTGGTGATCTTGGAGACACGGAGCCAGTGAAGGCAGCACCATTGATGGTGAGCAGCTTTTCTTAATGAAGCTGGAGTAGGCAGAGGTGCAGGGAATGACACTCAGAGAACTGGGCTCCTCTGACTAACCCTCGTCTGCTCCTTCGCCCCTACTAACCCTGTATGTCTGCAGCAGGAGGAGGGGCAGGAATCCCAGCCTGAGGCAGAGGAAGATTCTGCTGTGTTTTCCTCTGTGTCGGTATGTCCTGAAGCACCCTGTCCAATCTGAATAGTGGTGGCAAATCCTGCTGTGCTGTTAGGGGTGCTTTGGGCAGCTAAATCATGCTCTGATCACTGCAGTCTACAATCACTGTCTGATCCTGATCCATAGGGGCTGTAAACACATCTTCACTGATTGTTCCTGCTCTGGATGTGCTAACATTTCTCCCCCTCTCTCTCCACAGCAGAAGATCTAGCTGCTATCCCTGCCTCCGCTCAATTTGGTTGATAATATATTTTATATATATAAATATATATAACTCTTCGTGGTGGAATGGACCGAATTTTTTTCAACTTGTTTTTTTTTTTTTTTTGCTGGACTGTTTGTGCCAACTAGCCAGCCAAATGACTGGGCCTGGTCCCACAGGAGGCAGCCCAGGCTGCTCTGCCTCCTCTCGGTGGCTGCATCTCCCTGTTCTGGGACAACTATCAGTAACTCTTCCTCCCTGTCCTCCACCACTTCCCTTCCTTCAGAGAGGAGACCCTCCTGCCTGACTGCCTGCGCCAACCGGCAAGGATGCTGCAAAACAATTCCAGACCTCTGCCTTGACCAGGAACTGCCTTCTCTGCCTCGCCTTCCTTCTGCTTGGAGTCTACTGCGGGGACAGCGATCAAGACCTTACTTGCCACCTTCCTTTGTTGCCTATAGGATATTTTTCTGTGTGTGGGATCACTCTTGTGCTGAGGCTGTAGAGACAAGAGCATCCCTCCCTGGTGGCAGCAGGACTGGGATGTGAAGGAGGCTAGAATCACGGGGGTGTGTTGGTGGAAAGGAGAAGCAGCAATAATAACTCTTCTTGCTTTGCTCTAGATGAGGCTTTGGGGGTGTGGGGAGAGGGATCTATCCTAGCTCTGACTGTTTGGCCTGGCTCTGGATCCTGCTGGGGGGAACATGGATCTGGATGGGGCAATTGAAAAGAGGAGGGATTCTTATGTAGGGAGAGGGTCTGTGTGGTGCGTGTGGGGCAGGCCTCCCTGCCCTGGGGGTGATCTTTCCCTGGGGAGGGAGTAAGGTAGGAGGAGGAGAAGCAGCAGGGCTTTTGGGGCCGGATTTCTTTGGGAACTGGCTGAAGTAGCGGTGGGTCTGTGAGGGCATGCGCAGCAGGTAGGGCCTGGATCCCAGCCACCCCCCATGCATCAGCTGCCTGTGGCAGTGCCCCCTCAGACTTCTCTTGACATGTGCCTTTCTTTTGCCACTGTGAAATAGCTCTTTGAATTGTACTGTTTGGCTTCGCTAGGGGAAGCGGTGTTCCAGGCTCCTGGTAGGGCTGAGCTGGAAGCCCAGCGGGGAGGATCCCAGCCCTGCTGCCTTTGGCTGCCACTGCTGAACAGGGAGCAGGGCTCTCCCCTCTCTCCTGTCCTGGGGAGCTCAGGCTGTCCTGGGAGCATCTCTGGTGGTGGGGGCGTATTTGGTGCTCTGATCTTCTGGGTGAATAGGGGGAGGCTTAGGCTCACTGTGCAACTGGAAGCCTCCTTGCAAGGCTGCAAACTGGAGATGGAGCCCTCCCCAGTACGCACACTTGTGCCTCGCTCTTCCAGCTCCAGCCACACCTCAGCTCCATTTGGTTTTGTTCTGGGGTCTAACTTCTCTTTTTCTTTAAATATGTAAAACACTAATTCTTTTAATTTTTTAATTCCAGATGAACCAAAAAAAAAAAAACCAACAACCACAAAACCAAGCTTCCCCCTTCCCTTCTCCCCTGCGCAGGGCAGGGGAGCTGGCTGCAGGGTGAGGGTGGAGGGGGCAGGAGCACCCCACTGTTCCTTGTCTGATTCCTGTGCACACTCTTGTAACGCTTTTCAAACAAAATGATTTTTTTATATAAATAAAGTTTTTAAAGTGTGTCTTTTTGTCAGTATGTTTCAGATATGAGGCTGTCACCTCTTCTTAGCTTTACAGCTAGGGCTGTCCTCAGCTGGACATCAGCCACTGGGGTTGGTGTCTGCTGAAAGGCAGTAAGAGGAAGAGCTGAACCACTGTGTAGCTCCAGAGTACAGCTTTCTCCCAGCGTGCCTCTCTCTGGATTTCAGCTCTGTATGATCTAGCACTTAGTTGACTTTTATTTATTTGCACAAGAAGAAATTGCACTATTTCTTAACTTAGACACTTTTTAATCTGGCAACAACAATGACTGTAAGAGAAGTGGCTGAGGGAAGCCTGCTCAAGTGAAAGCTGGGGTTTTGTGGGTGTAAGGCCAGGACTGTCATGTACAAAAGGAACAATGCTGTGGTTGCGGAGGGGTGGGACAACAGGGGGGTGTTAGCTTCAGCTAGGGCAATTCTGGAGATGCTGAGAGGGGTACAATCCTAGGGATTTTTGGCTCAGCAGGGGCAATGCTCTTGGTGCTGATGACAGGGAAGCCAAGCAAAGCAGCAGCTCCTAAAAGCACAGAACTTGGAGCTCAAAGGAAGAGCTTGTCGTGGCAGGGCTGGCAGTACATCTTCTCCCCATGCTCACGGAAGGTGCCTTTGTGCAGCTGGCTCAGGCAGTAGGCACAGATGAAGTGCTCGGGGTGGTACTTGCGCCCGGCAGCTGTGATGCAGCGGCCAGTGATGGGGTGCCCACAGCCATGGCACACGCTGCCCTGCCGCTGGTGGAAGTGCAGCTCGCAGTAGGGCCGGCCCTCCAGTTCAAAGAAGGAGCCATTGGCGAAGCTGCTCAAGCAGTCCTGTCGGGGAGAGAATCATTAAGGTTGGTAAAGACCTCTAAAATCACCTAGTCCTACTGCCAACTCATTTCCACTATGCATTCTCAGGCGCGTCCCTCAGTGCCACATCTACATGTTTCTTGAACGTCTCCAGGGATGGTGACTCCATCACCTCTCTGGGCAGCCTGTGCCACTGCATCACTGCTTTCTGAGAATAAATTTTTCCTAATAGCCAGCCTGAACCTCCCCTGGTGCAACTTGAAGCTATTTCCCCTCATCTTTTCAATGTTACCTGAGAAAAGAAGCCAACCCCTACCTCCCCACTACCTCTCTTCAGGTTGTAGTAGAGGGCAATAAGGTCTCCCCTGTGCCTTCTCTTCTCCAGACGGAACCACCACAGTTCCCTCAGCCATACCCCATCAGAGCTGTGCTCCAGACCCCTCACAGCTTCATTGTCCATCCCTGGACATGCTCTGTGTCCTCAATGTCCTTCTTCTAGTAAGGGGCCCCAAACTGAACATAACACTCAAGGTGCAGCCACACCAGAGCTGAGTACAGGGGGAGGATCACCTCCCATCTCCTGCTGGCTGCACTATTGCTGATACAAGCCAGGATGCTGCTGGCCTTCTTGGCCACGTGGGCACACTGCTGGCTCACATTCAGCCATCTCTCAACCAAGTAATTAAAGGGAGAAGGCTGGCATAGCTTTGAGGATGTGCCTGTCCTGCATCCCTCTGTCCTGCTGCCCGCTCACCGCGCAGACGAAGCACTCAGGATGCCAGACGCCCTGCAGAGCCGACAGGTAGTTGTCCGTCAGCGGCCGCTCACAGCCCTGGCACTTGGGGGCAAAGAGGACCACGAAGTCCTGGAAACAGTAGGGTTTCCCACCGCGCTCATGGAAACCTGTGAAGAAGGCAGTGGGATGGGCAATGGACTATAAAAGGGCTGAGATGGAGAGATGCAGGTGCCAGGTAGGGTTATGGGGTGGGGAGCAGGGGGATGTGCCCTCGATACAAACCGTCATCTCCAAACACCTTCCCGCAGTGGGCACAGAAGAAGTGCTCGGGGTGCCAGGTCTGGTCCATGGCGGTGAGGACTTTCTGTGGGCACAGGAGAGGTGAGGCGCTGGGTAGCAGGGCACAGAGGTGGACAGGGCCGTGCTTACCTCGCGGATGGGTCCAGCACAGTAGGCGCAGCGTGGGGAGAAGGCCTGGTGGTAGTCCTCCTCGCAGTACGCCTGCCCCCCACGCTCAAAGAAGGGCCGCCCACCCAGCTCCTGCCCACAGCGCGCACAGGTGAAGTGCTCGGGGTGCCAGGTTTCGCCTAGGGCCGTGAACATCTGCAGGACAGAGATGAGTGAGGGACCTGGTGGCTGCTGTGAGCCCCACACTCCTCCCCGTGGCTCACCTTGCCAGCGATGGGCTTGTGGCAGGCGGCACAGACAGCAGCAGGAGCAGCAGTGATGCCCAGCTCCTGCAGGTCCCGCGTCAGGCCACCCAGCATGCGGTCCAGCGAGTGTTCAGGGCCTGCCTGCGCTCTGGCTCCTTGCCCCACTGCTGCCAGCTGCTGGGATGGGGTAGGTGAGGAATGGGCTCCAGCCTACTCCGTGCTGCCTGCCCCAGGATGCATCTCACCTTGCTTTGCATCTGGCCCAGGTCAGCCAGGAGCTCATCCAGCTGCCGGGCGGCCGCTGTGGGTTCCGGCGAAGCAGGCAGTGGTTGTGGGGTCGGCATGGGACTGCTGGGCACAGCAGAGAGCAATAGGTACTGCAGTTTCACCCCTAAGACTGAGGAGCATGTGGGACAGAGTATCTTCCCTTCACCCCAAAAAAGCTGCTCCGTCCCCACAAGCTGTGGTAGGGGACATACTGGAAGCCCACCCCTCACCCTGGCAACAGGCACAGCAGGATGTGTCCCTCTCACCCCAGCTCACAGAAGGACTTGCTTTTTGTGGGGACATTGAGGAAGCCAGGTGAGCGTGTCTGAACTAAGGAAGGGGTAATCCCAATGGCTCTGCCATCTCATGGTTGTATTTTACCTGTACACAGATTCCAAACTTTCACCTGAAGGCTGAGACCGAGGTGGCAGTGGCACCTGAAAGGGCAAATCCCTGTGGCTGAGCCCCCAGCACCCTTCAGCATTCACCCAGCACTCCCACCCCTGTCATGGGCTGAGCAGGGCCTCAGTGCGAGCCCCATTCCCAGGCCCCGAGCATTACCTTTGGGGCTGCTGATGTAAGTGGCTTCTGGTTGCTGGGAGCTGGAGGCTTGTCTGGAGGTGCATCCTGCTGCCTGCTGCTGGATGTCAGCAACATGTAGCTTGTTGGGGCCGGCTGGGAGCTCTGCTCCAGCTCTGCCAGCAACGCGTCTGCATGGAGAGATGCAAATAGGAACCCGCTGCCCCCCTCTGTGCCCCAGGCGTAAGCTGCTTCCACCTTACAAAAGGACATCCATCACCCTGAAGTTTCTTCAACCCTGGCAGAGGAAAGCTCACCCCTGGTGCTTCCCAGAGTGGTGGGATCCATATGGAGGATAAAGCCCTTTCTACTTTCAGCTTGCCGCCCTCATGACAGGACATGGTGACAGGCACCCCCGGCAGCACAGCTGCCCCCTGGGGCCCACCTCCCTGCCTGGGGCCAGGGCACCCCTGTTCATGGTGCCGCCTTTCTCAGCAGGCTGTTGGGCCTCACTGTGCACAGACAAGATTGCACCGTCACTGAAGCCCGCTTCCTGCCTTTGAGCGGTCTCCATTTTTGGCAAAGTTCAACCGCCCGTCTGTCCCCTGAGATGGAGGAGCAGCCCTGCTACCGTCCCTTTTTTGCCATCCCCACCTGCCCCAGAAATGCAAGGAAGATGAAGCTCCCCAGCCCACCAGGACAGGACCCCACGGGGCCAGCTCAGCCTTCCCCCACACCAGAGGGACCCAGCTTACCCAAATCCTCCATCCTGCCTCTGCAGGGCAGTGCAAGCAGCAGGCTGGGCTGCACCAGTGCACAGTTCCGCTCCCCAGCCTTGCCTCCACCCCTGACGCCAGGGTTCATCGTTGGGCTTTTTCCTTTGTGGGTTGCGCATCACATGCAACGAGTAACAAGTGACGAAGGCTGGGGCCAGAAAGGAAACAAACTGAGCAGTGGCTGACCAACGGGCTCCTGACTTGACAAGGAACCCAGGTTCCTTGTAGTCCTCTGCTGGATCCACCAGCACTACATGGCACAGATGGTATCCCCATGTGCAGCAGGCATCCCTGCATCCCCCCCACACATCTGTGCCTATATGGGGAGGGGACTCACAGCACATCCTTGCTAGCCCCCTTTGGATGGTTCCAAGGCTGCTCTAAAGCTATGGGAGCAAATGATACTCGCCGTTCTGGCAGAGCCCATGGCTCCCTGCTACTTCTCCTGCGGTAACACATCTCGTCCTGCTACAGCCTCACCTCTGCCATCCCTCCCATGCCATGGGGATCTCTTTGATCTCCCTCCCACATTCCCTGGCGTCACATCTCTGCTGCCGCCTCCTCCATTTCACCCCTGGCATTTGGAACCGGCAACCATTTGTAATCAGCTCATCCACAGGGCTGAATTAAGCCCTTTTGTACCAAGCTAGCACACCAAGTTTCATTTAGTTACTGACACTCTCCACGCTGGTGACAGCTCTTTTGTTACCATCCCACAGAGAGGACATTCAGCAGGGTGTTGTCTCAGGAAAAGCCACGTGGGAGCCAAACCCCAGGCCCCACAGCTTGTTTCAGGGCGAGCGATACAAGAGTCACCCAAAGGCAAGATGAGTGTGGGTGATTACACTCTTACTGTGGCTCTGAAGCAGTGGTTGTGTCAGACACTTCCCTTTTTGCAAGTAAAAGAACCTTCCTGTCTGCAGAAGGTCTTGGGTTATTTTTAGGCATCTCAGTGATTTGACTGTCCCCTCAGTGCAGATACGGCCTCTACTGCAATGAAGCATCTGAAGCTGTAACGCTATGAAACTCAAGCTCAGTGGATGCAGATGGCTGAGCCGTCCTGAGCTGAGTTGTATTTCCACACAGTGCTTTAACCAAGCCATTTTGATGAGTATTAAGCAATCTCATGCCCTGCCTACAAAGGAGCAATTAACCCAGAGAAGCTCCCGCATCAGGACGGACACCTCCTTCCCACAGCCTGGGGCTCGGTCAGAAGGAATCAGGCTGTGGTTCTCCACAGAACAAAAGGTTACTTGAGCACTCTCACAGCCTGTTGATTTATAGACTGGAATTAAACACCAAACGCCAACCCAGCGCTGCTTAAGGAAGCACGGCTCGACACGCCACGCAGGGCGGCGAGGCGAAGCGAGGCGGGCAGCCCGCAGCCCCCAGCGTGCCCCGCGCCCACTTCCGGCCAGGCCGCGCCAGCGCCCCGCTGGACTACAATTCCCGGCAGGCCGAGCGCATGCGCGGAGACCCTGCGGAAGTGGGCGGAGCTCCTCGCGCTGGCCCCGCCCCCCTTGCGCCGGCCGCCATTTTGTCACCGACTTTCACCCGCCGCCCGACGGGGCGTTTTTTTTTTTCTTAAAGGAGAAGCGACAGCCCCCAACCAGGGGCCGCCACCGGGCCCCGCCGCGCCCGCGAGCGGCGCCGCATCCCGTCTGCAGGGAGCGGCCGCGCGGGGCGAGGGGCGAGAGAGCGGTTCCCCCTGCCCGGTCCCGCCCGCCGGGCGAGGGGACTCGGGGGCAGCCGGAGGGGAGCGGGCAGCGGCGGCGGTAGGAAGACGGCGAGGGCCGAGGGCCGGGCGACGGCAGCCGGGCCGGGCGGCCGGGTGGGCGGGCGGGCCGGGCGACGGGACGGCAGAGCGGGAGCCGTAGGGGCCGCGCTCGGGCGGGCGGCACGGCGGGGCAGGCCGGAGGTGGGGGGGGGGGGGAAGGTGGAGGCGGGAGGGAGAGCGCCGTCGCGCCTGCGCGGGGAGCCGCACGCCGGTTGGCCGCGTGGCAGCGTGGGGGTGGGCCCTGCCGCAAACAGAGCAGCTATTGGCTGGGCAGCGCGCGAGCGGCGGAGAAAGGCGGGAGGGCCGCGGGAGGCGGGGCCGCGGGGCGGGGAGTTCTCTCTTGCGGCTTGAGGATTGGTAGGTGCTGGGAGGGGGCGGGGCGTGGGGCTGTCCCGCGTGAACGCGGAGGCCGGGCTGTGATTGGGTGAGAACCCGGAGCGGGGCGGGGCGAGGTTTGCGGGGCGGGCGGGAGCGGCGCGGAGACGCTGCCCCTCCGCTCGCCGCCCCGATGCCGGCGGGCACCGAGCAGCCGGCGGGCGCCGAACAGCAGCAGGAGCAGCAGCAGCCGCTGCAGCAACAGCAGCCCGCCCAGCAGCCCGCCCAGGGTCCGCCGCCCGCGGCCGAGAAGCCCCCGCCGCCATCGGGACGCCGCCGCCCGTCTGCAGCCGCCACCGCCGAGCAGGGGGAGGAGAGCGGCGGCGGCGGCCGGGTGCTGAGGGGCGGCCGGGAGCGGAGCAGGGCCGCGGGGGGAGCCGCCGCCTCCCGCCGCCGTAAGGCCGAGTACCCCCGGCGTCGGCGGAGCAGCCCCGGGGCCCGGCCCGCCGCCGCGGAGCAGCCCACCGCCGAGACGCCGCCCGCCGCCAGGAAGGGAGCGCCCCGCGCTGGGTGAGTGCGGCCCTCCCCGTCCCGTGCCCCGAGCGGCCCGCTCCGGTTCAGGGGCACGGCGGGGCGGCTGCGTTCCGGGGCTGTGCCGGGGGTGGTCCCGCAGGAGCAGCGCGGTGCGCTGGGAGTTGGCTCTTACGCTCGGCTTTTGTTTTCCCCAGGTGCACGGATAAAGCTGCTGGCAAAGGTAAGAGCCCGGTGTGTCCCGTGTGCTGTGCGGAGAGGCAGGGCTGTCCCATGCAGGCAGCCACGTGTCTGCTGGAGCTTCCTTTAGGAGAAAGCCTCGGTGTGGGGGGGCATGCAGCTCCTTCCCAAGGTTTATCTCAGAGCTGCCTGTGCCCAACGTGCAAGCTGCCCGTGCTGCTCACGTGTGCCCAACGTGCAAAAACTTTGTTCTCCCAAATAACCACTAGGGTATCCCTCTGCTAGCAGTAGTGCAGCCCACTGCACTGTGGTCTGCCAGCCCCTGAGCCTCTGCTGGCACGCCTGGGATCACATCTGCACTGGGCTGTTCTGAGTAGAGGTGTGGGTGTGCAGGGACATGTGCAAGTGGGTATGCAGCTACTTACCTTCTCTGGCTTCGCGGTGTGTAGCAGTGGTGAATCTTGTGCCTTGCTGCTCCCTTAGGGATCATAGAATCATCAAATATTCTGAGCTGGAAGCGACCCGTAAGGATCATCAAGTCCAATTTGTTGAGATTTTGGAGGGAGAGATAGCAGTGTCTTTATGACTGCAGTGAAGCAGGCCTTGGCAGCAGCACTATCAGTGGCAGAACTTCTGTCCCTCCACACGATCTGGCACGGGAGAATTATAACAGGGGAAGAAACAACAAGGAATGTTGTGTTGCTGTGAGAATGGGTTCACTTTTCCTACTGAATCTTTTCAGTTCTTGTTTGCAGTTTGTACCTAGAATTTGAAGTCTGCCCTTATAGTTCTATAACTCTTAAAACACCATAACTTTATTCCTCTTGAGTGGAATCTTCACAGTTCTAACTGACAAGGCATAGTTATGCAGAACTAACCAAAGTGTGCTGAGCACAGAGCCCACATGTATGCGTTTACTGCTCATGGTGCTCTGCCCATCCTTTCATGCAGTAAAAACTTCATCCTTCTGGGTGAAAAAAAGTTGCTGCGACATACAGCAGTGTCATGGCACTGCCACTTGATGTGCACAGGGAAGTGCTAACAACATATTCTGATGGTTCTTTCCAGTGTTTTGAATACACCAAAGCATACAAAATGGGTATCCTGTTCTTACCCAGTTCTTGGGATGTTCTCGGAAGGGACACATTTCACATGTTTGCTGTCTCTCAGATGGGGTACCTTCTTAAAGCTGGGGCTCCAGGAGTCCCAAATGACCTTGGATGTGAGAGCGGGAGAAGGATTTATTACATTTCTTGTCTGTGCTTCTCTGGAAAGACATGAAAGCAGAGTGGTGAAAGTGTGTTCCTTGCGGACAGGTCATGTGTGTGCAGGAGGGGAGCCCTACCATGGTCCCCTCTTTTCGCCCTTAGCATAAAATGCGTGAAGGAGCCCAATGAGGTATGAGTAGACAGCAGCTCTCCCTGCACGGCAAGGCTTCTGGCAGGTGAAGTGCTGCATGTTGTTTCCAAAGGTCCATCTGTGCAGGTCTGATGGGGAGATTGCGGGAGGGTAAAATCAAAGCTGTGGTGTGCCAGGGTGCGTGGTTGTTGCCATGCCCATATGCATGAGGGCAGCTGTGCTGCCAGCCACAGCAGTTGTGTTTCCTGGCTGCTTAGTCACGCAATTGCAATATTTCCCTAATGTGTTTCTATAGAAATATTACTTTTAAAAGGAGTACATTTAATCTCAGCTTAAAAATGGACTTGTATAGCTGTGCAGTGTATGACACATTGGGTGCTCTGTGACACCGTGTGCTCTTGTGGAAATAATTCTCACTTTTGTTTGGCCTGAATAACTTGAATTATTGGAATAAATATTTAATGAACGCACTCCATGCCCTTCTATTACCAAACAGAGTTGAGCACTTCTTGTGCTTCTTTAAGCTGTGGCAGCAGTTGGTGGAACACACTTCTGAGATTCCGTGGTGGGGTATCAAAGACAGATGACCCTTCCCTGTCTGTGGCCACCCGCTTGTCTCTCCCCAGGCAGGAAGCAGTGTGGCCATTGTGTCATTGAGTCCTCGTGAGACAGGGCTGGAAGCTCTCTGAGGAAAGAGCTGTTGGTGGATGTTAAGAGAGCGCAGTTTGTTTGGACTTTCTGCTCTTGACAGCGAGTGTTTGATTGTTTTTCTTCAGTTGTTGGCTGTGGGATGTGTGTTTACTGCCCCAGCCCATGTCACCTCTCTGTCAGTCACCCAGACATGCTATGGTGGTTACTGCTTCATTTCTTATATTGCTGGATGCAGCAGGTGCCCTGTTCTCACAGAAGCCTCCTATAAAGAAAATGCTGTGCGGTCTCAGGGAGTGACATGGAAGCAAGGCACCTGAAGGTGTGAGCATCCTGATTTATGTTTTAGGGCTTGTGATTTAGGGTAAGGATGAGTTTGTCTACAGGACTTTGGGATTTACGTCTTTTGTTCAGTTTGTGGCTGTTCCACATCAAACAAACTGATATGGGTTCTGAGATAGAGATGCTTCCTTTGATCGGATATCTCTGTGTGTCGTGCTCCAGGGTCGTAATTACTGAGTGTGCAAGAGGCTGTGTTTATTCCCAAGAGTGCCATGGGCTGTGATGGCCAGTGTGTTGAATGAGGATGGATGCTCTTGGGGTAAGCTCCTCCCCAGAGTGTTTTCCTTTGCTTCTCCAAACCACTACAGCAGAGCATTATCTCTGCATCTGGTTGCCTCTCACCTTTCCCTTCTGTCACTGTCTAATGTTTTCTTGAGAGATCATATCATGGAAGGATGGTTGATGCCTACTAGAGTTAAGGTCCATTGCTAATCTGTGTGTTTTCCACCCTAGATGCTGCTAGTTGAAAGGCAGTTGGGGAGGATCAGCAGAATGGTGAAAGCACCTCAGAATACAGCTGCTTGTCACAAAGTTACTGTTTAAGGGGAGTTCAAGGTAGGAAAAACTCCCAAGATTAGATCAGAAGGACTGGTAGGACTTTAAGGAGAGGATTTTCCCCATATCTCTTGAATGATTTCCTGTTAGGTGCTGGCACCCACCCGGTTCCTACAGCTGATTTCTGCAGAGGCTACTGAAGGAGTTAGATAGATAGCATGGGTATCGGGGAGTTGCAGGGAGTGTGAGTGTGGGGGCATTCCTTGGCACAGCAGCTTGGTCAAGTCACAGCTTCTGCTGCTGCCTGCCCTCTGAAGTGAGATTTGGGAAAGTGACAGCGGCGCTGGGTCTTAATCTGGAGTTGCTGCCAGAAGGGAAGCCCATCAGCTTTGTGACAGCTGATCTGAGAAGCAGTGCTCCCTGCTTTTTTTGTTTCACACCAGAGGTGCTTTGATATCCATCACTTCATGCTCTTACTTGTCCTCCTGGACTTGCAGTTCTTATGACCTGCTGTCCATCACTGCTGTTGCCACTTGCAAGGAAATAACAGGATGCTGGCGTACAATCCATTTTCCAGGTGCCTTATTGGGAGGGCAGGGATCTACTGCAGAAGCTGCTGTTACCCAGAGCTGGTGGTGTTAACAAGTTTATGCACATCAAATGCAGAGTCAACAGCAGCCTTTTCGTTTAAACTTCTCCCTTTGTTTCAGTCTGGGGAGATTAGAGCAGCAGCCTTTTTGGTTGAAGGAACAGAGCCTAATTATCTGTAATAGGAACATGTATTCCATTTATCTTGCTTCTTGCTCTAATTAGCCAAAACCTGCTAACTGAGGAGCACACGGCTTCCTGCACAGGTACATTGGTGGGAGGAGAGGGGTTTCACCAGGTTAAGTGTGGTGTCCGAGGAGGAAGGTTAATTACTGTAAGGTGTAATCAGGCAAGGGAACATCTCTTACTGTGTTTTCTCAGAGGTACAGAAGTATTCACAGTGTGTATAAAAAAGCAACAAATCTGCTAGACAGTGCTGAAGTGGGGGTGAAAGTGTCACAGGAAAAGGCTCGTTCACACCTTCACTTCAGAGAAGTGGAGCAAAATTTCTGGGTTAGCTGTGTCTGTGGTGTACTTTGTAGGAACATGTTCTGATAGAGGTCTGTTTCAACTCTATGTGTAATGTAGAAAATATTAGCTCTTACCAAGAAATCAGCCAAATTCCTGATCTGCCAAGGGAATAAACGTCTTTCGAGGGCAGCAGTATGTGTGTAGAATGGTGGTGCTCTATGGGAAGAATGCTAGAGAATGGTTTCCAAGTGTCTCTGAATTTGATTTGGTGTTCAAAAAATTAAGGATGTTCAGAATTAGGATTAAAAGCATAAAGTAAGCGAAGTTGGTGCTGAGATCCACGCAACCAGGAAGGCAGAGAGAAGGCATAGTTCGTGTTTTGTAATGAAGGTGGCTTTATGTGTGTAAAGCATCAGACTTAGTTGCTGTTTTGAGGCCTTATATTCTGTATTCCAATCAGAGTTTTTCAGTCAAAGGTTGGTCACTCCACTTCTGTTAATGAGGGCCTGGGGTGGGGCCCAAACAAGCAACTTACCAGAAGTTCTATCACAAAGATTTGGTAGTAAATGGGAGAAGAGCTGATTGGGCAGGGGACATTAGGGGCCCTCTGTTCCCTGCTGAGTGTGGGTTCAGCGTGGAGCTCACGTCCAGAAGCCCTCTGGGGAAGCACAGCAACAGGGCTTGGCATCCGGCCCCTCTCTGTGTGCCTGGCTGCCCTCTGGGGAAAGCCACACAGCCATGCAGATGAATGTCAGTGAGAAGGAGTGTCTCAGAGTTGAGCCTGGAGCTCAGGCCCTGTGCCAGTGTGCTAATGCAGTGGCAGAGCTGGAGCGCAGAGCCTGGCCTGCTCCTCAGGATGGATTCCTTTAGCACATTGTTTGTGAAATGTCAGAAAGCATTTGAGTGTGTTAAGGCCCGGTGTTCCAGCAACCATCAGGAAGTGAGATCAGTGAACTGTACTTGGAATTTTAATTTTTAAAGAGATGAACTTGCTCACATACACAGTTTAGTTGGTTCTGTTATCCTGCCAAAATGTATTTGGAGGTGAGCCATCAGCCAAAGAGAAACCACCTGTAGAAGCAATAAATGAGCACACAGACCTGATGGTGCTTGTGATGCTTTCTGCTCTAGCACGAGACCAGAAGCATCCAGCTCAGGTTCCTCGGGATTATTACCAAATATACACTTCAGATTAAACATGTGTTAGGGGTTTCTCCAAAGAAGACTTTAAATATGGGGTGATTTTGAAGCTGCTCTTTGATTCTCAGTGAGATTTCAATGGTGTTTCAGATCCCAAAGAAGAGAAGGAGGAGGAGGAGGTTTCCCCTGCCCTCAGCCAGGGCTCTCCAGTCAGCACAGCCCGGCCCAGCAGGAGCTGGCGCAGCAGCAGGTCGGCCACTGCCGCCCGCCAGCGTGAAGCTGAGAACTCGCGTACCTCCAGGTCCAAGACTGGCTCCCTACAGCTCGTCTGCAAGTCGGAACCAAACGCCGACCAGCTGGAATACGGTATGTGGGAAGCAGTGGTGTGAAGTGCCTGAAGATAGGCAACTTGTGGGAACCTCTGAAGGGAGCTGCGTGTGGGTGTAACTCGGTGAGCTGTGTGCTGACTGTGGCTGCTCCAGGCGTGGTGCTGCTTTGTCACAAGTACCTTCTGCCACCAGCACTCCTGGCGCTGAATGTCGGCGGAGGTATCTTGAGACAGATGAGCTCACTGCAGCGAACGCAGATTGAAACCTAATGTGACTTTTCCTTTCAGAGGTCACAGAAGAGCATCAGTCTCCAGCTGGAATCAGGTAGGAAACTTTTTTTTGCGGCAGTTCTTTGCATTTAGTGTCAAGAAAACAACATATGAACAGTTTTTCAAATGCCTGTGACATGGTCTGTGAGAGGGATGGCAGCTGTGTTCTCATGCAGTCCTGGCCCTTCACATTTTCAGCTTGCATTGCTGATGGACTGCAGTTGTCAGGAGATATTGGAGAATTGGGTTTGGTCAATGTGGGCCTTTCAGTTGGAAGCTTTGTTCTTTCAGCTGGAAGCGGGTGCTGCAGTTAGGTGGGTTCTCAACAGGATGCTGCTCTGCCTACCTGCGCTTTTTAGTGCGAACAAGGGATGAGAATTGCTGCATGTCTTTCCCATTCTATGAGGAATTGCATATATATTCTTGCAGTAGTGCTTCAGTTGTCTCTGCTTAACTCTCTGTTCTCCTTTTGTTCTGGCAGTGATGACGAGGAGGAGATCCTTGCCAGTGAGGAAGAAGTTCCCTTCAAAGATGATCCAAGAGATGAAACCTACAAGCCCCATCTCGAAAAGTATAATAGATTACCTACTTACTGTGTCTTTAGATTAAAAAAAAAAACAACTGTGACCTCTTAGTTGAACTAGCTTAATGTGACTCAGAGAAACCATGCTAGTTGCTGACATGGAGTGGCTCCCATTGAGTTCAGTGTTTTCCCTATTTCCCACACGTCTTTGGAATGTTTTTTCTCTGGTGGTCTGAAGCTTTTAGAGCCCTGGTGGCAGTCAGGTGCATCCTTAGACCTCTATCCCACTTCTGCTTAGAAGTGGGATTTGGTTAAAACATGAACTCCTATCCAGGTTTTGCCTGTTTGTAAAGAGCGGACAGTGCTTTTTAAAGAGTATGTAAGGAGAGGAAGCCCTTGGTGCTAATATGGTGGAGAACCAGTTACAGCGAGCCAGAGGTGTAGAGGGTCAGAGGAAGACAGAGGCATGAGGGTATCTTTAAATAGATACCAATTAACATTGGAGTAATACATTGTGTTTGTGTCTTGTCTTTGTAGGGAAGCTCCAAAGCAAAGGAGAAAAGCTGGCAAGGGAAAGGAAGAAAAAGAGAAACAGAAGGAGATTAAAGTAGAGGTAAAAGAAGAGAGTGAGTTTCGGGAAGATGAAGAACCACCAAGGAAGTGAGTAAAATTCTGCAACTGTATGTACCAGCATGTACAGTGTATTTTGCATTCTTGCTAGCATACAACAGTGTTTTTGTTGTTGTTTTTCCCCTCTGGGCCTGAAAGATAATGGGGCAGAGCCTCTTGTTCTGACTGAAGTACTGTTTACTAGTGTCCTGCTCATGATTGGCAAGGGAAAGCAAGAAGTGATGTTTTCATTTAGTTGAGGCAGTGTTTTTCCATGCTGGGGTTTAGTCAGCCTGCCTGGATACGGTCACACTGTGTGAAATACTATAGAGTTTTTAAAAACAGGGCTCAGCTGTCTGAAGTGTGTTAGAAAGCCAGTCTGGGAAGGCCAGAGCTCTTCCAGTGTCTGCCTGGAGGTAGAGTACTTCATACATGTCGTGTGGGAAGCCTTCTCACGGTACATTTGGGAGTAATGCACCAGAGCTCAGGAAAAACAGCTGTGTTATCCCTCCTTTTGGAGAAACAGAGAGAACCAACTGAAGCTGCCTGGTCATCACTGGTGCTTGGAGTGGAGCCTCAGAATACCTACCTGGGTGTGCTTCAGTGCTGCAGCTGAGGGAGACTGCATTTATGCGTTTGGGTCAAAAACATTTTTTGGGATAGTGGAAAAAAACAGCTTTTGCACTTCATCCACTCTATGAGAAATGGGAACAAAAGGAGCTCCCTCTGCTGGCAGCGGCGTGGGGTTTTGCATAGCTTTGTTTTAATTTCTCATGCTGCTTCTAAGCTGCAGCAAGGCTGATTGACATTGGAGAGAAGTATTTTTATGAAGGTTTTGGTTTTTTTATATGCCATGTGAGGCTTTCTGAGGCTTGTGATTGTGTTGTTTGGATCAGACACTTTTTTTTTGCACATAAAAAAACCTGTGCTGCTCCTGAAGGCTTGGCTTGAATGCCGAGTGCCTGCTCAGCTTGTTTACTGACATGGTCTCGCCATCAGTAAAATGTCTCAGTATGGGCTAGAAAAGAATTAATCAATCTGCACTTAGTGTCTTGGTGCAGCAGTGTGATCAAGCAGGCGCAATCTTCTGGGCAGAGCTGTTGCTTGGGAAGGTACATTGTACATGTAAACACAGGTCTGATCAGGGCATAGATTTGTCTTGACAGGTGTGCAAGCTGCTCTAGTTAGTTTAGAGGGCTGAAAAATAGCTGCTAGGTCATCAATCTCCTCCTTCCTAAGCACACGGACTGATGTTTTTCACATGGCATGAAATGTTACCCAACAGAGCAGAGGAAATAGAGGGCACCATCAGTTCTGGACTGTGTTGGCAAAATTATATGTTTATTAAAAATGCAATAGGAAATGGGAAGTCTTGTGAGAGCAAACCACACAAAGCACTTATTTCTTGAGAACATGGCCTTCCTCTGAATTTGCATCAAACTTATTCTTGATTGATTTTTCTTGGGTTTGCAGTTAATGAGGCAATAACTCGCTAACTTAGGAGAGCAGAATCTTGTGTGCTCATGTGCAGCTTGGAAAGGCCTGAATTTAATCAAGGGCTGCAAATAACTTGGACATTGACAGATGTAAAAGAAAAATGTGAAGCGTGTGATGCCTGCTTGAGGGAAACCTGCCCATCTATTGTGCAGGTTTTCCTTTGAAACTCTTCAGGCATTTTGATCCAGAGTGGGTGGTGGTTAATTTTGAGTTGCTGGGTGCAATGTTACTTTTCAGCCTAAAATTGTAGAAGAGTTCTGTAGTGTTATGACACTCAGCTGAAAACCTCTGCCTAGTGCCCATGTAAAGAAGCCTCCTCCAGTTTTGTTTGTAACTCTGTTATATGCTATAGGAGAGGACGGAGAAGAAAAGATGACAAGAGCCCGAGATTGCCCAAGAGAAGGTAAGTGGTCCCCTCCACTCAGTTCAGTTCCTTTGTGTCCTGCACAGAGCTGTCAATTGTTTCAAAGGCACCTCTCTCACACCAAACAGAAATCAGCCTTAAAGAAAAGAAGGAAATAGTGACATGTATTAGCTCCCCTGCTTTCATTCCTCTTTCTCCCTGTGGGTGTTGGGTTTGCTTTCTTCCCAGCTGTTTTTCTCCATCTGGCTTGATTCCTGCCATGGCAGTGTGCAGGAGTTTTGGGGAGCCTGGCATTCCCTGGGGGTTTTCTTAGTCCTTGTGTGAGCCCTCATGTCTTGCTAGGAGCAGAGGGGGCTCTTGTCCAGAGTCTGTCAGCACAGCTATTGGGAATACTGGAGCAATAATCCCTTGCTCTCACATTACTGAGCTGCACTCACATTCACTCATCTAGCTGCTGTCCTCCCTTCAGATGTGTCAGCTGATCACTCTGCTCATTTTCTTACTGACCTCCTAGGAAGAAGCCTCCAATACAGTATGTCCGCTGTGAGATGGAAGGCTGTGGCACAGTCCTGGCCCACCCGCGTTACCTGCAGGTATTTGGAATTTTCTACTTCTTGAATGCTGTCTCTGTGAGGGCAGGGAATGGCAGTTTGCATCAGGCCGCATGCCTCTGTGTCTGTCCTGTTACTGGATGTCTACATTCATTGGGCTTTCTTCTCTGCATGTAAGGCTGTCTTGTTAGTGACTGGAGTTTGATGCCCTGCCAAGGGGCCACCTGGGATCAGTGTGCCTCAGCCTCCTCCTTAGCCAATCAAAAAGAGAGCTTAGAACCTTTCACTTTTCTTTTTCAGCATCACATCAAGTACCAACACTTGCTGAAGAAAAAGTATGTGTGTCCCCATCCCTCCTGTGGTCGGCTCTTCCGACTGCAGAAGCAGCTCCTGCGGCATGCCAAGCACCACACAGGTATGGGGAGGTGGGAAAAGGATCTCGGCTTCTTGCTGGGTTGGAGAACAGCACAGGGAGGCAAAAAGAAAAATGCCCAAGGCTTGAGGTGGGAGTGAAGGTGAGGCAGATGGTATGGATGTGCAGCAATGGCAGGGTAGTATTCCCTTCTGTGTTACCATCTTCTAAGGAAATGACAGAAAGGGGCTATAGAGTTCCTAATTCACCCACTGGCAAGTATCGTTGCAAGTATTGGCAACAGTTAAACAAGCCAAGCTTTATCCTAATTTACCACTCCTTCAGTATTGGTCAGAATGGATTAAGACTCTTCTAAAAGTTAATTATCAAGCCTTAGCTCTCCAGATTAAGCTACTGTGGTGTCTTGTGGGACACCACTTCCTTTGCTGTGCCTGCGGGCCTTTCAGCACTTCTGCTTCTGCTGCTTTGTGGGCAGCTTTACCTGCAGTGCATGAGAGCAGGGAGAGGGAGCAGGTCTGCAGGAGAGTAATGCTCTGGCTGGTGTTGCTTTTCAGATCAAAGGGACTACATCTGTGAGTACTGTGCCCGGGCGTTTAAGAGCTCTCATAACTTGGCGGTGCACCGAATGATCCATACAGGCGAGAAGCCCTTGCAGTGAGTACCTTTGTTGCTCTCCTCCTTTGAGTGACCCTTAGATACATGCACACCAAGTGCAGGGGCAGCTCTGAAGTCAGGGCTGTAACCTACTTGTGGAGTCCTGGCCCTCTTGAAACACACCTCTCTGAGAGTGTTTGAACTGCTGCTTGGTCCTCGAGGCAGTGCCTCAGCAGAGATCTGAGGAGCATGAGTGCTATAACTGGAAGAGCTGGCACTACGGTGACAGCCCGCATTGATGAGATCCTGTTCTTTTCCTGGGCTGCCTCATTATTCCAGCTGTTTCCACACGTGTGCCGATGTTGCTGTGTTGTGACCTCCCCTTTTTCCCTCCCCAGATGTGAGATCTGTGGATTCACATGCCGGCAGAAAGCTTCCCTCAACTGGCACATGAAGAAACACGATGCGGACTCCTTCTACCAGTTCTCCTGCAACATTTGCGGCAAGAAATTTGAGAAGAAGGACAGTGTCGTGGCTCACAAAGCCAAAAGTCATCCAGAAGTGCTTATTGCTGAAGCACTGGCGGCCAATGCAGGTGCCCTGATCACCAGCACTGACATTCTGGGCACTAACCCTGAAGCCATCGCGCCGCCCACCGATGGCCAGGGCCTCCCTCTTCTTCCTGACCCCCTGGGCAGCACTGCCCCGGCCGATTGCCTGCTGCTGAACCCTGATGGGATGCCGAAGACGTACTGTGGCGGGGCGGAGCGTGTGAGCCTGGTGGCTGACGGCAAGCTCTTTGTAGGCAGTGGCAGCAGCGCCAACCCTGAAGGGCTGGTGATGAACACAGAGATCCTAGGAGCCACCACAGAGGTGCTCATCGAAGATTCAGACTCCACTGGACCCTAGTGGGTGGGGAGCACATGGGTGCTGGGACTGTTCGGACTCTATTTAAAAGGAAAAAAAAAAAATGGAGACACATTGAAAGAGAGAAAAGTTAAACAAAACTTAAAATACTAGTAAATAACCGAAGGGTCTGCTCCCCTCAGCGTGGATCACAGCACATCCTCTTTCTCCCAACCACTTCTGTCTCCCACTGCTCCTTTGCGGAAAAAGGGGCGCGCGCTGCCATTACCAGAGCAAGTCGGACTGAGTGACAGATTTCTCCAAGGGAGGGGGAAGGCTGAAACCCTTCGCTCTACCCCAAAGCAGATGCCTTTCTGGCTCTTAGACCTGGCCCTGTTTGCAAGCTAGGAAGCATTTGGTGTGCTCTGGACAAGTTTCTTAGGACTCCCTTTTTGCCCCGTGGTCCCACTTCTATGCATTTCTGCAACTCTAGTCCTCGCAGTCTCACTCTTCATCCCGGGGCTGGGAGTTTGGCTCGGCACTTTAGGCCCCCTCGGTGGGACAGGCTGTGAAGGAGTCCCTGTCCCCCGCCTCACTCGGCCCCATCCCTGGCAGGAAGCAGAGGGAACGCCCTGGCTCATAGATCATGTTTGCTTGGAGAGGCCCGGGGGCTACGGGAGCCCTGCGTGGGAGAAGCAAGGAGGAGCATCCCGGTTTGACGACAGTAATTTGCACTTTGAACATGTTTCGTTTTTGTGTTGTGGTAACGAGATTCCTTATTTATTGATAAAAGGGTCGGTATTTTTTAGTTACGTTCTTGGCGGGTGGGGTGGCAGGGGTTCAGGCTGCTTCCCAGTAGGCTCCTTCCCACTGGAGAGCCATAGGGAGTGTGCATGCCATGTAACAGCCAGCAGCTTGGAGAGCTGGGGTGAAAGCAGCGTGCTGCAGTCAGACCTTACGGCTTTCCAGAGCAGAGGGAGAGCCCCAGAGAAGAGCAGTGGAGTCCTTGCTGCAGCGTTTTAGCAGGAGGATGAGGTGAGTGATGGCACAACCGCCTCTCGTCTCCCTCCCTCCCAGCTCAGCTCTTTTTGCTCCCCTTACTCTCTCACCTTGCTGGGAAGGACAGCATTAGCCAGGATACTTGTTCTCATGGCCCAGGACAGTGGTACTCCTCTGCAGAGATCGGGTATGGTTGTCTTTAACTCGTCTATCCAAGGCAGTGGGCTGATGCAGGAGTAGAGGCTGTCAGTTTGTCCATACCTCTGTAATGGGTTGTGCTGTGCTGAGCTTCTTCGCTTGTGCTCAGCCACCTCTGCTCCCTGGGGCGGTTTGGTCACTGCCTGCTGGTGTGTTAGGACAGCTCAGAGCCTGTGGAAGAATTTACATAGGAAATGACATCTGATCTTTAGGCTTGGATCTTTTTGCTCTGTTATCTGAAGCTGTGTGTGGAGACTAGGTGGCCTTGAATTCTTTGCGTGTTTGGAAGAGGTGACCAATAACCTGGGCTTTCTGTCAGTTTACTTGTTTTTTTCAGTTGTGTTTATGTGCTGGGAACAGAGCTGAAGTGCTTTGTCCAAGCCTGAGGTCAGCAGAACCGGTCTGTAACAGCCAGGCAAAGTCAAGTATCCGGGGTCTGGAGATCAGCAATAAAACATGGAATTGAATTGGAAAGTTTTTACAGGAAACTGACTCCAAACGCCCACTCTGTCGCCTGTGCTGCCTGGAAATCCAGCTGTAGCCCAAAGTCTGACAGCACTTACTTGGTCACTTGTCCTGATTTCCCCTTTCCCTTCCCACTGACATTGAAGTCTGTGTTGCAGCAAGGCAGAGCACTGTTGCAGGGATGCAGTGTGTTGGTCTGTGCCCTGGGTGTGGGCATGTGCTGGTCCTGTACTGTGGCTCCCATGCGTGTGAGCTGGAGGGTGAGTGGTAGGCTGAGCACAGGACTCCTGGCACAGTGGTGTGGGACTGTTGCAGCTGCTTTAGCTGGCACGGCCTGCTTTTTGCTTGGGTCAAATTGGAATTCCCTTTGTGAAGCATTGCTTACTGAAGGGACAGCATGCAGTGCACAGAGGGGGGTTCACCCCCAGCAGTGTGGCTCTTCTATCCAGGGGAATTAAGGAGAGGAGCATGCAGCTTGCACTCTGGCATGCCCACTGGCAGCTGCAGATCAATCTCCTAGGTTAGGAGCTGCTTCTCGTGCCCTGCCACCACTCCAGGGAGCGTTGCGTGGCAGGCAGAGCCTTGCACAGAACACTAAATGAAATGGGAGAGATTGGGGTTTGCTCTCTGACACTAAAATGAATGCTTTTGGGTCAGGAGCTTGCTTGCAGCTGGTGATGCAATGCCGGGCTTGGCCAGGAGGCGAGGCCTCATCCTTCCCCTGCCCCGAGCACTGCTACGTGCTGTGGGGTGCAGGACCAAGCAGCACCGAGCAGCTCATTTGCCTCCTGTGTTGCTCCTGGCCTGAACCCCTCTGGTCCCTGCCTTACCCTCCCATGCCCTCATCGCTTCCCCTTTTTTTTTTTTTTTTCTGTCTCAGCAAGTTGCCTGTCTGTCCTCTAACCACAGCCTGCTCGCCCTCAGTGCGGCAGAGTCTGATGTAACTCCTTTCTCTCTCTGAAACCCTACAACTGACACAGCCCTCCTGCAGCTCCTCCTCTCCGTGTCTCTCCTTCACTCGCATGCAGTTTGCTTCAATAAATTATTGTAGTAGTTTGCAATAAACTTTTTTTGTATTTTTTTCCCCTGTATTTATTTTATTGTTCTCCTTCCTGGAAAGGAAGCTGGGGCCCTGACCCCAATAAAACCCTGAGATATAGGATGAGATGGGTGCAGGTTATGGGGGCCTGGTGCTGGGTGGTGCTGTGGTGGCCAAGGGAAGCTGCTTTTCTACTCTGTTTTTCTTTTCATCTGGGTAACACGTAACCAAAATAAATGTATGGAAGAAAACAAACCAACCCCCAAGGGCTGTTTGTGTGTGGTACTCGTGGTGAGGGGCTGCTGCTGTGTGACATACCCCTGGAGTAGGGGTGTCCGGGGGCTCCCAGCACCCTTGAGGAAAAGGGCAGGAGGTGGCTGCTGGGGTCAGGCCGTAGGGTGAGGGTTATCCTAGCCCCCAGCTGGGCCTCGCTCTGTCCCCAGCACTGCGCCTTGCTCCGGCCCCAGCCTGCTGCCTGGGCTGAGCTGTTGAGCAACGTCCCGGCTCTGCTCACCTCTTCCCGGCAGCAGTTTCCCGTGCTCCGGCCTGAGCCAGGGATTAGAGTGGGGCTCGTTGTGCCGTGGGGAAGGAGCCTGTTGCTGCCGGGTGAGAGCGTTTTGGGCAACGAGCTTAGAGTGGCAAAGCGTGGGGAATTAGGGAAATAATCTGTTGCTGTTGATCCCAGAGGCGGGAATCTGCAGCGTCGTGCCAGGCCCCAGGCGCGGAAGAGGGGGAGAGCCGGGCCAGTGGACGCGTGAGCGGAGCTCCCGGCTGGAATGCACCAGCTCAGCAAGGGATTGTCCTCCCTGGGCTGCGCGGGCACTGCGCCGTGAGCCTGGGACAGCCGCCTGGGCCATGGCGGCGGCAGACACCCCTTCAGCCACCCTCCGGCACCACGACCTGTGCAGCCGCGGCATCCGCCTGGCCAGGAAGATGCGCTCGGACGTCACCGACCTCCTGGACATCTACGTGAGTTCGCCCTGTGTTCCGGGCTGGGAGTGTAGGCGGGCGGCTGCTGCTGCGAGACTCCTCGGGGCGGGATGCTGGAGGTCCCCCTTGTCCCGGCATCCATCCCGGCTGTCTGTCCCGCAGGTGGAGCGGCAGGGCCTGGACGCCTCCATCAGCGTGGCGGCAGTGGATGGGGTGCCGGCGGCGGCAGCGGAGTGCTGGGCAGAGCAGACCGGCACCCAGCGCCTCCTGGACAACCTGGCGGCCTACCGGGCCTTCCGCACGCTGCTGGCACAGATGCTGGAGGAGCAGCGGGAGCAGCTGGGAGACGCCGATGCTGAGCTGGGCCCGGCGCTGGCGGCCGTGCTGCTGCAGGTCTCGGCCTTTGCCTACCACCTGGAGGAGCTGCTGGAGCTGGAGAGCCGCGGGGCCCCTGCTGAGGAGGGCTCCGAGCCCCCTGCACTCCCACGCCTCAGCCTCTTCGAGCAGAAGCTGCGGGGCCTGGGGGTGCTGCGGGAGCTGGCCCAATGGGCCGTCAGGTCGGTGCGGGACCTGCGGCAGCTCGCCAAGCACGGCCCGGGCAGCGGCACGGCACTGGGTCTGCCCGAGAGCCAGTGATAGAGGTGTGGGGAGCCCCGGCCCAGATGGGGCTTAGCTGGGGACCCATCTCTGTGCAGGGCTGCTGACAGGCACGGGAGCTTCAGGGAGCAAAGGGGCCACGCTACTAACCCAGGGCCCTTCTGCTTCCTAATGGGCCCCTTTCCCTGTGATGGAAACTGAGGCACAGGGAGGAAACTCCTGGCGAGGTGGGCCTTGTGGACAACCCGCAACCCCACCATGGCCTGGAAGCCATGACCACCAGTGCTGTGCAGGGCCGCCCTGTTCTGTGGGACCGGGTTGCTGCCTGTCTCCTGATGGCCGGGTGATGCTTCTGGAGGAGGGGAGCTGCCTCGGGGTTATTGCAGGGATGAGAGTGATGTGGAAGCATCAGCTGGTGAAAGGCAGCTCAGGAATTGTCCCCCTTCTGCAAGGCCTGAGGCTTTGCCTCCTTCAGGAGCTCCCTTTTCTCTCTGTTCCTGTACAGCTCCCACCCGGCCTGTGTGTTCTGCATGCTGCATTTCTGCTCTGACTGCTTGGGGCTGTTCTCAAGAGGGGGGTGGGATTTTGAGCTGGATGGCATTTCTTAGCTGGTCGGACAGGATATAGAGAGGGTATTTATATAGAAGGCTGACTCGAAAGACCCTCTGCCAGGGGCTTCGTGCCTCTGGGGGCTGTTTTAAGACTGGAGAGGGAGAAGCGAACAGCCCCAGCCACTGTTGGATGCTGTTTTCTCTCTGAGTGGCTGTGGTGGATGCTGAGCAAATAAAGCATGTGGAGAGCCACTGGGGTGCTGTGACTTCTTGGGGGCAGGAGTCGCTGGGCTGCCTTGTTCCTAATGAAGTACTTTTCTTCGTGGCAGGAGCGTGAGAGGTCTGGGAGGAGGGTGAAGGATTGGTGCGGCTGAGAAGGAGGTGAGAGAAAGCTGCAGAGGGCTCACAGGGGAGGTACAGCTGCAACGTTACACCCTGTCCCTTTGTGGCTCTGCCTTCTCCTCGACCCCGAGAGCAACACGCTGCAGGGGGTTCCTGTTCCTCGGGGCACAGTGTGAGGCACGGCCACGCCACTGGCCCTGCACAAAGTGCCTTTGTCCCAGCGGGTGCTGGAAGCTCCTGGCACAGTGCCGCCCCAGCGCCAGCAGCGTCTGCACAGCCGGAGGGAGCTGGAGGGCAAGGCTGGGGTGGTGCTTGTTGGGCATGTAGGACAGGGGCTGCCCTATGGGGTCGGGATAGGGGTGCCTGGCACATAAAGTGGAACTTGCGGTGGAAGGACATGCACCTTCCTCCCCACTGCTGGTTGTCCAGCCTCAGATTTGCAACTCCCATTGGATTACTTGCATGGTTCTGCTTCCGTGCACTTGTGAGTAACTATTTCTGGCGTTTATTTTTTTGGGGATTACTCAAAGCATTGCTTTCTCCCACGTCTCACTATGTGCAATAGCACACAACTTTCTTTTTCCCCACACACCCTTGTTCTCAGCAGTACCTGGGGGTCCACACCCACCCTCCCCACAGCCCCCCACTTCTCCAAGCCTAATGCTCACCACAGTCCCACTGTTAGCTTTGGGACAGCGGGGTGGGGGCAGAAGCCCAAACAGGAGGTGACCTGAATGTCAGCGGGGCCCCGGCAGCCCTGGCACAGTGCCCTGCAACCCGATCGGGCCGGGGCAGCTGCTGGCAGCCACGCCAGGGCTCAGCGAGCGAGGACATCAGACACTGCCCGAGCAGCTCGCCAGGGTCCTCAAAGACCCTTCCAATCCAAGGCACTGGATGCCTCTGCGATCTGCCCCGCTTGAAAGTGGCATTTCCAGCTGCACAATGGGCAACTGCCGGAAACCACGGCACGGTTTTCTTGCAGCCACCCGCGTGGTTCTCCCCAGAACGGACCCCGATGGGTGCTTCGCTTAATAGCGAAAAACATCAGCGCTGGAAGCACACAACGAGAGGAGCGCAGGTGGCGACGGATGGCGCCGAGACGCGCTCGGGCGGGACGCGGCTGGGGGCGTGGCCTCGGGGAGAGGGCGTGGCTTCTCCGGGGCTCCGTTCCGAAGGGGGCGTGGCGCCCCGCCTCCCCGAGCGCGCTCTCGGCCGGGGCCGCGCGGGGCGGGCGGTGCGCGGGCGCTGCGATGCGGAGCCGCCCCCCGCCGCCGCCCGCCGCCGCCGCGGGCCGCTCGCCCGGGGAGAGGCGCTGCAGCTCGGCGCGGCGCTGAGCGGCCCCTGGCGGCCCCGGGGCGGGCAGGGCAGGGCAGGGCCCCGCGGAGCATGCGAGAGCCGGCGGGGCGGGCTGCAGCGGCCGCGGGCAGCGGGAGGAGGCGGCGGCGGCGGGCCGGGCCGGAGGAGCGATGCTGCTCGCCTCCGCCGTGGTGGTGTGGGAATGGCTGAACGAACACGGGCGGTGGCGGCCCTACAGCCCGGCCGTCAGCCATCACATCGAGGCGGTGGCCCGCGCCGGGCCGCGGGCGGGCGGCAGCGTGGTGCTGGGCCAGGCTGACAGCCGCCTGGCGCCCTACATCATCGACCTGCAGTCCATGCACCAGTTCCGCCAGGACACCGGTGAGTGAGCCCGGCCGGCCCGGGGCCGTCCCCGTTCCCACCTTGCGTCGCGCGGTGCCGCCTGACCTGGAATCGCATTGCACTGCGCGGTGCTGCGCTGCCGGGCCCGTGCTGCATCGCACTGCCGGAGCCGGGTTGCGCTGCGCTGCCTTTCCCAATCCCGCGTTGCGTTGTGTCGCCCTGCTCTGTTCCACGTCCCGCTGCCCGCCCCGCGATTGCGCTGCCGTGCCGTGCCGCCTGCTTCTGCCCGCCTCGCCGAACCCCGCGTTGCATCACGTTGAGCCTCGGGTTTGCCTCGCACCGCCTGACCTGGAATTGCACAGCTCTGCTCCTTGCTGCCTGCGTGCTCCCTGCCCCTAGCTGGCCGTGCTGCTGCCCGAGCCCTGTTGCAACAAGCAGCCTTTTGCCCTAGTGGCCGGGGCCTGCGGACCTCTTCTGTTCCCTGCAAACCCTTCCTCTGTGTGTGAGGCTCTCCCTGTGCTCCCCTGGCCCTATGGGGTGCCGTGGGGACAAATCGTGCCCTGGAGCATGGCAGGGTACAGGTGGGGCTGCAGGGGGACACCAGGTGGGGGGCACGGGCAGGTGTTGGGAAATCCCTGAGGGCTGAGTGCAGGTGTAAGAAATGCAGGGCACTGATGTGTGGGGTGTGCTTGGCACAGGCGTTTGTGCCCCTTCCTTCCCCTGGCAGCCCCCGCTTGGCCGTAGGAAAGGGATGGCAGCGTCCCTTGTCCCCAGGCGGTGTCCCCTGGTGGTGCTGCCTTCCCCAGCAGCCCGGGGCTGGTGGGAACCGTGGCCCGCCCGGGTGCTTGGGGACAAGGGACCTTTGGTGCCGGGGGACAGCATTCAGCGCCATGTGTCTGAGAGCTATTGTTGCCCAGGGGAGGAGGCCTGAAAGGGGAATTGTTCTGCCTCTCCCCGGGTTGCCGGGGATGTCGGTATTTTGGGTCATTAAACAGCTCTGATTTGGGGGGGTCGCGACCCTGGCAGGCCCTGAATAGCTATTGTCCCCTTTCTTCCCCCGCTGAATGGGAGGCCAGCCGGCCGCCGGGCCGGGGGGGACACGCCACTTTCCCACAGCGCCGGAGCCGCCAGATGCCGCATGCCGTCGCTGCCGCCCTCCTCGCCTCGCGCCGGATTAGGATAAATCACTGCGTGCGGCGAGGCCCCGCTCCCCTCTGGCCCCGGCGCTGCTTTGTGCCGGCAGCTTTTCCCCCACCAGGTGCCCCTGTGCGTGATGGGGCGGTGACCCACTTCTCTGATCTCCAGCCTGCTCAGGGGGAACCCGTTCTGGCATGGGAGCTGATGGTAGTGGTAGGGGTCGGGATTAAGGGGGACTGACATTCCTGTGGGCTTTAGGGGGACACGTGGCCGGTCAGAGCAGGACGATCGTGTTCTGCTGCGGTGCCAGGCGGGACCTGGCTGAGGTGCGCAGTGACGGGCTGACGGGCGTCACTTTGGTGCCGGGGTGGCCTGGGGAAACTGAGGCACGCTGTTTCCCGTGGCAGGGTGGGGACAGTGGCTGAGTCAGGAAGCTGTCATCTCAACACCAGTGAGGCTGGTCCGGGCAGTTCCTTGGTGTTCCCTGCCCACTGGCTGGGTTCTGATGAAATCTCTGTCCCCTCCGCAGGCACCATCCGCCCCGTGCGGCGCAGCTACTATGACCCGTCCTCTGCTCCGGGCAAAGGCGTCGTGTGGGAGTGGGAGAACGACAGCGGCTCCTGGACTCCCTACGACATGGACGTGGGCATCACCATCCAGCGTGCATACGAGAAGCAGCACCCCTGGGTGGACCTCAGCACCATCGGCTTCTGCTACGTGATCGACTTCGCCACGATGGGCCAGATCAACCGGCAGACCCAGCGCAAGCGCCGCGTCCGCCGCCGCCTCGACATGGTGTACCCCCTGGTGTCGGGCACCCTGCCCAAGTCGCAGTCCTGGCCGGCCAGCCCCGGGGCGGCAGCGGCCCCCCCGGCCCCTGCCTGCGCCTGCCCCCAGTGCCTCCTGGTGATGAGCGTCAAAGCTGCTGTGTCAGCCGGCGGCCTGGGGACTGCTACCCTGCAGCCGCGCAAAGCTCCCCCTGCTCCTCCCGTTACCCCCAAGGCCCCGGCACCCACCCCGGGTGCCAAGGTACCTGATGCCACGGCCGCAGCGCGCGGATCACTGAAGCCTCCGGGTTCACAGGGTGTCCGGCGGCAGACAGCCAGCGCACCTGCCCTGAGCCCAGCTGGCCCTGCTGCAAGCCCCCCCGGCGCAGGCAGCAGCAAGGCGGCCCGGCCCGGCCTCGGCACCCTGAACCGCAGCCACTTGCAGCGCCTGGCCATCGCCCAGTCCCGCGTACTTATTGCCTCGGGGTGAGTCCTGCTGTGTGTGTGAGCGAGAGGGCAGTTGTGAGAAGAAAAAGGGGTCGCATCCCTGAGCCATTTACATGGGGGAGAGAAGCCCCAATTCTTCCCCATGGGCAGAGGGCTCTGCCGGCCTTTCGTTCTCCCCACAGGCACCCATGGTCCCTGCGTGGAGAGGGAGTGGGCAGCACAGAATGCCCTCTTGCATCTCAATGAGGAGGCTGGGCTGCTCTTTCTTCAGTCCTTTCTCTGTCCCCCACCCTTCCCCTGACACAGAAAAGACATTCAGGGCCCTGTGAGAAGGGGTCCTTCCCCACCCTCTGAGGACATTTTTTGTGGTGGGGTGGGGGTTGCTCAATGCGCCATTTCTCTCTTTTGTCTGCTCTGCTGTCGGCCTCCTGTCACAGCCTGGCCCCTTTCCTTCCCTCTGTCTTCCCCCTTCCCTCTGCGCTCCTGACCCACCGGGAAACTTTCCCATGGAAAAGAGCCCTGACGCAGGGCGGGGGGAGCAGCTATGCAGTGGCTGTAGGAGAATGGAGGGGGAAAAAAACCCAGCAACCCAGTGACAAAAAGAGGCTGTGAATGGTTTGGAGATGCAGGCGGAGTTTCTAAAGAGAAAGAGAAAAGGCGGCAGCAGGGCGGGGGGGCACAGGGCTGGGTGGGGAATTCTCTCCTTCCAGCCAGGGCCTGCTTGGTTGCTTGGGAAACTGCTGTCTGGTGTGGGCCGCAGGCCCTAATGTGGTCCTGTGCTTTCTCTGCAGGGTCCCCACTGTCCCCGTGAAGAACCTCAATGGCTCCAGCCCTGTGAACCCAGCTCTGGCAGGTGAGGATGGCCCCACCAGGGAGATCTGTGGGGTCTTCCTCATTCCTTAGTGCTGTTTTGCCCCCCCCTCCCCCAGGCATCACAGGGATCCTGATGAGTGCAGCTGGGCTGCCTGTCTGTCTGACGCGGCCCCCCAAGCTGGTGCTGCACCCCCCGCCTGTCAGCAAGAGCGAGATCCAGTCCATCCCCGGCATCTCCCACACCTGCCGCAAGACCACCAAGAAACAGGCCAAGAAGGGTGAGCCCCCTCTGGCCCTTCCCACCATCCTGGCTGTAGGCCCACCCGCCCCAGCCCTGCTGACTCTCTCTTTCCTTCAGGTAAAGCTCCAGAAGAGGTGCTGAAGAAATACCTGCAGAAGGTGCGGCATCCGCCGGATGAGGTGCGAGCAGTGGGGTTGGCTTGGGCTGTCCACAGGGTGGGAGGTGGCAGTGCCCCTGGGCTGTGCTATGTATCTGCAGCCTCTCCTCCTGGCTCCTCTGAAGAGGGGCTGCATGCCCTGGGCACGTGTCAGAGGGCCCTATCCATCCATTCTCCATGCAGGACTGCACCATCTGCATGGAGCGGCTCTCGGCGCCATCCGGCTACAAGGGCCCCCAGCCAGCCATCAAGCCTGACCTGGTGGGGAAGCTGGCCAAGTGTGGCCACATCTTCCACCTCCACTGCCTGGTGGCCATGTACAACAACGGCAACAAGGTGTGAGGCTGCAGCCCTGGGGGACTGAACCCCGATCTTGGTGATGTGGGGGGGGCCTGATGCATGCCATAACTACGTGCCTCCATAAAACAGTCTGTGGAGGGCAGATTTTTGCTGGAAATGCTGAATCACAAACTGGGCTTGTATGGCTGTTTTGTTTTCCCGCTGTGGTTCCTGTCCTCACTTCCCTCCCAGGGCTGGGGAGGTGACCTTTGGTCGGTGCACACACCACTGCTGCTTTTCCAGCTGCAGGTGGACTTCTGAGCCCTCTGCACAGGGCTGTTTTGTTTGGCATGCCTGGGAAAACGCATTCCACGTTGCTTAGAGATTGTTATTCTGCCATCTGTTTCTCTCTCTGCCAAACCAAAACAAAAAAACAGAGGTAGGGCTCATGAAGTTGATGAGGAAGAACAGTTCAGACCTCGGGTGTTTGGTTCCAGTTGGTTTGCAGGCCCTCCCAGTCCCCTCCTGCTTCCTGAGTGCTTTGGAGATGTCTGTGTGTTCGTGCTGGGTGGTGCTGGGGAGCACTGTTTTCATTATTTCCCTCTCTCAGGATGGCAGCCTGCAGTGCCCAACCTGCAAAACCATTTATGGGGTGAAGACAGGGACGCAGCCCCCGGGGAAGATGGAGTACCACATCATCCCTCATGCACTGCCTGGCCACTCTGACTGCAAAACCATCCGTATCATCTACAACATCCCCCCAGGGGTGCAGGTGTGTCCTGGGGAGTGCGTTGGTGGTGAGCCATCCTTGTGGGGACCCGCAGCCCTGCTGCTGTTACATCTGTGACCTAAGGCTGGGGGTGGTAATTTTAGGGCTGCTGTTTGAACACAGCTGCTCTGTGATTAAGCCCTCTTCATGTGGCAGCAAGCGACTCTACCTCTGATGGAGTTTCAGTGTTCTGTTGCACCCAGAGTGTGCTTTTGAATTCCAAATTGTATTTTATTTTTCTCTTCCATTGCATGTTGTAGGGACCAGAGCATCCAAACCCAGGGAAGAGCTTCACTGCCCGTGGCTTCCCACGGCACTGCTACCTGCCCGACAGCGAGAAGGGCAGGAAGGTGAGGTGCTCAGGCTGGCAAAGCGTGCTTGTGAGGGGAAGAGGGACAGGAACAGGGATTTGGAGCATGGAGGAAAGCAGGCTTGGCTTTGGCAGACAAATCCAGGTGAAGATCTTCCTTCCCTGTAGCCTGACCTGGGTGTGCTAGAGAGCTCTGCTATTTTGGTTGGTGTGAAACAGCATGGGATGGGACTCTGCTCCTGGGATCCCTGGTCAGCCTTGGTGAGGGCTTGCCTGGGTGGGTGGTCAAGTGCTGAGCAAAGGTGAGTGCTGCCTGCAGCTCCTGTGCCCACCTTGCTGCCTGCCCCGTCTTCCCCCTCCCCAGGTACTGAAGTTGTTGCTTGTAGCCTGGGATCGGCGCTTGATTTTTGCTATCGGGACCTCCAGCACCACGGGTGAGTCAGACACAGTGATATGGAATGAGATCCACCACAAGACGGAGTTTGGCTCCAATCTCACCGGCCACGGTTACCCTGACATCAACTACCTGGACAACGTCCTGGCTGAGCTCGCAGCCCAGGGCATCACAGAAGAGAGTCTGGCACAGGAGAAGGACTGAGATTGGTGGTAGGGAGGCCATGGCAAGGGTTCCCACTGCTGTATCCAAGGATAGAAGCCACCAGTGAAACCCAGCTGGGGCATTGGGAGGGCAGCGGGAGCAGCTGCAGGTCAATGGGGATGTGGGAGGGTGTCTTAGGGCTGTCCCCTCCCTGCTGGCTGGTGCTGTGAGCCACAATGGTGACCCTGGTCTGGCCGTCCCCAGCAGCCAGTTGCTGCTGTGTGTTGTCCCACGCAAATGTTGCGTGCTGCTGCCAGGGCTCTGTGGGAGTGGGGAGAGCAAGCCAGGACACCCCTTTCCCTAATCACCCACATCCCAGCCTGACTTGGTGCCCCTGGTACCCACCTGGGCCTGGGACCCCATCCTGGTGCTGGGCAGTGGGTGGGAGCCGGGCTGTGGGGTCTCTGGCTGTGGCCCTAGCTCGTTCCTCACCCGTCTCTTTGTCTGTCTGTCCTGTCTGGTACATCCCGACTGATCTTCTCTGTCCACAGAGGTTGGGGGCTCTGGTCCATCTTGACCAGACCCCCTTGTCCTTCCTCCTCCTCTTGGTTATGTCTGAGCTGTGCCCTGTGGGGTCCCATTGTCTGGGCTGCCCCTGTACTGGGAAGGGCTTGGAGGGTGGTTGGAAGCTGAGTGTGGGGGGGGAAGCATGTCTCCCGCCCCTGCTCCCCCCAGTAGTGGGTTCTTTGAACTGTTTGTATGGGGGCGTCCCCGTGTTGAATTTTATATACCTCGTGTTTTGGGGGTTTGTCGTATATATGTACATATAGGTGGTGGTGGCTGGGAGGTGGCCAGGGGAACATGGTACTATGGCCAGGCCTGGTGGTGTTCTGGATCTGGGGGTGAGGAGAGGGGAACACTGACCCAGAGGGGCTCAGTGCCTCACAGTGGAGCTGTCACCCATGGGTCTCTGTGAAGTAGGGATAGATGGGAAGCCATCACCTTCCTGCTAGGTTCCATCCATGCCCCATGGCTCGGGGGTCCCTGGTGAGCTCTCAACGGGGTGGATGGTGGCTGGCAGTGTATTGGCACACTGATTTTGGGCTGGGCTGGGGGGGTTAATGTGCCGGGAGGGTAAGTGTGGCTGGGGGAAGGGGAGGGGGTTTGCATGGCATCTGGTGGCCCCCACCAGACCCAGGGACTTCTTGGAGCCACATGGGGTGGGAACAGTGGGCCCTGTGGCTCCAGGGGATGCTCCCCACAGGCTGTTCTATGCCCTCCTCCTGATCCCGTCCTGTGAGACACCCTGATTTGGTGAGTCAGGCGGGGACCCTGCCCAAACTGCCCCCTGTCCCCCCTTCATTGCTCCTTGTGGGGTTGGGTCCTCGTAGCCCCTTTTGTTTAGTCCCTTTCTGGTTTTCCTTTGGGGTTGGTTCACCCTCCGTCCTGGGGGACGGTAGCATGGGAGGGATCCGTCCTGATGTGCATCATTCTGTCGTCTTTGCTGTTTCTCCTCTCCCCTGTCTGCGGGGTCCATCGCCACCAGCTGGCTGCACCCCAGGGCATCAATAAAGCGGATGGTGGAGGAGTGCTCACTGTCCCTATGTGGCCTGGCCTCTCTGTTGTCTTCTGTCCGTCGTCTGTGTGACCAGGCGAGAGAGTGGGCACCCACAGGGAGGGCCAGGCACCTCATTCCCCCCCCCCCCCCATCCTTCCTTAGCATGGGCTGTCATCTTCTACCTCAAGGGAGAAACCCTCTGTCCCTAGGAAATCCCCATCTGGGCAGCTCTGCAGCAGGGGAACAGTATCATGATTTCTGCATGGCTGCACCTGAGGCTGTCCTGCTGCAGAAAAACCTGAGCTGGAGCTATGCAAAATCCTCATGTGATCCAGGGGAGGGAGAGGGCCCCCACCTCCAGGTGCCAGGTTGATGACTAACGTGACACAGCTTTTTAACAACATTCCTTTTTTATTATTATTATTATTTTTAATGCTGTGTTGCCTATGCAATTATTTGCTGGCTGAAATAAAAGTGATCCGTGCCTCTCTGCATGTGTGTGTATATCTATCATGATAGATATACATGGAGGTGCGGGTCGCCCTCCTGTTCCTGCGGGTGGAAATGGGTGCTGGGTGTGTGCAGTAGCTGGGGGACTTATGGGGGAGTAGGGTGTTCTCCAAGGAGTTGGTCCCTGAGCCAATGCTTTTACAGGCTGCGTATCTCTGTGATGGACTTGAGTCTATCCGGTGAGTCAGGAAGGGGGGTTTGCATGGCTTCCCCTTGCTTTTGAGGTTCTCTTGGGTACCCCAACAACCTCAGCAGCTTTTTGAAGGGCACTGGATCCCCTTTTCTGGGAATGGGGAGGAGAGAGCGGGCATGGCCTGTAATGGGGTATGGGGACTGTTTATCTCTCAAGCAGCAAAGCTGGTTGGGCTGGTTGGGAAAGAGCAGGGGCTGGCAGAGAGATGTGGTGAGTCCCGGTGGTGGGATGGCCTCAGGCGGTGGCCTTGGAGGTCAATCAGGGGGCCCAGAGAAAGGAGAAGGGTGGTGGAGCCCTGCAGGGTTGCTGGAGCTGCAGAGAGGTGAACCTGTTGTGGGAATGGGGTGAGGTGCAGGGGCTGCTGGCACTGCACAGCTGTGCCTCAGGGAAGAGAGTGGGCCCGGGGCTTTGCCTAGGTTAGCACAAGCAGCTGAGCAATATTTATTCCATTAGCCTTGCTGACTCTTGCTGGTGTCCCTCACCCATGTTCACTGCGGTGCTGTCCCCTGGCCTCTCCACGGGCGTGGCCCCTTCACCCATAGCCAGGTACCCCTTTCTCTTGTACCTCCAGCGACCGTAGCAGACCATTGCCAGCATGGTGACAAGCCCCACCACCACTGCTGCAGCCACGCCAGCCACCTCACCCCCCGTCAGCACCCGGCCCCTCACCATCTCTGCTGCCTGCTGGATCTCAATGGGCTGTGCCAGCCGCCACGCACGGCCCGTCCCATCCCGCACCCAGGCGCTCTCCCCATCCCCGTTGCTCACCAGCACGGTGTCGATGGCTGGCAGGTTGGCAGGGGGTCGGGTGAAGGGTGGTAGGCGCGCCGGCGGCAGCGAGCCCGCCGTGAAGACGCCAGCCTGGACGCAGTACTCCACCTGGCAGCTGTCGCTGATCAGTGCCAAGTGCTGGCTGAAGCCTGTGGGGCAGCGCTTGGCGTAAGGGTCCTCGGCGGTACCCTGGTGCTGACCCCCTAAGGGGTTCCCTGTCTGACAGCTGAAGAAGCCCCCAAACGGCACCGCGTACCGGCTGCCTGCCTCGTAATCCTGGCTCACGCACAACCTGAGGTCATCGAAGAGCTTCAGCAAGAAGTATCGTGAGGGGCAGGACTGGGCACCCGTGAGGGGGTTGACGCTGCGGCTGCTGAACAGCCCCCCAAAGAGGTAGCCTGAGTCTGGGGGCACTGGGCCACTTGCGACACACCAATAAGCTCTGAACTGCACCCGGGAGAGCCAGAAGACGTCCCTGCAGACACGGTGGCAGAAGATGCCCAGGGTGCACTTGTTGTGGCATTCCAGGTGGCTGTGGCCTTCCTCCCGCTCCTGCATGCCCAGCAGCACGGGGCTGTAGGAGGCAGGACAGGAGAAAGCCCCGGTGAGGGGGTTTTTCTGCTCCAGCGCCCGGCACAGTTCATCGGTGTCGGGGCCGGCCAGCCCAGTGCACTCCTGGAAGACTCCCCCGAAGGTGAAGTTGGTCATGGTCCCCACGCAGGAGCCATCGTCAGCATTGGCGTGGAAGTTGAAGTTGGGTGAGGCGGCATCGGTGCAGCCAGGGTAGGTGTTGAAGGTGTAGTAGCGGCGGATGGCCATCTCCACCCGCTTGGCCAGCTTCTTCACCGTGGGGCTGGGCAGCTCTGGCAGGGTGCTGGGGCTGATGAAGAAGTACAGAGGCAGCCCCGAGCGGTCGATGGCCACCAGCTGGTTGCTAATTCCCTCCTGCCAGGTCTTAAGGGTGATGCCTGGGTAAAAGGGAGTCCCGCCGATGCTCTCTACTCTGGAGTTGGTGCGGTTCTCTAGGTACTGCTTGGTGAAGGCAGAGCTGGTGCCTTGAGACTCCTCAGTTTTCACATTGACTATGCTGTGGAAGGCCACAGCGGCTGAGGCGGTGACGGAGCTCCGCATGGCCCAGCTGTCCTTCAGGAAGGTGGCCTTGATCTGATCTTCCTGGACCAAGCTGGCTCCAGCATCCACAGAGGTGATGGTGTGGGTGCCATAGTTGAGCACCAGCACCTCAGACAGAAAATCAGCCATCCGAGTCTGGTTGTTCTCCAGGTGGCTGGCAATGGTCAACAGCTGCTTCTTGAAGCCCTTGTCCAGGCTTGCTCCTGGGTCAATCTTGGCAGTGTAAACCAGGTTTCTGACCTGTACGCGAGTGGTGACCGCCTTGTCCTGCACTTGGTGGGTCTTGGCCTGGTGGAAGTCATAAGAGAACTTGCCATTGATTGCAGAGAAGAGGGACAGCTCCAGGTTGATGGAGGCAGAGGTGACACTTTCGTAATCCTTCCAGGACTCGATGATCTCAGAGTTGATGTCCAGGTTGCTCTGCTTGCGAGGAATGGTGAAGATGTCATCTGGGATGATGTAGGACCCATCTTCAGTGGTCTTACACAGTGAGTAGCTCAGATCTATGACTCTGCCCATATCTAAATTCCTGAGGTTGTCCCAGCCTCCCCCGGGGAGGACTTCCAGGCTTGGGAGCTTCAGGGCCTTCTTGCAGTCCTGAAACCCCACGGAGGACAGTGGCTCCTGGGGCCGCTCAACCTCTGCCACTGCCATAGCCACCGCCTGGGCGAGGAGGACCACCCTCAGCACCCAGACCATGGCTGAAGAACTCTGGATGTCCCACTGGTGAAGAGGTGGCTGGGGAAATGAAGAGGAGGGGGTGCAGCTGGTGGGTGGTTCCTCCTCTCACGGTTGAATTAAGAGAAGGGAAAGGAGAAGTGAAAGCTGGTGAACATGACTAATGGCTGAGTGGGGCAGAGATGACTGGGTGAGGGGCAGGAAAGCCTGGAGCTCACTACCTCCCTGCAGTAAAAGTTCCCTCTTAGTGTGAAAGCTGCTCTGCTGGGAATGGGACAGGGAGAACTCTTTTATTCAGCACTCCGCTGGCATCCACACTATGCCATCATGTGCATCTCCCTTCAGTCACTCCCTCCCTTCACCCTGGCTCTACCATGCCCCACAAGGCTCTGGTGGGTTTAGGGGAGACTTCAGCACTTCCCACTGCCTTTTACAGACTCCTGTACCCTATCCCTGTCCTTCCCTCAGTGTTCCAGGTTGGGAAGGGCACCTTCTGTGTAGAACTGTGTCATAACTGTATGCTTTGGGTAATAAACAGTTAAAGTTGTTTCTGTTGCAAAAGCTGCTGTAATAACCATGGCTCTTTCCTTATGGACAGGTTCATTTCCCCTATTTTTCTGGTTAGTTCCTCTTCCCAGGATGGTTCTGGTAGAGAATGGGGCTGTAGTGAGTGGTGTGATGAACAGCCAAAGGGGCCAATGAGAGCACCTTGTCCCTCACCAGCAAGAAGAGCCTCTCTCTGCCACTTTAATGCCCTCCCATCAGCTGCCTTATTCTATAGAACAAAGAAGATCTCTTCAGGATGAACAGTCACAGATTCCTCAGCCTTTCCTCATAGGAGATAGGGTCTAGTCCATCATATTCATAGTACTTGGTTGGACTCTCTCCAGGATGTCCACCTCTCTCTTGTACCATAGAGTCCAGAGCTGACTCAGCACTCCAGGTGTGTCCTCATCAACGTGGAGCAGAGGAAAAAGATCACCACTCCTTGTCTGCTGACCCGGGGCTGCCATCCTTGGAGGGCTTCAGGACAACAGAGGAATCCCTGGACAACTGGGCATTGAACATCCGAATCAGGAGGCTGGAGACAAAGACCTGCTGAGACAGCCTCCTGACAGAGTTGTGGGCAGCGTGATTTTACGGTAACATCTGAGCGGGATGAGGAGCCCAGAACACTGTGTAAACCTCCAGTTATGACATGGAGCCATGAAATCAGACATCACTCTGACCGGGAGGCACTGGGACATCCCCACCGCCAGGCACGGTGCTTTGCTGTGCTGCCACTGCTCTCTGCTGGCACTGGGACATCACAGCACTTCTGGGGACAGGCAACTTCTTGGGCTGGAGTGTCTTTTACGTGGAAGAAAACTAATGCTATCCCAGCAAAACCAGCAGAATATCCACCCGTAGTTTTACACCATCTGCATCATGCTTGGGTTTTAGACTTGAGAAAATATCCTCATGAATCACCACCACCCTTCCTGTCCTTTGATACACTGAGATATTACTATTTGTAGGCTGTGGGCCATTACTTCAAAATGTCCATTGAAGTGTTTCAGGTAAAGGTCTGTTGAGATCATTATAGTTATTTCATTAATGATTTTGGGTATCCCTTCATGCTAGGGATGCTTCAAGCTGCATGCTTCCCTCTAATGTTGCCCATTCTTGCTCCATCTCTGTAGGTTTCCAGTTTGTGTTAGAGTTAGGCCAGGAGTTCCTTGCTAAACCGTGCAGGCCTCCCAGAGTTTTTGCCAAACTTTCTCTGCATCAGGGTGTGTTGCTTCTGAGCTGGGTGAAGGTGATCCTTGGATATCGACCAGGGCCTTATCACAAGCAAGAATTTCCCTGTGATGGCCAATCTCTACTATCCTGAAGTCCAGGGATGTGAGCATGCTGCATGCACTCATCACTGCCCTAAGGATGCTGAACTCCACAGTTCATTGACGCTGTGGCCAATGCTGTCCTTGAGCTTCTCATTCCCTAGCTGAACCTTCATGTGGTTGAGAGCAAGCTCCAGTATAGCATCCCTGCCCACTGTCTCCTCAATCACATGGACGAGAAAAGCTTCACCAGCATGCCTACATCTGTGTGCCTGGGGGGACATGCAGTTGTTATTCTCTGTACATTGCAGCACAGCAGCTATGGGAGCCATCTCAACTCATACCTGTGAGATATCCCACCCTTCCTGTTGTTTCACCCATGTCCAGAGCCAATGGGGATATATTTGTAATTCAGCTTTACCCCACATCCCCATGGAATGGATGACAGACTCAGGTACAGAACCCAAGGCTGTGAGTCTTGGGGTTTTAATAAAGAAGAGATACTCATAAGGAAAGAGTTACAGAAAAATAATTTTTAAAAAGCTTATTAGCTGTTGTATCCCAGCTGCAGGAAGGAGAATGGAGCAGTTTGCTGCTGTTCTGTAGCACTGAACAGGGAGAGGTGATGCTGCCAAGACCAGAGCCACTTCTTCTTGGGGACAAAGGTTCCTGTTCCACAGTCTGCTCACAGTGGTGTCCCCAGAGTACTGACACCAACGTCGTCATAGCCTGTGTCCTCAGGGGGTTGTGCCGGAACATCCGTGGGATGGGGAGAGGGGGACACCTCCGGCACAGCCATAGCATCGTCGTAGCCATGTGAGGGGCTGTGCTGGGGCTGGGCAGGGGAGTCTGCGACAGACACAGAGAGGCCAGTGGTGAGGACACAGCCAGGAGGGGCTTCATGCCCTCACCTCCCATTCAATGCTGTTTTTCTGCGTCCCCTCTGAAGGGTGCCCTGTGCCTTTCTGTACTCACAGTGCACCTCTGTGTGTGTCCATACCTGGGGACAGCTGGAGGATGCTCTCCTCTACACCATCCCCACTGTGATCTGTCACCTTTTTCCCTGAGCCCTGGGACAGGGAGCCTGGAGGCAAGGAAGGGCATTGGGGACATGACAGGGGATGGGGAGAGCCTCAAGCCCCGGGGACCATCCCGCTCCCACCTGTGTGGCTGGGCACCTCCTGGTACTCAGGCATCAGGCTGTAGTCCAGCTCCTCATACACAACCTCGGAGGCAGCATCCTTGCTGGGGCCTGCAATGCAGCATGCATGGCACCGGTGCCCCCAGTGTCCCCAGGGTTCTGCCTTGGGGTCGTAGAACCTCCAGAGCGGTGCCCACCTTGGCACTGGGCCCACGTGCGGTGTGCCAGAACTGCCAGGGCGGCCAGGGCCAGGCACAGCAGCGTCCCCAGGACCACGCACAGCACCGTGAGTGCTGACACACTCCTTGGTGCTGCAGTCAGCGGGACAGCGCTGTGGGTGAGAGCTGTGGGGCAGAGAGAGGAAGCGTGAGGCCCCGTGGGAATCTCATGGCAGCAGTTAGAGGACAGTGAGCAAGGACAAAGCCATTTGTTGAGGTGTCTCTGTCCCGGTAGCTGCTACCTGGGGCTGGGCTGGTGGCCTCACTGCTGTCCCCGGTGTCCTCAATACACACGATGTGGGTGATCCCAGTGGTGTCGCATTCCTGCAGCTGCCAGGGAGCTGAGGGGCAGCGCCAGAGCGAGCGGGCCCCCTCCTCACAACTCACCCAGCTCAGCCAGGCGGGCTCCGAGCCCTCTGCAGGGACTGGTTCCAGACTCCCCCCAGCGCCACATCCCAGCTGGCGGCAGACAGCAGCGGCCGTGGCGGGGCTGGTGCCATTGGCACAAACAGGACCCCACATCCCCTCATGCAGCACCTCCAGGTGCCCACGGCATCTGCTGCTTTCCCCTGTCAGCCGCAGGTCCAGCAGCCCTGCAACGAGGTCAGGGGATCACTGCACCCCCAAGGTGGTGGGGCTGCTCCCATCCAGAGGGATGATGGCACTCACCTGAGCACACAGCGCCCGCACCGCCGCCAAGCTGGCAGCCACGCTGCACTGTGGCCGGGCAGTGCCAGAGAGCATCCTCTGTCCCAGAGCAGCCCCCGGCACCCGGCCACAGCGTCCCAGTGCCAGGCCCAAAGCGCTCGGAGCCAGGTGCTTCCAGGGCCCATCCGCAGCCCAGCTGGCGGCAGACGACGGTGGCATCCTGCAGGGTCCAGGTGTCCTGGCAGACGGTGCCCCAGGTGCCCTCGCTGTACACCTCCACCCTGCCTGCACAGCGCCCGGGGCCGCCCACCAGCCTCAGACGCCGGCTTCCTGTGCGGGAATGTCAGGCTGGCGTTGGGGATAGCAGCATTGTGTTCATGGCCCTTCCTTGTGCACTCACCTGAGCAGGTGATGGCCAAATCCTTGTGGCTCTTGCTGGACTCTGTGTCTATCCGGGAGGCATTGCAATGTGCCAGGAGCTCCTCGGTGCCAACACAGCGCAGCTCCTGCAGCTCCATGGGGCCCGAGCTGTTGTCCGGTGCAGCATAGACTTTCTCCGGCACACCGCAGCCCAGCTGCCGGCACGCCACGGTGGCAGTGCCATTGTCCCACAGCCCCACAGACACACGGGCCCAGACACCAGGGCGCACGGCCACCTCCAGCTGTCCGTCACAACGGCTCTCCGCACTGTGGAGCCTCAGCGGCACAGCAACACCTGCAATAGCCTGGCAGTGCTGTGGGAACAGGCATTGCTCCCCACCTGCTGGAGCTCCCGATGGTCCCCACACTCACCTGAGCAGTTGACAGCAGCAGTGTGCCCAGGGGGGCAGGTGGGCTGAACCAGCACCTCCACGAGGCACTCGCCTGGGTGCTGCTCACTCCCACTGCAACTGAGGGCATTGTGCCACAGCATCCCTGTGCCTGTCCCAAAATGGCCTGGTGGAGGTAGGGATACGGCAGAGCCACAGCCCAGGTGGTGGCAGAGGACGTGGGCGTCAGGCAGGTCCCAGGCAGTGGCACACAGGGGCCTCCAGACCCCTCGTGCCTCCACCTCCACCCTCCCAATGCAGACCGAGCCTCCGTCCACAAGCCGGAACCCAGTATATGCTGCAGCAGAGAGAGGGGTTGGTGGAATGAGGGACCCCATGAGCACTCCACACTGCACAGGGCTGAGGCAGATCCACAGCCCTTGCACTTACGGGAGCAGATGATGGCTGTGGCTTGAGTGCAGTTCTGGATGTGGGGAGGCTGCTGTGTGCACGCGGACAGGAGGGGCTCGGTGCCGTTGCAATCAAAGGCACCATCATAGAATGGCCCTGCTGCTTCCCTAAATTGCCCAGTCCCATATAGGGCCAGTACTTTACCACAGCCGAGCTCCCTGCAGATTACCTGGGCAGCCATGAGGTCCACGTTGCCATGACAGACGCTTACCCAGGCTCGGCCCTGCCGCACCTCCAGCCTCCCTGAGCACTCACTGTCCCCTCCGGCCAGGCGGGAAAACCCTGCCGGGAGAGGTAGGCTGTTGGGCTGGGAGATGTGGGCGATGGGCTCCCCACAGTGCTGCATGTCCCCAGCTCTCACCTTGGCAGACCACAGCAGTGTCATAATCATGAGGGCCATTGTAGGGACCCCAGCCCCGAATGTTACAGTCCCACAGGGCAGCCTCATCTCCACGGCAGTCAATAAAGGCCATCATGATGGGACCGTCTACTGACCGGAACCGTGAGGCAAAGTAGGCGCCAGCAGCTGAGCCGCAGCCCAGCTGCTGGCACACCACCTCAGCATCATCCATGTCCCAAGCATCATCTGTCACTGTGCCCCAGTGTCCTCGAAGCTTCGCCTCTACTCTCCCCACACAGGGTCCCCCACCGTCCACCAGCCGCAGCTCCAGCGCTTCTGCATCAGGGATCAGACTCAGCCCTGCCCAGGGGTCCTGGCATTCTGTTCCCTTCCCAGACGCCCCAACTCACCTGAGCAGATCACCCCAACATCCCACTCATGGCCACAGAAGTGGTTCCCCCAGCCAAAGTGGGGGCAGTTCTGCAGCTTGGTCTCAGTGCCGCGGCAGAAGAAGGGATGCAGCCAGATGCGTCCCTTGCCCTGCCCGAATGGGGCATATGGGGACGCATGGGCCACTGTGCCACAGCCCAGCTGACGACACACCACACCGGCCCCTCGTATGTCCCAGTCGAAGTTGTAGCTGCAGACGGAGCCCCATTCGCCCTCGTGCTTCACCTCCACCCGACCGGCACAGCGCCCACCGCCATCCACCAGCCGCAGCTCCTCGCTGCCTGTGGGCACCCCGGGGAGCTGGCTGAGCCTGGGGGTGCCTGTCCCATGGCTGCAACCCTGCCCCTCTGCTTCCCTCTTGTCCCACGGCCACACCACTGCCCCATCACTCACCCATGCAGAACTGCACGCACAATAGCAACCCCAGCACCCTGGCAGTCATCATCATGCCCCACATGCACAGCCTGCAGCCCAGGATGGGGAGGGGGAGATATAGGCAGCCCCTGCTGGCAGGAGCCAATGGGGACGGCGATGTGCGGTGGGAGCCGTTATCAGCAGGGTTATCAGCCGCCTGCTGGGTCCCAGCCTCCAATAACCTGCTTCGTGCCCAAATATGAGGCTTGTCTCCGCTTCTGGCGTCACGCAGCCCCACCACGGGGCTCACTGCCTGCGTGTCTCCAAGGGGAGTCAGTCAGCCTGCCTGGGTGCTGCATGTCCCTGAGCAGGGGCTGGGGCTCTGGCTGTGCCCATGCAGAGAGGGTCCCTACAGAGACAGGACCGACCCAAACAGGGCCTCCCTCTGCACTCTAGCGCGTAGCACATACTAGTGGGCTCCTACAGCTGCCTTTGTGGTTCCTCAGGCAGCAGTGGGGGTGAATAAGGTCCCCATGCTGGCAGCAGGAACCTTGCATCAGCCGCTGGGACACAGCACTGCCTGCATCGGGGTACAAGTGGACCCAACATCCTCGCCGCAGCACAGGCAGGAGGGGATGTTTTCTCCTTGCTGGGACCCATTGTGAGCACCAACCTCACACAGCTGCCGTGCCAGCTGCACAGAAGCCATGCACGGCATCAGGTGATGCTCTTCTACTCGAGCCTGCAACATGCAGGAAGGGGTCTTGCTGCCCCGCTTTGCCGTCGCTGCTGCAGGAGCAGACACAGGAACAGCTGCAGATTGCAGCGGTCCCAGGGCTGTGCGGCCGCTGCGGGGACAGCACAGAAACCCCAACTGCACAGGGGAAGGAAGGCTGCAGGGCCGAGCTGTCCCTGCCCGTGTCCCCGCGTGCAGCCCGGCGCTGGGGAAGGAGGAAGTGTGCGACGGGTGCGCGGCCGCTTTCAAAAGCGAAAGCCTGCCTGTGCGCAGCGCTGGGAAGTGGGGCAGCGCCCGGCCCCGCTGCAGGGTCACTGCGTGGCGGCACGGCTCAGTGGGCACCGGGGGCTCCTGGAACACGGCTGCGGGGCCGGGCTCCTGCTGAGGGTGCGGGGATGCAGTGTGCGGGACGGGGATGCCAGCGGCACCCGGGCGTCGCTCCCGCCCCGCTGCGCTCGTGTTGCAGAGCTCTGGCCCTGCCCTGCTCTCACGAGAGCACCAGCGCGGCCTCCCAGCGGGCCGCAGCGGGGCCCAGGAGGCAGCAGCGGCCCAGGAGGCAGCAGGGCTCGGCGGGGCCGGGCATACAGCTCTGCCAGCAGCACCAGGCGGCACTGCAGCACGGCTCCGGGCCCAGCTGAGAGGCCCCGGCGGGAAGGAAGCTGAGAGGTCCCTGGGAGGGACAAGCGCTGCCAGCCACGAGGCCGCCGTTCCTCCTGGCAGCGGCACGCTGCGGTGGCACGCAGCTGATGGGGCAGGACAGCCCGTCCCAGGACTCTAGCTGAAACCCCAGGGACGGCTGCTCGGCCGTTACCTTCCATCGGGAACGTACGTCAGGATGGGAATCCTGACCTCAGCCACTGCGGGTCCTTACAGACTGCGGTAACAGACAAGTGCAGGAGGTGGCTCAGAGCCCTGGCCCGATGCCTCCTGTGTCAGACGGAGCTCTTTAACGTGTGTGCTCTTCCCACTGCCAACGGAGGTGTCCTCAGAAGTGGAGATCCTCCCAGCAAGCGCAGGGTGAGAGCCAGCTCCCTCAGGTTTGCTTAGCAGAACGTGTGTGTGTATGGGAACTGTTGAATCAGGGCCTGAACCTCTGACTGATCACCTGCAGCAAGCACTGAGTCAGATGCAGGAGCACAGGTGAAGGCAATCCAGCTGTGTGACTGGAGAGGGTGGAGCCTGGCTGCACCTCTCCTAGACCCCATGTAAGGGACGACTGCCACTGGGGAAGGATCTCTTTCTGGAGATCCCTCTCTTGGGCGTTTTCTACTGCAAGCTTAGCACACGAGGGAGCATTTTGTTGCTTTTTGCTTGTCTCTTTCCATCACGATGATCTCTCCAACTAGAAAACCTGTAAAACACCATCCGAACTATGCCACTCTGCTAACTATAAATTTGTTAATTGTACAGTGTGGAAAGGCTGTGAATGCGTGTGGAGATACATACGCTACAGTTATCTTCTGAATTTCTGTAACTGCTTGCCAATCTGCCCTTTTTGGTTTGTATCTCCCCCTCGAGTCTGTTTACAGCTCTCTCCCCCATGGCACACTGGGGGCAGGGGCGGAGTGAGCGAACGGCCGGGTGCTGCTCAGCTGCCTGCCGGGTGAAACCACAGCGTGTGGCAGCGTGCCTGCACCTGTGTGCCTGTGGGGACGCACGGTCCTTGTTGTCCTTCCACTGCAGCGCAGCAGTCACGGGAGCCATCCCACCTCATCTCTGTCAGCTTTCACACTCTTCTCATTGTTACCCCCGTGCCCAGACCTGAAAGGGACGTCTCTGAAATCTGTCTTTGCCCCAGAGCCACGAGGAGTGGCCGACAGACTCAGTTAGAGAAACCAAGGCTGGAAGGGAGTTTCTGCAGAGCTTTGGGGTTTTAATAAAGAAGAGATACTCATAAGGAAAGAGTTACAGAAAATTATTTTGAAAGTCAATTTGCTTTTGTGTCCCAGCCTCAGGAAGATGAATGGAGCAGTTTACTCCTGTTCTGTGCACCAGGCAGGGATTGGTGATGCTGCCAAGGCCAGGGCTGCCCCTTTGTGGGGACTGAGGTCCCTATCCAGCCATGTCCACACGGCCTGCTCACAGTGATGTGCCCGGGGTGCTGACACCAACGTCGTCGTAGCCTGTGTCCTCGGGGGGTTGTGTGGGGGCTTCCCTGGCGTGAGGAGAGGGGGAATCCTCCAGCACAGCCATAGCATCGTCGTAGCCATGTGAAGGGTTGTGCTGAGGCTGGGCAGGGGAGTCTGTGACAGACATGGATGGGACACTGGTGAGGACAATGCTGGGAGGGGCTTCGTGCCCTGACCTCCCATTCAATGCTGTTTTTCTGTGTCCCCTCTGAAGGGTGCCCTGTGCCTTTCTGTACTCACAGTGCACCTTATGCCCGTGCCCCTACCTGGGGACAGCTGGAGGATGCTCTCCTCTACACCATCCCCACTGTGATCTGTCACCTTTTTCCCTGAGCCCTGGGACAGGGAGCCTGGAGGCAAGAAGGGCATTGGGGACATGACAGGGGATGGGGAGAGCCTCAAGCCCCGGGGACCATCCCGCTCCCACCTGTGTGGCTGGGCACCTCCTGGTACTCAGGCATCAGGCTGTAGTCCAGCTCCTCATACACAACCTCAGAGGCAGCATCCTTGCTGGGGCCTGCAATGCAGCATGCATGGCACCGGTGCCCCCAGTGTCCCCAAGGTTCTGCCTTGGGGTCGTAGAACCTCCAGAGCGGTGCCCACCTTGGCACTGGGCCCACGTGCGGTGTGCCAGAACTGCCAGGGCGGCCAGGGCCAGGCACAGCAGCATCCCCAGGACCACGCACAGCACCGTGAGTGCTGACACACTCCTTGGTGCTTCAGTCAGCGGGATAGCGCTGTGGGTGAGAGCTGTGGGGCAGAGAGAGGAACCGTGAGGCCCCGTGGGAATCTCATGGCAGCAGTTAGAGGACAGTGAGCAACAACAAAGCCATTTGTTGAGGTATCTCTGTCCAAGGTGGCTGCTACCTGGGGCTGGGCTGGTGGCCTCACTGCTGTCCCCGGTGTCCTCAATACACACGATGTGGGTGATCCCAGTGGTGTCGCATTCCTGCAGCTGCCAGGGAGCTGAGGGGCAGCGCCAGAGCGAGCGGGCCCCCTCCTCACAACTCACCCAGCTCAGCCAGGCGGGCTCCGAGCCCTCTGCAGGGACTGGTTCCAGACTCCCCCCAGTGCCACATCCCAGCTGGCGGCAGACAGCAGCGGCCGTGGCGGGGCTGGTGCCATTGGCACAAACAGGACCCCACATCCCCTCATGCAGCACCTCCAGGTGCCCACGGCATCTGCTGCTTTCCCCTGTCAGCCGCAGGTCCAGCAGCCCTGCAACGAGGTCAGGGGATCACTGCACCCCCAAGGTGGTGGGGCTGCTCCCATCCAGAGGGATGATGGCACTCACCTGAGCACACAGCGCCCGCACCGCCGCCAAGCTGGCAGCCACGCTGCACTGTGGCCGGGCAGTGCCAGAGAGCATCCTCTGTCCCAGAGCAGCCTCCATCACCCGGCCACAGCGTCCCAGTGCCAGGCCCAAAGCGCTCGGAGCCAGGTGCTTCCAGGGCCCATCCACAGCCCAGCTGGCGGCAGACAACGGTGGCATCCTGCAGGGTCCAGGTGTCCTGGCAGACGGTGCCCCAGGTGCCCTCGCTGTACACCTCCACCCTGCCGGCACAGCGCCCGGGGCCGCCCACCAGCCTCAGACGCCGGCTTCCTGTGCGGGAATGTCAGGCTGGGGATGGGGATGGCAGTGTGATGCCTGTGGTCCCTCCCAGTGCACTCACCTGAGCAGGTGATGGCCAAATCCTTGTGGCTCTTGCTGGACTCTGTGTCCATCCCCGAGGCATTGCAGTGTGCCAGGAGCTCCTCGGTGCCAACACAGCGCAGCTCCTGCAGCTCCATGGGGCCCGAGCCGTTGTCCGGTGCAGCATAGACTTTCTCCGGCACACCGCAGCCCAGCTGCCGGCACGCCACGGTGGCAGTGCCATTGTCCCACAGCCCCACAGACACATGGGCCCACACACCGGGACGCCTGGCCACCTCCAGCCGTCCATCACAACGGCTCTCCACACCGTGGAGCCTCAGGGGCTCAGTGACACCTGCAACAGCCTGGCTGTGTCTTGGGGTCTGGCAGTGCTCCCCACCTGCTGGGAGGCCCCGCAGCCCCTACACTCACTTGAACAGTTGACGGCAGCAGTGTGCCCGGGGGGGCAGGTGGGCTGTCCCAGCACCTCCACGAGGCACTCACCCGGATGCCACTCGCTCCCACTGCAGCTGAGGGCATCACGCCGCAGTGTCCCTATCCCTGTCCCAAAATGGCCTGGTGGGGGCAGGGAGACAGCAAAGCCACAGCCCAGGTGGTGGCAGAGGACGTGGGCGTCAGGCAGGTCCCAGGCAGTGGCACACAGGGGCCCCCACAACCCTCGTGCCTCCACTTCCACCCGTCCCATACACACCGAGCCTCCGTCCACAAGCCGGAACCCGGTGTATGCTGCAGCAGAGAGAGGGTGCTGGGGTTGGTGGAGCGAGGCACCTCCTGTGTGCCCAACGCTCCATGAGGCTGATGCAGCCCAACGGTACCAGAGCTTACGGGAGCAGATGATGGCAGCGGGTTGGGTGCAGTTCTGGATGTGGGGAGGCTGCTGTGTGCAGGCTGATAGGAGGAGTTCATTTCCATTGCACTCGAAGGCACCATCCCAGAATGGCCCGTCTGCTGCCCCATAATGCCTGGCCTCTGGTAGGGCCAGTGCCGTACCACAGCCGAGCTCCCTGCAGATGACCTGGGCAGCCATGTGGTCCACGTTGCTATGGCAGACACTGACCCAGGCTCGGCCCTGCCGCACCTCCAGCCTCCCTGAGCACTCACTGCCCCCCCCGGCCAGGCGGGAGAACCCTGCTGGGAGAGGTGAGCTGCTTGGCTGTGGGATGTGGGCGATGGGCTCCCCACAGTGCTGCATATCCCCAGCTCTCACCTTGGCAGACCACAGATGCATTATAATTGCCAATGACATCGTAGGGACCCCAATACTCAATGTTGCAGTCCCACAGGGCCTTCTCTTTCCCTTTGCAGTTGACACCGGCCAACATTATGGGAGTGCTGACTTGAGATGTATGCCAAGTAAACTTGGTTTGAGCAGCCGAGCCACAGCCCAGCTGCTGGCACACCACCTCAGCATCATCCATGTTCCAGGCATTGTCATACATGGTGCCCCAGCGTCCCCGCAGCTTCACCTCCACTCTCCCCTCACAGGGTCCCCCACCATCCGCCAGCCGCAGCTCCAGCGCCTCTGCATCAGGGATCAGACTCAGCCCTGCCCAGGCGTCCAGGCATGGTGTCCCAGTATCAGCCACCCCAACTCACCTGTGCAGATCAACCCAACATCCCACTCATGGCCACAGAAGTGCTTCCCCCAGCCATAGTGAGAGCAGTGCTGCAGGGTGGCCTCAGTGCCACGGCAGAAGTACGGGTGCAGCCAGATGCGTCCCTTGCCTTGCCCAAATGGAGCATATGGGGACGTATGGGCCACCGTGCCACAGCCCAGCTGACGACACACCACACTGGCTGCGTCCATACCCCACTGGATGTCGTAGCTGCAGATGGAGCCCCATTCGCCCTCGTGCTTCACCTCCACCCGACCGGCACAGCGCCCACCGCCATCCACCAGCCGCAGCTCCTCGCTGCCTGTGGGCATCCCAGGGAGCTGGCTGAGCCTGGGGGTGCCTGTCCCATGGCTGCAACCCTGCCCCTCTGCTTCCCTCCTGTCCCACGGCCACCCCACTGCCCCATCACTCACCCATGCAGAACTGCACGCACAATAGCAACCCCAGCACCCTGGCAGTCATCATCATGCCCCACATGCACAGCCTGCAGCCCAGGATGGGGAGGGGGAGATATAGGCAGCCCCTGCTGGCAGGAGCCAATGGGGACGGCGATGTGCGGTGGGAGCCGTTATCAGCAGGGTTATCAGCTGCCTGCCGGGTCCCAGCCTCCAATAACCTGCTTCGTGCCCAAATATGAGGCTTGTCTCCGCTTCTGGCGTCACGCAGCCCCACCACGGGGCTCACTGCCTGCGTGTCTCCAAGGGGAGTCAGTCAGCCTGCCTGGGTGCTGCATGTCCCTGAGCAGGGGCTGGGGCTCTGGCTGTGCCCATGCAGAGAGGGTCCCTACAGAGACAGGACCGACTCAAACAGGGCCTCCCTCTGCACTCTAGCGCGTAGCACATACTAGTGGGGTCCTACAGCTGCCTTTGTGGTTCCTCAGGCAGCAGTGGGGGTGAATAAGGTCCCCATGCTGGCAGCAGGAACCTTGCATCAGCCGCTGGGACACAGCACTGCCTGCATCGGGGTACAAGTGGACCCAACATCCTCCCCGCAGCACAGGCAGGAGGGGATGTTTTCTCCTTGCTGGGACCCATTGTGAGCACCAACCTCACACAGCTGCCGTGCCAGCTGCACAGAAGCCATGCACGGCATCAGGTGATGCTCTTCTACTCGAGCCTGCAACATGCAGGAAGGGGTCTTGCTGCCCCGCTTTGCCGTCGCTGCTGCAGGAGCAGACACAGGAACAGCTGCAGATTGCAGCAGTCTGTGCGGCCGCTGCGGGGACAGCACAGAAACCCCAACTGCATAGGGGAAGGAAGGCTGCAGGGCCGAGCTGTCCCTGCCCGTGTCCCCGCGTGCAGCCCGGCGCTGGGGAAGGAGGAAGTGTGCGACGGGTGCGCGGCCGCTTTCAAAAGCGAAAGCCTGCCTGTGCGCAGCGCTGGGACGTGGGGCAGCGCCCGGCCCCGCTGCAGGGTCACTGCGTGGCGGCACGGCTCAGTGGGCACCGGGGGCTCCTGGGAACACGGCTGCGGGGCCGGGCTCCTGCTGAGGGTGCGGGGATGCAGTGTGCGGGACGGGGATGCCAGCGGCACCCGGGCGTCGCTCCCGCCCCGCTGCGCTCGTGTTGCAGAGCTCCGGCCCTGCCCTGCTCTCACGAGAGCACCAGCGCGGCCTCCCAGCGGGCCGCAGCGGGGCCCAGGAGGCAGCAGCGGCCCAGGAGGCAGCAGGGCTCGGCGGGGCCGGGCATACAGCTCTGCCAGCAGCACCAGGCGGCACTGCAGCACGGCTCCGGGCCCAGCTGAGAGGCCCCGGTGGGAAGGCCTGGCCTGCGCGGGAGGGACGAGCGCTGCCAGCCACGAGGCCGCCGTTCCTCCTGGCAGCGGCACGCTGCGGTGGCACGCAGCTGATGGGGCAGGACAGCCCGTCCCAGGACTCTAGCTGAAACCCCAGGGACGGCTGCTCGGCCGTTACCTTCCATCGGGAACGTACGTCAGGATGGGAATCCTGACCTCAGCCACTGCGGGTCCTTACAGACTGCGGTAACAGACAAGTGCAGGAGGTGGCTCAGAGCCCTGGCCCGATGCCTCCTGTGTCAGACGGAGCTCTTTAACGTGTGTGCTCTTCCCACTGCCAACGGAGGTGTCCTCAGAAGTGGAGATCCTCCCAGCAAGCGCAGGGTGAGAGCCAGCTCCCTCAGGTTTGCTTAGCAGAACGTGTGTGTGTATGGGAACTGTTGAATCAGGGCCTGAACCTCTGACTGATCACCTGCAGCAAGCACTGAGTCAGATGCAGGAGCACAGGTGAAGGCAATCCAGCTGTGTGACTGGAGGGGGTGGAGCCTGGCTGCACCTCTCCTAGACCCCATGTAAGGGACGACTGCCACTGGCTATGATTTCTTTCTGGAGATCCCTCTTTTTGGAGTTTTCTACTGTGAGCTTAGGACACGGGTGAGCCTTTCATTTATTTTTGCTTGTCTTTTTCTGCTGCGATAGTCTTTCTTACTATTAAACCTGTATAATATCATCCTAACTGCACTACTCTGCTGTCTGTACATTTGTTAATTGTACATTTGGTACAATTGGAGCTAGCCAGGCCAAAAATACTTTAATAAAAAGAAAAAAAAAAAATCTTTCATTTGGAATATCTGTAAATTGGTCTAGGGGGAGAACATTATCCCCGCAGAGAAAGCCATCCCTGGACAGATCCCAGGATTTCTGGGATCACTTTACTACAAGCTGGAAACCATGAAATATGATTGTCATGGTTTTGTGATTTTTGGTTTTCGGTATTCCACATCATAACATCATGTGGGGCACTGGGAGTTTGACTGTTAATGCTCAAGCTCTCGGTACCTGCCCAGAAGAGAAGAAGAACTACATTCCCCAGGGGACTTTGCGGTCACAGAGAGTCTCGAGATATAACTCCTGGCAAGGTCACCTGATGCGCTCTTCTTCGCCAGCCTTTCGTCGGCTCTCCTTCCTTTTCTCCCTGCTGCTCAACTGGACTGCGCATCTGACCTCCGTGTTGTTGGTGAGGCCTACCCACCTTTCGGACATTCTCTCTCTCATTATATTTGATTTATTAGCTTCAATTTTAATTATATTGTATTATAGTGTGTTATCTTGCATTCCGATAATATATTTAGTAAATTAGTTTGTTTCTCCTCAGATCGTTGCCGCTGTTTTTAATTATTTTGGAGTCCCGTGTTCCCTTTTTCCGGAGGCACAGATCTGCGGATCCCTCCGCCCCGCTAGTCACGGAACTGGGCCGAACCAGCCCGTAAACCGTTGACATATGGTGTTATGGGAAATATCCCCCATTTCACATGGCAATGGATTGACCAAAGATATATTGGTTACTAAAGGACAGCAGCTAGCTGCTTCTACTGTGACATAGCCACTGTTAAAGGCTCTAAATCAGGCCAAAATGAGAGCCAATACTTTAGAAAATGAAAGTCAGTTATTATGTGACTGCTTAGAAAAATTAGAACGACAACTCGATATACTGACAGGGAAAGAATCAAACCTAAATTTCCCTATCCGTACATCGTATAAGGTCCGTAACATCTCAATGGATAGAAGCCTGGTTCCTGAATCAATGGACCTGGTCGATCTAGAGGATAAAACTTCTAAATCAGATCTCAAAGCTCTGCTTGCAGCAGATTCCTTTGAGGTATGTCCTACAGGAACTCAAAAAAAAAAAAAAAAAGCCCAGCAGACATGCCCCCAGTCAGTGGCCCCCTGCCCAAACCCATTTACATGTGACAGCCCGTCCTTGTACAGCCATGGAATTAATGGACCTGGTATGGTGATTCTGACAAAGGTCCTGAGAAAGAGTGCCAGCTTGGCTGTTGAGTTTATGGGATTCAGGGGTGGAAAGCATTATGGTCAATGGGCCAGAAATCTCTAACTTGGCACCTATGACCGAATGCCCTGCCCTTAGGCAGAGGCTATGTGCTGGCATCGAATATACCAAGGAAAACCACTTGGTAATTGATTGGTTGATGGCAGCGTGCCGTATGGTTTGGCCTAATAAATCAGGTATACCATTACACACAGGTTTATGGTCCTCCATGTTGGGGCTTTCAAACTATATTTGCGAGCTGGATGTAAGAGATGCAATATATGAAGACACATTTGAAAGCCCGGACATGATAAGATTTTCAGCAGGCATGAGAGACCTGATCCTACAACAGGCCCCTTCCCACCTGTATGGAACTTGCTTCTGTACTAAACCCCCTAGCAACCTCAGAGTCCATGCTCCAACAGGCTGCCCAGCTGGTAGCTGATCTAGGAGAGACAGAGCGCCTTCAGACCAGGCACAATATTCAATCAATGGAAGAGGCAGAGGTTCTTCCAGTAACTAAAACCAGGAGACCCACCTCACGAATTCCTCAATCGGGACCCACACGGGTATCCTGAAAACAAATGTTTAATGACTTAGTCCGGGCTGGGGTTCATCAGTTTGCAAAAATTGATCGCTAGCCCAATCATGTCCCTCTTCAGCTATGGAAGCAGTTGAAGAACAATCAAAAATTTCAAAATCGGTCCCAAAAAATCGAGGGTAAGAATTGGTGACAAATTACCACCAACAACATAGAATTTGGAAGATTTTCTAGTTCCCAGTAGAAGGAAGAAGCCTCCTCAGGTGACCCTGGCCACGATACCTGAGCCACCAAAGACAAAAGACTTAGCCATAGGACAATTTATGGCAGGGGACAGGGGATGTGACAGGGGATGTTAGTTCCCCTAGGGCCTCTGGATGGGACCGGAGGCCCTATGTAGAGTTTGTCAACTCTATTTTTTGGTCCCGGAAGAATATTCAGAGGGTTATGGTGTTGGTTGACACAGGTGCGAAAACATCAATAATTTGCAGAGATCCGACTCAATTCCATGTTTAATAGTGTGATGATTGGTGGTTCTGGGGGACAGATCATTCTGGTCACCCAAATGTGGTTGAAAATGGGGTTGGGTATCTCCCACTCCAGGAGTATAATGTGTCTATTTCCCCATTTCCAGAGTACAGCTTGGGCATAGACTTTTTATGGAGTCTGGCTCTCCAGACGACTGTGGAAGAGTTCAGACTTCGATAAAGGTGCATTAGTGACTGGGTGGTACAGGCAATATTGAGAGGCCACGTGAAGCATGAGCCTATTTGCCTGCCAAAACCGCGCTGGATTACTAAGATGAGACAGTATAGACTTCCGGGTGGACGGAAGATGAAATATCAAGAACGGTGCAGGAATTAGAAAAAGTTGGTGTTATAAGAGCTGTGTATAGCCCATATAATTTCCCCATATGGCCAGTGCAAAAGTTGGCTGGAATACGAAGAATGACAGTGGACAGAGAATTAAATAACGTCACGTGCCTATTCATGCAGCCATACCCAGTATTGCCTCCCTAATGGACATTGTGTAGGGAGATAAAAACCTACCATTGTGTCCTAGATTCAGCAAATGCATTCTTCAGTATTGCAATTGCCGCGGAATCGCAACATCAGCTTGCATTTACATGGGGAGGCAGGCAGTGGACCTTTCAGATCCTGCCAAAGGGGTATGTGCATTCGCCAACATATTACCATAGTCTAGTGGCATGTGACCTGGCTAATTGAAGAAAACTTGATTATGTTAACTTACATCATTATATTGATGATCTCCTGTTGACATTTGACTCACTGGAGGCGGTAGGACAAGTGGCAGATCCATTAACTACCTATCTGTAAGAAAGAGGATGGGCTATATATCCTCAGAAGGTGCAAGGTCCGGGCTTGTCTGTAAAATTCCTGGGGGTAGTTTGGTCAGGAAAGACCTAAATACTACCCAGTGCTGTAATAGATAAGGTTCAGGCATTCCCAGTCCCTACAACACCAAAGCAGCCGCAGGAGTTGACGTGCGGAAATCAGATCTTATAGCCTGATTAAGGATATAGAGAAGGTATGTTTATTAGAGATGCACATACGCCCTGGTGCAAGGGGGATAGCTCCACCTAACTTGCATACTGTAGGGCAAAAGCTTGGTACAGATATAGGCCTGGACCATCTGTGTACGAGGAACTAATACATAATCAATGATTTCCAGGAATTCACATACGTATTCACTACATTTTCGAGAACCCATCATCATATGGTTCCTCCCTCTTGCCCGGGTGCCGTGAGCAGTGGGAGTCTCTTCCTGGTGGTTGTGGGATGAAGGCTCATCGTCTTCCTTGCTGTAAACTCTTGACCCTGTGGGAGGGGTAGCCCCCGATCCAGTTCTAATTTGCCTTGTGGACATCTTATCACTTACCTCCCAAATGTCCTCAAGCTGTTCTCAGAACTTTTATCTTTGTCCTCATCCCCACATTGTTCTAATCCCAGCTTGTTGCAGTCCTCATCCTTTTAGCAGCCTCTGCACATTTGCTTCTGTAAACAATCTTTTACACTTTGTTTCTGTGAACCATCTTTTACTCTTCGGAGTTTCTAGGTATACTGGGATAGTGGTGTTCCTTTATACCTCATTTAGTGCAGCTGCTCAGGCCATCGTACAGACTCACAAAAAAGGAGCAATATGGGACTGAGGGAGAACAGAACAGGACACTTTCCAACAGGCAAAACTGGCAGTTAAACAAGCCCAGGCATTGCGTATATTTAATCCTACCATCTCAGCCGAGTTGGATGTTCACGTCACTCAGGATGGCTTTGGCTGGGGCCTGTGGCAATGCCAGAGTTCTGTTCGGACCCCCATTGGATTCTGGTCTCAGGTATGGCATGCAGCAGGAGAAAGATACAGTACGATTGAAGAACAGTTATTGGCTGCCTCGTCCGCATTACAGGCGGTAGACCGATAACCCAAACAGCTGAAATCATAGTTAAGACCACCCTGCTGATTCAGGGGGGGTAGAAGATCTGACCCATATTTCTCAGATGAGGTAGACCAGGCACAAACAGAGGCAGGATGGGTCGCCTGTCTCGGCCAGAGGAGTAGTCTGTCTTCATCGCCACTAAAAGAAGAACTCCCGAAGATCCTAGGCCCAGTGACGTATCACAGTGATGCACCAAAAGAAACACTGGTTGCTCCACCAGAGAAGAGTCCTGTTCAGGAGGGGAAATATCCTATCCCTGAAGATAGATGCTTCATACACAGATGGGTCCAGCAAAGGTAACCTGAGCAAGTGGAGAGCGATAGCATACCATCCCTCCACTGAGACAATCTGGTTTGACGAGGGGGATGGTCAGAGCAGCAGGGTAGAACTGTGAGCTGTGTGGATGGTTATAACCAAGGAACCAGGTGATGGTATCCTGAATATCTGCACAGATAGTTGGGCTGCATACCGGGGGCTCACTCTTTGGATTGCACAGTGGGCCCCCCAGGTATGGACTATCCATCTGGGGCAGAGATATGTGGTTAGACGTATGGAATGCAGTTAAACACAGGACTGTACGTCTCTACCACGTTTCTGGTCATCAACCCTACAGTCGCCAGGAAATGACGAAGCAGACACACTGGCCCAAGTTCAATGGATTGAGAATTCACCATCGGAGAACATGGCCCATTGGTTACATCAGGAGCTACGGCATGCTGGACAAAAGACAATGTGGGCAGCTGCTAAAACATGGGGGCTGCCTGTACAACTATCTGACATCGCCCAGGCATGCCGAGACTGTGACACTTGCTCCAAGATGAGACTGAGATCGTTGCCCGAAACAACAGCCCATCTTGCTAGAGGACACAATCCTCTCCAGCGATGGCAGGTCGATTACATTGGGTCCCTGCCTCGGTCTGAGGGGGCGAGATATGCCCTGACCTGCATCGATACCGCAAGTGGGCTACTGCAGGCCTATCCAGTACTGGGAGCAAAGCGGGCATATACCATTAAGGCACTTACTAAGCTGATGTCTGCCTACAGGATATCTCAAGTCATCGAGAGCAACAAAGGGACTCATTTTACTGGTGCAGTGATACAGTGCTGGGCATAAGAAAACAACACTGAATGGTGATTCCACCTGCCATATCATCCAATGGGGGCAGGCCTCATTGAATGTTAGAACAGTATTCTTAAGGCTGCCCTGAAGACAGACTCTCAGTCCCTGAAGGGGTGAACAAAAAGACTGTATGAAACCCGGTGGAACCTGAATGAAAGGCCTAGAGACGGCAGACCCAGTGCCCTGAAAATGCTACAGACAACATGGGCCTCCCTGCTTGGGATCCAAATTACGGGCATTGATAATCAGGTAAGACCCCAGATTGGAAGTTAAAATAATCTTCTGCTCCCTGCCCCTGAGAATTTAGATCCAGGTACCCATAGAATAAAATGGCCTTGGAAGGTGCAGGTAGGACCGAAATGGTGTGGCCTACTTGCACCTTGGGGATGATTACTGGAGGTTGGTAGTCGCTCCGGTAATCGGTACATGATATTATGGTCAACACTCTGATCCTCATTGCTAAAGGGACTGCCATCGTGTCCCTATGACAAATCAGGACTCCTCCTTTTGTGCCCGATACAGTTGTGTAGCCGCAGATATCTGGCCAAAAGGTATGGTAAAGGCGGCAGCAGCATGCCCCATTAAAACCCAAAGCGTTGACCCAGGATAGAAAAATGGCCGGTATCTTGCCCTGGAGGGCAGACCTTCCCCTCCTGGTTCCCCTGAAACATCTGTATTATTCTTCATGAGTCTTTGAGCCTCTAGGATCACCAGAAGGAACAAAATGCCATTGAAGCGTTCCAGTGTTGCTGTGAGATCATGTGCGAAACCCAGTGATGGTGTACATGGGACTGATGGAGCATAGGATGGACCTGCATCTCACGACCACATGCCTCCAGTAAAACCACTGAGCACTGGCCCATGAAAGAGCATGAACTTTCATCATACACTGATCGTTGCTCGTCTTCAATTGTGTCAACATGCATCGCAATGGGATATTGTATAAGCGTCGCGTTGTACTGGATCTCTGTATTAGGGAATGCACACCCTCCAGTCAACTCAGTCATTGGTTCATGCCATGAAGGGGTGGAGAATATGGGAACTGTTGAGTCATGGCATGAACCACTGATTGAGCACCTGGGGAAAGGACCCAGTCAGCCCTGGGAGCACAGGTGAACGCAATTCAGCTGTGTGAGCAGAAGGGGTGGAGCCTGGCTGCACCTCTCTTAAACCTCATTTAAAGGCTGACTGCCACTGGGGAAGGATCTCTTTCTGGAGATCCCTCTCTTTGGCGTTTTCTACTGCAAGCTTAGCACACGAGGGAGCATTTTGTTGCTTCTTGCTTGTCTCTTTCCATCACGATGATCTCTCCAACTAGAAAACCTGTAAAACACCATCCGAACTATGCCACTCTGCTAACTATAAATTTGTTAATTGTACAGTGTGGAAAGGCTGTGAATGCGTGTGGAGATACATACGCTACAGTTATCTTCTGAATTTCTGTAACTGCTTGCCAATCTGCCCTTTTTGGTTTGTATCTCCCCCCCAAGTCTGTTTACAGCTCTCTCCCCCATGGCACACTGGGGGCAGGGGCGGAGTGAGCGAACGGCCGGGTGCTGCTCAGCTGCCTGCCGGGTGAAACCACAGCGTGTGGCAGCGTGCCTGCACCTGTGTGCCTGTGGGGACGCACGGTCCTTGTTGTCCTTCCACTGCAGCGCAGCAGTCACGGGAGCCATCCCACCTCATCTCTGTCAGCTTTCACACTCTTCTCATTGTTACCCCCGTGCCCAGACCTGAAAGGGACGTCTCTGAAATCTGTCTTTGCCCCAGAGCCACGAGGAGTGGCCGACAGACTCAGTTAGAGAAGCCAAGGCTGGAAGGGAGTTTCTGCAGAGCTTTGGGGTTTTAATAAAGAAGAGATGCTCATTAGGAAAGAGTTACAGAAAATTATTTTGAAAGTCAATTTGCTGTTGTGTCCCAGCTTCAGGAAGGAGAATGGAGCAGTTTGCTGCTGTTCTGTGCACCAGGCAGGGATTGGTGATACTGCCAAGGCCAGGGCTGCCCCTTTGTGGGGACTGAGCTCCCTGTCCATCCATGTCCACACGGCCTGCTCACAGTGATGTGCCCGGGGTGCTGACACCAATGTCGTCGTAACCTGTGTCCTCGGGGGGTTGTGTGGGGGCTTCCCTGGCTTGAGGAGAGGGGGAATCCTCCAGCACAGCCATAGCATCGTCGTAGCCATGTGAGGGGCTGTGCTGGGGCTGGGCAGGGGAGTCTGCGACAGACATGGATGGGACACTGGTGAGGACAATGCTGGGAGGGGCTTTGTGCCCTGACCTCCCATTCAGTGCTGTTTTTCTGCGTCCCCTCTGAAGGGTACTGTGTGCCTTTCTGTACTCACAGTGCACCTCTGTGCCCGTGCCCCTACCTGGGGACAGCTGGAGGTTGCTCTCCTCTACACCATCCCCACTGTGTTCGGACACCTTATTCCATGAGCCCTGGGACAGGGAGCCTGGAGGCAAGGAAGGGCACTGGGGACATGACAGGGGATGGGGAGAGCCTCAAGCCCCGGGGACCATCCCGCTCCCACCTGTGTGGCTGGGCACCTCCTGGTACTCAGGCATCAGGCTGTAGTCCAGCTCCTCATACACAACCTCGGAGGCAGCATCCTTGCTGGGGCCTGCAATGCAGCATGCATGGCACCGGTGCCCCCAGTGTCCCCAGGGTTCTGCCTTGGGGTCGTAGAACCTCCAGAGCGGTGCCCACCTTGGCACTGGGCCCACGTGCGGTGTGCCAGAACTGCCAGGGCGGCCAGGGCCAGGCACAGCAGCGTCCCCAGGACCACGCACAGCACCGTGAGTGCTGACACACTCCTTGGTGCTGCAGTCAGCGGGACAGCGCTGTAGGTGAGAGCTGTGGGGCAGAGAGAGGAAGCGTGAGGCCCCATGGGGATGCCATGGCAGCAGTTAGAGGACAGTGAGCAAGGACAAAGCCATTTGTTGAGGTGTCCAAGGTGGCTGCTACCTGGGGCTGGGCTGGTGGCCTCACTGCTGTCCCCGGTGTCCTCGTCACACACGATGTGGGTGATCCCAGTGGTGTCGCATTCCTGCAGCTGCCAGGGAGCTGAGGGGCAGCGCCAGAGCGAGCGGGCCCCCTCCTCACAACTCACCCAGCTCAGCCAGGCGGGCTCCGAGCCCTCTGCAGGGACTGGTTCCAGACTCCCCCCAGTGCCACATCCCAGCTGGCGGCAGACAGCAGCGGCCGTGGCGGGGCTGGTGCCATTGGCACAAACAGGACCCCACATCCCCTCATGCAGCACCTCCAGGTGCCCACGGCATCTGCTGCTTTCCCCTGTCAGCCGCAGGTCTAGCAGCCCTGCAACGAGGTCAGGGGATCACTGCACCCCCAAGGTGGTGGGGCTGCTCCCATCCAGAGGGATGGTGGCACTCACCTGAGCACACAGCGCCCGCACCGCCGCCAAGCTGGCAGCCACGCTGCACTGTGGCCGGGCAGTGCCAGAGAGCATCCTCTGTCCCAGAGCAGCCCCCGGAACCCGACCACAGCATCCCTGTGCCAGGCCCAAAGCGCTCGGAGCCAGGTGCTTCCAGGGCCCATCCACAGCCCAGCTGGCGGCAGACAACGGTGGCATCCTGCAGGGTCCAGGTGTCCTGGCAGATGGTGCCCCAGGTGCCCTCACTGTACACCTCCACCCTGCCGGCACAGCGCCCGGGGCCGCCCACCAGTCTCAGACGCCGGCTTCCTGTGCGGGAATGTCAGGCTGGGGATGGGGATGGCAGCATTGTGTTCATGGCCCTTCCTCGTGCACTCACCTGAGCAGGCAATGGCCAAATCCTTGTGGCTCTTGGTGGGCCCATCCCTGGGTGTGTCCATCCATGAGGCATTACACTGTGCCAGGAGCTCCTCGGTGCCAACACAGCGCAGCTCCTGCAGCTCCATGGGGCCCGAGCCGTTGTCCGGTGCAGCATAGATTTTCTCCAGCACACCGCAGCCCAGCTGCCGGCACGCCACGGTGGCAGTGCCATTGTCCCACAGCCCCACAGACACACGGGCCCAGACACCGGGGCGCACGGCCACCTCCAGCTGTCCATTGCAACGGCTTTCCTCACTGTGGAGCCTCAGGGGCACAGCAACACCTGCAACAGCCTGGCTGTGGGAATGGGCAGAGCTCTCCACTTGCTGGTTGTTCCCACTTTCCCCACACCCACCTGAGCAGTTGACAGCAGCGGTGTGCCCGGGTGGACAGGTGGGCTGTCCCAGCACCTCCACGAGGCACTTGCCCGGGTGCCGTTCGCTTCCACTGCAGGTGAGAGCATCACGCTGCAGTGTACCTGTCCCTGTCCCAAAATGGCCTGGTGGGGGTAGGGAGACAACAGAGCCACAGCCCAGGTGGTGGCAGAGGACATGGGCGTCAGGCAGGTCCCAGGCAGTGGCACACAGGGGCCTCCAGACCCCTTGTGCCTCCACCTCCACTCGCCCTGTGCAGTCTGAATCTCCATCTGCCAGCCGGAACCCGGTATAGGCTGCAGCAGAGAGAGGTTGCTGGGGTTGGTGGAGCAAGGGACCCACTCCCATGTAAACCACACTGCACGGGGCTGATGCAGACCCACTACCCCTGCACTTACGGGAGCAGATGATGGCAGCAGGTTGGGTGCAGTTATGGATGTGGGGAGGCCGCTGTGTGCAAGCTGATAGGAGGGGCTCAGTGCCGTTGCACTTGAAGGCACTGTCCCAGAATGGCCCCTCTGCTGCCCCAAAATGCCCTGCCTCTGTTAGGGCTAGTGCTGTACCGCAGCCCAGTTCCTTGCAGACGACCTGCGCAGCCATGAGGTCCACGTGGCCGTGGCAGACGCTGACCCAGGCCCGGCCCTGCCTCACCTCCAGCCTCCCTGAGCACTCACTGTCTCCTCCAGCCAGCCGGGAGAACCCTGCCGGAAGAGGTGTGTTGCTGGATTGCGGGATCTGGGCGATGGGCGCCCCACAGTGCTGCATGTCCCCATCTCTCACCTTGGCAGAACACAGATGCGTTATAATCACGAGGAAAATTGTATGGACCCCAATAGTCAATGCTGCAGTCCCAGATGGCCTTCTCATTCCCATTGCAATTGATAAAGACCAACATTAGGGTACTGTGGTTTTGTGATAATTGTGAGGTAAACTTTGTGTGAGCAGCTGAGCCGCAGCCCAGCTGCTGGCACACCACCTCAGCATCATCCATGTTCCAGGCATTGTCATACACGGTGCCCCAGCGTCCCCGAAGCTTCACCTCCACTCTCCCCTCGCAGGGTCCCCCACCATCCGCCAGCCGCAGCTCCAGCGCCTCTGCATCAGGGATCAGACTCAGCCCTGCCCAGGCGTCCAGGCACTCTGTTCCCATCCCAGACACCGCCTCACCTGAGCAGATCACCCCAACATCCCACTCATGGCCACAGAAGTGCTTCCCCCAGCCAAAGTGAAGGCAGTCCAGCAGGGTGGTCTCAGTGCCGTCACAGATGTATAGATGCAGCCAGATGCGTCCCTTGCCTTGCCCAAATGGGGCATATGGGGACGTATGGGCCACCGTGCCACAGCCCAGCTGACGACACACCACACTGGCTGCGTCCATATCCCACTGGATGTTGTAGCTGCAGACGGAGCCCCATTCGCCCTCGTGCTTCACCTCCACCCGACCGGCACAGCGCCCACCGCCATCCACCAGCCGCAGCTCCTCGCTGCCTATGGGCACCCCGGGGAGCTGGCTGAGCCTGGGGGTGCCCGTCCCATGTCTGCAACCCTGCCCCTCTGCTTCCCTCCTGTCCCACGGCCACCCCACTGCCCCATCACTCACCCATGCAGAACTGCACGCACAATAGCAACCCCAGCACCCTGGCAGTCATCATCATGCCCCACATGCACAGCCTGCAGCCCAGGATGGGGAGGGGGAGATATAGGCAGCCCCTGCTGGCAGGAGCCAATGGGGACGGCGATGTGCGGTGGGAGCCGTTATCAGCAGGGTTATCAGCCGCCTGCCGGGTCCCAGCCTCCAATAACCTGCTTCGTGCCCAAATATGAGGCTTGTCTCCGCTTCTGGCGTCACGCAGCCCCACCACGGGGCTCACTGCCTGCGTGTCACCAAGGGGAGTCAGCCTGCCTGGGTGCCGCAAGTCCCTGAGCAGGGGCTGGGGCTCTGGCTGTGCCCATGCAGAGAGGGTCCCCACAGGGACAGGACCGACCCAAACAGGGCCTCCCACTGCACTCTAGCGCGTAGCACATACTAGTGGGCTCCTACAGCTGCCTTTGTGGTTCCTCAGGCAGCAGTGGGGGTGAATAAGGTCCCCATGCTGGCAGCAGGAACCTTGCATCAGCCACTGGGACACAGCACTGCCTGCATCTGGGTACAAGTGGACCCAACATCCTCCCCCAGCACAGGCAGGAGGGGATGTTTTCTCCATGCGGGGACCCATTGTGAGCACCAACCTCACACAGCTGCCATGCCAGCTGCACAGAAGCCATACACGGCATCAGGTGATGCTCTTCTACTCGAGCCTGCAGCATGCAGGAAGGGGTCTTGCTGCCCCGCTTTGCTGTCGCTGCTGCAGGAGCAGACACAGCTCCTGATTGTGCTGTCAAGCTGCAGATTGCTGCAGCCCTAGGTCTGTGCGGCTGCTGCGGGAACAGCACAGAAACCCCAACTGCACAGGGGAAGGAAGGCTGCAGGGCCGAGCTGTCCCTGCCCGTGTCCCCGCGTGCAGCCCGGCGCTGGGGAAGGAGGAAGTGTGCGACGGGTGCGCGGCCGCTTTCAAAAGCGAAAGCCTGCCTGTGCGCAGCGCTGGGACGTGGGGCAGCGCCCGGCCCCGCTGCAGGGTCACTGCGTGGCGGCACGGCTCAGTGGGCACCGGGGGCTCCTGGGAACACGGCTGCGGGGCCGGGCTCCTGCTGAGGGTGCGGGGATGCAGTGTGCGGGACGGGGATGCCAGCGGCACCCGGGCGTCGCTCCCGCCCCGCTGCGCTCGTGTTGCAGAGCTCCGGCCCTGCCCTGCTCTCACGAGAGCACCAGCGCGGCCTCCCAGCGGGCCGCAGCGGGGCCCAGGAGGCAGCAGCGGCCCAGGAGGCAGCAGGGCTCGGCGGGGCCGGGCATACAGCTCTGCCAGCAGCACCAGGCGGCACTGCAGCACGGCTCCGGGCCCAGCTGAGAGGCCCCGGTGGGAAGGCCTGGCCTGCGCGGGAGGGACGAGCGCTGCCAGCCACGAGGCCGCCGTTCCTCCTGGCAGCGGCACGCTGCGGTGGCACGCAGCTGATGGGGCAGGACAGCCCGTCCCAGGACTCTAGCTGAAACCCCAGGGACGGCTGCTCGGCCGTTACCTTCCATCGGGAACGTACGTCAGGATGGGAATCCTGACCTCAGCCACTGCGGGTCCTTACAGACTGCGGTAACAGACAAGTGCAGGAGGTGGCTCAGAGCCCTGGCCCGATGCCTCCTGTGTCAGACGGAGCTCTTTAACGTGTGTGCTCTTCCCACTGCCAACGGAGGTGTCCTCAGAAGTGGAGATCCTCCCAGCAAGCGCAGGGTGAGAGCCAGCTCCCTCAGGTTTGCTTAGCAGAACGTGTGTGTGTATGGGAACTGTTGAATCAGGGCCTGAACCTCTGACTGATCACCTGCAGCAAGCACTGAGTCAGATGCAGGAGCACAGGTGAAGGCAATCCAGCTGTGTGACTGGAGGGGGTGGAGCCTGGCTGCACCTCTCCTAGACCCCATGTAAGGGCTGACTGCCACAGGAAAGGATCTCTTTCTGGAGATCCCTCTTTTTGGAGTTTTCTACTGTGAGCTTAGGACACGGGTGAGCCTTTCATTTATTTTTGCTTGTCTTTTTCTGCTGTGATTGTCCTTCTTTCTATGTAAAATATCATCCTAACTGCACCACTCTGCTCTCTGTACATTTGTTAATTGTACATTTGGTACAATTGGAGCTAGCCAGGCCAAAAATACTTTAATAAAAAGAAAAAAAAATCTTTCATTTGGAATATCTGTAAATTGGTGTGGGGGGAGAACATTACCCCCGTAGACAAAGCCATCCCCGGACAGATCCCAGGATTTCTGGGATCACTTTACTATGAACTGGAAGCCATGAAATATGGTGTTATGGGAAATATCCCCCATTTCACATGGCAATGGATTGACCAAAGATATATTGGTTACTAAAGGACAGCAGCTAGCTGCTTCTACTGTGACATAGCCACTGTTAAAGGCTTTAAATCAGGCCAAAATGAGAGCCAATACTTTAGAAAATGAAAGTCAGTTATTATGTGACTGCTTAGAAAAATTAGAACGACAACTCGATATACTGACAGGGAAAGAATCAAGCCTAAATTTCCCTATCCGTACATCGTATAAGGTCCGTAACATCTCAATGAATAGTAGCCTGGTTCCTGAATCAATGGACCTGGTCAATCTAGAGGATAAAACTTCTAAATCAGATCTCGAAGCTCTGCTTGCAGCAGATTCCTTTGAGGTATGTCCTACAGGAACTCAAAAAAAAAAAAAAAAAAAAGCCCAGCAGACATGCCCCCAGTCAGTGGCCCCCTGCCCAAACCCATTTACATGTGACAGCCCGTCCTTGTACAGCCATGGAATTAATGGACCTGGTATGGTGATTCTGACAAAGGTCCTGAGAAAGAGTGCCAGCTTGGCTGTTGAGTTTATGGGATTCAGGGGTGGAAAGCGTTATGGTCAATGGGCCAAAAATCTCTAACTTGGCACCTATGACCGAATGCCCTGCCCTTAGGCAGAGGCTATGTGCTGGCATCGAATATACCAAGGAAAACCACTTGGTAATTGATTGGTTGATGGCAGCGTGCCGTATGGTTTGGCCTAATAAATCAGGTATACCATTACACACAGGTTTATGGTCCTCCATGTTGGGGCTTTCAAACTATATTTGCGAGCTGGATGTAAGAGATGCAATATATGAAGACACATTTGAAAGCCCGGACATGATAAGATTTTCAGCAGGCATGAGAGACCTGATCCTACAACAGGCCCCTTCCCACCTGTATGGAACTTGCTTCTGTACTAAACCCCCTAGCAACCTCAGAGTCCATGCTCCAACAGGCTGCCCAGCTGGTAGCTGATCTAGGAGAGACAGAGCGCCTTCAGACCAGGCACAATATTCAATCAATGGAAGAGGCAGAGGTTCTTCCAGTAACTAAAACCAGGAGACCCACCTCACGAATTCCTCAATCGGGACCCACACGGGTATCCTGAAAACAAATGTTTAATGACTTAGTCCGGGCTGGGGTTCATCAATTTGCAAAAATTGATCGCTAGCCCAATCATGTCCCTCTTCAGCTATGGAAGCAGTTGAAGAACAATCAAAAATTTCAAAATCGGCCCCAAAAAATCGAGGGTAAGAATTGGTGACAAATTACCACCAACAACATAGAATTTGGAAGATTTTCTGGTTCCCAGTAGAAGGAAGAAGCCTCCTCAGGTGACCCTGGCCACGATACCTGAGCCACCAAAGACAAAAGACTTAGCCATAGGACAATTTATGGCGTGACAGGGGATGTGACAGGGGATGTTAGTTCCCCTAGGGCCTCTGGATGGGACCGGAGGCCCTATGTAGAGTTTGTCAACTCTACTTTTTGGTCCCGGAAGAATATTCAGAGGGTTATGGCGTTGGTTGACACAGGTGCGAAAACATCAATAATTTGCAGAGATCCGACTCAATTCCATGTTTAATAGTGTGATGATTGGTGGTTCTGGGGGACAGATCATTCTGGTCACCCAAACGTGGTTGAAACTGGGGTTGGGTGTCTCCCACTCCAGGAGTATAATGTGTCTATTTCCCCATTTCCAGAGTACAGCTTGGGCATAGACTTTTTATGGAGTCTGGCTCTCCAGACGATTGTGGGAGAGTTCAGACTTCGATAAAGGTGCATTAGTGTCTGGGTGGTACAGGCAATATTGAGAGGCCACGTGAAGCATGAGCCTATTTGCCTGCCAAAACCGCGCTGGATTACTAAGATGAGACAGTATAGACTTCTGGGTGGACGGAAGATGAAATATCAAGAACGGTGCAGGAATTAGAAAAAGTTGGTGTTATAAGAGCTGTGTATAGCCCATATAATTTCCCCATATGGCCAGTGCAAAAGTTGGCTGGAACACGAAGAATGACAGTGGACAGAGAATTAAATAACGTCACGTGCCTATTCATGCAGCCATACCCAGTATTGCCTCCCTAATGGACATTGTGTAGGGAGATAAAAACCTACCATTGTGTCCTAGATTCAGCAAATGCATTCTTCAGTATTGCAATTGCCGCGGAATCGCAACATCAGCTTGCATTTACATGGGGAGGCAGGCAGTGGACCTTTCAGATCCTGCCAAAGGGGTATGTGCATTCGCCAACATATTACCATAGTCTAGTGGCATGTGACCTGGCTAATTGAAGAAAACTTGATTATGTTAACTTACATCATTATATTGATGATCTCCTGTTGACATTTGACTCACTGGAGGCAGTAGGACAAGTGGCAGATCCATTAACTACCTATCTGTAAGAAAGAGGATGGGCTATATATCCTCAGAAGGTGCAAGGTCCGGGCTTGTCTGTAAAATTCCTGGGGGTAGTTTGGTCAGGAAAGACCTAAATACTACCCAGTGCTGTAATAGATAAGGTTCAGGCATTCCCAGTCCCTACAACACCAAAGCAGCCGCAGGAGTTGACGTGCGGAAATCAGATCTTATAGCCTGATTAAGGATATAGAGAAGGTATGTTTATTAGAGATGCACATACGCCCTGGTGCAAGGGGGATAGCTCCACCTAACTTGCATACTGTAGGGCAAAAGCTTGGTACAGATATAGGCCTGGACCATCTGTGTACGAGGAACTAATACATAATCAATGATTTCCAGGAATTCACATACGTATTCACTACATTTTCGAGAACCCATCATCATATGGTTCCTCCCTCTTGCCCGGGTGCCGTGAGCAGTGGGAGTCTCTTCCTGGTGGTTGTGGGATGAAGGCTCATCGTCTTCCTTGCTGTAAACTCTTGACCCTGTGGGAGGGGTAGCCCCCGATCCAGTTCTAATTTGCCTTGTGGACATCTTATCACTTACCTCCCAAATGTCCTCAAGCTGTTCTCAGAACTTTTATCTTTGTCCTCATCCCCACATTGTTCTAATCCCAGCTTGTTGCAGTCCTCATCCTTTTAGCAGCCTCTGCACATTTGCTTCTGTAAACAATCTTTTACACTTTGTTTCTGTGAACCATCTTTTACTCTTCGGAGTTTCTAGGTATACTGGGATAGTGGTGTTCCTTTATACCTCATTTAGTGCAGCTGCTCAGGCCATCGTACAGACTCACAAAAAAGGAGCAATATGGGACTGAGGGAGAACAGAACAGGACACTTTCCAACAGGCAAAACTGGCAGTTAAACAAGCCCAGGCATTGCGTATATTTAATCCTACCATCTCAGCCGAGTTGGATGTTCACGTCACTCAGGATGGCTTTGGCTGGGGCCTGTGGCAATGCCAGAGTTCTGTTCGGACCCCCATTGGATTCTGGTCTCAGGTATGGCATGCAGCAGGAGAAAGATACAGTACGATTGAAGAACAGTTATTGGCTGCCTCGTCCGCATTACAGGCGGTAGACCGATAACCCAAACAGCTGAAATCATAGTTAAGACCACCCTGCTGATTCAGGGGGGGTAGAAGATCTGACCCATATTTCTCAGATGAGGTAGACCAGGCACAAACAGAGGCAGGATGGGTCGCCTGTCTCGGCCAGAGGAGTAGTCTGTCTTCATCGCCACTAAAAGAAGAACTCCCGAAGATCCTAGGCCCAGTGACGTATCACAGTGATGCACCAAAAGAAACACTGGTTGCTCCACCAGAGAAGAGTCCTGTTCAGGAGGGGAAATATCCTATCCCTGAAGATAGATGCTTCATACACAGATGGGTCCAGCAAAGGTAACCTGAGCAAGTGGAGAGCGATAGCATACCATCCCTCCACTGAGACAATCTGGTTTGACGAGGGGGATGGTCAGAGCAGCAGGGTAGAACTGTGAGCTGTGTGGATGGTTATAACCAAGGAACCAGGTGATGGTATCCTGAATATCTGCACAGATAGTTGGGCTGCATACCGGGGGCTCACTCTTTGGATTGCACAGTGGGCCCCCCAGGTATGGACTATCCATCTGGGGCAGAGATATGTGGTTAGACGTATGGAATGCAGTTAAACACAGGACTGTACGTCTCTACCACGTTTCTGGTCATCAACCCTACAGTCGCCAAGAAATGACGAAGCAGACACACTGGCCCAAGTTCAATGGATTGAGAATTCACCATCGGAGAACATGGCCCATTGGTTACATCAGGAGCTACGGCATGCTGGACAAAAGACAATGTGGGCAGCTGCTAAAACATGGGGGCTGCCTGTACAACTATCTGACATCGCCCAGGCATGCCGAGACTGTGACACTTGCTCCAAGATGAGACTGAGATCGTTGCCCGAAACAACAGCCCATCTTGCTAGAGGACACAATCCTCTCCAGCGATGGCAGGTCGATTACATTGGGTCCCTGCCTCGGTCTGAGGGGGCGAGATATGCCCTGACCTGCATCGATACCGCAAGTGGGCTACTGCAGGCCTATCCAGTACTGGGAGCAAAGCGGGCATATACCATTAAGGCACTTACTAAGCTGATGTCTGCCTACAGGATATCTCAAGTCATCGAGAGCAACAAAGGGACTCATTTTACTGGTGCAGTGATACAGTGCTGGGCATAAGAAAACAACACTGAATGGTGATTCCACCTGCCATATCATCCAATGGGGGCAGGCCTCATTGAATGTTAGAACAGTATTCTTAAGGCTGCCCTGAAGACAGACTCTCAGTCCCTGAAGGGGTGAACAAAAAGACTGTATGAAACCCGGTGGAACCTGAATGAAAGGCCTAGAGACGGCAGACCCAGTGCCCTGAAAATGCTACAGACAACATGGGCCTCCCTGCTTGGGATCCAAATTACGGGCATTGATAATCAGGTAAGACCCCAGATTGGAAGTTAAAATAATCTTCTGCTCCCTGCCCCTGAGAATTTAGATCCAGGTACCCATAGAATAAAATGGCCTTGGAAGGTGCAGGTAGGACCGAAGTGGTGTGGTCTACTTGCACCTTGGGGATGATTACTGGAGGTTGGTAGTCGCTCCGGTAATCGGTACATGATATTATGGTCAACACTCTGATCCTCATTGCTAAAGGGACTGCCATCGTGTCCCTATGACAAATCAGGACTCCTCCTTTTGTGCCCGATACAGTTGTGTAGCCGCAGATATCTGGCCAAAAGGTATGGTAAAGGCGGCAGCAGCATGCCCCATTAAAACCCAAAGCGTTGACCCAGGATAGAAAAATGGCCGGTATCTTGCCCTGGAGGGCAGACCTTCCCCTCCTGGTTCCCCTGAAACATCTGTATTATTCTTCATGAGTCTTTGAGCCTCTAGGATCACCAGAAGGAACAAAATGCCATTGAAGCGTTCCAGTGTTGCTGTGAGATCATGTGCGAAACCCAGTGATGGTGTACATGGGACTGATGGAGCATAGGATGGACCTGCATCTCACGACCACATGCCTCCAGTAAAACCACTGAGCACTGGCCCATGAAAGAGCATGAACTTTCATCATACACTGATCGTTGCTCGTCTTCAATTGTGTCAACATGCATCGCAATGGGATATTGTATAAGCGTCGCGTTGTACTGGATCTCTGTATTAGGGAATGCACACCCTCCAGTCAACTCAGTCATTGGTTCATGCCATGAAGGAGTGGAGAATATGGGAACTGTTGAGTCATGGCATGAACCACTGATTGAGCACCTGGGGAAAGGACCCAGTCAGCCCTGGGAGCACAGGTGAACGCAATTCAGCTGTGTGAGCAGAAGGGGTGGAGCCCGGCTGCACCTCTCTTAAACCTCATTTAAAGGCTGACTGCCACTGGGGAAGGATCTCTTTCTGGAGATCCCTCTCTTTGGCGTTTTCTACTGCAAGCTTAGCACACGAGGGAGCATTTTGTTGCTTTTTGCTTGTCTCTTTCCATCACGATGATCTCTCCAACTAGAAAACCTGAAAAACACCATCCGAACTATGCCACTCTGCTAACTATAAATTTGTTAATTGTACAGTGTGGAAAGGCTGTGAATGCGTGTGGAGATACATACGCTACAGTTATCTTCTGAATTTCTGTAACTGCTTGCCAATCTGCCCTTTTTGGTTTGTATCTCCCCCCCAAGTCTGTTTACAGCTCTCTCCCCCATGGCACACTGGGGGCAGGGGCGGAGTGCGCGAACGGCCGGGTGCTGCTCAGCTGCCTGCCGGGTGAAACCACAGCGTGTGGCAGCGTGCCTGCACCTGTGTGCCTGTGGGGACGCACGGTCCTTGTTGTCCTTCCACTGCAGCGCAGCAGTCACGGGAGCCATCCCACCTCATCTCTGTCGGCTTTCACACTCTTCTCATTGTTACCCCTGTACCCAGACCTGAAAGGGACGTCTCTGATATCTGTCTTTCGCCCAGAGCCCCGAGGAGTGGCTGACAGACTCAGTTAGAGAAGCCAAGGCTGGAAGGGAGTTTCTGCAGAGCTTTGGGGTTTTAATAAAGAAGAGATACTCATTAGGAAAGAGTTACAGAAAATTATTTTGAAAGTCAATTTGCTGTTGTGTCCCAGCTTCAGGAAGGAGAATGGAGCAGTTTGCTGCTGTTCTGTGCACCAGGCAGGGATTGGTGATGCTGCCAAGGCCAGGGCTGCCCCTCTGTGGGGACTGAGCTCCCTGTCCATCCATGTCCACACGGCCTGCTCACAGTGATGTGCCCGGGGTGCTGACACCAACGTCGTCGTAGCCTGTGTCCTCGGGGGGTTGTGTGGGGGCTTCCCTGGCTTGAGGAGAGGGGGAATCCTCCAGCACAGCCATAGCATCGTCGTAGCCATGTGAGGGGCTGTGCTGGGGCTGGGCAGGGGAGTCTGCGACAGACACAGAGAGGCCAGTGGTGAGGACACAGCCAGGAGGGGCTTCATGCCCTCACCTCCCATTCAATGCTGTTTTTCTGCGTCCCCTCTGAAGGGTGCCCTGTGCCTTTCTGTACTCACAGTGCACCTCTGTGTGTGTCCATACCTGGGGACAGCTGGAGGATGCTCTCCTCTACACCATCCCCACTGTGATCTGTCACCTTTTTCCCTGAGCCCTGGGACAGGGAGCCTGGAGGCAAGGAAGGGCATTGGGGACATGACAGGGGATGGGGAGAGCCTCAAGCCCCGGGGACCATCCCGCTCCCACCTGTGTGGCTGGGCACCTCCTGGTACTCAGGCATCAGGCTGTAGTCCAGCTCCTCATACACAACCTCGGAGGCAGCATCCTTGCTGGGGCCTGCAATGCAGCATGCATGGCACCGGTGCCCCCAGTGTCCCCAGGGTTCTGCCTTGGGGTCGTAGAACCTCCAGAGCGGTGCCCACCTTGGCACTGGGCCCACGTGCGGTGTGCCAGAACTGCCAGGGCGGCCAGGGCCAGGCACAGCAGCGTCCCCAGGACCACGCACAGCACCGTGAGTGCTGACACACTCCTTGGTGCTGCAGTCAGCGGGACAGCGCTGTGGGTGAGAGCTGTGGGGCAGAGAGAGGAAGCGTGAGGCCCCGTGGGAATCTCATGGCAGCAGTTAGAGGACAGTGAGCAAGGACAAAGCCATTTGTTGAGGTGTCTCTGTCCCGGTGGCTGCTACCTGGGGCTGGGCTGGTGGCCTCACTGCTGTCCCCGGTGTCCTCAATACACACGATGTGGGTGATCCCAGTGGTGTCGCATTCCTGCAGCTGCCAGGGAGCTGAGGGGCAGCGCCAGAGCGAGCGGGCCCCCTCCTCACAACTCACCCAGCTCAGCCAGGCGGGCTCCGAGCCCTCTGCAGGGACTGGTTCCAGACTCCCCCCAGCGCCACATCCCAGCTGGCGGCAGACAGCAGCGGCCGTGGCGGGGCTGGTGCCATTGGCACAAACAGGACCCCACATCCCCTCATGCAGCACCTCCAGGTGCCCACGGCATCTGCTGCTTTCCCCTGTCAGCCGCAGGTCCAGCAGCCCTGCAACGAGGTCAGGGGATCACTGCACCCCCAAGGTGGTGGGGCTGCTCCCATCCAGAGGGATGATGGCACTCACCTGAGCACACAGCGCCCGCACCACCGCCAAGCTGGCAGCCACGCTGCACTGTGGCCGGGCAGTGCCAGAGAGCATCCTCTGTCCCAGAGCAGCCCCCGGCACCCGGCCACAGCGTCCCAGTGCCAGGCCCAAAGCGCTCGGAGCCAGGTGCTTCCAGGGCCCATCCGCAGCCCAGCTGGCGGCAGACGACGGTGGCATCCTGCAGGGTCCAGGTGTCCTGGCAGACGGTGCCCCAGGTGCCCTCGCTGTACACCTCCACCCTGCCTGCACAGCGCCCGGGGCCGCCCACCAGCCTCAGACGCCGGCTTCCTGTGCGGGAATGTCAGGCTGGCGTTGGGGATAGCAGCATTGTGTTCATGGCCCTTCCTTGTGCACTCACCTGAGCAGGTGATGGCCAAATCCTTGTGGCTCTTGCTGGACTCTGTGTCTATCCGGGAGGCATTGCAATGTGCCAGGAGCTCCTCGGTGCCAACACAGCGCAGCTCCTGCAGCTCCATGGGGCCCGAGCTGTTGTCCGGTGCAGCATAGACTTTCTCCGGCACACCGCAGCCCAGCTGCCGGCACGCCACGGTGGCAGTGCCATTGTCCCACAGCCCCACAGACACACGGGCCCAGACACTGGGGCGCACGGCCACCTCCAGCCGTCCGTCACAACGGCTCTCCACACCATGGAGCCTCAGGGGCTCGGTGACACCTGCAACAGCCTGGCTGTGTCTTTGAGTCCGGCAATGATCCCCACCTGCTGGGAGGCCCCGCAGCCCCTACACCCACCTGAGCAGTTGACGGCAGCGGTGTGCCCGGGGGGGCAGGTGAGCTGTCCCAGCACCTCCATGGGGCACTCGCCTGGGTGCCGCTCACTCCCACTGCAGCTGAGGGCATCACGCCACAGTGTCCCCATACCCATCCCAAAATGGCCTGGTGGGGGTAGGGAGACAGCAGAGCCACAGCCCAGGTGGTGGCAGAGGACGTGGGCGTCAGGCAGGTCCCAGGCAGTGGCACACAGGGGCCCCCACACCCCTCGTGCCTCCACTTCCACCCGCCCAGTGCAGACCGAGCCTCCTTCCACCAGCCGGAACCCGGTGTAGGCTGCAGCAGAGAGAGGGGCTGGGGTTGGTGGAGCAAGGGACCTCCTGTGTGCCCAACGCTCCACAAGGCTGATGCAGCCCAACAGCACCAGAGCTTACGCGAGCAGATGATGGCAGCGGGTTGGGTGCAGTTCTGGATGTGGGGAGGCCGCTGTGTGCAGGCTGATAGGAGGAGCTCATTTCCATTGCACTCGAAGGCACCATCCCAGAATGGCCCTGCTGCTGCTCCATTATGCCTGGCCCCCGGTAGGGCCAGTGCCGTACCACAGCCGAGCTCCCTGCAGATGACTTGGGCAGCCATGTGGTCCACGTTGCCATGGCAGACACTGACCCAGGCTCGGCCCTGCCGCACCTCCAGCCTCCCTGAGCACTCACTGTCCCCTCCGGCCAGGCGGGAGAATCCTGCCGGGAGAGGTGGGCTGCTTGGCTGTGGGATGTGGGCGATGGGCTCCCCACAGTGCTGCATGCCCCCAGCTCTTACCTTGGCAGACCACTGATGCATTATAATTGCCAGTGACATCGTAGGGACCCCAATACTCAATGTTGCAGTCCCACAGGGCCTTCTCGTTCCCATTGCAGTTGACAACTGCTAACATTACGGGAGTGCTGACTTGCGATGTATGCCAAGTAAACTTTGTGTGAGCAGCCGATCCGCAGCCCAGCTGCTGGCACACCACCTCAGCATCATCCATGTTCCAGGCATTGTCATACATGGTGCCCCAGCGTCCCCGCAGCTTCACCTCCACTCTCCCCTCGCAGGGTCCCCCACCATCCGCCAGCCGCAGCTCCAGCGCCTCTGCATTACGGACTGGACTCACTCCTGCCCAGGCGTCCAGGCATGGGGTCCCAATATCAGCCACCCCAACTCACCTGTGCAGATTACCCCAACATCCCACTCATGACCACAGAAGTGCTTCCCCCAGCCATAGTGAGAGCAGTCCTGCAGCTTGGTCTCAGTGCCACGACACAAGTACGGATGCAGCCACATGCGTCCCTTGCCTTGCCCAAATGGAGCATATGGGGACGTATGGGCCACCGTGCCACAGCCCAGCTGACGACACACCACACTGGCTGCTTGCATCTTCCACTGGACGTTGTAGCTGCAGACGGAGCCCCATTCGCCCTCGTGCTTCACCTCCACCCGACCGGCACAGCGCCCACCGCCATCCACCAGCCGCAGCTCCTCGCTGCCTGTGGGCACCCCGGGGAGCTGGCTGAGCCTGGGGGTGCCCGTCCCATGGCTGCAACCCTCTGCTTCCCTCTTGTCCCACGGCCACCCCACTGCCCCATCACTCACCCATGCAGAACTGCACGCACAATAGCAACCCCAGCACCCTGGCAGTCATCGTCATGCCCCACATGCACAGCCTGCAGCCCAGGATGGGGAGGGGGAGATATAGGCAGCCCCTGCTGGCAGGAGCCAATGGGGACGGTGATGTGCGGTGGGAGCCGTTATCAGCAGGGTTATCAGCCGCCTGCCGGGTCCCAGCCTCCAATAACCTGCTTCGTGCCCAAATATGAGGCTTGTCTCCGCTTCTGGCGTCACGCAGCCCCACCACGGGGCTCACTGCCTGCGTGTCACCAAGGGGAGTCAGTCAGCATGCCTGGGTGCTGCATGTCCCTGAGCAGGGGCTGGGGCTCTGGCTGTGCCCATGCAGAGAGGGTCCCCACAGGGACAGGACCGACCCAAACAGGGCCTCCCTCTGCTCTCTAGCGCGTAGCACATACTAGTGGGCTCCTACAGCTGCCTTTGTGGTTCCTCAGGCAGCAGTGGGGGTGAATAAGGTCCCCATGCTGGCAGCAGGAACCTTGCATCAGCCGCTGGGACACAGCACTGCCTGCATCTGGGTACAAGTGGACCCAACATCCTCGCCGCAGCACAGGCAGGAGGGGATGTTTTCTCCTTGCAGGGACCCATTGTGAGCACCAACCTCACACAGCTGCCGTGCCACCTGCACAGAAGCCATGCACGGCATCAGGTGATGCTCTTCTACTCGAGCCTGCAGCATGCAGGAAGGGGTCTTGCTGCCCCGCTTTGCCGTCGCTGCTGCAGGAGCAGACACAGGAACAGCTGCAGATTGCAGCAGCCCTAGGTCTGTGCGGCCGCTGCGGGAACAGCACAGAAACCCCAACTGCACAGGGGAAGGAAGGCTGCAGGGCCGAGCTGTCCCTGCCCGTGTCCCCGCGTGCAGCCTGGCGCTGGGGAAGGAGGAAGTGTGCGACGGGTGCGCGGCCGCTTTCAAAAGCGAAAGCCTGCCTGTGCGCAGCGCTGGGACGTGGGGCAGCGCCCGGCCCCGCTGCAGGGTCACTGCGTGGCGGCACGGCTCAGTGGGCACCGGGGGCTCCTGGGAACACGGCTGCGGGGCCGGGCTCCTGCTGAGGGTGCGGGGATGCAGTGTGCGGGACGGGGATGCCAGCGGCACCCGGGCGTCGCTCCCGCCCCGCTGCGCTCGTGTTGCAGAGCTCCGGCCCTGCCCTGCTCTCACGAGAGCACCAGCGCGGCCTCCCAGCGGGCCGCAGCGGGGCCCAGGAGGCAGCAGCGGCCCAGGAGGCAGCAGGGCTCGGCGGGGCCGGGCATACAGCTCTGCCAGCAGCACCAGGCGGCACTGCAGCACGGCTCCGGGCCCAGCTGAGAGGCCCCGGTGGGAAGGCCTGGCCTGCGCGGGAGGGACGAGCGCTGCCAGCCACGAGGCCGCCGTTCCTCCTGGCAGCGGCACGCTGCGGTGGCACGCAGCTGATGGGGCAGGACAGCCCGTCCCAGGACTCTAGCTGAAACCCCAGGGACGGCTGCTCGGCCGTTACCTTCCATCGGGAACGTACGTCAGGATGGGAATCCTGACCTCAGCCACTGCGGGTCCTTACAGACTGCGGTAACAGACAAGTGCAGGAGGTGGCTCAGAGCCCTGGCCCGATGCCTCCTGTGTCAGACGGAGCTCTTTAACGTGTGTGCTCTTCCCACTGCCAACGGAGGTGTCCTCAGAAGTGGAGATCCTCCCAGCAAGCGCAGGGTGAGAGCCAGCTCCCTCAGGTTTGCTTAGCAGAACGTGTGTGTGTATGGGAACTGTTGAATCAGGGCCTGAACCTCTGACTGATCACCTGCAGCAAGCACTGAGTCAGATGCAGGAGCACAGGTGAAGGCAATCCAGCTGTGTGACTGGAGGGGGTGGAGCCTGGCTGCACCTCTCCTAGACCCCATGTAAGGGCTGACTGCCACTGGGGAAGGATCTCTTTCTGGAGATCCCTCTCTTTGGCGTTTTCTACTGCAAGCTTAGCACACGAGGGAGCATTTTGTTGCTTTTTGCTTGTCTCTTTCCATCACGATGATCTCTCCAACTAGAAAACCTGAAAAACACCATCCGAACTATGCCACTCTGCTAACTATAAATTTGTTAATTGTACAGTGTGGAAAGGCTGTGAATGCGTGTGGAGATACATACGCTACAGTTATCTTCTGAATTTCTGTAACTGCTTGCCAATCTGCCCTTTTTGGTTTGTATCTCCCCCTCGAGTCTGTTTACAGCTCTCTCCCCCATGGCACACTGGGGGCAGGGGCGGAGTGAGCGAACGGCCGGGTGCTGCTCAGCTCCTGCCGGGTGAAACCACAGCGTGTGGCAATGTGCCTGCACCTGTGTGCCTGTGGGGACGCACGGTCCTTGTTGTCCTTCCACTGCAGCGCAGCAGTCACGGGAGCCATCCCACCTCATCTCTGTCAGCTTTCACACTCTTCTCATTGTTACCCCCGTGCCCAGACCTGAAAGGGACGTCTCTGAAATCTGTCTTTGCCCCAGAGCCACGAGGAGTGGCCGACAGACTCAGTTAGAGAAGCCAAGGCTGGAAGGGAGTTTCTGCAGAGCTTTGGGGTTTTAATAAAGAAGAGATACTCATAAGGAAAGAGTTACAGAAAATTATTTTGAAAGTCAATTTGCTGTTGTGTCCCAGCTGCAGGAAGGAGAATGGAGCAGTTTGCTGCTGTTCTGTGCACCAGGCAGGGATTGGTGATGCTGCCAAGGCTGCCCCTTTGTGGGGACTGAGGTCCCTGTCCAGCCATGTCCACACAGCCTGCTCACAGTGATGTGCCCGGGGTGCTGACACCAACGTCGTCGTAGCCTGTGTTCTCGGGGGGTTGTGTGGGGGCTTCCCTGGCGTGAGGAGAGGGGGAATCCTCCAGCACAGCCATAGCATCGTCGTAGCCATGTGAAGGGTTGTGCTGAGGCTGGGCAGGGGAGTCTGCGACAGACATGGATGGGACACTGGTGAGGACACTGCTGGGAGGGGCTTTGTGCCCTGACCTCCCATTCAATGCTGTTTTTCTGCGTCCCCTCTGAAGGGTGCCCTGTGCCTTTCTGTACTCACAGTGCACCTTGTGCCCGTGCCCCTACCTAGGGACAGCGGGAGGATGCTCTCCTCTACACCATCCCCACTGTGTTCTGTCACCATTTTCCCTGAGCCCTGGGACAGGGAGCCTGGAGGCAAGGAAGGGCACTGGGGACATGACAGGGGATGGGGAGAGCCTCAAGCCCCGGGGACCATCCCGCTCCCACCTGTGTGGCTGGGCACCTCCTGGTACTCAGGCATCAGGCTGTAGTCCAGCTCCTCATACACAACCTCGGAGGCAGCATCCTTGCTGGGGCCTGCAAAGCAGCATGCATGGCACCGGTGCCCCCAGTGTCCCCAAGGTTCTGCCTTGGGGTCGTAGAACCTCCAGAGCAGTGCCCACCTTGGCACTGGGCCCACGTGCGGTGTGCCAGAACTGCCAGGGCGGCCAGGGCCAGGCACAGCAGCGTCCCCAGGACCACGCACAGCACCGTGAGTGCTGACACACTCCTTGGTGCTGCAGTCAGCGGGACAGCGCTGTGGGTGAGAGCTGTGGGGCAGTGATAGGAAGCGTGAGGCCCCATGGGGATGCCATGGCAGCAGTTAGAGGACAGTGAGCAAGGACAAAGCCATTTGTTGAGGTGTCCAAGGTGGCTGCTACCTGGGGCTGGGCTGGTGGCCTCACTGCTGTCCCCGGTGTCCTCGTCACACACGATGTGGGTGATCCCAGTGGTGTCGCATTCCTGCAGCTGCCAGGGAGCTGAGGGGCAGCGCCAGAGCGAGTGGGCCCCCTCCTCACAACTCACCCAGCTCAGCCAGGCGGGCTCCGAGCCCTCTGCAGGGACTGGTTCCAGACTCCCCCCAGTGCCACATCCCAGCTGGCGGCAGACAGCAGCGGCCGTGGCAGGGCTGGTGCCATTGGCACAAACAGGACCCCACATCCCCTCATGCAGCACCTCCAGGTGCCCACGGCATCTGCTGCTTGCCCCTGTCAGCCGCAGGTCCAGCAGCCCTGCAACGAGGTCAGGGGATCACTGCACCCCCAAGGTGGTGGGGCTGCTCCCATCCAGAGGGATGATGGCACTCACCTGAGCACACAGCGCCCGCACCACCGCCAAGCTGGCAGCCACGCTGCACTGTGGCCGGGCAGTGCCAGAGAGCATCCTCTGTCCCAGAGCAGCCCCCGGCACCCGGCCACAGCGTCCCAGTGCCAGGCCCAAAGCGCTCGGAGCCAGGTGCCTCCAGGGCCCATCCGCAGCCCAGCTGGCGGCAGACGACGGTGGCATCCTGCAGGGTCCAGGTGTCCTGGCAGACGGTGCCCCAGGTGCCCTCGCTGTACACCTCCACCCTGCCGGCACAGCGCCCGGGGCCGCCCACCAGCCTCAGACGCCGGCTTCCTGTGCAGGAATGTCAGGCTGGGGATGGGGATGGCAGTGTGATGCCTGTGGTCCTTCCCAGTGCACTCACCTGAGCAGGCGATGGCCAACTTCTTGTGGCTCTTGCTGGGCTCTGTATCCATCCGGGAGGCATTGCAATGTGCCAGGAGCTCCTCGGTGCCAACACAGCGCAGCTCCTGCAGCTCCATGGGGCCCGAGCCGTTGTCCGGTGCAGCATAGACTTTCTCCGGCACACCGCAGCCCAGCTGCCGGCACGCCACGGTGGCAGTGCCATTGTCCCACAGCCCCACAGACACATGGGCCCACACACCGGGACGCCTGGCCACCTCCAGCCGTCCATCACAACGGCTCTCCACACCGTGGAGCCTCAGGGGCTCAGTGACACCTGCAACAGCCTGGCTGTGTCTTGGGGTCCGGCAGTGCTCCCCACCTGCTGGGGGGCCCCGCAGCCCCTACACTCACTTGAACAGTTGACGGTAGCAGTGTGCCCGGGGGGGCAGGTGGGCTGTCCCAGCACCTCCACGAAGCACTCACCCGGGTGCCACTCGCTCCCACTGCAGCTGAGGGCATCACGCCGCAGTGTCCCTATCCCTGTCCCAAAATGGCCTGGTGGGGGCAGGGAGACAGCAAAGCCACAGCCCAGGTGGTGGCAGAGGACGTGGGCGTCAGGCAGGTCCCAGGCAGTGGCACACAGGGGCCCCCACACCCCTCGTGCCTCCACCTCCACCCTCCCAATGCAGACCGAGCCTCCGTCCACAAGCCGGAACCCAGTATATGCTGCAGCAGAGAGAGGGGTTGGTGGAATGAGGGACCCCCTGAGCATTCCACACTGCACAGGGCTGAGGCAGATCCACAGCTCTTGCACTTACGGGAGCAGATGATGGCAGCAGGTTGGTTGCAGTTCTGAATGTGGGGAGGCTGCTGTGTGCAGGCTGACAAGAGGGGCTCGGTGCTGTTGCACTTGAAGGCACCATCATAGAATGCACCTGCTGCTGCCTGAAAATCCACTGCCTCTTTTAGCTTCATTGCTGTACCGCAGCCCTGCTCCCTGCAGATGACCTGGGCAGCCATGAGGTCCACATGGCCATGGCAGACACTGACCCAGGTCTGCCCCTGCCGCACCTCCAGCCTCCCTGAGCACTCACTGTCCCCTCCAGCCAGGCGGGAAAACCCTGCTGGGAGAGGTAGGCTGTTGGGCTGGGAGATGTGGGCGATGGGCTCCCCACAGTGCTGCATGTCCCCAGCTCTCACCTTGGCAGACCACAGCAGTGTCATAATCATGAGGGCCATTGTAGGGACCCCAGCCCCGAATGTTACAGTCCCACAGGGCAGCCTCATCTCCACGGCAGTCAATAAAGGCCATCATGATGGGACCGTCTACTGACCGGAACCGTGAGGCAAAGTAGGCGCCAGCAGCTGAGCCGCAGCCCAGCTGCTGGCACACCACCTCAGCATCATCCATGTCCCAAGCATCGTCAGCCACAGTGCCCCAGCGTCCCCGCAGCTTCACCTCCACTCTCCCCTCGCAGGGTCCACCACCATCCGCCAGCCGCAGCTCCAGTGCCTCTGCATCAGGGATCGGACTCAACCCTGCATAAAGCTCCAGGCATGGTTTATCAAACCCAGACGCCCCAACTCACCTGAGCAGATCACCCCAACATCCCACTCATGGCCACAGAAGTGGTTCCCCCAGCCAAAGTGGGGGCAGTTCTGCAGCTTGGTCTCAGTGCCGCGGCAGAGGAAGGGCTGCAGCCAGATGCGTCCCTTGCCCTGCCCGAATGGAGCATATGGGGACGCATGGGCCACTGTGCCACAGCCCAACTGACGACACACCACACCGGCCCCTCGTATGTCCCAGTCGAAGTTGTAGCTGCAGACGGAGCCCCATTCGCCCTCGTGCTTCACCTCCACCCGACCGGCACAGCGCCCACCGCCATCCACCAGCCGCAGCTCCTCGCTGCCTGTGGGCACCCCGGGGAGCTGGCTGAGCCTGGGGGTGCCCGTCCCATGGCTGCAACCCTGCCCCTCTGCTTCCCTCTTGTCCCACGGCCACCCCACTGCCCCATCACTCACCCATGCAGAACTGCACGCACAATAGCAACCCCAGCACCCTGGCAGGCATCATCATGCCCCACATGCACAGCCTGCAGCCCAGGATGGGGAGGGGGAGATATAGGCAGCCCCTGCTGGCAGGAGCCAATGGGGACGGCGATGTGCGGTGGGAGCCGTTATCAGCAGGGTTATCAGCCGCCTGCCGGGTCCCAGCCTCCAATAACCTGCTTCGTGCCCAAATATGAGGCTTGTCTCCGCTTCTGGCGTCACGCAGCCCCACCACGGGGCTCACTGCCTGCGTGTCACCAAGGGGAGCCAGTCAGCCTGCCTGGGTGCTGCATGTCCCTGAGCAGGGGCTGGGGCTCTGGCTGTGCCCATGCAGAGAGGGTCCCCACAGGGACAGGACCGACCCAAACAGGGCCTCCCTCTGCACTCTAGCGCGTAGCACATACTAGTGGGCTCCTACAGCTGCCTTTGTGGTTCCTCAGGCAGCAGTGGGGGTGAATAAGGTCCCCATGCTGGCAGCAGGAACCTTGCATCAGCTGCTGGGACACAGCACTGCCTGCATCTGGGTACAAGTGGACCCAACATCCTCGCCACAGCACAGGCAGGAGGGGATGTTTTCTCCTTGCAGGGACCCATTGTGAGCACCAACCTCACACAGCTGCCGTGCCAGCTGCACAGAAGCCATGCACGGCATCAGGTGATGCTCTTCTACTCGAGCCTGCAGCATGCAGGAAGGGGTCTTGCTGCCCCGCTTTGCCGTCGCTGCTGCAGGAGCAGACACAGCTCCTGATTGTGCTGTCAAGCTGCAGATTGCTGCAGCCCTAGGTCTGTGCGGCTGCTGCGGGAACAGCACAGAAACCCCAACTGCACAGGGGAAGGAAGGCTGCAGGGCCGAGCTGTCCCTGCCCGTGTCCCCGCGTGCAGCCCGGCGCTGGGGAAGGAGGAAGTGTGCGACGGGTGCGCGGCCGCTTTCAAAAGCGAAAGCCTGCCTGTGCGCAGCGCTGGGAAGTGGGGCAGCGCCCGGCCCCGCTGCAGGGTCACTGCGTGGCGGCACGGCTCAGTGGGCACCGGGGGCTCCTGGAACACGGCTGCGGGGCCGGGCTCCTGCTGAGGGTGCGGGGATGCAGTGTGCGGGACGGGGATGCCAGCGGCACCCGGGCGTCGCTCCCGCCCCGCTGCGCTCGTGTTGCAGAGCTCTGGCCCTGCCCTGCTCTCACGAGAGCACCAGCGCGGCCTCCCAGCGGGCCGCAGCGGGGCCCAAGGAGGCAGCAGCGGCCCAGGAGGCAGCAGGGCTCGGCGGGGCCGGGCATACAGCTCTGCCAGCAGCACCAGGCGGCACTGCAGCACGGCTCCGGGCCCAGCTGAGAGGCCCTGGCGGGAAGGCCTGGCCTGCGCGGGAGGGACGAGCGCTGCCAGCCACGAGGCCGCCGTTCCTCCTGGCAGCGGCACGCTGCGGTGGCACGCAGCTGATGGGGCAGGACAGCCCGTCCCAGGACTCTAGCTGAAACCCCAGGGACGGCTGCTCGGCCGTTACCTTCCATCGGGAACGTACGTCAGGATGGGAATCCTGACCTCAGCCACTGCGGGTCCTTACAGACTGCGGTAACAGACAAGTGCAGGAGGTGGCTCAGAGCCCTGGCCCGATGCCTCCTGTGTCAGACGGAGCTCTTTAACGTGTGTGCTCTTCCCACTGCCAACGGAGGTGTCCTCAGAAGTGGAGATCCTCCCAGCAAGCGCAGGGTGAGAGCCAGCTCCCTCAGGTTTGCTTAGCAGAACGTGTGTGTGGAAAGGCTGTGAATGCGTGTGGAGATACATATGCTACAGTTATCTTCTGAATTTCTGTAACTGCTTGCCAATCTGCCCTTTTCGGTTTGTATCTCCCCCTCGAGTCTGTTTACAGCTCTCTCCCCCATGGCACACTGGGGGCAGGGGCGGAGTGAGCGAACGGCCGGGTGCTGCTCAGCTGCCTGCCGGGTGAAACCACAGCGTGTGGCAGCGTGCCTGCACCTGTGTGCCTGTGGGGACAGGCTTTCTTATTAAGTAGACATGTCAGTCTTCTGAATTATTTTTTTTATTATTTATTGGGCTTCTGTTTTCTGGTAAACTAATTTCATAAGGATCTCTTTGTGAAGGCCTGCCTCTGCTGTCCTGAGGCCCAAGGCTGTGAGCTGTGATCTTGCTATGTGCCCTCTTTGCTGCCTTAAGGATCCTGAACTCCACTGATTGCACTGCAATCAGGCTCTCATTTTCCTCTTGCTCTTCCATGTGAGTGAGAGAGAACACAGCACCTCTGCTCCTTGGCTCCTCTATCACTAGGAGGAGTCACCAGTGTATAGGAACCTGCTGGAATATTTCTGCCCAGCTGTTCTGTGCCTCCAACAGATATTTGGCTTGTTGATGTCCCCCCGATCTGCTTTGTCCTCTGACCCTGCTGTGTGCCCTAATATGAGGTTTGGCTCCTCTTCTGGCATCATACATCTCCAGCATGGGGGCTTGATACAGTATTTCCCTGATATGAGCCAGCCTTCTTGGGCACTACATGTCCTTGAGCTGAGTCTGGGGCTGTGCCCACGGAGAGTGGGTTGCCACAAGGACAGGAGTATCCCCAAATGGGAAAGTTTCCCCTGCACGGGGACCCTTTGTTGGCATCAACTGCATGCAGCTGCTGTGCCACCTGCAGTGCTGGTGATAGCACTGTGGCTTTGCGTATCCGCGGAGTTGCAGCCAAGGGGCCTTGGGGCCCTAGCAGGGCCCAGGGACCTACAGAGCTTTGTGTGCACTGAGCTGCAGCACAGTCCTTGAGGGGAATGTGCCACCTGCAGGGAAATGTTACAACTCTATGAACTGATGCTCCTCTACTTGAGACTGCAGCATGAAGGTAGGTGATTCACTTCCTTTCTTTGGTACTCCAGATGCCTATAGACTGAAGGAAGAGACAGGTGCAGGAGATGACTTGGACCTCTGATACGATGTCTCTTGTTTCTGAGGGAGCTCTTTAAGGTCTTCTCACTGACAAGGGACATGTTCTCAGACATGGCGATCCCATCAGCAAGCACAGGGTGACAATCAGCTCACTCAGTTTTACTTAGATTTACTTATCAAAACATCTGGCTGCGAATTTGTGCTGGCCACTCCTTTGCTGGCAATAAATCAAATAAAACAGGTGATTATAAATTATCTAATGATTGCAAATAGACTTCAGATGTCTCAGACTGACATTTTTGGCAGTTAAAAAAAAGTGCAAATTCTTTCAGCTGTGGGTATGGAAGTACAGTTCAAAAGTATCTTGTTGTTTTTCAGCACAATGGGACAGAAGTCATCTCAGTAAATCCCCACATTAGTGGCAAACTAAGAAAAGGTAAAGGGAGGAAAAGAAAGGCAGTTCATAGCCGCAAAGGCCACGTGTAAGCATTTGTGTTAGGAGAGTGTTCTTTTAAGAGTTTCTAATGAAAGGCTTTTTCCAGTGCAGTGATGAATAATAAAAGTAGGAATTGATGGAAACCAAGTCTGATCTGTCACACTTATCAATGAGAGCACGTGAGCATGCAGGAATGTTTATTCCAGCTGGGTTAACTGATTGAAGACTTCTGTGTTATGATGGTAAGACGAAAATGGTAAGAAGAAGACGGTAAGAGAACAGTGCTGAAGTGCAGACCTGACAAAGCAAAAATGGAAATGATGACAAGAAACAAACCTCTGGTTGCGCTAGTGGATATAGCTACGGGTGCCACTTCCAGGAAAATCAACCTGGACTTTGCAACCAATAAGACTGTGAACAAGGGCAGGAGCTGGACTAAGAGGAGTGCAGGCAAACTGCAGAGCTCTGCAAGCCCATGGTGGGAGCAGGAGAAACAAAGCAGGGAGACAGGTAGAAAGGGTACGAATGCACATGAGGCTCTGAGGCTGCTGCTCATCTCAAGCACCAGGTGCTGTGCCCATGCTCCCCAAGTCCTCTCTCCCTGACCTCAGGAACAGGTCTAGTGAGCATCAGCACAGCCAAACCTGCACTTTTTTTTTTCCCAGAGCGGCCCCCTGCACTGTAGCTGTTGGTCACAGGCTGGGCAAGGCCTAAGAGTAGGGAGATGCCCTGACATTACAGGTAGCCTCAGGCAGTCAGGTGAGAGGGAAGTGTCACTCGGATTTGTTTTGTTGCAGGAAAGAAAGCTGAGTTATGACAGTGCTGTACATCCTGAGGAAGCAGAGCTAATATATATGAAGACTGACAAAGTGGAAAGTACTTATAGGAAAATGAGCCTTCTTGCTTTTCAGTGACAGGATTAGGCAGGTGTGTTAGCAATGCAAACTGTAATGATCCTGGAGGGTAGCACTGGCAGCTTCCTGCTGTCCTTCCTCCCTGTCCCGAATTCTAACTTGTATAAAGCAAGGAAAATCCCCTGGTTTCCCAAAGTAATAAAAAATTTGCTCTTGGCAAATGAATACTGTGTTTCCCTGTTTGGTTATTGCAGACATCAGGCAAAATGTGTTGCCTAAAAATGAAATATTTATCCTTTCTCAAGGAAGAAAATGAATAAAGGTTACATGCTGGCCAAGAAGAGACTCTGCTTCCCAGCCTTAGAGTTTGGTTGCTTTCATAGATGCTGTTTTACTCAATTCTGATATTCTCACCTAAGAGGTAAACAGAATCTGACTGAGGCTAAAGGTCTGCCTGATTATAAGGAGCCCTGTGGTGGTGGTGATGTGGGGTAAATAGTAGAACTGCTCCTACCACGCCTTGCCAGAAGAAGGCGCTTCTGAGAGATCTGGTGGGGAAAAAAAAAGAAAAAAAAAAAGAAAAAAAAAAAAAGTTTTCTGGTTGATGTAAAGTGAAAACGGTGTCATTTTTTTTTTTCTTCCCATTTCTCAGTCTCACATTTACAGCTTAGTTCCATTTCAGGTTTGTTTTTGTAGGCTTCTGTGTGACTGTCACTGTGATGTGATTGGGCAATTCGGGCTGAAGTTGTTCAGGAAGAACTCCTTTCTCCTGTACTGAGCCACTTCTTGATCAAGCAGCTTTCTGACCTCTACAGTAAAGCAAGTAGATACCGAACCCTTCCCACCTGAGGAAGTCTGTGATGACATGGGGCCTTGCAGGCACTGGAAAGCTTAGGATGCAAAGGAAAAGGGTTTTCAGAGGCAAATACTAGAAATGAGTGGTCTCCTTCTCGTTCAAGGCTGGCAACTGTAGTCCATTCTGCTCACCTGGAAATGTTCACCTTTACAGGGGAAGATAGACCCAAGTGACTACAAGGATATGAAAAGATGATGAAATTAGAGAAGACATGTGATGTCAACACAGGCTTTTCTAAACAAGTGAGCTTCTGGACAAATAAAGAAAATAGATAAATGGTGGAGATATTTTGTAGAGACTTATATTTCATCTAAACGCTACTCTACGCTTCAAACAGTATGATCAGTAAATGTTGCCTGTCTGTATTTAACACCAGTCACAATTGCTGGTAAACTATGCATGAGTGGTTCTGGCTCATTAGGTTTCTTAAATCCAAAGGTGTTTTTTAATAGGGCAATAGGACAGCCTGTTCCTTGTCTGCAGGTCTGAACTGACTGATCAGAGAGGCAATGTGATATGAGAGTAGGTGTTAAATGAGAACAAAGTTTGATGGAAAATCCATTTGACCTTTCTTTCTGAAACTGAGGCACTTGGGATAACAAGTGAGCAAAGGGCTGACTATAGTGAGGGCATTAGGGGCAGGGAGAGCAGCAGGAATTGCCTGTGTCAGGCACTATTCACTGCTAGTTAAGACTCATTATGGCCAAGGATGCAGGCAGTTATGAATTCCAGTAAAAGACTGGTAGCTTTTGTTGTGTGATCATGCGGGGCTAGTTCCTCTAGTTGATTTTACTGACAGAGTTTCCTGGATTAAGTAACAATGCTGCAATTCTAGCTTATTTTTCTTCTTGATCAGGGAATTTGTGTTTTACATGGTGACCTCAGTAACATCCACATGGTTTAGCATCTGAGCCGCTCCCTCCACCACCCCATGATTTTAGCTGATGTCAGCCTGTTGCTCAACCTGCACCTCCTGACTGGAGAAGTGCTTTGTAAGAGAAATCAGTACAATCACTTCTGCTTTAGGCCTGATTTAATATCTTCACAGCTCAGTATCCTTGGCATCTTGGCCAAGTCCTAGGTGTTCAGTGGGCAAAGGGGAGCTGCCCAGGCAGCCCACTCAGACCATAGGAAAATACGTATTCCCCAAGGGAAATGGCATCAGGAAGGGCTGCTTCTGGCACGAACTGGGAGAGCCAACTCCAGTTATGGTGAAAAAATACAGACATCATGCCAATATCTGCAATGGTCACCTCTATGAAGGCCCCAGTAGGACACTAAGGAGCTGCTACATGGGGAGATTTTTAGTCCACATGTTTCGTTCCTGAAGTGTTCAGCCTTTGCCATTCCAGAGTGAGTCCATATCTGAAGAATGTCTGTGAGCTTTCAGAAGCAACCAAGCGCACCGAGCACAAGCAAGGAGTCCAGCCTGTGTGAAGTATGCGAGGAGCAGAAATCTGTTTTCTTGTCTGACTGGGAAGTTCCTGATTTGACTGGTTTCAGTCTTGGTCATCGCTGGCCTACTGAGACAAGTTCGATGAAGTGTGTCCATGCATGACTGAGCAGGCTTGCTTATAAGACCGAGCAACCGAGGGGAGGGACTGATGTGTTAGGTCAGGTTAAGTATTCCACCAACCTTCCTTAACCTGAAATGAAGCTGGCTGCTGTCCTAGATGAGAGCCTGCACTATTTGCTATCTCATGAGACTGATAGTAAGAGCTTTTAACTGGAGCCTCTTAAATCACAGGACAATGTTATCTGATTGCCAAGGTATAAGAGCCTGATGGTCCCTGGGTTTAATGATTCGTCCTGGTCTGCTCTGCACAGAATCTGCCAGCACAGCTAGTGCTACAGTCTGAAAAAGCCCTGTGTGACTGCTAAGGAATGCATATACTCCTTTCTGTAGCACTACATACTCCTGCAACAACCTTTCCATGTGGCTGGCTGCAAGGACCAGGTGGCCAGTCCTGAGAGTATTTTTCTGGTTGCTGAAACACTGGACTATGCCCAGAGATAACAACATCTGATGAATTTATGCACAGTCTTCATATCCAGTCCTATGTAATAATAGCAAGTCTTGCCTCAGAATAGCCTACTGACACCTTTTCCTTGTTAATTTCCCCTGTCCAGTTAAACCACTAAGACCCAAACTGTCAAAATGGTGTCATGGGGATGGACAATAATTACCAATATGAACACACACACAGGCAGGTGGGCAGCCTGATTGGGGTGCAAGGGACGGGGAAGCTTTAGAAGAGCTACATGGCTGCACCTCAGATGACCAAAGGACAGACAGGATGGGGACATGGTTAGTTTCTGATGGATTACCCAATGAAATCACATCCTCTAAAAAAAGAAGGACCACTGATGTTACACTAATTCTGGATTTTGCTACTAAGTAAATCTGTCTTATGACAGCTACAGTACATCCACCTCGTACACAAGCTGTAATAGGAATAAAATCTAGAGCTTCTGTCTCACAGGTAATGTAGCCTTCAAATTAGGATAAACGGGGTTGGTACACACTAGTAAATCCTCCAAATCTTGCTTCTGGCCATGCTGAGCAGGCAGAACTATTGTAATGTTAATTAACATTGCTCTTCCTCACCATCAAGCCCCTAAGCACTTCTTCCTACCAACACATGCCAAGGAAGACAAATTCAATTAGAAGGATATTCTGAACAAATTAGAGAAGTGTAACCTCCTGGGGCAGTCAGTTTAGACCGTTTCTGTGCAAAAATATTTGGGGGTGGGGGGGCAGAGGGGGGATAAGAATTCTAACGACTTAGAAAAAGTGTCTGTCCAAAATGGGTCTTGTATTACTTGCCTATAAAGCACAGATTTGTTACAGATACTTTGGAACTTTTCTATGTCAGAGCTGCTGACTGTCTCCTAAGCACGTTTTCCTTGAGTAACTTTCTGTTAGCCTTTGTGTTTCTGCCATCAGACTGTGCTTCCAGGAACTGGCAGTTCTGCGTAACCAGCCATTTGCATTCAGAGCTGCAAGTACTCCGTGAAGCCTGCTGCCTAAAACCGGAGTTTCCCCAGGAAATTGCGCACCTAAAAGAAACAACAGAGGAATTGAACAGTGTTTCACCCAAGGAGCTACGGGAGGGGTTTGCAGTCAGAGTTCTGTGTGTAGAATTTCTCATAGAACAAGTGGAGCCCAGATGTTCTCAGTAAACGGCTTTCAAAACAGTTGAGGCCAGTGTCAAATTTCCAGGCACGTGATGGAGCTTGGAGCCAAGTTTGGGGTTGCTGTTGTGTTTACCCAAAGTCTGCGAGCTGAATTGCACCGAAGGCTGTGGGTGGGTGGAATGAAATTCTCTGTAACAAATATTTGACCGGATGTGTGGTTTATCTTATTTACAGGACTTTGAGCTTTGAAGAAAGGCTGCTGTGTTTTTGTTATTGTAATATTTAAGGCATATTCAGCTCTCTCTTGCTCGCTGGATTTAGATCAGGTGTTGCGTTTTAGCTCAATGTGTTAGTACTCTAACCATTAAGAAACCAAGCATTTTAAAGCCAGAGTGGAACCATTTCTATAGATGATCAATGAAACATTGCACATTCTTCAACGCTCTGCTTTGTCTGACTGCAGTGACCTCTGCCCATATGGAGGAACGCCTCCTGTCAAAGGTCAACCTGGGTGCCTAAGTCACAAGCTAAGATCTCGCTAAGGCAGTGAATCAGCAGAAATCCAACTCCCACTTTTACAAGCTCAGAATTTACTTTTGGTGTGTAATGCCCAGCGTCACACACACAGTGTGTGCCACTCACTTTGTTGAGAAACTCTGAGGTGTGTAGAAACAGCACATATTTTTTTCTGTATGTAGGTATACCTTGACCTCTGCCAACCAATTCTTTGACTTGATTGCATCTGTATATCTTCTATATATATCCTGTGTATCTAAAGAAACGTTTGTCAAAGGAGCTTGGATTATTTTTCCAAACTGAAATTGACGTCTCGAGTTGCCATGTAAGGAAACTAAGTGTTACTGTCCTTGAGATGGCTGATTTTCAGATCTGTGCTTGACATGTAGTAGTTAAGCTGTAAACAATGAGAGATCTTGTTCCCTTGTTTCAGATGGGATCTGAAACAGGGATTGTCTTCAACAATTTGAGGCTTATGCGGGTAAACAATACATTGACTTTTGCCTGTGGGCAGCATGAAGAATGCTTCTGCCTCACACCAACAAGTAGCCAAGAGGCGACACAGCTGCAAAGTAAGGCTGTGCATGCTGTCAGCTAAGTTGATGGATCAGTCCCTGGGCAGCTGTGATGTTTGTGTGCAAAAGGATACTGAAGGAAATAATTTGGACTGTTGGGCTCTTTTTCCTCAATACACCAAGATCTTTCATCTATTGCCTTTGAATGAAAAGGGCCAGGATCTCCCTACTACTTTGAATAGTTTAATGAATAATGGCCAGGTATGCAATTAGTTACTATTGAAAGTAATATTACAGAAAGTAGTGTGCAAAGCATTGCCAGATGCAGAAAATGAGCTTGCCAGTTAACAGATGTGAGTGCCATTTGATGTGAAGCCCAGACAGAGCACAATAATGCTTCTGCCAGGCTGCTTCCCAAGAATGCCTGTAACTGCACTCCTGGAGGATGAAAGAGAGCTTAACCCAAGCCAAAGGAAAACATGATGAAATAAAGTTAAAACACTGTGATGGTAGTTTGAGAGAGAGAAGTTTTGATTATAGCTAAACCTGAACTCCTTTAAGACAAGTGTGAGAGACAGGCCTTCCGTTTGTCCCCAAGACACCATGATACACGGCCTTTCAACCCAATGTTTCTTATTCTGGCCAAGCAAATCTGCTGCTGTCAATGTTGATGTGCATGTTTGTGCAACTTGTGATTGATCTAAAAAGCAGAATTTACGACTTCCCTTATCTTACTGACATTTGATCATGGGTGGCACAGACTGTTCAAACTACAGAGGAAATATTCCTGTTATTAATAGACTATTTGCTCAATTTCTTACAAATTGTGCTGTTGCGCAGCCTTTCATGAGACAATGTACTGAGGATTTATGCGTGCTTGGTCACAATGAGACTGGAAAAAAAATAAGCAATGGTTTGCAATCTTTAAGCTGCTGGGCAACTTTCTTTTCCTAGTTCACAGTGTGCCTTTGCCAGCCACATGCAGAAGGGTCAGGTGGCAAGAGAATGCGGACAGCAAGAACATGTACAAAAAATCGTTTGGAAGTAGGTTCAAGGTTAGTCCTTCTGGAATACTGAACTGTGCTCTGCAATCAGCTGGCAGTATAGAGGCCTGCCTGAGCGTAAAGCCATACAGAGGTCTGTGCTTTGAGAGGACAACTGACTTTAAACACGCCTCTCCAGCCAAATGCAAGGTTTCAGCTTCCAACTGCTGAAAATACCACGCTATGTAAACAATAATGCAAGTCTGCCCAGCGGTTACAACTTTTTTTTTTCTTTTTTTACATAAGCATTAGCGTGGGAGGAGAACACGAGATTTCAAATGTACCTGGCAGCCTGTGAAGCCACAGGTACGATCCACCTTAACTTAACGATCTTAATTACTCCTGACGGTTAACTGACAGAAGCAACGGAAAGCTGTGAGACAAAGGAAGACATTGGCTGCCCGTCTCTTTCAGACATTCAGCTACAAAAGCAAACACACCCCTATGCCATCACCCGCGGGCAGTCACAGGTTCAAAGACCAAATAAAACTTTGCAGAACGGGCTGCTTTGAGGAGAAATTAAGTCAATCAGAGATGTAGGCTCAGCGATTCACGCTGCCAGTGCAGCTGACAAACGTCAGCATTTTCTGTTTTCTTAGTAGAAGTCAAGGTTTGGGGAGCTCAGTGCTATGGGGTGCTCTCAGTTTATGGAGGATATTTCTGGCCCTCAAGGTTGCTCCTACAGCCTGCCTGAAATGTCAGAAAGTCAAATAGTACAGCGTTTATTGAAAATGAATGACCGTGCAAATGGAACTGAACAGCTGAAATAATCATCTCGGTATCAGAAGTCCCAGTTGGACCTTTGATTTCCCAGTCATCTCGTGGCATGACGTTTGCATTGGTGTCCTAAAGCCCCCACCAGGTGAGTGGAACAGCAGCAGGCAGGCCGTGTTCGGTGTCTGTTTTTGTGTGCACACGGTGCCTTTGTTCACCGCTAACATGCAGCGAGCTTCCTTCCCAAGGTCATTACCAACCAGCAGCCGTCACTGCAGGTGCCCATTAATTAGCGTCTGGGAGCACTGTGGATGTACCTCTCTGCTGCATCTGTTTCTTGGGCTGGCTCCTTAGGCCAACCAAGGATGTTGAGCTTTAATTAGCCTCTTGCATCTCCTCACAGCGTTTGAGGCAGTACTCAGAGCAAGGTCTGGTCACTGTGGGGAGGAAGTCTGGAAACTTCCCGTGCCTCGTGGCTGAATCACTGGGTGTTTTATGGTGCGGAAAGCACTGGCAGGTGGGGCCTTGTAGGCCTTTCCAGTGCAAAGTCCCGAGGACGTGGTGAGCGTAAGGAGCACGCAGGGCAGCACAGCTTTCTTCCCAGCGTTACAGTAAGCAGCTCAAGCACTTCCCACTGAAGTTAAAAAGCCGCACGCCGCTTTTAGGGAACAAACGCACGTGCTCCCTTGTCCTCAGGGCTACGGGCGCGGTGTCCGTCAGGGGACACCACGCACAGCCCCAGGATCTGCGGCTAGGCGGAGAGCACAAACGCAGTCACGGCAGAGCTGCCGCGCGGACATCTCTCGGTTACGTCGCACCTCCGCCTTCTCTCACCGCGCACCGCCGCTCCCGGCAGCGGGGCGCCGAGGCGCCGCCCGCGCGAGAAAGGGCGGCGCCGCCGGGGGAGGTGCTGAGTCACGGCGGCCCGGCAGCGGCCCGGCGGGCAGCGCCCGAAGGCCACGCCCCCTCCCCCCCCAGTGGGGGCGCGCTCGTGCGCGGTGACGCTGCGGCGGTATAAAAAGGGCCGCGCGGGGCAGCAGCTCCCAGAGCGCGTCGGCGAGGCTGAGCGGAGCGGGTTCCTGCGTCAACAGTGCTTGGACGGAACCGGCCGCGCTCGGGCCCGCCGCCTCCCCCGCCGCCTCCCCCGCCGCCACCACAGCAGCCGTCGTATCCGCCGCGTCTCTCTCTCGGCAGCGCCATGGCTACGCCTCCTTCCCAGGTGCGCCAGAACTACCACCAGGACTGCGAAGCCGCCATCAACCGGCAGATCAACCTGGAGCTGTACGCCTCCTACGTGTACCTCAGCATGGTGAGCGGCGGAGGGGGGGCGGCCGCGGCCTCGCGGGGGTCCGGCGGCAGGGGAGGGGGCGGCCGGCCGGCGGCCCCGCGTCTCGGCGGACGAGGCCCGGCGGGGGGCGGCTCCGGGCGGTGCCTCCCGGCGCAGCCGCGCTGCGCTCCTCACCTCGGGGGAGGGGGCGGCCCGAGCCGCTCGCTGGCTGCAGGGAGGGGAGAAGGGGGGGTTGGTGGAGGCTCTTATCTCCGGGCGAGCCTCGGCCGCGCGTTAACTGCGCGTCGTTGGCTGCTATCAGCGCAGCTCGGCGCTCCCGGGCGGCTCTGCCCTTGGGGCAGGGCTGGATGGCGGCGGCTGCCCGACGGAGCGCTTGGCAGCTCTCCCACCGGAGGCAGGGTTCTCGAGTCCTGCTTTTGAGGTGAATTGGGAGGAATCCGTGGCATCCCCTGTTCTGTGCTTGCCTTTCTGGCTTGGCACGCAGCTCTCGTTTTAGCTGCAGCGGAGCTGGTGCCTTCAGTCCAGACAGCAGCTCTGACCCGTGTGGGAAACTTCCAGCTGCCCTGCATCGCGGCCTTCTGGTGTAGGTCTTAACCGCTTGCTGCTGCGTTACTGTGAAGATGTGAACCTCTGCTGCAGGCTGAGTGTAGCTGTTGTGATAGCAGAGCACAAACACCGCTGTCCTGTGAGCCTCCCAGCTGCTGCTGTCAGAGCTGAGAGCTCTGCAGGTTTTTGCCTGATAGATAGCTGGCATAAATACAAATTTTCTATTTTGAAATTTTGAACTTTCTATTGAACTCTGCTTTATGTCTCTCTCCTAAGAAAAAAGGAGCTGTGGGATGGCTTCTAACAGCTGTCACAGATCTTCTGGCTTTCAAGAGCTGGTGTTCTATCTGCTATTGAATAGGTGCTCTACTTATAGTTAAGCTTTTCACTTCTAAATGCAATACTGAAGGTTTTCTCAGAAGTAGAAAACTTACTTGCTAGTCTAATATCTGCTAAATCTGGTGGAATATGCGTGAAAGCATTATTGCAAAAGTACCTTAATGTTTCTGGCTACTCTTAACCTACTCTTAGCAGGTGTTATGATTAGAACTTTGACTTGTGACCACTGTGAACAAAACAAGTGGGAAAACAATCCTTGAAAGTAAGATAGTCCAGAAGAACGCTTTAGTGGTGTGTGGGATTTCACATATCAGAAGTGAACCACAAATGCCAGTTACTTCTACTTATCAAGACATGGGTTATAATCTAATAAAACTTAATTCTAGCTGGGAAAGCTGAACTTTTCGTGGAGGGAAGACTTTGGCCATGTTACTCTGCTGCTGATTACCCACAGCTTGGGCTCTATCCTTCTTGAGGGGTTGAGATATTTGAAGTTACAGTGTAGACTTTGCTTTGTGTGGCTGTAAGAGTGAAGCTTGAGTTTCTGAGCGCACAAATTCTTATTTTCAGTCCTACTATTTTGACCGGGATGATGTGGCTCTGAAAAACTTTGCCAAGTACTTCCTGCACCAGTCCCATGAGGAGCGTGAACATGCTGAGAAGCTGATGAAGCTGCAGAATCAGAGGGGTGGGCGCATCTTCTTGCAGGACATCAAGGTGAGTTCTCTGGGTTGTCATGCTTAATGCAGAACTAGTCTTGGGGCCTGCCTCCAGGCTGTAGGGGAAGGAATTCCCCTGAGAGGCCTCCTGCAGAAAAGCAGCAGCAGCTGCCAGTGGTTGAGCACATGCGTTGCTGTGATCTGTGTGTGGTGATCAGTCTTGGCAAAGTCTAGTTATGCACATTAACGTGTTGCCTGACTACTAAGAAGCACTTCCTCCATGAGAATAGCTGCATATACATAGCTTATAGTGGTTTTAGAAGGGGATGGGGGTGCAGGAAACAGTGGACTAGAATATAACTGGTTCAGCTGTCTTGAGTTCAACTGCATGTGCCTTCTTGGGTCTCTAGTCTTGTGACTAGAGATAACAAAACAACCTGTTTCCAGTTATAATCAATAACTTGCTGATTTGCTTGAAGTCCCTTTACTCATTTCCTGCTGTTTTGAATTTCTAATAGCGTGGTCAGTTTAATATATAGCAACTCTTCATGGGGAAAACAGTAAGTGACAGCCACTTAAGAAAAAAATCTTTCAAGCTGCCTGTTTGGATATCTAAACTGCTTTGTTTTTTTTTTTTTTGAGATTGTACCTATGCAGTGGCATAACATGGCAAGCAGCTCAGCATCACACAGCTGTTCACTCCATCCTCTCCCCACTGGAATGGGGGCAAGCATTAGAAAAAGGATTTTAGGGGCTGAGACAGACAGTTCACAGGACATAAATGAAAGGGAATGTAAGGGATATACAAAACAAGTGATGTGCAGTTGTTTACTGCTTGCTCGCTGGTGTTCAGTCAATCTCATGGCAGCAGCCCACTCCTAGCAAACTCCCCCAGTTTTTATTATTCAGCATGATACCATATGGCATGGTATCTCTTGCAGTGTCAGTCAGCTGCACTGCTTCTGTGCACCCCCAGCTCCTTCCTGGCACAGCAGTATGAGGAGCTGAAAAGTGCTTGACTTCTAGTGCAAGCACTGCTCAACTAAAACAGTGTTATCACACTGTTCCTTCTCAGTGGCATCATACCAACCACTATGAACAAAGTTTAGCATGTTTCAGCCAAAAACAGGACACCTACTTTAGATGTTTAGGCCATGAGATTAGAAGGGAAGAAGAAAAGTAGTTCTAAGTTTTAACCTTCCAAGATTTCACTGAATGTAATGTAAGAAGAGCTTAGAGAACAGGCATACGTCTATTCTCTGTGACTTTTAGTCTGCATTCAGTTCTGTCCTAAGTGCAGTGTGAGTGCCAAGTTGTTGTTTTTTTTTTTCCAAGACCCAAATGCTTGAGCTTGGTTGTCTTTTGAGTATAGAGCCTTACTGGAGAACTGCATAGTGCAGCGAGTTGCTTTTTTAGATGCAGCTTTAGACTTTGAGACTGACCTAAAAGACTTTGCTCTCTATCGATTTGTTTGCTTTATAAAAATATGGTCATGGGCTTTTCCCTTCTAGAAACCAGATCGTGATGACTGGGAGAATGGACTGACTGCAATGGAGTGTGCCCTGCACCTGGAGAAGAACGTGAACCAGTCGCTGTTAGAACTGCACAAATTGGCAACTGAAAAGAATGATCCACACGTAAGTGGGTGCTGAAGCAAGAATGTAGCTGTGCAGTGAGGGAGCTTGTATGTGACTATGCATGTGGGTGTGAATAGTATGTACCTGCTATTCCTAGTGGTGAAAGGGCTGAACTTGTGCAGCTCTTCCAGGAGGAATGTCCTGGTGACTTTTTGTTTTTTTAAGCAGAGCTAGTTATATTAGGATGATTAAGGTTTGTTGTAGAGCATGGGGTGTGTAGCTGTGCTCAAACCCTTTTGTTGCTGCTCTTCATAACAGAAGGCACACATGTGAACGATGCTTTGTAGAGAAGTATGTTTATCAGTATGCAGTAGGCTTGACTGGGGGCCAAAGTCACTTTTTGGAATGATAAACTGCTGACACTTTAGACTGCTGCAATTCAGACACATGCTACTAACCTCTTAGTTAAAAAAGCCTCAGTCCGGCCTTGGCAATGATGTCTGTAGTAAAGCCTGCAGTTGTGAGTTAACTTATGTTTTCAGAGTACTTTAGAAAATATCCTGTGCAAACTGGAAGGATTTTTTTAAAAGGAGCAACATAGCTGACTGTTCTACATGTATAAATGCTCACGATCATGAAGTGCTGTACTGTGTACTTAAATACATTGAGAGGTACCTGGTTCATTTTTTATTACTATGATTTTTCAGCAGGATGAGCTATGTTTAGGCCTAAACTTCTTTCTTCTCCCTTCCAGTTGTGTGACTTCATTGAGACTCACTACCTGGATGAGCAGGTGAAAGCCATCAAGCAGCTGGGTGACCATGTGACCAACCTGCGGAAGATGGGGGCACCCAAGTATGGCATGGCAGAGTACCTGTTTGACAAGCACACCCTTGGTGAAAGTGACAACAGCTGAAGGCTTGCCAAGAACCGCCCTGTGGGTTTCAGGGAGACTTCTACTTTACTGGTCCAGCAGTGCATGCATCTTCAGCTATCTAGATAAGCAGTTCTTATACTCTGTACCAAATATCAGCCCTCTTTTCTCTTGTGTTTTGTGTACTGCCCTCCATCCAATAAAGTGACTTGGTTCAAGGTGGCTTCTTCTGCTTTTTTTCCCTTAAGGTGTGTGTGTGTGGGATTGTGCTCTGTAGTCTTAACTGAGAAAGTTATCTTGAGCTGAGCATGGATGAAGAAATTGGAGGAATTGTTTTAACTCTAGCACTGGAGTATTTTAGTGGATACTACTGGATGGGGGGAGAACCTGCAAGGATTGCAAAGGAACTGAAGCATGTTTCAAAATGCCTTTGCCACCAAAGCTTCTGTCTTAATGTCGAACAAAAATGGCCACTACACTTGTGTACAAAAACATTGCTCTTGCAGCCTCCTTCACAATATAAGCTGAACAAACTGTTGCAGGTACTGTCTTAAAAGATAATGTATGGGATATTAGATATGGATTGCAGTGCAATTTGCCCAGCTCAAACAGCTGTGCCTGGCAGGCAGAGGGTTGGAATATTGTGTGGGTATTAGAAGGGAAGTGGGTGGACTGGATTTATCGTGTGCCCCTTGTGACTGAAGGGAACATGCAGCTTTCTGTGAAAAGAGGAAGAACTTCATGGTTTCTTTAAACTTTTATTGTTTTATTGTGGAAATTAAAATGAGGAAGCAAGTGGTCCCGGACATCTGTCTTGCTTTTAGGGTTGTTTTTTTTGTTGTTTTTTTTTTTGTTTGTTTTTTAGGGAAAACTCATTAAAAAGCTTTGTGTTGTCTGCTACCATCTGGGTAACTTCTTTGAGTGCTTTCAAATTAGCAAAAATATAGAAAACTTGAAGCAATGTAAATAACCGTTGTTGGCAGCCACTTTTTTGAATAGCCTTAACCTATTGTTTTACTGATGCTGGAGAGCATCAACTGGATAGGACTTCATGAAGCACTGTGGCTCTGTATCACAAATGCTGTGCCTCAGTCCCTTTCTTTCTGTGGAGCAACTTGTGCAAGTCCTGGGCCTTATGGCAAATAGACATGTAAACTTGGAGCTTCAATTGCTGTAATGTCCTTAACTATGTACTTCTGCTTTGAGCTATACCTGCACTCCAGAACAGTATTTATTCAGCTATGGTTTTACGGTTAGGCATTTGTAATACCTAATGCTAGAAGTCTTATTTTGCTAGAGTGTGTAGAGATTTTTTTTCTTGTTGCAGTCACTGAAGTCAAGTGCCTGCTACTATGTCTCAGTCCAGTAGCGGTCAGTCACTGGTGCTGGACTGCAGGTGAATAATACTCCAGAAACAAGAAGTCTGGCAGCACTGCCCTTCTTTTAGGAGGATGAGTGCTAGTGTGGGCCAGGTGTGAAGACACTGCAGTATCATTTCTACCTGGCATACATGTGTGTCAGTCTCCTCTAGCTGCACTGGTCCATCTGCTCTTCACATATGCTTTCACTTGTCTCCATGATCACCTCCATCAGTCCAACGTAGTCACCCTCAGCAAGAGAGATGCCAGAGTCATTAGTGGATGGGCTGTCTGCTCTTCTTGTCTCTCTCGTAGGAGGAGCATTACTGCTTCTGTTTGCTGTATCTCTCGTGCTCCTGGAAACCTCTGATGGATGCTGGGCTGGTGCGCTAGCTGTGTCTTCTGAACTTAAACTGTGAGTATCAGGGCCTCTGTTCCCTATGGGGGATCTCTCCAGCACTGGAGATGAGACAGGAGTGAATGAGAAGCAGAGGGAGGTGCTGCTGCTGGGCGGTATGTTGCTAGGTTGGGGGAGGGCGCTCGATTGCTCAGAATTGGGAGTGGTTGTTGCTACGTTCTCCAGAGCTAGCCAGGGTGGGTGGGAGCCTTTCAAACTCTTCAGACTTTTGAAGCTGCCCTGCTGCTCATGGTCTGGGGACTCTGCTAGGAAAGGGAATTTAGGGCTGTCTGATGCTGTGGACAGAGCTGCTGGACTTCCAGTGATGGCAGCTTCTCTGCTTTTACTGCTAGAGTTGCTCTTTTCTTCTTCCACCATTACAACCAGCGAGTCAGGACCTTTATTCCGTTCTGTTGGCCAAATAAATGTTTCCTTTGTACCTGAGCCGAGGGAGCTCTGGCTTTTGTACGTATCGCTCATCCTGGAAGGTGAGGAGTTGACAACAACGTCCTTAAGAGAATTTGAGCATGCAGCTATGCTGGAGAGTGCAGGGGGCTTCTTGCGCCCTTGGCGTCTAGAAGGGAAGATCATGGGGATGGAGCTGATGGGTGTCTGTGGAGCACTGTAGAAACCAGGTCTCTCATAAAATGGGGTCGATATGAAGGCATCAAACTCCCTCAGTTTTCCATCCTCACCATCCCACTGCTCCTGTGAGTTGCTGTCTCCCCTTGGCTGACTGATGTTTCCTGACTTGCCCATGTCTTGGTACATGTAATGGGAGAAGGGGGATGTGGGCTCCCCTCGCCTGCGCAGTAGGTTCATCCGAGAAGAGGACCTGGAGAAACTTGGTGACTGGACACCCAGGAGGCGGCCCAGGTGTCCCAGTAGTGGCGTGGAATGATTTGCTTCCTCATTCTCTTTAATTTGCTCCAGGGGCTGGAACTCCATCTCTTCTTTCTGCATGCTGGGGAAAGACAAAACAGGCTGTTACGCAGCCACAAAAGATGGTGCTTTCTCATGGTGAGGCTGGCATCAGAGGGAACATTGCTGCTAATGGCAAGCTTCTCCTGTGTTGCCACATCAGTTATGTGTTAGGTCTTCCACTACAGGGATGCTCGCTGTAGAGGAGGGGGGCAAGAGATCAGAGGTTTTCTTTGCGAAGAAAGATACTGGCTGTCAGTCTTGGACAAATTTGTAAGTATTTTAGAGCAAGTTTTCACAGTCTAGATAGGAATATAGTGTTCTTTCTTACTCAAGTATAATATCCTGCACTGCACCTGCTCTAAGGTGTAAATGTGGTCTGTTCTGACTCCCTGTAGTTGCACTCACCTGATATCAAAAGTTGATCCAAGAAATGATGGGCGCTTGTACTCAGCAGTGGCTGCAGTGTAAGGTGGTTGGGGATCGGGCTCGTTCCAGTATAGGTCCTTCTCCAGAATGGGCAAATCCTGATGCATCTCATCCACTGCCATAAGGGAGACCTGGGGGTCACATCAGGAATGTCGAGGTCAGCAGACAAAGGGATGCAGGGCAGAAGGCAGCAATGTAGCATGGAAGTGAAATGAGCAGCAATGGATTTGCTGTGTGGTTTCCTGTCAACTGTGGGGTGTTTTTGTTTTTGTTTTTGCGTGGAGAGATTTGATTAATTAGAAATTAGAAGGAAAGTGGTATGGGATGAGAAATGAAAGCAATATGCTCACTAGAACCAATGATCTTAGTGTTAGGGAGTTCTGAAGGAGAGTTATTGCACAGAAAAACCAGAGGAGGTGATCATAGGTACAGGCATGGTGTGGGAAAAGCCAGGGAACGGCAGAAATTATGTCATTCACTGTGTCATTGAAAGGCAGTGAGGATCTGAAACAGAATCTGGACCCATCGTGTGTGCTGGAAAATGGACCAAGGGGCCAAGTGAAACCTCAGGTGCAGTCCTCAGTGTTCCTCTGCAGGTCAGGAGAATTCTGTCTTTACTTTACCTGCAGGTTCCTGTCAATGAGCCAGTTGGTTTCAAAGTCATCATCGTCCTCCCCAAAAGGGTTAATTAATTGCTCGGCCACCTGCACACGGAGAACACACAACAAAGGTCATGGTCATACCCACCCCTTTCCCTGCAGGGAGAATGTCTATTGGACAGAACCCAGAACTGGACTCAAGGGTGATGTGCCCTGAATTTGGAGCAATGCTGGTTCTTCCAAAAAGGGGGTGGCTTAAAAACAGAAGCTTGCCAGTTTCTAGGAAGCATCGCTATACAGGTAATGCAGTCCACTGCCTCTCTTTTCCCCCAAACTTAGGAAAGGTGAAGCTGATTGTCAAGTGAGATGCTCAGAGCCTGAGACTGTTAGCACTGCCCTTAGCTCCCATTGGCTCTCTATTTGTCTCCCAGCAGCTGGCATGTTGCCCGTAGGCCACGGCACACAGCTGGGTTCTTTGTGAGCACAAACTGGGAAAAAACCAATATGTCAGATTCCAGCTCCAGGCATAATTTCTTGGACGTACCTTTAACCAGCCAGCATAGAAGAAGAACTGCAAAAATGTAAAGACAGGCACAAAGAGATCTAGTTCATGGCCAGGGTATGCTTTTTCAGGATCCAGGAACTGCCGCCCAATCAGACAGGCCAGGAAGAAGCTGTAAACAGCCACGGTCACCACCTGGGGAGGATGCCAAGGGACACACACCAGAGAAACTTAAGTTCCCAACTTGCTTTCTCAGCATTTTTCTTTTCAGTTCCCACCCCACTTATATCAAAACTGCGGTGAGCTGCTGGCTCAGGAGCCTTTTGAAAGCCTTGTATTCAGTTACAACAAGCTTCCCCTCTGCTTTTTGCAGGAAGATTAATTTCCACTGCAGAGAACTTTAAGTGTACCCTCTGCCCTTCATTGTTACGTACGCTGCATTTCACTCCATGCTGTCCCTGGAATGACGTCTCTGTCCTAATAGTTCTCTGGAGCCCCTCATGATTTGGTAAGCCTTTTCCATATCTGTGAGGGGAACCCTGAGCATTAGTGTCAGCTCTGGTTTGGTCCTAATGAAGGATATTTTTATATTTGCCAGCTTGCTTGCCCAAATTTCAGGCTACAATGAACTTTGTACTTTTCTGTGTAATCACGAGACTGGAAACTTCCACTTTTCAAATTAATAGCAGCCGAGACTCGTGTCAAGCAGGAAGGTTCAAATCAAACACCCAGCATCACGAGACTCTTGAGTTAGCCAGGCATTTCCCAGAAGGGAACAGCACAGGGCCGCTTCAAGATGCACAGGTTACAGGGTGCCTGCAAAGACAAACTTTGCAGTGTGGATGGGCAACCATAGAAAAATGGGTATGCACTGCAGAGAGGAGACTCTGTTCCAGATCATCTGGCAAATCCTGCTCACAATTCCAAGACCCAACTGAGGCTGCCAGAGCTGTCAGTTTGGGTCCAGTCTTTTCTACAGCCTGACGTAGCTCTGTTTTGTGGACCTAGACTACAGCGATATCTCCTCTCTGCAGGGCATGGATCTGCATGTATCTGTGTTTTCTGTGCATTCATATGGAGCACATTATAGGTAACTAATTACTCTTGGAGACTGTTTCTGTAGAGGTGGCTGTGTATTACAGAAATAAGGCTGGGCAATGTGTGTGCTTATGAGTTATGTGTGTGTGAGAGCCAGCATGGGGCTTGCATTTGCAGGCACAGATGAGAAGTCCAATCATATGTAGCATCAGCATGGTCTGTGTGTAGTGCAGGTATGGGGTCAGGAGGATTCCAAAGCAGCATGTGTAGGCAGGCAGTGCAGCCATGGATGTGGGGGAAGCCCTTCTCACCTGGGTGTAGACCAGGGGAATGCTGATCCAGTCATACCCATAGAGCCGCCCACACTGGCTGCGCAAAGTGTTGAGCTCCTGCAGTAGGGAAAAGGAAAGACCTGTTGGCACTACATTTGTGTGTTCTTGCCCCTCCCCTCCTGCTCACACCTCTCTGGAAGGTGGGACTCAGCCAGGGCTCCATTGGGATCCAGCCCTCTCCCAGCAGACCACCAGCAGGATCTCACACTTGCCATGGAGGAAGTCCTTGCTGCCTGGATATCTCTGTCTGAGACCTGAGTCCCTTCTTAGCTTATTTCATAGCAGAGGTTATCTCCTCACAAAGTGAGTGTCTTAACAAATCAGAGGCAAAGATATCTTAAAAATATCCATCTCTCTCTTTTGACTTGTGAGTCCAGAGGGACGAAACTCACTCCAGGCAATAGAAACAACATAGGTCTCTCAGCATGTGAATCTTAGAGGGGATGAGCTGCTCCAGAGTCTTTTTTTTTCTCTGCAGCTCTGCAAGGACCGATGCCAGGTCCTGCCTGTGGAGCATGGCCTGCGTCCCAGGACTATCCAAGGGTTTTCAATAGAGAAGTTCCCTGCAGGGACATTTGGTTGTTTAATATACTTTTGACTTCTGCTTTTTTCCAGACACATGCTTGCTTCCTTGTGGCTTTACATTTGCATTCTAGAGACCTTCTTTGGACACTGGAATGCGTGAATGCTGGAGGAAGTTTGATCCAGAACACACTACGTGGGTATCTCCTATGACTACCCCTAGATGTGAGTCAAATGGTTCCTCCAGTCCCAATTTTGTGAAAGATGTTACATTCTTTAGCCTCTGCTGCGTGTGGCATCACCGGTGTGTCAACAGGACATGAAAAATTCTACTTTGTCACCAGCTAGAGAGTGGCAGTGGGAGTATTTCCCATCAAAATGAATGTAATATCCCCAGGGACAGACATGGCTCACTGTCTGGACATCCCACCTCAACATTCCTGTTCCTTGCCTGACCTCTTGAAATCCCTGCAGTTTCACCTGGATGAGGATCTCAGTTGCCTACTGACTGTCACTCACATTCAGGATGCCTTGGAGCAGCACGCTGTCCCGGATCCTCCCCTCATTCCTTGCTTTCACAGCCAGATTGGAGAACCACACACATGGGATCCAAAACTTGTTGTGGGGAGAATTCAAGCTCTCAAACTTCTTGTGCTCTTCAGGTGTCATGAGGCCTAAGTGGAAAAGAACAGACAAGAAAGGAATGGCCAAAGAGAGCAGAAGGTAGTCTCCTTACCTCTTTTTACAATCACTGGAAAGACTTGGGCATTCAGCCTTTGGAAGATGCAGAAAAGGGTGACAAGATTTGTTAAGACACTGATTTTTAAATAAGTGCAAGAAGAATTTCTCATATCATAGAACAACCCAAGTTCAAAGGGACTGATAAGGTTTATAGAGTCCAACTCCTGGTTCCACACAAGACCACTCAAAATTCAAACCCTCTGTCTGAAAGTGTTGTCCAAAATCTCCTTGAACTCTGGCAGCTTGGAGTTGGGCAGCCCATTCCATGCCCACTGCCTTCTGGTGCAGACCCTTTCCGTAACCCCCAGCCTGCCTCTCCCCTGACATAGCTCCATGTTTGGGTCCTGTCCCTCGGCTCTCTGCCCCCCGCTCCCCTGGTGAGAAAGCTGTAGACTTTGGATATCTGCAGAATGTCTGACCAGATCCCAGCCAGCAGGGAGACAGAGAACTGCTGAGAGTGCAGTTATTTAGTGTGTTTAGACAACTGTTGAGAATGTGATAACTCGTGTCCTAGAACTGCACCATTTCTGCTCCAGAGTGGAGGTCAAGTGGCAGGGAGCTGCTGTCTGCCTGGCCCAGAGCTGTGCTGAGGGCAGTACCAGTACTGACCTGCCCTCACGACGTGCTCCATGCTGGGGAAGCGTTTGTACACAGCAGTGCTGACGGAGCGCAAGATGAGCACGCTGCACAGGTTGCTGTAGCGCATCAGGGTGCGACGCAGCAGCCGCCCGTACTCATCCTCCCCATCCACGTTGCAGGAGACCAAGTTCATGATGCGGTCAGGCCATGGGATGCTCTCGTACTGCGCCCACCAGCGGGACACCACCAGGGCCACGTAGAAACCTAGAGGTGAGCCAAGCAAGTTAGCCATCCTGAAGGAGGGGAGATGCGTGCTCTTGTATAGGAAGGCTGGCACCGCTCTTATGGGGATGAGCGAAGGCAGACCTAGAGGTAATTTGAATCTCCATGCTAAAGCTAGAGTCTGGCTTTCACAGCTTATTTAGAGAGATTTGGTCCTTGCCCTCCTGGTAGAACCAAGAGCACACCAGTGTATCTGGGCGGTGAAAGCTGTGTGCATACCTCACAGCTGCAGCATTAACTGATGTATTTATCACAAAGGCAGAATGAGGGAACTGCTCAGTGAATCCTGCCTGCTTGAAGAGCAGTGTCAACCCAGGGTGAGAGAAGAAATGCTGCCCGCTTCCCCTCCCTGCGCATTCACAGTCAGAGCTCCTTACCCAGCACAAAGGACACAGGGATTAGCTCAGCATAGCTGTTACAGTAGAGTGCCAGCTTCTCAAACATCAGCCTTTGGCTTTCACTGAGGATCAGCCTGAAAGGGAGGAACAGAGACATCAGCCTTAAGGAGGAGACCGTGCCTTGTTGGGCCTGCTGGGTAAGAGTCTGGCAAGGGAAAGCAAGGACACGTAGCCACGATACAACCATGCTGTGGGTGTGGGGTGACGTGGGAGCACTCAAAACACCCTGCCGACATGTCCAAAGGAGCCTGAAGTGGTCACTGAGTGGTAACTGCTGCAGTCCGATTAGGGAGCCCTATGTTTTTCACCCACCAGGTGAGTGCTATCTGAAATCAGGTGTTTGCCAAAGTGCTTGGATGTGCACCACATTTTATTTAATATCCTGCAAAATGTCAGTCCAAGCCCTGCTCACGTCAACAGTGCCTGATATGAGTTCCTCTTTCTTAGAGCTGCTCTCCAGCTTCCATGTTGCATTCACCTAACCAGGGGAGCTCCCTGGCTTTCCCCACCCAAATCAGGCCCACCCCAGTGCATAGCTGCCTTCTGACAGATCTGCAGTCCCAGAGCTGATGTCTGCTCTCAGAAACGCTTCCCACTGTGGAATACCTCCAGCACCACTTCAGCCTTGGTCCCTATATGCCATTCTTCTCAGGTAGTCGTCACATGCAGCTTTTTATCTCCAGGAAGAGGATCCATGTTCCTCTTCAGCCCAAAGAAGAAAATCTGTCAGCTGCTCAGCCACTGCAGCAGTGAGGAAAAACCTTTCCTCCTCTGAACAGAGGCTGGTTAGTGGCTGGCTAGCTGCTTTTTCCCAGGACTGCTGTCCCAACCCTGGGTTGTTCAGTTGTCCTGCTTTGGGACCAGCTGACAACGAGGAGCTGTGGTGGTGCTGGTGTAAGGATGCTCACCTGTAGACAAGGCTGATGGCGAAGTAGAGGGAGATGAAAATAAGGAACTCGGAGTAAAGGAGTTTGTAGATGCTACCTTTCCATTGGAGCAGGAGCTGCGAGAAGGTGCCTAAGCGGGCATCGGCCACACGGTTAGTGTATGTCACTGTCATCACAGATCCTGGTAGGGACACAAAATGAGCAGTTGTTGAAGCTGCCAAGCAAACCTGCAGGGAAGCCTGGACAGAACAGAAAGCTCAGGTGTCCCAGCAAGGTGGAAAGGAAGAAAGAATGAGAGAAAGAGCTGAAATCAAAAGACAAATCTGTTGAAGTCGTTAAGGTAGAAAACCAAGAGGAAGCTTATGGTGGGCAATTACTGTGATGTGTTTACCAGCTTCTTCCTGTGTTTTAACTGCATGTGAGCTGGTTGCAGTGACAATTCACTTTCTGGTGAAGCCCCATGTTTCTAGTGCTGCATTGTCAGTGTTCAAATGGAGCTGCTTGATGGGAGTGGACAGAGCCCACGTGCCACTGTCTTCCACAAAAACAGTTCCTTGAGATTAATGATCAGTCTCGTGAATTCCAAAGTTCTTTACCCTGTTTTTACAACAAGTACAGCTGTCTTTAAATTTGGGCTGATGTGCACAACCAGACTATGCCAGCCCTGGTACTGCAGGCAAAACAGCCTTCCCTGTCAGAGAGCTGAGGAATGGGTTTTGGCTGGACTCACAGAGCACAAATTCCAGTAACTCCACCTCCCCAGTCTTCATTGTGAGATTAATTGTGCTGAAAGAAAAAAGAAATTTTATCCAATCATGCAGCATCCTTGCTGCACTTATTGTTTTCTAATCCTGGGTAAACAATTATTTATCATCAGTTAATTGTTAGATTGACATTCAGATAAACCTGAAGTTTTATATAAAAGTAAAAGCCAGTGTAATCCGTGCCATTCATGAATAATTATTCAATGAAAAAAACGATGGAATTTCTAAATTGAATCAAAACACATTGCATAGTTGTTAGGCATTGCTTTGGCACTGATGTTAATATTAGAGGGGCCTTGGCCTCTTTCCTGAGTTATGGAGGTACTGGGAGGTATTTCCAGGGCTGATTCAGCCCTCTCTGGTCTGTAGCAGCAGCTGTGGGCAGGTGAATTTGTGCCCATCCTCTTCATTTAAGCATCCAAGTGATAGACCTATAGTTAGCTGAGGAAAATTTATGTCCAAGCCAGCTGGTGCCATGAAGATAAACTGCAACGTCTGCTGGCTGCTTCAACAAATAACACCTTTGTCCTGACTTTGGCTTCTTGGTTCTGCTCCTCCTTTGGGTTTCCCTGTTGTAACTCTCCCTGAGTCCTCCAACGATTCTTTCGGAGGGGCAGAGCTGGCACCTGCCCTGCCAAGAGCTCCCCAGCTGCACAGACGCCCCTTTCACTGCGTACTCATACACGTTCACACCTTTCCCATGTGTATTTCTGGTCAGTGCACAGGATTGAGAAGTGTCTTGTAACTGCCCCAAAGACATCATACACATGAGTTGCACAGATGAGAAATGTATGGAAACACATGCAAATGCGCTGGGGGCCGCTTACAGGAAGCAGTGTTTGCTTTGAGCTTCGGGTCTTGAAAGTGCTCAGGGAGATTCTTCATTGCGTAATTCAAATGCAGATTCACTTTTTACCAAACATGGAAAACTTCAGCTCTTGTCTATGTAAGTAATGGATGTCGCCCACCTCTGTGCAGTTCTGCTCAGGCACAGGATGTGGGGCTTTTCCCAGTGCTTCTGCCTGCAGCCCTGCGCTCTTAAGGCAGCTCCCTGCCTGCCAGCCTGTGCGCTTGGCCCTGGTTGTCACTTGGCAGCTGGCATGCTTGCACTGCTGTGTGGGGTTGAGGTTGGTGGTGCAAGGCAGCTCACTACAGCACCGGCACAATGGTGCTGGGGGGGCAGAAGAGCCGCCCCTGCATAGAGCCCAAACAGCCCAACTCCCCATAGGGTGACGGGGAATGTGGCACAGCCAGCCCTGCACCTCTGCTCCCCGTCTCTGCTGGCATCAGCTTGGCAGGTCCCAGCTCACTGCCACACCTGGGGATCGGCTGACACTGACCGGGCTGCGGGAGTCCCCAGCAATGAAGATCTAGCAGCAGCAAGCCAGATTTGCCTGTGCAAGTTGTGTTACCCGCCGCGTAATGCTGCAAACAGACACGAGCGCCTATTGCAAGTGCAGAGAACAAACAGATACAGTGGACAGAGAAAGCAAGAGGAGTGATGAGCTCAGATGCACAGTAAGATAGACAGACTGATCAGCTACTCTCTGCTCTTGTGAGGACTAGATACTCACAGTCACGGGCTCCTGAGCTACACTGGAGATGGTGGAGGTTTGATCCTGCATGTGTCCTCGCTGGGTCCTTTGTGGCCAGCGCCTTTCCTTGCCCCCTTGGCTCATGGGGGGATTGAACCTGACAGACGCGGTGTACTAAGGAGCCTGAAACCCACTTGGGAGCTGCAGCCGGTCACTTGATGCCATAATCCTTTCTCATTACAAAAGAGACTCTGTTGTCTTTTGCCCTGTTCCTTTCTAATCTTCTGAGTAAGCCCTGCGTGTTTATAGAGGCGGCTGAAGGAGGGGGAGGCAGGGCTGGCTGCTCCACACTGCTGCTGCTAACTCCTGGCACAGCCATGGTGGCTGCCAGAGGAGAAGCATTTTCCGCTAATTCTTTCCTGTTTGGTCCCTTTCTCTGTGTCACAATCTTCCGGGAGCCCCGGGAGATTAAACAGAGCTGGAATTTTGCACAAATGCTGTAACGTGTGTCTCTCTTTGGGGCTCGCGCAGCCCTCTCTTCCCCAGGTTCTCCTGGATCGTTGGGTTTGTGAAACACCTGGCCCATGTTCTGTCAGGCTGTCAGCAGAGGTTTCTCTGCCCTTCTCTCTGTCTCTGCTGAGGGACTGATCCATCGCAGGGTCACAATCCAGCACTTGCTTAATGCTTCATGCAGCAGACGATTGCCCAGCCATCCAATTTGCCAAGATCTCTCTGCATGCCTCTCTATTGCCAATCTAATTTAATATCCTAATTTAATATAACATGCAAACGTATTTGTTATGCATTTGAGTCCCATATCTAGAGCATTTATAAGAACATTAATGAGAAATGGCCCCAACATGAAGCCCTGGGGAGCCGCACTAGAATCTGGCCACCAACCTGGTGTAACTCTGTTTTCTGTAACCCTCTGATCCTGACCCATCAGCCAATTGTTCAACCACTGTATTATATTTTTGTCTAGTTGTATGCTGGGCGTTTCATCCAGAAGTACTGAAAGCCTTGTTTTTCAACTGGGACCTCTACAGATTCCTAAGACCATAGAAAAATAATAGGAGGTCTCGTGACAGCAGCCAGCTCTAGAAGCAGAAGTTCCCTGCTCAGCTAAGCCAAACTTCTGCCCCACCTGCATCATGTTTTGGTAGTGTTTGTTCCTGTGCTCTTAAGAGATGGCACTTAAGTGCTATGGGAGACCGGCCCTGATGGACCGCAAAAGCTTCAGAAGCAGTTTTCCAGAGAACCTTGCTAACCTGGTTACTTGAGCTGCCTGAAGCCTCGTCTACCACCTTCTTTCTGCTCATTGCTTTTGGAATTTTCCTCTGTTGCCCCAGGTAATACCATCTGCCCACTGCACATCCATATTTCCTGTCAGCTTTTGCTTACCTGCTATAATACTCAGTGTTCTGGAGATAAGGAGCTGCCCTGAGCCGTATCAGCAGCAGGGATTCATTTGCCCAATGGCGGGTTTCTCCTTTCTGGGAGGCTGAGCCTATCCAAGAGCAAGGGGTTGTTTCGCTGCTTCTCTGAAACAGTTGCAGCCTGGCAGCTGTCTAATGTGGACTTTCTAGTACAGCTCTGGAAATTGCTGTCAACAGTGGGTAGATGATAGTTGAAAGCGTGGGACTCAGTGCCAGTATCTGAGGATTTGGTTCCTGTGTAGGCTGTGGTGTGTTCAATTATATCTAGCCCTGACTGCTTTTCAGCAATAGTGAAAACAATTTTCACTCCTGCCTGGCACCAAAGCTATGGAGATCATCTGATTTCTTCTACTCTCTGAGCAGAAGCTATTCTGTATTGGATCACATAATGTGCAGGATATGGGCTCACATCTGGTGGAGATAAGGTGCCACAAGCCGCCATGTGTTTGGGAAGGCTGCCACCCTACACAGAGGAGAATATGCAGGGTGCAGGGGTGGACCCGGAGCCCTCAGCCTAACCAGGGCTCTTTCTGCATGAACGCCCTGTCACTGAGTGCATTGCAGCTCCTTGGCCCTGGAGCCAGGGGTGACTTTTGGGGGGCAGGAAGGAGGGCCGGGCAGAAAAGAGGCAGCATGATGCTTCTGCTGTGTGAGATACAGACCTGGCAGGAGAAGCACAGGCATGGGGAGGGCCATGGGGAGAAATTCATGGTGTGGAGCAAGATAGATAGAGCTCTTATCAGTGGCCAGATGCTGGTAAGTAAGGTATCACTGGCCCAACCACTGGCAAACCCAACTGACTGACTGATGCAGTATATAGCTTTGCACCTAGCCTATCTATGAGTGTCATGAGCAGTGTTCACCAGGACCTAAAAAGCCCAGCTATCCTGCCCTTCTGAAGCCTTATCCTTGGCCAGCAATGAGGCAGCGTGACCGTGGTGTGGCTGTTACCCCGGTGTGAGCAGCATCTATCTGAGACAGGAGGTGAGGTACCTTGGTTTCGCAGAGGCTCTGGGCCAATGTCATTCCAGAAAGTTGCACAGTGCTGCCTGTCTTACCTGCTTTGTTGTAGGGCTGAGCTTGCTGCAAGGTCCCTGGGCTGCAGCTGCTCCCAAAGGACTTTATGGCAAGAATCATAGGACTGTGGTCCCAACAGGGTCCCTGAATGACTCTGGATGATGAAAATGCCTCCAAACATCCAAACAGTTCTGTGTATGGAGGAAGATCTGGGAGAGCACGGAGGTGGGCTCTCTCTGGAGGCAGGATTGTCCACACAAGGGACCAGGGTCCAGGGAGGATATATGTCTTTGAGATACTACTTTGCAGACACCTCTAGAGAGAAGGGATTAATAGAGAGGCAGACAGAGACAGTTCTAGAGAGCAAGGGGACGAAAATGGTTCTCTTGAGAAATTTTCTGGAGCTGTGGGGATTTTCTGTGGCCTTGGAGACTCTAACGTGGAACAGCAAAATCTCCAGCATCCAGCTCTTGATGGAGGGATATGCTGCTATCTGAGGGACTCCGCTGCCCTCCTCTGAGAGCAGTTCATCCAGCAGTTCATGTGGCTCAGTTACCGTTAGGACAACATCAAATATTTGTGGCATGTAGTATGAAAGTAACTAACTGAGGGAATACCAGTGTGGCAGCAATACTTGGATCATTTTTTGCATTCTGCGTGGCCTCAGTTCTTCCAGGCCTCAAGCAAAATTGCCAGTCTGAAAGCAGCAGAGGAGGAGCAAGGATGCACTGACGTCCATTCTCAATCTCGCTGTCTCCCCAGTGCCCTTGCAGGCCCTGGAATCCTTCCCATTTTCTCCATTTTGCAGATGTGCAGATTGGGTTACTGTAACGGGAAATGAATCCCTCCCCCTGCGCTGACTGTAATTCATTTGCTGCAGCTGCCTCTGGGAAAGGGACAGTCTGCCAGAGAACAAGTGCTTTTCTCAGGACACCAAGGGGGCCTGAGCCTCCATGAAACCCCTCTCCTGCTCTCTGCTTTCAGTGCTGCCAAGATAGATGCTGATGGGGTTTTCTTTCAAACTAACACTCTTCCTTGGAATCTGATGTAGAAAAAAGAAAAATAATAATAATAATAAATGAAACTATCTGAGGAAGTGCTGTTTTCACAGACAAGACTGACTGATGTTTGAGCTTGCTGTGAGCCTTTGGAGAAGGTGCAGTGGCCATCAGTGCTTCTGTGAATACCCTCAGGCCTCTTCCCTTTACATTGCTGGACTCATAAGAAAAATCCATCTCAGTAGGGACCCATGGAACTCAGGGCATGCTAAGGGTGCTCAGTGTGTGCTAATTTCTTTCTTTGTGGACCATGTGCAGTTTGGACAGTCCTCCTTTCTTTCCAGGTTTCCCAGCTGCTTTTCTTTTTCATGTCCTGATGTCTCTTCCTCTGGGCCCAGGCTGAGCTCTTCCAAAAAACGCAGCTGTCAGCAGGAGAGCAGCAGCCGAGATCTGGCAGGGGTCGGCAGTGCTTCCAGTGCCACACACAGCAGGACTGTGCCAGGCTGCATCTGCCTGAGCAACGCAGCACTGCTAGCCCCATTGGCAAGCCCCGCTGCTCTTCTGTCTCTGCTTTTTCAGTCTCCTCTTTCACCCGGTTACCCTGATAAATGGGCAGCAGTTTGTTTGGTGCTGAAGGCAGATCTCATCCATGAAATTGGAGATCCTGGCCCCAGAGATCCCAGAGGAGCCTTGCTGGAGCCCTCCTCGCCAGTTGAGCAAACATGCTGCATGGCTGGCTGAGGTCGGCTGGAGGGAGGGGAGCGAGTGGGTGGATGGATCCTGGAGTGTTACACTCTTGTTTTTGTTCTCATTTTCATGGCAATAACATCCGCTCTGAGTTTGCTGGGTCAGGGTTCTACTCCTGCTTTTCAGCATCTAAGATAACGCCTATTCCTCTTGACCTTCACAGAATGTCTTTTTTTTTTCCCCTCTCTTACATTCACTGCCTGGTCCAGCTTAATGTTTGCTGGTGAATTCTCCTGTGGGTTTGCAGAGCTTGGCAGTTTCAGTGTCCTCCCAGCCCGGTGTCCCTCGGTTTGTAATCTTCAGTTGCAAGGCTCACCATTCCTGGAAGCAGTGCCTGCAGCTCGTTGGCCCACCAGTGAGTGTGACTGGGAGGTTTGGCTCTTATAACTGCCTCCCACCCTAGAAGCCCTCCATCAGACAGACTGGCTGGAGCCATTCTCTTGTCGCCTTTTGAACTCTGGAAGCAATTCTGCCTTTTTAATCCTAGGGCCCTCCATCTCTGCCAGCCACTTGGGAGTTAATAATTACCACTGAGTTGTTGTGGTGCTGCCTGCAGAGCTGCAGATCTCCCCTTCCTCACAAAAGTTCCCTGCAGATAGCAAAGGTTACAGCCACGGACGTGGCCTTCTCAGACATTTTGCTCTGGGACTTCAGAGCACGAGTTGCCTTCTGTAGTCACCTTGGATCCTAGTGCCCAGGTGAGACAAGGCTGTAATAACGTCTTATAATGGAATGGCCTCAAGCTGTGCCGAGGGAGTCCAGGTTGGATATTAGGGAACATTTATTGACAGAAAGACCGGCGATGCAGCGGCACAGGCTGCCCAGGGAGCGATGCAGTTACCATCCCTGGAGGCGTTCAAGTCAAGGCAGATGCGGTGCTCAGGACAGAGCGGCCTCCCTCTCGAGCCCGCAGTTATCCCACCGCCCCCCCAAGCACGGCGCACGGCCGGCGGCGCGCACGCGCACGCGCCCTCCCGCGGGGCCGCGCTGCAGTCACGTGGCGCCTCGCGCTGCCCCCTCCCCTCGGGGCGGCCCCGCGGAGCCGGGCGGGCTGCGGGAATGGCGGCGGCGGGCGTTCCTCCTCCGTCCCCTCCGCCGCCGTGAGGCGCCGGCGGCGCGCAGCATGAGGCGGGGGTAGGTGTGCGGGCGGCGGGGCTCGGACGGGTTCGTTGCGGGGCTGTCCGTGCGGAGGTGCGCCGCGTCCGTGCGGGCTGCCGTGCGCCACGCAGCGCTGTCAGCCGGCGCTCCCGGCGCGGGACGGGCGGCAGCCCGCAGGCAGCGGCCGTGCACAGAGCCGCAGGAAACCGCGGGGTCGGCTCGGCAGGAAGCTGGAAAACTGCCGACATTGCACTTTTTTTTTGTTTGGCTTTTTCTGCGAAATTCAACTGGAGAAGGTTTGTGCTGTGCTCGGCTTTTTTTTTTTTTCTCTTCTATTTTTTGCTTGCTGCGCTGGGCTTTTTCGGTTCTCCTCTAGTTTTCCCCACGTTTGCCTTTTTCGTGCGCCTGGGGGACCGGTAGGATACGACCCGGCTCCCGAGGAGCGCAGCCCGTGGGATTTGGGCGCAGGTGCACCGCTCCCTCGGGTGCTGTCGGGGCGGCGGCAGCGGCCGGCACCGCTCTGCCTGCGGGACCGCCGTGCCTTTCTGCCTTCTTCCCGGTGGCAGCAGCCCAGCAGCACACCTCTCTCTGCACAGATAACTTTCCTCTGAGAGCTCTAGTCACGAGGTAAACGGTTCATATCTCTTTTCTCCCCTCCTGTTCCATGTGAGCTGGACTCTTCGCAGCGAAGCGGGCTGTTGCGATGTCCCTTTCCCTCGCTTTCTTTTGCAGCTGTTTGATTCTGATTTCTCCTCCTGCTCTGTTTCTTGTGCCTTTCTGGCCGTACAGCGGGTGGTCCTGCTGGGGCCCTCCTAGTGAGCTTCCTGGGTAATGCAGGAGTCCCCAAACGATGCGCTGGCTGCAATTTGCCCCTCTGATCTTTGCAGGAGGGGCTTCCACGGTGCCATTTGAGATGCAGCTTAACTATTGAACGAACGCGTCTGTCTGGAATGCTCTCCCTGCTTCGTGGCAGATTCATTGCAGAGAACCTCCCCTGATTTCGTGTGGCGAGGATGAATTGGTTTCATCAAGTCTCCACCTTCCCATGATGGTCTTCATTCCTTTCCATTGGGTCGTTGCTTTGCTCGATACCTCCCCTTCCTGAGTGAAGCCCTTGGAGAGCTCCTCGTTCCATAGCAATGTCGCTCTTTAGGTAAGTGATGTGGTAGACCATCTTGACCTTTCTCTGATTACCTACGTGTGTCTGGAGAGCAGCCTAACTACAGCGAGTGCTGTGCTGTCTGAACACCATGCAGTGTGCACCATGCATGCTCTCTCTTGCACCTAAAGGTAGATGCATGGGAGTTTCCATTGGTCATGACTAGCTCACTCAGATCTATGCATCCACACACGTATATGGTGTTCTTATCAGCAGCTCCAGCGTGCTGAGTAGCTTCAGATGAGTTATCTTTGCGTGGCAGTGCTGTCTGTCCTTTTCCCTCCCCAAGGTGCTCCTTTCTGTTATTTCTTATACTTTCAAATGTCATTTATCACAAGAACGAGCTCCCTATAGATCTTCCCAGTAAAACCAGGTCAAGTCGACAGTTTTTCTGAATCTTTTCTTACCTTCCAGCACTGCTGATGCTCTCTCGCTTGTTCTTGCTCTACAAAGAGGTCAGCAAAATCTATGATGCTGACTGCATGTTGCCCTTTCCCAGCTCTGTCCAGTTTGTGTAGGATGGCATCATGGATGGTCCCAGGCCCTTACTCATCCCAAAGGTCAAAGAGATTTCCCTCTGTGTGCTTTCACACCATTCTCTGTGGTACCTGTGCTTCTTTGCAGAAGACGGCAGGCAGACCACACATTCTGCCACGTGGACAGGCATTCAGGTGTATGTTTTCCTCTTGTAACACTCCAGCAGCTGCAAAACCTACCCAGCCTCTTCCTGGCCTGCGGGGTTGAAGTCTGGATCTGCAGTGAAGAGGGTCAGGGTCTTTGTATTGCTGTGGAATGTGGAAGCTGTACTGTTTTTTTCCTTGTTCCTCCTGTGGTTTGGGGAGCAGTGTCCCTGGACTTAGGCCGATGGAGTGTTTGCTGGAATACTAAGTAAGCCAGCTGTGGTCTGTTTTTCTCTAAAAATGCTCAAGAATGGCACTCCTGCAGTAGCTGTGTTTAGTTGTCCTACTTTGTCCTGAGTTAAATGTCTGAGATGTGCCATTTGGGAAGGGTAAAACCAGGAGGTGTTAAAACTTTGCTTTGCCTACTAATATTTTGTGTGTAAAGAATTGTCTAACTATGGGGCAGTACTTAGCTGTTGAGAAACTAGCCCTTCTTACCAGAGTGCAGGCAGCTCAGACTGTACTTGGTGTGATTATTGAAGATCCCAGCATAGCAAAGGTTTCCTCCCAGCTCATTACTTTGGACCACTGTCTCCTCTCTGTTGCTGTTCTGAAAGGATTTCATGTCAAAAGTGCAAAGTAATCCAGTAGGGAATATATCTGCATGCATATCTGGGCTCTTCTAAGAAGAAAGAGAAGAGAAATGACCAAGTTCTGAAATTTGCATGTCTGCTCTGCCTTCAGTGTTTGCTTAGGGTCTGTCTGAGCTGTGAGGGACTTCAGAGCTGAAACTCATGGATGGATGTTCACCATCTTCATTTGCTCACACCCAGAGCAAATAAATTTGACAAATATCCTTCCTGAGCTTGGCTTGTGTTTAGAAGAGGGCAGTACGAGGTGTCTGGTGAACGGCTTGTTTAACCATGCTCATAACAATATTTGTGCACAAGCAGCTTATTCCAGTTAAATTTCTCAGCTCTTTCAGTCTCTATTTGAAGAACTGGTTGTGAGAAGATGGTTTGTTTAGGACTTACCTCCCTAGAAATTCTGCAGAGGGCAGACAGGCCCAGCCTGTGGGCAGAGGAGCTGGTGCTGCTCTGGGACACAAAGCAGGTCCTCTAAGCCAGTTTCTTTGTATGCCATCACCGTCCCTGCTTTGCTCCTGTGCTCTTGGGAGCCTGGAGGTACAGCACAGCTCATTGCACAGCACAATGTCCTGTTCAGTGCAATACTGCTCAGCCTCCCTGAAATGTTGGGAGAACCCATCCTGGCTTGCCTTGCTGTTGCCTCCGAGGCTGTTTCTCAGCCTGGCAGGTTTGCTGATTACTCCCACATAAATTTTCACTATGCTGATTCCCTACAGCCAGACCCATTTTGAGGAAGACGGCCAGGAGCAACCAGCTGTGGGATACTGGAAACCACTAATGCTGTCCAAAGGCAGCAAGAAGGAGCCAGAGACTGGATGCCAGAATGCAGGCAGCGGGGATGACAGCCAGTCCACTGAGCAGCGCAACGTCTCGCGTCTCCGCAGCTCTTCGGTGGAGATCCGGGAAAAGGGCTCTGAGTTTCTGAAGGAAGAGCTGCACAAAGCACAAAAGGTAAAGCCCAGAGCCTGTGAGAAGGGCTGAGCTTGGAGGCACTGAGGGACATGGTCTATAGCAGTCACGAGCATGGGTTAGTTGTTAGGCTAGTTGATCTTAGTGGTCTTTGCAAACCTTGATGATTCTATAATATGGAGCCTAATGATAAGCGAGCAATTCCAGTGTGAAAAGCCTGCTACAGCTTGTGGAGGGATGCTTCTGGTGGCATGGAGTGCTGTGTCAGGAGTCTCGGGCCTGGGATCCATTCAGGGGTAGGGAGGAAAGGGAGTGATTGGTAGGTAAGGCCAGGCAGGTGTCAGCACTGCTGGGGCCTGCTAGGAGCTCATGCATCCCTCTCCAATTTCCTCAACAGGAGCTGAAGCTGAAGGACAAAGAATGTGAGAGACTGTCAAAAGTCAGAGAACAGCTGGAGCAGGAACTAGAAGAGTTAACAGCTAGCCTGTTTGAGGTACCACCCTCTTCCTTTTCCCATCATTTCTTAAACTAAGCTTGCTTCCAATTCCTTTGAGGTAGGCTTTCTCTGAACTTCCAGCCACATTCATGTTACCTCCCACAGCTTCCTCAGTCTCTGTTGTTCGTTCACATTTGGAATGCTGAACAGTGCTGCAAGCAGACCCTCCCAGGGGCTGGTGCTTGCTTCTGGGGAGGATTTGCATATATTCCTTTCCCCTTCTAGCAGCTGTGGGGTGACATAAAGAGAACAGCAGGTTCCGTGGTTGCAAACCTAAGAGAAACCAGACATAGGGATGCCCGGAGCTGGAGGTGAGCATGGCTCCCTGGCTCTCTCCTTTGTCTGAACAGCATCTGCTTTGTTTTTTTTGTTTGTTTGTTTTGATTTAATTTTTTTGTTGTTGTTAATTTGATTCTTGTCAAGCTCTAGCTGATGAGATGAGATCCCATGATCCCATTTACCAACAGCTTTAATCTGTAGATCTGACTGGACAGCGAGGAAAGCCAAAACTCAACTGTAGCTGTGGAACACAGGCTGTTGCTGAGTGTAAGGTGAACTCAGAGAAGTTCAGCTGAGGGCTTTCTCCTTCACCTGGTGGCCTTGAGCAGAGTGCTTCCAGGCAGTCTTCCAGACTGATACCACCCACCTCCCCCTTTCTGTGAGATGTGCTTCTAAGTTTAGTCCCCACCTGAGCTACTGCTCCTGCTGCTGTGCTGCTGCTGTGCTCAGAGTAGTGAGGACTGGCTGCTCCATGGAGGAGGTAGGAACAGAGCGCAGTAACAATTCAGGCAAGTGCAGCAGGGCAGTGACTAAATGAGGAACCAGAATGTGGATCAGTGAGTCTGGATGGGAATCTGTGCCAGAGACAGTTATCAGAGTCAGAAACAGTCCTGCGATGAACCAGCAAGTCTGCAGTGGTGACACACATCTGAAGTCATTCCAGGAAGCTAAGCCAGTGCATTTGAATCAGTCGCAGAAGTATTGGACTACACAGTTATGATCTAGCATGGGTGGTTGCCAACATTAAAACCTTAGCTGTAAAGCATATCCCAAGGGCAAGAGGGGCAGGACCTTTCTTCTGGCTTTTTTTGCAGCACCTCTTACGATTGGAAAAGATAACCTTGGACTCAGCAGATAAACTTACATTTATCCAGCTGTGCTCCTGGGAAGGGGATGCACTCCAGGCCCTGACACTGAGAGCCCTTTTCTGGGAAATTCTGGGGGGCAAAGCTCTTCACATCTGTTAGAGTAAAATAATTGGATGTGGCAGTGATGTCTACTCCTGCTTGCTTGCACAGAGCATGAGACATGGCAGAGCTTTGGCTGGCCCCATTGACTGTATGAGATAGGGCTGCCCCAGGCAGACTAAAACTCTTTCTGGTCCAGGAGGCACACAAGATGGTGAGAGAAGCAAACACAAAACAGGCGGCGTCAGAGAAGCAGCTGAAGGAGGCATGGGGAAAGGTGAGAACTGCGCTCTCTGTGGCTTGATCTCTTTGCAGGGTTGGTGCAGCCCTGGCCCAGCCTGGCCACGGCCAGTTGGTTTCCTAGAGGAGGGTGAAGTGCCTGCTCCCTCTCCAGCAGATACTGCTGATCACCTCCTCCTCTTAGAGAAGAGGACGTGAGGGGAACCATGTAGAAGCAATCTGCTGCTTAATTGTTATGGCTGTGTGAAAAGAGCTGATGAGGGTGCATCACAGGGCTGCTGGATTGGTTCCATCTTGGAAAGTGAAATTACTTCTGGGTTATCGTGTCTAAAAAGTGTCTGGGGCAAGATAGACTGAGGAGCAGTGGGATAGATTCCCCGTTAGTTCTTGTTTTCCTCTTTAAAATTTTGGCTGATGGTGGGCATTTGAGAGAATGAGGAGAAGGCTTCATGAGCAGGCTTGTAGCTGTTTCCCTGTGGCCTTACAGTGTTGGGCGCAGTGCAGCGAGTTCAGCAGATGTTGAAGGTGCTGTTGACTCTTGCCTCATCTCTCTCAGATCGACATGCTGCAGGCAGAGGTAACAGCTCTGAAGACGCTTGTGATCACATCCACACCTTCCTCTCCAAACTGGGAGCTACACCCCCAGCTCCAGAGCCCTTCTAAAGCCGTCTTCAGGAAAGGCCATGGGCGAAACAAGAGCACCAGCAGTGCAATCGTCACAGCCATCAGCCAGAATGCGACTCCAGCACCAGTCAGTCGTGAGTGCAAAGAGGTGGGTGAGGGCAGTTCACTGCACCAGCCTCAGAGCCACTGCTGTTGCTGTACTTAAGAAGTTTTGCTTGGCTTCTGACTGAGGGAAGCAATCCGTGCAGTAGTCTGGCTTGTTCCCTAAACTGTGCTGAGGCAAACTCTGGAGGGTTTCTATTTGTGGAGATTTTCACTTCTGGGAATAAAGTTCAAAGCTGCATTAGGACAATGCTAGAGGAAGGAGCTGAGGGACCCCTGGAGGGCATGGACAGACCCAGGAGTTAGCAGTGCTGAGAATGGATGTGTTGGGAGTTGCTGAGCAGTTGTTCTGATGCATCTTGGCAATTCAGTCTGCTACCTGTTCTGACGTGATTTGCTTTTGTTCTTTTTTTCCAACTGGTTTGACTTCCAATGATCACAGCCTGGGTTTGGGCTCCAAGACTCCTCCACCGTCTTCTATCAACATCTCTTGTTCTCTGTTCTTGGGCATGCCACTGTTCTTTCTCCTCCTGCAAAGCATATATTTAACGTTTGCCTTTCACACTGGGAGGAACTGTTCAGATAAGGCAACAAAGAATTTGTGAATATCTTTCAACCAAACCCTGTTTAATCCCCTCATTCAACAGACCTACAAGACCTACATGTGACCATGAGTGTAATGCTTTTTTTTTTTTTTTTTTTTTTTTCCTGCTAGCAGCTTCTGGCTGGGAACTATCCATTGGCCAGATGTATGCACAGCTACCCTGAGGAGCAGAAAGGAGACAGACCGTGGCACTTGATCAGGGAGAATGAGAATGTGGCGAATGTGGTGTAGGAGTATGTTTCCCTGATGACTTTTTTTGGAGTTGTGGCTTCTGTCATGACGAATTGTTGAGAGCATGTGGAGAGACCTGGTCATTTGGCTTGTGAGAGAACGTGTATGCAGAAGGGCAGCAGGTGAAATTAATACTTTCACCTAACAGAAGGACTGTGCTGGCAACGCCAATGGCAATTTCAGTGGATTTACTTTGCTAACTTCTGTGTAGTGCTGTTGTTGCTGCTTTGGATGAGTATTGGCTGTAGCTATTGTCTTAAGGGCTGTAGCAATAACACCTTTAACTCTCTTCACAGGCAAGAGGAGCAAAGGCTATGACCAAAAGAAAACCAAAGGAAAAATTAGTTCAGTAACTGCAAAGCCCTGCTGTACTTGTTTCTCTTGATCAGAGAGCAAACCAGATATGCTGGAAGTTGTAGTCAAATACTTTGTTGGCTAGAAGCTAATTTGAGTGCTAGGAAAAAAATGATTTTAATCTTCTAATGCTCTCTGCGCTCTCCTAATGGTTACCATTCCTGTCAAGTTGTTTACTGGCCCACATGAGAGGTGGTATGAGGGAACCTAGCATTCAGCTTGGTGCTTTGTGGAAAACATGTCTCATCCTAAATTGTGCCTAGAAGTTGCAGTATTTCTGTTCCATTTTAGCACCTCAAACTGAAGTTGGAAGGTGTAGTTTATGGCCCTGTGATGCCTTGAGCATTACTCTTAGTTCCCTGAAAGAGAAGCCTTAAGCCTCTGCCTGTATCTTCTGTATTGTTATGCTTTTTTACCTCCCTTTCTTGCCTGTCACTCTAAATGTGTTCCTTCACTGTCTGTCTCTTTTTCTTGCCTCAAAGTCTGGGGTGCCTGCTTTCCTCTCTCTGCTCCTTTGTATCATCCCTGGGAAGGCTATCCACTTCACCTATGAGCCAGGCTGGCAGGCACTGGGGGCAGATGCTTCCTCACCTTTGCGGCAGGTAACTGTACTGGACAGTATTGGAGAGGGGTGGGACCCATCCGACTCTCACACTTTCAGCCCTTCAGTTCTAGCTTCCTTTTATGCTAACCTCCATTTTTGTTTTGTTTGTTTTTCTGAATTTGTTTTTCCATGTTGTGGCTCTGAAGCTGTCTGCTGGTGCGAGGTGAGCGGTCCCCATAGCATACAGCAAGTGTGCTAGATCTCAGACCTCCTTCTGTTTCATTCCTTCATGCTTTTTGTATTGTTTGGCATGTTTTTGTAGTTCTGTTTTTCCTTTCAGCATCTTCAACAGGATTTGCTGGCCTTTTGAACAGTTGCCCTGTCGGGCCTGGGGTTTAAATAACTGTTCCAGAGAGTCTCCAGCACTGAAGTATTTCCAGTCAGGCAATGTAAGAGGGATCAACCTTCCTGCTAGTCGAGGGACTGGGACAAGCCCTGTCCTTGAGTCCCTGAGTTGCTGAGGAGTGATAATTCTTGCAAGCCCATCTGTAAAAGTTCATGAGCAAGCATTGTGATCAGGACAGCTATTCCCACTCTTGGTTTGATGTTCCACTTGTCCCTGCATGCCAGTGTGATTGCCCAGAATTCCCGTGACTTCCTCAACTCCCCAGACACCAGAGTTCTGAATTGGAGTGGCCTTTAAAGGGCTGGCATACTCTGTTATTTGGTCTCACTGAATGTACTCCTGCTGATATTAATAGCTTCTTTTTCTTTTTTTTTCCTCCAATTCATCCTTTTCTATAGCAGTCAGTTCTTAAGAAAAGTGTTCTGGGTGTGGGTGTCATTACCACTGTACTTCGCCATCAGCTGCTCTCGTTTCTGTCATGGGCACTTGCTCTGTTCAGCAGTTGTGTGGTGGCTTTCCTTCAGCAGTGGCACTGCCCTGTCCTGGACAAAGGTGGGAGAGATGGATCTCTGCAGATTTCTGGCAGAATATGCCCACCTTGGCTGGATGGGTCTGTCAGAGAACTGCAAATGGGTGGGAGACAAAAGATCCTTGGAGAGAGCCAGCTTTCCTCAGATACTTCTGTGATATCTGAACCTTCTAGATGCCAAAGTAGATGTTGTATAGACTGCTGTGCAGTAACAGTTATCTTCAGACATGGTATCTCTCCCTCTACCTACCTTCTGTCTTCCTTCTTCTCCTGGACATTTTCTGCAGATCGATTCCATTTTATTTGCCGAGTTCCAGTCCTGGAAGGAATCTCCAACTTTGGATAAATCCTGCTCCTTCCTGGACAGAATTTACCGAGAAGATGTAGGACCTTGTCTGGACTTTACTAAGCAGGAGGTGAGTGCTGGAAACTGAGGACAGAAACTGCACAGTCTGGTGACACCAAAGGTGCACCTTTAGGGAGGTGACCTTTGCACATCTGTATTTGCAGTCATTTCTCTTTGCTGCAGCTGTCTGAGCTGGTGCGAGTGGCTGTGGAGCAGAATACACTCACCATTGAGCCTGTTGCTTCCCAGATGCTACCTGTGGTGAAGGTGTCAGCAGAGGACTCTGGTGGGCCAAAGTAAGGAACCTTTCTTGTTCTTGTCCTTCTTTTTGCTACTGGTTTTCTCTCACTGCCTTGTGGAGTTGGCTCAGTCAGGTACCAGGGCTCAGCTAAGCGTATTTCTAGCCCAAGATCAGTGGTAGTTGAGCTCTGCTTTCTGAACTCTTCACCAGCTGATGAAATTCTTCTTGGGTATACTGCAGTTGAGTAGTTGGGAGATAATTTAGTAATGTGTTAGTGTCCTTGGTTCAGAAGTTTTATTTGCTTTCTTTTCCTTCTTAAGAGAGAAACTGCTTTAATATTCTCCGAAGGCTTGTGCATAATATAGGGTGCAAGGGTTAAGTTAAGTCAGAGCTGCATTATCTCATGTTCTTGTGTCTTGTGACCCCTGAGCTCACCTTGCACTGCTAACATTGCTGGTGCTCCAGGTGGGTTTGAGCCTAGGTCAGAAGAATTTGCTCCTTGCTGCATGTATATAATCTTCTTCACTTGATGTGACTGCGTTTGACGTGACAGACAGCTTTGTTTCAAGGAAGAGGAATGCTGGCAGAAGTGGCATCATCTTTCAGAGTACACAGGGGACTTTCAGTTATTGAATTCGGTTTCAGTTGAGGCTCTGGTCCTTAGTTCTTCCCCCTTCAAGCAGAGCACCTTCCAGGCAATGGTATTCCTGTAATGAATGTTGCTCATGTGCAGGCTTCCTACTCCGCTCTTCTGCATTTTTTTCTCATCTCTGGACAGATTGTTTCCCCAGCATGTGTCAGGGCTCTGCCAGGACCAACCCATCCTGTGTTTATCCTTGCTGGTTCCCTTTTTTTTTCCCTCTTCACAGTGTGTTCCAATCACAAATTGTAAAGTATTTATTAGTAAGTGATCAAGGGTGGCTAATCCGTTAACAAGTTACTAGTTTAGTGTGATTTAGCAGCTTTGAGGCTAGAGCTGAACTAACCAAACTCTTTAACTCTGTTTAATTTCCACCCAGACCAGGTGTTAAGGAATCTTTCTCTTGGTAATAAATGGATTTGATTTGTTCCCTGGATGAAAAATGCAATGTTTTGTGGCACCTTTGGTTGTGCTGTGGAGCAGAAAGAAGAAAGCTTGGGTGCCTTTCACCCTATGGTACAGAGTTCAGTGCATTGCTGTCAGGAGTCTAGGCAGGCAGCAGCTGAGCTTGATGGCAGCGGAAAGTAAGCACCAAGGCATTCTCTGAAGCTTTTTGGAACGTCTGCTCCTTTGCGTGTTGTCATCTTCCACAGCTCCCAGAGTAACTTGTGCAGCTGAGGAATGATGTCCCTCTTCCAGCCATGCAGGCATTAGATCTCTGAGGAGCCATGGTAATGGCAGTGCAGCAACAAATTCTGCTTTACTGCTAAGTGATGGTGAAGGGCAGACTACTGGCTGGTACTGGGAACCGTTCATCTTCACAATAATGGAAGGAAATGGCAAAAAAAATAGAGGCATGCTGCGTCCTTGCTGATCACATCTTTTCATCATCTTTTTGGGAGCCGTACTGTCTTGGAAAGAGTACTTTTTTTATTGCTTTGTCTGAAATCTCTACAGTAGTGAGGCTGAACTTTTCCATGCTAGCACAGAAAGAGATTGGCTTGTTCTTAGGGATCTGAAACCATATCCAAAACCTCCTGAAGTCAGCACAAAGTTATTCCTGTTGGCTTTCAAGTCTGAAATAAGGAAGAGGAGCCAAGCTGCAGCTTGTTTTCAGTTCTCAGAATGAGACAATGGGGTTTGTGCTTGTTGGTGGTGAGAAAGTGTGACACAAAAGCTTTAAGCCCTGTGGAATACCTGTTAGCTTCCACTTGTAGCTCAGAGGAGATTTCATTTCATTTTAAATGTAACACTTACCAGGTTAGCAGCTTCCCTTGGGTGTGTTTTCCTGTGATGTGGCAGAGTTGTACATTTCCCAGTTGTGTGGTGTGTGAAGCCCATGTAGGGACACCTCGAGGAACACCTTGCGTGCCGTGTTGGAGGGTATTGAAGAAGGTTGGCAAGTTTGGATGAAGTTCAGTGTCTTGCCAGCAGGGGGGGATGATTATGCTTAAACACCGGAACATCTGTTTTGAAACCAGATTTGGTCCACAGCTGGCATCTATGTATCCCACCAGGAAAACTGAGACACCTGGACAGAATTCTCCTTCAGTAAAAACCTTGCTTTGCGAAGATGTGCAGAGCCCAGAGGACATGAGTTATACTCTGCTTTCTGTGGATCTGCCAAGGGTAATGCCTTGGTTTGCTTGAGCACGTGATAATTTATGTTACCAGATTTTTAGCTTAAGGTCTCCTAAACTCGCTATTTATGGAATCTTTCTAGGGTTAAAAGGCTAATTATCAGCTGCATTTGGTTTGTTTTTCTTTTTCTTAATGCTCACTGACACAGGTCTTACTTCTGAGCTCTGCCTTTCACCTCCTGGGGATCTACACTGCTGTGCCATGAGGTTGCTTTATAGCCTGATCTGTTTTTTTTTGCTTTCTCTCTGCCTGCAGGAAGTGTGCCCTAAGTGGCCTCCCCAGGACCTGCAAACACCGCATCATGCTGGGGGATTCTGGGAATTACTATTACATTTCACCATCCTGTAGGGCCAGGGTGAGTATTCCACCTTTCCCAGGACTCTTCTAGGCTCTGAGATGGAAGAATTCTTAGGCCAGCACTCAAACTGACAGAGACCTATGGAGCTTGAGTTTGTTCTCATCATTAGGATGGCTCTCGTTCAGAGTGGTAGAATGGGGATCTCCAGACCTGTCTCAATTGTGCTATGTTGTGCTCTTTCAGGCCATCTAGCTGCTATGCATTCACTTCCATGTTCTTATTAATTACAGGAATTTGATTTGTATTGATTTTTAATTCTCCTTTATAAAACAGTGTGGTTTTTTTCTCTTTAAGTGCTGGCTGGTGGACTTTACCACATTCAGTAGTGACTACTTCTGTCTCATGCTGTGTATGTTGTGGGTAGTGCAATATCCTGGTATGGTATTGCAGATACGTGGAACTTAGGTTAACAGCTTTCTTCTTATCTCATTGTATCTGGTGATATGTAGTACCATTTCTCTGATGCTGAGCACCAGCAGTGCTCCAGTTCTGTAGCTGACACCTTTTTTTTTCTTTTTTTCTTTCCTCTGTCCCTCAGATCACAGCAGTGTGCAACTTCTTCACATACATTCGCTATATCCAGCAAGGCTTGGTGAGGCAAGATGGTAAGAGGGGGGTAGCAGCTGGGTGCAGTGGGGCCTTTGATGGGCCAGTGGGAAAAATTCTGAGGCCTTACTCAGCATGACAGGAGTGTGACCAGCTTGGGATACCCTGTACTCACTGGATCTTTGAGAAATAGTTAAATGGCAAAGAAGAGATGTGAGCGGGAGGAATGGCTTCAGCCATTCCTTGCTCAGCAGTTTCTTGAAAGCTATATCCTGAGGCAGAGCCAGTAAAGGGGTGATCGATCTGCTGGGCCAGTTATGCTGGACCCTCTGGCATATCTGCTTCCCTCAATTTAGGGGTGAGCTTTGTCAGGCTGCACTGAAAGCATAGTGTAAGATGCGGTGGGGGTCTAACTGTGCCTCGCTTACTGATTTTTTTTTTCTACTTTTTCATTTTTCTTTCCTATTTTTTTTATTATTATTTTTCAGTGGAACTGATGTACTGGGAAGTGATGCGACTCCGGAGGGAAATGTCTCTGGCCAAACTTGGGTTTTATCCCACTGAGATGTAAGCAGCAGCCTGAGCTTGGAAGGAAACTGCTCCTGTATGAAGGACTCATCAGTTGTGGTCTGCCAAACAGATGAATGCAGTGCCTCTCCAGCAGTGGCCTTGCTTCCTTCTCTCCCTCCCTATGCCTGATGCTGATCATGGAGCAAAAAGCACAAGTTGTACCTTCGGCTGTCCCATTCCTCCCACTGTGACTGGAATGCAGCTGCCAAGCTACCCTCTGAGAGCTGGGCTGGTCCTGGCTGCTCAGGGGTGATTGTCTACAGACTGTCCTTTATGGAGATATGCAGTGTATATCCATTATTTTTAAACTTTTTTTTTATATACAGTCTCCTTTAGCTTAGTCTGAGACCAGCCCTGTGCAAAGCAGGAGTCCTGGGCTCCCTTCTTAGTAAGCAAGTCTTTCAGGACAGATGCTGGCAGTCTGTCTGTCTGTTCCACTCATTCTTTGGGGTGGAGGGTGCTGAAGCCTGCAAGAGAATCTTTCTTCCAGCTGAGTCATAGGGGGTTTGGTTTCTGTTTTTAGCTTGGGATTTGGTGCTGGGTGCTTGTAATCCAGCTTTGGGGAACAACTGGGGCTGAGGCCAGAACTGTGCACCTGGGACCTCTGGGAGAAGGAAGCAAGTAGGGAAATTGCATAATTTGCAGCTGGCCACAGCTTGGCTGCACTCAGTGCTGGATATTTTCTCCCAGCCTTGAGAATCTGCTGTTGTTGTCACAGGCACATGCAGACCTTGTTAGCATGTTACCATGTGCACGTTCTTGGTGTGGAAATCCCTCGTGGTACTCCTAGATACAAACCTCACCCACAGACAAATGCCTTTGTTTTGTTCCTACTCTGAGGGTAGATGTGGGTACTGTTCACACTGTTTAGATGGAAGCCATAGTCCCAGGCCAAGTTCTTTATGTCCAGAAGGAACATTCTCATGTTGGGCACAGCCTTGAGGCCAAGAGATTCCCTCTCTGCTCTAACACTAGACTTAAAGATGCATGCCCATTTGGAAAACCCAGTATCTCTCAGGCTGCCATACCCAATGAGGAAATTTGAGGTATTTTTGCACAGATGTGAGAGATGTGGCTGTATGCTTCAAAACGTGCTGGGAAGGATATCACTACAGCTTTTGGGAAGTGGAGGCCAGCTGTAGCTCAGGCTTGTCTGTACAGAACTGAACTAACAGTGTTGTAGCTGGTGTAGCCCTTTCTCATTCACCACCCACTCCATTAGGTTCCATCCTATGCCACAGTGGGAACTTTCTGCCTTTGCTGTAAGAAAACTGAGCTGCTGTGGTTTTGTTCAGGAGAGGGAAGAACTGAGTCCAGCTCAGACATGGCTGACCTGCAGGCCCCTTTGGTTTTGTTACCACCTTAGTTCTGCTTTTACCCCTACCACTGAGCACCTCTCGTCACCCCAACTGGATGAGTGCACGCATCAGCTGCTCTTCACTGAAGCAATGTATTTCAGATGTGGAGTAGAAGCCTGGAAAATACGTCTTTGCGTAAGAATCTGCATCTGGTTTATTAGCATCTGCAGACCTGTGTCAATTAGACATCAGCTTTTGACATGGAGAAAATAGAAATGTCTTTCCCTCAGCTGCAGATTTCAGGTCAGTCCTATCCCTGACGTTTGCCTTGTGTCTGCTCCCCCTGACCTTTTAATCTCTGCATGTCATCCTGTGCCATTGGCTGCTACATTGCAGAACAGATGTGGCTACATTATAGCACTGGGGATGGGATGATCTCTGTGCAGGAGGTGTTTTGGGAGATTGTTTCCCCTCAGTGTCACTTTGTAAAGCACTTTGAGATAAAAGGAGTTGGAGAAATGCATTGTATGAGGTTGTCTTACATTTAAAACAAAGCACTGAGAACAATTTGAAAATTAATATGAAGTCACTCCGTTAACAACAGGATGGTTGCACCTTTAATGAAGGAAAAATAAACACTTGCTGTTGGCCTCCTCAAAGATCTGGCTGCAGTTCTAGGTTGGCTGAGGGGTGTGTGTGTGTGTGTGTGTGTGTGCACTCAGTTGCCAAAAGGAAGTCAAGTTGGGCTGCAGCAAAATACTCTTCTGAGCCAGCGCAGGAATAACTTGTTTTCCCAGTGGACATCTCAGTTTCCTCCCCTCTCTGAGCTGTGATTGACTCTAATGCTGAGGTGACTGTGTTCTGTGGGACTTGGGGAGGGCCAAAGGGTAACTTAAGCATCAAATGCAGCTGTGTTCCCACTGGACTCTATGCTGCCCAGCAGCTGGGATTGATGAGCTCTGTGAATAGGCTGAGAGAGCTGGGGTCTAGTCTAGAGAAGGCTCTGGGAGACCTTATAGCAGCCTACCAGTACTGAAAGTGAGCCTACGGGGAAGCTGGGGAGGGACTCTTTATCGGGGGTGTAGAGACAGAACCCAGGGATAATGGCTTGAAACTCAAAGAGGGAAGATTTAGATCAGATATTAGGAAGACCTTCAGCGTGAGGATGATGAGGCCCTGGCTCAGGCTGTCTGGAAGGTCTCTGTCCATGGATCTGCTCAAAGCCAGGTTGGGCCCTGGTCCGGTGGGTGGCAACCAGTCCATGGTGAAACTGGGTGGGCTTTAATGTCCCTTCCAACCCCAGCCATTCTGTGATTCAGTGAAATTACCTAGAAGGAAAAACCACTCAAGACTTTATTTGGGAATGTAAAGCAGCTTCTGCTCTGAACCAGCCCGAGGTCGCTTTTTGCCCTCTCTTCTGCACCACAGGAAAGAATTCAGGTTCCAACAGAGATGAAGGACCATCTTTGGCACTGCCTTGAAGGGCAGCAAGAGAGAGGGGAAAGAAAAAGAGGTACAGCCAGAGTAGAAAACAGCATTAGGCCTCACGATGGTGGTTCTCATGGGATTCTGTGTCACTGTTGCCCTGTGTTCTCCCTGTCCGGCACCACCAGAGGGCACAGGCACACCGGGCACGGCTGTCCCCCCGTCCATCCCGTCCTTCACCTCGCGTTCAAGGTTACTCCAGGTTTGCAGAGGGCTGTAAATCAGGCTGTCCACACAGCAGGTCAGGCCGTCCCCTGAACACATCGAGATGAATGTTTCTGGGAACCAACAAAGGAAACATTTCAGGTGCACGCAAGTGAAGGGGGGGAGGTGTGCGGGTGGCCTCTGAACTGCCCCCAAACTCTGCTATTCCAAAGCTTTCATGATCACTAGCGACCTTCCTTTATGACAAATAGATCAGAACCATCAGCCGTGGGAAAATTCCAGTCATTTTGGAAGTTTGGGGAACGCGGCCCTGCCAGGAAGAAGTCAATATCCTGGCACAGTTCTGAAGCTGCACGTGACACTGAGGCGCAGGCTCGGCAGCTGTGCCAAGCCAGCACAGTCCTTATAGGAGCAGTCCCTGTGGTGCCACTGGTGCTGGAAGCCAAGAGGTCAGGTCTGCTATTTATCATGTCGATATTTCCCTGTTTGAGTAGGGCCATTGGATTGAGCTGAAAGGAGCTGAACGTTGACTTTAGCTCACCTGTGGAGATAGGTGGACTTTGCGCTGGCTTACAAAACATCTGCGAGGACCATCAGGAACCAAAACCGGCCCCCAGTGGGGTAATTTCTCTGGTTGTAAAAGAGAAGTCAGACAGCAGAGCACATTCCAGCCCTGCTTGCTCTGCAGCTCTAATGATACCCTTTGGATTTTGGTCACCATTTAAATGCTACGGTTGCATTCCTTTGACTTGTGGTCCAGCAGAAGGCTTGGTGTGCTGTTATGTGCTTTGTGGTGAGGTCAGAGCTCAGAGGACAGAGAGGGGCTAGCAGGGCTGATGTGAGCCCTGACAGACAGGCATGGTGGACAAGGACAGTTCTTTGTCCTTAGTTGCCCTCACTGTTCTAATTCTGCTCTGCTAATAAGCTCAAGGTCAGCTTAAGATGCCTCACAACAATGGGCACGTATGTCAGTTACAGCTGAAAGGCCTCTGCTCTTTCTGCACGGAAATGATTTGTCCATTGCTTTCAATCACCTTCTCGTTTGTCAGGCTGTCTGCTGAATGCCAGTTGATAAAAACGATAAGGAGTGAGGCACAAATTAAACTTTCAGTTGAACAGACGGCAGTGTGATGAGAATGGCAAATAATGTTTCAGTGGGAATTGCAGCAGTGCCCAACGGTCCTGTGAGTGGCTGACAAGAGTGCTTTTAGGCAGGCTAAGTGTCGGGAGAACCTGTAAGCCAGACAGACTGCAGGAAGCCCAAACACCCTTCTACATCTAGGAGCTGTAAGGAATAAGACTCATTAACATGGTTTGTTGTGATAGGAAAAGGGGAAATGGCTTCAAATTAAAAGAGAAGTGATTTAGATTAGACATAAGGAAGAAGCTTTTTTTTTTTTACAGTAAAGGCAGCGAGGCACCAGGATGGGTCCAAAACTCTGCTACTGCAGCATGTGTGCTGCCATACCATTACTCTGCCCTCCACATTTGTTTATAGACAAGCCTTGGAGAAACACATTTGTGAGAGCCTTTCTGAAATTGGGTGTATCTATAAAATATTTCAATAGAATTTTTAATGTTGCCCCGATATTTAGGAGCTGGTAACAGAGACATAATGGAAAGGAAATTGCTTCTTAATCTCTCTTCCCCTTTCTGTGTGTGATTCAGCTTCATGTTTCAGAGTAGCCCAATACAACAAGTTTTTGCTTCTTATAGAGGGATTTCTAGTCACACAGGCAGAAATGATAATGGGTTGGAGAAAAGAAAATTAAAAAATGACATTTTCTTTGCTGTTCCCACTTCTTTTCATGGGCCAGCATCAATAGCAGTGAACTTTGGTCTTGCAGCGCTTGAAGGCACCACTGAAAATTGTGGCTTTTTTGTGGTAAGACATTTAAAACAAACACCACCACCTCGCCCTGAAAAGAGAAACAAAACCAAAAGCAACCGACCAACCAAACAAAAAAAGCACCTCAAATCCAAGCCTGTTCCAGCTTGAACAAATGGCACCAATGGAGATCAAAGGACATGACATTTAAATGGGAAATGAAGGAAGCAGAACATAGGGGAGAAGAGGTAACAGCCAACCAAGGTTGGAGACGGTTTCATGCTGCAGTATTCAAAGCCCAGACATTTTGTTTTCAGGCAAATTGTAGATTTTTGTAGGGATGTGAAAGGTGCAATGCTGCTGGAATGAATAAATCTAGACCCATGCACAGAGACTCTGGCTTTGTGCTGTCCATGATGACAATAGCACACAGTCACAGAAGAGGCAGTGCAGTATGGTTCGTCTGTTTTACATAAGACCACTGCTCAACTCAACAGATCTGAGTAACAACTGAAGTCAATTAAATTAACCAGACAAGAAAAACAGCTACACCCATTTCAGCCATGTGGACATGTGCAATTGCAAGCAATTACTGTGATTAATCTTCTCACGGTCATATAAATTCAGCACCTGCCCACATGTGTGTCTGTGCTGAGGGTTTTGCTCCAGGCAAGAGATGTGCTCTGTGTGAGAATCCTTTTTATTTGCTTTTTTTACAGTCATTTCTCAGAAGCCTTAAATTTCTCCCTAGCCTTCCTTATCTTTTTTGGCTTGACCTGAGCTGTGTTTGCCATTGACATGTTTATTGTTAGCAGTGGGTGGGAGAGCACCGCTACAGAATCACACCATCCTTAAGTCAAAAGTCACCATTCACATCAGTGGAACTTCCCCGTCTTTGCAATCAAGCAGCCCCTGCAGGAGTCAGAAGAAGTCCATTCTTCCAATGAGCCCAGAAAAACAGTGACTGAAGGCAAATAGTTGGGTAATATTGATGTTATGGTTCAATTTTATATTGCTCTGTACACACAGAGCTTGTTACCATAAGGACCGATGTGTCAGATCGATAATCAGCAGCCTTGCACCAATATGTTTCAGGAAACAAGCTTAGCTTTCCATACACATGGCACTGTTGTCATTTTACATTATATTTATAAGGAAAAGAGAAGTACATAGTAAATACATAGAAGCTATTCTTCAGTATCTTTGGATTGCTGGACTATATCACTAAGATTTTCCTATAAACCCCCGTAGAAGTGGGTGTCTGCTGTTTTTGTTCAGGATTACAGCAGACTGTTTTTAGATTAAACTTTATATATGACTCACGTTCTCAGCTTGAGCACGCTGCGGTTGCCAACAGGAATGAAGTGAATTTAGACAATTTGTGAATCAGTCCATAAGCCACGTAGGGAAGATTCAGATGTAGAAATGATCAGTCACCTGCACTGCAATCTCAGTGGTGTATTCAGGTTCAGTAAATTTCTCACTCAGAAATAGGAAAAAAAAACCAACAGAGGTTATCCTCTTATTGGTGTAATTGTTCTCATGTTGCTTCTGGTCAGTATTTGTCCACACCCATCTTAAATTTGTCAGTAAGTGGAACGTGAGAATATTAACTTCCGTACAAAATGGGAGCTTTTGTAATGATCTTCTCTTCCCTGTGCCATTCATCTGTGTGCTAAGGGTTCCACCTCAGCAAGATCACAAACTCTATGCTCTGAAACACCTCCTCCTCTCCTTCTCCTCTTCTCCTCCTTTCCATTAGAGGAAGGTTATTATTTAGTCAAAGTTGTGCAATATGTTGCTGGTATCTCTTGCTGGAACACCCCAGGGCTCAGGCTCTGGCTGAGATGATGAGCATCCAGCTAAATTAGGGGATTTCCCCCATGCTAGGGGATTACGGTGCATCTGAAAGCATGCACTTGCAATGGAAAAGGACTTCAGATTGCTAAACAAACAATATGTCTCAAATTGTCTTTCCAAAAAAGAGAAACAACCTCTTGTCAAGCCCCAGTATGAGAAACTTCCAGGATGGTGAAATCGTTGTGTAGAGTTTCTTGCCACCACTATATGATGTAAAGGAAAACTGTGTGGTGACAAACATCTCTGTTCTATGGCAGAGTTAGATATACCATGGGTGGATTATTCACTTTCCAGCTTGCCTTTGAGTTCTGGCATTTTACATTTTCCCCTTTATACTTCTCATAATAAAGCTTTCAGCAGATGATGGTTCTCTGTCCAGAGTTATACGCTGTTTTCTGAGATATCTGGAACTGAGCCTTTACAGAATAATCAAAAAGAGATTTTTTTAAAGCGATATTGCTAATGGATGAAGGCTTCTTTTTATATCTTGCCAATTACAAATCTCTCTATTCTTAGGCCATTAAGCAGTTTAAAATAGAGTTGAATAGGGCACTGAGTAAAATCAGGAAGTGTTTTTGTATGGCTGTCATACATGGCTTGGGTGTAGGCATCTTAATCCAGGACATGAGCTCAGAATGACCTGGCCCTTGTTCCCCTTAGAGCTATGTTGTGTTGGGATGCTTGGGGGTTCTGGGAACAGTTGTACCAAGAAGGAAAGGCAAGTAATATATCAATTTGCAACATTTCATTTTTGTGTAAGGGTTTCCATTTGTATTAAGGGAATCTGTTTATTTTAGGATCAAATAGAAGTCCTAGTAATGAGGCAAGGTAGGGTCATTTTCCCTTTTGAGTTCTATGACTTCTCATAGAATGCTTTCTGTGCAGAATTAGTTTACCTATGAAGCAATTAATGTGTACTCTGAACAACTGTGTTGATAGAAAGTAGCAGATAACCACAGACTGTCCTTCCCTGACTTTGTGTTGTAAGATCTGGGTCAGCCTATATGATTCCTACTCATCGTCTCTGTCTGCTGTGTGCTTCTGCTGCTGCCAGTGCAGCTCAGGTGAATATATCTGCAAGGACAGGCTTCCAGTTCCATTACATGTTGTTGCGTGGAAGCCTCTGGGCTGACCTAAAGCCCACTGACTCTGCTGGACCACACTGCCCATTGAAGAAGCCACTGGCAAGCTGCCTATTGCACTGCTGGGAGAGCCATTAATGGGCAGCAAAACTGAGTTTTGACAAATTGCAGGAAGCTTTTACGGAAGTTTCTGTATCCATGTTGATCTCACCTGCCTTCTTGAAGTGCCTGGAGAATGAGTTTGAACATTTGGGCCAATCTTTTTACGTGGAAAAGACTTCTTTTGGTGGTGGTTCCCAAGACAAGGGTAAACACTGCCATTGTTCTGAGCTTTGTGAAGGCTATGAAGACATCCCTCTGCTGTCAGTGCCAGAAAAGCCATTTCACCCCGCGCAGTGGAAAAGGACTTTCCACTGAGACATTGCCACGACTCTAGATATGACTGAAGAAAACATAGAATGCATTTTTATGGTCAACAAATAGTTATGATTTTAATGAGCAATAGAATACACTGGAAAAAATATTTTGAGATTGTTGTTTTTTGTTTTTTGGTTTTTTTAAAAAGAACGAATTAAACAGGAGCTGTCCTATAAGGAACGTAGATCTGATGTTTTAACAATTCATAGGGAACACTTGAAATGTTAGGACTCGGTTAGAAAGTGTTTCTTAGGAAAGCATCTGCTAGAAGAGGCCGTGGCTGGAAGATGGCTGCTTTTAACCTGTCTTGTGAGGGTTGGTTTCTTCTCACTTTGTGGGTATCTGAGCAAAACAAGTGTCTCTGCCTCAGCTGCTGGCCAATCAGAGACTAGCAATTACTGGGGGAATGTGAGCACCTGGTTTCAAGGTGCCTTTTCTTCCCTGTCCACGGCGTTGGTGTTTGTCTTCCCACTCTGCCTACTCCCTTTCCATGTTTCTCCCAGCTCTATGTTACTCCTTCTAAAACACGTGCCCGTCTCTCTCTTGCCCAGAGTTAATGCCTTTCTCTTCCAAGCATCTCTGAACATGCTGCTCCTCCAACTTCAGTGGCAAACCCTGCTAGCATGACCGAAGAGAAGCAAGCCAGCCCTCTGCTGCCTGTTCTTCCATCATCTGACTGAAACAAATGCTGTTTCCAACTCACGGCCTCTGTACGTTGCCAAGTGTTCGTGTGGCTAATGATGTGGTTTAGGTGAGTTTATTTGCAAGCCCTGGCAGCCTTCAGGCATGTTTGGGAGATTTTGATGTGTATTTGCAATGCGGATTGCCTTTGTCAAGAGAAAAAATGTATGAGTTTTCACCTCCTTCTGTTTCAGAGAAATTAATTAGCTTTAGTCCTCAGAATGCTGGAGCAAAACTGTGCGTAGATGTCAACATTTATATCATTTTGATGGCTAGCTGGAACCTGCAAAGGGAAGCTTTTGGCTCTGGGAACAGAGCTCAGCAAGGTCATGTGAACTTTGCATCCTTTGGTGGGCTAACTTTGCAATTTTACTGAAACTTCTGGAGCACTTCAGATTTCACTTCTGTGCTACTGACCACTTTTAAGATAGATTTCTCCAGATTTTCAGGGCTCTTTGCCAGTTTGATTGAGTTAATGGGTGGAGAACTCAAACATTAAGGTGCGTGTGAAACACTGTGTGTCCCAAGATGGTGGGCTGGGATTTTTTGGAGGGAGAGGAAGAAGCTACATGAGTAAGGCTGTCAGTGGGGCTTTGTCAGAAAGAAGTAAGCAGCTTCTTGCATTTTCACAAGACAAACTTTCTGAACATAAAAGTACAATTATTAAACTACGCTACAAAGGGTTGGTGACCAGTTCTTTGAAAAAAAAAAAAAAAGAGACCTTTATATCTTGCAGCAGCAAGAACGGTGCATGATGCCTGGAAGTCACTTCTTACGATGGCATTACACAGGTTTTATTTCTGGATTCAAGCAGCTGCACAATTTGTAAAAAAATGGAAGTTTTCAAGAGTCTGAAAGAGGAAGTAGTTGGAAAACAGCTAATATCAAGATCTCTCCTGTCCCCGCTTTCTTCGATTTGGTATCTTGTGCTAAGGTCTTGGGAAAAAAATGTCCATTCAAGGAGTCAAAACTAGATGGACATATTAAGGCATTCTTAGCAGTGTTGGTCAGAATTCTGGACTAGCTCATTACTACCTGTCTGAGAAGTTACAGCATCCAGAAGGACATCACTGCTTGTGCTATTAGAAATCAACTATAAGAATTGCTCACATTCTGTTCAAGTGTCAGATAACCTGGAGTAGCTTTTAATCCTAACAATTCATTGTGATATTCAGGTGAGGATTGAGCAAGAACACAAAAATAAGCCCTTCATAAATCTGAAGTATTAGTAGCTAGGTTAAGTTACAGTCCTACCTATGAATTTCCTGTCAGTAAACATAGAAGAACTCATCCAGTTTTCCAAAGTGGGAGGTGACAATACATTTTTTTGGAAGGGCATAGCTACAGCTCTGGAGTTGTCTCTGCATGCAGAACCTCGCTGATTTGGTGGGGCTTTACTGGCATTGAAGGTTCTAAAGTGAGGATCCAATTTCAATGTTGGGCAACGCAATGATACGTGCAAAGTCATTGCTTAATAACTAGAGCATCCCTTTTGTACTAGGAAACGTGTTTGGAGCTGAGATAAGCTGTTGGAACCAAGCGCTGCTGTTGATACTATGGCTCTTCTTTGTAGAGAATCTGTCTCTTCCACTGTATTACAGCTGAATCCAGAGGCCTTGACCTACCTGGGGTGGGCTTGGGATTGGGTTGCACGTTAGTGAAGCAACTGGAAGCTGTTCAGTTATATTCTCTGGTTAAGCTATTCATGGGTTTTGGCTATTAGACACCAGACAGGGAATAGAGTTATAAGGAAGTTGTAAGACGTTTTTATGGTAGGTTTCACATCACCGGCACAGCCTGGTCAGTTCTGCCTTCAGCCACCTCCCCGTAGGGCCTGGGGTCAGGCCAAGCGGTTGGGGAGCTCCTCCTCCTCCAGAAGGAACCCATGTTCTTTGCTGATTGGTTTCAGCAGCAGGGCACGCAGCCCGGGCCTCTGACAAGAGAAACAGCCCTGGTTTCTGCTGGGCATGAGCAGACAGGCAGAACTGGGTGTTGCCGAAGCTCTGCTCAGGTGAAAAAACCATTTGTGGTTACACAGGATTGATTGGCAATTAGTATGCTTTACTTATGGGTAGGACTGAAAGCCACGGCGTACAGCTGCTGGGCCCCGTGGGGTGAGGTTCCTGCAGCAGAGCTGGCACAGGTGTCCTAGGATTGTCCTTGGGCTTGCTGAAGTCTAACAAATCGTGTGTGAATCTGCAGCTTGTGTGCTTTAGGCAGAGTGAGAATGAGTGAATAGAGAGGAGATGGTGGAGGCAGATGCTAAAAGTCTCCTTTTTAGACACTTCTCTCTGTTCTCTCCCACCCTTCCTTTTGTGCGTTGGATCTTGTCCTCTGAAGGCTACGCCAAGCACATTTTACGCCTGTCTGGATTTAACAGGTTGCCTGAGCTCACACCAGTAGCAGTTCACAAGACAGGAAACTCCTCTCAAATTGTGCACGTAGAAATAGACCGAATTCTGATAGTAAAAGACACATATGTGATCTCCCCCCTCACCCCCATCCCTCCCTGTGACTCGCACCTTCCCATTAAGACTCATATTCACTTGTGGAGGTAAGCATCCAGCCATAAATCTCCAGATTTCTTTAGTGACCTGGGGAAAGAAAATGGAGAGAGGCTTGTTTGGCTTGTGAACCTCTGTCACTTTGTTCCTAGAAAGGAGAACTCTGTTACTGAGTCTGAACATGAATCCCACAAAATGTCCTCCCTCAGAATACCAGAGGAGCTGCCTATTCTGCTCTTTGGGCCCCCAAATTGACCAGTTTCAAAGTACTTTGATAGAAGCGCTCTTGTTGCAGAAGCAGCTTTGGGGGATAGCACTTCCCCACCCCACCTCCCCTCCCCTCCCTACCACAACGTAATGAAGTATCTTCCCATTTCCATGCCAGTTGTAATCTGGCATCAGTCCACTACATCAGTGGGGCTGTGTGGCTGTGCCATTTCTGCAGGATCAACATATCTTCAGGTATTCCTTGCGCTGTGATGTGAAGGTATTACCCTAGTGATACCAGACTACAAAATACTGATACGCTATTTCTCAAAGTGTTCTGAATTATCTGTAGTAGAAATGATAGGATGCTTGTGTAAATTGCAAGCTGCTGATGTTACTAAAAGAACCTTACCCAACTATGTCTACAAATGCTTTTCCAAGAGGCTTCTCTTCATACTGGACTCCATACTTGGCACATAACGACTTCACCAGGGGTTTGATTTTCCAGAAGTTGTGCCGTGGCATTGTTGGGAACAAACTTGAATAGAGAAAGAGAAAACATCTGAGAAAAATCTAGAGAATAACCCCAAGGGATGGGCATCTCCATCCACCTTCTCATGGGGCCAATTATTAATGCCTTCTTGAGCTGCACCAATAGACTAAAAAAAAAGAGAGGTAGAGATCCATGCTTTACAGTACTCTGTTTCAAGAAGGCTTGTGAAAACAGAATACATCTATTCTCCTGCTGCTCTATCAGTCCTCAGAACAAAGCTGTGTTCAAGAGAGACAATAAAAGTCAGTTTATGAAGGAAAGGATGCTACAAGTGCAATGCAAAGCAAAAAAGAAGAGAGGAAGCAGCCTCGCTCTGCTGAGATAGCTGCCCATTTGCTTTGGGCAGTACTAATTGTTTCTTGCCAAACTGAATTATCAGTGGCCCCATTTTCCATCTCATGGAACACAGAAGCAGGTAAAGAACCTGGGGTCACCTTGCCCAATACTTTTCAATGGAGATTTCCTAAGCTGACTTCCAAACCAGTCAGCTTTACCCTAAATGTGGTCTCTATTACCTTTTGCACTGACAACAGACTGCCCTGGTTTTAGTACCCCTCCTGAAACCTCAGCACTATGTACAGTCCCACATTTCCAGCCATAAAATCCTGATGCCCTTTTATTTAGGGAAAGGACATTTCTGAAATGTATCCTAAGATAACTTCTTGAGCTTTAGTATCCAAATCCATAGCCTTTGTATCTTGTAGTTTTGTACCAATGACTTAACTGAAACCTGAATTAAAATTGTGAGTGAAAGCTGAAATATTGAGTAGCACGAGAGAAAGATGCCGTGCCTATAGTGACAGCAACCCCCAGTTGTTTGGGTCTGTCTTTGCTTGAAATATGGTAGTGCTCTGAAGGGGAAGTGGAAGATTTGACTAGAGAAGGTGTTAGACAATCTTGTGTAAGCCCTGCTTTTACCATGAAAGTTTGGACCAGATCATTTTCTGAGATCCCTTCCAATCTAGGCTTCTCTATGAATCTGTCCCATCTCACACATATGTTTTTAGCAGACTATCCCTTGCCACAAGTCCAGTGTTATGACAACCTGGTAACAACCAAACGATACTGGGTCCATACTCACTGGTGCTCAATTTGAAAGTTCAGGTGTCCAGTGAACCAGTCATTGAAAAAGGACTGCTCAATATTGCAGGTGGCTGCCAGCTGTGGAGGCAAGAAAGCAGCTGTGAATGTTAGTGACCCTAATAGCTATGAATTATTCACCCTAAAATCAGCACAAAGCTCTTCTTGCCTGTGGCAGGGACTAGAGGACAAAAAGTACCTTCCTCTACTATGAGCAGTCATTGTGTAGAAGGTTGCCATTCTGAGACAGCTGACTGCAGCATGGGAAGCTTTAATCCTTGGTCAGGGCTTGCTATCAGCTGTTGTGCTGACAATGCCGTGCAGGTTTGAACAGTGATCAAGGGGCAATGCAGGGAGATAGTCATGTTTGGTGACATATCAGCCCAAGGGCAGGGTCCTAAATGTCAGCATATCTAGCTGGAGACCAGATGGTTAACAACAGTATCAGGATGGGAAACTGGAGAAGAAAACACCATGCATGCAGGAAGCCTACTTTTACTCCCATCTAGTTGTTGTCTAGTATGCCTGAGCTTCTCTCAGCTCAGTTACACAAAATTCATGTAGTCAATGCCAAAGTTGTTCTCTAGGTCTGAATGAGACTTGGGCCACCACAAATAAAAGGTGTACCAAGGCATTAAAGAGATTTATACGTAGAAAGCAGTACATCTTCATTTCAATCCTTATTCCATTAGAAAACTACACACTTTTGAAGTATGCTAAGCTCTTTCTACAAATGGAGTTGATGTGTTTTCAGTACAGGGATAGCACATTGGTTTAAAGTATCATTTAGCATCAGCAGATGATTTCCATTGAGGCGTTGCTCTTTGCTTCTATCTGTGTGCCTATGTACATCACACATGCACCTGATACTGCCTCAGAACTGAAGAAACAAAATATAACCTTCTGATACCAAAATCAATACAGAAGTTTGGACTTCCATGCCGTGAATGAGCACCACTGACTCTGGGGAAAACGAATGGTGGAATCGGATGATGGTTGGACTAGATGATCTTAGAGGTCTTTTCCAACCTTAACAATACTGTAATTCTATGACCTTTATGGTAGAGAGGTCATGGGCAGAGGCTCTGTGCTATAGCACCCTGTATCTTTATCAGCGGATTATTTGGTACTCCATCCACTCTTTGAGTAAATTTCTAATCCAGTTTGGGGTGAGTGGAATCAGACGTATTCTTTTCCCTCCCCGTTACCTGTGAGCTAAGCCAGTCTTTGTGCTTCTCACAATCAATTTCCATTGGAATGTGATTCATCTGAGTGACCCACACAAACCAGTGGCTCTCCAGAAACCTTCAAAAACATACAGACAAAAAACACAACAATTTATATTGCAGACCAGTAGGTAATATAGATGGTATTTGCAGGGAGCAGGACATAAAGCACGTGAAAAAAATATTTCCCCAAGATACAAAACTAAATGCCTCTTCCTATTGAAACCAGAGAGAATCACTTTTGCAATGAATTTCTCTTTCTCTCTTTATACCTCTGGGACTAATGCAATTATCCCTCTCCTTCCTCAGGATCGGATCGATTTTTCGTGCTAATTTTGCCTTTCTCAAAATAAAGATGTAATATTGAGAAGGATCAATAGGAAAATTTTTTCTCCAAAAAGTGGTGAGACATTAGCACAGGCTGCCCAGGGAGGTGATGGAGTCACATTCCTGGTGGTGTTCAAGAACCAAGGATATGTGGCACTGAGGGATGTGGTCAGTGGGATGGGTTGGTGGTTGGACTTGGTGATCTTAGAGGTCTTTTTCAGCCTTAGTGATTCTATAATCCAATTACTTGAGAAAAAGAAGCCACGATTTAGAAATTCTGAGTTGATTTTCTTTGCAATTGCTTGCTGGACATACAGCAGTTTCAAAGTCCACTTGCTTATTGGTGTTAACTTTCTTGTCACATTTAGCACTCGGGGGCTCCCAATTTCTCTTTGTTCTCTCTGTAACTTTACCATAATTCTGAATTCTGAACTTGAGATTGGCTTGTTTATTGCTCATTGTGTAAACCGTAATTTTAGCCTCTGGAGAACAGCCTACAGAAATGCACTTCTGTTTACCCAAAGTTGTTTCACTGTGCTGAGACTGAGATGTATATAGCAAGGTAGTTGTTTAGAAACATCCTTTTCCAGAAAACAAGCCTATAGACTAAAAAAAAAAACCAGCAGATGATCGGATGCTCTGCTTTCACCAGTAATTTCAGCAATCACTATAATGTAACCAGCAGTAATTTCATCCAGTCACTGACTGGAGTAAGCTAATTAAACAGAGCTGTCTCAGAGCTGTTTGGAAGTCTGGATTTTGATAGTTTGTTTTTCCAGTATTTTCATCTGTCTGACAGAAGTCTGAATAAGACAGTTGTGTCTTATGCTGTCATGTGTCAGCTAATTAGAACAATCTCAACTTTTTACTCATTACTCATATCTGGGGTGAAAACAAAATGAAATGTTTTTATTTAACTTTATGCCTTACGTCTTTAGATTGAGAGTGATGGCCTTCATTGCGTATCCGTATTGCTCTGAGCCATGGGAGAGCTGACTACAATGGTGCATTGTTCTCTAAAGCCCCCAGGGCTCTTCTTTTACTGACTCGAGTATAACAGAACTATAGTAATAGGGAATCATCTCCTGCTGAGCCTTCATGAGGAACTGGAAGCAATTTTGCAAGGAGAATGCTCTTCACCTTGTATTTTCAGCTGATCAAAATAGAAAACTTTTGGAGATACTAGGTCAGTTGGTGTCAGTTGTTGAATCCAGATCAAAAATTTTGTCTACACACACAGCTGTCTGTCTTTTGAAGTTCTTAGTGAAAAAAAACAGGACTGAAGTGTTCTGAAGCTATGAAAACTGAAGTCATGAACAGTGACGTTATGTTTCCTGGAGGCAAACCTTCAGATTTTGTGAAGATTTTTGCATATCTGTTGCCATTTCTTTTTGCTTTAAAAATATGGGTTTTTTTAGAAAAAAAATTTTCACTCTGATGAAATGTTTTCTAAAACTAATGCTAACTGCCATCCTTTGGTATTAGCCAAAGAGCTGCAGATATTACATGCAAAATAGAAATACAAATTCAGTGCTACCATCTGGAATAGTATAACCAGTGAGTAAGCTTCCCAATCCTGCCCTGCCTGATTCATTTTGGCAGCCTGTGCTTGCAGTTCATGTTTTCAGATCTCTTGCTGAACTTTCCACCCATCTGTCATACAGCATACAGCAATAGTCAAGAGCAGTTCATCATGGAGCTTGGTGGCAATAAAGGGGGAGAAGACCAGTCAGAATCAAGACACACAAAAATAACCTCTCCATATGTGTGAGGAGAGCTCAAAGGTAGTTTTGGGGGGGTCTACTGGAATGTAGGGATGGGAGTACTGATCTGAGGTGTGAAACAGATTTCTGAGGCACTGACCTCTCTGTAGAAGCAATGATGTACATGTGTAGTGTGCAGGACATGAGCTGTTCTGCATGTGAGAAGTGGGGAGCGTTTTCATTCTGGTGCTCAGGAGGGCTCACGAGGCACCTTTCAAGTGAGCTGGGAAGAGTTTAGCTCAAGGCACTATGGAAGGGTCTGACTTGGGCAGTGTGGAAAATTCCTAAGTGTTGGGATTTGGCAGTGTGTGAGAATGGGGACTGAGGAAAGATACAAGAATCCTGGCTGAACCATCCCAAGGGCTGAGGAAGGTGCTGAGCACCAGAATCAGCTCTGCTGTGAGGAGGTAGAACTGGGAGATGATGGGAAGGAAGCAAAGCAGTAGGAATACCCAATAAAACAACACACAGTGTGGTAAATGACTGCACAGAACCATAATGAGGAAGACCTGCGGGCCATAGCAGAGCTGGAGATTGGTTAGCCCAACATGGGAGGTCCTTTATCTCCTACCTGACAAAAGTGAGGAGAAACAGGGATCCCAGAATGCCATAGAATGGGATGTATGTGATGAAATAGCGCATGTAGTAGCTGATGGCCCAGGCCAGGTCCTAGGGGAAGAGAGAAAACATGAAGCATCTCTTAGCCTATTTTATGCAGTAAGGCTAGGGACACTAGATCATTAGTGCAGCAAAGTGTGATCCCTTCCCACCCTCCCTCTGCCAGGTCTCTTGTGCTGGAGAGACCACTGGCCTCTCTCCCTGCTCAAGTGTCAGAACCCACAAAGACTGAGGGAACACGTCACTCACCGCCCAGAACCTGCGCTTGATCATGGTTGAGATGATTTGGATTTGGAAATACACAGGGATGAGCAGAGGTGGGAAGACTGCAAAGCAAAGGGAAATGTTTCGGACGTCAGAGAGGCAGAAAAGCGCATGATATGAGAGTGAGCTGGTGATACAGGAACTGTTTCTGGGAAAGTCTGCCCAGCACTGGTAAAAGAAGTGATGTGCTGGTGACAGGGACAGGTGACTTCTCTGTGAAGGAGGCTCTGGTTCACACCTGTTCATCTTGACTCATCATATGCAGGTATTCCATTGAGTCTCCCACACAGATGTTACTTCCCCGTCTCAACAACTTGTCTTGCTTCTATAGCCATGCTGGCTACACTAAATATGCTTGGATATCTGTGAGAATATACTGCATTGATTTTGAGACCTGCACAGGTACGCCATTAATGGGACTGTAGGTCTTGGGACCGGAAAGATGAGTTGAGACTTATGCATTGCTCTGCTAGCACAGTAGGGCTGGAAACTGAACTGATATTCAGTTCCCCTGACCAAAGGGAAAGAGGAGAAACACACTGCAGATACTCACTGAAGAAGAAGTACTCATGCTGGTGGTTGTAAGGCAGATACTTCAGCTTCTTCTTGCCATACTGCAGGACAAAGATGAGAAAGCTCAGTCTTGTACAATAGCACCCATGTATTAGAGAGGATTATCTGCAATACTTCTCTATGGACTGGAGAGTTTTGACCAAATTCCCATGCCATCAAAGCTAGAAAGTATTTTATTATGGATAAATATCCTGACTTCATAATTCTCCTGTGTCTAAATTCCTTTTTAAAGCTTTCTGGTCTTGATGTACAGCTTCTTTGTATTTGTGAACCTGATGGCGTTTTCATTCATTTCTGATCTTCCTACCTTGCCTATGGCTGTGCTTAGAATTGCCATTTTTCCATTATTACCAACACAAATTCAAGACTTTGATAGTTGGACCAGATGATCTTGGCGGTCTTTTCCAGAGTTTATGATTCTAAAGCATAGCAAAGTCTGATCTATGGTATGTTCTTAGGTAGGATACCATTGGCAGAGAGAGGTGCTGAACGTTGGCTAGTCTTCCACCCAAACAACCCAACCCCCAACTCTTTCTGACTTCTGCAGCCATCAGCCCCATAAGCCCTGCCATCTGCCTGGGGTTTGTAAAGTTGTACTTTATCCACAGAGGAAAAATTAGTGTGGCCCTTTGCTATTTACACAGGAAGTCATATAGGTGTATTTAAGTCTACAATGCCTGTGTTGCTAGTTTGATGTGATTAGAAGTAGTGTGCTGCCCCTGAGAGCTGTTCTGTACCAACTGCTATCTAACTATGGTTCACCTACACACAGCAGATGCAGACATTCCTCTGAAGACAAATTTGATCAAATTCAGTCTGTTTAGTGAGGACTGACAGAAAAGGAATTAAATTTTTCCCTGTTTTTCCTGGTAAACAGTTGGAACTGCCCCATTAATCTCCACAAGAGGACATTTTGGACGGACAGCAAAGAGAGCTTCCTGGTGGTCCTGAGTGATGAGCATGGGACTGGCATGCCCAATGAATTTCCAGTGTGCCAGCTCTTGAGGCAGGCTAAAGTGCTGTTGGCAGAGCAGATCTCATCCTGGGAATGGAGAACCTTCCATTTTTCCTTTAAGTAAACCACAGTCTACTTTAAAACCCAATCATCAAGCACAACATTTTCCAATGGGATGTACCAACACAGTGAAGAGCTGGATCCTGATTTGTATTTTCTAGACACTGTCTTTTTTTTATGCTCCAGGAGGAGGCTTTCATCTTAGTCACATACAAAAGACATTTCTGCATCTTGAAAATACTATGGGTGCAATATATTCTCTATAAATATCCATCTACTGGCATGTATGTCCCCAACATATTTCTGGGGTTACTTTCTTAATAGGATAAAAGCTGGATGAGAGAGCATTGATTTTTCATTTGGTACTTCCCTGAGCTGTACTTGCTGCAGATCTTTTTGTTGTAGTTGTTGCTGCTGTTTTTAACTAGAAATATTTGTTCAATTTTTTTAAAAAAAAGACCAAATGTTTATTTTTTATGTGTAGGTTTTTTTGAAATTCTAAGCATTTTGACTCTAGGACAGATTGAATCAAAACACTTTAACTGCCTACTATTCAGTGTGCAGCATGTTGGCCCACAGCTAATGTAATAAAACTGTTCTAATAGATGACTGCAGTAATCTGGTGTAACCTAACAAATTAACAGTTGGTCTGGCTTTCACCCTTGGTCTCTGTATAAAATGTTTATTTCAAGATTAGATGATGCCTGAAGATCTCTAGAGTGAGGTGAGAGAGCAATCGCTTGCAGCTAGCTTGTACAAGCAGAAAGTTTCTGTATGCCTTGAACTTCCAGTTCAGCTTAAGCCCTCAGATTGAATCAAAATCTCCACAGATTTTGCCTCGAGAAACAAACAAACAAACAAAAAACCCACAGAGATGTCCTCCTGTTTCTATGCAAGCAGTATCCTCCCACATGCATGGCAAATGTTCCAACACAGAGGACGTTGTCCAAAATATTCAAAGATATTTTCTGTGGAAACGGAAGATGAGTTTTGAAATATTCTTGGCGAAGTAATTAGAAACACCATATTTTCCCCTCGTGTTGATATTTTAATACAGCAGAATGAAGTTTTCTTTAACAGCTTTCTACTGTCTCTTGTTTATTGCTTTTCCTAAGCTACCTCCAAATAATATTTCCTAGGAAATATATAGGGAATGGATAGGGAATCATACAGTCAATCCTGCACTTCCTCCCAATATTTGGGACAATGTAACTCCCAACAGATCTCAATAGACAAATCAAGCCCCTGGGAGAAGCATTTGCTTTCTTAGCATTCTTGTGTGTTTAGCAAGACCAGCAAACTTCTGTTTTAGAATGGCAATCTCTGATGTCTTTAAGGATGATGATTTTCCACTTTATAGCCACTTTGCCTTACCTCAATAGGCTGACTTTCTCCAAGGACAAAAATATGCAGCATGTTCACATCTGGGTCTTTCTTGAATATGTTGGGCTTAGCGTGATGTTGGAAGTGACGATGGTTCCACCAGTTTGCAGAAGCACCCTGGGGAGATACAAGAACAGGGAATTAATCCATGTAAAAGCACAGTTCCTCTAGTGGTAGCTGCACTAAAACAGCGCAGTTCTGATTATGCCCAAACTACTGTTTGCTTTTAAAACTGAAAATTCTCTCTGCATCTGCTTATTGTCAAAAGTTTGAGAGATGCAGGGTCCTGCTTTGACACAGTCAAAGTGACTGCAGCCATTTCCACAGACCCCCATGCCCATAAGGATCTTTACCTTCAGGTGTCCAATCACAAACTTGTGGACGATGTGGTTCCAGGAAGACTTCTTAAAGACAGAGAGGTGTCCGAAGTCATGTTGCAGCCAACCTGCCTGGGCCTGAAATGATGGGAAGTAAGTTAGTTGTACGGCTGCTTGAAAACAGAGTTGAGCATAAAAGAAAATAGAGACAAAAGGTAAGTTCTGAAGAGGTCAGCGCCTCCATTTCCTGGAGAAGAAAAGGCACAGGAGATAAGAAAAATGTGTGAAGCATAATGACCGGTGTGTAGGGGTGGCCAGAAGGCACCATGGGAGCTGACATGTAGTGAACGTTTTTCCTAGTTGGATGAGTCTAACAAGAAAAGTTTAGAACACATTGACCTCCTCAGTTGTGATTTGGGCAACCAATATCTCTGTGCCTACTACTTCTTACCTGGGAAGTTGCAAGGATGCAGGCAAGGATTAGAGTTGTGATCCAGCCAGTACCAAAGTATGAAACCATTAGCCAAGCCAATGCTTCCATTGCAATGATATGGGCCAAGTAAAGAGAGAAGAACAAAGGACTGGCTCTGAATAAGTTCATGTCCTCTGCTGTCTTCCTCAGATTCCGAAAATCCTCCACCAGCTGGGACTGCAAAATAGACATGCAAGACACAGCATGCAGTTTGTAAGCAAGTCTGAATGCATCTGAGGAAGAATAGGTTCCAAAGGACTCTGGTTATTTCTTGCTTTGTTTGGCTACACCAGAATTAAAGAAGGATACGGTTTTATTATAGCTTTTCACAGCACTTTCCTAAGAGTAAACACCCTGGCTGGTCTGAGTCTGTGCCTTGATCCTTTGCACCCTGAGCTAGGAGAGTAACTCAAGCCTCCTGCTGTGAACCAGGACTACCTTGCTGTGTTGGGAGTTACAACATCTGGTGACTTGTCTGAATGAGCTTTACCAGTAGCAGAGATCCATTAGCATCATCTCTTTTGTCCTGAATAAGACAAATATACCAATTGTCATGGCCAGCCATAAACAACAGGATGGAATTAAGGGTTTTTATTGTTTGTTTGTTTTTGTTTGTTTTTTAGGAAGAACTAGTCATATCATGCACAGTGCCTGAATAATGAATGAATGAGCTGTCTGGAAGGGGTACAGAACTGGATTGAGGATATGGAGAGGATAGAAATGGTACCTGCTGGGTTGCTGCTCTTGAAGCATAGAGACTGAAATAGGACATTTCTTCTCACCCATGGGTCCCTATTGTTCCTACCACCTGTAACATAATTGTGGTTGTTCTCCAGAGCTTTCTTGGTACTGGTCTCAGCAGAATAAGCTGCCTGTAGTGAAGGCCCCTTTAAAATCTACCTGTAAGACGTTCTGAGAGGGAAAAATTGGTGGCACTTGTCCATGATAAACACCAGCTCATTAGCAAATACTCACATTTTTATCTCTGTCCTGGCTGGGTTCCCCTGGAGCAAGCTCTCCAATAAGTAATGGCTTGAGAAACTTCTGCACCAAGCTGGGATTGATGTGGAAGGCCTGGAATGCATCCTGGAGTAGAAATAGGAGTAACTGTGAGATTCAGCAGTAGGTGTTTCTTCCTGCCCGTTGTTCTGTTCCTGCACATCTCCAGCACTGCCCTTCCTTGCAGTAGATCCCCCCACTGTGGGTGGGGTAAGACTGTTACTGTGAAAGAGAGGTGTGAGCTCTGTTCAGCGTGGTACTTCTGTGCTGATGGAAGCTCTGTACGTGGAGACATTCAAGGTCAGTTCAGATCAGGCTCTGAGCACCTGATCATTGGTGTCCCTGTTCACTGCAGAGGAGTTGGACCAGGTGGCCTTTAAAAGCCCCTTCCAATTCAAACAATTCTATGATTCTACTGCAGGAGCCTTCTGCTAGAGGCTGATGAATTTGCTTATTTAGAAGGAAGTAATCAGTGAGGCCTGGGATGGTATCTGGAGAGACAGAGAAAGGCACCCCAAGAAATTTCCTAAGCAACTAAGCACCTAAATCCTGCTTAATTCCCTCGGAAGGTAGGCCGACAGGAATGTGTGCAAATCCCCACTAGGATATAAATACCCAATGAAAGTCTACTGCCTGGAGACCATTCAGGAGAGGGGGTTGACTTTTGTTTTCATAGAGTATTTGATTTGAGCAGAGTTCACCACAGAGAGCTGTAAAGATGCAGTTCCACGATAAGTTTGCCACACTAAGTCAGTTCTCTTTTTGAGATGGTCTTCAGTATGAAAACTCCAACTTCATATAGAGCTTATTTTATTTTGCTCGCTGTGCTCCTTCACTGAAATCCTATCACACCTGGGGAAAGCTTGACATCTTCCATGCCTCGTGGAAGCAAACCAATGGATCTCATGGAGGCCAGAAAGCCTATGATTTAAAAGGGAGGGTAGTTAAAGGAAGCCTGGGATTCTAACTTTGTCAGTGGCTAATGATTTTGGTGATCTTAGAGACCTTTTCCAACCTTAATGATTCTATGATAAATAGGTAGGGCAGATCAGAACGTGCTCATTGTGCCTAGCTGACCTTGCTGGGAGCTGACCTCCATTCATAAACTGGCTCTGGAGTTCCAAATTCTCAGCCAACAACCTTGGTTCCAAAGTGCACCAAAGTCCATGTAAACTTTCACCTTATTCCAGGACTTTAGGTTGAGCTTCAGTGTAATACTCTGATCACAGAAGTCCTGCTGTAGGAGATACCAAGAGCTGTCTACCCAAGGCTTCCCTGACAGCAGCATATCTGTTTTCTGAACATGTCATGACATTAGCAGGGAGAGCTCTCCTTCATATCTGAACTTAAAAGCTGTGTTTTTTTCTGGATTATATGAAAGGAAAGATTGGAACAGGTCAGAAATGCAATCATGCATCTTAGCACACAGTCATAAGCTGAGCATCTTGTGGGAAGAGTGAATTATCCCAGCTGCTTTTGGTGGGGGAAAATAGTTTTATTTAATGGTGCATGAGCTGTAGATAAGCATCAAAGTACTTGGTGCATTCTACACAAAAATGTTCTTTTGCATCCTCAAACATCATCTAAAACAGAGATGCTGCAAGGTACTGGGACATATTCTAAGCCTTATTCGTTTCTTGAAGGCAACTGTGCACGATGTGGTGCCACAACAGGCTCTCCTTGTCCCATATTGGTGTGCCATGTCAGTGTGCTGAGGTACAGCCTAAACTGAGTGACTGCTGAGCATTGCTGGCACTTGCAGGGGAAACTCACATGTAAGCTGTCCTGGGACAGGGATGGAAACAGTTTAAGAGCTGAATCTTTATCATTACTTTTTCCTCCTCCAAAGCTCTCCCAGTTGTGAAATCTTGCAACTCAAACTGAAACTTTTTAGCAAAGCCCCGACAGGCTCAAGGCCAAAGCTTTCTCACCCTGAATACAAGCGGTGTTTTGGCAGTAAAATGTTATTCGCTGTGGGGAAGCTGGAAACCAGATGCCAACTCTGTGTGAGCGCTCGGGGCAAAGCACCCTTCAGTCTGTGCCTTCACGGCGTGCTCTCTGAGCACAGAGGGATGCTACGCTGGGGAGGAGGAGCTGGAAGCAGTGTCACAACCCTGTCTTTCAGTCTGCCTTGCAAAGATGAGAGACAAATGCAAAAGCAGATGCTTTTAGATTCCTTGGGGAGGAATTGCAGTGAATTCTCAGGGATAGGAAGCCATCAGAGGAGCTCGCAGCTCGTGCAGCAGAAAGCTCCACCCCTTTCCTTCTGAGGCAGAAAGCTACTCATTTGGGGCATTTATTGGAACCGGACAAGAACCAAATGCATCTCAGTTCTTCCAGAAAAATAGCGGGGAATAACCGCAGGCAGAGGGAGACTGAAGGAAAGCGTTAGTAATTCTGTGGCACACAGAGCCTTCTTGCTCAGGTGTTAGAGCTGCAGCAGACCAGAAGCTAATGCTACAGCTCTGCTTACTGCCCACAGAGACCTGGGGGCAGCTGCATTTATTCACCCCGGCCTGGAAACGTGCTCTTGGGATGCATTTCTGCACAAGGTGGCTTAGGGAGAAAACGCAGACAGCAATCTCTGAACCAATTTGTTCCCACCCCCTCCCTTACTTTTTAATTGCTGAAACAGGAGAGGTGTCTGAAACAACCTAGCCATGGAGCCTGGGAGCAGCTGTAGCAGCAGCAAACTTTTTTTTTTCCCCCTCTTCTGAAGAAACCTGTAACACAGTTCTCTGGAGAATTCTCTCCTGGGAAAAAGCTGAACGGCTCCTTGTTCGGCTCACCTCTGCAACAGAGCGGCAGTGAAACAGGGGCCGGGCTTTAACCCTTCCTGTGCGTGCTCCCCGGCCTGCCCAAAGCCGCGCACGGAGGAGGGGGAGACCCTCGGCCCGCGAGTCCCCAGCTCCCGGCACCGCACGAACGCAGACAAAGCCCCGCAGCGGAGCTTCTCCCGACCGCTCCCCCAGATGTTGCCCAGCGGGGGAGGCGCTGCGCCCGCGGCTATCGCCCGTGTGCGGGGAGATGTGCGGGGAGATGGCCGGCAGGGCGCGTGCCCGCGGGGATGCGCCGGAGCCCGGAGCGGCCCCGTGCCCTTACCGTGGCATCCTCGCCGGCGCAGTGGCCGATGACCCGCTGGCCGCCCGGGTGCCTGTGCGCCCACTGGGTGACATTGTACACCTTCCGCTCTATCACCAGCCACCTGTCCGTCCTCAGGTTGTGCTTCTGGATCTCCTCCCAGGTGTAGGAGCGGACCTGCGGCTTGCACTCCCCGGACTCCTCTCCTTTCTCGCCCCCCTTCCCCATGGGGCCGGCCGCCGCTTTGTCCTCTCGATACGCGAGGCCCGGGGCCGTGCGGGCGGGACGAGCTTCCCGTGCCCGATTTAGCTCAGCTGATCCCCGGCTCTCCCCCGCTTCCTCTGCTCATGTCCTCCCTTCTCTTTGTTTCTCGCTGCCCGGCCCCGGCGCTCCACCAGCTCCGTCGCTGGCTCCGAAGTGCCCCCTAGGCTACGTTTTTCCTCACTGATGTACTTTCTCCTCGCACATAGCTCCGTTTCGAGGCAAGCTCGGCCCATTCCTCCCCCCCCCACCCCCCGCCTCCCCAGCATCCCCCTCCATTCAGTACCGGTGAGGCTTCCACAGGGATCAGCAGAGCCCCTGCACCAATCCCGGCCCTCCCGCCGCCCAGCTGGGCGCTGCCATTGGCCCCGCGCGATCTTGCGAAGGGAGCAGCCGGCGGCCGGCCAGGCCGGGCCGCGAACCCGCGTCCCGACGGCACGGGGGGAGCGCCTCGCATCCCACGCCTCCTCTGCGGCAGGATTTCGGCTCCTGCTTCTAAAAGCTTCTTCTTTTTTTTTCTCCTCCTTCTTTTTTATTTTCCTTTTTTTTTTTTTTCCTTTCTTTTTTCTTTTCTTTTTTTTTCCCCATTTTTTTCTTCCCCCCCCCCTTTTTTTTCCCTCCTTCTCCTTCTTCTTCTCTTTTAATCTTCCCCTTTCTTCTCCTTCCTCTTTTTGTTTCCTCCAGAATTACCGCCACCCTTTTTAACTTAGGAAGCACATTTCACTATTCTGGCCAAAGCACACATTGTTTTTCTCTCAGCTGCCTCTCGGTCGCAGGAATGATTGGTCCCATTCACAAGGCAATCTCCTGCTTAAGGCAACACTTTTGCTAAGCAGTGGGACAGCACCATCTTTTCTTTGCCGTGGGGCGCTTTGTAATAACAGAATCCTTGCCAGGGTGTTGCTCAAGGTGTTGAGATGCAAGGGCAAAGCCAATGGAGCAGTGTTTTCACTGGTGTCTATCCCACGCCTGAGGGTACCTGTAGCTGTTTTTTGGGGCGAGGCAATCATGATCAATGGCTTTCCTGACAATAGGTATCTTCCCCTGTGACTCTTTTCGTTAAGAAATGAAAGGCACGTTTTTCTTTCCTTCAGTGTCTCTAGCTGATTCTAAGTGGGCTTCATACGCTGATGTTATTAGGGTACAGATTGCCTCTCTTGACTTGCAGCACAGAGGTGGTTCTCTGCTGTATGACCAAATGATAGGTCAGGAACAACACTGGGTTTGTAGCTCAGACCCCATTCTCTGACCTGGTCTGCAAAAGAAGGGGTAGGAGCCCCTACGGCTGACCATCAAACTTCAATTCACAATGTTTGCTTACTCTCTGGCCACCTATTGCATGTCACTACTGAAGGAGGGAGCTCAGATTCAATATTAGGAAACATTTCTTTTCAGAAAGAGAGGTGAGGCAGTGGCACAGGCTGCACAGGAAGGTAGGTGGTAAAAGTTATCATCCCTGGAGATGTTCAGGAACTGTGTGGATGTGGCACTGAGGGACAGTGAGCATGGTGGGGAGACTTGGTGATCTTGGGGAGACTTGGTGATCTTAGACACCTTTTCCAACATTAATGATTCTGTGATCCTATGATCCTGCTATCCAGGGGGTAGGGGACGACTCCTTTGAGGAAGCAGAGCAGTGTCTGCAACCCTGGTGTTGTTGTGTACCTGGCCAGCCCCAGCCCCACTTTAGGCTCTGTTTTTTCTGCTGCCATTGGTATGAAGGAGCTGAGAACAGGGAGTGGGTATTCAAGAAGCCATTGCTCCCCTCCCTTTCTCCACCCACACACCGTACACAGGCTGTAGGAATGGAGAGCAAAGTCAAAGAACATGCAGCACTTGCATGCCAGTGAGAACCACCTGATGCCATTCTCATGCCAAGGCATCCTAAAGGCTCCTGCTTCCGCCTGGTCTGGCTGCTGCATGAGGGCTTTGGACCATTAAACAGTCCTTCCTGCAGCGCAGGATGATGGAAGTTAGAAATGAATGTTTTCCCAAGACTTTATTTAGTTCAGTTCAAAATAGACCTCTGACAAGGACAGTAATAACAAACGTCAGCAGGGCACTGCTGGTGTAATGGTGTAAAAGTGGACCCGAAGCTTGCTGCATGTCATGTGGGAAAATTTACCATTGTAACCTCTGTGCTGCGTTCTGGGAATGTCTCAGAATGGGGCATGGCGCATGGGATGGTTTGACCCCCACAGTGCTAACTAAGGCTGTGCTCTCTGTGCTCTCAGCACCATATAGCTGAGGCTGCCATGGCAATGCTTCAGCTGGGTATGCTCCCATCCTGGTGACCTTGCACAGGAAACACAGGCTTGAACTGTGAAAGTGATACTGCTACAAACTTTGCTAAACAGTAATACAGAACCCACACCAGAGCTTGGCCAACGTTGGCCATTGGGCCACTGTGGTGAAAGAGCTGCTCTCAGCTTCGAGGATTCCATGCGTGGAAAGGAATCCTAAGGGGAATCAAGCTGACAGCCAAATCTATATTGGCTAGTTCCATATGGCAGTAGTTTGCTGCTTTGATGTCTTATTCCTCAAGAGTTTCCCAGTGAGAGATCCGTGTTTAGTGAATGTGAAATTTTGGACTATCTTTGTTGAACGCTTAGGTCCGTAAACACTGAGATGTCTACAGACCTCAATTTGAAAACTGCTTTTTTAGTACGTATAAATATTCTTTATTTTAATTCTTTCTTTTCTATCTGCAATTAATTGCCCTAGGATGCATTTCTTTATGCTTCACTAAGGATATTTTATCATGAGAAGGAAAGTAGAGGGGATCCATTACAACACCAGATATTTTGAATGAAATTAAATTTGCAGACTCATGACATGTTTTTGCTTGTCCAGTGTCCTAATTCAAGGTCTGTCCTCCATGTCCAAAAGCAGATTCAAGGTCATGATTTCTTTTGACCTTGTAGAGATAAAGACATGGATTTTTTGTGACTCGCAGTATAGGCTGATGGTCATAGTCCATCAGGTCAGTGATCAGTGAAATAAATGCATCAATGTAAATTGGTGGAAATACACTGATAAGAAAGAAGAATCAATCGGGAAGAAGCAGAATCTGCCATTGTATCTTTTAGATATACATTGATATGAAGTCTTTAATGCAACTCCTCATTTGATGTTCTAGATATTTCACAAAGATAACTGTGTAATAAGGTAACAGCAGACCATTGAAAGGTTCCTGTAAAAAACAAAACAAACAAAAAAACCACCCAGCAACAGTGCTATCATCTTTCTGTAGCACAGGCTGTAATGCTGGCAAGGCTCTCTGTGGCACTTGTTCTAGGCTTTGTTTGGCTCTTGGGCACAAAACTAGCCAGGGCGATGGGAAGAGAACAGACTCGGTGCTGTGGCCAACTAGGTGAAAGGCTGTATTTGTTGCATGGCGTGGCTTTAGCAGCACAAAGAGCTTGTGTAACGGACACAAAGGCCCCAAGTTTAATGGGAGAATTAGGAGAGTGGTGAGAAATACATCAGGAAATGGAAAAGAGAAGCAAAGAAGTGTAGAGCAGGGGAATTTTTATAGGAGGAACACATCAAAAGGGTACGTCTGCTCCTGTGAGCACTGCAGAAATATATGAGCTACCTTGAGTAAGTGAAGGCCATCTTGCTGAGTTGGCATGGAATGAGGAGAGAAAGGGAATTTAGGTGTCTCTACTCAGTGCTGCACATTGATTTGTTGGTGTTAAGGGAAGAAACACTTTCTGAGGAAACTGAAAAACAATAAATAGAAAATTCAATTTTGGTGTTAGTTTTCTTATCCCCGTATGGAATATAATCTAGAGATTGGCAAGATAAGACTCTGAAAGTATGCCTTTTGGAACCGAGTACCTGGAGGATGACTTTGGTGTTGTCCCACCAGAGCTTTCCAGGCAGTGGCACGCAGCAACACCTCTCCTGGCACCACTGCATAGAAGTGTTTAAACTGGAATACCAGGCTACGGTGGTACACATAGCCTGCCTTCTACATGGAAAATAGCTGCAGGACAGCGATTCCACATTCAAAGCAATTTAATCATCTTCAGCTACTCTGCCCATCGTTCGTGTGTCAACACGAAGCTCTCAAGAAGGCTGCCTTGCCAGTAATACTATTTCTTAATGACCGTGCCCTCAGTTTTGAGTGTCAGTGTCCCTTCTCACACCTCTGATTACCTCTGTCTTGTGATTGCCTTCTGTTCTGTCAGCAGCAAGTGTCCATACTCTCTCTCTTCTCTCGTATGTTGGTGTGTTCACAGAATATCCTGAGTTGGAAGGGGCCCATGAGGATCTTTCAAAACATGTATTTACACAGCAGCTTGCCAATCAGGCTGTGCGCCAGGCCTGTAGGTGTTAAAATATGAAATGACTCTATTACAGTTAGAAAGGAGGGAGATAGTTTCATACCAAATGTCACAGTCTCTAACAACCGTTCATCCTGCTACATTTCACAATCGATTCCAGCAGAACCATTTTGTTGCCATCTGGGTCCTTGACATTTCTTACTGGACCAAGCATTGTTTGTGTAAGTGTATTTGTTAGCTTGGGGGTTTGGTTACATCTGAATGGGGATGGGGGATGTGGGAGCCTCGGGATGAGCCGTGGTGCCGTGTGGAGCCAGGAGTTGGGCTGGATGGTCTGTGTGAGTGCCTTCCGAACTGGGACATTCTGTGATCCTATGGCTTTAGGAAGTACCTTTTGGAAGTGAAAGGAACGCCCCTTGCTCTGCCACGGAAAATTCCCACTGTTTCTTAATGTCTACCTGCATTTTTATTTATTTATTTTTTTAAGGATAGAAAAAGAAATATAATTAAGTTTTCCTTTGGCGTATCCCAGCATTTTGGAGAGCTGGTGGCACTTTTTCTAGCTATGGGACAGTGCTGAAGAGCTGACCGAATTTACAAGGCAAACAAACAAAAAGATCACAACCTCCCGTTACAGTGCTGTCACTGGCACCAATTCCACCCTCTGCAGAGGATCTTGGATCAGCCGTGGGGGATTGTCAGGTCTGGATGCCAAGGAAGCAGGCTGTATAATAGCACTTAATTAGTACAGGAAGCAGCAGACATAGCAAATACTCATTGGGGTGAGATTAAAGAGAGAAGAGTTCCGTTCTAACACTGCCCTATCAGTGTGATCTCATTGGCAATAATTTAGAATGAAGACATTCTGCTGCAATCTGCAGCTGGAATCAGGGGGTTCTTGCATTTCCTCTTTCTTCAGATTTCTCTTTGAAAAACCAAACAATTAGCACCCTACTCGCTCGGTTACTTATCTTAATTTACATATTCCGTTGGACACGCTTGTTTTTATCTTGACTCTTCCGTCCTTGCTGATTTCTGGTTACTTTTTCAGGCAAGTTTGAAACCTCCTCCCAGACCACAGTCTTCCACCAGTAGACCACCACATCTTATATTTGTTGTTTCCCTCTGCCAAGTATAACTGTCACCTCTCATTTTTAACAGTTAGCTTTTAGGGCATAGCAAACACTCCATGCAGTTAATGCGGACTGAAGAAATGCTGTTTATAAGCAAATCCAAGAATGAATTGTTAGTGTCATTAACCTGTTAGTAAGCCAAACAAAGAGGTCTGGGTACAACGCTAACTTTCCTTGTTCAAACCATTCGGCTCTTGCAGCTCGCTCCCAGTGATGCTGCAGCTGCTGAGTGTTGTTGCAGAGAGCTGGAACTCAGGGAGCAGAAACTCCTGAGTTTCCAGCTCTTCTCTGCAAGGGAAATATTGCTAAATATGGTGCTTTCCTCCCACAGAGCAGCTGCTGGAATTGCATTGGCAGCAGCCTGCATCATGTAACTCTTCCGCATTTCGTTCTGTTCGGAGGAGCTGCTCCTGACCCTGATGTCCTCTCTCCCCCAACTCCCTGGCCCTGTTCTCAGCCTTCCTGCTGGCACACCACAACACCATGCACTCTGCACCTTGGGCTTTGCCCAGAGTGAGCCACAGCCAAGACCTGACTCTATTAGTGGGACTTCCCCACAGGTTCAGGCCCTGCCGATCCCTCTGTTATCCCAACTCATTTTCCTCTGCTTCAGGAAGGTCTGCAGCCCTTTCAGCCCCCCTCCTCCATTTCTCCACGTTGCCAACTTGGTCATGAGGTCCCTGTGTGCTCCGTGATCTGTTTTTATCTAATCTCCTAAAGCAATTAAATGAAGACTGACTCTGTTAGTGCAGACAGCCACAGCTGGATGTAGGATGTTGCTAAGTGTGTAACAGCAGCTGGCTTTCCCTTGCTGTCTTTATGACATAGACTTCATTCTTGCCTGTGTGAGGCCCATTGAGATGACCCACGCAGGAGGAGCTGCAGTGAATGGAGCCGGTGACTGATGTGGCTCCCATGATGCCCGAATTAGAGATGCAGATTTCGTATCAGGAAAAGCTTCAGAGGTGATCAATTAATTTGAGGTAATTTGAATGGGAAAATCAGTACGTTGTTACCATCACTGCCAGCTAAAAGAAGGCAGGGGAGAAGAGAGGGAAGAGGAAAAAAGGTGTTGGATCCGGTTGGTGGTTGGTGCGGGCAGAGGGTCATCCCGAGCCGGGCAGCCCCGGTGCGGTGCTCGGTTCCCATGGCTACAACCGACAGGGCTGCGGTAAGTGGGTCAGATTGGGCGGTGCGGGAAGAGACAAAGGAAATTGGGGACCAGGAGAAGGGCGTGGGGCACTCATTGTGATGCGTGCGCATCCCCGCACGGGCGGATCTCGCTTTGTTTCGGCAGGATTCGGGGCACACCCCGCAAAGCCGGGCACGCCGCGGGGCTCAGCGCTCCTCACGCCCTGCGATGCTCAACGCCCGGCGGCCACACGCAGCCCCGAGGGGGCGGGCGGGAGGCAATGCGGGCCAATGGGCGCGGAGCTCCGGCGAGGGGGGCGGGGCCTCGCGGCGCGGGGAGCCAATGAGAGGCGGGCTAGCGGGGCGGCTCGCAACAGGAGGTTGCGACCGAGCGCGGCGGGGGGACTCGGGCGGGCGGCGGGGAGAGCCATGGAGGAGCGCGGGGCCGAGCCGGGGCTGCGCCGCTTCACCTGGGAGGAGATCGCGCAGCGCACGGGCCGAGGCCCGGCGGCGGAGGAGCGCTGGCTGGTGATCGATAGGAAGGTGTACGACATCAGCCGTTTCCACCGGCGGCATCCGGGCGGCTCCCGCGTCATCAGCCACTACGCCGGGCAGGACGCCACGGTGAGGGGCCGCGGGGCCGGGGAGGGACGGGGCGTGAGCGCTGCTGGAATGAAACGGGACGCGGGGCGGTTCGTGGGTTCCCGCTGCTGCCGCTCAGCAGCTCGCTGTAAGAAAACGCCGTTGTTTTCTGCAAGAAAAAAAGAAGAGGGAAGGAAAAAAAACCCGAGCAAACAAAAGAAGGAAAGAGCACCGCTTTGCGTGTGCTGAGCGCTGCGGTTGCGCTCTGGGCGCTGGCAGAGAGAGGCGGCCGTCCCTCTGCTCCGCGGTTTGCGCCCCGCTGCTGCTGACCATTGGTCTGAGCGCGTGGTGCCATCCGCGCCCGGCCCGCTGCCGCCTCCCGCAGCTCCGCGCTGCCAGAGACACGAGGCGGGCCGCCCTCCCCCTGCAGCCCCTCGGCCGATCCACGCCCGGAGCCTGCTGCCTCCGAGCTGCAGCGGAGCTGAACCCCATGGCTGCGCTGCCGGCGTTTGGAAGCCACCGCTGTCTCGTGTTTTGAACCCACTGGTGCTTTTTCACCCGGCTGTCTGGTTGCCGGGCCGGGCCGGACGGGGCTCTGAGCACCTGATCTAGTGTAGGGTCCCTGTTCATTGCAGGGGAGTTGGACCAGATGGCCTTTAAGGGTCTCTTCCAGCTCAAACGATTCTATGGTTAACGTTGCAATTAGCTGATAAAAGTAACCGTTTTCCCTAATTAGGATCTTCAGCATAGTAAGCAGGAAAAAGAAAGTTATTGGGGTACTCTTCTGTGATGTGGAGGGGAGCCGGTTGGGAGCACGAGGCACCAACCAAGAAAACAAGAATATTCCAGTGAGGTGTGGAAGTATGGGTTCTTTGGAGATTTTGGAGGTGTGGAAGTAATGAGTCTTTGGAGATTGCCTCACAACAGGCTTGGAGCAATGTGGGCGCTTTGAGAGGCTGGTGTCGGTCACCAGGAGCTGCCATCGTCTGTCTGTGGTCCCTCTTGCCCCATTTTTCAGCCAGCTGATTCTGTTTTTGTGCTAATGGTTTGTCCCTGTCCCTAGTCTGGTTTTTATTTCCAGCTATGGTGTATGAGGACAGTAAGATAAAAGCTAAAGACAAAAGAAGGGTGAAGGGAATATGTGGTTGAGGTGACAGATCTTGGGGCTCAGCAGCCTGTGAAAGGGAAGGGTGGATGTGGCTGTAGGTGATGTGCTTTAGTGAGCATAGCAGTGATTGTTTTATAGCTGGATTGGATGTTCGTGGTGGTCTTTTCCAACCTTAATGATTCTGTGGAATTTTAAGGTTTGATGGGAGTAAGCCTACGTTCCGTGGTGAGCTGTACTTCTTAGCAGCCTGATAGCAACTAATGCCAAAAATTCAGCTACAAATAGTTATTCACAGTGAGAAGAAAGCAGTAAAGTTCATGGCAGAAATATCAGATCCTGCCAACTCTGTTGACTGGTTTGCTTTCGACTTAATCCAGGACATCATGAAATAGCTTTCTTTTGCCACCACCCAAAGTGTTGGTTTTTGTCGTTTTTATCATCCTGTTCCTATATCTGTATTTCAGGATCCTTTCATAGCATTTCATCTTGACAAGACATTGGTGAAAAAGTACATGAACCCACTCTTGATTGGGGAACTGGCACCGGATCAACCCAGTTTTGAACCCAGCAAGAATGTAAGTATCTCAAAAACTTTGGTATTTGGGTTGAAGCTGCGCTGTTTGCTTTTTCTTAGTAGCAGCCAGAATGCCCACCAATCACCCATAGGTGGGAATGGAGAGAGCAGGTGCAGTCAGCTAAGAAAGTATCCCAGAAGTTGTTGCCTTCTTGAGGTCGTGATGCAGCTGCTGATGTGTCTCTGAAGTGACTGACCTCCAGCATTGCCCCATAACTCCCTGAAGACACAATGCTCTTCTTGGGGTTCTTGGGGTATTTTCAGACCAGTAGGTACATATTCTTGCATCTCCCCACAGAAAAAGTTGGTAGAAGATTTCCGTGAGCTCCGTGCCACTGTTGAGAAGATGGGGCTTCTCAAACCCAACCGCACCTTTTTCCTCCTGCATCTTTGTCACATCTTGGTGCTGGATGTTGCAGCGTGGCTCACCATCTGGTACTTTGGATCATCCACTGTGCCTTTCATCTTCTCTGCATTGCTTCTAGGCACTGTCCAGGTAAGCAGTTAGGCACAGAAAGTGAGCAAAGAGAAAAAGCCAGAAAAGTCCCAGAAATCCCAAACAGTAGTCCTTTGAGACTGAGCATGGGGGAAATTCTGGTCTTTGTAGAATTCCCAAAGTTCCGCCTCTCCCCAGGTTCCACTGAGGGGTCAGAACTGCACTACCATGACATGAGTTTTTGGTAGAGCAGACTTCATGCTGCTTTCTGCTTCCCACAGCCCATCAAAGCTCTCCTTATTTCCAGCTTTCCTCACACAAAGTAAAGCCGTGCTGCACTTCTGAGGTCCCTTGTGCCAGAGCTCTAAGGAACTGCGCTCTGGCCAAGCCACCAAGTTCCCATGGGAACATACAGTGAGTTAGAGAAGAGGGCAGAGCAGCTCTGAAAGCCCCAGCTATTCCTGCTGCAGCCAGCTGATCCTTTTGGAATTACAAGTACTCGGAGAAGGCAGCAGCAAGTTGCTCCTAAAAGGGGACTTTGTTGCCAATTTCAGTACAGTTTTGTAAGAGAACGAGTGCTGATTGTTAGCTACGTTAATTTTTCCTTCCTTTAGTCTGGGACTAAACATCAATAGCAGAGTCTGAACTGCACTGCTATACAGTAAAAGGTGATTGTTTGATGTGGGAATGGTAAGCGTAGAGGAGAAACCCCTTTGTGGAAGCAAAGGCTCCCAACTCTTTTTTTTCTTTTTTCTTTTTTTTTTTTTTTTTTGCCATCCAGGCCCAGGCTGGCTGGCTCCAACATGATTTTGGACATCTTTCAGTCTTTAGTGAGTCCAAATGGAACCACTGGGTGCACAAGTTTGTGATCGGCCACCTGAAGGTGAGCAGTCATTGCTGAGTGATCTATCAGAGAACAGCCTAGGAGCCTCTGCTGTTAAATAGAGTCTCTGTATAAGAAAGAAGAAATACAAGGAGCTGCTGGGGAGGGAGGACTGTGGGCAGAAGGTGCAGCTTGTTAGTGGCACTGTATTCTCATCTCTTCTTCTCTACAATGCCCTGAGAAGAGGTTGTAGTGTACTTCTCCTGGGTAACTGTGATAGAACGAGAGGGAATGGCCTTAAGTGGTGCCAGAGGAGGTTCAGGTTGGATGTTAGGAAACATTTCTTCTCAGAAAGAGTGATGAGGCATTGGAACAGGCTGCCCAGGGATGTGGTGGAGTCACAGCTCCAGTAACAGTTCAAGAAACACACAGACATGGCACTGAGGGACATGGTCAGTGGGCATGGTGGGGATGGGTTGGGGTTGGACTTTCCGATCTTAGTGGTCTTTTCCAACCTTAATGATTCTATGATTCCTGCAGGGAGCACCAGCCAGCTGGTGGAACCACCTCCACTTCCAGCACCACGCGAAACCCAATTGCTTCCGAAAGGACCCTGATGTTAACATGCACCCCTTATTTTTTGCTTTGGGAAAAAAGCTCTCTGTAGAGGTGAGACCTAGTGAAGAATGTGAGGTTGCAGCATGCAGTTTTGGAAAGCTGCTGAGAGATGGGAGACAAGAGACTGGTTGGTTTGGTGAATGGGCTGTCTCAGTATTTAATGAATGTATGGAAGAAGCACCTTGGCATTAGTGGCCATTGAATTAGTTTGGGTACATACAGGGATGTCATCGAGTTCCTTGGGGGTGTCAGCAATATGATCTGTTATCTTGATATGGGGAACACTGAAACATTAGCAGCCTCAGGGGGAGGATAATCTGTTCACCCCCGTTCCTGTAGGCACAACTTAGTGTCTAGATGTTTATTTCTGTGCTTTGGAGACTAACTGCGAGTAGGTGGGAGTTTTACACACTGTCACCTTTGTCTGTAGTATCATAGGTTTCTCTTTTTAATGAAGCTCCATACTGGCGGCAAACTGTTATCAGTGCTGTGTGGTATGTTTTCTTAAGCAATCATGCCCTCTGTAGGGCAAGAGCTTCCAGTGCACTTTACTGTTTGCAATGCAAGAAACTACCCAGCCCGTTGCACATCTAAGGCAGGGAGATCAGGTTCTCTTCAGAAAACATGGCACAGCAGTTATAGACTGAAGTTCCAAGGAAAAAATGAAGCCAATGGCATTGTGGAGATTGGTATTGTTTGACAGGATATCTGTTTGATAGGAGGTATCTAAGCATGCTTTTTTAGGAATTGATAAGATTGTATATGAAAATGTCTTTATGGCCTGTGTAATTTGCTTATTTTAACAGCTTGGTGAACAAAAGAAGAAATTCATGCCTTATAACCACCAGCACAAGTACTTCTTCATCAGTGAGTAACCCTGCATTTTACAGTTCTGTGAACAGCATGTTCTTAACCTCTCAATTTTCCACTTCACATCAGTGTGATTAAGAAGGCATGGTTGATGTCTCTGCGATCTCTTTCTCCATTACAGTTGGTCCTCCAGCTCTGGTGCCTCTTTACTTCCAGTGGTACATATTCTACTTTGTAGTACAGAGGAAACAGTGGGTGGTAAGTAAATTCCATTTTGCTGGTGGTGACTTTTCCTTCTATTACAGAAGCATTTCAGTGTAGGAAATGCTGCATTAACAGGAAGATCTCTGAGCCATTCATCTCCCTGTCATGGAGGTGGGGTTATATGATCAGGGAAATAATGTTTGATGGAGGAGAGAGGCTACTTTCCATGCAGCCCTTCTCTGAAAAGTTCAATTGAGGTTTGGGTAACAAAAGGTGTTGCCTGAGTGAATGATGTGATGTGGTTGTCCACCTATTCTCTGTCATATTTGGTAAGTTATGGCAGTCAGGTGGTGTCCTTGGTGACTGGAAAAAGGGAAGCATTGTTCCCATGTTCAAGAAAGGTAGAAATGAAGATCCTGGAAACTAGCCACACCTTTGTACCTGGAATACCTGTTCCATGATCTTCCCCTGTTAAGACACGTGGAAGCTAGAGAGGTGATTTGAGATAGCTAACGTAGCTTCACCAAGAACAAATTTTGCCTGACCTATCTAGAGTCCTTCTGTGATGGAGTGCCTGCACCAGTGGACAAGGGAAAAGAACTGATGTCATCTATGTCATCATTGGTCTTCTCTAAGGCCTTTGACATGGTCCTACACAACAGTCTTGTCTCTAAATTGGAGAGAGATGCATTTAAATGCCAGTAATTCCTCCTCTTAACAAAGTTTTATCTATTCTGTTTATTACAGGACCTGGCCTGGATGCTGACCTTCTACATCCGATTCTTTCTCACCTACCTGCCCTTACTGGGCGTGAAGGGTATCCTGGGACTTCATCTGTTAGTCAGGTATCATTCAACTTAAAATTGAGTGCATTTCCTCTGCTTGGTTCCCTTTGTACCACCTCTTCAGCCTCCTGGTTATCTTTTCCATCTGCTCCCTATTCCATTCCCTTATTCCTTTCAGCAAGACAGAGTTTGTTTGTTTGGCATGTGTCTGTAGAAGGTCTGTGTAAGCCTGATCTGCTGGGCAGATGTTTGGGGTTCCTGGTGTTAATCTTATCAATTGTTGACTAGCTTATATAAATACAAAATTTCATCAATTTATGATTAGCTTTTGTAAGTATGAGTGCTTTGTTCTGACTAGTTAGGTATTGGTGTGGGATCAGTGATGGTTTTGTGTTATTTTTGTATGTGCAGGTTCATAGAGAGTAACTGGTTTGTCTGGATTACACAAATGAATCACATCCCAATGCATATTGATTATGATAAGAACGTGGACTGGTTCTCTACCCAGGTAAGATCTTCTTTCCAGAGAGCTGTGTCCTTGAATGATAAAAACGTGCATAACACCCAAGAGAGCTGATCACAGCAGCAATGGAAACTGAGAGAAGAAAACATAAGCAACTTGTCCTCACTGTGTGAAGTGAGTGATATGTGCAAAGAAAGGGGGTGCAGAAGTGAGATGGAGGCTTTGAATGCAGAATAGAGATTCTGTCAAAGAAAAAAACCAAAGATGCTACAGTGGTCTTCAGATGGAGATCTTCCCATGTGTGAAGGGTGAATCTCATGCTTTGTGTCTGTCTCATTTAAACTCGGAAGGCATTACATAGTTTAAATGAGAGATGTGAGGGGACCAGCATAGCAAGTCATGGTTCTTTATCTTACTGGGGAAATCATGTCTGTTCTCTGAAATGATGTCCCTAACAATCGCATACCACAGCATGACCAAGTCATGTTGACTTGAGATGGCTTTTGGAATTGCTGTATTCAATGTGAAGGTATATGATAAGGAACTTCTGCCTGCTTACTGTTGTGTTTGACTCGTGTAAGAGAAGTGGCAATCCTCAAATAATACTTAATTGTTATGTTTTTTCTCAGCTCCAGGCAACGTGTAATGTTCGTCAGTCCTTATTCAATGACTGGTTCAGTGGACATCTGAACTTCCAAATTGAGCACCAGTGAGTTGAAGCGTGGGTTGGGGATATGAGAGTATTTTAGGGAGTGCTAGTTACATGAGACGTGAGGAGCCACTTAGGTCCGTGTCTCTCTATCAGCTAAGGCAGGAACAATGTAAAATGTGGGTAATTTTTGTGCTCTTTATAAGGAGATGGAATCCCCACGTGGGAAATCCATATGGTGGTCATAAAATTTTTGGAGTGCTGGTGAGCACCAAAACCACTTCTGATATGGGAAGCATGGCATAGGAGTGAATGAGAATTCCCAGCTTTCTGCTGAGTACAGCTATTGAGTGAAGTGGTGTGAGAGACCTCTGCAGAACGCTAATGGCTGTAGGCACAAAGTGAGGCTGTGTGCCTCCTAAGCTTAGGTACAGAGGTGATATGGGAACTATGTGCAAGGCAATAATGGAATTCCCTTTGTTTTCCACCCCCCACAGCCTTTTTCCTACAATGCCTCGACACAATTACTGGAAAGTGGCCCCTTTGGTGAAGTCCTTGTGTGCCAAACATGGTATTGAGTACCACTGCAAGCCATTACTCACCGCCTTTGCAGATATAGTATAGTATGTATCAACCCACTGCATTCTCTGGGTAAAGGGCTGCTCAACATTAGAGTGAACAAGCAAGGGACATAGAAGGGAGTGTCCTCCTTTCTTTCCCTCCCTCATCACCCTCAGTATTTCTTTTCCATTGAAAAGTCATGCATCTCTTCTACCGTGCTTACTCCTTTTGCTTAATTCTACTCAGGTTGTTTTCTTAGCCTTCCAGTCTTCATCTGATATAGACATGAGACTTGCTTCTTTCTTATCTTTTCTAAGGAGCTACAGACTACACTGACTTGTCTCTAAGGATCTCCTTTGCTTAATGTATAGATGGGAATTCTTCCCACAAGTTTATGGGACAGTACAGATGCTGTATTTCGTTACCTTGTTTCTAAGGAAATGTGGTTCTCTCTTGGCAGCTCTTTGAAAGATTCAGGGGAACTCTGGCTAGACGCTTATCTACATAAATAAGAAGCAGTGGATCCTCACAGAGGAATTCCCCACCCTTATTTCTTCCTGTGGAGATCGCCGTAAGGACACTGCACAAAGGAGAGAGAGCTGGCTAAGCCAGAGGTGGGGAGGTGACACAGCTTAATTCCAGTGATGAATGTGATTTATACAATTTTTTTAAAAGGTGTGTTCTTAATTCTTCTTGTGCTTCTTTCATTTCTCTTCTCTGGTGCTGAGATACAGGGAAAAGTAGAATGGAGGAGGTGGTTCCATCAAGCTGGAGGCTTCTTTGGGACTGGAAACAAATTGCTTTCTGTCTGCTGACACTTCATTTGCTGAGTATATAGGAGAGAAATCTCTTGTCTAACATAGGCTTTGCTGAGGTTACTTCTCATTATGAATGTAGTAAGAAAGCTGAGACAATATGCAATGGGAGTAATTGAAATGTGAAGGCAATAAGAAGAAGTTGTGTATGTGCTATGTTTTCAAAAACCTATGTGTAGTCAGCAATGGCAATAGAAGTCCCCAAACCAAGGGGCAGTGGGGAGCATATGAGAGCTCATACCACTATTTATGTATATATGGGTGAAGGTGAAAAGGTGCAGGCAGCAGTTCTATAGGAATAAGAGTGAGAAAATTGGAGACCTAAGGCAGAGGAACAGGAAAGTGCAGGCCTGTGGATGTGAGAGCCTGGAGTGCCATTTTCTGTGGGTATGTTCCCCTGCATTTCCCTTCTGTGCTGAAGGCCACTGAGTTATTTGACCATTCCTAACTTCGCATGGAGCCTCTGCAAATGATTTCCACAGTGCCATACTTCTGAGTGTTATTGAACCAATTACTGAAATATGAAATATCTGTAGTTGGGATCCCTATGTGGGTTGGGTTACTACAGAACCAAAAAGTGTGTTGGCCTTCTGAAGCTTCACTTTTTTTTTAAATTCAGGGCTACAGGCTGAATTGCTTAGCAGAAAACTCAGAACTTCTGGCCCATGGAGTATTATGGGTTCCTGTAGAAAAATTGAATTGAGTTGTAACAACGTTATGGTTTGAGGTACTGTTAAATTACATTTAACTCTTCAGCCAACTGAAGTCAGCAGGCTGCATATCTGCAGGCACACATCAGCCAAACCATTACCAATCTTTCCCTGTTGGATGATGTGCCTTCAAAACACACCCCAAGAGGGCATTACTGTGCGATTGATTGTAATGTTAATTAGCCTTACTGCGTTCCCCAGTGTGTTTTCCTTTACTGCACCAGTGCTACAAATACCAAACAGGATACAGTTCTTGGCATAGCAGTAATGGAGATGCCTCCATCACATTTTTCTCTTTAAACATTTTAGGATTTTTGTCTGTTTTTTGGGACCAATCCCTCTTTCTATTGTCTCTCAGGTAGATAAATAAGGTGTAGTTTTCCACCTGTTTTGTGCTCTCTTTCTTGCCCAGCTGCTAACTGTAAATACAGTGCCTGATTTTAAGGTGCTTTTTCTGGTCAACATCCAAAAGGAGTATGGCTTGTGATGAAATAGAGGAAATGTGTCTTCTCAGGCGAAGATTATTTTTAAGCACAGAATAAAACCATAATGGAAATAATAAAAATATAATCAAATCATCAATAAGTGTTGATTTAAAAACTGTAAAGGAAATGGGCCTTAGTCACTCTTTTCTACCTTGTTTTTTCCTGTTGTTTCTCTCCCTTTTATTATTAGAACTGTTGATGGAGGAAGTCTTAATAATAAAACTTCTTACCTTACAAATTATTGCTGTGATGAGAGTAAAATATTTCTGCATAAGAGTCAGCACTCTTTAAAGTGTGGAATAAATGTCTACAGCTGCAGAAAAAGCTGTCATAGACTTCAGTATTTGTATTTTGGAGGAAGGGATTGCTTAATCAGCTACGTCATTTTTAGCTTGTGTGAAGTATGCAGTACAAACAAACCAAAATGAATTGTACCAGAACAAAACCACGCACCATGATGAAGAGGAGAGGGAAAAAATGACCCCTGGATCTGGAAGTTGCGCTTCCGAAATACAGCAATGTTTGTGTTTTGGGAAATCAAGAGCTGTTCTGTAAGGACTTACATTCAACAAGCTATTAGCTCTCAGATGAAACCTCAGAGTGGCTCCATTAATCCCATAGCAGGAGGAGCAAGCCTTGTGGCTTTGGCTGTTCTCCAGGGCAGTATCACCCAAAACCTCGTTTGTGGAATGGAAGGTGGGGGAAATATTGATGTTTGACTGCATTTAAAGTTTTCTGCAACTTTGGATTGTTTGGATTGCTAAACCTCCGTCAGCAAAAGTCCTGTTACACTGGTCTGAACAGCTGTGGTTTAATGTCTTAGCTCTGTAGCAGGTACCACAGGGTAGGCTTTTCATGCCTGTGGATGAAGCTGGACAAATAGGAGCTGCTATGCCAGGCAAGAGAAAACACTGAAGGTAAGGATGCTTCTGAAGATCCTCCAGAAAGGATCTAATTCAAGTGTCGCAACTCAAAATTTGAACTGCTGGGTCGAACCACACAGACTGTTCTGGTAGCAAGGAGAGCTGGAATGCAAGAATTTTTGCTTTCTTTCTGTGGACTAGTGAACCTTCAATTCAGGTAGGCAAGTAGAAGAATTGCAACAGACAAGGAAGGCCCTTTTCCTATTTTGTCAGAGCGGATTTTCAGTCATATCTGTCAAAAGAACTGATCTTATGCTTCTCTGGCTGCTGGATACTGAGGACTCTAGTCAGAGAGATTCTTTATAAAGATGCAGTGTGTTTTTGAAGGGAGGCAGCTAGACTTCAGCTCAGTTCATGAAGCTTACTTGAAAGCATTTACCAGATGGATTGTAACTAGGGTAAATGGAAAAAATCTTTGTGCCAAGGGAGTTGTAAGTATTCAACACTTGTGTTGGAAGTGCTTGGTATTGCCTAGCAAGTGGTGGGGTTTTTTGGTGCTTTTTTTTTTTTTTTTTTTCCAGTGCCCAGAGTCAGAATGTTACTATCTAAATGTGTATTTCAAAATTTCAAAAATTCAAATAATTTAAGCTTTCCCCAGGGCTAAGACAGTCTAAGAATTAATAGTTTTGAAGACAGAAGGCACTAAGTAGAACTTAGACACATTAAGACTTTGGAGGATCTTGTGTTTCCTCTGCCACTGGAAAGAAGAAGCATCTGCAATACAGTAGATCTTTTGCCCAAGTAATCAATGAAAATGACATGATGAGCTGATTCATAATCCTAAAAAGCAAGACCAAAAGCAGACCTGAGTCAAGATACTCAGCACTGTAAATACTGAGTTTGCCAGGAGCTCTGCAGGACTGCTCAAGAGGAGAAACGGGCTGTATAACAAATCAATTTCTGTGTCACTCTGGGCTTTTTGAATTCCACTGCGGCAGATTACTCTGAGAGTTTGGGTATTTAAATTTTATAGTAGTGAACTGCAAGTCCAAGGCTTCTTTCAGTTTCTCTCAATATGTGCTCAAGTACACCTTTTAGGAACACCACAGGCCCCGATTTTGCCATTGAGCAGAAGCCCTTTGGCTTCATAGCCATCCGAAAAACATGGAACCTGAACACTGAAACAGCCACATGATGGCAGCAAGGCATCAGAAGGGATGCAGGATGTCACTGCTTCAGAGAACAGAAATGTGAGTGTTCAAAGGCTGCAGTCTTGCTATTTATTCTACTACTTGCTTAAAGGAAGTAACTAAAATAAATCATAGAATCATTTAGGTCAGAAAAGACTTTAAAAATCTTCAAGTCCATCAGATCCTTTTCTGCTGGGTACAGTTCCAGCCACATTTTTCCAAGACTTTTCTGCTGCATGGGTTGTTACGACTCTGCATAGTTCAAAGCAACTTTTGGCTGATATAAGAATATCAGCCCTTCCAACCCAAAGGATTCTATTTGATGATTCTATGATTTTGTGACCTGCCTATGTAAAAGACCTTTTTTGGGGTAAGAATACAATCAAATGTAAATCCACATCTGATAAACAGTATGGATCCTGTATCAACCATAATATTCAAAGCCTTCATCCTGACATCGACTCTAAACTGAGCAATGAAGTGGCTGATCCAGGGCTCGATTATAAAGCAACTGAAGGAGAGGCATGTGCCAGCTAGAATGTGTTCATTGAAATAGGTTTTTTTTAATGTGAATTCTCTTTTTCCTGGTGTGATTTTAAGTTCAGGGCATGTGATAGGTTGACCATGCTCACTCACTACCCCTCAGTGGAATGGGGGAGAGAATTAGAAGAGGAAAATCAAGAAAAAATTCTGGCTAAAAAAAAAAAGCAACTAAAGAGCTGAAGGGGAAAAAAAAAAAAAAAAAAAAGGAAAATAAGTGATGCAAAGGCAATCACTTACTACATCTCATCAACAGCCAAATGTTCAGACAGTCTCCAAGGAATGTCATCCTTGGTACGACTTCCTCAGCAATGCTTTTATTTCTGAGCATCATGTTATATGGTACAGAATATCCCTCTGTCAGCTTATGCCAGCTGTGCTGGCTGTGTCACCTCTCAGTTTCTTGCCCACTCCCAGCCCTCTTGCCTGGTGGGGGCAAAGTGAGAAACGGAGAGGTCCTTGATGATGGGCAAGCACTGCTTTTTAGTGCTTGTTGGCAATAGCAAAAATGTTGGTCGTTATCAGTGCTCTCTTGGTCATCAGTCTGAAACAGAAAACCACACAGGCTGCTATGAAGAAAATTAACTGTTTCAGGTTAGTGATTTTAAGGAGAAAGATATGGAAATCATTGTCTATTATCTGTTGAATATGAGCAGTTGTAGGATGCTTTAAGAATGCTTAAAAAAAATCTGTAAATACACACACTAGAAAGAAAAAGGAATAAAGAAGAGTTGCTACCTTCTACGTGGGTATGCATCCTCTCTGGATGTTTTTTAATTGCATGTGGTGCAATTAAAAAACAAAAACTCCTGCATTCTTGTATTCTGCAATACAAGAATGTGAATTATTACCAGTTCAAGCTACAGAGAAGGTGCACATTCTTAGTAACAAGGTTAGTTAGCTTAGTGTTCAACATAACAGGAGCTATTTGTCCATTAAGGGAACACCAACATTTAATAATAGTTTTCTAGTGGACACTTGTAAACAGCAGCTGTTGCCTGCTTTCACTCAGAAAAAGACTGGGGCAGTCCTGAGACCAGTATTGTCGTCATTGCATGACTGCCTGATGGACTGTCTGGGATGAACTTGAGTGCTTTTAAAATAATCTTTCAGAAACATAACCAAACAGAATCATAGAATGGCTTGCGTGGGAAGGGACGTCAAATATCAGAATCATAACTTCTTCTGGAAAAGATGTAAATGTTGTAATTCCTTTCCAGGATCATCTCGCAATCATAGTTATGAAAAATGAACAAGATGAAGTAATAAATGCTGGATGTTGCCCAAATTTAAAAAAAAAAAAAATAGGGACAGGAAAATGAAGATTTTGCCAATGAACTCAGTTTATGTCTTGGCCAGTTTGATGTTTCTTTGTTTTATTCCCTCACCTACAAAGAAGATCAGAAACGTGGCTTCATTTGAAAATAGAAAGCTTCAACGAAAGTCAGTCACTGCCAGTAACTGCTGTGAGGGCAGAACATGTTAATACAGGAATAGAACAGATTCCTGAACTTTGTGTCATCAGATGCAAGACTAGAGGCAGAAAATGGAGGATTTTTTTTCTGACATTAAAGGAGGGTTTATAAAGCTGAAGTCATATCAGGGCAAATGTCTCTAAAGTTTAATGCTCTTTTAGCCAAACTCCACATGGGATCTTCTTGCAGGAAACTCCTCACCTGTGCTGAGCTAGAGGACAGCCCTCTTGCCTGTATAAACCTACTGCTCACCAGCACCTGAAGGTCTTCTTCAGCATGCTTCCCTTGTTTTCAGAGAGGCAAAGCTGATTTCTCTCATTAACCAATGATAAGACTGAGCACAAAAAATAAAATCAAAACAAATGGGACAGGAACATTGCTATAGTTCCTGTAATAGCAATAGTTCCTACTTCTGCAGTCTAGGGTCCCTGGTCCAGAATGTGCTAGACTTTTGTGTATTTCTCAAGTATCCTTGTGGCTATAAAATTATTAATATTTGAGAGATCTGACTCAGAAATTTATTGTTTAAAAAAAAAAAAAAAAGGGGGGGGGGGGGCAACTTCTCTTTTGACCAAAAAAATACTAAAAAAACCCAACCAACTACCTGAAAGGAGGTTGTAGTGAGGTGGGGGTTTAGCCTCTACTCCTGGGTAACAGGGATAGGATAAGAGGGAATGGCTTTATATTGCACCAGGGGGGATTCAGGCTGGATAGTAAGAAAAATGTCTTCTCAGAAGGAGTGATGAGGCACTGGCACAGGCTGCCCAGGAGGTGGTGGAGTCACCATCCCAGGGGGTGTTCAAGAAAGGGTGGATGTGGCAGTGAGGGACATGGTCTAGAGTGGTCACAGCTATAGGCTGATGTTTGGACTGGATGATCTTAGTGGTCCTCCCAACCTTAATGATTCTATGAATCTATGATTCTATGAATAGCTAGTATTCTGTGATTGTTTCCAGCTCCCATTTCTATCTTCACTTCTGAGTTTCGCTTCTGTAGGTTGTGCAACTTCTACAGACTCCACCAAGAGCCCTCTCTCTGTAGTACCAATTGCGGCAGTTAACAAGCTACTCAAGGAGTCTGTCTCTCCCAGGCATGGATACTTGACCTTGCTAACATGTAGAGGACTTCTGGAGTTGTGTATTCAGCTAGGACTGTAGGGGAACCCCAGTATAAAAACCTTACAGGACTTTTTTTCTCTTCTAAGGAGGAGAGAAATAAATTCAGGATTGTATTTTACATTAATGAAGATCTATGCTGAAGCAGATTACGAATGCAGAGAGTAGAGAAAAGGTCATGAAAGTGCAAGTAGGCATTGCTAAATGTCAACTTTGCAAAAGAAATTAAAACAATTAGTAAAAGCCTCTTCAGCCATGTATATTAAAAATATGACTGAGAACAAGTGAGGTCTATGGGGAGAGGATAGGGAGAAGTTAAAGTCTGAGTCATGTCTCTGGGTCAAAATGCATAGAATAGAACCATAGAATCCTGGAATCATTTGAACTGGAAGGGACCCTTAAAGGCTGTCTGGTCCAACTCCCCTGCAGTGAACAGGTAAACCTACACTAGATCAAGTGCTCAGAGTCCTGTCCTGCCTGACTTTGAGCTTCTCCAGGGACAGGGTACCCACCACCTCTCTGTGCAAATGTTGCTATGCTATGAATACATACAGTAATATGTGTCTGGGAAAGGATCGGTACAGTAGGAGGTTACTGAAGATCCGTGTAAGCAAGTAATGAATCTATAGACCTGGCAACAGGTAGATGTGTCTATTCAGAACGAAAGCATAAAATGAGTTTTGCATCTGGAAAATATTTTAACAAAACCGACTTCAGCTGTTTGTGTCACATCTTGGCATTCCTGGTGCCAGTAAAGTCATCATCAGCGATCTGAGTAATGGATGGATGTACCTTCTTCAGATCCACTGCTGATACCAAACCAGAAGAAACAACCAGTACTCCGGTTAACGTAGCTATACAGCCTTAGAATCATCTAGGTTGGAAAAGACCTCCAAGATAATGAAGTCCAACCACTGACCTAATCTACCAGCTCCTATAAAGGCAAAAACTGCATAGTGTTTGAAGACTGAATTATACCTCTGCAGCTGAGAATTCAGCCACACCGCTTCTGAAAGCAAGGGAAGTGTGAAGAAGTGCTCGTGGATGCAGGTGAGCAGTGTTTTTCTTTGCCTGAGAAGGCTACCATAAGGATCAACACAGGTAATTTGCCTGCAAGAAAACTCCAGTGGGGGTTTGGTTCCATGTTGGGCAGAAGGCAAGTGATTGCAGGATCCCTGCCTCCTGTGTTGCAAAGCTGGAAGGGAGCCCAAGACTTGCAGGAAGGACAAAAGGATGGTGTTCTGTGTGTAGGCAATAGAACTACTGTGGGTGTTTTAATCCTTGCTTATGCTGAGGTTCCTAATTGGTGTTGCACAAGTCGCGTATTAAAAAATGTTCAAGCTTGATTGCCTTTTGCAGGATATTTCTTGTGTGGATGCACAGTTGTGTTTGCAATCAGTGTGCTGAACTCAGAAATGGCTATAAAAATGCTGAGTGGTATGAAAAAATAAATCCCAAATTATAGCAGTGAAAAGACAAAATGGTCTGTCATGAGCATTTAACAATTCTAGCTTGGACCACTGTGTGTTTTAATTCCTCTGTAAAAATATATATGGTGATCTTAGGTTCTGCTGAATTTGGACCTTAAACCTTAGGGGCGTCTGTGAAGCTGGAACATGCCAATGGGGGCTTTCTTAGGAACTGCAGGTTAAAGGAGATGCACAGCATAGGGATATGTGTGATTGTTGAATAGTTTATTATTGGCCCTCATTAAAAAGAATGTGAGCGTGCAGTTACAAATAATGCAATGCATAGAGTTTTAGATGAGAGTTTCACAGTGCTTATGACAGAACCTCATTTCGTGCCTCACTGTAATAGCATGGCAGAGTTCTCAGCATCTTTTTTAATTATTATTGCTCACCCATAAAATACAACCAAGAGTGAAAGCAAAGTTTGCTACCACCCAAATGGTAGGATTTCATGGATGCTTTTTCTCTTTTGAAAAAGATATAAAAATTGTTTTCACAAGGAAAAAACAATCAAGAAATATATAATAGCTTACTTATAGCAGACTTACGGAATGGACTGAATTGTAGAATCACAGGATCATTAAATTTGGAAAATGCCTCTAAGATCATCTAGTCCAACCTACCACTGATATTTCCCCACTAAACCATGTCCCTCAGTGCTACATCTCTGAGCTTCTTGAACACCTCCAGGGGCAGTAACCCCACCAGCTCCCTGGGCAGCCTGTGCCATTGCATCACCACACCTTCAAAGCAGAAATTCTTCCTAAGCTCATACAGACTTTGAGCAGCCTAGATCTCACAGCATTTGGTTCCCTGAGCAGAACAGCAGCTCCCATGCAGGGCAAAAGCTTCTCACATCCCTTTAGGCTCTTTTGCAGTGCGTTGGCTGGACTGCACAGGTTGTGCACATTCAGAGCTGGCCTTGAGCACAGACAGCCAAACCCGTGGGGAGGAGAAAGAAGCTGCAGGGCTCGTCAGGGCACTCAGGGCAGCTCAGACATTCCAGGATGATATTTTCCTGGAAACAAAGTACTTAAGTTCTGCGTACCTTAGTACTATATTCTTTCTGGATCTGGGCCGCTCTGTGCTGTGCCAGTTTATCTGCAGTGAACTAAATGAAAATAGATGGATATACACTGGATATATACTGGATAAAAAGTAGTTCTAATAGCTACCAGTTCAGCAGTCACTTAGTGAATTTCTGGAGATCTGGACAACCATGTCAAGTGCTTCTCGCAAGGAGTTGTCACAGACAGAGCTCTGTGCATCTGGATGAGCTCCCAGATGTGTACCATATAGATTTTGCGAGTGTGTGGGCTGTTATTGCAGAATACTATGGTGCAAATTCACCTTAACAGATTTCCCAATAGCTTCTCTGGGTAAACATGCCTGCTGTGGCTTTCACTATCTGGGCTTTTCCATGCAACTCTGGAATGTGTTTTGTGACCTGGATAACACAGACTTTTGCTTTCAGATAGGGAAAGGATGTGTTTGAAACATTCCATGTTTGTTAACTCCAATATCTTCTTGGCTCTGTGTTCTTCATCTCCTTGTAGACCAGAAACAAAACAAAACCTCCATTTTCATCTGTTTCTTTTCAGGTAGCTGCTAGATTTGCAAGTTTTATGAATAGCCATAGAGTAACTTTTTTTTTTTTTTTGCAAGTGCTTTAAAAAAAAACATACAAACAGCCCACATTTGCAACAATTATTGCATATTTTACTACCATTACAAGTGTGGATCAGGCTGTATGTACGATGTACTATTCCACACACATCTCTGGAATGTGAACACAAAAACATGTTGGTGGAGGCACTTCTACTTAGACGAAGATAAAGAGTTACAAAATGCCATGTGGCAGAACAGTATAATTTTTTTTCTCTCATTCTTTTATCACTGCCTTTTAATGAATATCAATAGTCCCATTTCTCTTTCAGGTAGGGTGGTTCAAGCATTGCTACACATCAGGATATTTAAATTGATGTTTTGTGCTTGAGTGATTAATTTGCAAGATGCTATGTGACTTGAAGCATTAGAATTGCAACATTTACAGCTCTGTGTCAGCCAGAATGCCTGCCTGCTCCATGCAGGGCTGAGGCAGATGTCTCTACTGTGTGTGTCTCTGTCCAATGGTTCTTGTGCTACTGTTACAGAAAATAAAGGGAGACAAAAAAGGACTTCACATCTGGCACTGCTTGCAGTCTGAGAATTGCACTAAGAGTATACTAAGAAAGGTAACTGTAAGAAGAAAAACTTCAGAATCACTTTTAGCACATATAGGCTGTAAACTCCTTTTTAGTTTCTTAAGCAGAAAATCTGCAAAGTTAAGTTATTCTACATACACTAAATGAAGCCTTTCTTCTGATGCAGAAGATCATCCCTTCGAGCAATGCTTGTCTGGGCTTCCTGCATGCTGTCTGTCTGGGAGAGAGAGTACACAGGCAAAAGTGGACCTCACCTTGCTAAAGTACCTTGCTCAAGAACACAGCTTGGCTACATTCATCACAGCAGTGATACTATCAAACAGAAACGTGTTTATAGTTTTTTGACTTTGAACCTGTAGACTGTAACTATTTCTTCCTGTACAGACCAAACTGTGAGTCAGGTGAGAAAGAAAAGGTGGGAAGAACCATTTTGTGGAGCAGCCTGTCTTAGTAATGGGGGAGGTTAGGACAACTATGACATTAACGGGGGTGTCTCAGTTAAGCATCTTAGTGACTTTTTTGACTCATTCTAGCCATGTTGCCCAAGCTGCAGAAAGGAAAGCCTAGGACTGAAAGAATGAAGAATCCTCCAGTGTAGAAGACCATAGTTGAGGCCATCTAAGGAACTTGAAGGTGCACAAGTCCATGGGACCTGATGAGATGTGTCTATGAATCCTAAGAGAACTGGTGGATCAAGTTGTGGCATAATCCTCATTTTTAAAAATGGAAAAAAGTAAGATGTGGGGAACTACAGGACAGTCTGTGTCAACTTTATGCCCAGCAGATCAGGGATCATAGAGCAGATCATCCTGGAAACTGTGCTACAGCACACGGAGAACAGAGAGGTGATTGGTGAGAGCCAGCATGGCTTCACTAAAGGCAATTTATGCCTGAAAAGTTTGGTGGTTTTCTATGGCAGGGTTACAGCAATGGTGGATAAGGGAAGAGCAAGTGATGTCATCTAGCTGGATTTGTGCAAAGTGTTTGGCACTGTCCACCACAGCATCCTTGTCTCTAAACTGGAGAGAAATGGGTTTGAGTGATGGATCACACAATGGTAGGAATTAAAGGCTTGTGAACAACAGCTCGATGTTTAAGGTCTCTTCCAATCCAAACCATTCTATAAATCTATGACTTACGGTTTCAAATGCAGTAAATTAATAATTGCAAACAAAAAGTTTGGTGTAAAGGGGAAAGCTCATAATTCAGGACTTAATTCAATTTTGCCTTATAAAGGGATAGGATGAAAATCTGATGAGGCAGACGATGCCATATCTGCATATTGCTTCTACCTTCCTCAAAAGCACCCACAGATGGTAATTTCAGATTAAAAAATACCAGATTTGAAAGATGGCAGTGTTTCATACATTGTGGGCTTTGTTTTTTCTGGGTCAGGCACAAAAATGATGTGACTCAATAGGAAAGAATTTGAGATATATCATGGAGAGATTGCAGAGCTCGGAGCATTCTGCTGTTTTCACTCTGTTAGTGTAGACATAAGCTCCATGCTTTGTTAGCAGGAATTACAATTGAATGAGATATGCTAGCAAACATATTTATGGGCAACTTTTGGCTCACTGCACAGGCTGCCTTACAGTTTTTTATTTTGATTCTGTTTGACATTACAGAGATATATTATATGGTAAGTGTAGGATTAATGACATACGCAAGCATTACGGAATGCTAAAAGTGCTTCAGTTTTCTAAAATTAACACAGAATATTACCTGTAGAACAGCCAAAACACTTCCTCAGATTTCTCTTCTGGCTAAGATCCATGTTCATTCAAATATGGAAGCTGGCTAACAGCTTACTTTATCCATTTTCTAATGCTCTATGAAGAAGGTCACTTAATATATTGTTCTTTCATCATATTGCCATCTGATTTGATTGAATAGCAGATTCTAAGTTATCTTTCTAAATCTTTCAGTGTATGTATATTTGTATTCAGTGAAGTAGCCTACAGGTCTCTTGAGTAATCAGACCTTCCAGTGGCAACTCAGAAAGGACAAGAAGAAACAGGGCATTTATTCATGGGTGTGTCAAAGAGTCTGGTGTGAACGTGGAAGACGAGGGTGTGTTTGTGTGGAGGGAGTCAACCAGCCCTAGAAGCAGAGGGTGTGGTTGGGACTGAGACTGTATAACGGGTAGGCTGACATGGTTCATCTGTCCGGACACAGCACAGCAAGGCTGAGATGAGTGAATCTCAGTGCTGAATGCACATCCAGAAGTGCAGATGGCTCCACAGACTGGCTCTACAGAAAAGGAAAGGAAACCTGTTTCAACCTTTCTACAGCTTTTCACTTGGGAAGAGATCAGAATCCACAATGGCCGTGGCCCAAGTAAGGAGCAGTGGCTGGTGATTGACAGGAATGTTTACGACGTCAGCAATTTTTCCAAACGTCACCCTGGAGGCAGCCGGGTTATTGGCCACTATGCCGGACAAGATGCAACGGTAAGATCTAGGGATGGAGTGGAGGAATGTGGTTCCAGTGCCAGGACAGGAGGACACAGTTGGACTCCAGTGGAGAACACTTGTAATGGTTGACACCATGCTCAGTCAGATAAGGCTGGGTTGGATGGGGCTCTGGGCAGCGTGATCTGGTGGGTGGCAACCAGCTCACAGCAGGGGTTGGAGCTCAGTGATCTTTGAGGTTCCTTCCAACCCAAGCCATTCTGTGATTCTTCGATAAGGTAGTGGATGTAACTGTGCTGCTTGTAAAAGTACCTTTCAAGTTACCCTTAAGATCAGAGTTACCTGCCATGTAAATTATAAAGCTCTGCTCAGGTTCATTACATTAAAATGTAAACGGTGCACATGCATACAGGCTGTCTTCCACGTATCTGCAAAGTCTTTCTGTTGCAGTAGAGTGGAAGGGAAGAGATTGGGAAGTGGTACACTCAGTGCATACTGCTGTTTTCATGTCTGAGCGCTTCCAGATCTGATAGAAGCCAAGGATAATAAAAAATAGAGCAAGGGGATGAATAAGGAGGAGGTAATGTTCAGAGATAAAGAGGGGCCAGTGGAGCAAGAAAAGGAAGTAACCAAGGGAAGGACCCTATTTTGAACGAGTGATGGAAAAGAAGGCCTTGAACAAAAATTCTATTCCAAAGGAGGGGTGAGAAGAATAAAATGCAAGAAAAACAACTGAGAAATCAACCGAATGACATTTGGCTGCAGAAGATGAGGAAACTTTCTACAAATAGTCCATCTGAAAGTGGATGTCCTAGAGACATTTGCAAAAATCTTTGATTTAGAGGATCTCACTGAGTTGTTAACAGTTGAAAGAGATGATAATTTTTAAGCAGATTTCATAGATTATTTATTAAGAGTTGATATTGAATTTCTGAGCTCTCAGAAGCAAGACCAGGATTACAATGTAAACATGTGGTGAGGGGACCTAAATTTAATTCTTGTCACGACAGATTTTCTGGCTTCAAGAAAGTAGATTGTCCTTTCTGTTCCTCAGTTTGTGTTCTCAAGTGAAGGAAAAAACCCTTCTGGGTCTCCTTTATTCTCTTCTCAAATTAATTCTCTTCTTAAGAATTTACCTAAAGTCCAAGATTTTTTCCAAGCACTCTCGACCAACCTAGAGCTCATTTTAAAGATATGGTGAGAATTATTTTTTCTCTATATGCATTACTTTGCAAATATAAACAATACTCTTTGCAGAATGTTACACTCCTGTCAAGTTTTGGCAGTAAGGTCCATTGCAGATGATAGTCCTTTAAGGTAATCTCTTGTAATGTGGTAAAGTAAGGCAGGAGCAGAGACAACACAGACTCATAACAGAAAGATTTCCCCAGGCCACTGGATCTGGGCAGAATTTCTGATTCTGACAAAGGGTCACGAGATGTCTGTAGAAATCTCATCTGTTCAAAACATTACTTTTCTCTGACTTGAGTAAAGTGCTCAGAGATGGGCCTTTTCGGAAGTCAGACTCAAGAGGAATGCCAAACTGCACAAGGAAAGTCCTCTTCTTGTCTGGAAGTGTGCAGAAATCTTTGTGTCATGACTAAAAGATTACCTCAGTTTATTGCAGAGAGAAAATTTGCATAGATGTGACTGGTCAAACACTGAAGGTTTTGTAATATTGACTCTTGTTGAAAGATAAAGGAGTATGGTCAGCATCTTCACCTTCCCTCTGGGAAATCCATTGAGGAGATAAGCTGAAGAAGAGCTGTGATTTATCTAGGGCTTTCTGTTTCCTTTATCCCATAGTTTACATTTCCTTTTTAAACTGGTACTATGAATGGTTCTTGAACAAATATGTTTGTGTCACTGGTGTTACTCAGTTGTCCAAAATGTCAATTAATCTGAAAACAGGCAACTGTAAGAGAAAGCTAGATAGCCCTGGACATGTATATTTCCATTGATACTACCACGATAAGGGCAGGGTTTTAACATCATTGGATTTTCCTAAGTGCGGCCAAGAGACACCTCAATGATGTGTTTTCCTACTCCTGGGTCCCATCCACAGGGCAGGGCTGCTGGCTGAAGCCTTCTAAGGAAGGATGGTGTTGAAAGAGACAGATGAAAGAGAATGTTTCCCTCTGCAAATAGTTTTTCATCAAACACTTTAGTACTCATTACCAGCCTCACCCAGATACTTATATGACATCTAGTTTCTTGAAACTTCTCCAGCTTCCTTGGGCCTAGCTCCAGCTGATGGCAAAGCACTAGAGGAAAAACTAAAGGAACAGAGCTCTAGAGGTCTTTGGGAAAGAAAAGGAATCAGGATTATGTATTATATTAATGATACGGAAAAAGTAGACTTGGCATCTGGTATTTAGCAGTTATACCTTTCTTATTGCATTTGTCTGTGTATTGATTTGTAGGATGCCTTTGTAGCATTTCACAGTGATAAGGCTCTGGTGAAGAAATACTTGAAGTCTCTGCTGATCGGGGAACTGGCACCAGATCAACCCAGCTTTGAGTCTAACAAAAAGGTGAGTGTCCTAGAAACTAACTGTGAAATGACTTGGGGTTCTGCATAGGAGGAGAAATACAAAAGAGGGGTAGATATAATTTCTGGGACAGTATAGTTGACATTGTGCCCTAGGCTGGGTGGGGAGGTAGCTGCCATAGTCATGCATGGAAACACACAGCACTGTCCCAAAAAACCTAGATCCATACATGTGAGGAATGGGCTCCAGAGTACCAGTATCTGACCAGTTCTTCCCATTGTGATGTCTCACTGACACAGCCTGTCAGCAACTTGTTTTGAACGTCAAAGCAAAGCTGAGATCTATTGATCTTGTGCTCATTCTTGTGAAGAAATCCCACTGATGAAGTATCTCCACTGACTTAGAATCATGGAATCATTTGAGTTGGAAGAGACCCTTAAAGGCCATCTGGTCCAACATTCCCTGCAATGAACGGGGACACCTATAGCTAGATTAGGATGCTCAGAGCTCCATCCAGCATGAACTTGAATGTCTCCATGGCCACTCCAAGGATTCCTGGATTTGCTGTATTGCATTTTCAAAGTAGCTAGCACATTAATACTTCTTTTACCCACAGAAATCACTTTTAGAGGACTTCCGTGAGCTGCGCTGCACTGTTGAGAAGATGGGACTTCTGAATCCAGATTCCACCTTTTTCTCCCTGATCTTCCTTCACCTCCTGGTACTGGATGCTGCATCCTGGCTGACAGTCTGGTACTTTGGGATATCATTAGTGCCCTTCATTGTTGGCATGGCATTCTTCACCATTGCTCAGGTAAACTGCTGACAGCAATTCAATGGTGTAGATATGTTTATTTCATTCCAGTGGAGAGGATCAATGAAATGTTCATCTTCCAGTCACTGACTTACTATGTCCTCTTAGATCTAATAAGTTGGTTGAAGACAACAAGCAGTTTTCATTGCTTCCAGCAAACCTAGGTTTGCTGACAACCTGTTCACTCTGACTGGTGTGGTGTTGTGAGGTTAAGTAGGCAACTTTATAAGAAGGGATGGGCTGATCTAATCACTCACCCTGATAGAAGAGGGAATATCTCGTCGTCAGTTCCATTTCTGGTTCCAAGTTCTGTTTACTGTCTGATGGCTCTGATGTTTGGTCCGTCATGCGCCAACCCCGCTCACTAATTCGGAACAGTTTTCTGCTGTGAAGTGCAATGAAGCTCTGGATTTTGAAATTATTACACTTTCTCCATGGTTACTTGGAAATTATATATATTTTTGATGAGAACGAGAGAATCGTATGCTCTAACAGTCAAACTCATTGTAATGATTTTTTGCTGTAAACAAAATCAATATCTGGCATTGAGCATCTTTAATAGGCAGTGGTCTGAAAGGAAGTTCTCAGCACTGAGCAGATAGGACTGCATGTAGTCCTTCTTCCCCAGATCAGAGGGAGATGATCTCATGCTATGGTGCTAAGAAGACTCCCAGGAGCAAATTCGTACAACACTGCTATGATTCTGAATCCCTGGCAATTCTTTTGTCTTCTAGATCCAGATGGGCTGGTTCCAACATGATCTGGGACACTGCTCTGTCTTTAGGAAGCCTAAATGGAACCATCTGCTGCAGATTATTGTGATAAATACCCTGAAGGTAATTGCCTTACTGTGAGAATATTCTCTGGGCCTAATCTGGACTAAATAATGAATGGGAGTGACTCTACATTCAGGCAGCATTACCTGTGAGGAAAATATAGCGCAGTTGTCAATGATAGGTTGACAAATAATGATCAGTGATAGAGTTCTAATTTGAATCCCCAGTATTTGGCTTTTCCTGCAGGGTTTACCTGCCAGCTGGTGGAATCATTTGCACAATCAGCACCATGCCAAACCCAACTGCTTCCGCAAGGACCCTGATCTCAACATGCACCCTCTCCTGTTCAGCTTGGGAAAGACACTCTCTGTAGAGGTGGGTATGGATCTAGAGGGCCTTTGGCAAAAAAGACAGAACTGAGGTGTAATAACCTGAATTATGGCTTTCTGCCTAAACTTGTAATAATAACTTGAAAAATGGGGAAATGGTTTCAAACTAAAAGAGGAGAAATTTAGTTTGGATATAAGGAAGAAGTTTTATTACAATAATGGTAGTGAGGCACTGGAACAGGTTGCCCAGAGAGGTGGTGAATGCCCCATCCCTGGAGACCTCCAAGGTCAGGCTGGACAGGATCCAAGCACCCTGATTTAGCTATAGGTGTCGCTGCAAGGGTGTCTCCTTGCAGGGGAGTTGGACTAGATAGCCTTCATGAGTACTTTCCAAATCAAACAATTCTATGATTCTATAATTTCCAAAGTGTTAGATGGTCTGAGAGTCTCACAGTCAGATTGCTCTGACTCCCACACTCCCAGTAGCAGATCCTTGCTGGATTCATTCGCACCAAAGTTCAAGTTCAAGATATCTTACTTAAGTACCAACCTGGGGCTTGGTTATCATGATGCTTAGGCAGCAAACTCTTAAAATCAGTAGTTAAGTTCTCTGTGTTGCTAGAAGAGCAGGGTAAGTACCTTGAAGGCCTTCCAAACAATGAGTCAGTCCACTTGATTAGTGTTAGATGATTTTAGTGATATTGTAGATATTCAGTCAGATGTTCCCTCTGGGTCCTTTTGGTTGTAGGACCTGCTTGGCACCTAAATCCTTCAGTACCAGCTGCTATGCACAAAACACAAGCATACAAATTAATTCTTAATCTTCTTTTTTTTCCTCTTTTTTTAATCTCATAAAAATAAATCCATGAACACAGCTACCCCTTTTTCCCATGATTTCAGATATCAGGGTAGGTAAGATCTCCAGCCTTTTCTTTCATCAGCAATTCTGTTTACTCATGGAATGAAGAAATGACCTGTTGCTTAGATAAGCATTCTCTTTAAATAATGTGTCACTCTCCATTAGAGGGTAACAAGCAATGAAATCTTCATAATGCATGTGGAAAATTCCAGCTCTGCTGTCTCAGGAAGACTCCTGGGAAGAGAGTTTGTACAAAGTATTTATTAATAGAAAACTGTTAGCTGCAACATGAGAGAATCTAGTCAGTGATTTTCAGAAAGATCTCATAGCATTAACTTGAGCGTGCAGTATCTAGAGTGAGCTGCCTGTCCCTCTGCTAGAATGGTTTGGATGGAAATGAAAGTGCAGGAAACTAGTTCTCATCTCTTCCAACTTTTAACAGAAATGAGTCAGGCACACTGTGGATGGGCAAAAAGCATTTCAGTGGTTTCATTTTGTTGGATGTCTTCAGCCCATATCCCACCTGATACAGAAATTTAGGTGCAGCTTTCTCAGCAAACACATCCTGCATTCATCACCCACTGTTTCCTGTCTCAGTTTTCACATGAATAACCTCTTCCTCTCCAAGCACAGATGATTTAAGCACGCTGTGGTGAATGTCTGAACATGATTACACTGAATCTCACTGCTATCATTGGAATCTTCCCCTGCAAACTTCAAATGCCTTTTGAGTATTTTTGTTATTTTTGTGTATTTTTGTATCCTATTATGAGTTTTGGAACTCTCTCTAAAAACTGTTGTATTCTGGCATTGGCACATATTGATATCTTGGTATGGAGGTTCAAATGAGATGTTTCTTTTCACTGCTTTGGACCTTCAGTGCCTGCTTTTCAAAAGAAAGGCTGGATTAAAGAGATTTATTAGGTAATTCTTGATGAGTTCATTAGATAACTATTTATGAAGGATCTCAGTTCTCCAACTAGGTTGGAGAACAGTGTTCTTTCTTTTTTTTTCAGCTTGGAAAAAAGAAGAAGAAGTTCATGCCTTACAATTATCAGCATAAGTATTTCAGCTGTGAGTATCTTTGCTTTCCTATAATGCTGTAGGTACATCACCCCAAAACTCCAACTTCATCTCCTTCCCAAAGTAATAGGTTTAAAGATATTCCCATTGAAATCACAGCTTCAGAGACAATCATAACACTAGGGAGATCCTAAAATCTCTAAAATTAGGGACATTTCTTCACGTGAGGAGGAACTTCCCCTGACTATGTGATGGTTGGTACAACATAAGTGTTATTCAGGTGTAAGGGATGGGAAAGAAAATTAAATGAGAAAGAAATGAGGAAGTGAAGGGTCCTGAAATGAAATGAACAGATTATGTGGGCACATGAAAGCTACTGCAAATGGAAACCAGCAAGTTTTCCTCTCACTGCAGAGGAGAATATTTCTGAAAGATTTATGTTGCAGCGAAGTAATAAACATCTCTCTGTTTTCATTCTTTCCTGCAGTATTGGCCCCACTTGCACTTGTACCCTTCTTCCAGCTGTCCATATTCTACTTTACAATCAGGAAGAAAAAGTGGTTGGTAAGCACCGATTGCACTGTCTAGAAATCTTTCAAAAATGTAACCACTTGTACTGTCTGTGGTTGGGTTGGAGTTAATTTTCCTCTTGACAGCTTATATAGTGCTGTTTTAGATTTGTGATTAAACCAGTGCTGTCACCACACTAATGTTTTAGTTATGGCTAAACAGCTTCTGTGCAGCATCAAGACCTCTGTTTCTCACTCTGCGTTCTGTCAGTGATTAGTGCAAGAGTGTGAGAGGAGGGGACACAACCAGGCAGATGACCCAAACTGACCAAAGAGCTATTCAGTGCCATAAAATGCCATGCTCAGCAATAAAAAAGGGAAAGAAGAGATTTAGGGAGATTAGTCATCTTTTGCTTGGGAACTGGCTGGACATCAGTCTACCTCAACCTGCGGGAGGAGGTGACTGATTGCTTTGCATCTCTTGCTTCATTGTGTATTTTTTTTCTGTCTTCCATGTCCAGTTATTAAGTAGTTTATATCTTGACCCACAAAATTTCTTGCTTTTACTCTTCCTTTCCTCTTCTCCCATCTCCCAGGGATGGGGAAGTGAGCGAGGAGCTGTGTAGTGCTTGGCTGCCTACTAATATTGACTCCTAACATTTCCAGGTGGCTATGTCAAATTTCAACCAAGGTGACTATGATGGTTGGGATAAAAAAGGTGTTTTATTAGGCTGCTGCAGTTGGAATGCTTATCTCAACAAGTCCAGGGTGAATTTGTCAGGAGATGCCTTTTAACTTCACAGCAGGTAGATAAAAGCTAACAGAAAAGTATGGGACCTAGACAGAGTGGGATTACATATTTTTTCCTGACGTTTAGGTAATGATTTTAAAGTTAATGCTCTGAAAATATTTCAGGGATACGCACAGGAGGCTGAATGATTGCATGGAGCTCACACTTGATAAGTAAGAGATCATAGGAAGAACATCTATTATGCTGAAATAATATGAAGAAGAGGAAAATGAGGGATATCTTCAATAAAGGCATCATTATCTTCTTCCTCTTCTTTTTCTTCTTCTTTTTTTAAACAGGAACTGTTATTGGTGGTGTTTTACAACATCCGAGTCTGCCTCATGTACATTCCTTTAATGGGATTTAACAATTTCATGGTGTACTACTGGATGTCCAGGTAACACACAGCATACTCAAAGTCCCCATGACTAATATTGGTAAACAATATCGAATGTCAGTGGAAATAAATAAAAAAGTCATAGTACTCCTACTAGTCAGACTTTACAAAATTAAAGTTTGCTCATAAATAAGTAGTGACCCAAGAAAATCATTACAAGTTGGGGGTGGAGGGAGGCTGCTCAAGGACCTCTGCAATGACAGATTTCGTGGCTCAAAAGAAAGTTAGAAGGCAATTCCTCCAAAATTTAAGAGGCAAAGGAATGGAATAGAAAATCCTGAATTTTGCAAGTGTGCTCTATAAGATAAGTCTTACAAGAGGCTGGGTAGCTCTTGTAAGATAGATATGTTAAGACTACTACTTTTTTGAGTCTTCTTGGTAACTGCTGCTGGAAAGCTCTCAGCCCCTACTCCCTGCACAGCCCTTTTTTTGTGTCAGATGTCAAAATGTATGTTTTAATGGCAAGTTTGGATGCAATTAGATACATTACATGTGTTTCTATGTTTATCTGGTCAGGTACTTAGAGAGTACATGGTTTATTTGGGTCTCGCAGATGAACCACATTCCAATGCACATTGATTATGACAAGAACAAAGACTGGGTATCTACTCAGGTGAGAATCCCCTTTCTTCTGGAAGCCATGGGCCTGCAGTTCTGATTTATAGAGCATGGTCCTATTGTCCCATAGGATCGATCAGGCCTGTGTGCACATCAGCGAAAAAAACTATTCTTCCTGAGACAAAATCTAGACAAATTAACCTATATTCCAAGAATCCATTTCAAGCTAGACTTTTTTTAATTCTTCAGGTCAATGAAGGCAATAATCTCTGACACTAAACATTGTCTTTTATCCTAGACAAAGGTGATTGCTAAGGTGTAATTATCTAGACTTTCAGAAAAATAAAATCTAAATCACTGTCTTTTTTCCTGCCAGCTACATGCAACATGTAATGTGAACCAATCTTTGTTCAATGACTGGTTCACTGGACACTTGAACTTCCAAATTGAGCACCAGTGAGTATGACTACGGGGAGGAGCGTGATAATAATGGGCACTTAAAAGTGAGAAAGCTTGTGTTATCTCAAATAAAACTGCATTCATCAGAAAATCTTTTGCTCTCAATCTGGGAGATGGCTGGGAAATAATTTGAACAATGGGTACAGGGCATTTTGCAAGCCAAGCTTTCAATAACTGTATGTCATTGAATTCTGCAGCCTTTTTCCCACAATGCCTCGGCACAACTACTGGAAAGCAGCTCCTCTGGTGAAAGCCCTTTGTGATAAGCACGGCATTGAGTATAAAAGCAAGACGTTACTCAGAGCTTTTGTAGATATTTTGAAGTAAGTATCAATTAAGATATGTAGAAGCACTCTTTCTGTAACGGAAGCTGAATAGTGTCTCCTCATAAATGATGTATTAACTTTCTGTTCTTGCAGCTCACTGAAAGAGTCAGGGGAACACTGGCTTGAAGCCTATCTGCATGGGTAGATACTGGCAGCTCTTGAAGGGAACTTCTTCACCAGACAACTGCTGCAAAGAGTCAGCACGGATCAACAGAGTGTTTGTGGCTTCTGACATAGGAACTTGGGAGCTGGGTGAAGCTAATTGCAGTAAGAATGATGGGTGTGAAAGTGGATTAAAGACATATTTTTTTCATTGTTCTGAACCACGATATCTCTGTTTTTTGCTGCTCTCAAACTCAGTATTCAGAGCCATGACAAACTGGGCCTTTAAATTTGGGATTCGTAGTTCTTGAATCAGCTGGTTCAATTTACTTTGTAGGTGGGGCTTAAAACACCTCAGCTCCTTTATTATGGGAAAAGTTTAAATGGTGCTTCTTAGCATTTCTGGCTTAATGGGTCAATGAAAATGGAATTAGATAAAGCAAACTGCAGGAAGTCAAAACACATTAAGGATTGGATGACCTTCATGGGATATTCCAGGATTGGTAAGTATACAAAGAACAAGATGATCTGCAGTATGTTGTCGTCTCTAGTGTACACCACTTTCTCTTACTAGTTAACTGAAGTGTTATAACTTGCCCTGTTTATGAAATGCATAGGGAAGTAGATAACTGGATGCTCCATTTTACTTCTCTAAGACCTAGTTTGAATATGATCCAAAAAGTCTGTATAGTATGTATAACTTATATATAAAATATATATATTTGTGTGCTGTCTGATTAGCTTTCTGATTTGATGTGTTATGTGTCTTTGCTGATGTTAGACTACTTTTAAAACTCTTAACTTCAGTAGACCAACTTTGAATGAGACTTAGAAATGTAGGCATTGGGGTGAGTCCAGATCACAAAGGTTTATAGAGTTCTATTACTTTTATTGACTTTTACATGTATTATTTTCCCTCTAAATACCTTCCAGTGATTTCAGAGACATATGAGTATTTACATATGTGAGCCACAAAGCAACTAAGTACATTTGTGGCTCCATTCCTGTATCCTGAAAAATAATTAAATCATACCTAATTCTGTAATTCCATGCAGTCCTCTCTGGCCTTTTCAAATTTTTTTCCTCCATTTCAGCATCCCAAATAACTAACTCTTACAGGTTTTGTACTTATAAGCTGTTTGGCCCCTCCAAGAAGGAGGGGAAGGACCTAGCCCCTCCATACTTAAGGTTCAGCAAAGCTGCTTCCAGTGTAAAGCATGATGACCACCCATGTACAAGGCATAGTAGGTCTTTTTAGGAAGGGTATATGACCTCTGATTAATGTGGCTGATCTCGATTTAATTAGAACACTTTCAAACATGAATTATAACAAATTTAGTTCATTAAGAGAAGTTGAGCCTTACTAGTAAAAACCTCAATTGTATTGTATTCACCTAAATGTCCTAAAACTGTGAATGTAGTCTGCAGTGCCAAGTGAGTATACAATTTGCCCATAAAAGCAAAGACCAAGTGGAAGAAAAGTGATTCTTTTCCTCTGCCACTCACACCCAGAACTCTGTGCCCCAGGCTTTCAGTGGGCAAACCACTCAGGGGAGGAAAATGGGGAAGACCTTAAAGTGAAATATTACTGTGGACAACCAGATACATCTGCAACCCACTGATATTTAAATTACATGCATTACGAACTTCAGACAACAGCAGTCCTATTCCAAGTAACAAATGTTATCAAGTTCATATGGTAAACATCCTAAGAAGAATTTTGGACTTAATTTTCTTCCTTGCTTTTTTAATTTTATTAATTATTCTGTTTTAAGAATGTTGGCTTTATTTATAACTTATGTGTGTATGTGCAGGCCTAGTAACATTGTTCTGGTTATTTCCCAATAACTGCTGATAGATATCATTGAAAAAGGTTATGATTAAAAAGTACTGTTGTTCAAGAACTACTTAGAATGTACTTTGAAAACCTTTTCTAACTACTACAATCTAAAATAAGTCTGTGCTCCCAACTCAAAGGTCTGTTATCCACAACTACGTGCAGAAATAGAAATATTTTTATAAGAAGTATTTAAGTAATAGTACTTTCTTAAGATGAATGCAGGTGTTTCATTACTTGCTCTATTGTTCTGGTGAAGGTAGTTTAGGTATTATGGATTTTGGTGATGTGTTTTTACTATTTTTTATTTTTTAACCAGTGGGACATGAAAGCTATGGTGATTAGATCTTGATTTCTGCTGAAATTTCCTGAAGACAAGACTAACACAGAGTAGTTCTTTCTGATATCTGCCTCATGAATCAATCTGATTCTTTCTTCCATTTAGCCGGCATTCTATTTGTTTGACTGTAGTAATTTATTGAGTCAGTTTTTTGCAACCTCATTTAAATTAAGATGTTTTTGTCTCTTTAACTGATCTAACACTGTGCTACTCTATGTGAATATTGATTTATCTCTTTATCTGTTTCATAAAGGTTATTAACATACATGAAACTGATTTACCTTTGTCTTGTTCTAACATCGTTCACAAACTTCAAGGGTTTAGTGTAACCCTTGGTGAGAGGTTAGCAAGCCACTTTGGTTGGCATTAGAGTTCTTAGTAACTGTGATGTTCCTTGAAAGACAACATGTATGATCAGGAATGCACAGAAGAAAGAAGGAAATCAGGAAAACAGTTTGCATAATATTGCTTTCTTTAGGAGTTTATACTAAGATTCTGTTAGTAGTGTTTTTTTGTACACAGGTACACCAAAATCATCAACTTACCACAGGTATCAGAGGGTCCTTTCCCTCACAGGGTGGCACAAATGGCCACCCTGTTACACAGTCAACAAATGCCAAGCTTCAGAGGGCCCTAACAGTAAGGAAGGCAGCAAGAACTGCAAAGCAAAAGAAAAGTGTCATCAGTTGTTCAGAATTGAGTTCTACTTGTGTGAATACAGTGTTGTGCAGAGTATGCGCTGTGCTTCTTATTAAACAGCAATCTGATGTCTGTATTCTCACAGGAATTCAAAGTTTAATTTTATTTGAAAAAAAGGGAACTAAAAGCCTTATTATTGTCCAGTTTGTCTACCAACTGTATTTGCATTCTCAAAATTCATTTGCCTTAATCTGGTCATTGAATGTATGTTCAAATTCATAGTTACTCAGCCTGTTGGTAAAGAAGAAGGATTGTTTCAAGGCACTGCCTTTCTGAATAATGAAGGCTTTGGAGAGTCCAGATACCTTAGAGACAAAAACATAGTCAACAACCCTACACTCCTTCCAACAAAGATTATTAAATTATTATTAAATTATTCCTGTGTAAGACTGATTCCTCTCTTCTCCTCCCTAGTCTTGCAAAAAATTGTGGGTATTGTTCAGTGTTATTTCATAAATTCTTAAATAATTGACCGGAAGACAACTTCTTTATTGCTTGACGTGAAAGAAGTCACAAAATAGAATAAATATCCATTATGGGGCAATCAACAAAAAATTGAGAGACAATCTCTGCAATAAATCTGATGACACAGGTGAATATATTTCAGCTTGCCACCTGACATATCTTTTCTTAAGGTGTTGACTACACCTGGCTCAGTAGGTGTGTTCTGCTGTTATTCCAACGCTCTTCAATTGCTGAGTTACACTTCTGTGCATGTAGAGATCTGCCTCAGCCTCAGCAATTTTCCTCTTATCATCCATTTAAGGGTGGATCTTATTAGTTTTTCCTGTCTGCTGTGTTGCCCAAGAAGTCTGATCCATAGGCATGCTTGTAACAAGCTTGACATACTGGCTGGACTGTGCTTTTCAGAGAAGGTTTATGTTTATTTTCTTTCTAAAAGGGAGATAGAAGAGGTATTTCTTCACTTTTTCATAACGTAATGGTTGTGTCAGTACACCAACACACAGTTGCTATGGCAGTATAATTGTCTAGGTTCAATTCTTTCCCTAGCAGAAGTGATTCAAGCCACAATGCCCACCTCTTTCCACCTATGGATTGGATAGCAGCGTGTTCCTCTCTCTGTGGAGGCAAATCGTGCAAAAGGGAATTCAAAAGTGGCAGTTGGCCTCTCATTTAAGGTGTCTCAGATTACTTCTATCCCCATTTTTGAGCTTTTCTACATATTAGAGACAGTGTTCACTGATGCAGGGGATGAGAGGTTGGAGAGCAGCCCCACAGAAAGTGTTTGGTGTTCTGGCTGGTGGCAAGTTGATGTGAGCCAGCAGTGTGCCCTGGCTGCCCAAAGGGGATGCGCCAGGCCCAGCACTGCCAGATGGGGGGAGGGGTTGTCCCACTCGGCTCTGCACGGCCTTGCCTCCAGCACTGCATGCCATTTGGGTTCCACAATGCCACAAGGACGTAAAACTGTTAAGAGAGCATCCAGAGGAGGGCTGTGAAGACGGTGTAAGGTCTGAAGGGCAAGTTGTGAGGGGCGGCTGAGGTGCCTGGGTGTGCTGAGCCCAGAGCAGAGGAGCTGAGGGGAGGCCTCATGGCAGCTCCTCACAGGGAGCGGAGGGCAGCGCTGAGCTCTGCTCTGTGTGACAGCGACAGGGCCTGTTTAATTGCTGCCCAGTTCTTGTGCCAATAAATAATGATGTGCTGGTACATGCAGTTTTAAGCCAGCACAGTATGGAGAACATTGTGTAAGCACAAGCTAATTATGCAAATAAGCCTATATACTCTACAAGACTTGCCACACTCAGAAATCTGTGACTGTAATTTTCACTGTGACTCATAATTTCATTTTTTTTGTAACTAGAACTGTGCATGACAGCTGTATGCCAGTCAGTATGTAACTGGGCCTTGATTACATGGGCATACAATCCATTATATCAATGTCATACAGGCAGGTTAAAGCTTCAATTACCTGTATTCAAGGCGTTTATATATATTCAATTACCTGTCTACAAAGGTGTTTGTACTAGGCACTCTGAAAAGTCTATCTAATAAATGTAGATGCTTTGCTACGGCAGTGCTACTAGCAACTTTGCATTTAAATGTAAATATTTTACAGTTTATTGTGTGATAGATTACTTTACATGCCTTTATCTCTCAGTACTATATAATATCAAGCATAACATACAGCTTTACCCTTGCTGTACTGATTTTTGAGTGTTTCCTTCAGTTTTGCAATGAATGGTATAGTTAAAGGAGGGATTTCTGTGGTCATTATACATTTCTTAGCTGTTTAAACTTCTAATCCATTGAATATATTCTCTAGAAATTTAATTTAGGTTCCCAGTTCTAATGTAAATGTGGTGCAGCTTCGTCCTATGTGTGTGTACATCAGTCAGATAACTTAGGATCATACAGGACATGCATAGACTGAATGTGTGGTGACTTACCAATTAGGAAAGAAACTAATAGCAGTTCTGGCAAATTAGACTGTTATTAACACTGATTTAAGGGGTATCTTCTTTTAGAAGCTACTCATTCCACTCCCACTGGCTGATTAGGACCTTTGAAATCTCACAGTTCTGAGTCCCAGTCTTGCTTCTGTTTGTCTTGAATTATAAAATAGCCTGAGCAACTCTGGCTGGTTACAATAGATGTGAATAGGCTGTGGGTCCTCATGAAGCTGAGTAAGGATTTCTTAATTTTTTTAACATTTATTGAAATGGGCACTAGAGTTATGCACACCATTAGAAAAAAAAAATCACAGTGATAATATATGTGAAAAAAAAAATTAATCTTTTGTTTCTGCATGATTTTTCCTATCCACCTGTGAGGGAATGCATACCTTAGCTACAGTATCACAGCAGCAGTTTACGTAGGGAAATATCTCATTTAAAAAAAAAAAAAAAGTGATTTCAAACTAAGATTCCTTCTTTTGTCCCTGTTTTGCCAGGATGAGCAGAGTTAACCAATTTCAGAATGTTGCATCTTTCCTTCCATTGGAGCCTGCTGGTATTTCTTATGTAAAATTTCAACACACCATTATGAAGATCCAGTTTGCTGAATCAGAAATGCTACTATAGATCAGCCATGCACATGAATGAGCAAAGGAAAGCAGACATGTACCGATCATAAAAATGCTCATTTAATAGCTTTAAATGTCAGCTGTGGCACATGAGCTAAAAGTTTGATATTGCAGCATACAATATTTACTCAATCCATGGAATGATGTAAGCTCCGTAACCCTATGAATAAAGCTGCAAGCTGTGGGTGTGTGAAAATGAAGAGAGATTCTCTAGGATGTTTTCTAATCCTTATATATTAATTCACTCCTTCCCAACTTTGAAAAAACAACAAGAAGTAAATAAACCTTCTGTTAGAAGCTGTGATGGCTGGAGCTAGTGAGGTAAAACTGCACTTGTGTGTAATTGTTTAAAGAATGTAAATTGTGCTTCTTTCTCTTTGGAGGGCTTTTTCCCCCTGTCATTCCCTTTCCTCTAAGGAATAAAGCAACTTCATTTCCTGCAGAAGTTAAGAATCACAAAGTTGTGCATAAAAAATGTACTTAGAGGCTGAATTCCTTTTAAAACATTCTGTTGTGCCAGAACAGCATGACAAGATAATACTTTAATACTTTTTCTTCAAGGGATGTTCTAATGCTGCCTTTTCTTTCTCTCTTGGATGCTTCTATGAAGGTCATGGCAGAGAGAAGAGCAGAATATATTCTCTGTTGTAGCATCTTAGAGCCATCTCTTGAGAGACATGAAGGAAGAAAGGTCATGTCTCTCTCACAGTTCTTGGAGATATATATATATGGTTCTGCTCAGCCTCACTGTCACCCAACACTGTGAAAGACAGGCAGGTTGGTTAGGGATCCTTGGCAGAATGAGGGCTGGCCATAGGGCTGTCCTTATAATTAAGGATTTATTATGACACAAAATGTTAACAAGGAGTGTAGCATGTTGGTTTTCTTAAGTTGTGACTCTTACCATAGCTTACTGTTACACAGAATTTCTTAGATTCTCAGTTACAAGGACTTGTCATCCTGGCTCTCTGCAGATCAAATTCTTATTAACCAGAGAAATACAATAATCATAACCTGGAGTCTGGCTGTACCTAAAAGAAGACAGGTTACCTTCTCAGTCCTCAGAGGAAGTCTTCTTGTTTTATACCCAGATCTCAGGGAAACTTGAATTAACAGTGAATTATGATTTTTTTTTTTTTTTTTACAAGAGTGGATGAGAGTGAAAAGGGCTAGGATGAAGCTAGTATATATATATTAAAAAAAAAAAAAACAACAAAAAACAAAACCAAAAACAAACAGATAAAGGGAGCCTGTCTTGTATTTTGAACTGTGCATGATTTGTTAATTTTTCACTTTCCAGCCTTATACACTATAAATTAGTTTATTAATTTTTTTTTTCCTGTTTACTACTAAAGAAGACACTGTTGGTAAAAGCAAGACAAAATACTTTGAAGTTGTAAGCAGCATTACAGCAAAAAAAAAAAAGTGTAGCATCTTTTACAGCTTTCTTTGGTCTGCTGGTTTTTTAACAACATGGGCTGACCCTCTTGGCAGGTTTAAACTTGTGTTATGATAAAGTCAGTGTACTTGGTACTTATTTTAGATCTGTGAAATAAAAATGAAAGACAAAAAGCTTCTAATTAAATTTGATTTAAGTTTCTGCTTCTTAATCCTTAGAACTACACAGAAGGACTCGACTTCCCATTAGTTGTATCTGAGATATATTGCATAACACAGGAAAGAAGGTTGGTGAATTGGAAGCATGCAGGCCCATTGTTGACATCTCAGTCTCATGGGTTTTGCATTAGGTTGGAGAATTTTACATTGTCTAGCAATATCTATACTTAGTAAGTCTAAGCCTTATATATGAATTTTATTTGCTGTGCAGGGATATTTGCAAGCAGGGTTGTACAAAAGTTAGGAGTCCACAGCAATTATCTTATTTATAGCCTAACGCACACAGTAAATGCCCAGGATCAGAATACTGCTAGGCAAAGCAGCATATGCTCACCAATGCCAATGAATATCATGGTCACATAGTCATTAGTTGGGTGGAGAAATGTCTGGCAGCTACTGCAGTTTCTTGAAATAAGTAGATCCCCAATCCTGTCAAGCAATTGTCTTTGTTCTCTCTGCTTTTATTCCACATGGCCTTATAACCTTTCACATAAGTAATTGCCCCTTGAGTCCCTGAGTTGCTACTCATTCAATTAAGTTTTCACTTCTGCTTCATTTTTACTTTTCTTGGCTTCTGTGGCTCATATAGTCGTTTCCTTGCATCATCAGCAATACTTTAAGTAAAACTGAACCAAACAGGAAAAGCTGTGGCTTGGCAAACTGACGCCTGTGTAACAACCATCTTAGTCTCGCAAAACTAAACCGTGGCCTACTGTTTCCTTCCTTGGTCTCAATATTATTTGAACTTTGAGATCATTACTGTGCTTAGTCCTGAGTTCAGTTATCCGGTTTAGACCTCCAGTTACCTAACTGTGGTTCTGGTTGCCATAAGATCATAGAATCACCAAGATTGGAAAAGACCTCTAAAGTCATCTGATCCAGCTGTTCACCTACCAACAATACTGCCCACTAAACAACATCCCTCAGTACCACACCTCAGTGGATCTTGATGTTCTCCAGGTATGATGACTCTGCCACTTCCCTGGGCAGCCCATTCCAATGCCCAACAACTCTTTCAGAAAAGCATTTTTTCCTAATATCCATCCTGAACTTCCCCTGGTGCAACTTGAGATCATTCCCTCTTGTCTGGTGTTCTGTTAGCAATAGTCACGATAAAATCCTGTCTTTACTACCATGGCTCTCTCAGAATGTAACAGTACTCTGTTCTGACAGCATTAACAGGTTGTTGTCTCTGTTTAATAAGTAAGTTATATTAAGGACAGAACTAGTAGCGTGTGTAATGATAGAACAACTACTAGAGGATAAACTGAAAGTCTGATCAATGTATAAGTTTTTGATTGGGGTTATGAAAAAAAAAGTATTTCCACTGACTAGTAGATGAAGGCTAACCTCAAGTATGACTGAAGTTTCTCTTTTCTGCAGCTCTAGCTGTTTTGGGTATTAAAAATGGTGCAGTGAAGTGCTGCAACACTGCACAACAAAAATGGAGATCTGAATCTTACAGTTATAGCTTTGCATCTTCTTTGATCTTGCAGTGAAGTTTTGCTTTACTGGTGGTATACTGTAATAATGACCTTAAAATACAAAGGCTGATTTCATTAGCACTGAACACTTGCTCTTCTTTGACTTCTAGCATTTCCATACAACATTCTAATGTACATTTTTATTACACCAATAGTTGAATGTTATAATATATTGGAGAACTTATGTATCGTTCTACAAGCATCAGCTGTTTGTAATGACATTAGCATGGGAGCTAACAGCTAAGATTTCAACATATAGAAATATCTGTTGATCCCTAATGATTAGATTTGGATTGATACGCTGTTGCAACTGAGATTTGACACCAGTGCACTTTTTTTTTTTTAATCTGTATGCCTAGGGTTAATAAAGTATGGAGCCTCACGATTAGCTCAGGTTTTGCAGGAGTTACAACTTTCATGTGGTTTTCCAAAACTGGTAAGCTCATTGGACTTTGTCAACTGGCTTAATTGTTTTGTTATGTTTTTAGCAACTTTTCTAAAAGTTAACATTCTTTCACCTATGAACTCATTTGCTGCCATCATCAACTTCTATTACTCTTTGTTACAAGCTGATGTTACTGAGATTATACCACACAAGGAAACAGCAATGTTTGCTGAGGCCCATTTTTTTTTCTAAGGCCTATCTCTTCTGATGAAGATACCTTATGAGAAAGCTTTTAAAGTTGCATTTTATCTATCATTATAAGCCGACTTACTTCTGCTAGTACTTATAATGATCAAAGCCTTATCTCAGCTAACCATTCATTTCTAATTCTACACCTCTCTTCTAAGTCAAGTCTTGCTCCTTTGCTTCTCATTTTCTTATCTCCTTGTCTCACCTTTAGCCCACAGCACTTCTTTTTGGAGCCATAAGCTCACCAATGGTTGGAATTTGAAGCTTGGTGACTTCTAATTAGAAGCTGTATGTGCTTCTATTCTGCCTTCTTTGCTCTCTGGAATGAGATTAAATGCAGCAATGTTGTAATAATATATTAGAAAAAGTACTTCTCAGTTACTCAGATAATTTGTTCCTTGGATTCTGATGAACAGTTTGACCAACCTTATAAAATGTGTTCTCTCTGAAGGACCAACGAACCTGTATCTCATTAAAAAGTCTCATCTCTTTTATGTTGCTGGAATCCTTTCAATTCTCAGTATCATGGGGATGAGTTTTTCATTTAAGCTACTTATAAAGTATTCAAAAATATTTTGTCACTAAAATACTGTCTTTTAATTTTAACTACCATTCCATTTTTCTGTGTAGACTGTTAATTTGTACCCTTGCTATGCTTATCAGTTCGAAATCTGAATGGCCCAAGACAGTTCTATAGTGGCTATAAATACAATCTGTGTAAATTATCTTGCCACCTTCATCTCTTGCTAATGACATCCTATGGATGGATTTAGCTCTGGGCTACTCTTTTCAGTTGTTAGTCCTGGTATTTTGATGACCTTTTTTCTCACTGTAAGTTGATTTGATGTAAATAATGATGGGATTTCAACTATATTGACAGGATTCAAGCAGTCAGACTGTTTCTGTTAACTGTTTTTCTCTATGAAAATCTGTTATTTCTTACAAGTACACCTGGAGTCTTACATGCAGCAGAGATTTCAGCTAATTTATTGCAATTCTATTAAAAATATGCCAAGAGTAGCAGAGAGAATGGCAATAAATCTAAGTACCTTCCATAGCCAGGAGCTATGCAAGAACTTTTCCTTAAGTCATGATGCCATTTAGTCAACATCCATTGCATCCCTCTTATGCTGACATCTTCATCCAGTTTGAACAGTATTCCACGCGCTTGCTTTTTGCAAAAGGAGAGAGAGAGCCGAACTCATTTCTACTGCCAAAGTAGTTCCTTGTTTCTCACTAGGGTTCTTCTTTATTGATTGGTCCCCTCAGTTACGCTTCCTTGGTCTGTACTGGCATAACTTCTTTGTGTCCACGTCAGGGATCCTGTTATTTCCTTTTCCTTCTGTTCTTCTTAAAAGAAAATTTGATGAGTTCTGGCCTTGTTTATTTAGGCTATTTCATTTTCTTCCAGGAGCATACTGTTACTGTTTAGTTGAATGAAGCAGAGCATCTCTTGAGCTCTTCTCACTCTGGTCTGCTGACAGTGATTTAATTTCTTCTGTCTCTACAAAAGCTCTTTGTTTCTCACTGGTAGAGCTACCCTGGGTACAGAGCAAGGTTGCATGAATTTTTAAATAAAACCTGTAGCAGGAAAATCAGGTTTCCTCTAATCAGTCACAGAGATACAGTTGTCACTTTTATGAAAGGCAGTCTGACATTCTCATTTATGAGGATGATTAGCTCAATTAAATCAGTAACGAATATGGTAAAAGTAAATCGGAAGACCATCACTCACTTTTGTACTTAAGAGTACAGACTTTGAGTTCTCAATATATAAATGTTTTTAACGTAAGAATTCTACAGATAAAGAGGAAAAATTAAGCAGTGATTCATAGTTTCATGTAATTTCCTGGCATGTACCTGAACACCCCATATCTCTTTCATGTATTGATCTTCACAATCCTTTTGGGAAAATATTTCATTATATAATCTCCATTATAGGAGATTATAGAAAAGAAGTCTTGACATCTGCATCAAAAGATTTGACTACATATGAGCTGAATCATCTTCTTCTATAAGGCTATGCTGGAGAAGGGAACTGAGTTTGAATTTGTTGTGCCATTGGACCTGTTGTGAAAGCAAATTGCCATAGAGATGTGAAACAGGTTAGAGAACTTCAGAGATGAATATTTGAACTAATTAGAGAAGAGGGCTCAACCCAGTTTCCTTTGGTCACTGTATGACACCATTGGCATTATTCCCATCTGAAAATGGGAGCAAAACCCGAATGCTCTAGGTCTCTAGCCTAAATACTAAAATAGAAATCTGGAATTTCTTTTGTTCAGGAAGAGTTGTCTGGGTTTCAAATTAATTGGTGTAGAAAGAAAATAATGAAAGGAAGTTGAGAGATATTCAAGAATTTGGCCAGAATGTGGCAAGAATTGAGAAGGTCAGAGTAGAGTTCACATCATTTTACTTGAATATATTTAGTTGCATAGGTTTGCTGCAGATAACATAAAGATGGACGTAGCTTGGTGCTGTGAATTGTCCTTGTCTCCTAAGTGATAAAATGTATCATGGTACATTCATCAGGACTGATTATGGTCTTTCCACTGGATTAAATATTTAATTGATGATCTACAGTATGCTGTACTCAATTGTTATTTTTCAGTCTCAATACATCTTCCACATTTTGTTGCACAATGAGAGTCTTGCTAGAGTGCAAAGGACTTAGATTTTCAGCGTGGGAAGGAATTCACTGAAAAGTGGGGAGACACAGCTTTGAGTGAGGCGTTTAGTTATGAGGATATGACATGCATCATAGGTAGCTTCTTTTTCTTTACCCTTTTTCTAAGATGGACTGTGTCATGACTGAGTGTTCACATAACCTTTTTACTTGTTGAAGCATCAGAATATGTGGATGACCCCAACATGAATTCCACAGGAGAGATTTTTCTAAATGTATTATTTGTTTGTTTTTGTGAATAGAGTAATTTGGAATGCTATGGATCCATTTTGCACCAACAGAAAGCTTCAGGAAAAATAATGCCAGTTTGCCTCCTTGTGGTAATGTCATGCAGTTACTTCGAGAAATAGATGAGGTTTTTTGTTTTCTTTTGTATGAATTCCTCTGTGTTTGCTGTTGAGGCTAGAAGAGCTTCACAACGTAGCTTCACAACGTAGCTTGTGTATCCCTGGGCTTCCAGGCTTCAGTTATCGTTCTGGAAACTCTCAGTTCCAGGCAGTGTTGTTCAGCCAGGGCAAAGATAGAATGTGATTTTGCACTGCTGAGTATATAAACGTGACCATAAAAATAAGAGAGAATTGAATAGAATAGAAACCTACAAAGATCACCAAATCCAACCACCTGATCACATCAGGGATAATCAAAAGTTCAAGTGTATTAGTGGGAGCATTGCCCAAATGTTTTTTGGACACTGATGGGCATGAGGAACCACCACCTCACTAGGAAGCCTGTCCCAGCATGTGACCTGCCTGTGATAAAGAAATGTTTCCTGAGTTCAGCCTGTACCCTCCTCTGTGCACTTTGGATGATTCCATTCTGCCGTCAGTTTCCAGCAGCAGAGCCTGGCACCTCTCTCTGTGTCCCCTCCTCAGGAGCTGCAGAGAGCAGTGAGGTCACCTTCAGACTGGACAGCCCAGGTGCCCTCAGCCTCCTCACAGGAGTGCCTCCAGCCCTGTCACAGCTTTGGTGACCTCCTCTCGATGCTTTCAAGAACTTTAACATCCTTGTTATATCGTGGAACTCAGAACTGCACACAATATTCAAGGTGAAGCTTTACCGTTTGCTAAATATATTGGGAGGATCACCACTTTTGACCAGCTAGCCATGCTGTGTTTAATGAGCCTCAAAGTGTGGTTTGCCCTCATGGCTGTCAGGAGCATACTGCTGGCCCCCTCCAGCAGATATTAGGTGGTTGAAGTTCCCCAGGAGCACCAGGGCCTGTGAATATGAGTCTGTTCCCACCTGTCCCTAGAGGGCCTCATCCACTTGTTTTTTCTTTCTGATCAGGCAACCTGTAGCATGCACCCGTTAAAGTGTTACTTTTGTGGGTCCTTTCTTAATGCTAACTCATTAATTCAGTTGACTCTTCAACCAACCCTAGCCAGAGCTTCATGCATTCCAAATACCCTTGCTGCAAAAGCCATCTCCCAAGTGTCAGTGACTTCTGAGTTCCTCTTATATACTGAGGAAAAAAAGTCAATATTATCTGAGTAAGCAGAGGGCAAAAATGTATCACACCTCTTTCCCTTCCTTCTTCCACTCTATTCACAAATACAGGATTTATTTATAATTTATTTATTATTCACAAATGAGGGTTATAGTCATTTTTGTGACTGCTGAAAGCTGAGATGGTAAGAAAAATACCCAGAACTGCACAGCTCGTGATAGAATAGCAAGTGCTGATACTAACACTGAAAATGCATCCACAGGAAACACAGCAACAACAACCAACCCAGAGATCCCTATCTTGGGCTAAATGCCAACGTGTTAGAAGCAGCAGATATTTTTCATCTCTCCCCTGATTAGGTTATGTCTAATTTCATCCCATGGCCAGAAGGGACGTGGTGCCATGCAGCTTGCATCTTCTTTTCTTCCTCTGTGTTATATCCTTTGACAGCCCAATAGTGGTTGGGACAGACTCCAGTGGCCTAAACTAATAAAGTTCATTCTTTTGCCTCAGTCTGCAGCTCACAAAGCCATTGTATGCCTCCTACAAATGGAATTGCATTATGAAATTAATTCCATTACGTCGCCTGCAGCCTTTTGTCCAAGGACACTGGGAGATCTTGATATGTAGAAGGTCATATTTCAGGATCTAGATTACCCATGTATAATTCCAGTTGCTGTCAAGCTTCGTGTTTAATGTCCAAAAGACAGCACTTGCAGCACTGGGCCAGTCAGTGTACTGTAGACTGCTTTGTTTGTCTAGCATCACCACCTCCTTCCTTAGGTTTATTACCTTTGAGCAATTTGTATGCAGGCAACTAATAGCTGCCCAGGGCTAGGATTAAATGATAGTATTCTGTTTAGATTTTCAGAAATATCCCGCAGGCATTGTCCAAGGGTACTATTTGATTAGGATTAGGAGCAAGTAAAAGAAGTAAATTGCAATGCTTGCATGTTATCCATTAATATCCATCAAGCTGGATTGACACAATACACCTACGAAGACGAAGAGTTGTTAAAATGCTGTCAATTTCCTCCCTAGGTTAACGCTTCGGGTGGATCACAGTATACCTGAGGAACAGACTTTAGAACACGATGTTTATAATGAGCCTGCATTTGAAAGAAAATGCGGTTTCTGAAGAATGAACTGTTGACAGAGTCATTGTGACAGGTGGACTGTTTCAACCTGTATTCTATGAGCAAGGACAGCTTTCCAGACTGCAAGGTAGCAGCCATTTAGATTGACAGCGTTCTGGGCTTTGCCAGCACTCTCATTTGGATCTGTGTACTGGGGATGCCCTTCAGGAAAATTAGGTTACAGAAAGTCAGTGCATGACTGGACATTTCCTGTGTCATTTATCCAGACTCAGGCTGTATTTGTGCTCTTGTATGTGTTCATATGGAGAGAGCTATAGACTTTCCAGGTCACAAGGTACCTTTCCTGAACATCTCAGAAAACAATTTCCTTTATGTGCAGCTCCAGTCCTCTTGTTGCCTCATTCAAAACTGCCTTCCCTGCTTTCTCTGAACTAAAGGCATTATCTGACATTCCTGAACTACACACAGTGGATTAAAAATTGTCCGCAAACCACAGGAGCAACGTGATCCTCCTTAATATTAATTCTAAGATGATCTAATTCTCTTTGGAAGAGGATTGCTATTCTTAGCCTACCTCATCTGTGAACTTTACAGGCTTCACGAAAGGCTTCATGAAGATAATTAGGCCTGGAGAGGGTGAATGGAAATGGGATGGGACAGAAAGTGAAAGGGGAAATCGTAGACTATGGTTGAAGACAGTACCAGATGAGTAAAAACAAAAAAACACGTCATGTATTCTGAAATAAGCAAACTAAATGACACTGGAAATGATTTTGCAATCTTCAATTACATTTATTCATAAAATACTAATTTAAAGTTTATATATTCTTTTGTGTGTGTGTGTGTGTGTATACATCTCTCTCCCTTTTTTTTTTTTTTTTTTTTGCAGAAGATCATTAAAAGTTGTTTGGAAAAGTAAGAATCTTTGATAACAGTTAAGTAAAGAGTAGGAAACTTTAAGTTTAACTGAATAAAGTAAAACTGTTTGTTTTGTCCCAGAGCATAGCTAGCAATGTGTGACCTCTTCCTGACCCTGTAGAAGATGGTTTTTGGTGCAATAACCTTGTTGCTATATTACAGCTATTGCAGACCAGCATTCACTGTGTTTAACCACTGAACATCACTCATTTTGGTTTAATGAATATTGTCTGCTACTTGTATGTCGGACCTCTAAATTTTAATGTAAAGGAATTATAATTATGTGATTATTTCCTCACCAAGAGGTTTTCAAAACAGTTGTTGATTATTGTTAGATATATTCAAAGGCACAGATGAGGTGACTTGTCTGTGATTTATGTCTTTAATTGTCGAAATTATAGCACTGCTTTATAATGAGACTGCATTTAGCAAACTCATACAATTTCCAGAGCTAGCTGCACTTATGGGCCCAGCTATATGAAGTAAGTCAGCATATCCTGAGTACAATGTCATCTGTACAAATATGAGTACCAATATATTATATTATTTTATATTATATTTCCAAATGCAATTACATGCCAGACTTCTCTGTTAACCTGAGAAGTTTGGTTTGGTTTGGCAAGTGATAATGATTTGTGTTGTTTGGTTAACAAAATGGTTACCATTAACTTCCTGTTTCTGCTTCTTTTCAATTATCAGGGAAGCAAAGGAGGAACATCCTAAAAGAAAGGATGAGTTGTGATGCAGCGTGGAACCAGTCACCTCATATGCAACACTGCAATGAGGTAACCTAGTAGGTGCAAGGAACATGTTGTGCAAGAAACCAGTCCAGCTACAAAATATAGATCCTCCCTTTTAATCTTGATACTGGTTCCAAATTGATAGAATAAATTATATTGCCCTACTTTGCTCCCCCTCATTTCCCTCCAAAAAAAAAAGTGACTGAATTGTTCTCACAGAATGAGTGGGTGTTTGGGATTTTGTAAGACAACTTTAAGCGTGCAATGCACCAATTTTCAATTGAGATTGGTTGAATAGCTGACCATGATTTTAATTTTTTTTTTTTCCCCTGGAGAGGATAAAGAAGGATGACGCAGACCAATTGTTCAAGTCGAGGTGCAGTGAGTGCACATGGTAATGGTAAGAGGGTAATTCTCCACGAGTTTGCTTGATTTCCTGTTTCACTTGCTTCTTTTGACTTTTTTTCTGAAATCTGTTGTGGTTAGATATGAAAGTTCCTTACAGATCTCTGTAATTTCATTTATAAAAGCAAAGGTGAAGAGGTAAGTTGTTCACTAAGCAAAATGAGGAAAAATTCTAAGTAGACCTCAAGTGCTTTGACTTTTCACATAGCCTCAAACTTCTACTGCCTCCAGCAGTGGCTGCTCAAAAAAAAAAAGTTATCATCAATCATAATAATGAAGGACTTATTAAATAGGATACATCTTGCCTAACCTTCTAAGCTAGGCATTTAGCTTAAGCTGTTGTCTAGGTTCTCTTGTCCATGATAAAGATTATCATCTCTAGATCGAAGTTAAGCTGTCCATCTTTCTTAAATGATTACAGAGAGAAAATAAATAAACCGTTTATATTGTGTACATATTAAGCTAATTTAGTAAATTCATTTATTACGTCTGAGTTATGCTAGTGCTCAACTTACCCTTTTTTGAAACATGTCACATGTTCATCTGTTATGATTTCGTAGTCACATTTTTCCACTTTCTCACTTTCAGATCATGCTATTTCTTTATTAGTCATTCACAAACAGAGCAAAGAAGCTGCTCAAATTATCCTCACCCAGTTCTTTTACTTAGCCTGCTCATTCAGTACCATACATGTATGGCTTGAGCACCCTCTGGTGTTGAAAGTTATTATCTTTTTATTACAATACTTCTATATGTGGTGTTGTGATACTGAATCAGTTAGCCCAGGAAAATGTTATGTAGCTATGCTGTTTTCAGTGCTTGAATTATCTAAAAATGTCACATGAGCTCAGCTGCGCTCAAGTTAGCTCATTTGTTAGAGTGTCTAGAGTAGGTATGTACTCTGAGGTTTTCCCTACTGACATGATCTGTTTGGAATCTCACAGGAATTCAAAGGCTGAGAAAGAATGTAATAGGTTTCCAAATGGAGAATAAAATCTTAAATGTGGGCTTCGTTAATGATATCTTAAAAGGAACAGTACTGCTGCCTGATACCCCCTGAAAGGAGTAAGAGGGGAAAAGCTGTGGGAGCGCAATGATGTCTCTGGGCTACTGCTGTGATGTGCCTCTAAAACCAAAACGCAGACTTAGAACCTATCAGACAAGGAATTATCAGTGGTGAAAGTCAAATGCCAGGGCTTTTTTGTATACTATGAGGGAAACCTCTTCTAGATGATGCACAAACTGTAGGTTCCCCAGTCTTCAGAGCTATTAGTTCAAAATGAAGAGGGAGAGATATTAGGTAAATCACAGAAATGGGATGTTGAACCTATGAGAGGAAAAAAAAAAAAAAAGAACCGAGCAAATTTTCAGGTGATTTTTTTCCAGTATTGTTCTCCAAATATTTAAAAGTATGTAGGTATGTATATTTAAGTTCTGTTGAATAACGATGTAATTATCAGCTGTCTTTTGTAGGAGCCCAGTAGATGCAAAGAAATATTGCAGTGATGAGGAAGCGTCTTTCATGAGATCAGGTGAAAGAAGCACATGTTATGTCTTTCTTGTAGAAATGACTCCTCATGATGATAAATTACAGCCTTGTGTAATATGTTTTCATCTGCTATTTGATGTGACTTGTCAGTACCTGCTGATATATCTCAGATGGGAAGGCAGGATGGATCTTTATCTTGTGGGTCTAATTGTAATAATCAGTTTTCTCCAACTACTAACATCGATAAAGCTTTCCATAAATGATATCTGTGAGTCAGTGCAGAGTGTGGAGAGTCCATAAGCTCCATGCATAGAAAATATTTACTGAATTATTAGCACTGTGCTTTTTCTCTTGAAATTTACAATTCTTGTCCTTTATAGAAAAAAAAAAAAAAGAGAGAGACTGTGGTGGCTTGTATATAAAGAATGTCACTTCCTTTGTTTTCATTTCCAGAAGGCTAGAAAAGGAGTAGTGGTTATAAAACACATATAAAACCCATTTCTGAAACCTAAGGACTAAGAAATTAAGAACTGTGCAGTATCAATCACTCTCTCCCTTACAGACTGGCAGTGTGAAGGTGAAATCAGCAGACAGTTTTCCAGGTATACCTTCAAATGGGCAGAACTTGATGATGAGAAAGCATTTCAGCTGTGCTGTGATAAATGACTGTCAAGAAAGACCAAGACTTTCTATGAAATTTCAGCCCCTCTTTCTGATGCTTTGATGTAGGGATGACAGTGTATCCTTTGAAACAGTTGTAACTCATATCTATGCTGCTTTGCATAGATTCTATCAAGTAGAAGGAAATAGGGATTCTCTTGCTATGGAGATAACCAGTTTGGTCTGCACTTTTGATTCTAGGGAGGTGAGAATGGGATGCCAGAATCCTGATGAAGAAGATAAAAGGGTCCAAATTTTGAGTTAGTGTAGTAATCTGTATGGGGTTATCTATGGCCTGCTAAAATAGAATCACCTACTTGAAGTGCATATCCAATTGGATTGGCCAAGGGGAGCCTTATCTCTTAATGTAGGAAGATAATTGAAGTTAGACACTTAGGATTAGATATGGTGAGTCTCGGCCTAAATATTTGTTCAGCTGGGGAAAACAGAGAGAAATCCTCTCCTAATACTAAAACAAAGTATGAACATTTGTATACGTAGGGGAGAGGAGTTACCAGAATGGGACATCATATAAATTATGTAAGGATCTGGGAATAACTTTAATTCTGTTTTCAAATTTTTCTGATTACTGAGTTAGAAATACTCAGTTCCCTGATTTTCAGATGTTTGAGTCTGAAAAACAGCTACTATTGAAATGGAAAAGGACACCACAAGATAAAGTTATTTAGAGAGAGAAAGATTTCAGTTCCTGAATTTCTGACTTGTAGTTCTAATAAGTGGAACACTTCCTGTGGGGATGGGATAGGATGGGACAGGATAGCTCATTGGGAAGGGACCTTCAAAGATGATCAAGTTCAGACACCTGATCACTTCAGGTTAAAGCATATTAATGAGAGCATTGCCCAAATGCCTTCTGAACGCTGGCAGGCATGGGGCATCAACACCTCTCTAGGAGACACTGGTCTAGTGTTTTGCCACCCTCGTGGTAAATACATTTTTTTCTGATGTCCAGCCTGATCCACCCTGGTGCAGATTTGTGCTGTTCTTATAAGTCCTGGAGTAAGTAAACATGCACTTAATTTTACGGAGGTTGTAAAATTAGAGGTTGTAGAGATTGTATGTGATCATTATGTCTACGTTCTGCTGTAGTAGCAAAGTAGCATCATAAAGTTTGAGATGTGAAAAAGAGGGCTGATAAGAAAAATCACATCCCCATTAATGTTACAAGATCTGTTCTATTATGCAGTGTCTTTAAACATGACTACAATTATCTCTGTAATTTTGTGTTCGACTTCTTTTTCAGTTTATCTTCTATTTGTCGTACAAGCAGCTCTAGAATTTATTACATGCTAATGTATCCTAGGAAGCACAGTGCTCGAGGGATATCTGTATCCTTTGTTGTGTTGCATGATTTGGAGAGAAACTTGAAAAAATTTCAGACTGGGTACACTGTGAGATGTCCTTCCCCATTTGTAACATTTAGTAATAGTTCCCACCATGCCACAAAAGATATATATTTTGTACATTTTATTCAAGTTTGTTTCTTCCCCTGTTCTTGCAACACAGTATACATGGCTTGGCTCAAATGACTTTTAAATATATTTTGAATTTCCATCACATCAGGATGCTTCTCCTTCGTGTTGATGTTTTTGTTCAGACATGTAGAGGCACTTACTTAGTACCTCTTCAGCACTGAATTACATATAGGGAACTTCTGGTCTGATTAAGATCGAAATATGACAAGAATGCTTAAATTGGTATCCTGGTGCTCTGACAAACGATTAGAATGAAATAAATGAGAATATTGCAGGGTTTTCCAAAGAATTTAGGAAGCTAAAAGAGAGAAGTTACTGAGAGAATGTTTACATATGGTTCCATTGTCCCTTCCAGGGGTTAAGACATCTTCCCAGAGCTTGTGGGTGCAGTTATCACCAAAACAGGGCATAATCAACTCTTCTAGCCAAAAAGGGTGTAGAATGGTGTGTCAGAAAAAGAGATGGTATCACTCTTTCTATTCAGCAAATCTTTGCACTGCAGCTGTTGAGTCATACTCTGATGTATTTGGGGGAGGGCAGAAGATAAGATCTGTTATTATGAAAGAACACATTGCATCATATGACAGTTTAAGACCACGTTGATGTCAGTAGAATACTTGAGCAGAGCAGAACAGAGAATAGAATAGAATAGCTCAATTGGAAGGGACCTAAAGAGATCATCCAGTGCAACTACCTGACAACTAACCAGAAGTTGAAGTATATAATTAAGACCATTATCCTCATGATTACTGAGAGCACTGGGACAGGCTGTCCACAGAGATTATGGAGCCTCATTCTCTGGAGATATTTAGGACCCACCTGGACACCTTACAGCAACCTGCTGTAAGGAACATGCTTTAGCAGGGGGTTGGACTGGGTAATATACAGAGGTCCCTTCCAGCCCTTACAGTTCTGTGACTGACAGGCACAGGGAATCAATCACCTCTCTAAGTGAACTTTTCCAGTTTTTAACATCACAGAGTACTGGGCAGTCCAGGATCTATCACTGATATCAAGAAAGTGAGACAAAAATGCCTTAGAAGTCTCTGCCTTTTCTTCATTCTCACTTGTTAGGTGACATCAAGTATTAGTTTACTGTTTCCTTAGACTTTTCCTTGCTGTTGATTTACTTTAAAAAGCCTTCTTCATTGTCTGACATTATACTGACCGATGTCAAGCTGAGCTTTGCTTTTTTTCTCCCTGCAGACTCGAACTGCAGCTATATACTCTCCCTGTGAAGCCTGACTTTATTTTCAGAGATACCACCCATCCATTCCTGCTGTAAAACCTTGTGTCTGTTTCAGCACAGATATCCCATGCATGTAATAAATAGCTGTATCACAACTGCAGCTGTGACCATCTTGAATTCTGTGCAGGTGTTCAGGACCATGAACAATATCAAGAATTTCTAAAGACTTACTACAGGTTCTTGCAGAATTTCCAATATTGTCCTTCTGCTGTGGGCTCTGAGGAGCTGTTCTAATCAAACTGCATGTCACTGATAATCTCTTCTCTAAAACATGATCTTTGATTCATAGCAGTAAAGAGAGAGTTGATGGTCATGGAGTTGTAACATTTTGAAATGGAGGCCTAATACTTCTACAAATGCTATGATGTTCTATTTTTAAATGAGTCTGTCGCTATTGATATTTGTCATCTTGATCACTGACCAATAAAAATTAAGCCTAGGAAGTAGAAGGTAAAAGAGGCTGTCTTGGAGGTGAAGGACAAAATTTTTTTGTAAGTTATCAATGACAAGTTGTATTCAACATATATCAATTTGTGTAGCGGTCAACAGGAATTGCTAAGTGGTTTTTTCTTTGTAGAGATTAGTTCACAGCATCACTCACATACTGGCAATTTAGGGAGTTTATCAGTTCTCCTAAGATTGAAGAAAGAAATTCTTTGAAGATTATGGTTTTGCAACTTGAGTCCTCGATACTTGAGTTGCTTAGATGATGAGCAGATCTTGCTGAATAATTTGGTAACAGAAAGGATTCTGTGTTCATTTACATGCTGTACAACTACCAAGATTCTTAGAAGTTCTTGGTCCAAGAAACTCCTTCCTACTTAAAAATATTCACAATACTTGTGTTCTTCCAGCTAGGAATATACTAATATATATTTGCTTGTGCTTGGAATCAGTACTGCCATCTGTACACACTAGCACAACTGTAGGTCCAGCCACCTAACCTCAATACCATCTGTGGACAACATACACATGTTAATAGATGCTAGCCTTTGTTTTCATAACACTTCTGAGCATAGGCTACCAGCATGAAGCTGTACAGGTATGTGCTTTCAGAGATCCAAATTTATTTCAGCTCATGTGAATGACAGTGTCTTATCCATAGCAACAATTTGGCTGAGTGGATTCATGTCGTAAGTTCTCAATAAAACATTAGCACCTTTTCACATCCCTGCTGTAGCAGACTTTCGTGCTTGTTGCTGTCAACTCCAGTGTGTAGCACTAAGCTCTACTGCCTATTTCTCATTCCTGTAACATATGGCACCATGTGAACACAATGAATCAAAAAAGAAAAACCAAAGAAAAAGAGCTATAGGCAGCAAATAGTAGCTCAGGGGTACAACCTGCATTCTTAGATATTGCAATTTTTAAAGTTGTTTTTTTGCTTGTTTTAGTTTATATATGCTTTGATTTGGCTTACAGATCTTAATTAGTGCTTTTTTTTTTCCCTTTTGTTTGTTTCAGTTAGTACACTGTGCTGTTTTCAAAGATCTCTGTTTATGGAGATTTTGGTGTCTGTGTTGTGGCTGGCTGCTCTGATTATTATGTAATGTACAGAGCACTATGTAATTATGTGTTTAACAAGACAAATAACTGATATCATTCAGTTTCTTGTGTTGTTAAAATTCATAGTGTTATCTTACTGAAATTATTACTGTTGCCCACACAATTGTAACGAAAGAGGAACCTGTCAAAAAGGTTTTACCCAGTTACAATAACAAAGGAAGAATCCTACACAGTTCGTTTAATCTATTTTCTAGCAGTTGAAAGCAGAAAACAGAGAAAGGAATTGAATCTCATTGAATCTCATATACTGATTATCAGGCAAATGAGTACCCTTTTTTCTTGCTATTCAAACCAAATCAAAGTATTTATCAGAGTATAATGTTGCAAATATATCATCAGTTGCCCCTTCTGACAGGGTAAAGGAACATATCCCCAGATGGGGTGTTAGTAGACAAGGACACATTTAGTGTCAGCATGACACTAATGGAAGCACTAGTACAGCACTAATCTCCTTGAATTACTTACCAGGACATTTTCCAAATGTGGAAACTGCTTATGCATCAAGCAGTGGAAATATTAAACCAATTTTCCAGCATTTATGCAGGCTACAGGAGACTACAGATGTGACTTTGATGACATTCTTCTAGTTAATCTTTCTCTGGTGTTCAAGAACTCCATGCTGTCCATGGCCTGCAGACAGGTAACTAAATAGACTTCCTCTGGGAGTAAGCAAGTATCTTAATTACACATGATATGCAACAGCTTAGTTTGAAAAATCTCTGTTCAGTTTCTAACCTGCATACAAGATTAATTCATGAGGTTCTTAGAGCCCATCCAGCCTGGCTTGAATGTCTCCAGGGATGGGGCATCTACCACCTCTCTGGGCAACCTATGCCAGTACCTTTATTGTAAAAAACTTCTTCCTTATAACCAATCTAAATCTCCCCTCTTTTAGTTTGAAACAATTTCTCCTTGTCCTAGGAGTACCTACTACCTATCATGAAGGTAGATTCTTAAATCATAATTTGATTCTTATCTTTTTAGCTGCTTGATCTCTTATTGTGAAAGGACACATTGCAAAATGTGACAACAGGGAACAGCAATACTGGAAATGCCCAAGTTTAGTTTAGTGGAGGAGGAGAATCCACTAAAAAATGGAGTAGCTGATAATTTCTTGTAATAGCTAGCTGTTGTTCAGATTATTAACCCTTTGTTACCAAGTGTATTGTTTTATTGTCTTGGTTGATGCAGTAGCAAATATTGTTATCAGCATTTTTATCAGGGTAATGTGTACATGTTGACACAATGGCAAAATCATGAGTGTCATACAAGCCATATGGCAGTTCCTTCTCTTAATGGATTATGTGGCTCAATCAAGAGTAATTAAAGGTTCTGTTATCTAAGGGTTTAACATGCATTCATAAAAGGACTTAATAGCGTGTCTACAAGTTTAGGTGCTTGGGGGCACTGTTTAAAATCTAAAACTTCAGCTAAGATATTGCCTGACTCCTGGTTCCAGCCAGGTTTTCAGTGCTGTTTAATGCCTCTCAGAGAAGACAGTCACAGCCAAAACAAATTCACGAGGGGAAAGTTCTGTTTAACAAATTTAATCTCCTTTTCACAGAATCACAGAATGACCAGGGTTGGAAGGGACCTCAAGGATCATGAATCTCCAACCCCCTGCCACATGCAGGGCCACCAACCTCTCCATTTAATACTAGACCAGGTTGCCCAAGGTCCCATCCAACCTGGCTTTGAACACCTCCAGGGATGGGGCATCCACAACCTCTCTGGGCAGCCTGTTCCAGCACTTCACCACTCTCATAGTAAAGAACTTCCCCCTGATATCCAACCTAAATCTCCCCTGCCTCAACTTAAAACCATTTCCCCTTGTCCTCTTTTATGATGAAGTTACCCATCTACTTGACCGAAGGAAGCCAGTTCATGTCATCTTCTTGGATTTCAGCTAAGTTTTGATACTGTTTCCTTCTGGACAAATATTCATCATGCAGCATAATACCATGAGTGAAAAGTTGCTGATTAATCAGGCTCAGAGAGTTACAGTAAATGGGGTTACGTTGGTGGCTGGCTGGTGGCCGGTATCTAGAGGGGTTCCACAGGGCTCCATTTTAGGGACAGTTCTCTTCAATGTTTTTGTAAATGATCTGGATGTAGGACTCAAACATATACTAAATAAGTCTGCAGATGATACAAAACTACTGACTCCTTTGAGGTGGAGGGACCTCACAGAGAGATCATGACAAATTAGAGGCTTATGTAATTACCAACCAGTTGATGTTAAACAAGAGCGAGTGCCAGATTGCTTCTGGAACAGAGCAACCTTGGCTATAGGTACAGAATGAGGGACAAGAGGCTGGAGAGCAGACCCACAGAAGGAGATCTGGTGTTCTGGCTGGTGGCAAGTTGATGCGAGCTAGCAGTGTGCCCTGGCTGCCTAAAGGGCTATCCATATCCTAAGACACGCCAGGCCCAGCACTGCTGCTGGGTGAGGGAAGGGCTCGTCCTGCTGTCTCTGCTCTGCGCTGTGTATCCTTACCTGCAGCACTCGATGCCTTTTGGGTGCCACAATATCAGGAGGACATAAAAACTGTTAGAGTGCATCCATGAAGATGGTGAAAGGTCTGGAGGGCAAGTTGTGTAAGGGGCATCTGATGTTCCTGGGTGTGCTCAGCCCAGAGCAGAGGAACTGAGCAGAGGCCTCGTAGTGGCTGCAGATCCTCATAGTGAGTGGAGGGCAGTGCTGAGTTCTGCTCCCCGTGACAGGGACAGGGCCTGATGGAGCTGCATCAGGGGAAGGCTGGGTGGGGAAATATTCTTCGCCAGAGGGTGGTGGGAATGGAAAAGGCTCCCCGAAACAACAGGCAGGACCCCAAACTGCCAGAGTTCAAGAAGTGAGGAATTAGACCTGATGATCCTTGTGGGTCCCCTTCCAACTCAGGATGTTCAATGATTCTAAAGTTTCCAGATACTGGTTTATGAATGAATCATGGTTGGTCTTTCTTTCTTTTTTTTTTTTTTTAATCTCACAGTATCCAGTGTAGGAGGAATGCCAGAAGAAACAAGTCCTGCTGTAATCCTACAGATGTGTACCAGAGAACCAGAGGTGTCTTATCTCAATGTTAGACCACAAAAAAGTATCAAAACTAAGGCTGAGGAATGGCGAAGCCAGGAACAAGAAAGTATACTTTCTTATTGCTTGCTATGAAAGGGGAGAAGCAAAGAAACACAATGGTAATGACTGTTAAACTTTTTTATTGGCTGTCATTGGCAGCTAAACTGAGAAACTGACTTTAATCTTTTCATATGTTCTTCTAAAGGAGAAAAGACATTAACGCTATTTAAACAACTCAGCTGTGATAACTGTGAGATCTCTCAGGTTATTTGGATCAACCTTTCTAACTTGAACTGCAGAATTATTACCAAATGAGAACTGACTCTAGCAGACTCAAAAGCAATGGAAAAAATACAAGTAGGTATGTGAGAAATATTATAGATATGTGGGCATTAGTTCAAGTGAAATATTGCCAATGATGAAAAGATAACTCAGACAAATTGATCTTTTAGGTTTAGTCACGTAATTTGAAAGCCATTCTCAGTGTGTGTTCCTCCATCCTGATTGATGTCAATATGTGCTTTAGCAGGTGTTGTCTTTATATGAAATAGTGAAATCACTGATTCAGGTGTGGCTTTAGAATAGTTTTAAGACTTTATAGTCTGGTTTTAAATTAAAAGAAAGAATAATATGACTGCTGTGACTGATTAAGGAAGTTCAGAAAAGCTAAATCAAGTTCTGTTTTGTAATTAACATTAATTTCCTGAAGTTAATAGTTGAAATTTTTTCCCAATAGTTTACATGGTAATTTTACAAGACAGAGAGAAGGGGAGAAAAAGCCTACCATCAGAACCTAGCATAACAGTTTGTGTTTGCCACCCCAGGCTTACCCAGGGTAACAGAAGCACAAAGTGCAGAGCTCTGAGGAGCCTTATTAATGCAAGGGGCACCATGGAAGCCTCCTCCTTCCTGCCCTGTTCTGTACAACTCATATTTCTCACTAACGGGTTCATGAGCTGTAATATCCCAGCAGAGATGCAGAGGGATATTATTCTGGGAGGTAGCAAGTTAATCAGAAGTGTATTTTTCTTAGTGAAGTTTTCCCTGCACTGAGAACACCTTGGAAGTATTAGGAACAAAACAGGCTCACAAATAAGAAATTGCATGGTCTGACACTCAACACCTGTAGTTACTGGGTAGTTTTTGCCTGTCTGCATTGCAGTGTGGGTGCTGGGCTGAGAAGAGGAAGCTTTGAGGAGTGAGTGATTGATTGATTTGTTGAGTTGGGGTTGGGAAGAGGGAAGCCCAGAGGAGCTCTGCCTGCAGCTGTCACTTTGCCAACACCACTTGTCTTTCCTGAAAGATGGAGTGAGAAAATGAGGTGGGCGTGGGCTGTGTTGGCGTGTCCCAACCCATATATACCGGTACAGAGGCAGGATGGAGGGGCTGCTGGGTGAGGCTGAGCAGTGAGAGGAGCAGGAGGATGGCTCCACAACATGGGGACAGGAAGCAGGATGGGAATGCAGTGGCCGAACCGGTGATGCAGTGGTTCACCTGGGAGGAGGTTGCACAGCGCACAGGCCGGGGCCCAGCACTGCAGGAGCGCTGGGTGGTGATCGACAGGAAGGTGTATGACATCAGCCGCTTCTACCGGAGGCACCCGGGTGGTGCCCTTCTTATCAGCAGCCACGCTGGACAAGATGTCACGGTGAGAGGTAGCAGGATGGGGAAGAGATGCTCACCACCAGCTTGTGCTGTGTGTTGGGTATTTCTGTGATTCTGTGGGTGCCTGGCCAGCATCATGCAGTAAGAGCATGGGGAGTGATTGTGCTGGGAATTCGTGGGGATTGAGGGACTGTAACGGGCTCTGTGGTACTGTTGGTATGTGCAAGCTTTCCAGCTTATGCTATGGAAACTGGTAAATCATACAATGGGTTGGAAGTGACCTTAAAGATAATCTAACTCCAATTCCCTGCTATGGGTAGGGACATCTTCCACCATATCAAGTTGCCCACGGCCCCCAACCAACCTGGCCTTGAACACCTTTGGAATGGAGGTGCTTAAGAAAAGGCTTAGCCTTGGGGCAATCAGGTTGTAGCTGTTTATCTCATCAGTTTCCTCAGGACTACTCTTATCTCTTGATCTTATTTTACAGCTGCTGTAACTGCAGCGGTTAACGGCATGGGTAAAGTGAGGAATCTGCCTCAGGTACCATAACAGCCATAAGGCAACTACAGTAATTGCTCTTTTTACTTCTAGGATGGGTATCCCCTCCTCGCTGTCATTCCATGTAATTGGTAGAAAAAGGCAAGACAGCATGCGTTCACAAGCAGCACTCCAGAAAAGTTTCTACAGTTATAGCCCATGGGCTTTCTAATCCTTTGGATGAACAAAATTGGAAGCATCTGCTAAATACCAACTGCTGGCATGTTAGTCTGTGGACAAAGAAAACATCTACTCAGCACCATTCTTGTCTATTTTAATGCCCTGGGAATCTGTGGGAATGCCCATCAAAACATTAAGCACGGTCCCTGGAGTTCTTACCCTCTGGCATATGCAGGAAATGTTGAAAAAAGTGATAAATCAACATGTACACAAAGATCTGGCAAATGAGATTGCTTCCTTACTCTGTGTTTTGAAAGAGCAACACAAGGAAGATTATCAGTTCCTGCATCTCCCATACAAATGGGATGTTTGAGGGTCATGAAAATTAGCAATGCTTTGTGTTCTATATTTTCTATCATTCCTTTGCTTTAGTTAGTACTGTCAGATTTCTTTCATCTCAGGCTGCTGGAACAGCCCAAGTGGTGGATGAACCTGAAAAATACAGACACTTTGTTTGTAGGATCTAAGTTGCATTTTATTAATGGATATCATGTCCAAATGATAAACTCTGACAGACTTCAGCCAGTTTTTTGTGACCCCAACTCAACTGTCTTCACACTTGTGCATGTGATATAGGGTATGCACCATAATAGGAAAATGCCTGGCTGAAATATTTGGTACAAGTATGCCTATGCTGCAGAGTCATGTAATAAAGTACAGAGAAAGCTGTGCTGGCCCTTGTCAACCTGTAACAGAAGGAAGGCAAGTTAATAGTGTGGACTCCTTGCTCTCTGTGTAGCCTGATTATATATGAACCTGAGCTTTACTGTTTATAGATAACTTTATTTTTATGCTGAATAACAACTTGAACGCTGCAGATAGAATAAGAAATTCCTCTTCAGCACTCAGTGCAGTACCACGAGACAGTACGAATCCCACATACTTTTTAGTTAATATGGGAGACAGAGAGGAAAAAGTAGTGGAAGAAGCATTTATTAACAAAATTGTCAAATTGTTCAATCTTTTCGATGTGCATGATAAAAATAATAATAATAATAAAAAAAACCCCTGAGTTTGACTGCGAGATGGTACCAAGAGCATCCAGGCTTGGAGGCTGATAACTGTGGAGGGCTTTGAGTAAGAAGAGAAATCTGAAGAATGGAAAATGAGTATGATTAATGTCAAAATGTTAGCAAAGCTCACACTGCATAGATCTGTGAAATAGACTCCTTTTATTGCTGATTTCTTTCTCACAAAGGATAGAAGAGGGGAATCAAGTGACAGAGAAAACAGGAGTAATTGTTTTGAGACTGGATTTTTTCTTCTGGATTACGGTTTAGTTAGATTTGTTTGCATTTTGGCAACTGTGAAAATGCCTACTAGTGCAACAACGTGAAATAGTGTCCCTTCCTGTAGATGGTTTTGCAGATAAGCTGCTTACTTGTTTGTTTGTTGTTAGAACTACGGTTTATTTCTGAATTCCATTGTGGGAACTGCTGGCAACTGCTCACCTCTGGTAGTGATTGTACACTCAGTACTTAGTGTGTTGCACACAGGCCTCAAAATTAGTTGAACAGGTAACAAGACCTGTTCTGGAATTTGGAATATGGGACAGATTGGAATATGAGACAGATTCTGTAGCAAATTGGGGCTGAAATGCAGTAAAGCACTAATTCTGGTGTGGCTAGACTGGCAAAAATTGATTCAGATGTAAAATGGCTTAAATGAAAGCCTTCCAGTAGAGCACTAAGCTGAAGCCCTTTGTTTAGATGTATGAAAGCAATTTTCCACAGATGGAGGAGTTTCGCTCCTATAGACCACATTTCCAGCTCAGTCTCAGCTGTAGCACATCCAAGTGTGCACTCCTATTCCCTTCAGGGCTACAACTGCTACTCCCTCTGTTCTCTGTTAATGGAGTTGTCTCCTTCTGCTTTTCTGCCCTTTTCTCCCCAGCCCTGCCTGGAAGCCATCACACCACTGTTTTTTCATTATATCTTTGTGAGAGATCAGTTAACACCTAACCAGGCCTGTTCACATGAATTGCACCCTTACATTCATTTCTGTATGAGTATCTCAAAGTATGAGGAAAAAGTTGCCTGTATCACTTGGTCTTTGATGAAATCCATGCTGTGTTAGTCAATTTGGGAGAGGAATTTTGTACTTGGAGCTGCTTGGAATGTTGTTCTGATCTGTCTCCTAATGCAGAATTCACATTGCTATCACCTGTCTACCTCCTTCTTCAGAACCTGTATTACTTTTAATTTAGTTTTCCGTGGCTACTTAGTATTTACAGTCAGAACTCTTGGTGTTCTATATGTCTACTTGGGGAAAAGTAAGAATGCAGCCACTGAGCAGGATGTATTTTTGAAAGATCAAAATCTCTCATGCCTGTGAACAAGAAGCACCACAGCTCGCATATTCATAACAACTGAGTAATTGCAGTCATGGAAATCAGACATCCTCAGTTTACCAGCTGAAATGAGATCTCACTTTAAAAGCATGTAGGGCAAAGCTGACTGGGGAGGGGGGCATGGAAGGTCAATAAAGGAGGAGGTAAAGAAAGGTAAACCAGCAGTCTTTGTCATTGTGGTTCCTTCAAGTGAATGTTTTAGCCTGCATGGCAGCTTGAGGGTAGTAAAAAAAAAAAAACATTTTTTTTTTTTAAAATCTCTTCTTCAACTCTTCTGCATTTGTAGGATGCTTTTGTAGCATTCCATGTTGACAAGTTCCTGGTGAACAAGTACTTGAAGCCATTGCAGATAGGGGAGCTGGCACCAGATCAACCCAGTATTGAGCCCACTAAAAATGTAAGTCCATCCTCAGAAGTCAAAGACAAATATTCTGAAATTAGAACTTATTTTTCTGTATCTTCTAAAACAATGGGATCCTTGTTCTTAACTTTTTTTTTTAATTATTTAGAAATAATACATGAATATTGGTCTAAATCCATGTTAGGTGGCTGAAAATGTCATTTCTAGGTTTTTTTTATTTTTCCTTATCACAGCAGCTATATAAATTAGAGCTTTGGTTCTCATGAATATCAATTATCACCTCTTCTGTTGATTTGAGAAAGAGCTAACCAACAACTCAGTAATTCTCTTCAGTCGATGGTGAGATTTCAGACTGTATTCCCTTCTGCTGTAGGTATTTGTAGGGAGAGAATGCAGGTAGTGTATTAGCCTTTATAATACAGACTATGAAACTTAATTCATTGCCTTCTTAGACAGCCTTCAGTAGTAGTCTCAAGTTCAAAATGCATTATCATCCACAGAAGCACTAAAGATGGCAGTGTGAAAATAACTAATCTTGCATGTCAAAGAAAGGAGAGAGGTGCAGACAATGTAACAGGAATAGTCTTGGAATACAATTGTCCTTGGGGTTGTATGGGCATAATTGCTTCCTTATGTCCAAGTCTATTTCCTTTTCCTTTGGGCCATGACTGTGACCGTGATTTGCCTATTTCTTAGAGCTGGCCTGTACTAGAGCATTCATGTGCCTTACTGCTTGCAAACTCTGTTTCCCAGAAATGATTATGAAACTAGGTTGGCAGGATTCTTTAGGTTGGACTTCATTAAGGCAGAAATCAGGTTTGGAAGGTACCTGTTGAGCTGCCAAAGAAAAAGATAGGTTGGTCTATCACCTATGCTGTAGTCGTTTGTTCCATAATCCACCCTCCATGGTCATAAGTACAAAGCCAGCTAGGCTGTAAGTGCCATTTTGTACACAGATACTTGCCTTCCCCTTTTGATTTTGGGAACAGTAAAGTGAAAGCATACCTTGATCTGTTGGAAGTGGTAGTGGAAGAAGAGGAATAATTTCATCCAAATGGCTGCCACAAGCATGGTATGCTGTGTTCATATATGTTTAGTATGCATTCTGCTGGGTACTTTACACACATGCACACATTTTCCCCTCCAGTTTGATACTCTGAGGAGAGGTGCTAGATGTCAACCTCATCTACATGCCTTCTCTATTTCCTGACAAAGTCTGTATAGTGCTGGGCTCTGGTGATTGTGAACCAGTAACATCCAGAAGATGGTACAGTCTTAGACATCTCTTGAATAAACCCTGTTACCTGCCAGAGAGATGTCAGACAAAGCATCAGAGGTGTAGTTTTTTGAGGTTGCAGTGCTATACTCTGAGAGCAGGAAATTTGTAACACTTGTGCTTCCCACAGAAAATGCTGGTAAAAGACTTCCGTGAATTGCGTGCCTCTGTTGAGAAAATGGGACTTCTGGAACCAAATAAACTCTTCTTCTTCCTGCACCTTGCTCACATCCTCCTATTGGATACTGCTGCCTGGCTCATTCTCTTTTACTTTGGGACATCCTTCATGCCCTTTATTGTCTCTCTGCTGGTGCTGACCATTTCCCAGGTAAGCAACAGAGTCCACAGCATGTACACGTGCACTTCTGTCAACTTTCATACATACACTATTGCAGTATTTAGTTATCTGTTACCTTACTTGGCATAGCTCTTCTTGGTTTTAGAAGGCATCCTCTATATGGCCTTTGCTAACAGAAGGTGGAAAGAAGAAATTCTGCATGTGGGGAGCTCCCAGAATGCCTAATCTGTTCAGTTTTTTTGGTAAAAATGTATTCACAATTATAGAATGGTTTGGATTGGAAGAAACCTTAAAAATCATCCACTTCCAGACTCTCTGCCATGAGCAGGAACACCTTTTATTAGATCAGGTTGCTCAAAGTATCATTCCACAGCTTCTCTGGGCAACCTGTTTCAGTGCCTCACCATTCTCATAGTAAAGAATTTCTACCTTATGTATAACCTAAATTTACCCTTTTAGTTTAAGACTTTATCCCTTGTCCTATTGGTACACACTCTGATAGAGTCTCTCCTCATCTTTCTTGTAGTCTCCCTTTAAGTACTAGAACTCTGCTACAGAGTCTCCCTGAAGCCTTTATTTTCCAGGCTGAAAAAAAAGTCTCCTTCATAGGAGAGGTATTTCATCCCTTTGATCATCCTCATAGCCCTCTTCTAGACCTATTTCAACAGGTCCAAGCCCTTCTTGAGGGTGGGGTGTCAGAAAGATGGAGGAGAGAGGAACAATCACCTTGCCCTACTGAGAAACACCACCTGCCACTTGTCTCCACCTGGATGTTGAGCTGTTGAGCAACTCAATTGTTTGAGTGTTACCATTCAGCCAATTACTTACCCACTACGTGGGCTGTCAAATCCACGTCTCTCCAATTTAAAGACAAGAATCTTGTGTGGAAATTAAGAGCATCAGGATTTCATGATTCCTTTCTGACTATGGCTTTGGAGAAATGTCTGACTAATAGATCTTGATATCTCAAAGTAAATAATAGCTATTTCATTGTTCTGGTCTTTATTCTTCTTTTGTGCCACTCCCAGACTTTCCTTTTCTCTTTCAGGTCCAGGCTTCATGGTTACAACATGATTTAGGACATCTTTCGGTCTTCAGGAAGACAAAGTGGAATCACCTGCTACACAAGTTCGTGATGTGCCATTTGATTGTAAGTAACTGACCACGGAAAATCTTTCTAGATTTGATGATCTTCCTGCAAAACTGTGTGTGCTCTGAAGACAGTGTTCAGCACTGGGTGAAGAAGGGGAATTAATGAGTTTGGCATTGAGAACACTGTAGCTATCATACTCTGTTCTTCATATAAACAGGGGGCATCAGCCAAATGGTGGACTCTTTTGCATTCTCGACACCATTCCAAACCCAACTGCTTCCGGAAAGATCCTGACATCGACATGCACCCTTTCTTGTTTACTCTGGGGAAGAAATTCTCTGTGGAGGTCAGTATGTTTATGTGTGCATGCTCGTGTAGCCATGTACTAGGAGCTGGGAAGAACCAACCAAAAGCACATTATATCAAAAATATCTAAAGCTAAGATGTGGTCATAGTTTCTGAGAAAATGTTGCTTTCTGTCTCCTTCAGCCTTTCTGAGCTGGTAACAGTTTTTATTATGTTCATTAAAAATTGCTTTAACTGTTGATAAGTCATTTTAAACAAACTAGACAAATGTATTTCCCAGCAGGAAAAGGATTACTAATGGTTATAGCAACTTAATGGCCTAGTGGGTTGTATAATAATTCAGCAATTAATGATTATTAGTGATCTGTAAAGATTAATATCAAGTATGCCTACATGGCATTATTACTTGATGCTAATGTCTGAGGCTTAGAGATACAGACTGCTTTGGCATGCTTGCATGATATGACAGGCAGCTGGCACATCAGGGCTAAAGAACCAGTAGCTCTTCTTGTAGCTCTCTAGGACTGGTTAGGGCAGATGTCATTTGTCCACATAAGATGTTTTCAGCTTGTGCTGATGGGCCATCACCACAAGCAATAACTTGAGCCTTTCACTGCACGACTTTGTTGCTTTTTGAGACCTTGCTGAAATAGCTATGAGCAGTGAATGAGTTTTATTTAATAATACCTTTGCCAACATGAAGCTGTTACTTAAGTATACAGAATTAAAAAAGAAAGTAGAAGATGTAAACAAAGAGAAAACTTGACTATTTTTTGACTAATAGTACAACATAGATTTAAAGTATCTAAGGTTGCACTAAATTAATTATGAACTTAGCAGGAATACACAAGCAAAGAAATCAAACAGTTGAAATTCACCTTTATTCACTCAGTTTTTATCATAACTCTTACACTTACGAATCACGCCATCTTTTAGCAGATAAAATATTCTGGTATAGTTTTACTACATTATTCCTCTTCAACACAGATTATGGTGGTATCTGTGACAGCAGTTTTATTTCCTGTATCAATGCTTCGTCCTTCCTATGGGCTGTTACTTCTGTTTTGGTTTGACTTAAATGTATTTAGAACTACTTTTCAGCAATTGCATTTCACTTTTCTCCTACTGAAGAAGAGGCTTGCTTAACTGCTTATTTCTGAAGGATTTTACAGAGCTATAAAGTATTAAAGAAGTTATCTGGAATGCGATTTATAGAAAAGACATTTGGTTTGTAAATAATAGGACAGGTACGCAAGAGGGAGACAGTAGTAATGAGGGCTGTGGGAAGTGTGCCAGAATAATACCTGCTGAAGAGAGACTGGGAAATGGCAAGTTAACCATACAGGTTGCTTAGTTTCCACTCAGTATTTTATTGTTTATTTTCACAGCTTGGGATCAAAAAGAAAAAATACATGCCATACAATCACCAGCACAAATACTTCTTCTTCAGTAAGTATTTTCATTTTTCCTGTGATACCATGAGGAAAACTAATGGGGCTTGTAGATATTACTTCTGATCTGCAGGGCTTGAGCAGAGCTGAGGTTGGCTACATCAAAGAACACAATCAGTCTGAGTCTAATTTTTGGAGAGGTTGAAGACCTAACTGGATATAATCCTGAGTAACCTGCTCTGACATCATAGCTGATGCTCTGAACTCCTGATGTGCCAACCTGAACAATTCTATGTGAGATCGAGTTTCTGTACAATTCTTGACTGAAATATCAAACCAAATTAATATATTTATAACCAACTGGCTTACATTTGTTCCACTTACCCTATTTGTTGTGGGGTACATTTATCTTAGGTCATGTTAAAATTGTACCTATCTGAACAGAGAAAAGGAGAAATACTCTTAACTGATTATTTAGAGAAGTTACCTGGAAGAGTGAGGTGAGGGTTCTAAGGACTGTTTACATCAGCAATATAATAAATATATGGTTATTAAAGTGCACAAGCAGAACAAAGGAAAAAATTCAGAGTTCTCACTTCTCTACCTGATCTCCAGGTTCTCATTTCTGCACTCTTCTCCCATATTAGTGAAGCTTTCTTCACATTCTTGTTGCAAAGCAGCATGATTTACCAGTGACGATGAATTCTTCATTACAGCTCTTCCTCCGCTCCTGTTTCCCACCTACTTCCACTGCCACACATTTTATATTGCATACACGAAGAGGTACTGGGTGGTAAGTACTGCTGCTTGTGCAACCAAGGGGTTAACTGTGGGCTTCCAGTCCTTCTCCTCAGAGCTCAGGCACGACACAGTATGCTTTTCTATTGGGCATAATTCTGCAGTCAATTTGGTGCAGCGTTTTCAGTGGCTCTGAATAATTTTTTCTAATCATATTGTTTCCTACTTTGATGATAAAGGCAAGAGCAACAGGCTACTTGGCTTGCACAGCTTTGCATCTTTTGCAAAATCATTAAGTGTGTCCATACTGGTCAGAAACAGAGGAATGTGGATTTATAGGAACTGTTATGCTTGATTTGTCAGCAGTATGAATGCATTTGGCATTTTTTCTCATGCCAGGCAGCCAGTGCTTATGCTTCATTCTTCTTTCTCTTGCATGTGATATGAGTACAGAAAAACAGAGCAACTTTTAGGCAAAACAAAGTAGTTTATCTAGCATGCTGCTCACTGGAAGAGTCACAGTCAGTGATTTGGTACAAGTCTTAAAGCTGTGTTTTTGAATGCTTAGCTATTTGCTAATAAATTAATCTACTTATTAGGACTGATTGTTCAAATTCAATTATAGCAAGCTGTGTAAAGAAACTGCTAGCTTCTTTTAATTTGGATTTTCTTAGATCGATCAGTTTAGGGGAAAAAAAAATACACACAATGAAAAACTACAGAAATTAGATACAGAAATTTATCTTGTACGTGTGATGTTTAGAAAAGAAATGCAGTATCTAATAATTTTCTCTTTTGTTGTCTTTGGTTTTGGAAGGACTTGGCCTGTATGTTGACCTTCTATATCAGATTCTTTTTTACTTATGGATCATTATTAGAAATGAAGAGTCTCCTGGCGTATTACTTTCTATTCAGGTAATATCTCTTTAGAAGTTTCTTTAGTCTAAATTTGTGTATTCTTTTAATCTGTCTGCCTACCTTTCTCTGCCTTTTCCTTATTCTTCCTCTTATTCCTTCTTTTAATTTGAAATTAAACTGAAATTTAATCGTTAACTACAGTTTTGTGCTACCTCACTAGCTGTGAAAGCAAAGACTTGAGTGAATGATAACCAAGTTGAGAAATACCTTACATGCTGTTAAATGCTTTGGAAATAGGCTCTGTTTCTAGTTTCACATGGAAGTTTCATAATTTCTTATGAAATCCATAACAACTTAAGTTTTGTCCAGATGCTAGATAGGAAAGTCTGGTGTTCTAACATCTATCCCCAAGTCTGGCCTATGCTGTCACTGGCTCATAATTGATTTCCTTATCTGTTACTGAATTCTGACCTCTTGTCTGATTGCACAGGATGCTGGAGAGCAGTTGGTTTGTCTGGGTTTCACAGATGAACCATATTCCAATGGATATTTACTACGACAAGAATTTGGACTGGGTGTCTACCCAGGTAAAACATGTACTAAGTAATTGTGGCCATACTGGTGCAAATTCCAACAAGAGAAGAAACTGCTGTATTGCATTAAGGGTGAAACCCACTGGTAACTGGGAGGTGAAGATTAATAGGATCATTACAAGAAAGATATTGAGTTACTGGAATACATGCTCAGAAGAGCAAAGAAGCTGATGAAGGGACCAGAAAACTGCGTATGAGGAGCAGCAGAGGGAACTGGGGTTGTTTAGTCTGGAGAAAGAGAGGCTGGGGGAGAACTTATCAGTATCTGCAACTACGTGAGGGGAGGATGTAGTGAGGGGGGTATCAGTCTCTTTTCTCAAGTAACAAGAGATAGGATGTGAGGAAACAGCCTCTACTTGCATTGGGGGACGCTTAGATTGTATAGAAGGAAAATGTTCTTCATGGAAAGGGCGCTTTAATCATTACAGCAGGCTACCTGGGGAATTGGTAGAGTTCCCATCCCTGAAGGTACTTAAGAGGCATGTGGACATGGTTTAGCAGTGGATTTGGTAGTTACGTAGGTGGTTGGTCTTGATCAACTTAGGGTCTTTTCTGACCAAAATGTTTCTATGAAAATGGAATACAGTTATAGTAATGGTAAAGGAGAACAGCAGTGGCATATTCATGAGCCATTTAAAATCAAATACAGGTCTCAGCTCTTTCTTAAACATACCCACTTCCTTATTTACTGTAATATCTTGTTGTGAACATTTTCCACTTCTGCAGAGATGAAAGTTTGTGTCCTGCTCAGACTGAGCTCCTTTGCACCAGTGGAATGTCAGTGTGGTGTCCCCTCTTTGCACAGTAACTCATTGGACTCCAGTAGTAAAACTATCACAGATGCACCTGCTCTTTCTGCAAACATCGGTTTGAGGATAAACATTTGACTGTCTGTTCACACACGTTCACAGGAGCACAGAGCCAGCTCCTTGTTTTACCATGATCCATGTTATCCAGTCTATATAACACTGCTGGTCCACAAAGCTGAAGGAGGAATATGATTCCTGCCCTTTGGGTAGCTCAGTTTAGGCTAAAATAAAATAATAGAATAAAATGAATGTGCTCTTAAGACAAATGAAAGGCACCGATCTGTACTGATTTTTGCCGTTCTTCTTCCCTCTCCCAGCTCCAGGCAACGTGTAATGTTGAGCAGTCTCTGTTCAATGACTGGTTTACTGGGCATTTGAACTTTCAGATTGAACATCAGTGAGTACATACCCTGAGAAATTTTTCTTTCTTTCCCATCCCCCTCTCCCCCCCCGTTCTTTGCACTGAATCCTACAATTAGTTGTAGGCACCAGTGAATTTGTCTTAAAGACTGAAAATTATAAAGACCATCATAGTGTTAATTCGAAACCTTCACTGCAGGAAGTTGGAAATTATCAGTGAAAACTGAATATGGATATGATCTGTTAAATAATTCAGTAGCAACAATGTCTGTCCAAAGCAGAAGCTTAAATGTATGTTCCGAGACACCCTGTTTATAATCTGATGCAGTGGTTTAGGTCTACCTATATCAACTACTAATTATTCACAAAACTGAGATATGAAACTGAAGGATAGAGTCATTTCCATTCCTGTGCTGACTAGCTGTGAAGATAATTACTTCTGGAGAAAAGTGGACAAAAGTGGATTCTTCTAATTTACAGTATCACTTAATTTGGAGAAACCTTGCTTCAGAGGTGCTACAGATTACAGTGGAAAAATAAGGAAGAGGGGGAAGCAGGAAAATATTGAGTTCCTTGTACTAAAAGCATGCCATGGAGAAATACAGGAGCAGCAACAAGTCTTGTTTTGTGTGGGCTATGAGATTCTTAAGAAGTGATAATGAACAGGAACTTGTAAAAGATAAAATTTCTGATGGGGCACTGGAAGAGAACTTGTCTCCTATTCACAGCTTATTCCCTACAATGCCAAGACACAACTACTGGAAGGTGGCTCCACTGGTGAAATCCTTGTGTGCCAAACACGGCATTGAGTACCAATGCAAGCCGTTGCTCACCGCCTTTGCAGACATTGTGCAGTAAGTAACAGTTAACACACTGGAGACAAAAATGCAGAAGGATGTAAGAGAGGTGGGAGTTCTAAGAAAAAGGTTGACTTGTTCATTTTTACAAGAAGAAGTGGAAATCCTTGTTTCCTTTGTCTCCAGAAACACCCCTCCTAAGCAACTTGACATAATGTGCTCATTCTCTTTCTCTCAGCTCTTTGAAGAATTCAGGAGAGCTCTGGCTTGATGCCTACCTCCACAAATAGGAAGACAAGGCTTGATGGTACCATTAACAATCTGCCACATCTTTGCATCCCCAGCAAGACTAAGAGCAGGAACAATGAAGGACTCTAAGGAAGAATAAAATGGATAAGAATGGAAGGATCAGATTCCAATAGATATGAAGTTATCTGAATTTTTCTTTTGGTCTTTCCAGGTATTTTGATTCAGATATATTACAAGTGAATAAGGCCAGCAGGAGCTGGATTGCTATATAGGGAGGAATGTTTTGTAACTGTGTCTGAGTAAATGTGGCCAAGAAGCAATTTTGAGCATGTGCTCAAGTCAAGTTATGGACTGGTGCAACTGGACACACTTAAGTTCATGCCAGAGTCTCCTCTGATCAGTTGGTTGTTGTTTGTTTGTTTGTTTTTTTAGATACTCCTTTTGTGTATGGTTTAATGCTTAATATAATGCTTTCCTATTTGAAGTCATTGAAAACTGCACAGGATTTTTACTTAGCTCAGTACCCCCAATAATGCACTTAATAAACTACAAGTTATGCCTGGAGTATAATAGTTGTTACGTACAATTGAATAACATCTTAAACGTTTCTCCCATCATTGCTCTCTAGAGTATCCTACTTGTTACCACACCAGGCATCCTCAGATGCCAGGAAAAAAATACCTTTCAATCTCACTGCTTTTTTCAGTTTCCTTATTCATTGGCTGGCTTGTGTACTTTGTGTAGTGATGAGCCATGTATAAGCTTCCCATGCTGTGCTATTTAGTATTTGTAACATGCATCTCTGAACAAATATCATCCTCAGTTCTGCTCCTGAGAAGTCAGCTGAGGGATTCTTGTAGTGAATGAGCAGTGGAAATGTGCACCGTACGTCATAGAAGTCTATAAATCAGCTGTACCTTTAGAACAGAGTCACTGCCTTCCACTCAGCTTTTGTTACAGTGAAGATAAGAGGTTCTGCACTACAAACAAAGAACTTGGAAGAAAAGATGAAGTACAGAGATCATCATCTATTCACCAATCCCACTGCAGCTCTGAAGGTGTGTGGAGGTTTTAAGGGGGACATAAAAAGGCACTCTGAAGGCCCTAGGGCATGTGGAGGACATGTAGGTGTACTGAAAAGCAAAATGATCACTCTGGCTTAGATCAACAGGTGAAACAAGGACTCTGGGGAAGACAATAAAACAGGAACATTCTTGGATCCTAACTCCAGACTTAGCTGAGCCTTGGTTGACACACATGGTGGTAACATAGGGAAAAGTCTTTGGGATGAAAATTTTTTGCAGCCCAGCAACAATGGAATCCCTAGGGGTTTGTCATTTTTCCACTCCTAACTCTTGGCCTCAGCTGAGCCTTGGCCTTGGCATTAATTTTTGTTAATGAGCTGGAAGATAGGGTAGAGTGCACCCTCGGTAAGTTTACATTTACAGTACATGACATAAAATGGAGGAGTGGCTGACTCAGCAGAGAGCTGTGCTGCTATCCAGAGGGGCCCTGACAGGCTTTGGTTAGGCTTCGTAGTTGAAGTTCGAACGGGTTAGGATTAGAGTTCGGGTTAAAATTTAGGGTTATAGTTTAGTGTCTGCTTTTAGGTTTAGGGAAAGTTTTAGGATCAATTTACACTTAAGGTCAATGTCAGTTTTAGGCTTTACATTTAATGGCACCTGAGGAGCACTAGAGATTCTGTAATGTCAGTGAAAGACACACAGAAGGCTCTGTTTGCTTACCTAAATGCATTTAGAGAATTCTGGCATGCCCAGAGTATTACTGGAAATCTTGATGTGCATCAGAAAGCTCTAACAAACATGTCTAGAGCACAGAAAGTCCTACTAAGTCCATAGGTGCACATCACAAGACTCCTGTTGACTGTAAAGGAGAATCAAAATGGTTGCAGATGCCCCTGGTGCACTTCACAGCTCTCTCAGATTCAGGTAAAACAAACCAAAGGCACTTGGCCACTGAGTTCACCAGAAGGCACTTGAAAATTACTAGAAATAGGTCAGTTTCTTGGCCACAAATAGGGTTAGATTTGGGTTTTAGATGTCAAGGATTAGGGTTTCATTTAGTAATACAGATATTTTTAGGGTTAGGATCAATAGTAGGATGTAGGATTGGCATTCGGAGGCACTTGTGTTCTACCAAAAACACTTCCACTTTCTTATGTGTCAACAAAACACACACAGAGTTCTCCTCTAGTATCCAAACTGCATTTGGAGTTCTGGTTTGCCTATAAAGTCACTTGAGATTCTGGTGTGCAACAAAATCCGCTTATAGACCTTCCTGGAGCACAGAAAATCTGATCCAGGCTCTTGGTGTCCACCAGAGGGCTCTCCTTGACAAATTCAGAGAGCCCAAATGCACACAGGTGCCCTTAAAGAGTCCTCTAAGCTTCACCTGAAGCACACCAGAAAGCATTTGGAGCGAGTCAGCGTCTGGATGAGGGTTAGGTTAGGAGTTTTAGAAGTAATTTAGTCTTTGGGTCTCATTCAGGATTAGGGCTAGAGTTAGGGGAATGATTACAGATAGAGATTACAGATCAGCATTCTAAGGTACCTGACTTTGGTTTAGGGTTTAGTGTTAGGGTTGGTGTTTTGGATGAGGGTAAATTTTAGGGTCAGAGAAGGTTTAGGATATTGTCAGGAATAGGCTTTAGCAGCCAGGGAACGTGACAAAGTGTTTTTCATCTAACAAAAGCACAACAAAAGATGCTTGGAGGGCCGCTGTACTCATCAGAAGGACCTGGAAGTCAAGTGAAGCTGCTGTGGGTAAGAGTGAAGGGAACTTCAGCAGTTTCCCACAGCTGAGTTCTCTTGTTGGAAAGTAGGAATCCAGTTGTAATTTAAATTCACCAGCAGGTTCTTCTGTCTCCAAAGACAATAATTTTCAGTGATCTATTTTTTTATATTGGGGTATGTCCCTGTGAATTAAAGTGACCTCAGCCCCAGAATCCATTACAGCAACTGCTGCTGATTATGATGGCTTCAATGTATTGCCAGGAGTGTGTAAGAGCTATTATCTCTCTCTTGGGCCTTAAGGAACTGTTGCACCCTGGGGCAAGGAGCAGAGGATCCAGATCTAGTCAGTCTGCAAGGATTTTGTGTTTGTTTGTTTGATTGATTGATTTTTCTAATGAGACAAGGAAAGATTGGAGTAATTACTTGGTCCTGGTGTACTTTTCCTTTCCTCACTGAAGCCTGGGGATGAGAATGGCAGAAAGAATTGAGAATGTAATTGATTTATCCATCATCCTATCATCTTTTTGCATTTTCTTTTTCTATTTTAGTTTTTTTTTTTTTTTTTCCTCATGGGGAGGTATTCCATCAATTCTGTCTTTTCGGACTCTAGATCAGAGTAAAGCTGTGAACGCCTCCTTTCTGGTAATTTACTTTCTTCTGTGGTTTATCCACAAATCATAATATTCTCTCTTCCCTTTGAACTTGTTATTCTTTCAACTGCGTTTAATGCCAGAATTACATCACTAACTTATTTTGTCTGGACAGCTTCTAGGAGCATTATGATGTCTCCTGTAAGATTTAAAGATGCCCCAGATGACAGTCTGGATTGCATTTTCAAAGTAAATACCTCTAAGTTGGATTTAGTGAAACATCTTTTGACTAGCTGAATCTCTCAAATGATGTCCCTCTATATGCATACTTCCATGTCACCATTCTATTGCTCCAATCAAATGGGTGGGGTTGCTGTATGGTCCCCCACAACCACTCCCAAAGAGATTAAATCAATTTTCCATTTGCCTGTTCTATTTTTAAGCATTGAGTCACTGCTAGATATTGGGAAATCATTTCCAGATGCATCACTTCTTGGGAATTCAGTTGTGCCCAATCTACTCCTTGGTCCCACACTCATAGTAATCATTCTTCTGATCTTTCCCCAGGCCTCTGTCAATACTAATCAGCAACATTCTGCAGCTCAGTTTGAGTGTAATCCCGCACTGACATTGTATGTTGCAGCAAACTTATAATAAGTCTTAGACATACTTAGGCAGTCCTGTCCATTCATCAGAAAGATTCCAGGTAGCTGCATTCCCAAATTCACTTGGTTACTGAAATACTTACCCTCTCTGCCCCCATTGCCCAGTGTAGTTCCTGAGTGTGAGTGCTCAAAGCTCCAGTATGTCCCTCAGTTTCTGGGCTTTGAGTTTAGATAAATTCATTCCGTTCTTTGAAATTTCCAAGTTCATCTGATGTTCTCTTGCTTTCTTTGCTCATTTTCTAGGGTCCAATCACATCCAGGTGTCCAGATTTTCCAATTATACTCAGAATTCACATGTTTTATTTAGCTCAAAGTCTAAGGTTCCCTCCTTGCATTTAGACTTTTGAGCACATCTAGGTCTTCATTTTTTCCTTTTCTTTCATTTGCTTTCTAAGGTCTCCCCCTGCTGCTGAAGGTAAGTTAACAACAACCAGACACAATTTAGATCTTGTTATCCTCTGCCCTGTTCTGCTCCTGGCTTCTCTAAATATCCTCGGGGGTGAAGCACTAGGTTAATTTCTTCTCAGATTCCCAAAGAACCAGGGCATGTAATAAATACTGTGTGACTGATCCCCACACCTGTGTGTCTGACCAGCCTGGTGCTTTGACATTTTCCTGTTCTCCACTCAAAATAGCATTTCCTATTGGAAGACTCCAAGTGCATCTTTGCGGTCTGGGGGTTCTTTGGGAAGCTTTCTAGGGCTGCTTGGGTGGAGTAGCTGGGCATGCAGCAAATAAATTTGAATATGAAATAAAATTGGAACATGCTGCCCAGGGAAGTGATGGGATCATGGTTACTGGAGGTGTTCAAGAATCATGTGGATGTGGCACTGAGGGACATGGTCAGTGGGCATGGTGTGGGGGTGGGCTTGGAGGTTGGATTAAGTGATCTCAGTGGTCTTTTCTTAATGGTTCTATGGTTCTAAATCACATCTACTTGAGACACTCACATGAATGGTTTCATTGGGGAGAATGGTTTCATTGTCAGTTTCACATGGCAATCTAGCTCTTCTCTATTCCAAAGCCTGCTAGGTTTTGCCTTTAAACTGTTGGATTTTTCTGTTTTATAGTCAACCAAGTAGTTAAAATGAACTAAATATTTCTAGGAACATTTTAATACTTCCAAGAAGTAGATGTGTTACCAACTAACTACCCCTGTAGACCATAAGCACACCTTAGTTTAATAAGTCATCATTTATGGGTGGTTCTTGCACAATTTTGTGTCTTATGTGCTGACTCTGTGCCACTCAGCAATCTGTTCTGTAACTCCCAGTGTGTTACTTCTTGTCCCCATGCCTTAATAATATCTATTTTTGTGAAGATGATTGTCATGGTTTTTCCTTATAGAGGCTCACCTGTTTTTTGGATTGGGTTTTGGATTTTTGTTGAAAATAGAGGTGACAAACCAATGTTTTCACTTGTTGCAGTGAAGTGCTTAGGCAGAGTCAAGGACTTTTCTGCTTCACGTGCTGCCCTGGCAGCAGGGAGCTGGGGGGGGTTGGATGCAGCTAGAGCTACTGACCCAGGCTGACCAAAGGGATATTCAGTGCCATATGACATCATGCTCAGAAATAAAATCTAGGATAAAGAAAGAGGAAGAGGGAGATGTTTGGATTCATGGCATTTGTCTTCCCAAGAAGCTGTTATGTGGGACGAGCCCTGCTTTCCTGGGAGTGGCTGAAGAAATGTGAGAATCCCTTGTTTTGCTTTGTGTGCGCACACAGCTTTTGTTTGAACTAGTAAACTGATTTTATCTCAATCCATGAATTCTCACACTTTTACTTCTCCAACTCCCATTAGTTGTGCATATGGTAGAGTAAAACCTAGAAGCAAATTTTTATATAAGAGCTACTACTGAATGCACTTGTTTAATTAATAAGTTATTTGTTTTCATATGGGTAAATTTGGTAGCTGTTATTTGGGTGGACAGCCTGAAAAATCTTAGAAGTAAGGAGTTCAAATACAATGTTTTGTATTAAAGCTGCTCTGTTAGAGATAATACTTGGTATTTTCTCCAGCAGCCATCAAAGTATAGCTTTATCTTTAAGTGCATCAACTCTGTCACCTTAATGCATATGGAAGTGGTGTAAGTGTTTTTCTGGGTTGGAGCCAGGGACTCAACTTCTCACAGAACTGACCTCTCTTCAGACTGGGAAAAATCCATCATTATAAATGGTAGTCGTGCCCCAGAAGTCAGACAGGAATATATTCATTTATAAGTAAACAGGGTAGAGGTGCAATAGGAATAACCAGAAATTTTAATGAAATGCTGCAGATTCCTTAGGCTGTGCCTGCGCTACGTGTTATAACCTAGAGGAACGTGGATGGGTTTGAATGAGCTTCTTGGGATACTCAAGACAAGGGGCTGTAGGAGCCGGAAGCTCAACAGACTAAATTAGCAGTCTTGCAGTGCCAGTGTATGTCCTCTTGTGGCTTCTTCGCTCAAGAAGCCAATGCTGTTCAGACAGTGGCTCATGAGAAAAGTTCACCCTAGGCTCTCACACATTGCTGCACTGTGAAGTAAAGTGAATTGAGTTGGATTTCAAAGGAGATTCCACCAAAGTGCAGGCATTTCTTTGGAAACTGTCATTTTAATGAGATTAATGAGGTTGAAATGAGTCACTGCAACTTTATTGCTACAATAAGGTAAAATGTTTTGCTTTCAAGTTAAAATTTCACATCTCTTTCTCTTGAAATAAAATGCCTCGTTCTTCCAGTAGCAACGTGGATACAGCATGGACTATAGCCGAGGTTCATGTGTGTAGCTCTAACTCCTGCAGCCTAACACTTCATTCATAATATATGAAGTGGGGCTAACTTATGGTCCTGTGGTCATTAGTGGGACTGAGCAGGCAGTATTCAGCCATAAATGAGCATCACTGGACCAACTTGTTTGTGGTGCAACTTATCTCATTTGTTTGATGTCTGAGAATTAACTCCGCAAGTGTAAAATAGTGTTGCAAGCGCTCCGCTTAGCTCTGAGAATGATGGCAAAGCTTACAGGCTGAACTCCAGCTGCCTCTAAGAGGATCTGTTGCCACAGAGGGACATGGGATTAGATTTAGTGGACTTCCAGAGAACCCCAGTGTACGTGAAACCATCAATGTCCTGCTTAAATAGTGCAGACTGTGGTCATGCAGGAAACCTGCACTACTCTGGAAAACCCTAGAGCTGGGGCAATGATGCTTTCTCTTTACTAGCCACATACGTTGCTTGGTTTTCTTTTTCTGTTGACTTGTGTAAACCACTTCTGACACGATGGTATTTGATGGCATTCTGTTGAACAAGAAATGATTGAGCCACACTTGCCCACCCCATCTGTCAGAAGGCTGGAGTGTAAACATCACAGTAGGTGATAGTGTCCTAGCACCGGTATTTACAAAAGGAGAGATAAATACATTGCTAAACCTTGAACCATATGTCTTGTCCAGTTCAAGAGTCCATTCTGGGCAAGGGTACCAAGTGTTTTTGTACTTGTGTCCCTTTCCAAAAGGACAGACTGTTTGAAAAAGATTTCTTCCCTCTATTTGTCCTTACTGTTTGTTTTTAAGGGCAGACTCAGAGGTATCCATCATTGCTTGACTGCAGAAGCAAGTCTGGTAGGAAGGAGCAGAAATGGGAAATACTCCTAAATTTTCCCAGTAAAGTCAGATCCTCCTGTCACATACCTAATATTTACACTACACATGCACCATACCATTGTTTAACATCCTTCCCCTTGCTAAGCACCACTAACAGCACCCTATGTGCATAACTGCAAGTGAGAAGATCCTTGCCGGCTAATTTCCCTCCATAAAATGCTGGCATCTCATTCCATTACTGCAAGTTGCAGGTCCGTTGTGGGAGGGACAGTAGTGTGTTCACAATGCTGATACTGTTCTCAGTGTAGCCACTTCACTAGAAAAGGATTATGGAAGTACATGCTCTGTGGAAGAAAAACAGATTGTACAAGCTCGTCTGTAGTGATTACAGGCACTGAGTAGTAGTGATGGATATGGGCAGGAGCCCCTTCACAAAGTCTGTTGAAATGTAAGACTGGGTCATCTAGTCAAAGCCAGGGCATGACAAGTCACAGTTGCCTCAAAGGCAAGATGAAAAGGTTCTGCAGTGACAAAAACGTGCAACCTGTGCCTTGGGAATGCCCATTTCTAGTAGTTATGTTGGATCAAATCCTGAAGCAAAGACTTTTTTTTTTAATCAGTAGCCACACGAGGGCAGTAAGCCCTACTTTCTATTGAAGAAAGTCTTTTTATTTCCCTCCCCTCCTTTGATTACTGAACATGTTGCAAAAAATCCCTATTCGGTATCATACGCAAGTGATACCATGGCGTTTTAAAACCTTTAATTTTTAGAGCATGTAATTTTCCCATTTCCCAAAGTCTCACTGATATTTTGCTGCAAATATTTAGCTTGCATTAAGACTCCCTAATAAATACTGTTCTATTATTTCCATGTATTTTAGTAGAAAGCAATGTCTTCTGTGTTGCTTAGAAATACTACTTTTCTCCACTATCTGTCATTGAATGTCATTCTAAAGGGTACACTTTTTGGAGGAGAGGTTCAATTTCAGTCCCTTCTCTGACCAATTCAATTGCGTTGTCATTATCAGAGAACACCAAGACTTACTGGCACTCTGAGCTTCCAATAATTCCCCTGATACCTTTCTAATCTTAATGACTTTTTCCCTTCTGTTTCCTCATTAAGCTGCAGGAATGTATTAATGCATGGTGATCACCCATATTATGCATTCTAGTCACCCAGCTCATCATCTGCACAGCCCTTAAATTGATTAACTTCACAGGCCCAAATGCAAACAAAACTAACTTTCTCATAGACACTGAGAGTGCCACGGCTCCAGCATGCAGAGTCCAGGTCTTTGCAAGAGAAATTCTGTGACAGTGAGTATTTTGAAAAGCTGCCAGGCAGATATGGCTTACCTAGGAATCTAACCTGCTTACAGGTCAATAAACAGCCTACAAAGTCAAGTATAATATTTTTCTTTGGATTCTGAAAAGCTTGTTTGCAAAACCTGATGATGATCTGTGTTTTCATTCACCTTCTCTTACTGTTCTCAAATATTTCGGTGATCTGGATGTATGTTTTAGATACGCATGGGTAGAGTGCATGACCTTGGTGCATGACCACAAAACCAAGCAGATCTACGTTAAATTGAAATATTCAGTCACAAATATGGGCAAAGTCCACTGGGTGCTTACCTCACTCCAGAAAGTTAGCCAAACAGTACAGGAGTGCTTGTGCAGTCCTGTTTACTCTCTGTTGCCCATCTTGATAGGAACCGAAACTGATGTCTGTAAATAGCCCAGTCAAACATTTTGCTTTCTGTAAGTTTTTATCACCTATCAGGATGGTTTGAGAAACACAACAAGACTATCAAATATGACTAAATACTGAAATTCCTCCAGAAATAATAATAATAAAAACATTATGGTGCTTTTATAGCTGTTTACCTACAAAGCCAATGTTTCACATGCCTTTATTTAAGTGAAAAGTACCACAGATTTCACCAGATCCTGCACCAAGTATAAAGCACTTTTTCCAGACTTGCTTTGCTTATATATGCAGATAGATGAATGTGCTCAGGAAATACTAATTTTAAAAAAAAGTTTTGTTTTGTTTTGTTTTTAAATTAAATTAGGCAGAATGACCAATATGACAAATTGCTTCTTCTGGAAAAGGCTTCTTCATGCAAGAAAGATGATAAATACAGATAGCAGAACAGAAGACTGTGAAATAAAACAGCTTTCAAACTAACTTCTGAACCTTCAGCCTTCCTAGTAAGAATAGTAAGACATTAGTAGTTCTGGCTGTGTTTGCTCTCCTTTTAAGTGAATGGATGCCCTCTCTTCCCAGTAATGAGATCAGTGCCCTCTGGGACTGGCTTTTCAGTCAGTTTTTGATCCACCTCAGTTCACTTGTCCAGCCCATGTTCCAACAGCTTCTCTATGAGCATCTTTTGGGGCACAGTGTCAAAGGCCTTCCAGAAGTCCAGAAAGACGATATCCACTGCTCCCCACTCATCCATCGGGTTGGTGATTTCATTACAGAAGCTTATCAGGATGATCAGACGTGACTATGGACTTGGTGGATCCTGATGATTTTTTCCTTCCTGTGTCTGGAAATGGTTTCCAGAATGAACTGTTCCATCACATTCCCAAGGTTCAAGGTGAGGCTGCCTGGCCTGTAGTAGGCAAGGAGTCCTTGAAGACAGGAGTGACATCTACTTTCCTCCAGTCTTTGAGCACTTTTTTCAGTGGTCAGTTGATCAAGGATTATTGAGAGCGTCCTTGCAGTGATATCTGCCAGCTCCTTCAGCACCCAGGGGTGCATCCCATCAGGGCCCACACACTGTCTAGTTTGATTAAGTATTTCCTGACCTGATTCACTTCTGTGAAGGGTACATCTTTCTTGTTCCAGCCTTTTACCCTTGCTCCAGCCAGCTAATCCTTGGCTGGATTAGCACCCTAAGTCCATAAAAAGAGTTGTGATATTTGCTTCCACAACAAGTGCATGAGATGACCAGAGCACCTGTGGCTGTGTGGCCCAGCAGTCATGGTAGAGTCACACCACTGTGAGACCTGCTCCGAGCAGCAGCATCCACAACACTGTTGCAGGTGAGAAGTTGTGTCCAAAACCTGGATGTACAATATAACTATGCAGGGAGATTTTGAACTTTTTTTGTTTCAGTGCAAACATGGCCTGTGTTTAGCTTAGCCACAGTTTCTGTCTCTCTGCTTCACTTCATTGGAGGCTTCTCCCTTCTGGGACTCCCAGGGGTACATGCCTCAAAAGTTGAAAGCTGTGCTGATGCAACAGTTGTTGCCCCTTGCTTTCTCCCATCTTCCTCCAATTAATTGATGTCTTTTCTTCCTTCTTACTACTCAGCGCCCTGCTTTGCTTGAGTTGGTGGTACTATGGAAGTTAGAGGAAGCAAATGGCAAATAAATGATGTTTTATTATGGCTGCAGATATAGAAAGATAAGAAAATTCAATAGAAAAGGTACAAAGGTAGATTTTATTTGTATGTGCGCACTCAGCCTTGACTGAAGATGAGACTTGTACACGTTGTAAATTTACAGGGCCTTAAAATCTCTTGGTTATGCATTATACATCTGAAACAAAGTCTGCAGAATTGAGCTCATATTGCAGCCTGTTTACGGAAATCTACCTGTGCAATAAGAGAGCAACTTAAGCACAGCTAGTTTTCATGTTGTCATGGTCGCTACAAAGAGAAGGAGCTCTCTTTTGGGACTTTGTATGGTTAGAATATCCTTTTCTTTCCTGAGTGGTAGGGGAACAGTACTTGTAAAGAGCAGCACTGTGGATCTTAGTTTGATGGCTGTGATAATGATATTCAGTACTGGATAGTACTGGCACTGGTAATAGATGCCAAGAGAGGCTTGATAGGGGCCAGGTTGGTCTTATCCAGATTTCCTTTATATTCTGGGAGGTATTTTGTAACACAGAGCAATGAAATCACAGAGTGATAGGCAGAATGTGTCCTCTCTACTGATCACTAATGAAGGCATATCTGAGTTACTGTGATAATTTGTAAGGAAAATGCCGTAATGAATTGTACATGAACTGCAAGCATTTGAAGGGAAGAAACACTATCATGCTACGTAACAAAGAGGTTCTAGTGAGAGTTGCAATACTTTTTCCTTTTGTTTTATGTGTTCAGAATCTATGAACTAAGTGAAAGGATAATCTTCTAATCCATTCAGCTGGAGTTAAGTAGTCGTCCGCATTTTTTATGCTGCCTAAAATGGCAGTCGTGAAATAAAGGAAGGGCTTTCCTCCCTGCTCCCCAGCTGCACGGATTGTGGTTTTTTTTTACATGGCCTTCCCATGGGCTCTGTTTAGCACGAGCTATGAATAACACTGAGGAACTCAGCTGACGTGCTTTGTCCCTAAAGTCCGTAACACAGCTAGGAATTGAACTCTCTTCCTTTATTTTAGGCTGGGACTCCAGGACTCTAAGCAGCAGATCAATCTTTGTCAGTCTCTGGACACAATCTGGAAATTACTGTAAGGCATAAAATTGATATACTAAAAGTAAAGTGAATATTCACAAATACTTGTCAATGCCAGATTGTTCAATCTGAACAAATAAACCTCTAAATAACATTCTGAATAACCTCTAAACAAACCTCTACCTTCAGCTAGAAATGATAGCGTGCATTTTCAGGCAAGAATCACAGAATCACAGAATCACTAAGGTTGGAAAAGACCTATAAGATCATCCAGTCCAACCATCCACCTATCACCAATGGTTCTCGCTAAACCATATCCCTCAATACAACATCCAAACGTTCCTTGAACACCTCCAGGGTCGGTGACTCCACCACCTCCCTGGGCAGCCCATTCCAGTGCCTGACCATTCTTTCAGAGAAGTAGTATTTCCTAATATCCAGCCTGAATCTTCCCTGACGCAGCTTGAAACCATCCCCTCTAGTCCTATTGCCAGTTACACAAGAGAAGAGGCCAACCCCCAGCTCGCTACAACCTCCCTCCAGGTAGTTATAGAGAGCAATAAGGTCTCCCCTGAGCTCCTCTTCTCCATACTGAGCAATCCCAGCTCCCTCAGCCGCTCCTCATAAGGCCTGTGCTCCAGACCCCTCACCAGCGTTGTTGCCCTTCTTTGAACACGCTCCAGGGCCTCAGTGTCTTTCTTGCAGTGAGGGGCCCAGAACTGGACACAGTACTCAAGGTGCGGCCTCACCAGAGCTGAGTACAGGGGGAAGAGAGTTCTCTTTCTCAAAGTTTTGTAGAGTTTAGAGAGTATCCCAAACACAACCATTATTAGGTTGCAACATTCACCATAGCTTTTGCTAATTAATATAGAGGGACATTCAGTATTGTATTTTTGACTTTTCCCTGGCTTTAGAAAGCATCCACTACACGGTTTCCTTTCAAAGCTTGGCCAGGCTCCATTTTTCTACTGTCAATATAACCTTAGGCACAAACTGTAAGGTTGTCAGTAATGGCCTTTATACCTGGGATGCCATCCACTTTCTCACGTATGAGATGGTATTGGGATATCTGTATTCCTCAACCAATGTGAATGTGAAGGACAAAGCTGGGAGTCATGAATACTCTAAGTAAGGGAATAGAGTTGAAATATCAGGAAGAAAGAGATAGAATTTAGAATGTTCTGTTTTTCATATGTTTAGAAATCTGAAGATCTGTCACTTGCTGTGGATGTTTCTTCCAAATGGGCTGTAGTTATTTTTCTGAGCAGAGGAATGCCTGTGAGCTCTTCCAAAAGGTCTGTCTCATTGTATGCTATGGCAGTGCTGTTCATTTCACTTTTATTGTTCAATATGTATTAAAAATATACTAGAGAGATGATGTGCTGCTTGGAATGTGATGTTTGAAGCATGCAAATACTGTTTGTTTTCTTTTGGACTCTTTGCCAAATATGCTCAGGTACCTAAAAATTCTCAGTAGGGTCTATCATGATTAAAATTTAACTTGATTAAAATTTAACCCTTTCTGAGAAGCTTAGCTACGTTCCAAATTTATGGTCAGTTTGGTCAGCGCTACATTAGATTTGCATTTATCCACTTCTCAGTAGGTACTGATTAGTGTTTCTGTTCCCTTGGCCTAGCTCATGTCTTTGGAGGCAATGTTACAATAGGTAAGAATAACTCAGGTGTACAAAATAGTAAGTCCAGACACTGAGAGCACAACCCTGGTCATGGAAACTTCTTGGATCAAATCTGAGGAAATCAGTTGAGTTTCTGTTACCTGAAATGTTATTATTAGTTCATTTCTAAAGCAGAAGTGTATTTCTTCCTAGTTGAGCCACATCTGCCAGTATTAACTTTCCAAGGATGCTTGAAAGCCTAGCTAGGTTGATAGCCTAATCCATGGAGTTAGAGCAGTGGAACGGTACATGTGTTTGATTTATGAACTCTAAGCAAAACCTGTGATATGTTCTGAGCAATCCCTTAATTGGTGAACCATGAGGCTGAAATGCCTGTTTTACTCCAGAAAAATTAATACTCTAGAAGTTATTTATCAGTTCTAACAATGGTATGAAGAGAAGAGCACATTTGTTTGCCTAAAACATCTTTCTAGCGTTGAAGTGACAGAGGCTTGTTTGCCTTCTTATATGGCCAAATGCCACAGGATCAGCTGACATCCCTGTTAACAATGCAGTCAAGCAAAATTAGTGGCAGAGCAAGACATGACAACTCACCCTGTTCTGTTTAAATATCATTTGGAGCAATATTATATCCTCATATACTATATGAGAAAGTACTTAAGAATGAAGGAAGATCAAGCCAGATCAAAGTCTCTATTTCCTGAGACATCACTGTGCTGGCAGAATTGGTGTTAGTATTAACAGCAGTAGCTGAGATGGTTGACTCATAGCAGTAAGGGCTTGGGAGTCAGGAGTGGTCTGAAACATGTAAGGAAAGGAGAATGTGGTAAGACATTGGCATTACTAGTGGTGTGTGAAATCACTCCGTGATTTTCACTAGCCAGTAAAGGAGCAGTATGCAGCTTTACAGTGGCATCACATCTAATTCTTGACATAAAATTCGATACCTTTTGGCCACTGCATTTTGTAAACACCTCCACTTTTCCCGCATGCATCTCACAGGTAAACGTAGCTATTCTGTGAAGGTGTACATGTATATGTGTGCAAATTGTCTGGGGAGAGGATCTGCTAAGGGGCCTTAGTGAGGCTCCCTGCTTTTAAGTAGCTTTTAAGCTAAGGCTTTTGTCCTTGAAGCCCTGGCCTTGCAGCCAGGCCACGCTCCGTGTTGATCTGGACCCTGATCCTGTCTCAATTTTCCAGCTTAACAACCTTGGACTTCCTCATTGCTGCCGACGTGTCAAATGATCTGCCTGACCCTGTTTGCTGTCACTGGACCTGTTCTGCTCGCCTTGCTCAGGTGCTGTGGGATGGTGCCCTTGGTAGGGAGGGCACTGCCTGCCTTGCTCTCACCTTTGACTCCTGGCATACAAACATGCATACATTTACCTGTCTATGAAATCTGTATTTCAGAGCTGTTTTCAGTTTGCTTACTATCAGTGTGTTTTGCCACGCAGATTATCAGTTGTAAATTGCTATGGGTCACTGAGTTACTATGTCCTAACTATGAAGTGTTTATGTTTAGATATCACAAGAGATAAAAGGGGGAAAAAATAATCCTAGTCTTGTTTAAAATGAAACTAGCAACCAAACTGGGAAAATATCTGCTTCAAGAAACTGGGAAAATATCTGCTTCGAGCAACTGAGACTGCACACAATAATTTTGTGTGCTAAAACTCTTGAATAATTCAGTTCCAATGACAATAATAATTCAGCTTGAAGGTAAAAAAAAAAAAAAAAGGAATTGTTTGTTTATTCTAAAGCTGCTTGACTTGAGCAACTTGAGAAACTCAATTAACTTAAAAACAAAATACAACAAAACAGAAAAATGCAAAACTACATTGGGGATAATCAGTTTGCAGTGGGGAAAATCATTTTCCAAACCAGATTCAAGCTTCAGGTTTAGTGATATGACATCATTAAAATCTGACAAAAAATAGACAGAAGTACTGAACAGTAGCTGTGCTGGATAAGAAGAGCTGCTGTAACGAAGCAATATGTGTGTACAGAAGCCAAGAATTTTGGAAGGATAAACTGACCAGAGTTACACGTCTATTATGATGTGTTGAAATTATTTTAGCCCGCCTAGGCACAGATAAAAGTGACCAGTCACTGATTATTTTCATTTCTTTGGATGATGAGAATCAGAATGAACTACTAGGGGCCTTACAGCACCAAGCACATGCTGTCTGTGCTGTATTGTGGTTTTTTTTTAGAAATTAAAAATGTGTCAGTTATGGGGAAAAAAACCTTGTCTTTCCTGAGCAGTGGAAGGTTATGATAGAAGTCCAGGCCACGCTGCAGGCATGCAGGTGAATACAGATCCAGTCATGAGAAGCAGAATCACTTTATGTTCTTATGGGAAGAGAAAATACAGTGTGCAGAGGAGATGGAGCATTTCAGCAGTGTGTGTCGCCACAGTAAGAGATGGACTAAGTTCTGAATAGGACAGCCCTACCCCAGGAAGTATCCAACTTGCTTTATCTGGGTTAATGGTTTAGTAGAGCCTGACCCAGGTGATAGTGGTAGATCCACTGGCAACAAGTCACAGGGCTGCCTGTAACGCTAGATATTTGCCAGATAAATAGAGCCAAGTCTGATTTGGCTAAGTCACAATCACACAGCTTCATATAATGCAATACTTCTCATAAATGGGGTTTAGCACCACGATAAAGTAAGCGCTTCATCTGGGTGTTCCCCAATTCATGACTGCTTGCTCAGGATTTTGGAGGAGACAAACAATGGCAACATCTGCTCCCAGCTGACTGATTCCTTCCTCGTTACTGCCTAGATGAAAGTGTTGGCTGAGGACTAAGACATGAGGAAACTCCAAGCAGAATGAGAGAAAGCAGACTTGTGGTTTTGTTTGTTTTAACATTTCAAAGGTAAAAAGCATCTGGAAGGGAAAAATGGTAACAAAAACCAAACAAAAAAAACAACTCATGACATTCTAGGTGAGTTTTGTGCATGATGAAAAATATGCTCCTTGTAGAACACAAGGACACCAAAGGGATTAAAGTTACCACATTCCAATTTGTACTTTTTATAGGTAAATATATGCAGACATGGAAGCTGTTGAGTTTGGAAGTGTTTTTAGTGATTTCTTTTTCCTTTATTTTTTTGTTCCCCTTTCTTTCCCTCTTGCTAATACTTAAATCCCTCTTCTTCTTCCCCTCTTTTCCTTGTTTTCTTCTGGGCCTTACGTTTCCTTCTGGAATAATACCATCATCTTCAAACTGCATCATTGGGCATGGAATGCTTGAAGGGGAAATCCCAACAAGCACTGTGGTGTTTTACTGGCATTGCATGAGGTTCAGTCTGTAGCATCAGTGCATCTGGGTTTCATCACGTTTGTATGCTTTGGAACCCTCAGGCACATGGAAATCGCAGCTGGCAGGAGCGTAGCTGTGGCTGGGTGGATCTGCCCACGAGGGAAAGATTATGGATCCCAGCTTGTGCTGCTTCAGAGCCTCTGTGCTGGCAGATTGTAGTTCGACAGGTCGTGCCCTCATCCTGGAAGGGACAGAGTAGCCTTCCTGCTGCGACCGTACTGGAACCAAACATCCTCAAGCTCTGACTTCGTATTCCAGCTGTTTCTCCTCAGAGACCTGTAAGTTCACAGCTGCCATCCCCACAACCCCACCTGACCCCCGGGTCCCGACGCCACCATAGTACCATAGCGGGTCCCTCACGCCCCGCCCACGCGCTCCCAACCAATCACATCGCACAAGCCGCCCACCCTCAGCCTATCGCCACCCGTTTCCCTTCCCGCCCCCGCCCCGCCCTCCCGGGGAGCGCCCCGCGTCCCCCTTCTCATAGCCCTTCGCGTTGGGCCCGCCCCCCCGCCGCCGGCAGCCAATGGGAGTGCGGGCGGCAAGCGCGGCTCTGGCAGGGTGTGTGAGGGGAGCGGCCGCGGTTGCCACTCGCTCTCTGTCGGCGCCGCTGCTCGCTTCTGCTCGGCCGGGTGTGGGACGCCGAGAGCCGGAGCCGGTGAGCGGCGGCACCCGCCATTCTGTCAGCGGGCGGGCGGAGGCCCGGCGGGCGGCGGCGGGCCCCGGGGGGCCCCGGGGCGACGCTGCGGGCAGACGCGGGGCTGCAGCCCTCCTCCCTCGGGCGGCGGGCTCCGGCGGCCGCGGGGAGCGGGCTGGGGCGGCGGGCGGCGCGTCCATCAGGTCGGGGAGGGCTGCGCGGATCCGCGCGGCTCGAGAGCCGCAGCCCGACCTCGGCCGCCGGGCGGTGCGTGACCTACATGCGGCGTGCGCGCGTGGGGCCGGGGCGTTCGCTCGGCGCTTTGGGGACGCGGCTCCTCCCGTCCGCGCTTCGCTTCGGGGCGCCGAGCCGGGCGGCAGCGCCCGCTGAACTCGTTGCTAGGGGCGCGCTGAGGTTTTGCCGCATCTTTTACCTCCGCCTTCTCGCTCGAGTTCAGGCGGCAGGATCGTCCGAAGCGCCGGTCGCGTTATTTATAGCCCGGCGGAACGCGGCTCTGTGCTGCTGCCGGCGGAACTGCCGCAGGGAGCGCCTTTCCTGGGCGCGGAGCAGCGCGCTCGGCCCGGCCGGCCCTTCCCTGCAGCCCGCACGGCGGCCGGTCCGAAAGCGGGACGCGCTGTGTTGTGCTGCTGTGCCGTGCCGGGCACGGCTCGCTCCCTCCTGCCCAGTTCTCGACCGGGGCGGCTCTGGTGCCTTTCGTTTTCGGCTTCTCCCACAGCTGTGTTTTCCTGCCTGTCTGACCTTCCCGACGCCCGGGTCGCGTCCTCTGCCTGAGGTGAACCATCAAATGAGCGCTAGGAATGCGCTTTCGCAGTGGTGCTTTTCCTGTTGCGGCCGTAGCGAGCCTTTGGTGCTAATGAATCGTTACCGATTTGTAACGCTGCGGGTTGGGAAGCGTGGCTTTGCGTGGTGGCACCGAGGTAGAGCTGTGGCACAGCTGTATGAATAGCAGCTCTGAGGGCTCTGTGGAGCTTGGGGGTGCTTGAGCGTTCGTTCGGGAGCGAGAAAGCCTTATTCTTAAAGGAAACCTTAACGCTGCGCAACAGAGGGGTCGTAGCACTGCGAGCTGTACTGGAAACAGAACGTTACGCAGGCGAAGCACGTCGCTTTCTCCTGCTGCCTTTGAGATAGAGCCCGCTTCCTTCTCTTTAGTAACTTCTATCCGGCGCTGGCAGCGCCCGGGAGCCGCCCGGGGCGCGCTGGCGCGGCGCTGCGGCGGCGCGACCTTTCCCCTACTTCCCGACCGCGGTCACGTGGGCGGGCCTGACTCGCGGGGGCGCGCCCGACCGGGGCCTGGCTCGCGGGGGCGCGCGCGCGGCTGAGCGGTTCGTTCGCGGGCTGCGGCCGTCCCGGGACAGAGCTGGGATCGAGTTATAAACACGTGGCCGTGTCCGGGGCGAGGGGAGGGCTGGTGTGCGCTGGGCGGGAGGGGATGTTTACATGCGCTGCGTGCGCGAGCTGTTGGAGCGCTGCAACCGGAGCACGATTGCGTGAGCGGTTTTGGAAAACCTTCTGTGAAGGTGACTCAAGTGGAAGCTTATGTTTAAAATAAAAACCAAGTGCATCTTTTTATATTTCGAAGCCGTTCCCTTTGTCCTGCACGGAGCTGTAATGCGGTCCCAAATTCCACCTACTCAGAAAAACGGCATCTGCCTGACTAAAAAGCATTCCTCTCTTCTGTCTGAGTTAATGTTATTTGAATAATCGGTTCCAATATTAGTAAAACGTTCCAAGCTGGCTCATTCTACTCTTGGAATAATCATCAGGAGCAATTCATTCCGTTTGTCTTCAGTCACTGGATGTGGTGGTCAGCTTGTAGGACTTCAGAGGTGCTGGGAGGTGGATGGCTACAGGTGCAGGGCTGCTGAAAGCGAGGCTGTTCCAGAAATATTTGTTGCCATCAGGAAGTTAAGCACAACTCTTTGCTGCACACCCACAAAAGCTACTTAGTGCAAAGGGAGGGAGAAGTAGAAAAAAAAAAAACCTGCGCTGGTTTGAATGCCAGCAGGGACAGGGATGTGGTTGTCCTCTACTCTGCTCTTGTGAGGCCCCATCTGGAGTACTGTGTCAGGTCTGGAGCCCCCAGTACAAAAAAGACAGGGAGCTGTTGGAGAAGGTCCAGAGGAGGGCCACAAAGATGATCAGGGGACTGGAGCACCTCTCCTATGAGGACAGGCTGAGGGAGCTGGGCTTGTTCAGCCTGGAGAAAAGAAGGCTGAGGGGTGAACTCATTGCAGGCTTTCAGTACCTAAAGGGAGCCTACAAACAGGAGGGGAATCAACTCTTTCAAAGGGCAGATAACTGCAGGATAAAGAGAAATGATTTTAAGTTGAGGGAGGGAAGATTTAGGTTGGATGTCAGGGGGAAGCTCTTTACAGAGAGAGTAGCGAGGTGCTGGAACAGGCTGCTCAGACAGGTTGTGGATGCCCCATCCCTGGAGGTGTTCAAGGCCAGATTGGATGGGGCCCTGGGCAGCCTGGTCTAGCATTAAATGGGGAGGTTGGTGGCCCTGCATGTGGCAGGGGTTTGGAGATTCATGATCCTTGAGGTCCCTTCCAACCATCGCCATTCTGTGATTCTGTGAATGCCTGGATAACATTTTTTATGGCAGCATTTTTAAAAGAAATGAAATACCCTGAACCCAGAGGTTTGCTTTTGAGGCTGTGGGAGGCTCCTGCATAGAGCAGCAGCTGTGCAGCATTTTGCTTTTGTGTTCATCTCTTACTCGTCAAGATGAGTGAGTTTTGAGAAGATCAGAAGAGGTGGCTTGTTGGAATGTGTACAGTCTAATGTGTGTTGCAGTGAAGATCAGGATGATATAAAAGGCTTAGCAGCAGTTCAGTATGTCCTACTGCTCATAGAAAAAAATGTAAATGGTGACAATTGTAAGAATTTCAGTTTTGATTACAGCTATGAAGCCATTCATTGTTGTTGTTGTATGTTTGGTTTTGGTGGAGTACACATCATGGAACCATCCAGTACAGCATCATGATATTCAGGAAGATGAAAGAGGCTGTATGATCCATACACAGTAGGGATTAAAATTCATTCATGTTAGCCTAGTAATTAGCACGTCTGCTATAACCGGTCTTCTCTATGTTTTTTGCTTGACTGTCCTCAATTTCTGCAGGTGGGAAGACAGCTTCCTATCTACCCAAGTCTTTTCTTCTGGAGGCACTGGTGAAAGCAGCCTGTTCTGTGAACGTGTCTCCAAGAAATCTGGATGGGATCAAGGTTGAGTTTAATGGGAGCTTAAAACCTGCAGGACAGAACTTGCATTTGGATGTTTTAAACTGCACGATGAATCTGGCCTTTGGGTCTGGCCCCTGAGATCACCTTGCTTGTTGCACAAGCCACAAGCTGCTAATTTCAGCCCTCAGAAATAGCTAAGAGGGTAGCAGGGCACTGGGTGAACTCTTACTCACCATCTTAGGACTAAATACAGCCAGATCAATCCAGTGTATTCATGCAGCATAGTGGAAAACAGTTTCACACTACTCTTTGTGACAACGCTCTCCTTTGGCATCAGTTTTACTTGAGGGTTTCCAGTTTGATCCAGTCCCTCACAGCCATTGAAAGCTCTGCGTGAATCGAAGCTCAAACTGGTTTTCTTGACTTTCTGTTTCAGAGCTACAGTGAACTGTCTGCCATTGCCATCGTTTAATGGCTATTAGCATCTAGCAGCATTGGAATGACTCTGGCTCTGAGTGTGTCCTGACCTACTCAAGAACCCAGCTGCAGTGAGTCTGTGGGGTAGAAGATCTCTGAGGGACAAGCAGATCACAAATTCTTTTTTGAGGAATACAGAGCTGTTCAGGTATGTTTGCATTTCATTCCTTGGTCTGTTTGTCTGTCTGTTTTCATATCGTCCTTCCACATGTGCCTGCCACCCCATTTTAGCCTTTGGGAAGGGGATAAGGAAATCAGGCCAAAATTTTGAAGAAGTTGCCTTTGGAGGTTATCTATTCTACAACCATAAGTGATGCTGGAAAATGCTGAGGATGGGACACAAGCTGATAGCCTTGTCAGTGGAGGCAATGAGTTACTGCACGCTGCTTGGCTGTTCTGATTTCGAACTGTGCTGCACATGAGGTTTGTAGTAGGTCCCAGTGTTGCTGTACCTGTGTACGTACATGCACTCAGTTCTCCCGGTGGGCTAGAAACACAGCATTTGTTCATTTTCTAGGTGCAGACAATCCTTTAAACATTGCAATTTCAAGGGACTATAGTCCTCAGCCATAGGGAAGGATAAGAGGGATGAAAGCCAATGCCTATTGCTTATACAGCACTAACAACAACTAAAAAAATAACCCTTAAAATTTACATTAAAAAGCTCCTATCTCTTCCAGTGCTTTGCTTAAGCCATCTCAATCATTGGATTGGCCCAGTAATCCTATTTTGGCAACCCTTTGACAGAACTATCATGTAAATAATTACATTCAGTTTTTGGGGAAACTTAAACTGGTTTTAACTCCCTTCAGTTACAACTAACCTGGTGTGAGAGAACTTGTCGGGTTAACGTAGCATTCAGCTCATTATCATTTAATGGAAGTTTTAAAGGCAGGAGATCGTTTGGTTTCTGTTTTATTTCTGTACCACACTTATTAGGTTCACCTGAGAAGACCTGTTGAATTTAACCCACGTGGTTGTTTATTGCTCAGAAAAAAACTTGGCTTTACTCCTCTTGGATTTCTCTTAATGGTTTTGTGTCTGCAGTCCTGTTGGAGTAGGGAAGCAAATTGTTGGTGAAACTTAAGCGTGTAAAGTAGCTAGTGATAAGTGCAGCTCAAGCATGATTAGTTATTATTGAAGGTTTGTACATGAGCAAGCTATTTTGAAGTAGAAATTCTTAACTGAATTACAGTGTTGGTTAATCTGTATAGTAAGTTCAGAAGTCAGCCACTTGCAAAATATCACATGGTTTGTGAATAAGCTCTTTACTCTTCCTCAGGGAACTTGTTAACTTTTTGCAAAGCTCTAGAACTCTAAGATAGGCCGCAAGAAAGTGGTATTAGCTGGTAGAATATCCAACAAACAGATGCCTTTTTGGTCATGGTTAAATGTTTGAGCTGTGTATTTCACAGTGAAATATGAAGAGAATTAGAGATTAAAAAAAAAATTATTTTCCTTTGAGAGGCATAGCAACCTTTTTGGGGAAATTATATGCAAGTAAAATTAGTCAACTTTTATCTTTGTATTTCTGTTAAATTGGATGCTTTAGCTTCAGTTTTGACTTTGTTTAACTGCTTATCAGTGGAGCACCAGATGCTTGTAAGCTGCTTTAGGCATCTTCTGGTTAGCTGCCTGCCTTACCAAAATCCTGCCCTGATGTTGGGTTGTCAGGTAGTGGTGGGGAAGCACTCATATAATAGTAGGTGTGACTTTGACTGCATCAATGCAGGATACTGCTGACAGCATACATTTCAGTGACTGAATCTTCTGCACCTATAGCAAACTGTGTGAAAACACATCACTGAAGTCACCCAGGTTTTGTTATTGGTAATATAGGGCCTCAAGTGGATAAAAAGGGTCATTGTTCTCCTTTCCAATGAGTACACGCTTGACGTTAAGTTTCAAGGACTTTTTACTACTAGGAATGTGTATTCTTTCCCACCATTTATATCACCAGCACTTAAGGTACAGCACTTAAGGTCAGCTCCAGAAAGCTGCCTGCTACCTTTAAACCAGCCAGCTGTCACTATAGCAGTGTTTAAAATGCTCCATCTGTCTATAAAGTTCATACAAAAATGTCTGTGTAAATTCTATTATGGAATCCAACTTTCTGTCCTCCAGATTAACTGTACGCTTCTGTCAGTTGCAGAAAATGCTTCTTGAGTGCTTGACTGGTTCCACTTAGTCGTTTAAGATGTGATGGTCTTTTAAAGCAATTGAATTGTTTGTGCATAGGATTTCTTCATCAGGCCTTTTTTTTTAAATGAGATCTACTTTTAAAGATGTCTATGTTTACATTTCAGAAAGAATCTTTGCTAGGTAGCCTGTTGAAACTCTACTTTTCGGAAAGCTTTTGTATTTATGTACAGTATAAATGGCACTAATGGTGAATTGGGAGTTTTGTTCTCCTGGGTACCGGCCCTGCTGCAAATGAGATGCTACAGATGCTGGCTGCTGGAGTTTGAATGGTTTGTGTTGCACTCAGGCCATCCAGAGGAGTCTTTGTAAACATTCTCAAGAGATGAGAACTGTTGACTTGATCGCTTTTATTCTGTGCCTTTGAAGGTGTTCTTTCAGCTTTCACTTCATGTATTCTTTCCTGAAATGTTATGCTTGGTTCATAAATAGTACATACATGGAGTATAAGAAGCAGTAAGATTAAACAAGAGGAAACTGTGCAGCCTGTAAGGCGCTCTGTGCAATTTCTTGGGATTTTTTCCTGTTCTGCTCTGCTTTATGTGTAGTGCTTCTTTTCTTCTGGTTCTGTCCTCTTTGCACTCTCCCTTCAGCTTTTATAGACGTTGGTAAGATCCCCTGAGCCTGCCCTTCTCTAGGCAATCCAGTCTCAGCTCTTTCAGCCTCCCCTCATAGGAGAGATGTTCCAAGTCCTTAATCTTCTTAATGGCTTCTCATTGAACTCTCTGTTGCTTCATCTCTCTTGTACTGGAGAGCCAGAACTGGAGGCGGTTCTCAGAACGGGACTTGAGCAGAGCTAAGGAGAGGGGAAGACTCACCTCCCCTGACTTCTTAGCAGTACTACTCCTGATACACCTCAGGGCTATGTTAACCTTTGCTTGAAGGGCACCTTGCTGGCTGCTGTGCAACTTGCTGCAGGCTGGCTTTCCAGCCAGTCTCCATGCTTAGACACTTCAGTTGGGAATTATCTTGCATTTAGTTTAGTATCTGGTTATGATGTTTTAGTATTTTCATGCTGGTGATCTATCCTAAAATGACAAAATAGATAACAAATGATTTTTTTTTTTTTTTTGAATGACCATTTCTTCCAAAAACTGCATCAAGTTCATCTCCTGAAGGAAAGTTCAGTTGTTTTTATTCTTTAGATGAAATGTGTGCACCTGCATGAGTTTGTAAGTTTTTCAGGTGCTTTTAAGCTCTGAAACAGGTTGCAAGCACTAGAACGTGTTGCCCAAGGAGTCTGTGGATGCCCCATCCCTGGAGGCATTCAAGGCCAGGCTAGATGTAGCTCTGGGCAGCCTGGTCTGATGGTTGGCGACCCTGCACATAGCAGGGGGGTTGAAACTAGATGATCATCGTGGTCCTTTTCAACCAAGGCCGTTCTGTGATTCTGAATCCAGCAGCATAATTTAGCTCTTAGCACGGAGATGTGTGATGCTTCAAGTTTGCACGCCACCAGGGAGCAATCTGTGGCCAGGGTGTCGGAGATATGTCTGAGAGCTCCAGCAGCATTAAACTTGGTGTAGGGTTCTATGTGGGGATGTTCTCAGTGAAACAATATAGCAGTCGTTGCTCTTCCCAGAAAATTCTCAACCATTGATAGTCAGAGTAGAATAATTGGAGGGATTTGCTGTGTAAGCTGAGTTTGATTCCTGACAGATGTGTGCTCCACATAGAAAAGCTATTGTACAAATAGATGTCAAAATATCACGAAGAGAGCTTCAAACTGAATTGTTGAGCTTGCTTGCAAGCGAGAGTCATCGAATTAAGTCTTTAACCCAGATTTTGGCAGTTCTGGGCCATGTGAATAAGATTTCTCTTCATTTTACCCAGTGTTTGTGGATTTGCTTCATTTGCAGAAAAAGGAGCAATGGATGTGAAAACTACGTTTAAATAAGAGACCCTCATCTCCTTCAGAGGATACAGGGCGTGTAGGTTGTAATACGAAGTGGACTCTTTACTGTCTGCACCCTGAAATCATTGAGTCTATGGGCAGCAGAAGCTAAAAAGTTAAACCTTGGTAATTGTAGCATCACTATTCTGAAGGTGCAGCAGTAGCATGGTGAAGAGGCTTTGTGCATAGCAGACAGCAGTACAGATTTTCAGTCATAGCATTTTTGACCCATGAGGTCTGTCAGGACTTGGTGTGTTTTCCCAGCTGAAAAGCTTACTTCCAACCTACCAGCATTTTGTTTGTAACAAGAGGAAAATTGTGGCAAGCTTTGATTGGCTTAAGCTGAGGTATGAAGAGGAAGAAGGAGAAGCATTGGTGGCTGATACACCGTGTTTGAATTGAACTGAAACCAGGAAAGAACAAGGAGCAGGCAGCTTTCTCCTTTAACTCTGTTTGATTTTGGTAAGGAGCGGGCGTGTTTGGAAGAGATGTTAATACTACAAAAATAACACTCAAAGGATGAAAATAGCCTCTTAAGGCTGATGGTGAACGTATGTGTTCATTTCTCTCTTTTCCTTTCAGTAAGATCAGCCAAACTGCTTAGTTCTTGTTTATGGCTCTCTGCTGGGAAACGTTATTCTGCATTTGCTGACCGAAACGCCTGGAGTTATGAGAAGTTATTGTTTCAGTGTTAGCAAGCTGATGGATGTGGGCGCTGCCTTACTAACATTGGCAAGTCAAATTGAAAATCCAGCGCATGCTCCTTCGGCCCGTGCCCTTTTCCCTACTTTGTTAGCAAGCACGTGACAGCGGAGGAATGCAAAGGAGGGGAAGTGTTGGGCAGCTTATGATTGAGTTGGCCTGTGCGGGCTAAAAGAAGCGTTCAAAGGAAGGAGCTCCAGGAAGTCTTTTTGCTGCTCAGCCATCATAATTCAGAACAAACAGTCTGAGCGACTTGTTTTTCTTGAGTAAAGGAAAAGGATATGAAGAGAAGCATGCTGTGTGATGCTTCCATATCTTTCAGGATCAAGCAGTGCAATTCTCTAACTAACCTTGTCTTTGTCTTCTGTGCTCGGTTACTTGATTCAGGATTAGTTCTTGCTGGTTTAATGTTCTTTCATTTGTACTTTGGCAATAGGGAATGTTTTCCTTATTGAAGCTTATTTAAATTTAGCCTGACCATTGAACTAAATCTAGTAATATATAAGGCTGTTTATGATTAATGCTATTTATAATCTTTTCCTACCTCAGACAATACAAATGGATGTACCTAAATGGGAGTGTTTCCAGAAATTCTTTTTCTTCAGAAATGGGGGGAGGATGGTTATGAATTCTCAGAAATCACAGGGGGCTTGAAGGATAGTGTAAACCAGCTGGCCTGCTGCTGATGCAGGCAACCCAGAATATAAAATTCCAGGAGTGAACTGGAGAGTCAGTTGGCCCTTCTTGAGGCAAATTGAGGAGCCTAAGTTTTTCCACTTAGAGCTATGGTTGGGTTTATTTTTGTTTTGTAAATTGCTTGAACAGCACTAGAGTTATGATGAATTCTTTAATTGCTCTGTGCTTTTGCAAACCCTGTCGAGTCGAGGGTGTACCATGTATTAACTGCTGCCTGTCTCTGCTTTATTGCTCATGCAGTTTTGGTCTCAGTGTAGAGCTGATGGTGTGCAACTCGCATGAACGAGTACACAGCTGACTTTGACTTCCTGATACTTGCCTTCAACAAGGTCATTATAAATAAGCAGTTGTTGTTAGTGACTGAGTCATGGAATACTACAAATTGCAGCTGTTACAAGGAGGGCATACAGTGCTTGTCTTGGAACTTTTGTTCAAAACCAATTTTGTTTCTTTGCTGTCTTAATGAAATACTGTACATGCATAGATGAAATTGCACTCTATCACGGTATTGTGAGCTTTAGTTGCTCTTCTGGAGGCCCAGAAACCTGATTCACCAAGATTTGAACCTCTGCCTTCCCGAGCAGTGACTGATGGATTTGGGAGGTCTTTGGATTGCCATCAGCTCTTCTAGGAGCAGCTGTATTTGCAGAGGCTGATCATTGGAGGCTGTCCTAGAGGTAGTGCAATATTTATAAGAGTACCTATCTGTTGGTCAGTCACCTTACTAGATGTTGTGCAACAGCATTTATCTTGTTCATCTCTCTCTAATACTCTTTCCATATTGTGTATTTATTTTCCTAGTCCTGTTAATACAGCATTCCCAGTGTTTACATTCCTTTACTGTATATTCATACACGAACCTTTGTATCTCTTCTCCCACATTCCAGATGATTTTGACATTGTAGAATATTTACAGCAAGGAGGAGCAGGACCAAAGTCACAACAGACTGCTTTTGAAGTGCTCTGCTAAACTGTACTTGTTAGCTCTAACATGTGGTTTAGCAAGGGATGAAGGTCAACTGGGACTTAATTTTTAATTAAGAAGTCCAAACTTGAGATTTGTGAAAGAAGTGCTACGCTTATGGAAAAACGTCAGCGCTGCCCTGGTTCAAATGGTGTTGATTATCATAGAATTGTAGAGTCACCAAAGTTGGAAAAGACCTCCAAGATCATCCAGTCCAACTGTCCACCTATCACCAATAGTTCTCCACTAAACCATGTCCCTCAGTACAACATCTGAATGTTTCCTGAACACCTCCACAATGACTTTACCACCTCCCTGGGCAGTCCATTCCAATGCCTGACCATTCCGAGACAAAGTATTTCCTGAAGTCCAACCTGAATCTCCCCTGGAATTATTATGTTATGCTTATGATTTTAATATGTTTGTACAGGATCTTAATTTTTTATCTTTGTTTTTTTTAACAGAACTCTCTCAAAAAATGGCAGAAGCTCATCAAGCAGTAGCGTTTCAATTTACAGTAACTCCAGATGGAATTGACTTGCGAATGAGTCATGAGGCACTCAAACAAATTTACCTATCTGGTGTCCATTCATGGAAGAAAAAGTTCATCAGATTCAAGGTACTTAAAACCAGTCAAGCCTACCAAACTTGAGGTTCTCATAGATACGTAGAAGTTTTGTTTAAGCAAAACTTTATTTTTAGGCCTCTTTGGCATATGAAGTTCCTTACAGCGAATGACTTGTGTGAATTTTAGTTAACAAGGGGTAGTAAGGAAGCATCAGCACTGACTGATGCTGTGCTAAAAGTACAATGTCAAGACTGAAAGGATGCTTCTTTTTTATCTGTTCTATGGAAACAAGATGAAGCAGGTGTTAGAAATTAATAATACCGTTATTTTATTCTCTTCTCAATAGCTCATAGAATTATATATTACCTATTTGCATAGATCAAAAATGTAATCATGACTTTCAAAATCATGTGGCTTGCAGAGGTACAAAACTACATTCTTGATTGATATGTTCTTTACCAAAAATAAATCTTCAAATTAGGAAAAAACGTTTGTTATTTTCCAAAGGTACTTGAACATCTATCTTGAATAAATTACACCAAACAGTAATGTTTCTGATTGTGATTTTTTTATTTTGCTTATAGAATCATAAATGGTATCTATTCTATTAGTAGTACATGAGGTAAGCGACAGGCTAACTTCAGTATCTTTTTCAAAAACATACTTTTAAAAAGTAGTCTTAATAAAAACATCTTAAAACTTTAAAAAGGACAGTTTAAGTGACAATTTCTTGTTTCTTGTTCAGTAGAGTATCTTTTCCCAGGTATTTGTTTAGGGAGGCCTAATAATGGGATTATGGAATCGTAATTAGAAATGTCACTTATTCCAAAGAACTTTGCTGACTTCAGTGCTTTTACTAGAACTTGTGGTACAAACTGTACAGTCTATGAAGTAATTATTGGTATTGTTGTGAGAATTTCCGGTAGCAATCAAACTTAGCTAAAATCCATGAAAGAAAATGCTGGATAATCTTGTTTAAAATTAAATGACTTAAATGTATTGATTTTTGTTTCTTTCCATGGTAATATGAAGTCAACCGCTTTGGTATGAAAAAATTATGTGAAGGCTTTTCTTTCCAGAATGGAATTATCACTGGTGTTTATCCTGCTAGCCCCTCTAGCTGGCTTATTGTAGTTGTGGGTGTGATGTCAACAATGTATGCCAAAATTGATCCTTCTTTAGGAATAATAGCTAAAATCAACCGAACCCTTGATACAACGTAAGTAGTCTGAAAACTTACTGTTCTCTAAACCAAATCAGTTTTATGTGTAACTGCTTTTCACCTAAATCCTGTTAAAGCATACCAGTCTTTGAACAGTATGTTTGTGATAGAGTAAACGTAAGTCTTAATGCATAAAGCTATTAAATGTGGAGGTTGTTTTACCAGTATTGCTGCATTGTTATATACATGTTTGGGAAGTGCATTTGGCAACTTCTGTTGCCTTTGTTCTGGCCATAGGAGAGGATGTTTGGAAAGGAGTTGCATGAGAAGGGGCAGACAGGCATAAAACTTGCACGGTGCCTGCCTTTGTACCATGAAATGTAGGTTTGCAATATTAAGTTCTCCTTGAAACTTAAACTGATGTTAACTGCCTAATACTGCCTTTTGTTTTAAATAGTGGCTATATGTCAAACCAAACACAGAACATTGTGAGTGGAATACTTTTTGGCACAGGGCTTTGGGTTGCCCTTATTGTCACAATGCGGTACTCCCTGAAAATGCTGCTTTCCTATCATGGCTGGATGTTTGCTGAACACGGCAAACTTTCTGCAGGCACCAAGCTGTGGATGGTAAGGATGTATTGTCTTTCTGTTCTATCTCATCTCTGCGTGTATGTGGTCTGTTTTCAAAGCCCTAAAGTAGATAGTTCTGTAGTTGTTCTTTTTTTCTGTCTTGCTTGAGTTTTCTGTGTCACGGAACAAGGGCTATATTTTTATTAAGGACTATTTTTACTAATTACTATCATCCTTTTGATGCTTTAATTAAACTATTCAATATGGCCTTGTGGAAGGAAAAGCAAACACTTTAAGAAGAACATCTAAATTTCCCAGTGCCTTGGGACTGTGTGACTCTAATGCCTACTTCCCGATGTGCAACCATAGCTTAAACTCGAGCTATGGAACAACAAAAAAATCTTGTTCTCTCTAGTACTACTCTAATTTTTTCTTAAAGTAGAAATGCTGGTATTTTTAGTCATCCATTTTAAAATTAACCTTACATTTAAAGAAAACTACAGTGTGTCCCTCCAAACGATCTTAGTGGTAGGACTCCAAACAGAGTTGGAGAAAACATACGAGGTGGGTAGCTTGTTACACAATTTACACTTAAAGATAAGACTGGAGTGATGTGGCTTCTCTTGATAATTAAGGTGCTTTGGAAAAGGGCTTAAGAGGCTGCCATCTCCCTTAGAGGCTGTAATAGGTGTGGGGAAGGTTTGTATAGGTGTTCTGAAAGTGGAATTGATTTTATATTATTCAGGATCAGTTGTTTAAACTCTTCCATTGTTGATGTAGAATTTAAGTGCCCTCCTAAGATAAAAATTAGCTTCCTTAAAAAAAATCAAGAGATGTTTTCCATGTAATGATATATTATGGAAGTTGTTCAACAACAGATATCCAGAATATACATTACAGATTAATATTAGTTTGTTACAAATGAAATTTCTAATCAATAGTTTCTCCTGGAAGCAGTGTCAAGAGCCTCATGACTTGAATTTGTACAGTCCAGGCTCTGAATGGTAAGGCTTTCTGTCGATTGCTTGAAGCTCTCTCTGTCTGGGTTTTCAGCATGTCCTACCAAACAGTTACGTTAAGGCTGTTAATCTTAGCTTATAACACTAGCCTTAAACAGTATGAACTGTAATGCTACTTACCACGCTCTGTTGCATATTATATTGATCTACTCTGGTATATGATATGCTGCGTATATTTGTTCTATTTTGCTGTGTGTTACACGTAGTTTAAAAACAGGCCACTATACAGGTGTATGCCCGGCAGTATCTCATCTCTGTTTAATATAAACCTTTATTTCATTCCTTGCTTTTTTTAGGTAGTTCCAACAAAAGAGAAGACTGGTTTCCCTACAAACCAGCGCCAACTACCTTGGCTTTCTAAACCTTTGTTATCCAGGAGGGATTTTTCTGTGCATGTGTTGTTTTTTCCCCAGCTGATTTTCATGCTGATTAACAGCATAACAATATACTCACAATATTTTTCTTTGTTCTAATAGTTCTGCAGACAGCAAACCTGTGCTGTGATTTCAGCTGCAGTATTAATTGATTGGCAGGCTAATTGGAAGTCTGGTGGCCCATCTAATGAAAATATTTCAGCTTTGAAGTAATTAGGTTTTCTGATGGGTCTTAGGATGTGAAATCAGAGAAGTAACGAAGGATGCGTGTCTGTCAGATCACTTCAGTGGTCTCAGACTCTTAAGTAAGCTTGCAGTTGAGCATGTTTGTTGTATTTGTCAGTTGAATAGGTACTCTTTGTCTGAAGAAAATCTTGGCCTTGCCTGGCTGAAGAGTTCTGGAATAAAATAGTCTTCAAGTGTGAGAAGTCAATTTTCTTACAAAAAGCTGTGGTGTTTTTCTCACCTGGCTTTCAAATTGTTTTATCCACAAAGCACAATCAGATTTCATTGGGCTGATCACCCTGATGCATCTAGCAGATCTCTGCTGTGGGGAGGTATTTTTTCCTGGTAACACACTGCAATTGTTAATGGCTTTACTGCCTGAAACAACCTCCTGTAGCTGTGCTGACCAAGGAAATGGAGAGGGAATGTAGTGTTTTCAGTTGTTTGTAATTTGGGTGAATAGGGCAAGTGTTAGCAATTAAGTAGTGAAAGGGCATCCTCAGTTTTCTTCTGTCTTCAGCCCACTGGAACTTTATACAATATATTGAACTTTATACAATATACTATATAGGATGTTGAGATTGTACTTCGCAATAAGTGAACTGTTGGTTTAATACTTGATTTCATGCCCAAATGGGGTGATTGATATCAGTATCCTTCCATATATAGTCTAGAATTTGCCTGGTCAAGAGTTTCAACGTAGAGCATGTCACAACTGAGAGGTATTCAGAGATAGAAGCAGCATTTCCATCTTCAGTCTCGTGGAGAATATGGGATGCTGTAAAATTTGAAACTGAGTCTGGAATTGTTGTCTTTGATTTTTTTTTTGTTTGTTTGTTGTTTTTTGATAACACAAGGACTGTGTATAACATTGGCATGCTTGCACAACTTGATGTGTTCAAATCGTGCAGCTGGATTATCTGGGGCAAACTTGTTTTTAAAGAAATTCCCTGTAAATCTGTACTCTTGATGTTGAGTTATAACTTTGAAAAATACCAAAGCATGATTCCAAAGCATAATTCTTAATGATGGCTGATGTTATGTGAGATGCTTGACTGAATGATTCCTGTTTTGGAGTACAATTGAGGTGGGCTTTTCTATTGCCTATTTTATAAGTAAAATATCAATGGGTACGTTTGCTTTTTAATCTTCATAAAGGAAAATGAATGAGGAAGTGCACTAAGTAACTGCCTCCGTTTTTTATTGAGATCAAGTTGTGTCATATGCGAACAATATTGCCTAATGACCAGAAGACTGGGAAGTCAGGAAGTCTCCATGATGCTCTTTTTCTTTAAATGATGTGTTGTTTGCTTTGGAAGATAGTTTGCCATTGCCTTTTTGCCTTTGTCAAACAGTGATAAAGGTGATAGTTGGCTAAATTCAGTCTAGTATTGCTTACTGGTGAAAGGAACTCCCAGCTATGTTATTCCTTATTACTCTGTCATTTTCCTGTGTGGAACAAAATAAATTGAAGTATATATTTTGATTTTGTTTTTCTTCAGACTCTTGTAAAACTCTTCTCAGGACGTAAGCCCATGTTGTACAGTTTCCAGACGTCTTTACCACGATTGCCAGTTCCAGCTGTTAAAGATACAGTCAGCAGGGTGTGTGGAATTCAATTCATTATCTTTGGTAACATTGAATCCATATTTAGATGCCTGTGTACTTACATTAGAGTGTTTTTGTTTTGTTTTTGCCATGTCTTAAAATCATTATGTGGTGGTATCTATATTATCTTATGCATTAGAACTTAATGTGTAGAAATTAAGGGCTAAGACAAACCACTGGAATGGATGAAGCCAGTTTGAAGCTGGCTTGGCTCATGTTGGTTGACATGGTGTCTGTTGCAACACCTTCCAATGAAGTCTGATATGCAGGGCTTTCAGTGCATCTTGTATTTGTTATGTTGACTAACATGCATATAAGTATGTATTTTATGACAGAAAATCTTGCAGCAAAGTGTGTAAGTAGGACTGTGTTACAGAAACTGAAGGGTTGAAGGAAACTGAAGGAAAAGAGAAATGGCTTAAAGCTTGAAGAGTTGAGTCCTATGATAACAATAAATATGTTCTTTAAAATGCTTTCTTCTCTGGAGAAGAGAATGTATTTTTAGAAAAGTGACCTTTTCCACATGTGATTTGTTAGCAAAATTCTGGAAAAGGTCTCATTTTTATAGTTTGCAAGAAAATGTTTACAAGCTTTTTAACAACACAGCATTTTACAGCCTTATGAATTGAATCTGAATGCTCTCTCTGCTGTTCAAATACTTTCTCCTGAAATGATGAGAAGGTACACATCTGTGACTACACTGATGCTGATTCTCTTCCTGTATTCTAGTATCTGGAATCAGTGCGGCCACTTATGAATGATGAAGAGTTCAAAAGAATGGACGGTCTTGCAAAAGATTTTGCATTTAACTTAGGACCAAGGCTTCAGTGGTACTTAAAGCTAAAATCATGGTGGGCCACAAACTATGTGAGTAGATCAACAGACGACTTAAATATTCAACAGATGTAACTTGATTGTTCCCTGTTGTATTTTTTGCTTAATGTTTATTCTGTCTTAAATGGAGAAGAAGGGAATTGAAGCTCGTGCACAGTGCATTGGAGACCACTTGATTTGCATAGAAATAAGTTGATGTGGTTTTTGAAAACAGAAATTTTGGTAAATGGAACTTTATAGAGCGCATCTTTGTTCAGTTCTGTGTTTGTTATTCTGGAGCCAGTGATTTAGTTATCACGACTGCTCTTAGGCTCTTTATCTTGTTAAGGTTTGTAATTAAACCTTGAACGTAGCTGTCCAGGTAGTTTAGATAGAAGAGTGCTTTAGGAAAACATTTTTATGTAGAAATGATAAATCATATGGAAAAGAAATAAACAATTGTAACAAATGTTTTCCATCAAAAAGAAAATCCAAACTGCAGTATCATAGCGAGAACTGTGTAATGCAATTAGAATCATAGAATGGCGTGGGTTAGAGAGGGCCTTAAGGAGGACCTCACCTAGTTTCAACTCCCCTGCAGTAGGCAGAGTTGCCATCCACTAGATCAAGCTGCTTAAAGCCCCTCATCCAACCTGGCCTCAAAAATGGTTGTGGATGGGGCATCCACAACTTCTCTGGGAAACTTGTTCCAGTGCCTCACCGCCCTCGTAATGAAGAATTTCTTTCTCATATATCTAATCGAAATCTCTTTAGATTAAAGTAGTTACCCATGGTTCTGTCTTTTTATGCCTTTTTACAAAGTTCCTATCAAACTTTCCTGTGGGACCCTTTTTGTGTACTGGAAGGTTGCAATAAGTTCTCTTCACAGCCTTTTCTTCTCCAGGATGAACAACCCGAAGGCAGCCCTTGAGCTTCCTGATGTAGTATCTAAAATCTAGCTCTACACATTAACTGTAGTTCTCTTAGGTTACCCCAGCATTTGGGATTTCTGATGCATTTTAAATGTCATATGAAGATGACAAATTCTTCAGAAACTTACTATTACTAGAATTATCCCACTTTTTTTTTTAATTTGCTTTTCTTAAATATTAACAAAAATCAGTGGAGGATTTTTGTTTCCTTGTATGTTTTTAAGTGGAGGGGCAAGCTGACTGTTCAATTTCTGTTTCTGTACAAAGCGTTGTATTGTGGAATTATCAACACAGCAGGTATCAACTGTAGAAATAATGAACTTTTACTCATTTTTTTCATCCTACAGGTGAGTGATTGGTGGGAAGAATATATCTACCTTAGAGGGCGTGGACCAATTATGGTTAACAGTAACTATTTTGCAATGGTAGGTAAATGCTATAAATGCCTTATGGGTCAAAGAAGCATTGTAAAATTTCTGCCATGGATCTTAATTTATTTTTCTTTAATATCTCCCTTTTTAGACCTCCGTTGCCACTGAGTATATGGCTTTCTTTTTTCTTTCTGGAATACAATCTGAAAGAAATGTCTTATATAGTGCTATCTTCATAATGAACTTAGCACATCTGGCAGTTGGGCAGAATTGTTGAGTGATGGCTTCTTATACAGTTTTATTTTTACTGCAACAAGCAATCTTTAAGAAGATTAATGCGAAAAAACCCTGATGCATAGCATAGTTGTGTGTTCTGGTGTTTGTAAATGCCTGTACAGGAAATAAAACTGTGAAAGACTCTGAGGTTAAAAACATAAGTAGGAAATACTGTGGTTTTGAATTCAATTTTTCAGTAGCATTATATGGGATGACTAACAGTAATGCTGTAGGTTTTCAAACTGGTGCTGTTTAAGGAAATCGTGGCTATTGAAGGAATGGAATTTAAGTCATCAACTCACTGCACTAATGTACTTCATGTATTTTCAAGACTTGACCTTATTGACCAGAATATAGCTTAAAAAAAAAAAACAAACCAAACACAAAAAACAGTACTACTGTATATTTTTCAGTGCACTGTTAATAGCTAACTTAAGATTCTTATGTACTTTGCAGGACTTCCTTTATTTATTTCCCACAACCATACAGGCAGCTAGAGCTGGTAATGTTATCCATGCCATCCTGCTCTACCGGAAAAAACTGGACAGACAAGAAATCAAGCCAGTATGTACATTGGTTTAAATAGCTTTTGATCTTTTCCAGCACAGTTTGTAAGAAGTTGATTAGCTTTTTCAGCAGGAGAGGAATGTGTTGTGCCAGAACCATATGTGAGATTCAACTGAACTATCTTTGTTATCACTTGAATTGCACATGTGCACAAACTACTGACTATCAGATACAAGCTTCTGTTACACCAGCTAATTGCAGCACTTGAAACTGACCTATCTATTTGCCCAAAAGAGAAATAAGGTCTTGTGTTTGCATACGTTAAGTACACCACCTAACAAATTATTGATATGTAGCAAGCATGTCATGGTACTTCTGAACCACTGAGTTCTGAAAATCCCAGCAGGAAAACATTTTCCTATTTCCTGCTAAAACTGACTGTATGGATGAATTTTAAATTGAGTAGCATATGAAGTAGGTTGTATGCTGAACTATTAACTACAATCGAATGTGTACTGCTTGCTATATTTTCATGTTATTTTTTGTGATTTCTGTTTATAGTTGCTTTGCTTAGTGAATCTGCCAAATGTAGTGAATTTATTTAGTTGGTATATCAAGGTGGAAAACAAAAACAAGTATATTGCTGAATTTACTCACTTCTTAACCTGGTGTAGCAATAAATCTAGACAACTTGTTTAAAAGTTAAATTTATCTGAAGTTTAGAAACATCTATTTACACTAAGTGTGTAATTTCATATTTCCTCAGGACACTACATTTCCAGAAAACTTAAGTGTCTTTCAAGCAGATATTGTTTGCATACTTGATTTGTTTCTATTTCATATTTTATTCAAGTAAACATCATAACCCCCAGCCCACATACTTAGTCTGTGATGATTCAGTGGGTACAATTTTTTTCCTAGTGCCATATAAAGAAACACTAACAAATGTTTGTAGTTTTTCTTCAAAGTATGTGTCCTAGTGTGAAGTCTTTCTGCTGTTCTGTTTGTTTGGATGTTACCCAGATAATTGTTGCAAATATATGGTGTGTCTAAGAAATGATATTTGTCAGGCAGAACACTGCCTTAAAAACACCCAGACTTCAGAAGAATTCAGATCCTGATGTGGACATAGTGGTTGTAAGAAAGTCTGCTTGAAAACAAAAGACACCATTGGAAGAGTGCAGTTGAGTAGCTGTTACTCTTTGAAGCAAAGGTTGTCCTTGAACTTGGTGTTGTGATTTCTCCTGCATAGGAGAAATCCCAACAAGGAAAGGAGCCAAAGTAGATAAGAAAGGGTAGGAGGAGAGTTGTGTACTCTCTTGGGTTAATGATGTAATTTCATAGGTAGATTAACCAGAAACAGAAGAAGAAATCAAGGGGTAACCCAGATTGACCATAGAGCACATTGGATTTCTCATGCAAGTTATCTTCAGTGCTTGCTTCTGAAGAGTGAGCTTTGATAAGAGTTTAAAAAAAAAAAAATACAGCTACTGGAATGTCAATGAAATCTTCCACATGCAGTTCAAGGGAAAATAAGGAACAGAAAAAAAATGATGCATTAGAAATATTATTGTTCTGCAGCCTCTTGTTTAACCAGATTGTTTTTTTCTTTTTAATTTACTAACGGTATATGCTAAATTAGAATTTAATCTACATGTTTTGTACAGATTCTTCTGATGGGATCTACTGTTCCACTTTGCTCAGCTCAGTGGGAGCGGATGTTTAATACCTCCCGTATCCCAGGAGAAGAATCAGGTGAGCAGGGCTATCCAAGGAGAAGAGAACATCTTACTAGAACTCAGAATTTTGGGGATATTTTCTGATAGACTCTCTTTTTTGCAGCTAAGGGGTTGAAAGACACCAAGCCGCCAATACTGCTGCTTCTCAGGAAGTAATGAATTTTCATAGAGCACATAGATTTTTCTGTTCAAAATGACTTTGAAACTTCACTTCAGTATTTGTCTCTTTAATTAAAAGCTGACTTCAGAAAATTGTCTACCTCATGCTTTTAATTTATAAGTAACTTTTACTTTTTTCCTGTTCTACTCTTTCAGGTTTCTTTTGATACACATGGTTTTTCTTGTGAAGATTGAGTTCTCTCATCTAAGTCATTTTAAAATCTATCCTGTTTTGACTTTTTTTTCTTTCAGTTTATTAGTTACAACAGCATCTTAATTTATTCTTCTCAATATGAATGTATGTTCAGCAACTGTTGCTTACCTAGGATGAAGGCAGGTACAATCTTAGTCCTGGCAGGCTTTTCAGTGCCAGTGTTATCTTGATGTTTTGTATGCACTATAAGATACAAGATAGATGGATGAATCAGCTCTAAGAAGGACAGTGACTAAATCTTTCTCTGTAACACATTAAGAAAACATATGCTTTTTTTATTAGTTCCTTCTCTAACTTCCAGCAATAAAATGATTATTCTAAGTTCTGTGTAACTAGATTTTTACATCTTACTGTTGAAAAGAGGTCCCTGTTTAAGTACAACAGGCTTATTTTTGTGTGAATCTGTTCCTGCAGCTTCTGTGGGATACTAAGAATGTGTTTACAAGTTCACAAGCAATCGTGTTTGTTAGCCATGCCCAAAAAGTAATTGTATCTGTAAATCAAAGTTCATCTGTACATTTTCACTGTAAATGTACATATGCTTTCAATTCAGACAACAGGAGTTATGTTTTGAAGGAAGGCAGATGCACGCATTCATTAACACATGGATAGAAAAGTAGGGTATGTCACACCTCTCTTTCAGTCCTTTCAGTTGCTTGTTGAAGTTAGCCATGTAACTACGGGGTAATTTCATGTCCTTGTTTTATTTTTTAATGCCTTCTCTGGCATAGCAAGGATTTTTTTTACATATCCATGTTAGAGTTGGATTGCTCTTTCCAAGTGACAGTGATGTTCTTTAGTAGTGTCACAGAATGGTTTGAGTTTGAGGAGCTATTAAAGATCATGTAGTTCCAGCCCCTGCCATGGACAGGGCACCTTCCAGACACCTTTCCATCCCCCTGTCTGGACAGATATTCCAGATTTTTCAACTGCTTATCCTGTAATTCATTTATACTGGTGTGAGTCTTAGTACCCACCATACTCAAGAGTTGTGTTGAGGCTTAACGAATATGGTGGTCTTGTTCAAGGTACGTTTGACTGTCACATAGGTTTATATAACCTGGTGGGTTGGAGCTTTAATATTCCTGCATCCTGAAGGTCCTAAAGAGCTTTAATTTTTTGCAAACTTTAAAGGGGCTTATTCCCATTCAGGGATTCAGTTTGATCCTTACAAACATTTGGTAACTTGTTTGCTGTACTTGAATGTGACAAACAGTGCATCGGCTTTGAGAATTTGGAATATCAAAGCTCTTGGGGCACATTCTTCTCCATCTGGTGGTATTTTTTCTACTAAAGGCTTAGTAGGGGTTTCTCCCCAAACTAGCCTCCAATGATTCCCCCCCCAATAGCCTGTCCTACGTTCTCTGGGCTCAGCCTCTTTTTATGTTCAGATACTACATGGCTTTTTTTTTTTTTTTTTTGGTGTATGTGAGGATGCTCTTTATTTTATTTTATTTTTTTGCAGTGACAAAACAGAATAGGAGACAGATCATCTGGAAATACTAACATTAGTAGTCAACAGATGAAAGAAAATTGCTATCCGTTTTTCTCATTTTTGAGAATCAAACCCTGTACTAATTCTGCAGCAGATTTTCTTGGAACTTTCAGGTGCCATTGTGATACTTCTACAAAAGCTTGAGCTTTATTTAGGCTAGTCAAAGGTGCCATAAGTATAAAACTGCTTCTGATCAGTGGATACCCCTCAAAACTTTATGGATAGGCAGAACACCTGAAGTAGAGAACTCTTTCCTGGTACTGTGTTTCTCAGAATAATGAATTTTAGGCTTTTAGGATGTCTCTTTTTTTCACTGTCTCATCAACTGATTTCCTCAAATTTATAAGAATGTCAACAGGAAGAGCAAAAGAACTGAATTACTGGTTTCCATCATATGAGGACTTTGGCTGCTTAGAAGGCTTCACTAGGTGTTTGACACAAAGCCTTCATGTCGTAAGTTTAGGCTTATTCCAGTTGACCTGTTTATAAACGAAGTGAGGATAAACTTGTTTAAATGAGCTGTGGCTAATTGATAGTACATGCAGTAGGCACTCGCCGTTATATAGTGTATTATTAGTATTTTGAGACTTCAGCTTTGTTTTCATGAAAGCAATTTAAAATTCTAGATACTCTTCAGCATGTGAAAGACAGCAAACACATTGTTGTCTATCACAAGGGGCGTTACTTCAAAGTGTGGCTGTACCACGATGGTAGACTGCTGAAACCTCGAGAGATTGAACAGCAGATACAAAGAATTCTTGATGATGATTCAGAGCCTCAGGCTGGTGAAGAGAAATTAGCAGCTCTTACTGCAGGAGATAGGTATGGCTATTATCATTTTTTAAATTAATTTCATTATTTGGAAGTATATTGCTGACATGTTACTGCTGTGCTGTTCTCTGTAATGATGATGTGGAATTAAAAATAATTTTGCAATTGCAGCTCTGTATAGACTCCCCATACTTAGCTGGAGAGCTAGAGAAGTTTGCTTTATTTGTGGTAAGAAGTGTAATTTGAGGCTTTGCAATATTAAGCATGTTAAACTATGTAAGCTTTAGATTTTCTCTGAGATTCACTGACATTTTAAAGAATGTTCTCAAACTTAAGATTGAGAATGTAAATTCACCTGGCTCTTGGTGAGAAATCATTGAATTCAATTCTATTTTGACAAATTCAGTTTAGCCTTGTCTGATTTGTTTCTGGATACTGAAGAGGAAGAGTTATGGGTTTTTAATATACTACCTAAGAGATATGTACTTTACTACATATTTTCATTGGAAAAACTTACAAATTTCTAAATAAATAAATGTGGCACTGCTGTATGGAAATTCATTTGTTCATTAATTTTAGAACTGTTTCAGTTGTTTACCATGGAAGTTTTCATGGAAGATTGTCCATATGCTTATATTTAGGTGTTACAGCAACAGATATTTTTATCAATGAATTCTTTTCATTGTTACTACTGTTTTCTTTCACATAATAGGTATCATCTTTTGTTCAGTTAGAAATGTAGTTGATCAATGTTATATATATCGTGTGCAGCAGAAACTTCTGAAGAATAATGCTTATGCTTTGCATTTGTGTTGTGATATGATAACATTATTGAATAGTTTGGGTTGGAAGGGACCTGAAAGTTCATTTAGTTCCAGCCCCCCTGCTATGGACAGGGTTATTTTCCACTAGACCAGGTTGCTCAAAGCCCCTTCAACCTGGCCTTTGAACACTTGCAGTGATGTGCATCCACCACTTCTCTGGGCAGCCTGTTCCAATGCCTCACCACCATCATAGTGAAGAATTGCTTCCTGATGTCTAATCTAAATCTGCCTTTTTTTGTTTAAAGCCATTTCCTTTTACACTCCCTGATAAAGAGTCCCTCCCCAGCTTTATTGAAGAGACCCCCTGTAGGTACTGAACTACTGCTGAATTATTTCCTGGTATAGTATTATACCTGTATGTTTAGAACTTTTCTGTGCTGATATAGTTTAAATGAATGCAAGTAGCAGCTCAAAACGTGATACAAGTAGGAGGAATGTTTCACACTTCTGTAAAAGATGATAAAATATGCATTAACCTGTGTAACCTGGCTGTAAACCACATTCTTTCTGCAGGGTGCCATGGGCTAAGGCTCGACAGGCTTATTTTAGCCGTGGAAAAAACAAACAGTCCTTAGATGCCATTGAAAAAGCAGCATTTTTTGTGACATTGGATGACGACGAACAAGGGTACAGGAAAGAAGATCCAGTGAGGTCACTAGATGAATATGCAAAGTCCTTAATACATGGCAGATGTTATGACAGGTATAGTATTGACTCTGTGAAAAGACCCTTCTCTTTTTCAGAGATTTGCTAATTCATGTGACTAATGCATACGAGTTAGTGACTTATAAGCATATAAATTTGTCCATTTCAAACAAACAAAAAAAATTCATTGTATTCAAATCTTTTTGACTGACATGAAGTTAGAGTATAAAAATGTTTCTGAAATATAAAAATTCCTAAGGAAATCTAATCTTTTTGTAGGTGGTTTGATAAAACGTTTACTCTTATAGTATTCAAAAATGGCAAAATGGGCCTGAATGCTGAGCACTCTTGGGCAGATGCTCCTATTGTTGGACACCTGTGGGAGGTAAGTGTTACATACAAAAGGTTAACGTAGAGCATAATGTTAGGTGGTTCATGCAACAGCTCTGAATAACATCAGATTCATTTCCAGTCTCTTGCAACTTTGTTGCTGATGAGTGATTTTGGATCCCTTTTGTCTTCTATGTTGTCAGCAGAATTAAAAACAAACTAACAAGCAAAACTTGCCAAAAAACAAGTTGCATTGCCTTAAATTAAAGGCCTTTATTAAAATTTTATGACAACAGATGTGTTTAGGGAAGAGTGGTATGTCACCTTATCTAGCTTGTTTTTTAATATTCTAAATCAATAAACTATTGCCTGTTTGACATAGCACTTCATTTTGTGTGTGCACATGCTCCTGAAGCACTTAGGCTTTCTTGTGCTGTAAAATCCAACGTATATTTTTAAAACTTAAGTTATACACTGTAGCATTTATTTCCCTTAAGCATTTTTATATTCTAGATTGATGTTATTTAAATTAGCTCTTGTGTTTTGCTGCCATGAATGGTATAAATGCACTTTTTGTCTGATTTGCTCATCATGGACATAGTTTATTGCTTGAAATCCTATCTGAATATTTTTTCTTTGATGTTTAGACCTATAAGCAGTTATGACTTCATCACTCAAAACTATTTCAGAAACATTAGCTAATTCTGATTTAATTATTTATCTGTGCAAGTGGAACCCACGTCTGACTGATGCCCCAAGTCATGTCCTGATTTTGTTATCTATGAGTATCCATTTGTATAAGAAGAGAAAGTCCTAACTGCATTCTCTAAACAGGAGAAAGTAAAAACTCATTCAAGGTTGATTAAACAGTCTAGTTCAGACTAGCTGTTCTGGCCAGTGGAAAAGAATCTCTTTGTTCTATTTCAGAGAATCACTCAATATGCTTAGTTCATATCTTTGTACTTACTGTTAGTTGGTCCCTTTTCTGCTGAGAATTAGGAAGCCTAAAATAAAATAGAATTCAGTTTCCTAAGAAATTCTGGATGTTTTGTAGTTGGTGTGTTCTGTCCACACCAGCAAGAGATTACAAATAAGTACATGTGTGTAACAGATTTTTATCAAACTTTTTCTTTCCACGTTGAACAGATTGATAACTTTAAGGTAAAAAACAAACAAAAACCCACAGTATTTCACTTGAAGTCTTGAAAGGCAAAGTCGTTTGTCATTCAACTTGCATCATCCATCTTGAAAACTAGTCCAAGAGGTCAAGTGTGCACATAAAATGTACTGAAACATTGAATCTTGAAAAGAGTTAAAGATTTCTGATTAATTTTTTTGAAATTTGCACTTAATTTGCAATAAACTGTTTTTTGATGAACTGGTTTTGTCAGATAACAGACTTAGAGAAATTCTTTAGAATCAAAATTGAACAAAGGTTGAAAGCCTTTTTTGGTTTAATTAAAGCATTTTGCACCACTGTAGTACAGTATTTTATGTATATCTGGTATTTTTCTATTTAGAAGTAAAAATGCCTTAAAGTAATAGGCAATATGTGAGAATAGATTGCATTTCACTGTGTGTTAAAAACGTGTTGTCCTAAATGTGTTGGGACTTCAAAATTAAGTGTTGCTGTGGAATTAGGATGTAATGTGTTTGCAATTCTGAAGATGTATCTTTCTTCACAGAATATAATGGCAACTGAGTATCTTGAACTGGGCTACTCAGAGGATGGACACTGCAAAGGAGACATCAATCAAAATATTCCTATCCCTACCAAACTACAGTGGGAAATTCCAGAAGAGGTAAGGGCACAGCAGATGGTGACTGGGGAAAGGAGCTCAGCTTTTCTCGAGCAGTCAAATCACATAATTACTGAAAACCTTACAAGTAGTTAATTTCCTTGAGCCCTGTAAAATATGTATTTTGCTTGTGCGTATTACCCAGTTTACTTAAATGGATGACAGTGTTTTTAACACTGCTTTTTAAAATTCTGCTCAGGAAATAGCAACTATTTACTAGAAATTTTCTTAGCTTAGCAACTTGTCAAAAATAATGGCCATCCATTGTAAACAGGAACAGTACTACAGTAAAGTTTGAGTTGCTATTGTGTCTTAGTATGTCTGTATAGTATTTCCTTGAGTTAGCTTTCTTATATGTATTCAGAATTCTGTCTAGATGTTAATAATGTTTTTTTTCTCCGAGTTCTAGACAACCTACCACAATCCTATTTCGTAGGCTGGTGGGTAGTGGCTGGTGATGCACTTAATGTTCTAGTGATCTGAACAATCTTAATATGTTTTTTGTTTTAATAACATTTTTGGACTCCAAATGTGTATTGGCTTAAAACTTTTTTGAAGTTGTTTGAATCTTAGCTTTCATACAAATCTATCTTTTTCTCCAAAGGAAGAATATTTATACAATGAAGTTAATGGCTTATAAAAAGGAAACATTTATTTTGTATCAGTTAAACGTGTGCACTTTTTCTACATTTCTTTTGAATACCTTCAATGCTTATACTTTGTGTGTGTGTGTGTGTGTGTGTGTGTGTGTGTGTATGTATAGATAAGTAATTTGCTTGTGTATTTCAGTGCCAAGATGTGATCGAGAGGTCTCTGAGCACTGCTAGAGCTCTGGCAGATGATGTGGACTTCTATTCATTTTACTTTGATGTTTTTGGGAAGGGGCTAATAAAGAAAGCAAAAACCAGCCCTGATGCCTTCGTTCAACTTGCCCTGCAGCTTGCTCACTACCGAGTAAGAAGAACAGACTTTGACTTATACTGTGGCCAATTTAATAAGATTCTGTGTTTCTGTACTTGTGATTAGAATGTGTGATTGTGTGAAGTACACTGTACTTCCATGTAACTTTGCACTGCTTTTGTAAGGTTATCAAAGACGTTCAGTGGAAGTTAGTACAAATGCTAAACAGATTACCAGCCAGAAATTCATTGTCCAAAGGTTGATTTATTGATGCTAATGCAGATTTTTCTCTTCTGCTTAGTTGTTTTATCCCTAGGTATCTTTCAGATATGAAAACTTTTGTAGGTGAATTTGTTGTTGCTGTTCAAACCCACCCATTGAACTTACCTGTTAGTTTGGAGTCCCCCTTAATTCTATAGCAATGAACACTCCATTCCTTAACAGGATTAATAGATATGCCTGTCTGCTGGTTTTTTCTTGTCACCTTTTTTTTCCTGCATATTTTCATAGGATGCCCACATAACAAAATGTACAGGTTTTGCATTCTAGCTGTCATTGCTTAATATTTATTGGTATTAGCTCTCCAAATCTACTTTTGTTGCTTTTTTAAATGCAATTCCAAATTGAATGTCAAAGCATAGAGATTTCCTTGCTGCTATCACTACTTACTGTCTTTGTTGTTTGGGGAACCAAAATGGCAAATAACTTGACTCACACACCATCCCAGCCACCTTTCATTTTTGTATTTTCAATAACCACTCAACTTCTTAATTTGAAGCTGAACAAACTTTTGTGACCTGAAAGAGATAAGCTTTTACAATATAAAAACTTCAGAATCTGTGGGTAATATGAAAGCTGCTGTTTTTGGATTTTGCAGATCATTTTCAGTTTTCACATTCTCAGATCATGTTTTTTCACTTTTTTTATCCCCATGCTGCCATACAAATCTATGCTATTAAAATTTGAATTGAAAATATTGTAGCTTACTTAACTACAGCTGTGTTAGTTAAGTAGCCACTGAACTTTCTAATAAGTTTTTGATAGTTTTTGAATTGAGTTCTTTTTATGACAAACCAAAGAGGTGGATATAAAATGTGTAGTGTAGCCTTTGCTATAAAAGCATTTATCAAATCCCATTATTACTTTTTTCTGTAAGACTGCTAATGATAGACTGCTAACAACTTGCTTACCTTGTGGAGTGATTTGTATCCTGTGTGCTTACCTTGAATGTTACCATCAATTAAGAAAGAGAGGCTAAGTTTGTCTAAGCCACTAAGTCCTTATTTTTCAACTTTCAAGGACATGGGAAAATTTTGTTTGACATATGAAGCCTCCATGACGCGCTTGTTCAGAGAAGGCAGAACTGAAACTGTCCGTTCGTGTACCATTGAATCGTGTAATTTTGTTCAAACCATGGAAGACCCAAGTGAAAGTGTAAGTTGACTGTGTTGATTTCTAATATGATCCATAAAGTACACAGCTAGCACTTCTTATTCATGTAAATTTCTATATAGTTTTTAACATTTAAAGAAAGAGCGATGCCTTGTTTTGAGAATGGAAGTGTAGCAGCAGAGAGCTGTCGTCTTCATCTTCTGTCAGTATGACAGGAATTAAAGACTAACCAAGAGAGAATAACTAGTCACTAATAACCAAATATGCCAACTGTATGGATCTTAAACTCCAGAAAACTGATGGTATTTGTGAATTTCTTGTTTGTGAAGCAAGGAATGTCATGCCAAACTCTCAATTGCCATTAAAGAACTTTATTGGGATATGAGAGTTGGCTTTCTTGAATTGCTGCTGCAGAATTGATAAGTTTAGTTTAACAGAATGTGCTTAACTTAAACATTCAGCGAGGCTCTAGAAATATCTTAGAATAAAAATTTAGTTTTAACCATGGTATTTAGCTAGGATTCTGACCTGCTCCTATGGAACTGTTCAATTTATAGAAATGTGGATACTTTCTAACATGTGTATACCCACATAACCATTCCGCTGAATATACTGTTTCTGCATTTTGGATACATAGCTTATTCATATGGTCTGGAAAGCTATGTCAGTAGATACCTTTGCTAGTATATTCAGATCTTAATTCAGTCCTTTTTAATACTCACTTGCCTTTACTGCTTGTTTCTTATCTGTGTGTTTTTGCATAGGATTTGTGTCCTCCATGGACTATCCACAAAGCTTTACTCAAGAATGCCAGTAGTAGGCATGCTTAGCATGACTACCAGTGATTTATAAGTTTTCATCTTGGAGACTAATAGTCTGTTCACAGCATCCTGAATAAGTGTCATATAATACAGTGATGCTGGACCTAAGTGACAGGTTACCATATTTTCAGTGTTGCATTTGATATTATAAAATCTTAGCAAAAGAGCTATCTTAAAGTGAGTTTGAGACTGAAATTTTCTTTCAGCCCTTGCGTTACACTCATCATACGCTGTCAGTTTGCCTTCTAAAATGGCTCTTATATTTCCTGCCTTTCTTAAACCACATTAAGACTTGATTTTCTGTAGCTTTCTAAAAAACTAAATAGATTCACTTAATGGTTTTTTTTTTTCCATCTTTCTTTCATTGTTAGAATGAAAATAAGCTGAAGTTATTCCGGCTTGCAGCTACCAAACACCAGCACTTATATCGTCTTGCCATGACTGGTGCAGGCATTGACCGCCATCTCTTCTGCCTTTATGTTGTTTCCAAGTACCTTTCTGTAGATTCTCCTTTCCTCAAGGAAGTAAGTTATCTTTATTGATTGGTTGCAGTAAATAGCCATTTATTTATTTAGCGTTTTCTGGTATCTGCTTACATATTAATAGAACTCCAGTTTTTCCTCAGAAAGAAGATAAGAGTATAGATAGCATGGCTCAGCATCTTACAGCTTGTTTTCATTTTTTTTTACATATATACACTTATTAATAGACTTTTAGTAATACCATGTTAAGGTTTGCAAGAAAGATATAATCAGTATTACAGTAAAGTACTGGCTCTTAGCACATATTCACCACAGGCAGCCATGCGCTTTATCTCAAGAATATTCTTTTGGAACTGTAACAAAATTACTTTGTTGTAAGTTGACATGAGCTAATGGAGCCTTATAGTGTAATTTTTATTTCTTACAGTTAGCTGCAGTGACAAATGCTTTATTAAGCCATATTTTAAGTTTGGAGTTTATGAAATAAAATGTATGCTCCTGTGTTAAGTTAAGAATCAAACAACCTCTGTATTGTTGGAGACTTTACAAACTTCTAACTTTCTGTAGTATTTACCTGGGATTTGAGTACCACCATTGCTGATCTTGTTAACAAGGCCTGTTATGCAGAGTTTACCAGGCTATAGATCAGTTTCATCTGTTTTGAAATAATATTTCTACTCTAGGAAATTTTATTATTTTTTAGAAATTATCATCAAGATCTAATATGTTGATGGTTTATATGTTAGGACAAACTAAGTTGTTTCTTTTAATACTCAATTATTCATTCCACTGACATGTGAACTAGAGTTACCTTTTAATATTGCTTTATTGAATGTTTTCTAAGTTATTTTTATTGTTTCTTGAGAGAGTTGCATGTTCCTAAACAATATGATATACTTGATTTTATCTTTTTTTTTAACCTCTAATAAAGGTTTTGTCAGAACCTTGGAGGCTATCAACGAGTCAGACACCACAACAACATATTAATCTGAAGAAGAACCCTGAGATGTTATCTTCTGGTGGTGGATTTGGACCTGTATGTTTACTAAATACAAGTATCCCTTTTAAAAATAGTTTGTTTTAGACCTGTAGTCCCCTAATGTTGCACATTAGAAGTGCAATATACACTTTAAAAATGTGTTCAATGTTTTCTAACTATGTGAATGTGCTCAGAAAAACCAGCATCATCTTTTTCCCTTGTCCCACTAAAAAATGGATCATCCTTAAGGAAATATGCAGTTATCAAATGTTGTGTAAGGCTCCACACCAAGGAGAGCTGATAAACTGGGGGCTTCTATCATAGTACCTATGTCTGCAGATTTAGTATGTCAAACTATTATTAAAGTGACAAGCAATTTACTTACACTAGATTTTAAGGTTGCGATTAGTAGAAAGTAATTATGTCACTGTTTTGAGTTCTTTTATTTATAATTTCTAATTGTTTATGTTTCCCTCTGAATTAAGCTAATCAGATTGGTCTGCTTGCCTTCCTAAATATGAGTAGTGGCTAGGATAAGAATAAAACAGTTTTGTGGAGCTAGCGTACTGTTGGAGTTGTAACGAGCTTCTGACTTGCTATAGTATTTTACCAAGATTTTAATATGGAAATTGATAATGTTCTTGTTAATTCTGTTAGGCAGGCTTTTCCATGTGGTAGACTAGATTCATCTGTTTCAAAAAGCATTTCTTTCATTTAAAAGAACAGTGAGGGGATCACAGGACTACGTTTTGGCACTCAGAAATCAGAGTAATTATTGTGTATTTTAGTTGGCTTGTCAAACTGAAAGCTGTTTTTGTGGCTGTTGGTTGATTGGTTTGGAAAGTTCAGGGATTGTTGTAGAAAGTGAAGGAAAAGTAAGTTTAAGACTTGTTGTCATTTTTCTTCCCTCAGGTGGCTGATGATGGTTACGGTGTTTCTTACATAATCTTAGATGAAAACTCCATTCATTTCCACGTCTCCAGCAAATTCTCTTGTTCTGAAACGGTAAGGGACAATCCTTTCCTGTTCTGATATCTGCTTGCAAAACTCTTCTACTCACTGTCTACTAAAAATGCAGTAGGACTTGCAACATACAGTTATACTTTGCTTTTTTCTTTGTCAACATATGCTGTATATTAATGTTTTTCTCAGCTTCTATATAATTAGTGACTTGATGAACCTAGGAAATGGTATAATACTTCACCTTTCTGTCAGATGTAAAAGAAAAAAAAAAAAAAGGCCTAAGGTCATGTTTGTGAACATGTAGTTCTCTGCAACTCCTATGAAATGACTCGTATCTGTCCCGTAAGCAGTAAGATAGGTGTCTCCTGGTTTTTGTTTCTACAGTTTAGCTTTGATTTACCTCTGGCTGCATTGTAAAGATAATACAGTGGTGTGCTCTTTATTCTTTGCATCTCCTTAGTCTAAATAGTTCTGATGGAAGTTGATGGATAAATTTTAATCTGTGCTTGGGAAACTTAATTATCATAATTTATCGGAATAACACCCATCTATTGAAATGTAGTGATGTCATCCATCAATATCCTTCTGTTGCAGAGATCAGCATTGAATGAGCTTCAGTTTGTCCTTCCCCTTTGTTTTATGACTTACCAGCATACTCAGTTTTGGCAGGATTACATAGACCTTAACTTGTCTGATAGGTCTTGGTGCCTCTGGTTAATCATTAAATATTAGAAAATATGACTTTGTTCATGTGTGATTCAAATTGTTCTTCAGATGCCATTTAATTTATACATTGTTTCCCTGTACTCTTATCAGTCAAGGCAAAAGTCCACAGAGAGAAGGCAATGCTTTATGTTCTTGTCGTTGATATTATTAGAGCTTCTTGTAGTAGGTTTTATAATGTAGCTAATGATTTATATTTGTAATCTTTTTCTTCCCTGTACTGTTCATCCCTTAGAATAGTTTCTTAATGTTTAAGTAATTGTGATTTTCATTATCTGTACTTGATGTTGTTCTTCTAATGGATTCAGGATTCTAATAGGAACTCAAATGCAATTTTTTTTTTTGCTTTTTCAGTATTTTTAGTTTGTTTTATACTTTCTGGGCATTCTTTTGAGTTGTGAGAAATGGCTTAGATAAAATCATCCTGTATGAATTAGATGTTTTTTTTTTTTTTTTTTTAAAGTAATGATACAAAGGTATTGACACATTTAATTTCAAAGGTAGATTCTCAGTTCTGTGTGTAAAAAAAACATAACAGCATAATGTAAAATTTACCAGTCAGTAAATCCTGGATTAATTTATATAGCCTTAGAATTTTTGTAGTTTAAATTACGTGTTTTATGGTAATATATGTGATCTAAACCTGTGTTCCAAAGTTACAAAATATTAAAATTCTTTCTTTTGCTTATAAGATAACTGTTACCAGACAGCACAGCTCATTGTATTTTTATTTATTTATTAAGGATTCTCATCGCTTTGGAAAGAACATCCAGAAAGCAATGGTTGACATCATGGGTTTGTTTCAACCTCCTAAAAACTGTACCAAATGATTTGGGTTACTGCCACGAAGCAAACTTCCATCGTTGGGATGGAAACTCTTCTGAACAGCGAATGAAAGCATGGTTTGCAAAAACACTAGCTGGTGAAGAAACTGAGTCACATTGTGTTGATCTTCTTTGAAAACCTTAGCCATGGTTTGAATGTTTCATGATTATTATTTTTTTTTTAGTAGTTTGGAAGCATTTAGTTCCACAAAGGGCAACTTTTGAAATCTTATACATTTGTAGGGATGAAGTATACCACTATTGCACGAAGGCATGTATATTCTAACTCCTTCAGTTTTCTCTCATTTTTTTTTCTTATTAAAATTATTTGAGTCCACTTGTATTCCAGAATGGAAGGGATAAAACATATCAAGTCTTAAACTCAAAGCCTTCAAAAGATTTGATTTGGTATGCAGCAATAGCAGAATGTTCTTCAGAGTATCTGCTGCTTTATTTCAACAAATGACAACATTTCTGGCTGTTTAACTTCATTAGCTACTTTAAAGGTAATTTATTCATAAGATTAGGAAAAAAACCAAAATGATAACCTAGTGCAACACACACCCAACTGGCGTGTTTCTTTTTGGGAAGAAGTATGCGCTACAGTGAAGTAGTAAAATATGCAAATTAGCAGGTATCAAACTTTTCTTATTACTTATAAGCATGTTTGGCAGATGATTGATTTTTATATTCATATAAATGAACCTGTGTGCTTGTTCATGCCAGTGCCTTAGTAAAAGAAATACCCTAAACACGGGAGAAAAGCTTATGCTGGGAGTCGGTTTTACATTATTTTTGTGGAGGGGAAATAGCAACGCAGATCTAGTTCTGAAATTATAAACTAGGTGGCTATGATAGAATTTGCTTGTGTATGGTGCAGCTAGGTTCAAAGCTCTGATGAGATGATCTCCTCATACATGGCAAAGACCATTCTCTAAGGTGCAGGAGTAACTTTTCAGAGCTATAGATACTCATGATCTCATTTAGCTGAGTGGTGTTAGTGATTCGCTGAGAGAAGAGTTTCTGGGTCCTAGGGAATGTAAATATATTTAAACTTAAACCTGTTAGATAATCTATGAATCAAGGCTGCATGTAGAGGCTGAGCAATTGCAGTTTGCTAGGTTTCAGCTTGAAAGGACCAGAATTGCATGGTCAGCTCTCTGCATGAAACAGGCTGTGAAGGCAATGGAAAGTAGCTCCAGAATGGGGAAATTATGGCCTTCTCAAACCTCTTCTGAGTGGCCCTTTGTGTCAGGCGGTTTCTGAAAGATGCAACAAAAATGGGGGTGGGAATAGGGCAGACAATTTCACTGAAAAAGGGGCGTATTTATAAGTGCAAAAGTAAAATGATTGCTACAAAACTGAAGTAACTTGGTGTGTTATGCTACTCTTCCTCAAACTTCATCGGTGTTGTTACTTTTTTAGATCACACGATACAATGCACCCATGAGGGCAAATTTATTTTTCTGGGAGTAGAAGGTACAAAATACTTAGTAATGTTGCTCCAGAGCTGTGCTAATTTTGAAAGCTCTCTGGGGGTGCTGTGAAACTTCTCATTAGGTTTTTTGGATTTTCTTTTTCTGGCCAGTATTTCTAACTTTATATGCCTCTACATGTGGTTGTTTTTTTCCACTCTGATCTAGCATTGAAACACCTGTTATGTGTATGTTTGAGGTGGAAAACCTCAACAAAGGTCCTAAATACATACATAAGCAAATACATGCTTACATAAATATAGGTTCCCCCATAGGAATTGGCCAAAGACACCCATTATTTGATTGGATGAAGTTTGTGGGAAAGGAGACTTTAAAATAAGCCTTACTGCAGCTAACATTTACCAAATTACTGCATCGATGTTATAGTGATGTATTTTCCTGGAGCTGCAGAAATAATGCACTGTTTTTTGTATTGACCACTAACCAGTCTGCGCTTAAATTAACATAGGGCTTCTAGGATTTTCCAAAAAAAAAAAAAAAAAAAAAAAGAAAAAGTTTAGATTTGACTCTCAGGTTTTAAATGTTTCATGTCTAATTGTATTTAGTGCAGTTATCAATGCAATTTTACATTCTTAAAGTACAATTGGCACAGAAAGTTGTTTTTTTATTGTAAATGTTTAAAGGAGTGGTGTTAATTGTATCTTTTTTCTTTTTTTTTTTTAATTTGAGTTAGATCATAATTCCTAAACAGATAGGATCTTATTTCATTCTTTAAGATGTCAACAGCGTGTAAATAAAATATGCTTTTTGGATGTAAATCTTAGAAATCCACAGTGAATGTAGGCTGTTAATAAATAATTTAAAACTTGATGTTCAATATGGTGTACATACCGTAAAACTACTTGCTTTTTTGCTTAAAAGCCATAGGAATGTAACTGAAATTACTTAGAATTGAATGAACTTTCTAGTACAGTGTACTTTATTGTTAATGTCTGTATTTTAGAAAAACTGTTCATCCATAACTAAACCTTGAATCACCTGTTCTCAGTTAGTGAAAAGAGCTCTAAGTGAGGGATGGCTAGGTTTGGATAATAATAAATTAACCTGTTTGTTAAATACCAGTGTGGAATTGATCGAATCCTTTAAATATGAATTGGCAGAATTTATTATTTCAGCTATTTAATATGATGGAATAGCAGAAATTTGGTGCGTTTAGAGGCTGCCATTGTCCAGGACTAAGGTTATTCCAAACTGAATACTCTTCAGGGTTGGGCTTCTGCAGGACTATGGAGGTGTGCAAGCCTGACCTTGAAAATCATGATTCCTAATTCGGCCTTTGTTACCAATTGCTTTCTTGTATAAAATGTATTACTTTCAGCTGTTTTTTATCTTGTTCGCTTACTCTACTTCTGTGGTTGGTTATTTACATCCAGTAGTCTATCCCAATGCTCTACCCTCCTCAGTGACTTCAAAAAATAAAATAAAGTTTCACAATTATCACTACTAAGTAGAATGTTTCATGTCTTCTATATTTTCTTTCTGGGCTCCCTTGCTTTACTGGACTTGTGAAATCATTGTAGTTAAATCCAATTCAGAGCTGTAGCAGGACACTCCTCAGCTTATTTAAGAGATGTTTTATATGCAGATACTTTGCTAGTTAACAGAGAACGTGTTAAGAACAATTTTTCAGGTTCAACAGAAACAACTCGAGGTGGGAATAGCTGCTAGGAAAGTTTCAGTGCAACTGCCTGCAGGCTAGCAATCAGCACTGGTCTTAACTTGACAGTCGATGAGCTGTGGACTACGTGGCTCCCCTATCTAATACTGCAGTGGAGTACATGACTCCTCCCGTCAGGAGCGCGCCGCCGCCCCCGGGGCGCGAGCCGAGCGCGCGCGGCTCGGCCGTTACCGCGCACGCGCAGCGCCCTGTAACGGTCGGGCACGCGGCGGTTCCTCGCCTTCCCGCTGAGCGCGGGGTGGGGCTGGAGAGGGGGTAGAGGGAGGGGAGGAGGGCTGTTTTCCTGTCGTGAGCCTAAGCGTCCTGTTGTTAGCGTAGCCCAAATCCAGCAGTTGTAGTGATAGCAGAGCGGGTGGGTCTGCGCTGGTGTCTTAATGCAGGCGCTGTGGAGCACGGAGGGCAGAGGGGTGCCTTGCCTCCACCTGACAGTAGTGACACGGGGAGTATAGGTGATTTGAGCTTATGGTGCTCAATTAGATGAGAATGGCAGTGTCACTGCTTCTCTCCAAGCTCTATGCTGTGTCAGATTTTTCTTCCTTTTTTTTTTTTTTTCCACTGCTAAAACCAAGCGGCTAAATTCTGTTGTAAGCCCAAGTGCCACGAATGTTGCAACGTGAAAAGTTGCAAAGTTGTTCTTACGCTAAAAGCAGCTGTTTGTGTTGGTTTGGTGGCTTTTCAGGACCCAAACAGCTGCTTCAGTGTTGTATTTTTCAGTTTCGTGTTAATTGAGTTAATTTTCAGTATTGCACGTACTTGTTTGGTCAAGGCTATTTCATTCCCTTCTAGGATATTTAAGTTATCTGGAAGAATGCTGTGATAGAAAAATTAATTCTCTTCAAGTAAATAAGTAAGGTGCACCTGACTGTCTGCCTGTGACTATGGAGAATCAGATATTGTTTGACATAAGATCAGCTACAGATGATGGATTTCTAACTGAAATACTAAATCAGAATACTCCTGATAGTTCTGAAAACTTCAGTCTGGAAACCACAGTAATTAATAATCCTGTTGAAGAAGGATTGCTGTCTAGTCAAGGCAATCAGTTATACGCTATAAATGTGGGAGAGGCTTTGTTGGATCACTTCGAGTATCCTCTTTCCACTGAAAATCAGAATACAGTAGCAAAAGTTGAAATATATCCACATGGAAACAATAGCTGTGGCAATGAAGATCTTGAAAAATGCAAAGGATTAAATCTTCCAGAAGAAGCTGATTATACGCATTCACCTTACCTGCCTTCAGATGGTGACCATTTCCTTTCTTCTGTAGTGACACAGCATAAAAATTGCAATGTTCCAACTTCAAGTGTTTTCTCTTCAGAAGGAGCAGTCAATCAAAATGTTGGAGCCGTACCTGTAAGATGCATAAAATAATTATTTTTGTATATGCTTGTTTGTAATTTATATGTAGAAGATCACCACATTAAAACTTGAGATGGGATCCATGTAATCTTTGAAGTAATGTCATAAATCTTGTACTAGAACGAACGCTGTAGTGCACACAGAAATCAAATTAGTTTCTTAGTTTCTTCGTGCTATAAATAACATGCAGTGAACGTACAGTTCTGTTTGCTGTTCTTTTTTGCCTGTGTTTGGGAGCACTATTTTTAAATGGCTGGGTATTTAGCTTATTAAGAAAAAATGTTACCATGCAGTACCTGCTTCACTTTTATATATTACTGCTGGTATTAGCAACCATCTGATAGTTGTACAAAGTAGAATCATAGAATGGCCCGGGTTGAATAGGACCACAATGATCATCTAGTTTCAACCCCCTGCTATGTGCCGGGTCACCAACCATCAGACCAGGCTGCCCAGAGCCACATCCAGCCTGGCCTTGAATGCCTCCAGGGATGGGGCATCCGCAACCTCTTTGGGCAACCTGTTCCAGTGTGTCACCACCATCTGTGTGAAAACCTTCCTCCTAATATCTAACCTAAACCTCACCTGTCTTAATTTTAAACCATTCCACCCTCTTGTTTTTATGCTCCCTTCAGATGTCATAAAGCCAAGATGAGGTCTCCCCAGAGCCTTCTCTTCTCCATTATGTTAACTTCTGTTCTTTAGTTCCACAGGTGACGTGCTTGTCATCTTAGTGTGGTCTGAATGTGTTTGAAATTAATTTATTTGCAATGGTAAACTGTGGCCTGTGGTGTTAAATATCTGTAGAGAAAGTAGTTTTGTAAATGGTGTGCTTTGAAGGTAACATCATCTATATTGAATTAATTACTGCCTATAAAGATGTGCAGCATTAAACTTTTAGTGATGTTCAGGGGATCAAATCCATCTGCTTAATGCAGACTATTCATACTTACAGTACTTAGATGCGCTTGTATCTTCCTTTATGGTTGCAGAATATCTTCTGAAGAAACCACCTAATTCAGCTTGTGCTCCCTAGGTGGCTTCTGGGGGAATACTGTGTGTCCTCTGAGAAGTTATTTTGAAATAACTAAGTATACCAGTTGACGTTTCTTTCCAATGTAAATATTTTAACAAACATTGCTACTCTAAGGTTCAGAAATTCAAAAAGGCATTAAAACTCACCAAAAACTAACAAAAATCACTTGGTTGAGAATTGGTCTAAAGTTTGTTTCTTGCAGTATCCCACCAAGGTGCCAGACTGAAAATCAGGTGGCAGCTGTGGGGCATTTCCCAGTGCCATTTCATCTGAAAGTGTTTGAAGTCTACCTTGACATTAACCTTATATGTTTTAGCTTGCTTTCTGATTTCAGGTTAAAGTTTACGAAGCTCTCTAGCTTCAGAGATTCTTTAAATGTGTGTCCCGTATTATCAGTAGTTCTTTAATAAACAAACTCTTCATTCTTTGGAACTATTAGTAAGATTCAAATCTCTCAAGAATATGTATGATTAGGGTGTAGTAGTGCCTTTCTTCAAAGTCAAGCTGCAGGTAACGAAAATGTGTTTGGCTCACTTCTTCTACACAATGGTCTAAAAATGAAATTTAGAATCTCTTGACCATCTCTTTTTTCCTGTTATCCTTACAGTTTACCACACTGAATCAGTTTCCTTCATCTGCTATGTTTCCTGGAAGTATTAGAATAAAATTATAATCATGTTATGAATACTAATTTTACTGAATTGAAGCCAGTTGGCTGTTTCTATACTGCTTGCTTATCCCCCTGAACTGTACTAAGCAGAGAAAGCAGGGAACAGAGATGGAAAGAAATTTGTCTGGTTAAAACAATCTTAGTTCTAATTTGAAACTACAAAACAGTTGGTTTCTATTTGTTCCATTTCTGTTCATCTACTTTATTATGGAAAATTGAAATGTATGTGTTAGGTATGATGCTCTTATAGTTACAAAAATATTAGATCTAAAACATAACTGCACACTGAACAGAAGAAGGAGAAGAAAAAGTCACCTGTCAATAGTATCTGGTAATGCTGGTTATTCTGCAGCATTTATATGCTTAATTATAATTTAGAAATGCAAATAATTTCCAACTTGAACATCACTAAAAATCAGTTTCTGTTTACCTCTGTGTTTGTTTGTTTGTTTTATTTTTAAAGGAGATGTGTAATATATAAGTAGTTATAAAACATTCTTTTCTTCAGGTGCTCAGATCATTAATACCTCCAGCTGAAGATGAGAATAACTGTATTTATTATGATCAGTTTAAAGGAATCCAAAACAGCCCTATGCAGTCAAAAAATTTGCCAGATTGCTTTAATGGTAAGTGCCACAGGTATCTGAGTGGGATTATTTGTTTGTTTTATTACTTTATTTCAAGTCCTCTTACAGGGTTAGAAAAGGGTATGAATGTCTGAATAAAATAATTTCTGGATTTGGAAAGTTGCAGCATGAGCCCCTGCTAATAACGTTCATAGAGCTAAGAAAGTCTGGAAGGAGAATGTTTTGAAACAGATCAGTGTTTGTTCATGTGTATTCTTGTTGCTTCAGCCACGAAATTCAGGCTTACTTTTGATTTTCCCTTGTTCTTTATAATGCATTAAGTCTCCCAGCTGTCCTTTGTATGATAGCAGTACTTCCAGTGGAAGCTGACGTACACATCAGCCTCGCTAATGTAATGTCATTGCTAAATGACTTTTACCAGACGGTCATGATAAACCTGTTAGAGGCATCAAACACATATGGAAGCCTGTTTTTCCAAAGTCTGCTACAACAGAATATTAAATATTATAAGACTGTAAACGCTGCAGTGACATCAAAATCTCCTTGATACTGTGAGTGAGCTCCTGGCATTAAAACCAAACAAAAGCAAACAGATGCCTTAATAAACAAAACTTTCTTTATTTCTTGTACAAGAATGCTCCAGTGGTGTCTACGGCTTGCCTCAGACTAGTGCTTCTGTCTATGATGAAATAGTAAGTATGCATTTGATTTCTAAATTCACGATATATGCCTGGAATTCAGTGAAGATTTTAAGGAGTGCCTGTTAAGGTATAACAATTGTTTTTTTCAGGCCGAAGTAAGAGATGCAATTAGAAATGTTACGGAGAATCACGAAGATGGAGCAATTTTTCAGAGTTCAAATATTGACGAGTCTAACTGCGAGTTATTAGCACTGCATGGTGTGGCAGAGGAACCTGAGTATTTACACAGAAATTATTCCAGCCCCCTGGTAATTTATGTCTGGTAACTGATAGAAGAATTATATGCTAAGAAAACGTTAACTTGCTTGTACTGTGCATGCACCAAAATCCCACTTAGTAAGTTTCGTGTCAAGACTGATTAGACAGTGCTTTTCTCAAACTCAGAGACTAATTTTTATTTAGTCAAAGTGCTGTTTTACATATAAAATGTTATTTTCTATTTGAAAGCTACATACAGTAATATGAAGATTATTTCACAAAGGAACAGTCTTGATTTACAGTTGCATCTTAATAAATGTCATGAAACACTGAAGTGAAATGGGGTTTGTTCTGGGTAGGGAACTGAATGTTAGGCCAGCATAGTAGAAAACTGATTAGAATGTGTTATGTAAAGCCTCATAGAACAGTTTAGAGAATCAGGAGTGCATCTCACCCTAGGTTGAAGAGCTACAGTATCACAGCTGCTTCCAAAGCCTAACAAATTGAAAGGGTCAAAAAGCAGACACTTTTGTGTACAATGATCCATTTGTCTGAGAGACTTTGGTGTGTGATGGTGCAGCTTTATGAAGCATGCTACTCTTACAGAAACTGTTAGAATTACAGTTTCTTAGATGGGAGGCTATCATTATTTACTTCTTCCAGATGATCTGCCAACTGGAAGGAGGTACTCAAATACTCTGCATAAAGGATTGTGGCGCACAGGATCTAAAAACAATTCATCTCATTTCACAGTATGAAGACCAACGTAATTATCTTCAATCTGGTAAAATCAAAGTTAAAGTTGTCTCTAGCATGTCAGATAGCAGATCGTAGTTAACTTGCAAGTGCAGGTGTTTATTTTCTTAATCGGCAGTGAGCAGAGGTGAGATGAAGCTAGTATAGCTATCACAGGTTATTGTTTTATTTTATTTTTTAGTAATTAAAAACTAGGCCTTTAAATTTTATGAAACCGATGTAATGGACGTGTTGAGTGTAATTATAATTTTTAATATACAGATCAACTTCTCTAATGAAAAGGCTTAGCAGAAAGCGCTTGCATACAGTTGCATTTACCCTAACATACCACGAGGTGTCACTGTTTCACTATAAATGAAGAGCATCATTGAGGGCTGTTGGATATCCTCCAGCCTTGGGATTCTAAATGTCTCACAAATGTTTCTGTCATTTAGTGAACGTGAAATTCTATCCGTTTTTAAAGAAGATGGTTTCTGAAATCTCAAAGTTCATTGTTTAGCTATTCGGATATTTAGTGGGACAATACATTTTCATCTTAGGAGCAACACCACTTAAGAGAGGTTTAAGTTTACTTCAATATTTCTTTACCCAAATATAGCTTCCACTGAAACATCAACATTACTACTTCACTTATCAGTATCTTCTTATTTCAGTGGTGTATGTCAATCTCATTGTGAAAACAAAGTCTTTCATTAGTGAGCACCATACACGCACGGCTCATGGTGTCATTAGATGCTGAGTGTTTGAATCTCAGCAGATGCCCTAGTTATGGAGCATGTTTATTTATATTTATCAGAAGAATAAATCAGGTACATTCAAATTAAAGAAAAGGTGTCTATAAAAAACATTCAAGCTCTCATTAATTTGCTGCAACATTAGGGAAGAAAAATCTGAGGAGAGCACCAACTTTTTGTTTGTTTTAGTTTCTTTTTGCCCAAGCTTTATTTCATTTTACTGATCTTCCCAGTAAGTAAAAGGTGTAGGTCCAGGAGTTGTATCTAAAAGTTTCTTTGAACCTGGATTAATCTTGTAATCTCAGTAAGACTAATGGAGTAATGCTTACTTTTTTTTACATAGCCTAAGATACTGATTTCCTTAAATGCAGTGCCTCACTGGGACTTGCACAAAACTCTGTTCTTACAGCCATGGATTTCTTCATAGATTTTTGGTTGTTGTTTCTTTGCTGTTGTTTTTTTTTAATAGGCTAAATACCTCCTTTATAGATACTGTGACAGAATTCTGGAAATTTATAAAAGAAGAGCTCAGGATAAACATCTGTTTTGGTCATTTTTCATATCAAAATATTATAAGTCTATGCTGTTTCTAATTAAATGTACTTGATGTCATAGAGTAAAAGCATCTGTCCATTCTTAGCTAAAAAATTGGTGAAGAGTTGAGTTCTTCTGTAAAGGAGTCTTTTTGTCTTGTCAGTTTTCTTTTTCTAATTGAGGAAAAACTTTTCTGAAAAATGAACTTCTAGGTCCTTCTTTGATACAACTGTGGAATAAGTTTGCTCCCCACACTAAATTGAGTAGATAATGCAAAAAGACAGACACTGTCAGGAAATAATGTGGGCTAGTTTTTTTTATTTTTTATTAATACAAAAAGTCGAAATTACCCATTTGCCTGTATGCTTATTTGAGAAAGTTGAATGCATAAATTAAACTTTACACATTGTGAGCAGTCAGTTAAATGTCATCTTTTCAGATGTGGGCAGCCCTGTAACAGCTGTACTGGGGCAGCTTTTGCCTGTTTCAGGTAATCTGGATTCAAACAAACAAGAGGTAAAGCAACTTTATTCTTGTCATGTATAAAGCAGAGTATAAACTTTCCTTTTTTAAAAATAGGTTCTTGTGTCTAATGTCAGGAGATAACAATTGTATGCATTTTCTAAATACATTTTAGCCAGTTTAGACAGGTTAGTTTTACAATCCTGTGTGCTTCCTATGTACAAATTGTCCGATTTGAGAATTTTCTGTAAATAATAACAGAACTTAAAAGTGCAATTCCAATTTTTCAGACTTGAATTTGGTATTTATACAAATTACATTATTTCTGAGAACTATTCTATAATAGTTTTGAGAGGTGAAGGAAAACACATTGACTTTTACCAGGAGAATGTTTTCTTCCAGTAGGATTCCTTGCTCTGTATTTGTTGACTAGGACTTAATAGTCAGTAAGTCTTTATAATTTTCTCAATTATTATTTGCTAATGGAGTGATAGAACTGTATTTCAATTTATTTTTAAAAATGAAAACAGAAGACTAAAAATCTTTGCAGATGTTTGATTTCTCAATTCCAACAGAGCTGGTAGCAAAAATCATTGCAAATGTTTACTTGTTAACTTCTGATTTGTGTTAAATGAATGTAATGTCAGTACAAACACAGCAGATGGTTTGTGGGTAACAGACACCCTCGTGAAAGAGGAAATTAAAAACCCAAGGGCCAGATGGAGCAATGAACTATAGAGTCTTTCATCACTAAAAGTAGAGTACTGACAAATTGGTGCCTAAACATTCTAGAGATGTAGACAGGATTGCAGTTCTCTCTCTGATTTTATCCCCAGCCTGTTGTTCCTTAGATTTCTTCTCTTGCTTTAAATATATTAATTTTCTTCTTCCTTATTGGCAGTTAGATTGATAACTAGTTAGAATAACTATTATTTACAAGTAATCGCAGCACTTCCTTGTACCTGTTTTACTAGGCTATTATATCATAGAATCATAGAATGGCCTGGGTTGAAAAGTGATCATCTAGTTCCAACCCCCTGCTATGTGCAGGATCGCCAACCACCAGACCAGGCTGCCCAGAGCCACATCCAGCCTGGCCTTGAATGCCTCCAGGGATGGGGCATCCACAACCTCCTTGGGCAACCTGTTCCAGTGTGTCACCGCCCTCTGTGTGAAAACCTTCCTCCTATTATCTAACTTTAACCTCACCTATCTCAGTTTAAAACCGTTCCCCCTTGTCCTGTCACTATTCACCCATGTAAACAGCCATTCCCCCTCCTGTTTATATGCTCCCTTCAAGCACAGGAAGGCTGCAATGAGGTCTCCCTGGAGACCTCCAAGATAAACAAGCCCAGTTCCCTCAACCTTTTCTCCAGCCCTCTGGTCATCTTAGTGGCCCTCCGCTGGACCCTCTCTATCTGAAGAGAAAACAGATCTGCATTCTGTTTTGATGGCTGTTAGCTAATACATTTTGTTTAATTTGTTTAGTCTTCAACCAATTAAATGCCATATTGTAGCTGAACATAATGTACATCATCAAGTCACCGGCCAGTTTTTGTTGATTACTGCAATTAAAAGCAACTGAACTTAGAATTATCAGTACACTGAGAACAGTGTGCAAATACTGCAGCACTGGTGGCTGTTCTTGATACTTTACACTGGGAGAAGCAGGTATCCTGATGTACTGAGCAGTTTCAAAGAGAAATGCATGCAGTTTTCACAGCCCTGTGCTTCCATGAATTTTATCGCTTTGTGTGGCAAACAAAGCATCCTCAGAACATTGTGTTACTTTTTTTTAACTCACAGTAGTCTGCTTCTAAAATATAATATAAGCAAGCTATGTATATTTTATCTTGAACAGTTTGAACACGAATACTTACAAACAGTAGCTAGCACTTCTGCTTTCCAACCAGAATCAAATCTGCAAGTGAAAATGACGTCAGCTGGGTAAGATGCTTGTAACACTTAGTCCATTATGAACTTTGAATTTTATACTGGCAAAGACAAAGACTCTTAGACATTTTGTGTAATATAGCTGCTTCTCATGCAATTTTGTAAGAGTGATTTGTGTACATATCATGGTAGCCATTATTCCATTTACTGGTGATCAAGGCTTCCAGGGTTTCTTAGAATCAATGCAACTGTGCTGTAAATGTGTCCGAAAAACATTTAATTTTCTGAGTTAATTGATATATTTTAAAATATAATTAACATGTGTTTAGCTCCTATTTCTAACACTAATGGGATTCTTTTAATAAACCTTAATTGCAGATGATTTTTTAATGCAAGGCAGATGTGAGCCCGGTGTGACAGATTTTTTGCAGTTATACTGCAGTTACTGGGTGCTGAGTAGTTGCTGACCTGCTCCTAGTAATGACAACTGGTGGATCCCAGGAGATTGTCTTCTCTTTTTGTCACTTGTTTTTTGACTCCACAATTGTTAAGATAGCACTGCAATTGGTCGGGGGGAGAACGTTGCAAAGTTTCAAAAGTATAGACCAATTTATGATTTGTATGGTTTTTTTTCTTATTTTCTTCCTCTTTCAATCTGTGTAGCCTACCTTTTGGTTCGGGAATTACAAAGTCTAAGAAACCATGTAACTGCACAAAATCTCAGTGTCTTAAATTGTGAGTAATAGCTTATCAACATTTAATAAATATTAATAGCAGTGTATATTTGAAAGAATAAACATACAATAAATGTATTCTAATGAACAAGCCATATGGGGCAAAAATTGCTCATCTGATCTTTAGTTAAAAATCAACAGTTTATGTCAACTAGTATCACACAAATTCACAATTCAGGGTGTAGTTGTGGATGACTAACATAATTAAAAACATGGAAAATACGAAGAGAACCTAGAAGGCATTGCTCTAGAAAATCATTTATAGAATGAAAATGCTGTATATTGAAGTATCATTTCTCTATCTCACTTCTGTACAGCAATAATCTACATAACTGTTATGCAGAGCCTTATTATGTATTTACATGCATATGTAAATTGCACACATGTGTACATGAGGATTAAAATTTGATTCATTTGTGGAGTGGGTGATTTTAAAAAATGTGAAAATGAACAAGTGGGAGAGAAGGTCTCTGAGTATATTTGAATATGATTAAATAACAGAGGAGGGGTAGGAGCTATAAATTCTGCCTTGAAGTAGAATAACATTTAAAATCAGTTAATCATTTCATTTCTGAAGTTGTGTTTATATGTTGATTGTAGATATTGTGAATGCTTTGCCAGTGGTGACTTTTGCAACAACTGCAATTGCAATAATTGTTACAACAATCCACTTCATGAAACTGAACGATTTAAAGCCATTAAGGTAAAAAAATATATATATATATATATAAAATACTGTATATATCAGCTTTGTGTATGAAAAATACACTAGTATTGTTTTTTTCCTCTAGATGCAGTCTTTGAAATATGTTATTTTTATACAAAATATCACCAACTGCTGCTGCTATATTTTTTCTTACATAAAAAAAATAACATTTTTCTTTTTTAATTTACTTTTAAGGAGTCTCTGATACTTTTGATTATAGCTAGTGGCATATTAATGAAATGATAACTTTCATTATTGGAACAAAATGTGAACTCCAAATTTAATTTCAGAAAATGTTTTCACTTGAAGGAAAATTTGTGTCCCAAAGTCAGAATTAGGTTGATGGTGTTGGGTGATGAAAGACTCAACATGAGCTGGCAATGTGCACTTGCAGCCCAGAAGGCCAACTGTATCCTGGGTCACATCAGAGAAGTGCAACCAGCACGTCGAGGGAGGTGATTCTGCCCCTCTGCTCAGCTCTCATAAGACCCTACCTGGAGTACTGCTTCCAGTTCTCTGTCCTTCAACACAAGGGCATGGAGCTGTTGGAGCAGGTTCAGAGGAGGGCCACGAAGATCATCAGAGGGCTGGAGCACCTCCCCTATGAGGATAGGCTGAGAGAGGAGAGCTGAGGGGCTCTTCAGCCTGGAGAAGAGAAGGTCTGTGGAGCATTATGTAGGACCTACAGGAAAGCTGGGGAGGGACTTTTTAGAAGGGCAAGTGACAGGATGAGGGGAAATGGTTTAAAGCTGGAAGAGGGTAGATCTAAACTAGATATTAGGAAGAAATATTTTGAGGGTGGTGAGACACTGGAACAGATTGTACAGAGATGTTGTGGATGTCTCCTCCCTGTAAGCATTGAAGGCCAGACTGGATGGGGCTGTGAGCAACCTGGTTTAGAGAGAGGTGTCCTTGCTTATAGCAGGGGGCTACAACTAGATGAACTTAAAGGTCCTTTTCAACCCAAACCATTCTGTGATTCTATGAAATTATCATTTTATGAATTATTATTATTTTAATTTGCAGATCCCTTGTAGTTATCTCTGCTAGTCTTTCTGGTTGACTAAACAACAATGCAAAGCAAAGCTCATGTTCATCACAACAGCACTGAACCCTTTACTTCTGAGAAGCAGTGAGACTCCACATTTGGAAACTGATTTTATTAGTAGAATACTGAACAGTACGGGGGCTAACTTTTATATGTTATCAAACTGCATAATTTGGTCAATTATTTATTTTATACAAATAGATATCTGTTATGTGAGGTTTAGAGTGAAAATGAAACATCTTTATCTATTGATATTCTAAAATAAGGACATATTGGTGGCTTTGTGTTTCTTGTGTGCAGCTCTCCAGATCTCTTTTGTATCATTCACATCATCTCTGGACTGTACAAGAAGATCATTTAATTAGAATTTTGCTGAATCCAACCAGCCAAAGCCACACTAGTTTTTGGTATCGATATGCTACAGCTGAGTTTTGAATTCAAATGCTTCTCAGCGGTTGAATTGGTGATGTTGTAGCAGTCCAAGCACTCCTTTCACTGCCGCAGATAGCATCATGGTAGAGCGCGAGAGATCATTTGTCCTTCAGAAAAGCCTCTCTTAAATATTGTACATAAAGTACATAGAATCCCTTTAGTCTGACGTATATGGCATGACACAGTGAGATAGTAGAACCTGAAAAAAGCTACTGTCCAGTGGAATAGCCAGTGCTGATTTTTGAGTATCAGCTTTGTATTAGACCATTACATGGTTAATAACTCTGAGATGCCTATAGCTATATATGGATGGGTTCATTTTTCACTGAAATCTTTTTGTTTCTGGTGAAAGTAGTATCAGCAGAGAGACAGAAACAGCCCCCCAAAATAACAGATGGGTGGGTCATTTACAGAATCACAGAATCACCAAGGTTGGAAAAGATCTACAAAATCATCCTGTCCAAGCATCCACATATCACCAATAGTTCTCAATAAACCATGTCCCTCCACACAAAATCCAAACGTTCCTTGAACACCTCCAGGATTGGTGACTCCACCACCTCCCTGGGCAGCCCATTCCAGTGCCTAACCACTCTTTCAGAGAAGTAGTATCTCCTAATGTCCAGCCTGAATCTCCCCTGGTGTAGCTTGAAGCCATTCCCTCTAGTCCTATCACCAGTTGCACAAGAGAAGAGGCCAATCCCCAGCTCACTACAACCTCCCATCAGGTAGTTATAGAAAGCAATAAGGTCTCCCCTGAGCTCCTCTTCTCCAGACTGAGCAATCCCAGCTCCCTCAGCCGCTCCTCATAAGGCCTGTGCTCCATACCCCTCACCAGCTTTGTTGCCCTTCTTTGAACACGCTCTAGGGCCTCAATGTCTTTCTTGCAGTGAGGGGCCCAAAACTGGTCACAGTACTGGAGGTGCGGCCTCACCAGAGCTGAGTACAGGGGGACAATCACTTCACTGTTCCTGCTGGCCACACTGTTTCTGATACAAGCCAGGATGCCATTGGCCTTCTTGGCCACCCCCAGGTCCATTTTCTCTACACAGTCTTCCAGCCACTCTACCCCAAGTCTGTAGTGTTGCCTGGAGTTTTTGTGGCCAAAGTGCAGAACCCAGCATTTGGCATTGTTGAACCTCACCCCTTTGGCTTCAGCCCAGCTATCCAGTCTGTCCAAATCACTCTGTAGGGCCTTGCTACCCCCAGGCAGATCGACACTTCCAGCCAACTTGATGTTAGCTGCAAATTTACTGAGGGTGCACTCAACGCCCTCATCCAGGTCATCAGTAAAGATATTGAAGAGGACAGGCTCCAGCACCAACCCCGGGGAACTCTACTCGTGACCAGTCACAAGCTAGATTTAGGATATTCCATAAAATCATGGTAGATTCCACTCAGCTCTGTATTCTGGAATCTTTTGCCTTCGCACATTTTGGGAAACTTATGTATGTTCCTCTTATCACCAAGTGAAAATAAGAATTTCTTTGCTAAATACTGGGTGTCACTCAGATGCTATAAAACAGTCTTTGAATGTCTCTTAATGTAACGCTTTTTGTTTTAGGTCTGCCTTGATAGAAACCCAGAAGCTTTTCTACCAAAGATTGGACAAAGCAAACTGGGAGATATTAAACCTCACCATAACAAAGGATGTAACTGCAAGCGTTCAGGATGTCTCAAGAATTATTGTGAGTGCTTTGAGGTGAGTCTCTTGGATTTCTCTGTCAGTGGTTATTACATTAACATTCATTGTATTCTGTAAACAGTAGTCTTTTTTTAGAATTACTCATCTCTTTGAATAGTTCATCATAATTTTTTTTTGAACGGAAGGGAAGCAGACTCTCTCTTGCCATGTCTTCTCATGACTTCAAATAATTAATTCTAGCTGAAGTTAATCAGTTAAAATGTTCAGTATCATGGGCTCTTAGCTAGTGCAGTGCTCCAGATGAAAAGAGGAATGTCTGCCAACTCAGATAGTCTTTGCTCAAACCACAGATTTATGGGGGCATTGATTAGTCCAATAAACAGAGCAAAGAGAATCATCATTCTCCAAAAAGGATTCCTGCAAGGAACAAACTTGCTTCCTTACATTTATAATGATTGTCTCTCTCTGGGAGTGTCCAAGACACGCGCATCTAGAATAAATCCTGGAGATTTAACTCTAGTTGTTGCTCAACTGTATGTTTGATTCAAGTTTTATACATTTTTATTCTAAATATTCTATATTTGCCAGGCAAAGATTGTGTGTTCCTCTATTTGCAAATGCATTGGTTGCAAAAATTATGAAGAAAGTCCAGATAAAAAAACTCAGCTGACCACACTAAACTACATGGATATTGGAAATAATGATGAAAATAACCCATTTTTGACAGCAACATTTGAAATTTCACCAAAATTGGAGAAAGACAGGTGAATATTTGGAAATATAATAGATAATTCATCAATCTGACTTCATTAATTTTTCAGTTAGCTGTTATTTATTTATTTCAACCTGCTCAGATTGGAAAAAGATCTTCAAGATCATTGAGTCCAACCGCAACGTAACCATACTACCCTAACTTTAACAACCCTCTGCTAAATCATGTCCCTGAGCACCACATCCAAAAGGATTTTAATCTGTAATGGATTATTATTAATTAATGAATTTTTATTGTATTTATCTAAGAAACGGTGACTAAAATGACAGACAGTTTATATAAAAGAAGTCACATAGTTTTTGCCCTCCTAAGTATATTAAAAATATCTAAGGGGGAGGCTGTTCCTATCCTTTAGGAATATAATATGAAGAGTTCAGGGATATGAGTTCTGCTTAAAAAAACAGCACTTATTTTTGTACTGATCACGTACTCAATTCTCTTCATTCCCTGACTCCCATTTATTCCTTACAAAACTGCTCCTAGAGGTATATTAAAATGTTTGTGGATTTCATTTAATGAGCATGTTTATACCACTTCTCCTTCCATCTCTTCTTCCTTTGGCTCACTACTTGTCAATTTTATTTTGGCAGTTTGCTTGTAATGTTTTTCAAGAAGGCTATACTATCCTAATATTGTACTTATTAATGCAGTTGTATTTTTGGTTGGTTGTTTTTAGTCATTAGCTTAATAAAGAAAAATGCCTGTTAATAACAGTTCAAATTAATTAAAGCACCTTTTATTTTATTTTAGTGAGATTTACTCCGGGCTTTTAAATTCTCAGTTTGCATACAGTATTTTCTTTGCATTAACCACTGCCTTGAAATTCTTATGCCAATTCTGTTTTAAAAGTATTCTGATGATCTCTTTTGAAAATATTTGAATAATTTCTGCTGTTGGTAATATACTCATTGGATAGATGATTCCAATAGAATAAGTGAACATGAGCCAGCAGTGTGCCTGGGTGGCCAAGAAGGCCAATGGCATCCTGGCTTGTATCAGAAGTAGTGTGACCAGCAGGAGTAGGGAAGTAATTGTCCCCCTGTACTCAGCTCTGGTGAGGCCGCACCTTGAGTACTGTGTCCAGTTCTGGGCCCCTCACTGCAAGAAAGACATTGAGGCCCTAGAGCGTGTTCAAAGAAGGGCAACAAAACTGGTGAGGGGTCTGGAGCACAGGCCTTATGAGGAGCGGCTGAGGGAGCTGGGATTGTTCAGTCTGGAGAAGAGAAGGCTCAGGGGAGACCTTATTACTCTCTATAACTACCTGAGGGGAGGTTGTAGTGAGCTGGGGGTCGGCCTCTTCTCTCGTGTAACTGGTGATAGGACTAGAGGGAATCGTTTCAAGCTGCTCCAGGGAAGATTCAGGCTGGATATTAGGAAATACTACTTCTCTGAAAGAGTGGTCAGGCACTGGAATGGGCTGCCCAGGGAGGTGGTGGAGTCACCGATCCTGGAGGTGTTCAAGGAACGTTTGGATTTTGTGTTGAGGGATATAGTTTAGCAAGAACCATGGGTGATAGGTGGATGCTTGGACTGGATGATCTTATAGGTCTTTTCCAACCTTGGTGATTCTGTGATTCTGTGAAATGTTACTATTAATGTAGCAAGAGTTATGGTGTTAACAACATTGGTAGTTTCAAGAGTTTTTTTCAAAGAAATGTTGGTCAGGTGGCATTCAGAGAACCCTTGAGAGACTTGATTCTACTTCTTTTAACAGCAGTAATCTGATACAGTTAGTACCTCCTAGATTCTGACTAAGACATTTAACATGTTTCTTTGTACATGATATAGGATCTGACTGTTACTTGCTTAACTAAAAAACAGCTTGTAGTATAATCTTTCCTTGCTACACTTACTGGTCAGCATCTGTAGAGATCAACTCTGTGGTGTGAACATAGTCTTCCATGTGACTAATTAGAAAAATTCAGAAGCAAACCATTGGAAGTAAAAGCTATTCAGTGTAAAACTGAGATTTCCACAGGAATGTGTCTCACAGTAACAGTGCAGCTAGCCCGAGCCAGCTCTGTGCGTTGCAACTCTTGGATAAGAGGTTTGCAGTTTGTCTTTTAAATTATTTTCTGTATTTAAAATGCATTTATTTTATACTAGTTTCTTTTTCCATGTCAGGGAATCAGCTGTATCTATTTCTTTGGAAGATGTGAAAGCAACATGTGCTCGTCTCCTGGTGCAAGCTGAAGAGGCAGAAAAAGGAGGTTACTCTGCCTGTCTAGCTGAACGCATGATCATGGAGGAATATGGGAGGTGTTTATCCCAGATCCTACATTTGCAATTAAAAGACTGAAAGTTGAATAATGTTCAACGTATTATAAAGTCAATGAGTAGTAATACTGATGTATTGTCAGTCTAAATGATCTTACCTTGAATTTTCATAGGACAAATTTCACTGACTTCAGCTGCATTCTTTCTGAATTATGCTGATGTAAGTGAAACTTGGGGTTTTCTGGGCCAATTGTTCAGTCTTTGCATAGACTCCAATTTAAAGTAAGTTTAACTTAGAATGACTTTGTTGAATGTTTATGTGAGTGGAGAGCCAATAAGCACTGAGAAAGAAGTTGCTATCTTAGTTTGGTTTTTATCGATTGTGAAGCAATTCAACTTTCAGTGATGGCAGGCAAATCTGCTAATTTAGCTTTGTGTCTTCTCTGATTTGGCAACTTATTTCTTTTATTGCTACCGTATTATCATCTAAATGATTTGACAGATTATATAAAAGTTAATGCTCTTTAATTTTAGATGTTTTGTGCTTGTTTATTTGCTTGGATATTTTTGGCTCTTAAGCTTGAAAGAATAAAGATATTCTCCATGTGTGTTGATTTGTAGTTCTTGGTAGGATAGCAGATCTGATTGCATGCTATTTAAAAATCTATTTAATAAGAGGTAGGGCTTTTTTTAATGAGTGGTAGTTGATATATGAATGGATTGGATTATATGTCTTTGTTTTTAACAACTGCTGCTGGGGATTGCTGAAGGTTGCTGGGGAAAATGGGTTCTCAAAGTGCTCCAATGGGACATGGTACCATCTCAATGTATCACTCCTTCCTTGATTCTTCACTTCCTAAGACCATTTCTTTTTATTTTGGAGTTAATATCTACATAATGGCATTGTCTTAAAATGTTTGTCCCCAGAGAGTTACTATGATGTCATGAAATCAGAAGAGCACACACAGCTGTAGAGTCAATAGACTCTAAATAAATAAGTGGAGAAATAAAATATATTTAAAGTGAGGGAGATGAGTGGTGGGGAAAGTAAGAAATTCTACAGCTAAATGTAAAAGGTAGAAGTGCAAGCTGGGGAGAGGTATAAATGTAGTGCAAATAGCAAGATTTGAGCTACAGTTTTCAGCAGCACCCTTAGGCAAGAGCTGTCTCTGATATTTCTTAATATATTTTTTAAAAAAATGAGCAAGCCCATGGGTTCATAACTCCATGAACTAATTATATTTTAACTCTGAAGATAAAAAAAAGTCCTGATCTTTTTGAAACTGCCAGTATCTTCAGCCTTATTGAAAATAGCAAATAGCAAGAAATCTTCCTTTTTTTTCCTTTTTTTTTTTTTTAAGATGGATAAAGTTGAGATTATTTTAATGGCTACAACTGCAAACTTATTTAAAGCAAACATTCTCATCAAACATCTTTTTTCTATTTCAGTTTTTAACAACGAATATGTCAGAGTACTTCAAATGCTTGGTAAACTGTTGTCAAGATTTTCAGTGCAGGGACTGGGGTGGGGGGATGGGGGGGATGCAGTGCAGTGATAACTGAAGTTATGGCAAAGAATTTTATAGATTTTGATACATTGGCTAAAAAGTCCTATGAACAGCAAAAATATGCAGCCTTGCTTTCCGTTTTCATAAAGGAATTTGAGAATAGTATTCAAAAGTGCAAGATAAAAAAAATGTTGGTTTATTTGAAACTTCATTTTCAGTCAACATAAATGTTATTTGCAAATTCTCAAGAGGAATGTTTAGAGTTGCAATCCAAGATTTGACCATGCTCCTTACCAGACTTCTGTAAGCCCTCTCTTACCAGAGAGAATTACCCCTCCCCTTGCAGTCAGGCCTTATTTATGTCATTTCTTTTGCTGTATGTACATTTGTAAACAACTTTCCAAGGATGAAGCACAGGAAGAGTGAAAAAATAAAGATCTTTTTCATCAAAAATCTGACAAACACCTTGAGAACACACTTAGAATTGCAGCCACTGCCATCAAACCAGACTGATGTGTTAGTTTTGTTGCTCTCTTTTTTATACATTTTAATTTAAAAAAAAATAAAAAGTAAAAATAAGTTTGTTACTTATATGCATTAACCATATTACATTTATTTTATGAAGGCTACTCTGAAAGTAATGCTTCCTATTTTATTATATTGGCCCACAGTGTCAGAGGTGGATGTTGGTGGTGTGACTGTAGAGGTTGAGCCTTCCTGCCAACATTCTGTTACATCTTGTTGCTGTGAGACAGACGGCAGCAGAGGGACAGTCTGACAAAACGGCATCTGACATCGACGTGAAGTAAAGGTATGGAATTGGTTTCCTCCGCATGGAAAAAGTTGCACCCACTGAAATTCATCAATGCTTGCTGAATGTCTATGGTGATGAAACAGTAGATGTGAGCACAGTGAGGTGGTGAATGGTGTGCTTCAGCAGTGGCAACAGCAGCAGTGGCTCATCTCTGCTGGCACAGATTGTTACGAACACGGGCATGCAGGCTCTTGTTCACTGCTGGTGAAAATGCATACCTAATGGTGGTGACTGTATTGAAAAACAGTGTTTTGTAGCTGAGAATTTGCTCTAGTAAATAGTGTGATTGTACTCTTTACAATGTTTTTAATTTCCATGGAAATAATTAAGAGGCATTATTTTCACACCAACCTTTGCAGATGCAGCAAACTTTGCAGATGTGTCTTTGTTCAGTGTGGCCAGACAAGCCAAAAGGCTGGACACTCATGATGTAATGGAATATCAGTGGGAAGACAGTCCAGCACTGCATTTAGAAGTAGCCCTTTTATGTAGAAATAATTGCATAATTTAAGCATGTTTGCTGGGTGTGTGGCACAGGAGTTTGGGTATCTGTGTTTTGGCATATTCAGGGGATTTTCAAAATGAGAGATAGTATATTATGCTGTATTTGCTTTGCATTAATCTCATACTTCACAGCTTTTACTAGTCATCTATGGCACCCAGAAAAAGATTTCTTCTCTTTGATAAGTCATTCTTAGAACCTCTCAATGCTTAACACTGTGACCTGCTGAGGAAAGATACAGAGTGTATTCTCTTTCTCAGAGATATAAATTCTCCTGTTTAATTGTCCATGCTCAAATTGATCACTTCAGTATCATGAATGATTTTTCAACCACATAAGATACAGAATTCACAGGGAATTTAAAAAATTTTCTTTTATAATGTAGGTCTATGTAGGATCATCTGTGAAATTTTTTATGTTTTGCCAGTTCCAAAACTTATCTGTTGTTATTGATGCTCTCAGTCTCTGATTCTTTCTGTATCACAGTTTTGTTTTGAATCTCTTGAGTTGTGTGTGAAATGTACAACAAACTGCTGGGAGGTGTTTGGGGAATGTAAAGCAGATGTTCTGTGGGCTCTTTGAAACTGTACACATCATCAACAAGGGACCGTGTTTGAAGATCCAGCTCTCTGTGCCAACAATGCACACCAGCAATGTGCGTGGTGCCAAAGCATGAAGAGCTCTTGGGACCAATAAAATGATCTGCTTGTTGCTAGGCAAGTCTGTAGTGATGAGGTAAATATGAAGTCAAACCAGGAATTCAAATCAGTAAGCCAAGATCAACATGGTGTGTAGGTGGGCATAGGTATGTCTGAGAAGTAGCTCAGGAAGGAGCAAAATTTGAGCTTAAGGACAATTCGTGGGTGGAGGCGGAGGCTTCTCACAGCACTGGGATCCTCAGAGTGTGGTCAGCACAACAGATATATTGTGCTGCTCCAGGTTGATTTGGTTAGGCAAAGATCTGTTCAGTAGAAAACAAATAGACAATGTGTCACCATTTTACACTCACCATCATTCCTTCTTCCTCCACTTTCTCCATCCTTGTTTGATAGTTTCAATCTTGCTGGTGACTGCAGTAAATCAGCACGTGCTTCGTAACAATATTTTCATTTTTCACTCAAAGGGACTTCTTGGTTCTACATTTTCAGTATTTTATATCTAAAAACTTCTCATGTTATTCTATTAGGTTAGCTCAGATTGTGGCTGGGCCTTTCCCTTGTCTGCAGTGTGTGGTAGATTCTCACACTTCTACCCTATTGGGTTGAAGCTGGCTAAGTCTGGGCATCTGTACCTTAAGAAGTAATGAATATTACTGAAAGTGATGAACTTTGAACACATATAAAATAATTAGATTGAATAATGCTATGTTTTACTGCACTGACAATGTTAGCAATCTTACTGTACAATAAAACTCATAATTTGTCATAATTTGACTTCTGCCTTTAGGCGAATTTTCTTTGTGTTTGTTGTTGTTGTTGTTGTTGGTTTTTTGTTTTGTTTTGTTTCAAGATTATTTTTTTTTAAAGGGAGAAATAACTGTGATACCTGTTGCAATTAGACTTTATATGTATGTTTGGTATTTTGGGAATATCTGTATTTCTGGCTATGTGGCAAAGTAACATTAAGTCAGTTCATTCTGTTGAGCTGCATGTAATCAGTAGGAGAGGATGCATGGAGACCGTCTGTGTACAGTGTCCATTTCCAAAAGTTGCAGCATGGCAACCTGCCGTGGCATGCTTTTTGTTATTATCATTCCTTTTAACAATCACAGTCAGTAACTAATGAAGCTGTATTGGATCTGCCCTTTGAGATGTGCTAGTAGTTAATTGTTCCTAATAAAGCAAAGAGCTCTGTGCTTTGTGGCTAAGGAGTAACATGAGGACTTCGGAGAACTAAGTTCTCTTAGCTCTGCTATAGGCTTCCTGGCAGGTTCTGAAAGAGATTTGCTGAACTTCCATGGCCTCGTTTCAGGGAAAAGGACCTTCTCGAATTAGAATTCTTATCCATTGTATATAACAGGATGACTTATGCTTTTCCTTTAATCTTCCAGTTGTTTCGGGCTCAGCCCATAAAACATCTAGCCCATTTACTTAAATGGGATCTTAGTCAGGTCTTTACAAGAAGCTAGAAGCAGCAGATCTGAGCAAGTACCTAACACAATGGGGCTCTGAACTGAGCCCTCTACTGTAGCAGAAATCACAGAAATACTGCTAATATTTTGGGGAGAGCAAGAGGAATATGGTGAATTTGCAAAACCCTATTCCTTACCCTATAAGCATACCCCCAAAACGATGCTTTCATATATTTTCTTTATAGTGTGGATGTTTGCCAGTCAGTATTACCCACTTCAGAGACCAAATGTGACTCATTATTGAATTACTACAATCTGTGCTGATGTAGAAGCACCTCTGACACATCTTGTTGTGAGCCATTTTTTCAGAGTAATTGCATTAGTAATAGCCGATTACACAGCAATCTTGTGTTCCTACAAAATTAAGGTAATTACTGTAGCTAGAAACACATCCCTCTGTATTCTGTCCTGGCAAGGAAGCTGGTAAAAGGCAGTGCAACATTTCAATTCTTTGTAACAAGAGAAACATGAAGCTATAATTACATTATTGGTGGGGGAGGGGAAGTTTTTTTACATTTGAAAGGAAGAGGGAAACAAAATCGTAGTTTGAAGCTACGCGTTCCTATTCCATAAAGGAAAAAAAAATCTTTTGTATTTAGGCTCTTTAACCAGTATGGAAGAAATGTATTTGAAATACATGAATGAGTTTGTGTTCTCTGTTTTGAAAGCCATAGATGTCTGCCTTTGAAGTAGATTTATTGTGCAAAAGATGTATCCTTTGATCTGGATGGTCCAGCAAATCTGATATGGATTTATTGTTATACTGAATTAAATAGTTATTAATTTGTTCATATGGCAAACCTCATGAATACTGGGATCAGCTTCTAATTAGTCTATGTGCAACAGAATTTAATTTGTGCTACAGCTTTCACCTTTTTTTGTATCTTGGGGGAAAATATGACATTTCACATTGATGCAGTATTAGGTGTTTAATATATCAGCTGAGGAAAAGTGGACAAATCATCCTCTGTAAGCTTAGCTAAGTAATTCAATCCCAAATAATCTAGAAAGGGTATTAGTCTATTCACAGCTATTATGCAGCATCAAACTTCATAGCCAGAGGGTGCCAGTTGGCATCCAAGCTTGTGTTTGGGTTTGAGTAGGTGGAAGGGTGTTGCTTGATGCAAGTACTCCTTGCAAATTTTACTTTCTGCTGCCTTACTGTAACATATTTGAATTGAGTGCAAGCTGACAGCCCTGGAGTAGAAAGAATTGCTCGCTTGTTTTCCTTCACTGTAGGATGTGCAGAACTGATAAGAATAACATGGTGCTGCAAATCGTTTTGGTTATGAAGGTAAAGCCCACCAACTACATGTGGATTGTTCAGTCAAACACAGCAGATGGAAAAAGCATCAGTTTAAGCTAAATTCATTCGATGCAAGTGTTGTATGTAGTTGTCACCTATTAGCAATGCTTATGGTGAAAGAAGTGGCTCCTTTGAAATGATCAGAAATCACACAGAATCAGAGTAGCTACTTTAGAAACATTTTTTTCATAAAGACTTGTGATGAAAGAATATACTGTATTTCTCCCAACAGGGCTGGGGAAACAGAAAACAACTTCATTGTGAAGCTGTTCCTATTTAGTGTTTATTTTTTCCCATTTTCATATCGCTATTCCAGCCTCATTTCATTGCTGCATATATTTTCTCTTGTGCCTGGTTCAGAAGCCTATTAAGATTTACATACTGTCAAAAGCAGAAACAGGCAATTCTTGAGAGATACTGACTGCACTGAATATAATCATCAGCATCAGAGGTCCCTGCAGGTCTGCTGTGATTTGGAAACTGTCCATGCTAGTGCAGATATAATTAAGGAAAAGGTATACATTAGGTATTGCCAGAGTCCAGTAATAATGTCCGAATTGTTAATACAGCTTAGATAGTCACTATTATTTGCAAAATTCAGAGTGGCAGCAAATATTTCCATTTTCCAGACTTTTCTGAATTAAGGGGAATGCTGTTCTCTAGGAGTAAGTTTGTTGTTGATCTTTTTTTTTTTCCCTAATTACATGTACACGTATACATAATGTGCACACACACGTGTGTATATATCTTATGCAGAAATTATTTTTTTCTGTCTTCAGTAGAAATGTATGGACAGATCTTTTTGTCGCTTCTAGGTTTTATCATTTTTCCTTCCTATTTCCTTCCTCCTATTTAAAAAGAAATACTTGGGTTTCTTTAGAGCTTGAAACTATTTTTTACTGAGCATCTGTCTTGTGGAACTCCTTTGTTCAGTTCTGCAACTTTCACATACCTTTTCTTTGCTCTAAGTGCATATGAGCAAATTTAACAGCTGTCTTCTTCATCAGAGTAAATGTAAGTGGGGAGAGCTGGGAAGTGACCTCTCATCTATAAGCTGGGAGAGGTACAGGCAGTGGCAAGCTCTGGCTGCCCAGGAAATGATGGTGCTTAACTGTTCCCTTGTTTTTGAAAATTTGAATGAATATAATGTGTGCCTCACCCCCTTAGGAATGGCATGGGCCCATATTTATACTCAAGGCCAGGCAGGATGTGGCTCTGGGCAGCATGGTGACCCTGCACATAGCAGGGAGGTTGAAACTAGATGATCACTGTGGTCCTTTTCAACCCAGGCCATTCTATGATTCTATATGGACTGTTGAAGTAATTTCTTCCATGGAGCCATCCTTGCACTTGGAGCTACTAGTGAGATTTTCAGAGCCATATAGGGTATCTTGAATGTGCTCTTTTCTACATTATAGTACTAGGATAAGCAGTGAGGAAAAGTTTTCCTTTCTGATGCAGAGTCAGGGTTAAGCAGTGATATTATGCAAGGACTTGCTCATACCCTGCTTTGTCCCTCTGCACTTCACCCAGTTCCATAACTTTTGGGGATAGTCTTGTATTTGTATAGCGTCATTCATTGTTTCCTTTAGTTCAGCTAAGTGCTTTACTAGAGTACAGCTGTACTGTATAGGTGGCATCAATAAACTTCACTGAATGCAGAGTTGTGACAGCCTATTTATCAGGCAGCAACACTGGACTATATAATCCTAGATAATTCCTTAACTTCACATGGAAATAAATGGATTACATAGAAGTACATGGATTTAACTTTGCATGGGGCAGCTGTCCTGTGTTAGTATAATGAGTGAGAAACTAAGTCAACTTTTCAACAGGTAAATAATAAGATTTACCATTTGTATAGAGAAGGTCAGAAGCAGCTTTCTTGAGACATTCATGTTTTTCTAGATCACTGGCAAGAATATAGCATGTTTTTAGGAAGGCTCATTAAATTGACAGCAACAAAATTCTTTAAGTATCTATTCAGATTTCTAAATTCTTTTTTAACAAAGCTAGAAAAGAAAGCACACACTGCAAATTTAGTTTCATTAAAATATATGAAACATGAGCTGGTAGAGGGCTCTTCGGCCAGTTAATGCTTCTGACAATTTCTTGAATAAGGGGCAAACACATTGTATCTGTGTTTAACTAACCTTTAAAGATAATGCGATCATTTCCACATGTCCTGTTGTAGAAGATACTCAGCATTTGCTGTGAGTCACAACTGTATCTATAGGAAGACACCTCATTATGTTTGGCAGACTGGTACAGGAGAGTGATAGGCTCAGACACAGGGAGAAGCTAAAAATAGTTCATGAAGTTAGATGAATATTGTAGCATCACAGATGACAGGTTCTCTAAGAAGAGCCAAAAAAATGCTTACGTTTTGAGCTCTGCTGCTTTCCACAGACAACTAAGAAAATTATAGAGGTACATACAAGCCTTTAAATTTGTCATATCTTTCATATAGTGTAAGGAAAAAGAAAACAAGATGAGCTGTTATAGTAAGCATTTAGTTTTATTAACTTTCAAATGTAAGTTTAACGAAGATTTCTCTTGGAACAAGATGATATAATGCATGCACATCCTTAAAGAGACTTACACTGTGACATCTGCAGTATTAACATTCAGTTAAAATATTTATTATTGTTTCTCAGAATGAGATGTTTGCAGCAAATAAAGGAAAGCTTTGTTTTATTCCAAGCATCTAACATCCATACTTTGGGCTTTAAATCTTCTGATTTTCAGGATGTTCAGTGGTTTTGAGCACAGCCTAACGTTAAAGGAAAAAAAAAACAACACCAGAAAACACAAAGTCAATATATGTTGTCTGGACATTCTGTAGGAAGCAAACTTTGGTATCTATGATTCATTTTCATAACCCATTCTAGCTCCACTGAAGATGAGATCTTTTCTCTGACATCCTCAGATATTGGGTTTGGGTCCTGCACCTGTACTACAGCAGTTGCAGATGCTTATCTGTCAGTTTTAAAAGCCTGGAATGTTGTTCTTGCTCAGATAGAAAGCATGTACTTAGCTAGTCCTATAATAGGGTGTTGAAAGCTTAATCTTGAATGTTTTTCATAGGCCTAACTGAATTATGGCATTTTTCTCCACAACAACAACCCAAGGGTGATAAAAGGTTACCTATGCATGAAATTGCTTTTTTGTTACTTCTGGTCTATTTTCCTTTAACTTTCTGTATAATCAGTGAATATACAGATGTTATAATTAACAAATATCCAGGAAAGTTAGACTAAGTAAGATTATTGCAACAGGAAGATAATAAATGGAAAATGCTTACCAGTGTCATAGGCTGGCAACATTCTCCATGAGGAGTGATCTTCAGGAAGAGAGCCTTCCTCTGTGGCAGTCAGCACTTAAATGGGATCTAGGAGAGGTGGAGCCAGGCTCCACCCCTTCCAGTAGTACAGGTGAATTACCTTCACCTGTGCTCCCATGGCTGACTCATTGCTTGCCTCACGTGGTCAATCAGAGGTTCAAGTTGTGATTCAGCAGTTCCTATATGCTTTCCAACAATATGACTGTGATCTAAATCACTAAAACTGAAGCTGTGTTCATTCTCTATGGCTGGTTGAACTGTTGCTGGGAAAATCCATTCTCTTTAGAGCTTTGTTTCCACCACTAATTTTCTGGTAATTATTATTTCTACAGTCACTATTCTAGGAAGACCTTGGAGTGAAACTCTGTCTTTCTTTTTTCTTATACCCAGATGTCTTCCTGCTATAGTCTTTTTTGGCTCTGAATGTGCACAAAACTGCTGCTGGCCTTTTCTCAACTCTGCTTATATAGAAAGACCACCAGTGTTCTTTTTGTTTTCTTTCCTCAAGTAAATAGTTGAATTCTTAGAATACCAGTGGTTTTGGAGAGAAGGCAGTGCTGTGTGCTTGGCTCAAGTTGTAAAAGGCAGCAGGAACAAAATCATTCTTAGCACTTGGAAAAATCCTGACCTCAATCTACTTTTCTCTTAATTTGAGTCAGTGTACCAAACCAGGAAACAGATCCTCTGCAATGTAAATTCCATGGAGTTAGAAATACCTGGCTCCTCAAGGATTTTGCTATGATAGAAATGATAAAACTATAATAGAAATCAACAGAGAAATAGCAAATTGCAACTTATAAATGTTTTTCTTCAGAAATTACTTTTTAAAAATGCGCTGAAGTCCTCCAGGTTAAGCTTGTAGTACTGTTCATCCTTTTCAGAGGTGTATCTCCTGCCATCTAGTGATAAATGAGAGAGAAAGAAAATTCCAAAAAATGGTTCCATCAGCAGCTGCGCGCAGTCCAAAGCAACAGGGGAATAATCCAGTAACTTAAATTTAAAAATAAATTTACCTCGGATCTACTGTGTGTGCATCTCAGAAATATTTTGATTTCACACTGAACCACTTCAAGATAATTCTAATAACATCTTAGCCTAGAATGAAACTCCCAAAGCCAGACAGACTTCAGAAATTACAAATCATAGGGTACATAGCATTACAGCAAAAAACTCTTGGGCCACCAATCACTCTGAATTGTTCACTAAATACTGTACATATATCCTGGAAGTCAAAAGAGTAGATCAGCTGCAGTTCTCAATCTCTAGAGCAAATGTCACCTGAGTAATATCTGAAGATACTGAGTAGGTGTACTGTAGAGCCTCTCTTCTTCAAGTACCTCATTAATTCAAATGTCTTGTTTTTAAATATATTTTTAGAAGGGCTGCCTACTCAGTGACATTCTGTTGGCAAACAGAAGCCAACTTCACATTCCTCTCACTTATTACTCACAAGCATTTGTCTTTTTCTGGTTATTTAATATAAAGAGATGATTGCTTACTGTGAAGATTCCTCTAAATTTCAGCAAAGCAAAACACCTATTTGCTAGCTGGCCTTAAAAATAATCAGAATTGGTATTTAAAACCCTGTAATAAAATGCATAATTCAGTTTGCATGTAGAAAGGTAGATCACTGATTATATTTGGGAGGCTGAATACAATCAGAAAGATAAGCAATTTATTTCAGCCCAATGCCATCGAACTGCCACAAAAACTAAGTATATTTTAGTTCTGCAATTAGTACTGTGTGGTTTCTTCAGGAGAGGCATGTGTAAAATGAATATATATCTGAGTAAAATGATACCATAAACATCTGCTAAAACAACTTACGTATAATGCAAATATGCTTACAATAAGTTTCTTATAGCAATTGCCTAATATAGGAAATTGATCTGCATAATTTCATTTGTCATAGCTGTCATGTCATAAGCAATCTGTTTAACATGCTTTGATTTTCGGTGACATTTTAAAAATCTATTAACAAATTTTTAACTTCTTAGTCCAAATCAGCATACAGCTTCATTGTCCACAGAACAGGTTTGGAATGTAACTTACAGCGTCCTTTGAGATATAGAATTGATTGTGGGCCCCAATTTCTCACTATGGTTTTACCCTGTAAGTTATAGAAAGAAACTGGCTGTTATTTCACTAGAAGCAAACCCTCTTATACAATAAAGACATTTTTATCGCTGTTTACCTTTGGAGCACACCCGATTTCAGCTATAAGAAAAACCATGAAGATGACACAAGCAAAAAGCACAACACCTTTCGTTTTCTGAAAGAAAACAAAAGCAATATTAGCTATTTTTTCTTTCCTGATGCAGTAAGCAAAATGAAACAGTGAATATTATAATGCATGCACTCTTAACTTCTTACCATTCTACCACGACTTCCGTCAGTCTCTTCTATCATCCGAATACTGTCAAAGATCTGCTTTGCTACTTTTTCATGTATGAAGAGCTCAAGTAGCTGACAATGATAAAATGTACAAATCTCAGTTCAGTTGGTCATGGTCCTTTACAGCTGTCTGTCTTACAGGCAATAATGTATGCGTGCAGATTCGTTGTGAGAATTAGGTATAAAGTATTTACCACCTTTTGTGATTAAGGCTAGAAATTATGTCAGGCTCTTTTATACCAGAGTAGTTAATGACAGTTGGCCCCAGGAGATCTGGAAACAACCTGTACCTAAAAGAAAAACAAAAACAAAAAAAACAACCACAAGTTGACTAAATGTCAAGCATTCTTAGTAGGTGGTGCATCCATGAAATCACAATATTCAGTCCTGTTTTCTACTACAGAAAACAAGTAACTAAAGTAGTTTTTTTACTGACTCTACTACCTGTGTAATTTTCTGTCACGTTCTTTTTGTTTTCATTTTTTTTTATAAGTTACATGATGTCATAGAATTCATGTATTTGTAAAAATTTTATTTTACTTTCATGATCTTCTATTAGATCATGAATTTATTATTATTTTTGTTTTTATGCTTTTATTGTTCCCTAGCTCATTACTTAGGAGTATAAGTCTTCACTTTTTTGGTGTTCCTCTTTCAAGTCTTTAATTATTTGATTGCAAAAGCAATGGCTGTATATGTGATTACACTAACTGTAGTATTCATAAAGAAAATAATTTTTTTTTTTCCTGTTTAAAGTTTTTTAAAATGATGAGGTGATGTAGGCTAAATGCAAGTCACAGCTTGAACCAGTGATTGAGCACCTGGTGGGAAGGCAGGGCCAAGCCAGGGGAGCTCAGCTGCGTGTAATGCAATGCACCTGTGTGACCAGAAGGGGGGGGAGGGAAGGGCGAGCCAGGATCCACCCCTTCCCAGACCTCATTTATGGGTTGGTGGTGGGGGCAAGGGGATCATTGGAGATTTCTGCTTGCTGGAGGCTGCCTAAGGGTAAGCAGCTTTTTTGTTTCTGTGCGCATGGCTGTTGCATTTGAGTAAGTCCTCGCTTGCTGCAGCCTGTGACTTTGCTACTCTGCTGTTATTGTTATGCTTTCCATTGTGATACAGCATTTTATATGTATGAGGAAGTAAAGATTAACTTCTTATCCTTGCAGATCTTTTCAAAATTAAAATGTTTCTACTGCAAAATAAAAGGTTTTATCTATATCTGTATATGAAAGTCAAGCTAGGAACTATAGCAAAATACTTTGTCTAGAGTAAAATAAAACTAAAATGCAAGGGAGGTAGAGCATCTAAAAGATTCCTGCTGGTTTTTTTTTGATAATATTACAAATGCAGCTTGAAAGAATAAGACTTGAGTATGATTGCTTGAACGCGCTTGTGTGCTATTGACTGCTGCCCTCTGGGCCTGGCTATTCAGTCAGTTTTTGATCCACCTCAGTTCATTTGTCTAGCCCATGCTCCAACAGCTTCTCTATGAGCATCTTTTGGGGCACGGTGTCAAAGGCCATTCAGAAAGACGATATCCACTGGTCCCCACTCATCCATCAGGTTGGTGATTTTATTACCAACTTGTCAGCTTATCAGGATGTGACTTCCCTTTGGTGGATCTGTGATGACTACTTCTAATAACTTTCTCCTTCCTGTGCCTGGAAATGGTTTTGGGAATGAGCTCTTCCGTCACCTTCCCAAGGTTCAAAGTGAGGCTTCTGTAACTATAGAAAATAGAAAATAGGTTCATTTTGCTTTGTTTTCATATTTTGGGAGGGGAGGAGGGGGGAAAAAGTACAGAACTTTGGAAACTACCACTGCAGAACATTCCAGGTCTGATTGCTAACATTCGACACCTGTTTATGATGTGAATGTGATACACATTTTGGAAACTTAAAAGAGGAAAAGTCATGTTCCCAAGTGAGAACTTTAGATCATTTTAACTAACTATAATGATTTAGAATTCCAGGAGCTGGATTATAGGCAAGAAATATCACTGTGGCTGCTGAGCAGTTCTTTGTGTATTAAAAACAAAAACTGAGGGTGATATTTTATAAACCAGTCCTTGAAGGGATGAGGACTGGCATCTGACTTTCTTATATTATGGGTAATTTAAAAAAAAAAAAAAAAGAGTTGCAGGTGGCTTCTTATGTATGCTGCTGCTTCTTATGGGAGAGATAATGTCGACTTGGAAGCAGGTGTTACTTGCTTTCTCCAGAAACACTGGAGAATATTCTGCATAAACTTACTGTGAGTTGGATCATTAAAACTGGAGACAATTCACAGCTGTGGAGATTAACTCTCTATTAACCCAAGCAGCTTTCTCTAATCAGGAAGGAATTTACTCTATCCATATTCTACTTTGCTATATATTGAATCAAAACAAGGCAAAATGAACTTTCCTATTCATTCTGGCCAGACTCAGACCCCACTTAAATTAGCAAGGTTTTCATTGGTATCAGTTCTGATAAAGGCCTCTGATTTGCAAACTGTATTGGTTGTATTGGCTGTCATGGTTTTCCTTGAAGACTTGTCTTTTGGAAGCATCACGTTGGCTAAGTTATTTGATATTTGGTTTTAGGGTAGACTTGTGATGTTCATGGCTGTGGAGAAGATGATAAAGTATAATTTAGTGTGTTTTCTTTACATGAAAGATGTAGAATACCTCACCAAGTTTATTTCTTTTTAGTTTGCTTTCTTGTTAGCATAATTCATATTTGCAGTGGCTGGAACAATACTTTGATTATAGTTGGCAATAAACTACTTTATTTGATCTCTAGGCTACCAAACAAAAAGAATCTAACAATTTGACCAAGGAAGTTTCCGTAATGTCATTTCAGTCATAGCTTTGATCATTTATTAATAATTTAATCTTATTCACATCCACACATTAATGCTAGCTTAATTGTTAAAGAGACTTGGCAGGCTTTTCCCCTTTTCCTGTGCATAAATCATTTTCTGCCTTATTCAGTTTGTTCTTTTTTCTTAGTGCTGAATTGACTGGATTTTGATTATCTTTATAGTAAATACAAAAGGAACATCAGATGAGTTATGATAAAGGAAGATGGAACTTCCTAGATTGGTTTCTGTGAACTAGGTATTTCAGAACATCTGTATTGTGGTGACCTTTTATGATAGTAAGCACTCTAATGGCACTAATAATGTAACACAATATGAAATGTATTCACCACGCGGAAGAAAGATGTGGCATTTGTCTATGCTGAATATATTAGCATATAACATATGCTGATATAAGAGCTGAGGGCACCCATAGACCCTTTAATCTCTGTCAGAAATGTCACATTTCGAATGAACTCTGCAAAGCTATAGGCTACATGAAAAATATGAAATCAAACTACCTTGAGTACGTATGGCCATAATGAGGAATAATAAGTAGACAGCTCTGCCCATTTGGATTTTTCATTTATCTACTTGTGGTGCTGATTTCTAGAGGCTTGTCCTTCCTTAGCACGCTGCAGGGCTGTGCCAAAATTGTTGGACCAAGAAGTAAATCTAATTCACTTATGAGGAACAGATGTTTCTTAACAGCATTTCATTGCACAATGCAGACAAAACTTTAGTACCGCGGGAAGTCAAGATCTGTTCAGTGCTAGAACCCAGAGTGCATCCCCCCCAACACCTCCTGGGAATTGGGCTGCTTTCAATTCCTACAGGGAACACTTTATCTGGGAGGAGCTTTTCAGCTGAAGCTCTCGCACAGGCGTTTGCTAAATCTATGTTGCAGTCATTGCAAAGCCTTTAAAATGCATTTATCTCAGACTTTGTCTCAGACTGCTTCATCCCTCTGGGATTGTCTAGCAGTGTGGACTGTTAGCTGAACCTAGTTATGATCACTATTACAAAATTTTGCCCTTTTTTGTGTGGAAACTGCTTCTCTGTATGTACCTTCTTGCCATCCTTAGCTCCCAGCTGCTTTCATGTGATAGTTAGCTCTGCTCCTGAGTTGCTGGAAAGCTTCTGCAATGTGACAGGACTGAAATTTTTAACTGTACTTCATCCTGAGAGTGTTCCAATATGACAGAAAAATCAATCCTTCTTATTAATGGTCTGCTACTTTGCTATGTAGGAAAGTGCTTATACAGACTGGGTGCCAGCTATAGCAAACTGACTTGATGGGTCAGGAGATGTGTGCTTTTTGCAGTCCTTGAAAGTAAATCCTTTAACCTTACTGTACTAGTTTGCCCAGTACTAGTGTCTACTCTGTATTGATCTGTCTAAAAGCAGTTTATTTATGCTACAACCGGCAAATCAGTCTGGTTGTTCAAACTCAAATGCTGGACACCACATGTAATCTATTTTCCCTCTGTTCAGTTGTATAGAAGCCACTGCATTCTTACCTCCTTTACAGGAAGAGGTACAGATTTAATTTAATACTTAAAATTCTTGATTTATGGGTCAGTGAGTCTGGAGGAGGGAAAAAAGCAAAGTTAGAAGATGATTAAATTTTACCAAAGAAAAAATGTGTTTAGGTAGAAACAGTATATGTGAACTCTTAAAGAACAGGAGGAAAAAATACGGAAAGCCTTGTGAAAAAGGAGACTAACTGCTGTCCTGTCATATGTGTAAGTGAGAATCTCCTTGTGCCAAGAAAAAAAAGTGCTGTGAGGCAAGGTAGTGTAATTTGTTTTGTGGCTTTCTTTATTCCCCACAGATCTACTACTTTCTTAAGAGATGACAAGCATAAAATCCACATCATTACATAGTCTTTTTCTTCAGACAGTGAACTCCTATGTGAATAGGGGGTGATTTAGGAATTGATTCCCAATGGTAAAGAGTGTTTGAAAAGCACTCATTAACCATGAATTAGATAGCTGGAAGATGAGTGAACTACTAATCACGTGATTCAATCACTGGCTTGTCACAAGTAATTGATGCAATCATTCAACATCATCTAGCCAAGGTTAAGAGGCCTGGTTCTGATACTTGCAGCTGAGATGATCTCTAATTGTGCAAACCCCTTCCTCTGAAGTCAAGGCACCATCTGCACAACTGGCCTCAGGAGAAGTGAATGATCTATACTGATAAAATTTAGGCTCATAACTTTTTGTTTTCCTCAAATCGCAGAATCACAGAACTTCCCAAGTTGGAATGGACCCACAAGAATCATCGAGTCCAGCCCCCCAGACAGGGCCACCCAAAATGCCAACCCTAAGTCTGAGAGTGATAGAACACTACTGTAAACAGTTCCATTGCTAGCAATTATTGAGTGAAATGGAAGAGTTAAAATCCAAATTTCCATGCAGCTGTGCCCACAGATGTAGACTAAATTTTAAATTGCAAGAATATTTTATTATCATTTCTGTCTGTAAAATCTAGTAATAAAATTACTTCCCCACATAATAGTTGCTGAAGAGCATGATTAAAGATAAAGTGTGGGTCATAACCCCTATTATGCATGTATATGCATACCTCCGTTTCCTGGAAATTCATTTTTTCCTATCTAACATCAATACCAGTATGTTTTTTGGAGTCCACGGACTTATACAATGTTTCAGCAAAAAATTTCTGAAATGCTCATAGAACTTGGAGCTGCTGATTTTTCTTAATTATCAGACCCTTGACCTATTTCCACTGCCTCAAAACCTGTGTGCTGATTTATGACTTGGAATGCTCATATGTGCCCTAAGATCAATTGTAGGTATATGTACATATTTGCGCACATTAGATTTTTCTAGTGATTTTGAACACAGAGTATACTGATATTTTTTTTTTCTGTGAGGAAGAAGATAACACAAATAGCATTTTATACAAGCATCATGTTACTTGTATTTGTAATTAATTGTTGTAAAAGAATTTAAAGGCAATTTTAGAGACCAAATTCTTCCATGCCTCCTCTTTTCCTAGGCAAGGGTTGAAAACACCTTCACCAGGTAGGTTCAGTTGTGGTTGAACACCAGTCTGGGAGTCTGCAGGAAGTGCAGTCTGCGTCTGTACTGTCTCATATTTCATTTGTGTGTCAGTCCTATTCCCATACTTGTGATACTCTTGTTACTGGATATTCTCTCTTCTTGCAGGCATTCATGTTTTTCATACCTTTGCAATATGCCATCCATTTATTTTATTTAGTTCAGTGTGCTTTGAACACTTATAATAAAGCTTTGTTGTAATATCAGTCTCCAAATCTTCTGGCAGACCATCATTTACCAGATAGTTGTAGGGCAAGATGGTTCCCAGAAACTAAAGCCCTCTTATGTGCTAGTGTCTGTGTTGGTCAACCACAGAAGTAAATCTAGAAATCCTTTGTGTGGAGAACAGCAGATCACAGAATCACAGCTGTTTGGCTCTAAATGATGTGTGATTGTATTCAGCTGACCAAGTTGTGAGACATGCAGAAGAAGAAAGCAGCTGTATGTAGCAACTTTGCCAAAGTAGTGCCCAGTGATCCCTTTGGAGAGTTGCTGCTGCTCTCTCAATGTCCTGCACTTCAGTTGCTTGAATTAACACGAAATACATTTTCAGTGTTGTATAATTTTTTTTTCTGTTGAAATCCTGCTTCAGCAGTCCTGAGAGTTGTATTCCTGCCCAGTTACATCTTTCCTCCTAGCAGCTGTGAGTGTTACTCCCTGGAGCTTTACACTGGTCTTTCAGAGGAGTCCACCTCTAAAAGAGCAATTGCCTCCAGAGTAATATTGATATTTACAGCTCTGGGCTGTTGCAAACATCTAAACACCAATGAAGATCATCATCTCTTAGGGGGATGTTTCTTGAATCCTGAAGATAATTTTTTTTGTATGATTTCTTTTTTTGTAGCATATGTAAACCAGTTATCCAGTCAGCAAGATAGTGTAGCTCTCTGTATTCACATGCAGGCACTTAATGACAGATTTAAAATAAAGCTTATTTACAATGTGAGATTTTCACGATGAAGTTTTGAAAGCTGCTGTGTTGCTTCTTAACTGGACTATTTCTTGCAAGCAGCGACTATACTGCCCTCAGAATATTACTCGAATCTTCCCTATTCATACTATAAAGTGTATGTTTTCCTCCTGTTCTCGCTGAAACATAGGTAAGGCTTTCTTGTTTTTATTGCCTTTCAGCCAATGATGTATTAGAGTGACAAAAATTGAAAACAAAAATAATTTAATAACAATATACAGTCAAATACAGCCAATGCATTTTGTGCTGTTAGCGAGCACAGAATGTTTTGTTTATACTTGCAATTCTAAGTAAATCAGCTATTTACGTTCATTAAAATCTGTTAAACACACGAGCTTTTTTTTTTTTTTCAAGTAGAGCAACACTTCCACCTTGTGGCCATCTAGATCTTCTGTTACATTCGGAAGTACAGGACTTCCAAATACTGTAGTCTGCCCAGCTGTCAGCTTTCTGTGTATTCAGGTGGAAGCATGTATTAAAGCACAAAAATTATGGAACTTAAACATTTTGCATGGAACGCCCTAATGTGTTCTATATAGTCTAAAACTCAAACCATTTATTCAAAACAGGGAGGAAAAAAAAGCTATAAACCTTGACCCTGCAAATACTTAAACCTTTTATTCTGGAAACCCTTATTATAGAACAGCTTGGGTCGGAAGGGACCCCGAGGATCACCAGATTCCAACGCCCCTGCTACAGGCAGGGTTGCCAACCACCAGATCAAGTACTAGATCAGATTGCCCAGGGCCTGTCCTAGCTGGCTTTAAACGCCTCCAGGGACAGGGCATCCACAATCTCACTGGGAAGACTTTTCCAGCACTTCACCACTGACAGACCTCTCCTTTGCCCTGCTGGTCACTCCTTTTCTTATGCTTTTCTTATGCAGCCTAGGATACTGGTGCCCTTCTGGGCTGCAAGAGTGCACTGCTGACTCATGTTAAGTTTTTCATCTACCAGGACTTTTAAGTCCTCGGCACTGCTGCTCTTGAGGAGTTTTTCTCCTGTATGCTGTGACCCAAGTGACCTTGCACTTTGCTTTGTTGAACCTCATTAGGTTGACATGGGTCTACCTTTCAAGTTTGTCAAGGTCCCTCTGCATGGCATTTCTTCCTTCTGCTGTATCAACTGCACTGCTCAGTTTGGTGTCATTTGCTAATGTGCAGAGTGCACTCGATCCCATCATCTATGTCATTGATAAAGGTTACCAGGTTTCCCTCAAGTTTCAGCAACTTGTGGGTGTTTGGTTCTAAGAACAGAAACCAAAGGATTATGTTGAAGCATTATGCCTATAACTGTAAGAGCAAAAATTATTTTTATGTCTGTGAAAACATGCTAAGTAGAGAAAGGCAGAAATAAAATTCTTGTTCCATACCTGAAAATGCTACTTGGTGATGAAGAATTTATTGACTAGTTTCTTACAGGGTTTGAGGAATCTATAGTTAGGTGTGAATTTTAACTTTAATAGGTGCGAGTCTTCATGTTTTTATTATAAATTGAAATGGAGACTCAGCAAAAAAGTATTTTTCCCAGATTCTGTAGCATAAGAGCATCATTTTCAGTGGATGTACTTCAAGCCTGTTCGCAGATGTGATTCCACTCTGGATTTACAAAAGGCTAAATGTCTTAAAAATATATATATATATAATTTTTTCTGTAAGGGGCATCAGCCTTTTGGTGACTGAGGAGAAGACTAGTGCCTATGCATAATAGCTATTACAGGTCATAGAAAAAGTGTGTTAAATCTGCTTTCTGCTCAGTAAAGAACACCTGGTTCACCAGTGTTGTCATAAATACAGCTTACTGGTAATTAGTGTGCATTATGCTAATAGACAGCTAGAGTGGGGAGAAGGATATCAAAACAGTGATTGACACAACAAATTTGTAATGTTTACCAAACTTAATTTGGAAATAAATGTTGAGTGCTGTAATGAGGGATGAGATACTCTATAATGTGTGGTGGGAAAGGAATTTAAATGGAAATGCTGCAAAAGACAGAGAAAATGTAAATATTTTGGGGAAAAAAAAGAGAGACAGTTTGCACTACATAAAACTAATTAAAAATTAATGGACATGGGGATATTTCTAAACATACAGAACAGTATTATTTCTTTAATAGATTGAATCAGATGGTTTTGAAGACACAAAATGAAAGGATTTGATGAATAATCTGCATTGCAGAAGGCAGGAAGGAGAATTGTTTAGGGAATGAGAGTGGCTATAGGTTTTATTTTGAAATCATATTAATTCTAAGCTATGAGATTTTTAAAAATGAGATTTTATTATAATACTGCTCCACTAGATGTGTCAGATCTTAACTGATATACATAAACCTATCTGAAAGTCATCAGTACTGCTTTACTAAGGTTTGGTAGACCAGGATTTGTCACACATATGCTGACTTTATAGAAATATATTTTTAAATATTAAATAAGTGCATAGCTAGCATGAAGGCCAAGCAGGCACAATTTGAAAAACTGTGTTTTGGAAAGTAATACAAAAATGTAATTCTGGGCTTTAAAAACATGATGATTTTTCCTCCTTGCTTTTGCTTATTCTTAAGTCTTTGAGCCAAGGTTCATCCTGCATTTGCAGAAGCTAGCAAAAATGCCTAACTTAATAGGTGGTTCTGAATTCAGAGTCAGGGCCCACACTTTTGGCTAGCTGAGAACAGAAGATGATACAGATCTTCACTTAGCACAGCTGCCCTCTTCAGTATAAGTGCCTGAAGTTGCTTTAAAGAATCCTAAAGAAAGCTGCCTAGCATGCGTGTCCCCCAAATACTAATTTCTGTATACAGAAGAAGTGCATACAGCTCTTGCACAAAGCTTTGGAGTCTACACTGTGTATGGTTTTAGTAGCTGCGGAGACCAGCCAGTGTGAAATCCACTCCAGAAATGATGGTTCTTAAATCTTCGACCTTTCAGAACAGAGGTGCTTAGTAAACAGGGTATAATGCCCCTACACTGAAATAAGACTAAAGGGCAACCATAGGAACTTATAGCAACATAAACGATCAAAGCTTCCATTTTAAATTTGAAATACCACCTTTGATATTGATAAGTGTAAATAATCCCAATAATACTGATAAATCAAATCAATTATTTCCTGATAGGTTATTTTAATAATTGAAACTGCTTCAAGGAAACATGGCCTCATAAACATTTTGGAAGGGAAACTGTAAAAGCAATCCATTCTGAACTAATTATTTCATTTTTGTAACTGATTAATAGTCAATGTTTATGTGGAAAATGCATAGGCAAAAAAAAAAACAACAAAAACCAACAACTAACCAACAAACAAAAAACCTCCAAGAACATACAAAAGCTTCTGTCCTGATTTTAGATAGAATACATTTTAGAATTTCCCCTCAGAGAGGCATTCTGTGTGAGACTCATGTCTCCTGGCATTCAGAAAGGCTCTGTGATTTGTATTCACTTAATCAGTGGAAAATCGTTAGAGATCCATTCAATTAAAAATGCCACAGATTATGGAAAATATACGAGTTGAATCTCAAGGGCTCTGAGATCAAATATTTGAGAAAATTGCAGTGCTTTACAAGCAAAGAGAGAAAATAATCTTCATCTGTAGATCAGTCCTGGCTTTTAACTCAATTCTTTGAGGTGTGGAGACCCTAAATTATGTTCCAGGATGTTCAGTATTGAGCCCTAAGTATCTCTATCTGCCATTCAGATACTCATCCATATACCCAACTGCTGAGGCTGAGCAGTAGATAGATCTGTGAGTTGCAGTTTTCTGTGGCTGGTTCAGTTATGCATTGTCCTCAGCCCATGCTCACTCCTCACCAAATGAAGTATCAGAGTTATTATTATATGCATTAAAAATTTAAAAGTAAATGATAGGACACAAAATAGTGACAGAAAAAGAGCTGCAATTTGTTGATGAACTTCACCGTTTGGTGAAATTTCATTTGTTCTGCTAATAACGCTTAGCTATTAACTTCCTTTCAAGAATCATGTCTGCCTTAGAAATCCCTCGAGGTAATTTATATCCTGAGTAAATTACAAACTATTCCTTGTGCCCATTTCTGACTTGCTTCTTTTTTGTCCCGTACTCTGAAATCATATAAAACTAATTCCATATCTTTTGCTGTGAGTTATTAATGTATTACTTCATGTCCTGTCTCACCTCATTATCCCCTTGTCTTGTCTGAAAGGTAGAAGTACAGCTAAGAAATTGTCAGAATCCTTTGTGAGCTGTCACGACTTTCTCCATTAGCTTGGGAAGTCAGTGTGCTGGTCATATGAAACAGGGCTGTAGTTTGCTTTCAGCTATTGCAACATTAAACTTGAGAGCAGAGTTATGTCAATTCCTGTATCAAGCTTCCTCATTATTCTGAATCCCTATCTAATTTTTGTATGCTAATTTTGCAGTCTGACCTTTACATGAGTAGACAGGTGGGAAAATGCATGTACCCTGTCAGCTGCTTAATGGTTTCCTAATCTGAATAGACTGTTCTGTATCAACTGCACCATCTGGAAATACCCTCTTCTGCGTTGAAGTGCACTGCATTTAAACAAATATCGGTGAGACTGTCTGACAAGTGAAGCACTATATTAAAGCTATACCTTTTTTGATTGAAGGAAATAATAATTTCTATATAATCTTTAGCCAAAAAATGTGGATTTTCCAAGTTTCTTTTGTAAACTGACATTAGCTGCTATGCAGATGATGAATCCCTGCTTTAATTAAGCCCTGAATCACAGTTGCAAGGGTTATATTACATCTCTGTACACACACAAGTTGATTATGCACTAAGGAGCAATCCAGTTAGACTTTCTGAGCCAGTAGGTTCATTTGGACCAATTGTTTTTGAGGGACTTTTCTTCTAAATGTAACTGCAGCATGGCCTCTGCAATGCCTTCCACTACCACAATTTCACTATGAAGTGCACGGAGAAGTACTCCTTTTTCTGGAGTGGGGTTCTAAAATGTAATGTGATCATTTTATTAGGTAGTCGTTAATTCCTGGGTTACAGTATGGAATAAATTCACTAGGCACTGCGACTGTGATGTTTAAGACTATAATGTCACACTGTACCAATCTCTTCAGCTAATGAGTCTTTAGTCTCTCTGCTTATAATTGTTTCCTGCTGCTGAAGACCCTCACCACATTTCTTGATTGCTTTTCTGGTTCTAGAGTACCCTCTTTTTTTTTTTTTTTTTTTTTTTTTTTTTTTTTTTTTTTTGCCACAGTTGAAGGAAGGATGCTATTCAGAGGGACCTCGAGAGGCCCGGGTGAACATGATGAGGTTCAACATGGCAAAGTGCAGAGTTTTGCACTTTGGGCTGGAGGAATCCCAGGCATCCATACAGACTGGAAGGAGCGGTCCTTGAGAGCAGCCCTGTGGAGAAGGACCTGGGGGTCTTGATGGATGAAAAACTTAACATGAGCCAGCAGTGTGCCCTTGCAGCTCGGAAGGCAAATGCTATCCTGGGCTCCATCAAAAGAGGGGTGGCCAGCAGGGACAGGGAGGTGATTGTCCCCCTCTACTCTGCTCTTGTGAGGCCCCATCTGGAGTACTGTGTCCAGGTCTGGAGCCCCCAGTACTAGAAGGACAGGGAGCTGTTGGAGAGGGTCCAGAGGAGAGCCACGAAGATGATCAGGGGACTGGAGCACCTCCCCTATGAGGACAGGCTGAGGGAGCTGGGCTTGTTCAGCCTGGAGAAAAGAAGATTGCGGGGTGACCTCATTGCAGGCTTTCAATACCTAAAGGGAGCCTACAGAGGGGAGGGGAATCAACTCTTTGAAAGGGTTGATAACTGCAGGACAGGGGGAAATGGTTTTAAGTTAAGGGAGCGGAGATTTAGTTGGATGTCAGGGGGAAATTCTCCACAGAGAGAGTGGTGAGGTGCTGGAACAGGCTGCTCAGAGAGATAGTGCATGCCCTGTCCCTGGAGGTGTTCAAGGCCAGATTGGATGGGGCCCTGGGCAGCCTGGTCTAGTATTAAATGGGGAGGTTGGTGGCCCTGCATGCGGCAGGGGGGGGTGAAGATTCATGATCCGTGAGGTCCCTTCCAACCCTGGCCATTCTGTGATTCAGTGCAGTGACCAGAAGTACAAACTGGTCACTTAAAACTGTGTCAAAGATGGGAATGGTAGTATAGTGATGTTTTTGAGTTTTTGCCTGCTTTCATTATAATTCCTCGCATTCCATTTGCCTTTGTAAATGCTGCTGAAGTTTAGAATGACATTTTTAGGGAACCATGTATAATGAGTCTAAGCTGTTTTTCTGGAGATAATTTAGACCGTGATTATGTGTATGCAAAATTAGAATTGTTTTCCTCTGTGCATATTACTTTGCTTGCATCAGCATTTAATTTCATCTTCCATTTTATTATCCAGTTATTCAGAATCATGCGAGCCTCCTGTTCATTTTCAGTATTAAATTTGTATGCCAAATAATTTCATTGCATTAGCAAACATTGCAACAAAGTTTTACTTATTTTTTAGACCTTGGCTTTTATCTTTAGTGCAGACCAAAGGTTGATCTAATCCTCAATGGAAGTGAGATATGATACAGGGGAATGTGCAAGTGAATGAAATGTAGACAAAATGGTTAGGAGCTGGTTTTGGGTTTTTTGTTATAAATTTTTGACTGAAACAAACCTTTCTGTCTTCTCTTTACTCTGATGAAACAAATGGCTTTCAAATCATAGTTTAAAGGCCATTTTTAATCAGGTTTTTTTTTTGAGAGGCTGATTATGGAGATGTCATTCTAGATATCTGCAAAATTTATGTCTGAGTTGTGGAAATATAAGCCATGCTTTAAGTAAAAGAAGATCAATAAAATAAGACTTACTGAAGTAGGCCACAAAGAATACTTTTTTACAGTTCTGGCCCGTTGTATTTCCAAAGGCCAAAGCTCTGGAGAATGAAGAAATACTTCTAAAATTCCACATCTCTCTGTATTTTGGAGTATTATTGCCAAAACGTTTGGCAATAATGTTTGAATGTGAGTGCGTGGATTGCTTCGGGCAGCTAAAAGACCGTGGAGATATATATATATATATTTGTAATAGGTGTGCTTAACTGTTTCGTGTGGTGTGTAAGAACTTGTGGACCTCCCTGTCCAGACAGTTTTGGAAATCTTGCAAGGAACCTGATCCTATGAGACTTTTCAGTATTTCAAGTAATCTGTATTTTCAGAACTTCAAGTAGACATTCCTACAAAATCGTTCCAAATTTCATGAGCTTGGTGCTGAAAATTCCTCTTGATGGCATGGCTCAAATTTATGACTGGAAATAAGGACGTTACTAGCAAAAATGAATTTAGAAGTGCTGAACAATGCTAATGTACACAAGTTAGAGTTCACTGTATTGTTTTCGTGTTTTGGAATCTCATAACTTTACCAGATAGTGTAGGGGGAAAAAAGCCTTCCCCAAAAGCCTATTGAATCTGACAGAAAATACTTCGTATACTTCAGAAGGTGTGTATCAGACATTGAATCATAGTTGGAGTGATTATTGGAGGAAGAGCAAAGATGGACTGACGGTGAAATGGCCTTGTGGTTTCAGATTAGTCGCTAATGGCTTGGCATCTAGAATGTACTCTGCTATGCTAAAAGTGAAAAACAGATTATGTAATAATGTTCTGCAAAGTTTCTGCCAGTCTGTGTGCTCCAGAAAACAGAATTTTGAAAGAATGATATTTCATTGTGGTAGGTAGAATGTCAAAGTCAAATGTGAAGAACCTTTATAAAACTCTTCATACTATAAAAGTTTTCCTCAATTCTGCTGTGCCATTTACAGTTTATGGGCCTAGCATCCTGGTCCTGCTACATCAAAACTCTTCAGAGGAATGTCTTCAACTGCTTTGCTGGACTCAAATTAAGGCACCTCATAACATAGACTTTTAATTCTGGTGTAGCCAGTAGAGCCTCTTCATTAAAGTGTACAGACCCAGTATTTGCGATAGCATAGGAATAGGAAAACTATACATGTAGTTCGTGTAAATAGGTTTCTATTTACATTTATATTGTGTAAAAGTAAGCTTCAGCCTGTGGGCTGGTTTATAACAGATGAGTAATATGAAATGAAAAAGGAACGTGAGCTTATGTTGTGCCTGTGAGCAGCTGAACAGGAAGAAAGATTTCCCTGAAGTATAGAAGTATAAGTAGATCTGTGACCTAAAAAGATTGTATGATGGTAGCAGTCTGAAATTGAACTTTTCCTTTGTCTCAGTAAGCTAAGATGCTCCATATGTAGTATTTATGTTCTATTTTATGAGTAGAGATGCAGCATAATCTTTTTGTTGAGCCAGGGTTTTGTATGTGATTTATCGTGTGCTTTTTAAAGGGAAACAGAACAAAGTCGTTGCTGTTTATTTTTATTTTATCATTTACCTACCAAGCCAAAATTTTACACCATAACATTACAGGAGAGAAAAACAAAACCAAAGAGGCAGAGCATCATTTACCATTTCTCAGATTAATGAAAACAACACATCTCATCTTCTGTTCTTCTGGATCTTTTGTTTAGAATTGAGTCAAATTTGCACTACAACAAAATAAAAATGTTTTCTTCTTCAAGACTGGTTTGTTTCCTCTGGTGAAGATAAATTGTCAAGTGCTCCCATCTCTTTGAAGAAGGAAAAAACTGAATTAGCAGATGTGTAAGTATGCATAATAACATTGGCAAGTAAATCATAAGATCCAATTACAGTACTACACATTTTTAAAAATATTTTCTGTTAACTGTAAGGGGCAAATCTTTGCACTTTTAATAGGTTACTTCATGAACTTTTTCTTTCTTTTAAATGTTAACAGCTTGTTATAATAATAATACTTAAAAAAAGAAATTACAGTGACAGAGTGTCACTACTGAGATCAAGCTTCAAAGGTTTTAATATTAATGACAGCGACATGCCATTCTACATTCAGATTTACATGGGCAAGACTTTAAAACTGGAGGGACTCATTTTCAAGAGAAATAACTGAAGCCACTTTTTGTGGTCTCTAAGGCATTTCTTATAATGATAATACCTGAAACAATCTCTTCATCTTGTAGGTAGGTAGAAATTTGTATCTAATCTGAGTATCATCATTCCCTGATGCTGAATTCCATGAGTGGGTTCTCACACTACCTTCAAAGGAGCATATCTTCTTGAATATATTTAATGTGGTAAGGTGACGTTTGAGGGAAAATGTTAAAGCATTTCACCACAGTAGTGTAGTATCAAAGTATGTTTTTCACCTCCAAAATTCATGGTTCTGATTTGGTGTTAAAGGTTGTACCAGGTTTTGGCAATGCCTACTGTTAGGGGATAGTGTGACAATATTCTGTCTTTTATAACCTGGGAATACAAGAACTATCTCAAAGAAAAGCCATTTTATATGTTCTGGAGATACCATTTTCCTGTATTCCAAGGACAGAGAACAATACCATCTCTTCTGAATAAAAGAAAGTGTTTGGCTTTACTGTGCTAAATAGGGAATTGATAGTTACAGTTATTCTACACTTTTTTTTCTCATTCATCCCAGGGAAGAAATAATTTGTATTTCTATGAGATGCATTTTATTTTCTTGCCCAACAGCTCAGTAGGTCTTAGCCTGTTCATCACAGTGGACTCTCACACTTTGCATGTTTTGCATTCTTTCCTTTTTTATCCAGTTATTGCTTTTGTTTCCCTAGGCTCAGATAGCAAGGTATGAAAATAAATGCCTAGGGCTCCTTTTCAGTGGCACGCAAAACAAGCTCTTTATTTATCCACAGTGAATATACATGCTAATAATGTTCTTTAAACATATGTATATATTTGAATTCTCTCAGGCCTTTAGCACTAGCTGTAAAGAGTTTTTGTAACAAATGCAAATTTGATTAAGTAAGCATTGGGTTGATGTTTTCAGTAGTGAAAATTATTTTGCTTTGGTGAATGCAAATCATTTAGAAAATTATGCCAGAGATATCTAGAACTTTATTTCCTAGATCTCTTGAATATCTTTTTGTATAATGAAAATGATACATAACACCTTGTTCTTTCTTACTATTCCACATCATATGCATATGACAAAATTGCTTATAATTTGTTGTATTCAAAGAGAAGAGTATAGAAGTTACAGATGGCCTGCTTCCTGAAACAGAGAATTCTGTAATTATTTGCAAAGAAAATATCTTTTTTCTCCTCATTATGTTCTTTGCAAGTACTTGTTAAGTTTTTAAATATTTCATAGATGGTTTTAGGATGGCAGAAGACATTTTTAAAAATTTAATTGTCTTTCTTTGCGTGGAAGTTTTTTTGAGAAATTTGTGAAGAAACTAAGAATTGTGATTAAAATGAACAAAATCAGAAGCAGACAGAATTCTTCTTTACCTAATAATACAATGAAACTACTGTTCTTACAAGATCAGCTGTGAGGTCAGTTTCACAAATCTTGTCAGAGTTCTGTGACTTCCCATAGTTTTGCCAGCAGCATTTTGAGTTGTTTACTAACATGCAGTTTAGTGTTTTTGCAGCTTTATGATGTGGCTTTCTTGGAGAATACAAGGAGAAGGGGAGCTGCATTTCTTCATTGCTAGCAAGTCTATCTGAATTTCAGCCAACTGCTCTTGGAGGTAAACTGAGCCTTTATTTAATTTGTTACTAAATGGTTTTAATAACTCGCGTATAATCAGACTGTATTTACTTTGTTTTCAACTAGCTGTGTGCTGGCTCCGTAACATTTTAGTAGTAACTTATTATTTTCACAGTGCCAGGAGTAATCAAGTAGTACTAGAAACCTCTTGTGCTGGGTATCCATTCACCTGCATTTTGACAGGACTCCTTGTACTCGTGAAGTCAGACGTATTCCTAGATATGTTAAAGTAGAACTGACTTCCTCTCCCTTCTTCCTGCCCCTGTTCCCAGAAATACAGGCAAATCTGCAGCAGACTTGTACATGCAAGACTAGTCCTGAATGTCACAGGAGAAAGGCCAACAGAAACAGATCTTCAGTGCTTCTGCTAAATGTAACTGGATTTAAAAGGTATTCACTAACCTTTAAGATGCAAGTAAGTCAAAAATTCGATTATTGTGCGCACAATGTTTTCGTCAGCCAGTGGTCTTCCAAGATTTCCTAAAAAAATAAATTGGTCATTACTTAATGTTAATATGGTGTAAATGTATCTATTAATTGCATATAACATTGTGGCTAAATTCATAAGGAACCTGAAAAGACAATTTAGAAAAAAAAATCCTTAAAATGGAACACCTCGTTTCATGGAAGAGCAAAGCAATTTTCAGGTATGCAGCTGCAGTTCTCAAAATTGAAATTGCGTGGCTTTGTATGCCATTGCTGCAGAGGAGCTACTTTGACAGCTTAATCGTCATGATTCTTGAGGCCAGTGAGCCCAATTGTGGAAGAGTTATCCTTTGTTCTCAACTCCCTCTTTTGTGTCTGCTAGCTTGAGATGAAAGGGAAGGGTAAATGTAGCAAATTCATCAGCTTTACAAAATAGTTGAAAGTTCTGCATGAGGTCTGACTTTGTTCCCAATTCGATGTTAAGTGATACAGAAGTGATTTGTAATCCTAACAACTGGGTCTGGGGCTTATCTAAAGGCTCAGAAGGATGTGCTTTTGCATATATATAACAAGTAATATTTACTCCCTTTAATCTTGTGCAAGTTGGCTTTTTGATATTTCTTAAATTGCTCAAATAATCAGGTGTTCTCAAAGCTTGTTGTTGTACTTGGGAAAATGAGTTATATGTTTCTTGTGTGTATTTGAAAAAAAACAAACAACAAAAACCTAAAAAGTGGAGACATCTTGCTTTTTATCAATAAGGTGGAAGCTTGTTCGATATTAGAGAACAAAAGAGTTGTAATTTTGCACAGTGTTTTAGTTCTCTACATATAGAAGAGATGGGTAGCAGAATCTGACTCACAGTCCATTATCACACTGGTGAAAATACTGTCCCTTGATGTTATCACTGAGGACATGTTTCATCTCAGAAAATAGTCTGAAAGGCAGGTTTTGCAGCTGGGGGAATTCTTCAATGAGAGTAGAAATGATTCATTTCTGTAGTGTCATACAGACCAGAGAGAGCTATCCAGCCGACATGAAAAATATTGATGGGAAATTGTAAAGCAAGAAAGGTTTCTGATATAGAGTCAGCATTTAAGAATCTGTATGGAAGTTTGTGTTTAGATGTCTTAGCTTCCAGTCTTTGGATGGACAGAAACATGTTAACTCCTACATAAATAACACTTGTGTTTTCATTTGAAATTTTTTCTTAATTTCATTTTATTCTGATCTCACTTGTTATGGATTTTTATGATGATCAATATGATTATACTAGTCATCATATTTTATTTGTCATCTGATATTTATTGCATATATATATATCCTAGGGACTTGAGAATACACACATCCCACTGAGTATATATGATTTTGATTTTGTATAGTCAATGTCTTGCAGACTGGAACAACAAAACAGTTTTTTGTTTGTTTGTTTTGTAGTTTAAGGTTTTTCCTTAAATGTTCTCATAGATTTTGGTGGGGTTTGAGGGTTGTTTTTTTTAATCTAATGTTATATGACTAACACAGCTTATAACTCAAGTTTATCTGGAGAGCTTGCAGCTTTTCTTGAAGAGAAAAACATCTAAAATATGGTTAATAACAGAGGCAGTTATATGTATTTTTATGTCCCACCCAGACAAGTTGGCTATGTTTTCTTGTAAGCAGCAGTTCCATAGAGTTCCATAATTCTTAAATATAATATACTTCAGTAAAGGAGCTGGCAGTTTATTTGCAAACGGCAGCATTGCCTGGTGCACCGTACTGTTAGATTGCAAATGCTGCCTTCCTTTAACATCGTTTCTGATTGGCGAAGTATTATTTTTGTACCAATGTTGAGAAAATACTTCTTGTTTTGGTGTTGTTGTTTTAATATATAACTACAAACCAGCACTAAACTGGCAGTCATTCTGGAAACACAAAAACTAAGGTAAATGTTAATTTGACTTGACTTTAATTGACTTGTTTTAGTTTTTGGGCAAAGCCGGTTCTCTAGCTTTAATAAAAACAACCCACATTGCTTAAATACAGAAACATTGTGAAACTTAACTTGGAGAGTTTATTTTAAACGATTGACAATCTTCTAACATAAGCAGTGCCATACAGTTTAATTTCAGCTCTGTAATATCAGAATAAAAAAATATTTGCCAGTATCTGTTGGTTTCCCTATTGAAAAGAATGATCTCACTTGTTAGACAAAAATGAGCTCTTGATTGTCTAGGGTGAAGTCTGATATACTGAATTGTGTATGCAGAAAGAAAAATAAATGTATTTAAAGTGTAATAAATCATACTGCTTTTAAAGTAATACAATTATGGTATTTTTTCCCAAGGCAACAGAGAGTTTAAGCACACTTATGGTCTGAGTGGGTGAAATTTAAATTTTCTTCCTCACCAGTATTTAGTGGGATATCTGCAAAAGTGCAGGAGTAGCCTTATATCTAAGCAGTTAACTTAGATCAATGACTGTAAATAAATTAAGACATTTTAAAAAATCGACAGTATTAACTTTCAGAAATTTAATTACCTGCTTTTATATCCTCATCAGGCTGTATTTCACGTTTACCAGTGAAACCATGTTTGTCATTAAAAGATCTGTGGTTATCTACTGCATCTGACAAATAAATTAGAAATCAGAGGAGTTAATTGACTTGGCAGCAATCTTTACCTCTCATGGATTTTAATGAAAAGATCACAATGAACACTTTTGTTTGATGCTTATGTACAAAATGACAAAAAAGTCACTAAAATAACCTTTCTTCCACATTTGTGGTTATGAATTTTATCATTTAGACTCTGTCCTGCACTACAGCTACGTACTTGTCAAACCTGTTACTGTATGCAATGAAAGGTCTAAGTAAAATGTAAGTTTGTACATTTGGGTGTAATCTGGAAGGTTGTTTTTGCTAACCTTTCTCGTGCTATTAGAAAGTGTTGCCAAGATGTTTACTTTAAAAATAAGCTGCAATAAATTTTTGAAGATTATTCATGTAAACTATCTTACATGCCCCTGGAGCCTCTTCTCTCCCCCTTGCAATGGGCATTTCCTTTATCATTAAAAGGTGATCAATACGACCTGCAACAAAGGATGATTCCTATTACCCAGTCTTAGATAAACGGCATTTGAAAAAGCACACTTCCATATTTGTCAATTTGGTTAGATCTGCTGTGGGGCATAAATTTGCAATGCCAGTTAACACATTTAAGATGCATTAATCAGTTTTTATGTATCCTTTTATGTGGTCTGTATACGGAGAGTTACAGTAGGTGCTGCAGCATTGGTCATGTGTCACTGAGACTGAGAATATACAAACACTGGTAAAAAGTGTAATTACATCAACCAGAAATAATGATGAAAGACAGATATTTGAGATAGCTTAGCACTGTATTTCCATTTTGGTTATAATGTTCATGTATTTTCCTACAAATGCACACACATAATCTATCTTTTTTCTTATAATCCAATGATCTTTCATTTTGGTGAACCAGTATGTGTGGCTGTATTTTGAATAGTATGTACCTAAAGTATTTTTCACACAATGAACTGTTATAGTTATAGCCATGACTTTGTACTTTGTTATTGCTTTAATTTGTTTGGATTTTTTTTTTTTAAATAGTAGTATAAAGCCATTTTCAAACAGATTTCAACTGAAATCTGAAATAAGTTGAGTAATGCCAGAATTTCACATTCTGTCACTCTTCCTCTGACATCTGGGATGCAATGATGTCCTGTAATGCTTCCAGGAAAAAGGGAAAAAAGTAAAAATGAAGTGTTTGCCATGTGGAAATTACAGGTCAGTAGCACAAAGAGTGCCTAGATGTGCATCTGTGTATAAATTCTCACAGCATGACTCTTTTTCAGAAAACAATTGTTGCCTAAGGCAACTCAGTTCTGTAATAGGCACGTAATAAATATCTAAACAAGCATTCAGTCTTTGCAGGCTCAGTGCACTTGTCAGAGAAGTGAGAAGCACACAACAAACAAAAAGTTTTACAAGAAGAAACATCTGAGTTTTGAAATAGTATGAGAAAGAGCTCTTGACTTACGTGGCCCAAGTAGGTAACCAGCACTGTTCAAGGTCCAGCCCCTTTTTTCTTTTGCCTCAAAGAAAGAAAAATGCAAGTAGATTAGTGCTTGAACTACGCTCTGAAGGCAAGAAGGCAAACAGCACCCAAATAGATGGTCTCTTACCAGAAGTGTCTTCTGAAGGTTTGAAATACGAGAAATATGGTGAGAAATAAATAATATAGTAATACCAAAGCATTTACTGCTGGTAGCTCCTGCCTCCTCCAGTGGTTTTGTTGTTGAAATCCATGTAAAGATTTCACATCATATAAATGAAACTGTAAATCACAGTTTGGAGGTAGCAATTTCGACTTTGCATTTTAAATTTACTTCCTGATAAACATTTAGCAAACAGCAAAATTTTCTTTTAATTGCTTGGCTTTACATGACAGTTTCTGTAAAAGGTCTATATTCGACCTTTTCTGAGTCAGACAGGGATGGATATCCATTGAATTTTGCTCTAGACCTTTGTTTCTTATTCTTTGTGACATGGGAGCTATTATTCAAAAGCCTGGTATTTAAGTAATTAACAGCCCCAAATGTATGAGCACTATGTCTTGTCTCACTGCTGTATCTCTAAACACAGGGTATTTCATTAAAGAGCTCACTGTCACTTGTCGGCTTTGACAGGGATGCTGCCCAGTGGAAAGGACCCCCATGGGAGATGAATACTTACAGATAAAACCAGTCCAAATGTTTCTGACAGGGCGGCACAAAGGATTAAAGACAGAAACAGGAAACCCGCACACCTCTGCATCTGAAAAGAAACCGCACCAGGGTAAGCTTCAAGTCTCTCGCTGCTTCTAGCTTGGATCCGCATAGCAGGTGAGCAAACTGGCCACTGATGAGGGGTGAGGATGAACCTTCGTCCTGCGGGGGCCCACACCCCGATTCTCTCTGGGGGGCGGTGGGACAAGGCTGAGAGGTGGGAAGGGATTGAGTACCTTGAGCTGGGGCACAACGGTGTCTCGCAGGGAGCTGGCAGGTGGCGAGATGGCTGTCCCACGGCTGTTGCCTGAATGTCCCACGGATGCTGGGATGCCGCACAGCTGCAGTCCCGATGGCTGCTCCCGGTGGGCACTCACTGCATGGCCCCGGTGCACGGGCACAGCTCTGCACACCCACCCTTCGTCCCCTCCGCTCTTTATGGGCTGTGGAGCCCCCCCACTCTCCGCCTCCCGTGGGTCATTTTACCTCACCAACCCACTGCATTAGGAAGGGCAAAAATTATAGCAATTCAATTAGAGGCTTTTGGAAGCACGACGCAGGCTGCAGAGAGATAACTGTCCAGGCAATTAGCCATAATTAGGGTGGCCTTGGGCAAGCTGGCAGTGAGAGGAGCTCTGTCCTGGGCAGTCTGGCGTGCGCTGCTGTATGCTTATCAGTGGAGACCAAGCAGACATAGCTGAATTCAGCTCGCTTTTCACTGAATCAGCTACGGAAGCAGAACTAAATACAAACAACTATGTGTGATGCCCGCCAGCAAGACTTGCAGTGTTTGGGCATTGAATTTGGGAAGGCAAAAGACTTCACACACTCCCCACTCCGTGGTCCCTTAAAATCCCTTTGACTCGCATGTCTTTGCCTCAGCATCACAGCAAATAGAGCTAAAGATACTCAGTCATTGTACTTTCTTGTTGCTTTGTACTTCTTTGCTGCTTTTGGAGTTGGTCAGAAATCTTTTTGTTTGTTCATTGCCTAGGCTGCAATACAGCAATGTTTTGTATCTGAGATGTCACTTTTTTTTCTTGTCCTTAAGGTCTTGAGTGAAGGATAGCAATGAAGCTCTCCCCAGTGATTAGGCATGCCCTGGCATTTTAATTACAGCCTGTGAAGTTTCAGTTGTTTATCTTATTTGTGCTTATAGCCAGTGTATGTATGTGCAAAACTAAATTACAAGGCAAAGATCCCAGCGTCATTTCCCAGTGTCAGGGAATATACCCTGCCAAGTCATTTTTTCAGTGTGAGTCCCCTCAACTCTTCTTTCAGTATGAAAAGCCTAAGAGATGTTGTACAGAATGTTATACTTCCAGCTCATTTTTCTGAAGCTGCTTAATATTCTTTGCAAACTTTTACTGTGTATGTGCGTGTGTGTGTGTGAACTTGGATATATAGTAAAGGCTGCTAGCAGGTAACACAATATCCTATATTCTACTAATTTAGAAGCAAATAGCATTTTTACTTAAAGTTGTATAATGTTCATGTGTCTGGCTATGGCAGCAGCTATGCCTTGTAGCTCTGTTTTCCAACTTCTTTTGTCAGAAGCCATAGCACTGCGATTATCTGATCACTGAATTCCAGATCTAAACCTGCTTGAATGAAGTTTATTTTATACAATTGTTAAATGCTAATGTACATAAATGGGAAGCAAGAAATTTGCTTTGTTGTTTTGTATCATTTGTTGATGTTCTGTCAGCTGTCACATTATCCTTTTAATTCAGAATAGATAGATCTGGAAAACAGCACTGTATTTTTTTTGTGAAGAGTTGTTTTTCTTTACTTTATCAAAGACGTACTTCTGGATGAAATTTCTTAGCTTTTTTATCATTTCAGAAATTTTCTTTGAAACATCTCTGAGACACAAAGTGTTTTCTTTGTGTTATTTGAGTATAATTACAGAAATTATTAAAGCAAAGTCAGAATTTACATTCAAGCAGTATTATAAAAATGTATTTATTCTGTTGTCTTTGACTACTGTTTGTTTGTTCAAGTTCCAGTAAAAAGTACTTGAAACAATGTGTATTAACCTGTATTTTTTATTCCAATTTTGCATCACAATTCTTGCATCTTGTCAAATTTCAGGGGAAAATGACCTCTTCATCTTCACTAGAGTCAGATGAAAAAGGAAGCCTCTTTGTTTACTCAAGTGTTTAATCCATCATTTGCCCATTATACATTTTGTGTAAATCTATCTTTAGGTTAGTGTCAATTAAATAATTTTATCAGTCATTCCTACAATTGATGTTCTCATTCCCACAATTTTCCTTGTTTTTTTTCTTCTTTAAGAATTCTAAACCTCGCTGCTTAGAGAGAAGAATTAGAATTTAGTCTGAAGCCTGCCTTTTCTAGCTTAGCTTCAAAAATGGCCTTCTGCTCAACTACATGGTTCATTTTCCTATTGAGATGGCTCTTCAGCATGCTGATTCCTCCATTGGTGTATTTTTGGTTTCATTTTGCGAGGAAGTGTTAAATCCTAAGGTAGTATGTGCTGAACAGCAAAAATTTCTTTCAGATGCAATGGATGTGGTAATATTATTTATTTTACTTTTCAGTGGCAAAAACCATAAGCAGCTATGAATGACTGTTTATATAATGTTCTGGAAAAACGCTAAAAAAAAAGTGGATTTGAGCTATACTTTGGCAGGAACTGGAGATACGGTAGCTTCCTTCCCTGTAGAGCCTACTGAGAGATAAGTGAAAAAGGAAGAAATTATTCTGCTATTTCTTTATTGAAGCTGTACTGTCTGGATAGAGGATATAGTAAATAAAACACTAGAAGTATCCACGGAGTGATGCTCAGTTTCACGAAAAATGAGTTTTTCTTCCCAGGTGGTATCAAGTGTGACCACATTGTTAAAGATCATCTTCAGGTATGTGTGCAAAATCTCTAATTTTATATAAGCAATGGAAATGAATTCTGGACTTGAGAGATGAGTTACAAGACAAAATTGTCTCCCATATGCTGGTGTAATTCCAGCAAAATGTTGATGTTACAGAAAGAAAATGCTTTATTAGGCAGAAGTCATTATTCAACTAACTAGAATCGATTCTTTTAAGAGCTGTGGAGATGTCTATCTCTGAGTCTATTTCAGTATTTACTGGTGGGCCACTGACTTGCAGAGCCACCAACAACTTGAGTTATTGTTTTTTTTTCTGCATTGGAAACTATTGTAGATTTTTAAGATTGGTGTTTTAACTCTGAATACAGAAGTGTACCATAACTGAGCATGAAGGTCACAAATGCAAGGCTTCCTATGACTAAATCTAATTCTGAATGGGAAAGACATTTCTTTCCAGTAGAGTATAGGCACTGACACCTCTGGGTATCTAGGAGAGATGAAGAATTCTGGATGCCAACAAGGCTGTGAATAGCTTCAGTGATCTAAAAATGTAATGATAGTTTGCTGGTAAATGAAGACCGTGTCTCAGAGCAGCAGTATTACCCCACTCTTTGATACCTTAGCTGCTTGTTATTAACCTAACAAGGCAGAAGCTGATGACGTTGCATTCACCTGAAAGTCATGTAGATACACAACAATATCATTTTTAAGGTAGCTTACTCTTTAAGTCTTTGAGAAATCTCTGGATTATTTTGCTCCTTCATATGTATAGAATTTGCTGCTTCTTTAACGAATGTAGAATTGAAAATATGGTGGTTTTTTTTGTGGCTTTTTTTTTCCCTTAGGAAAAAGGTAGTAATAAGTGAAAGGTCATTTTCTTCATCCTTCCAGAGCTTTTACTATTGTTTTTCTCCCACTTTTCCAATTTGTAATTCCTGAAAAATGTAGGCAATTTTCACTGAGAGTATCTTTTACCCATTTTACCACCTGCAGCTCAGTGTCAAATAGAACTAAATATTATAGATATCTTCTGTATGAAGGGCCATTTTCTGTTCTGAATTGCACTGATATCAACTAATAACTTCCTGTTCTTACATCAATCAGTGTTTTAATAATGCTATTATTCACACTACATATATCAATACAACAAAATTGTCACCATATTATATCTTTTAAAATGTTTTTTACTTAGGATGCACATTGATTTTTAGGCCACTTGTGTATTTAAGAAAGAAACAATAGAATAAAAGGTTTGGAGGAATATTCTGAAAAATATATATGTATATATTGCTATACACCCAATAACAATGTGTAAAATCTTGATTAATGATTCATAAAACTTAAAGGAGGATCAAATATTTGTCAGATTTTAGGATTAGCCAACAGCTTCAAACCATTCAAGGACAGGTTGCCAGCCAATGCAATTACATAAGCTTAATTTCCTTAAAGATGCCAGACTGAAATAGAAGCTATCTTGATGAGAGTTTATCTAATAACCTGTGAAAAGTCTTGAAAATTTCTGAAATAGAAATTCTAAGAAATACCATTTGTCAGGGTTTCTGGTTCTCTCAGTAGTGGATCAATACATGTTGCACATCCTACTGTATTTTCTAGTCTCCTGCTGCCCCAGACTACTGCTATTTGGGCAAAGTGGCTATATGTAGTAGAGCCTCTGCTCCACCACTGCCATTTATAGGGCCACTCAAGGAAGCGAATGGTTTTAGAGACACTCCCTCTCTTGTAGGAGCAAACATGATATCTCTGATCTTGTTTTGAATGAAATAAAGTGTTTGTATATTACATACATTGTAATGTTAAACAATCTGAAAATGCAGTTTGTAAAAAAATAAAATCTTGCATAGGTCAGAAATAACATTAGTTCCTTATCTGACAACATTGTAACTCATTAGAATTTCTGCAGTGGCTTTGAAATCTCTTAAAATTTACAAAGTAAATTTTCCAGAAATGGAAAGGATTTGGCACATTTGGTCACAACACTAATGCAAGGAAATGTTAGCTGAACAGGGAGTGCTCCCACATCTTCTCAGTGGAAAAAGAAATAGGGAAACATTGATGTTCTGATTTTTCACCTATAAATCTTTTCATCTGAAGCCTGAAGCCCTGGGGTAAGAATACACTAGTGGTAAATAAAAGGCAGAAAGTTTCTCCCCATCACACCTGAAAACCTTCAAAACACTAAACTAAACCAACCCCAAAATTTCCCAAGCCAAAATCATTTCATCTCAGGCTTAAAACAATTCTCACCTTCAAATGTAGCATTTCAGCTCTGATAGAAGTAACAAATCTTATGATCTGTTGAGATATATGGTTCAGAAGAGATCATGCAAAGCTGAAATTTGCGTTAAAATGATCTTTGTTCTCATCTGTGTTTCAGGAGGAGGCAAAACTTCTGTTACATTTGTTCGGATATATGCTGAGATCATGATGTGTGCTGAGCACTCTCAACATTTCTGATTCTCAGTGGGAACACAAGTGCTTGATAGCTTCCAAGATCCTGGTTTCCATCAACGCTTTTGACATATAAGTTGGACATATTGGCCTTATTTTTAATTTGAAGATTGAATGTGGAGGAAGGGGAAGAAATGTCAGCATCTCTGTGCTGCATGTGACATTTTCCATGGCTTTGCAGAATAAAAATGCCAATGATAGCACACACTGGATAGGTTAAATAAGATATCCACGCAATGTTTTTCTATTGCTGAAAAACAATGTTTATGAATTCAATTAGGAAAAAAAAAAAGCTGCTTACATTCTGTTTGAGTATATGGCTTTTTGTCTTTTGTAGGCACTTATTCTTTCCAGTGGCTACAGAGGGAGCCCGTGCTCTTAATTTAGATCACTGTTCAGCCAATGTGGGGTATGCAAAGCTTATTTGCTTGGAAGAAATTAACAGAAGACTGAAAGTTTGAGGCAAGCCAAAATCACTAACCAAAGGCAATTAAGGTGCAGACAGTCTGTTAAAATGGTATCTTCAGAAAAAGGCACATGAACAAATTCCCCAGCAAATCTCTTAAACAGCCCTAGCAAGACTGTAGTAAATTATGGTCCAGATAGGACTGAATTTTCCATCCCACATCATTTGCTTAGCACTGCCTCCCACCCAAGTTTTCTTATTACAGGAAAAAATGCATTTGAGAGTCTGAGATAATCATGTTCCCCAAGAAAACTCTAGAGGATAAAGAAGTATAGGACATACAGGATAGGATTCAGCTTCTTCCCTTGAGGAACTTACATATAAGTTAGAGATCAAGCTCCTATGGTGGAGAGGAAGTCAATACAGTCAAGAGTGACACCGCTTAAGCTAATATAACCATCTACATGTGGTTGCAGTGACCCATTTGGCTAACTATCCATCAATTGCAATAAAATGTTTGACATGTAGCTCGCCTTTAGGGGCCTAAATTAATGTCAGATAATTGCAGCCACAAATGATATTCTTCTAAACAATAAGGAAATTGTTCAATTATTATCTGTCTAATGGAAATAAGTAGCAAGACAAAAATCTTCCGAGGGTGGCTAGTAGGAAAGACTTAATAGCTATATGGATAGAAAAGCCTCTTAAGAAATCCAGTATTACAGGATTTAAGTGGAGGCTTCTGTAAAGAACAGATTGAGGGAAAGTGTCATCTATAATGCAGGCCTACTTAATACTTCAGAAGTGAAACTTTTCAAATAGACAATCTCTCCAGTCTGCCTATATGCCTGTCTGTGTGAACAAGACCTGTGCACAGCACGTTTCTTACAAGTATTTCAGGCCTATTTATGCTATGACATAATCTGCATTTTTTTTTACTGCTGTGATTGATCTCAGCACGTGCAACATCTTAACTTTCCAGCTTCCTTTACTTGCCTTCTTAATGTCCTTTACTCTTCGTCGTTCTTCTGCATTGCTGTAGAACCGCTGCCCCTTTTCATATTCCCTCTGTTCTTGTCTTATTTTATCTGTACTCTCTTTAGTCTGCTTTCCTGAAAGAAAATAGTTTATCAGCATCATTTTGCTGTCGTCTTTTTTCGTTTTGCCACAGAGCGTTTTGGAAAATGCTAGAAATGAAGAAGGCCGCCAACCTTAAGTCATAATCTGTAACAAATCAGGTTTAATTAACTTAATACTTCCTGAACTATTGAATTTCTTTTGATTTTTGTAGGTTGATACAGTAATTAAATTGGAAAAAAGCTGAAGAAGTTGTCTAGATCAGCTTCTATAGGTAGCACATCTATACCAGAGCTGTAACCTCAGAGCCTTAACTGAGTTTTGAGTGTTGCCAAAGGTGGAAAGTCCCCAGCCTTTGTGGGACTCTGCTCCAGTGTTTGACTGTGCTCAAGGCAATTTTTTTTGTCCAATTTGCTTTTAGATTTATTAGAATTTTCTATGTTGCAACATCCTTTCGTTGTAAATGTCCTAAACTGTTTGTAGCTGCAAATGAAGTAAGTCAGATCACTGCTAGCACTTTTTGACACAGAGTTTGTATGAAACAGAATGCATAGCCTCCATTAAGCTCCTCTTGTCTTCAGATAAATGTCAAAAAAAAAAAAAAGACAGTGGTTGGTTTTTTTTTTGTTTTTTTTATTAGTTGTTACCTGAGTCTGTACCATAAAAGAAGTCAATGCATTTAACACTTGAGCACTTTGCCTTATGCTATTTGAACATCAGCAATTATAACCTGACATTCTAAGAACCATGACTCTGTTATACATGATGATGATTTAGCAGTAATTTAGTGAAAACAGCAACTATATTTTGGAATAGTGATGCTGACACAAAATTTATTTCAAAATTTATTCAGGATTTCACAGAACCATCTGTCATCCTGTTCAGCATTATGCCCTATACCTAATCACTATAAATTGAAAAATAGAGCCTCCTAGCTGCAGAATAAGATCTATGTATTTAATTGAACAGATTTTTGAAGATTTTATTCTGAATATAATACAAGTTTAAAAACAAAACAAAAAAAAAAACAAAAAAAAAAAACAAAAAAACAAAGATCAAGGCACTATCCAGCCATGGTTATGGGAGCTGGTTACATTTTACCAGAAGTCTCACAAGCAGTAACCAGCTGCATATGTAACTCAGTTATCTGTATTAGCCTCTTAGATTCTAAATGCATATTTTTAGTTTGCTTATCATTGCTAATAAAGTTGCAGAAGGTATAACTTAAACATCTGCTAGTGTTATAATAAACAGGAAGGTAATTACATTTGTAGTTCTTCCCTAATCTCTTGTCAAAAAATTTTCATTTATCCTTCCATTTAATGCTGCATATTTACAATTTCTTGTACTTACAACTGAGCTGTGTAAGACAAAAAGATTTTCTTAGCTAGCAGTATTGAGAAATGTTGTTTGCTTAATCAGCCCTTGGTTCTCTATGAGAAGTTCTTGCAAAGAAGAAGCCAACAGAAGCAGATGTTTTTAATGAAAGCAACTCCATTTTGTTCTGTCACTTACACAGAGCAATTAAGTGCTACCGATCCAATCAAATACAATGAATATTCAGTACTCCTTTAACATTATCAGCCATGCTATTGAATCAACTCAAAGCATGCCCCTGTGGCACACAAGAATTATAAATAAATCCTTATTACATCCTTTCTTTAAAACTTTTGAAAACTGCATGTTGTAAGGGCATATACAATTTTCCAAGGACTGTATTTTTATAATCTAATACTTAAGTAGACATATTTCCTTGTATACAATGAAAGACTATTCAGGTAATGCACAGAACAATTGCCAGTGATCTTTCTTCTAATCTGTTTCCAAAATTCTCACTATTAATATCTCTCAGGATTATATACTGAGAGTTCTCCAATACTTAATTTAAGCCCACAGAGCAGTCCTGAAGAAATCTTGTGTGTTCTTATGAGAGTAAATATATCCTTTTACTTTCTTTTGAATTCCACCTGATCCTTTCAGTATTACCTGGTCTCTTTTCCAAGGGCTATGCAGTAACAAAGGTCTATTTTTTTATTAGCAGTGCAGGCAGGCAGACCGTGATGTTCCATTTTCTCTTACTGAGTCCAGGAAAAACCATATTCTCTATTCTTTGGCCTACAGGTTCTAACAGATTTGTTCAGTTTACTTTGTTATTATCATCCTAAGAAATAAAAGTGAAGAAGCCTTTTAGCTGCTTCAAATTGGAGTATTAGATGTCAACCTTTTAATATCAAGTAAGAAAGAGTTTCATGGTTTCTTCTTGTTTCTGCTCTCCATTGTCAAAGAAATGGGGAAATTTAGATCTTACGAAGGTCTTCTCTCATCAAAAGAAAAATAGGGAAAGGAGCAAACCAGACACATAATCAGAGAATCTGGAGATTTTGTTGTACCTGAGGGATTAATGGCCTCCCATGGGGACAAAAGGCTCTGACCCCTTGTATACGTGGAACAGAAATTATTTATGCACTTCCTTGGCTCAGGTACATTTGCAACGTTTGGTTAAACTTTATGTTTTAGGGAAACCTCCATGGTTTTATACAGTTAAATATCAGTATGTTTATATATTTTTACAGTTAATAGCAATACGTCTCCTGTATTTTTCTATTGAAGTTGCAAGAAAATAAAGGAAAGCTTCTTTGTGACCTGTAGGTCACATGAAAGTGCTGATCTTATATGTATTATGCAAAAACTTGAGCTCTTTTTTCTTCTGAATGCAGGAACTTATTCTGTTGAACACCATGTCCTGTATAGGTTGATGCCTCATGCTCCTCGTCAGCTCCTACTCTGTAAACTCTTGGTTTTCATTTCATTTTCCTAACTTACCATTCTTTTCAACAGATAGATTATAGAGGTGACTGTTCTGTAAATACTTGAGATTCATTAACAAGAAGAAAAGCAGGGATAAATGCCCTCTCAAATAAAGATTTTCTTTCTTGTTACATTGCTCAGAAAACTATCTGCTTAAGATGGGTTTTTTTGGTCTTCTTTTAAAGTCTCCAAAAGAAGTTTAGGAAAACACTGATTGTGATTAAACAGCTGGCTTCTCTTTTATAATATGTAGAGGAAATCAAAAATTTTATTAACTGTAATGACCTCAAAAGTTTATAAGTAAAAGGTAAGTAAATGGATTAAGTTCCATTGACTTTATGCATTGAAGACTGCCCGATTTTTCTCTCCAGACTCTTTTCTTATTCAACAATGGACAAAGAAAAAAGTGAAAGTTCTGAAGGACCTTTACTCTGGCAATTCCTATGTATTATTCATTGGAAGGCATGATTTCTTTGACCTGTAGGTCTTGGATGTCAGGCTATAGTAGGAGGTACAGTTTGATGTCATTCTATAAAGATCATTGTCTGCAGATGCAGAACCTCGTGTGACCTGTTCTTTAGAGACTGCTTGTTGAAATGTTTAAGTAGTAACAATTCTCATTCCTCTTTCCCAGATACTGTTGTGCAGCAGTGTTTCCCTTTCTTAAATCTGCTGTCCCAGAGCACATCCAGCATCACTATGGCTCAGCTGTGAGCAGCAGAGGATCCCTTTGGAGCAGCTGGATCTGGCTGTGATCTGACATGGAGCAGTGTCCTGCTACCAAATCTTGCCATGTAAGCCCACTACGGAGTAATGTCTTCTGATTTTATGACTAGTTCCATCTCCAAATATAAAGGTATTTCTGTTTAAAAAAAAAAAAAAAAAAAGGGTACATGATTACAATGTACCCTTTCTGTATTATCAGATTTTAATAGAGCTGACACAGTGTATCTCCTTCACTACAACTGAACCTGATCTCTTTATTCATATCTTCATACCATTTTCAATCTTTATTTCTGTTGTTGAATGTTTGTGTGTGTGTATTTCAAAATGTCTTCTGTCAAATAAAATGTAATTTTAAAAACTTTGGTGTACAAAAAATGATGTATACTGTTTTTCTTCATAAAGCATGGCTGAAGTGCTTTGACAGGAATTGCGAACATATTCAGAACAGTAACAAGCTGCCTTAAGAGAATAAGATCACAGAAAGCTCTCAGTTATGTCCTGAAATCCCTGTCTTCTTTAAGTCAGGGCAGCATGCCATCTTCTTTAGCATGCGGACCAAAGTGTTTCCGGGAAAGACAGCAGAACGATTATGTTTACAGTACTTCCTGTAGAGTAGCATAGAAGAAACTCCAGCTGGTTTGGGATGAGCTAGTTTGGGTGCTGAGGAAATGGTTTTACTGGGGATGCTTTTCTTGGCAGAGCAAATTATTTCTTGTTAGATTAATTGTATTAGAGCAACCATGCCGTTACTGGCTCCTGAGCCATCTCAATCTCTCTGCACACTGACTGCAAAAGCGAGCTTTCCTTCTCAGCACTTCATTGTTGTACAGAAGTTATAATCACATTCTGGTTAGCAATTTGACTTTCTTCTGTCAAGGCACACCTTAACATAGAGCAAAATTTGGAAAACGATTATATCTTGATAACATGAACTTTCTGATTTGGAAAGACTGATCATAGATGTGCTATTCTATTGCCTTGTCCTGTCCTGTTCTTAGATGGCTTGCACCTACAGTTGCTAAAGTTGCTAGACTGATAAAATCTGGAAGCTAAACATAAGAACAGATAAATGCCTTTTGGAGAGATTTCATCAGAAAATATCTTTTCACATAATTTTCTTTTAATGAAGGAGGATGGTGGTGTTTCATATGGAATTCTGATTTCTGAACACCTTTTATCTGTTTGATCTGACACTCACCTATGGTCAACCCGTGATTCTTTCCCCTAAATGTAAGGAAAAAATCATCAAGACTAAATACAGGAATTACAGAGTTCAGTCTCATCACCAGGGCAATAAAGCAGAACCATTTCACTGTCTGTCTGCCCCTCTTGTTGCTTTTGATTATATGTCCAGTTGATAGCAATACCCTGAGTTTCAGCTGGAATTTCTATCTGGGCTGTTAGCATTTCCAGGATGGATGAGGAAGGACTGAACAAGTGCAGTCCAAACAGATTGGATTTGCTTCTTATCCCTACAAATGGTGGGGCTGCAGCAAGCTGCTGCATTTGTGCGTGAGAGATAGAGATGTTGTGCATCACACACACAATACACCAAAACTGCAAGTAATTTTGCCTGCTGTATTTTCAAAGGAGAAGGGAAGAGGATTTCATTTTAGGTATTCACAGATGAAAAGGTACTCCAAGTGCTGTAGCTGTGACTCTCAAGGATTAGCCTGAAAAACTAATCTTTTTTTTCTTTTTGTTCACTGTGTAGGTAGACATGGACCTTTTTCCCAATTCCCAATCGGGATCCAAATTTTTACAGCAGATCTTCAGAGATACGCAGAACTTCCCAGGTACTTCAACAGGTAGAGTTGTCTTTGTGAAATACATGTGTAGTATAATAGTAAGTACAATAATATGAAGTGGGACGTGCATTATTTCTGTAGCTAAAGGTGTTAATGTAATCTCATAGATTTTTATTAAATGAAGTAAAAAATTAATGGCAAATAATTGTTATATTTTGTAATGCAGTATGTTGTGTTTGGAGTAGTTGGGTGGAAGGAAGCACTTTTATTTAAGGCAGCTCTCAGGTGCAAAACCATCTTACCGGAGATGCAGTCCAAAAATCTCAAATGCAACAGAAACCTTTGCTGTTATTAAAAGGAAGGAAGTGAACACATTTCGGTACTTGCAGGTAGTCGGAGAATGGTGTGGAGGTCTTGATCTCCAGTAGGTTTTTGAGCCTGGTCTCAGACTTCAGCTCACTTGTTTGAGAGTCTGTTTTATGATAGCTCTGTCACATCAGCCAGATTTTTATTAAAAAGAAAGAAACAAAAGCAGTATCTCATGAGGCCTTTCAGATTGGCATCTTTGGAATTATCACACACTTTTATTACGCAAGCACTGAGCAAATAAGGATAGCTCAGCAAACACCACTTAGAATATTTTCCAGATTGCTTCTGATTAGTTTCTTGTTTTGATATAGAATGTTACCTTTACCAGCTTTGTACTTCTGAAAGGAAAGAAAGAATTGGAAAGTTTAAAGAGGGACAAGTTAATTTGCCGCAATCACCTATTTTCTACCTTGCCTGCATTTCATTCTTTTATTATCTCCATCCATATGTATTTAATTTTGTCTTTTCCCTGGGCAAATAGTAAAATGTACTTTTTCAAACTCAGGTGTACCCATAGAATATGCTGTCATGTCCCTGGTTTTTGTGATCGTTCTGTTTCCTGGGTTTTCCTGAGTTACTTGGGGTTTTTGTTTTTCTCAAGGAGAAGGGAAACATTTATTCCACTTGCCAAGCAGAGAAAAACTAATTACTTTGTTGAACAACCATCTGAATGGTAGTTTACAAATACTGTTCTATGAGCATGTTTTATCAACTCTCACCTCTTGATTAACACTGTAAGAATGGCATCAGAGGGTTTTATGATTCATGTTTTCAGTTGGCAATAGAAGTAAATTTGTAACTCTTCTGGAAGTACTATTTCAAGCTATTTATAGGTTCAAGAAGAGATCACTGCACACATGGAGATGTCTGCATTCAAAACCAGAATTCATTTTTGCAACAGGTGATTTTCATACTGTCTAATTTCAGGTTGGGAAGTTCCTGAATTAGGAATCAGTAGACTCTCAAGAAAGTGTTTCTGAATATTTAAGTCAGCACTTTCTCTCCCATCTGACAGTATGAGCAGCTATTGTCTTAGGAGCCTCAAAAAAGAATTCAACAATTTGCTTAATATTTACATATAAATCATTTTTTTAAAAAGATTCTATGTTTCACAGAACTATAAGTTTGTTCTTCAGAACATCAGCCACAAATTCTTGACTTCATAAGCTAGCCTCTATAGTAAGATTATACTTTTTTTTTCTTTTGGCATACAATATGAAAGTACATTAATTCTTCACCTGAATTGTAATAACTTCAATTTACAAATGTTGAGCTAAAAAGAATGGATACTTTTCTTCAGATTAGTTCAAAGATTAGGTATGTCTTGCATTTTATTTTTTTCCTTTCTTCTTTTCCTCCCTCCACACTTTCCTCCCCTCTCCCCTTTCCCTTCTTTCTTTCTTACAGCACCGCAGTTCAATTATTACTGAAAATTTACAGGCTCCTTTTTCCCTAAATAATCAAATAGAGCAAATTAAATAAGCCAGAAAAAATCAGAAATATGCCTGGCAGACAGCTAGCCTACTAGTTTTCTTGTGTAATTGAATAATATTTATCAAATAAGCTTTGCATATACTGGAAAAACCAAGAAAAATTACGGGCAATTAAAATACTTCTGCCTGGTTTTCATTAGGTATATACTGTCTTGAAAAGGTAAATGTGCATTAACACTTCAAGAGGAAAATACACAATTTCCTAAATGTTTTTGTGATGAACACTTCTCTCAAGGTATATTTTGCTAGTATGATAAAAATAGCAATAATTTTATTCTGTTTCCAGTTTATTTTTCTTTATATATCCAGGATACCTGGATATTTTTATCAGTAACTGCAGCATCTGGCATCACCCTCATGTGATTGAACAAAGAAATGAAATGCTGTGGGCGGTCAGAAGGACTACCAATGCTAGTGGGTAAGGATATCTGCACAAAAATAGACTCTTGCTTTCTCATCTGTCATTTGCTAATGAAAATGGTTTACTCTAGTCTTTGGAAGTTAGTGAATTTGGACTCTGATGAAGGTCACAGGAAGTGTTTCATCATCATAGTACTAACACAAGAAGCCTCTTACTTAAAAACTATGTTTTGATGGATTTTTCAGTTACAAGATGATATACTGTGAGAAGAATGGTCCCCAGTAGGAACCAGTAAATTACTTTTAAGATTGTAGATTGTTTTTTGAATTAGGAACAACTGGTGGTTGAGCAAAGGTGATTCTACAGAAAGATGGAAAGATAAAGTTGTCTTTCTGCTGGTAGGCTGCTCCTTAGACTAAGGAAAAACACATCAAAAATTTTCTTTCTCAAAACTGAGGAAGAAGAGAGGAGTAGGATTTATTTTGCTTACCAACATGCAGGCAGCGGCATGAGAGCCCAGCAGTTGTGCAAGCACCACCTCTTCAATACAACTAGTGGACATTAGGGTGCAAAATGTAATGTAACTTGAACAACTAGTTCTTATGTAAGTACCTATATTTCAGTCCTTGCCTGATTTATGGCATGGGGATAGAAGGCTCTGTTCTATTCTCTAGTATACAGAGATGATCTGAGGCAATTTTTAATGATGTCTGTTCAATACAGGTAACTCTTCAACATTATGTCAAAGTAAAATCCAAAAACATCCAAAAACAAGCTCAATATATTTCAGTATTCTTAATATTTAGCTGGTGTGGCTGATAGTCTGCACCCATTTCCTGGAGAATCTTGTCAAAAATATTTGCTCAGTTCACATAAACGTAGTTTCCATTCAAGAATTTCTGCTGGTAACTGATATCCTGGCCCAGTGTATTAGCTTGTTTCTACCTGGAGCCCTGCAGAGTGGGACTCATGGCTGTTGGTTGCTATAGGTTGCTATTAGAACAGTCTAATCGTTTTGGAAGTCAGTAGTTAACTTCACTCAGAAATTCAAGTCAAATATTAAATGAGATTTAGCTAAAGGTGGAGAATGATGATGGGTTATGAAATGTGGCACCTGAAAAGGGTGTAGTTCATATTTTTTCAAGTCTTGTGCATTAAAATTAAAATAGCATCTATTTTAGTCCTACCAGCAAACAGCTTGCCAGTAAGTACTTGCTGAAATTCTTGGTGTTTCAAGAGCTAAATCTGGCCATAAGCAGCTGGAAGAAATTATTGTAAAATGCAGGGAAAACAATGCAGGTGCTTCTGCTGTATTGTTTAGCAGGAGACACCCAAATGCAGTGCTGCAAGGTGAACTGAGATAGGTGCTTTTCATCTTTTTTCTACTCGAAGAACCAAAATGCCTTATTTTTGGACGGGGTCACCCCAGAGTTGTTCCATCTTCCATACTGTCACCTCAATAAGATGAACAGAATGATGACTGTCCCATCTGTTAAAGGACATTTATGCCTTTGATTTGATTCTATGAATGATTTTTTTCCATCCTTATATTCATTTACCACACAAGTGAGACTGCAGCAATCAATAACACCTTTTCAAAATAATTCTGCAGAATGTTACTGTTGACTAAATTTTGTTAGTTGTTCACCTCGTTAGAAAGTAAATCTGCTTGTTAACAGAAAAACCATTACCAAGAAGTTAAAAAAGCTTATTTTGTGTTGTACTAAGATTGCATGAATTGCATCTCTGGAATAAACCACAGAAGTGGTTTCAGATTTTAGACTGTGACTGTTAAAAATGCCGTGTTTTCCCTGGCCCCTTTTTCATTTGTAACCCAAGTACCAAGAAGACAGCTAATGATAAAATGCTGGAACATCCATCATTAACTGCATAGGCAGCAGTGACTTGCCTCGTATTATCTAGCTTCCTTCACTGCACAGATCCTATAGTTCCTGCGTGCACAATGCGAGCAATTACTGGAGTTGTTGAACTCTAAGAAAAATGCTTATCTTCTGAAATGGCAGCTCTGCTTTCTTTTGGTCTGAAGCCCAGATGTTAGAAATAGGCAGATCATTTTCTTTTCTCTGATTTCTCTCATAACAGAAATCTTGATCTTGGTTTCAGAAATTGTTACCGTATCTTTAAAGCACATCACATTTATCTGTCAGTTATCACTGCGTGGTCTACAGATAGAAAATGACATTTGTAGTTTATATAAATGAAATTTACTCATTTTAAGTATATTTATGGTTAGCTTGCTTACTTTATTTGCTTTTTATTCCTGCATTAACTCTTATTTGGAGAATGTATGTGATATTTAGGGAAATTTTAATGATTTCAAAACCATTTCAATATTTAGACACATCTAAAATATTTTTTATTAGCCTTCTGTAGATGAAGACCTTTAAAATGCAATTGGTGTCAACCGCAATGCCTTGTGAGTCATTCTGGGCTATTAAGAAGCATACTAATCATTTCTCAAGCCAGCACTTTTAAAACAAAGTCCTAATTCATGGACTATTTGGAAAATGTTAAATAGTAAAATAGTCCTCATCTGCAGACTAATCCCACTGTAAGCAAAGTGAATTACATTTGTCTGTAGGCATATCTATGTATCCTTATCACTCTGTTTTCTGCACTCCGTTCTACTGTGCAGTCTGGTTTCTCAGCCAGTCTTCATATTGAATTTTGCTGAAGTAGTTATAATAGTTATATAATAATAACTGTTTATAACAGTAAATATTAACTCTGCAGTTCATGAAATCGTTCATAAATGTACTTCTATCACCTGGCTTAAGGATGCAGCCCTAGTGCCTTGGGCTCAGATAATACTTCAGAAAAGTGTGCATGCTGTTAGTGCTCCTTTTTTTAAAGTGAAAAACAGCAACACAAAAAGAGAGAGATTGTCAGAATCAGACAGATGAGCATCACTGTCCTCAAGGTGATACAGATTTCTCCATTCCTCTCTGTGGATTCCATCGCTATCTATGCTGCAGGTCAGATGATGACTTACTCTGCCTCTGGTTGGTCTGTCATCTGCTGTTGTACCTGCTCTTGAGAGCATATTTTCTTGCCAGCCATAGCTGTCACTGAAGCTTTTCTTTTACCCTGTAGTTACGTCTCAAAGAATTAGGGACATTTTAATAACTGGTACGATGTTTCCTAGAAACACTTTTTATTTATGGTTACACTTACACGGTTACACAGTATGTATGAATGCTATACAAAAGATGCTACCAAAAAAGCCAACAATTTGATATTTTTTTGACTTTCCAAATCAGTTTTTCAATGTGTTGTGGCTGTTAAGGAATTCGGTCTCCTGTCCTCCTGCCTTTCACCCTCAGAAATACCTTCTACTCCTCAGAAACATACTTTTGGCAAAGGAGACAGAATGCTTAAATAAAGCTTCTAGACATTTTTTCAGCTGCTCTGTGGGTTCATCTTCATAACCCACACAGTGAGGTTCATTGTAACACACCCTCACCATAATTGTTTCTGGGATGTAGGTACGTGTGGATTCTATCAGAACATCGGGGTATTCTCTGTAACAATGTTTGGCTATTTATCATCTAATATGGAAACGTTTCATTTCAATTAAACATCAAGATATAAGACTTCTAGGGAGACTGCATCACAGATCAAAATTCATGAAGTAATTTTAACAGGAAAGAATTAAAACGTAGATATTTGCAGCAAACATGCATTTGGGAGAAGTAGGAAAATTACTGTTGTGCAAAGCTTGACTTTGTATAAGTGCTTTTCTAGTACAGAACTTGTCAACAGAAAAATAAGCAGAAAACTGTTGTTTATGTGCTCTTTGCCATAAAGATAGACTGTATCATGAGGACATAAATTGTATTATTTATTCCAAACACTGACCAGTATTTAGAGTCTAAAAGGGGACATAAAGCATGGGAAAAGTTTCTTAAGGGTAACAAAGTGTTTTTCAAGTAGTCTTAATGCCAACCTGTATTTTGGCACACTTAACTTCCTGTTGCAATGGTATTACTGAGCCTAAGTAGCTATAAAACTCAAATGTAAGGAAGGAGTGTCATGTGTCAGCAAGCTCTAACTTTCAAAATACAGTATTTCTTCATCTGCAATTAGCAAAAGCAACCAACAGCCATGAAAGGGCTGTATCTCAGTGAGGAATTAGAGGGCTCTAAAGTCAGCTTCCACTTCCAAACCAATTTTTATCCGTGCTGTGGGCCTCATTCCCTCTAGCTGGAGGCACTGTTGGAATGCTATTAGTATCTCATCTAATAAATGTGAAACCAACTGATAGAAAAGTTCCATTTGTATTTTAAAATGTCCAATTATGCCAGTATTTCTATGATTAATACACAGGACTGTTTACACAAATGAGAAATGTTTTACATTTCAAGCACTCCTTTTAATACTGATTTGGTTCACAGCTTACTTCTTCAAGCAGGCACCCACAGTTGATCTGACTCAGAGAGACAGTAATAGATGGCAGGAGAAAGGAGGAAGAAAAGGATCCTGCTCCTGATAACTCCCATTGGTAACTGCGGCACATGGGCTTCCTGAGCTGAGGAGGATTTCTATGTAGTGAGCAGACCTGATGTTTTTATTAGCTATAATTAACTTATCTAACCACTTTTAAACCTGTCTGAACTTTATATAGTTTACAGATTTGAGGCTTGATAATTAATTTATTGTAGTGCAGGAAATCTGTCGTTTTCTCTTTGTGATTTTCTCTGTCTTCATCATCTTCTCAGTCCCTTTTTTAAGTGCAGAAGACAAAAGATCTTTTGCATATGTATGTTTCTTACCTTTGTTCATCTCTGCTGTTTTATTGTTATTCTTTCTGTGTTTGTTTGTGGGGAAGCAGTATTCGAGTACAAATGGATTCATGGAGTTAAGGTCCTTATCTTGTTTCTGGTAAGCTCTGAAATCCTTCCAGTTGTTTAGACTACTACCTAGCATGAAGTTGCCATTAGCAAAAAATAAAAAGTAATTCTAAGATTTTTGCAAATTTCACTCTGTATGTTATCAGTGCTAAAACCCCAAGCATGCTGCTTGGAAATTATTGACGTAGAAACTTAATCTGCCATTTTATTCGCTGTTTTTATTCAGGGTTGTGAAATCTTCTTTCAACACTGTGCTGATTACTTCCAATTTCACTCTTCTATTTCAGGTTAGAGGACAAACCTGCTCACCTTTCCATGTGCACTCTTCCACATGGGTTATGTAAGTACTAAAACAGCCCCATCATTGATCTGTGGGGGATTCTTGTAACTGATAACCAGGTTTTAAAAGCCAATAGAGGGGTGGGATTGCCTTCACCAGAGTGACAGTGTCTTGAGAAGCACAGAAACAACACAAGTTTAGGTTTACAGGCTGGTATGCAGATGTTCTAATGATGAACTTTTGATGTCTTCCAAGAGGAAACTACAGTCAGTTTCTGTAATTAAATCAGGACAGTTAAAAAACTTAAAGGGAGACAGAAGACTGCTATTTGGACTAATACAGTCTTACAGAACAGTGAAATGTCTAAACACTTCTTGCTTTCAATGCTAGCTGCCCATCAGGCTCTTCTTATCCAACACAGGCTAAGACAACAGTCCTATGCAAGCTGTGCAAGGAGCAAGTTTTTCACATGTGAAGGAACCAAAGAAAGCTGAACATGTTCATGAGCAGGGCTGGGGTTGTGCTGCTGTGCCAGTGGTATTTGCCAATAGCTTGACAACAAAGTGTACAAGAGTGGTACAAGAAAACTCAACAGCTGGCTCAGAATTGTTCAGTTGCTCTGAACGATTCCTATACACACTTTGTTTTTGAGTTCTCCTTTTCACGTTTTGTTACTGTGTCTTACACATTTTTGACTACTTTGTGCTTGCATTTGGAAAGCATATCTGCTGCTCTGCCCAAAAACTGGCATAAGATAGGGTAGTTCAAACTGCTTTAAAGCACACAAGCTTATTTAGATTTTTACTTTAAGAATGGAGCCAGAGAAAATAGCTTTAACAACACAGAAGGTGGTGGAAGCCTCTGGAAAGATCAGTGCTAAGGAAATACAAGTATCAGTTTTATGGAAATATAATTACACTGAATGTTCCTTATTTGTTTCAGGAGCAGTGCAACTGGGTGTGATGGAGCCAAAGGCATTCGTGACTAATATGAGCGAGGTAGGCAGCTCTGCACTAAGAAAGGCATTGTCACAGAAACAATTTGCATAAGGTAAGTACAGCCTAATGTGCTGCTGTCTGCTCCATCAGCCAAAATAATACTGCAGGTCACTAAACAAACACAGAGAACAATATCTTTCTGTTATTTCTTTCTATCAGCCTAAGCATGGAGTTCACACAATGAATGCCCTCTTAAAAGAGCCCCAAAGCCTGCACAACTGCAATCTGATAAAAACTGGAGGTTTGGCAGTGCACATCAAAAAATTATGGGATAGCATGAGAAGACTTAGCAGAGTTCGAGCCTGTTCCCCACACAGCAACTTGTGCCTTGCCCTGCAACAACCAAAACATTGGTGTGTTATAAATATTAATCTGATCCTAAACCCAAGACACAGCATCATATCAATACTAGGAAAAAACTAAGTTTATCCCGGCCACAATAATGAGCATTAGTAAGTTCTGTTTCACCCCTACAGAAATATAGATTTAGAAACAATTTTTACTATGGCAGTTTGCCTCCTCTCCATCTTATCAAAATATGAATTAGATTATTAGAGTGATGCAAATTAGAGATCATGGATTTACTGGATTCCTCACACACTCAACAGTACTGCATCTTCACGCGTCCCTATATAAATAACTTCCAGCAATAGGATATTGGCAGAATTACTTTGGGGATTTTTTTTTTATAGATTAGGGCAGCTTCAGTCTTTCAGAGCCTCATGTGGGCCAAGTTGTGTTTTGTACATTTGGGATACAAAGATCCTCTGTTATAGACGTTTCTCTTTCCTGCACAGTGCAGCCCCCTCTTCTATACAGCAGCCTGAAGTGCTGCCTCATTCTCCTCTGGGCTTTATCCTTTGAATAAAATGGACAAAGGTCTCGTGCAATGCTTTCTGCCCCTGCAGAAATATAGGGATTTCAGAATAAGATCAGAACTGCTCAGAGGCAATGCAAGAGTAGTCCCATGGCTAAAAATAAAATCAAAATAACAATGGAAAATTGACTACCCACTAGTATTTGCTAATAGAGGAGTGTCACTACTAAATATGCCTCGTACTGCTTGTATCCATCAGAATGCAAATGTGGTGGTAGTGTTTTTTTTCTTTAAGTTTATGCAAAGACCTCAAGAAGAACAGAAGTAACTCTCTGCAGCCTCGAAGGTGCAGCAATCTTTTTCTCTTCGTCCCCATCCTTGTCTCACTGCTATTTTAATAGTGATGCTGGGATCCCAGCCTTTGACAAGCACCATAACTTTTCAGGCACACTGCATACTGTATGCTCTCAGAGAAAAGAAACCTTCAGGTAGTGACCTTGTCTTAAAAACAAAAAAACCAAACACTCTCACAAAAAAAAAAAAAAAAAAAAAAAAAAAAAAAAAAAAAAAACCACCAGAGGCTGCTGCCAGATGCCGTCATCTTCTGCAATCCTGCTATTCATTGCACTCGGATCCCCACTATGTACATACCTCTGCCCTTTAACCCATGAATGGAGCTGTGGAGATCTCTGCAGCACCACCTTCAGCACAGAAAGAGACAGAAAAGATGATGCTAGCCAGGAATGTGCTCATCCTGAGAGCACATTGTGGCACCGTGCCACACAAAATCATTGCTCCAGAAAAGAGAAAAAAATGCTCTTTACCCCGTGCCAAAGAACCAGAACGTGTGTAGATGAGTAACAAAATGGAGTGTGCTAAAAGAGCAGGAAATAAGTTCTGGGTTTCTTATTCAGCTTTCTCCCTCCTCTAGATACATTCTGCCTTACTTTTGCTGCACATCTTCACAAGATTTTTATTATTATTATTTTTTTTTTTGCATTGCTACCACCTAATGGTCATAATGTCTTTGCCTTAACTCTAATGGTAGCAATTTTGTCCCACTCATATACAGATTTCAGACAGAAATCATACAATAGCTTTTGTCTTTTTTATCAAAAAAGAATAGTAGTAAAATACCAAAATTACCATCAGACTTCCATCACCCCTTTTTCCCTCTTTCTGGGAGGTGAAGTCTTTCTTCCCTCAGTTTTCCTGAATTTCTAATGATGAAGGAGGTTATGATTAATTTGCAGACAGAGTAACCCTTTTCTGAATGCACACTGCTCAATAAATGAACAAGCTGCTTACAGTAATTAAAGTAATGTCATCCTGTGCTCAAATTGCTTGTGCTAATAGGGCTAATTGGCAACAGCAAGCATTAACTCTGATTAGTCATACGTGTCTAATGTCATCACCAGTGCCTATAATTTTCTACACAGAGGGAATTTCACATCTGTTTTAAATCACTTGTCTGTTGTCTGCATTGGTGTTCTTTCCTATGTTATTTTATCAAAGGTTATTTTATTACAGTAAATGATAGAAAAGTTTATTTTCTTTTTTGAAAGTAAAGAAGCACATGGTGGAGAACACTGTGTTAGGGATTGCCAAGTCACTCATTCTGAAGTATTTGATTTCAATTAAATTAATAAAAGTGTATTTTCTTCCTTTTGCATATAGCCAGCTATATCCCCTCCTACAGGATGTAGATCAGCTGCAACAGAACATCCATCTAATCAATTTAGACCACAAGCTGTATTTCCCAGTAAAACAGATGAGCCAAAAGATCCATTTAAAATTTATTTTGGAAATTTGTAAAGAATTATTTTCAGGATCACAAACTTCCCAGCTTTTGACTTCTTCATCACAGGCAAACTTTTGGGCTGCAAATAGAACCATTGCTGTTGTTCAATCGATCCAAACAGACAGGCATTATATTGTCAAGAATCCAGTGGCTGTAAAACACAGCTTCAGAGATCAAGGTTTACTCCTGCCCTTCTTGCACAACTCTTTTTCCTATTTGGAGATTCTGTTGTCTCTTCCATTACCTAGCAGCAGTTTCTGCAAGTGCTTTTCCTAAGCTATACTTAGTAGATGTCTGGAATTGACAGGGCTTTCTGTGTTCTCTGTTCAAATTATTACAATTTTTAAAAACATGAAACTGTCCTCAAATTTTGTAGCTGACCTTTACATGTATTCCTTTGTTAGTTTTCCCTACCATCCAGTTTTAGCCAACATAATTTTATGGCTACATGTGTGCAGCCAGGAGTTGGACTCAGCATTTCTCTGCAAAGAAAGACTACAATTCCATAATCAAATCATGTTTAAAAAGAACTTTTTTTTTTTTTTAACAGATTTGCTGTAGTGAACTTTTAGTTTTGAAGAAAAAGTGAGGTGTAAGGCAGTGCACCCCTACAGACAGCTAATGATGTGAAAAGGCAGATGTTAAACCTTTTTCTGTATCATTTTAATGCTTTAGATACATGCAACAGTGGCTCATTGTTATCATTTGTTCCATCTGCCCCCTTAATTTATATAATACATCGCACCAATACCAAACTAAGAATACTGACACAGTGTTATTTTTCAATTGCTATCAGAATAGTATTTTACCCAGAACTATTAAAAATAGTCAGTCAATAAAATGAATGCTCTCCACATACAGCCAGAGGCAAAGTACTGGCTCATAAAGCAGGAGGAATGAAGTGAAGTCTTTGTTGTACAGCACTGTTCTGAATCTAACTTCTGCCACATCTTGAAAGTAAAAGAGTATACTAAAGACACCACTGCCCAAACTTCTTAATGCCATAAAAGCCAGAGCTACTTGTAGTAGAAGAGTAATTAGAAGCTGGAATCAGCTTATCTGTCCCCCCAAGCGTAATTATCTTCTTTGGAGTGTAGAAGAATCTTATCTCTAGCACTGCTCTCTAATGTCCTGCAAGTAATTAAGGATAAAGCTCTTACACAGAAGGGAAACAAGGCTCTTTTATCATGAGCAGCATTGGGTAATACTGACATAGTGAGTGCTGCTTCTCCTTCATTTCTTGCAGGAGCAAGTTTGTTTCAATGTTTAGGTACTCTGCTATTTACTGCAATGCTTTATCAGTTTCATCTACAGCCACTACAAATGGCAAGGCAACAGTGAGCAGACCTTGCACACAGACTCATACCACGATGGCCAAGGCAGGAGAGGTCCAGTGAGTCATCTGCATGAACAGCTAGCAGCCACTGTAACGGAGTGAGAACACTCCTAAAGATCAGCAGGCAACAACTCAGGTGAGTTAACTTCCTTTGGATTGCACAAGACCATTCCTTAGGCCATCTGGAAGTTTCTTATACCACAGAGACCCTGCCTTTCCCATACAGAGTGCTAGAACAGTTTACATCTGTGCAATACCAAACTCAAAGCCGCACAGTAAACCCGTTTGCAATTTCTTGAGAACAGTGCTGGCGGCAGTTGTTGAAAGAGCTAAATCAGTCATCTCACCAATGTATCATGAACAGAAGCATAACTGTCAATAGATTAACAGCACCAGTGCAAGTTTATAGGTGAAGTCAACATGATGATTCAGTCACCAATACTGGAAATCCCATCTCCCACCTAAGTTTTTGAGAAGCCATAAACACACGAACAAAAAGGCTCAAGTATTTCATGCCTACAAGAAGCACAGCAGAACCGTCTGACAAAAGTTGAAGTTGGCCTCAGAAACCAGAGGCATCAGTTCCTTCTCCTCCCCAAATCCAATTACAGCTGTGCTGGCCAGACACCAACAGAAGTGTCAACATTTGCAGAGACAGAAGCTAAAGAACATTTTGTATTAATGAAGTACTTCAGTATGGGCTGAATCATAAGCACACGTGCCTCTGTTCTCTTAAGAGTCTAGAGCTGAGTGCATTTAGGATATGCACCACGTACATGGCACCTGGCTGCATAAGAAAATATACTTTACTCGTACATATGCGTATATCTCTATGTACAGAGATTAAAAGTTCTCTTATGAGCTTGGATATATTGCATGAATTGGGTAAATAACAATAGATAACTTGACGTCAGCTTCCACATCCCAAGTACAGAGAATTGTGTCTTTAAAATACTTCAAACTAGACATACTCAGTGCCAGCATTAAAAAAAAAAAAGCTGCACACTCAGTTTGCCCTTCAGCTTCTCAAGCTTCTTAATTCTGAGGAAACTACAGAGAAATGGAAGAACGTGATTCTGTAGATACATCAGCATCCCAAAACTCCTCGTTATAACCCCTTCCGTTTTGAATGTTGGCTGATCAACATGCACAAGCCCTGTATGGCTCACTCCAGAGCAGAACTCTTCTCATTTGAAAGCATGTCTCAATGGTGGTCTAGCAGAGAATACAGAAGAATCGCCTCCATCCCTTTTTTTTTTTTAATAATTTTTTAAACCAAGCAGCATTAACAAGTGATTAATAAGCGTTTTTATAAAGACACAGGTAATAGATATAGTGTTCTAGGGAAACAAGGTCACTCCAATTTCAGCAGACAGAGCCACTAGGCTTATGTTAGCTATCTCATCTCACTGTCTGATACAGGAGCCATCAGATGACAGTCAACGTTTCAGATCTTCCAGTAGGGAAAAAAAACAACCAAGAGTGATTTTCCTGCCACTGATTTTTTTTTTTTGCATGAGAAAAAACAGGTTTTATTTGTCATGTATGCATCATCAAGCTTCAGGACCTCAGCAAATGAACCAGGTAAGCCCACTACCCAAAATGAAGTTGTGGCCTATAGCAGAAGGTTTAGATAAAAAAGGGGAAGAATCTACCATTAGTCACACGCATTTCTTTCTATCGACAAAAGCAGGAAGAGTCACACATACTGGAATTCAAAGGCAGTCCAGGCATATCTGCAAAGAGAAAGATGAGGCCACGCTACGACTTCCTTGAGAATCAGCCACCAACATGATCGTTCACAGACTGAAACGGTGAGACAGGCATCTCAATCTGAGTGATTGGGCAAGCTGCATCTCAGAATTGACAAACCCAACTCAGCAGCAGCCAGTCAAGATTTGGGTGACTGCACATCCCATACAGAACAGATAATCATGATTTAAGTTAAGAGTCTTCAGAACCCAAATTTCAAGATGCAGAGAACACAGATCGCAGGAAAGGCACCCACCAGCACTTGTAAGAAATCAAAAAAGAGAAACAAGAACACGCCTCTTGAAGTAGGTCTTGGAATCAGCATTACATTACTTAAGCTAGGCCAGGCTGATGGACTAAAGGTAATCTGAACTCATCTTGCACAGTACCTGCTGATTCAGAGAGAAAGAAATGCATCAGACACTAACCCTAATTCATAGGAGAAAGAAATATTGAAAAATATTACTAGCAGAGCACAGTTCTCTTCACTGCTTTAGCTTGTAGCAGATGAAGAAGTATGGTGGGACTTCTTGTGATGTCACAAAGACAAGTTTAATGCTTCTATTTTTATGCTAAGAATCTTTTTAATTCTGTGGGCTTATGCTTTCTCTATACTGTAACCTTAGTTCTAACAATAATGGCATAGGATGCCTTACTTGATAGAAAATAAGATGCAGAAACTAAGACAGAAGCTTAAAAAAAACAAAGCTTGTTGCTCCCACATTATCTTTTAATTTCCATTCTGATTTTGAGAAACAATGCACACTTCTTCAGTAAAGCCTGAAGCACTAATTCTGCATTGCACTACTGGCCAGAGGTGATCTGTTTAAGTATATTAATAGCCAGTTATATACAATAAATACTTCCTAACTGTATAAAGTATATGTCAAAACAAAAGTAATCTCCAAGGAAATTAAAATTAATTTCAACAGCAACATAAGTTCATTATCAAAAATTTATCTTCCTACGTCTTTCTTACCTCCTCATGGGAACGTCACAGTGAGTTTTCACAGCGTGCAGCTGACAGTGCAGAACCCAGTTTAAGAGACAAAAGCTTACTAACAGAAAGAGAAACTCCACTACAAAGCATGGTTAAAATGAGTTGAATTTACAAGGGTTTAATGAGATTACTTCAGCTGTCCTGTCAGTGAATACCTGTCAACTAACTCAACAGGAAGCATCATATTATTAATCAAACCAATAGCTTATACCTTTATTTAAATGGAATAACCTTGCTGAAAAATTTCGGACAAGGCTTATACTTTTAACAGAGGTTTGCACTGATGTAACCAATTAAGGTGGTGAGATTCATCCACTCTACCAGGTAACAGAGACAGGTCTGACAAGGCCGGGAGCTACTGCACATATTGCTGGTCTGGCTGTGCTTGTAGAAGTCCTTTCACAGAGGAGTCCTAAATCCACTGTCCTTTCATAATAACTGCCACAATACCCCCGTTTTCAGTGACTGCACCTGCCATTTCCATGAGCACCGTAACATGCTGCAATGCAAGCATTCAGAACAAGGTTGAAATAAGCTTGCTACGACTGGCTAACTGCTACTAAATACTGCAGGACTGCAGAAAGTCAAACCCTTACAAAGGCACTGGACGTTAGTCCATCTTGCAAATATCTTTCAAGAGAACTGAAGTTCACTGCAAGCAAGTCAAATTTGATTAAACAGATTGGGTAACAGAGCCATTGAGAACAGATGATGCAGGATTACCCCTCCCTGCCAAAGCTTTCCTTTCAATTTCAGGATTTCCAGTACAAGCAATATACTTGTGGGCAAAACATACCACAGACCTCAGAACAAGCTTGCTACATCGAGTCTAGTTTAAATCCCAGGTTTAATACACCTCCCAACTTAACAGCAAGTGCAGTAGCTCAGATTCAGACCACTACAATCAGCAGACTATAGACTACAATAAGTAGGTTGGCTTACCTTCTCTCTAGCACACCCCTTAGACAGAAGGCAGACTACACTGAAGGAGCAATCTGCATTTACCACCATCACATCTCTACTCACCTGAAAGCACATGGTAGGAATTGAGGGAAAGGAGACAAAACACTTCTCTTCAATTTTGATCTCCTGTATGAACTAAGTAGCGGACTGTCACATCAGTTCACTATCAGGAGGAAGGACAAACCACAAGACTCGGCTGAACTGCAGGCAACAGGGCTGAAATACAGTTAATGACTGACACGCTGTCAGGTCCACCTTCACTCCTCTTGGCTATGTAAGAAGTGAATGCACTTTGCTAGCGAGGGACAAATCATTTCCCTGGAAAGGACAGAAGCGAGACACCACACTGCTCTCCTGCACGTGGAATTTACAGCTGTACTGCAATTCCTGCACTGAAGTGAGCACTTCTGTTTCCAAAACAGATTAGAAAGTGATGAAAAGACAACTGCCAACCTCAGCATTAATAGATAATACTTTCAGCAAAGGTGCATCTGGAAGCAATTCTGCAATTAAACAACATAAATGGACTCAATTCCATCATTTATAAGGTACAAACAAAAAGGCAATTATAGTTTCCAAGTCCTTCTATCATAATGTTTTCTTTCTCTGTTTTCACACAGCTGATGAGTTTGCAACAAGTTGCTACTGAAATCTGCTGAGGAGAATGCAAGACAGGAAGCAGTAAGTGCAATGCCATTGGACTTTTTCCTTTTTTTTTTATTTCTGTACGCAATGTAATGTTTAGGCACGTTGCTTGGGACGCTTTCTAAAATAAATCATTGGCCATTGTTTAGAGTATCCTTTTGGCTTTAAATACTGGTCAGGAAAACAAATGATGTAAAAATAAATGAATATAATTATTACAGAAATAAAAATGGATTTGCATCTAAAAGTGCAGGAGGTGAAGTACTTTAACCCTTTCACCAGACGATGTGGCAATATACAGAATATTGCTTCCGTTTGTTTGAGAAGGCTGTTGGAATTGTACACTGACATAGAAAATTATAAATTACACAGAATTAGTTTCCATAATCACTATATATATATACACAAACCAGCTGCGAAAAAAACTGGTTTAGAACATACAAATGAAAGCCTCACACAGATCAGTACAGTGAAAGTAACAATTAACATGCTCTGCTGCCAAAATTGGTATTAAAAGAACACTATATACTTTTAAAATGCATGTACTGTAATTACATTAGCAGCACGGGCATTTCATTTACTTGACTTGTCTAAGAGGATTATAGCGTTTTAAATACGCAGATTGTTCTGAAATGTTCCATCGTGTAATGCTGGGGATTAAAGTAAATCTTGGTGAATGGGTTAAAAGGCAGGTGAATCACTTAACACAACAAGCCATGTGCACTTCAAATATTCTAGTGTTTCACCTGTAAGGTATTGTTTCAAGCAAACAAGACTTAACAGAACATATGGCTTTACAGTAACATCAATTTGTCAACTAAGTTGTAGCAATAAATACTTAAAATCTCTACCAATAGACTTACATTTTTGATCTGTTTTAAACAATACAGAAAACAATTACCAATTAAAAAACCTGTTGTAAAATGTTGAACACCAAAATTCTCATTTAAATCACTTCTGTAAGCTAAAACAACCAAAAATAACGTTTATAGGGCGTTTCAGTTCTACAATTCTTCGCCAACCTGGAAGAAACATGAATTCAGGTGTGGGGGTTTTTTTTGGTTGTTTTTTTTTTTCTTCTTTTTACAAGGTGAAAAATGTATGAAAAACTGCTAAATACTTTGGTCACACTAATCGTCAAATAGTTATGTCTCAAATACATTAGATTTGTGTATTCACTTTTTTTTTTTTTATAAAACTATTCTTACAGCCATTTTTAACTATAGTAACACTACTGTCATCATTACATGGGTGGCAGGATCTTATTTCACAGGCCACCCGTTAATTAGAACAATACAATATAAACATACGCAAAAATTATTGGTATTTCTCAATGTGCAATATTTTTACACTTATGAATTTCTGTACAATGTCTTAAAATCTAGAATATAAATGTTGCTGGTCCTGATCCCTTGCAAAATTAGTGCAGCAGTAACTGGCTTCAACAGGCTCTAGATGAAATCCTCAAGAAACGCTCAAACCCCCGGGTATCAGTTCATTTTCTTCAGCCAAGGCAGCAGACATCACATATCATACAGGGCCATTAACAGATGTCTCTCCTAAAAGGGTGCGTTGGTCAGTCCTAAGAGGCCAAAAAAGGATGTAAGTGTACAAGAAACAGGTGGTGTCATTTATTTTTTTTTTTTTCCACATGCCCAAATTTGCAGACAATGCTAAATTAACAAAACTAGGAAGAGCTGCTGAATTCCTCGAGGTGGAGAGTCCTTGCAGAGAGATCTTGACAGAGCACTGGGAAATCACCAACCACATGGAATTCAACAAGAGCTGGATTGCCCACCTGGGATCGGTCAGCCCTGGCTGTGTATACAGACTGGGAAAAAAGAGGCTGGAGAGCAGCCCCACAGAAAGGGATCTGGTGTTCTGGCTGGTGGCAAGTTGATGTGAGCCAGCTGCCCAACGGGAATGTGCCAGGCCCAGCACTGCTGCTGAACAGCGGAGGCTTGTCCCACTCTGCTCTGCACGGCCTCACCTCCAGTACTGGGTGCCATTTGGGTTCCATAATGCCAGAAGGACATTAAACTGTTAAGAGAGCATCCAGAGGAGGGCTGTGAAGACAGTGAAAGGTCTGGAGGGCAAGGTGTGAGGAGCGGCTGAGGTGCCTGGGTGTGCTGAGCCCAGAGCAGAGGAGCTGAGGGGAGGCCTCATGGCAGCTCCTCACAGTGAGCGGAGGGCAGCGCTGAGCTCTGCTCTGTGTGACAGCGACAGGGCCTGAGGGAATGGCATGGAGCTGTGTCAGGGGCGGGTCAAGGGAGCGTTAGAACCCTCTGTTCTGCACCAGAGGGTGGTGGGCACAGCCCCAAGTTCAAGGAGCATTTAGACAATGCTCAAAAATACAGCTTAAGTCTTGGTATGGAGTCAGGAGTTGGACTCTGTGATTTTTGTGAGTCCCTTCCAGCTTGGAAAGTTCTGTTCAGACAAGGTTGTCATTAGCAAAGGCTGTGATATTTCTTCCAATCTACTGATTTCTACAGTTTGGATTACAAGGTCCTAACATTCGCCCCACAGGGAAGCCAAAAACCACACGTTTTCCTGCAAGTATAATTAAACTTTTTAGAACAGAATTCCACAGAGCTAAAAAGAGGGAACGAGCTAATTACAGGCTCATCCTTTTCTGGAGTTCTTTCTATCTCGTTTGGCATAGCCAAAGTAACTCAGCATACTAGCAAGATGTGTTTGATCTTTATTGAGTTACTGAATGGTCTCTGGAGCTGCTGATCTCTCCCCTAGAGAACCGCTGATAAATAGCACGCTTCTGAGGCTTCTCCACAGCTTACTCTGTGAGGCAAAAGATGACACTGGGATACTTCAGATTGCATTTGAAAATAAGCAACTAAGACATAACAGGAAAAAACAACTGCTTTGGTGATTAAGTTTATAAGACGCTGTTTCACTAATACTTTGAACTTCAGACCATTAGTATGAAAGATTGATGAAGTATGGAAGAAGTTAAAGAGCAAACCTGCAAAAGTGAAAATGGTAACAGTGTATACAGTTCTAGGTAAGTTTGGATAAAGATGTGAGCTCAGCTGCTCTGGTGTAATGCAAATGAAGAGATCAAATCAGCTGCATAAAAATATTAAGAATTGCAAGCAACGAAAGCAAAAAAATCTCAGCTTCCATTTAGCGCAAGTCTACTGAACACATGTGGAGTTTCCTTTAAAGAATATAAATACTATTTGGAACTGCATGAGAAAAGTTACCTGTAACTCCTGTTCTCTGATGGTGTACATCACAGAGAAGCCACTCTTGGGTCCGTGCTCTACATGCACATGACCAGCAGGAGTCCCCCTAGCTAAGTCTTTGGCTGCTAAGCACTAAAAACACTTTTTAAGAAAAAATATGTACATATTAGATAAAAAGACAGACAGCACTAGACAAAGTTAAACACTTTTTTAGAGAAACCTGTAAGGTAAGAAACAAGTGCTGCACAGAGAGGAGTTCTGACAGTTCAGAAAGCAGTAAACTACGAACTAATTGGAAAACATCCACAACAGAAAAGGGCTCCTAGCAGAGATTATTTTTACGGCCACCAGCCAAAGACCTACCTAGGGACTCCTCCCGCTAGTCACACATGCATGGAGCCCCAAAAGTACAATTCAGTTTATCTAGACATTTGTTCTGTACATATATGAGGATCTGCTGTGACAGTCACCTTTAGAGAAAGCACTGAGCTGCACTGAAGTAGGTCACATTCAATGAAAGGAGTTCCTCGAGATTCTCTGTAACCCAAGAGCAATCTGAGGAACTGCTGGCTCTGAGAGCCCTCTGTCGGTTAAGACGAGCATCTTTACTCAGAAGGCAAGTACCCACACACTTCTTTCTTCCCTTTAACGTAATGCTTAGCACTGCTAGAAATGCTGCATTGATAAAAACAGCACCTCTAGATAAAAAAGGGACTGTGGAAGATGGAGTTTCTGTGTTTCCCCTTTTAAGTGGGCAGTTTCTTTCCAATTGTAATCAATTTCTTGATTAAGTTTACTGAATGTATGCAGACTAGAAAGTTCAGGCTTACCAAAAAACGTATCAGCATTTCAGTGTAATCTCAGGTCCTGGATGCAAAACATACCCACTCAAACTAGTCCCAGACAGAATCTCTGACTTTGAGTAGGCTTGCGCCTTTTTTTAGTTTCCATAAAGTATAATAAAAAATATTCAGTAGAGTTCTGTTTTATCATATGTCAAGTTATCTTCTACTTGGCTTACAAAAGCTTTAAAATTTTGTCTTGCCTAGAAAGTGAAGAGTGTAATAGTGTCTACAGTCTTAAAAAATGATTAATTTCGAGACATTTCTATGAAAAATACTAAGTTCCTCTAATAACAGTTTTTATATCTATGGAAGTTGAGAAAAATACCTTTTAAACTATTGCAACTTAACATTTTTGTGTATTTATATATTCAGAATCATACTCCTGCTTATACTGTACAGCAAAAGCAGTTCCTGCAATTGCTTTTAGTTAAGCAAAATCGCCCCCTCCCTTCAGAATATGCTCCCTGTCAGAACTCCTGCAGCTCCCCAAAAAGAAGGCACAATACTACTGCTCCAGGCTTTGTCCTGCAGCAAGAGGAACAGATCCCAGGGATTACTCAGAATTCAGTAACTGAGTAACACACATTCCTTTTACATAGGTTTTCTTTAAGACAGCACAGTTCCTCTTAGCACACTAAATTCTATCTGGATTAGGAAATGTCAGCATTAACACCAACACAATCTTTTGGGATTGTAATACCCTGGTGTGCAACAAGCCATTAGTTCCCAGAGGAAATGTGTAATTAATCTCTAGGCAAATGTTTTAAGTATGGGAAATAAGGCTCTCTTCCCCTTCTCAGAGCTGTGTAGCTTGTGTGGACTGGCTCAACTGCAGCTCTTCTGCCTTCAACAAGATCAGTTCCAGCCATCTGAGAGTTTTGGCAGGAAGGAGGCTGAAGCAGTGCAAAATTGTCCTTACTTCTGCACAGCAGCAGTTTGAAGCTACCTCTGCCAGACCCTGCTCTGAACTAAGTCCTTGAGCAAGGTTCTCACCAAACACCACTTTCAAGGGTGGGATTCTTTTCACCTACTTCAAATTCTTCACTGTTACAGCATTTAAGAACAAATTTCTCCATTTGACAGTTGTCAGTTCAGAATTGTTTATTGAACTGCTATTCTCTAAGACTGCACTAGCAGCCAAGCTGCTAAAGAACAACATTTCTTTCCTCCAATACATACGCTGAGCAATCCAGACTGCTCCAGAGAACTTTTTTTCAAACCATTTATGTACTTTGAGAAGTTTTCTCCAAATCTAAAAGTATTTAAGATCAATACCTCATGAAGACAAAAGGTGCAAACAGTAAGTGATTCAAAATTAGAGGCAATTATTTGACTAGTTCACAATTAAACAAACATGACTTAAGGCATTTCCCTTCCACACAGCTGCAATGGTGGATTCCCACCAGCTCTCCTGCAGTATAAACACAGAATGAAAAACAGCAGCCCCAGCTTACGTCAATGCTCAGGACAAAGTCAAACATATCCCCATTTTTCCAATCGCAGCTTTCATAATTCTTACAAGTTTGTATCGTGAACCAATACATATAACAAAATAAAGTGGGAATAGGAATATTTACAACAATATTTGCAAGTCAAATAGTACAAGGCAAATACATTTCTGATGACTCAAGAATTTCAGTATGACTGGGCAACATAACTGTAAAAATCTCATAAATAGATGCAAGTGCATACGTAGATTGAATTAAACTCAGACCTCTTTAGATTAGTTCTATTATAGAAAAATATATATGCTGCTACTTAGAGAGTTGAAAGCATCCCTGAGTGCAGTTACCTCTGTTCTGGACTGCTGTTAGTGGGCTGCAAAGCTGAAGGAGCCTCTTCCGCAACCTCTGCATTCTCCTCTACCACATATTTACAAGAAGCATCCTGCGAGGTAGACAATTTTCCTTCCTCACTACATGAAAGGAAACAAGGCATTTAATCTGTGAGTTTCATTTTTAAGTTACAATATATTTCAGACAATAGCAGAAAATAGGGAGAAGGGTTTGGTGTGTCACATGCAAATGGATTTTAAATTATGACTGGAACATGAAGATCGGGCATATGATTCTGGACTTAACAAACATTTAAGGCACCGGTGTTCAAAACCATTAAAAACTGACTGGATAAAAATGCAGGAAATACAATGATTACAAATACAACCAGGAAATAAATAAGGAATGTGTGTGAAGCCCAAAGCGATAACAGTCAGGGTTACAATCCTTTACTATACATACCGATAGGATTTCAACACTCTGAAGCCACAAGTATGCAAAAACAGAAGGAAGAAAGTATAAAAGAAATTCAAGATTCCCTTAGAAATTGGCATCGACAAAGTCTGTCCGTAAAACAAATTAGCAGAATCACTAACTCATCCATCTCTATTAGTAAACTACCTGATGACTACACATGTATGGTGCAGTACTCATACCATCGTTTGCTCTATTTGCAATTCATCAGCTTCTTCTCAGACATGGAACTGAAGATAGCTGGGTGAAAAAGCGGTGCGCTCACAATGGAAAACACACTTGTGTTTCGCCTCTTTAGAGAATTCTAAAAGCTCTGGCTTCCCACCTGGTCCCATTAATTCAGGCCCTGGTTAGCACATCAGTGTGCAAAGTTATCTGTACAACAACAAGGATGAAGGGTAGCTCTAAGATGAGCAAGTTGTTTTCTGCAGTCTAGTTACGTCGTCAGGAACATTTTAAAGTCATCGCTGATTTCTCTTCCTACTCTTCTCCTGCCAACGGATCCTCTCTCTTTCAAAGAATCCTTTTCTTTCCTCCTGCATATCCTTAAATCTACACAGCCTATAAAATAATGTCTTATCAGCAACACCCATTTTCCCACTGATTTATTACCTCATTTGTCATAAAACTTTGTGTTTGTTTGAAATATTTGCCACAAACACCAGGTCTTTTCTAAATTTCTTCTGTAATTATTCTTAAAGAGGTATTTTTCCATTCTCCTTCTCAACTTCTTCTCCCTTATGAACTTGAACTAAGCTCAAAAGTCATTTTTCTCCTTTGCAGTTTTCCATATAGCAGCTCCTGTCCTTATGATGCTTCTCCTCAGCACTGATTTAACCACCATCCATCTTCTGTTGGCAGAAACTTATACAGAACTTAGGTCTGAGAGCATCCACTTTGCCAGATACACAGGTCAGAGTATGATCTCCACTCTTAATCTAAATTGATTTTTTTTTTTTTTTTATATTATTTCCTCTGGATAAAGTATTTATTTTCCACTTGCTGTTTGGGCATATTTAAAAGTAGGTTTAAAGAAAGCCACGTGAGCTCTGACCAATTACACTGTCCACATTTAAGATCTCATCCCTTCAACTCTCTTCTACACTTACCACCCCCCTCCCAACTCAAGATCCCAGATTCATATTCCCTCTCTTTGCACCTTTCTCCTTTCAGCTGAGAAGATCCATAGCTCAGGCAAGTAACTCCATGACGATAGGCAGCAACTGCCACCATGTGCTGCCTACTCATATTAACTTCATTTTCTGCACTCTTATGAGAAGCCACAGAGCTTGTCGTTTAAAGCTGTTTAAATGTAAAAGCACCACTGCTATCCAACTGTGACTGAATTGTAACAACAGAAGCGCAGACCATATAAAAGCATTCTTTAAAATACAGAATGAACTGGAGAGAAGATTCATCATTTACTAAGTGAAGAAGTCATTCTGATTCCATGATATACCACTCCAGAGTCACAATGCCCCTCTCAACTGCCGAGGATCAATTTCTCTAACAGCCACTTGATTTTGTAAGTGCTGTGCAGTCAGAAACGCTCCCTCCCCCACATGGAAAAGCATCTCTTGGCACCTGATCTGAGTTACAATTTATTGCTTAGATATTCAAAAGGATAGAAACTAGAGTGACTGAAAGCTGTTACATTTCAATTCCCAGAGCATCCAGATTCAACTGTACTTGTCTACTAACAGGACAGCTAGAAGTAAAACGCATTTAAGAAGGACAGCACAGGGACTAACTTGGGAATTTTTTTCTTTGGAAGATAGTGGCTCTATTAAACAATCCGTAAACTATATAGTCAATTTCTTCTCAGCATTAAAAACTCAAATAGAGACAGATACTAGAAAATATAAAAGAATGAGAAGAGAGCTGGATGCAAAATGCCAATAACATGCTGATCCATCAAGATCAGAGCAGAGAAAAACAGCATCAATAGAGACAAAAATATAATTGGTCAGACTGGTTAGCCTCTGCTTCCTTATGTTAAGAAGTGACACCAAATAAAAAAAACATTTCATCATTAAGATTCGGTACACAAGGTGGAAACAAATTTTACATATCGTGATCCTTTTGCATGTAATATGGAATGTTACCATACTGTAAGGCCAAATGTCAAAATCTAATACTTTGTATCAGAAGATATCAAAATTAATGAGTTTGTCTGGTTCGAGACTTCTGCGTACCACCTGGAGACTAGAACAGACCTGACACCTGACCACTAATTACCCTGGATTTCTGACTAATTACTCTCAAGAGCAGTGCCTAGCTGCCCTTCAATCTCTTCCTTCCAACCTCTTTTCACAAGAGACTGAATTCCAAATCAAATACTCAGTGCAAAGTTTAAAAAGCTTTGGCTTTGATCTACAATTGTACCATTATTTTAATGTACGTTAAAATTGCATAGTAACATGCATCAGGCTCAAAATGAGGCCAGTCTTCCACTGCTAACTTTCCAGTGACAATTCAGATTTGATAAGAAAAATCTTATTTAAGTAACTAACCAGAAATAAAGTTTCAAGACAATTACATTTGGAAAAGGGTTCTTGTTGAGCACTTAGGAATTACCACTTGTAACTCTTTGTGATGACAGTGTTCCATCAGCAGCACTTGTAAAACAAGAGTGGGAAGGCAATACATAAGGAGTAAACTCTCACCTTTTGAAAACAGCCGTTTCTGTTTTAGCATCTACAGTAAGGCTCAGCGTCTCCTTCATGCTGCCATTCATTACTGTTTCTGTTACCTTGTCTGCATTTTCTGCATCCTCTTCTCCATCTGAGCTGGCCTCCATAGCAACACTTCCTGGGGCTGCAAAAAACCGAGTACTTCAGTACGTGGCTGTTTATGTGGTTACTGCAATACGTCTGCTTGACCAAGATGTTAGTAGAGTAGTATGAGTATACCAAGTTTGGTCTTCTACAGCCCAATTCATTGCAAAATTTCACACTATACAATTTGCCAGTAAATTCCCAACTACTGGCAAGCCTCTGACAAATCCAATCTTCCTTGACTTCCCATCTGCACTTTGAGTTCTGTCTGCTAATATGTACAGAAAATTAATGCGGGTTTGACTTCTAATCATTTCACATAAATAGAACAAAGAGTACATGTATACACAAGAGGTAATTTCAAAAAGAAAAAGAAGAAAGGGGAAATCTGAACACTTTGAGGCTACTGGTCTATTGCACATGGGAAGAGATCAGAGGCTATTGACTGTTCTTGAGCACCAGCTCAGCTAAGTGTTGCTATACGCATGGCTTCGCTAACAGAAGAGATTTAGCTTTCCTGCTCACGATAGAAAGGCTTTTTAGAGGCAGAACCACTGGTTTCTTTTCTAACTAGGAAAACTGAATTTCAGAATTTCTTTCCCAAGTCATTCTCATTGGCTAGCAGAAGAGCAGAACCAAATGAGAGGTCTCTGGATCCAGAGTTTTGTAGTTTGGTGAGGTCTTTCTTTGGTACAAGTATTAGAAATCAATCCATTCGCATTTCTGAATGCAGTGTACTCACTTTCCAGCTGTGTTGGAAGACCAGTTGCATTTGCGCTCAAGGGATCCATTGGCTCTGCGTTTGTTTCCATTTCCACGGGAGAATTACTTCTTAAGGAATCTGTCGAGCTTCAAATACAAAATAAAAATAAGCTTTACAAACAACAGAATGAGTTGCATTTTGGTTTTTTCAAAGGCACAAAGCCTCAAACATCACCAAACCTAAATGACACCAAGTTCACATGAGTCTTGGCTAAGGTGTCCCAAACAGAAGTTCAGTAATGCAAAACGCAGCAGAGCATGGGGCCAACTGAGGATATGTTTGACACTGCTGTTATTTTTACCTGCAGAGGAGATGCTGCAAGTCACAGAGCTATTGCTGGGTCCTCACAGTATTTCCAACATTTTAAGCTACTTTTTAAATGCACTTTTTGGAACCTCGAAAATCCAGAGTTCTCTGCTGAGACTGTCGACACAGGCCCTAATTATTGACCACAGAAGTTGTTTTACTCTGATTTATTTACTCAGTGGTATATACAGCACAGCTACAAGTTTTTCTGATGTGGAGCAATTCAAAATTGAAATTTTGACCACTTGAAACACTTCCGTCATTTACAGAGTAGCATCTTCTCAGTCCACTAATGTGGCAACTCCATGTCTTCATTTATAAATCTTACTAGAATATGGCAACTCAAATTTTCCATCTATAGGGATGATTAGGTACTCACACAGGGGACCTCAATTATTTCTGATGTACTGATCACATCAAAAGAAGAAAGTGTGTATCAGGTATGGTTGAAATAGTACAGAGCTGCCTGTTCTAGATATTGTAGCTACATAACCATGTCTGTGTTTTATTTTTTTTTTAAACAAAATTTGTTTCAAGCACTGACAAAACTAAATCATCATCAACATTTTACGACTTCCACATTCAACAGTTAAATGTGTTCCTTGAGTTCAGTCTATACCAAAGAAGTCATAGCCCACTTCCAGGCAGAGACCAATATTCAAGAACACAAATAATCTACAAAAATCCTCTAAAACAATGACCCTTTATGACCCTTTAGGATGCACTTATACTATAAAAGCCTACGGTTTAAACTGACCATACATAGATCTAATACTATAATATGTGGGGCCTTTGAACACAGCACACTCTGCATTACTAGCAAAACACCTCCAACACAGCCTTGGGTAGAGAGGCACACCCCAACAATACCAAACAGCAGTTGAACTCGCCCTGTGTCACAACTGTTCTTACCTCAAAGAGGATGTGAACTCTGAAAAAGAAGCCCAGCCAGTTTCTTTGGCTGGCATAGGTTCTTCTGTACTCCACACATCAGACCCAACAGAATCCAGATTGGTACCATGCGCAGTCTCCATGGGTACATCAAAGTTAGCTGACCAATTCGGTGCTAGAAAACCAATCAGCAAACTCATTAGGAACCAATTTAAAGAATGCAAATGTACATATGCCTCACATATTTTCTATGTGCACATTCCAAAAAGAGCAGCAAAGTTCTTAACTGTATTTTAAAGCACATGCAAATGAATTCTCTACATAGTTAAAGTGTGAATGCATTCTTTAAGAGAAATTCTGCTAGTAAGGCAGAACTTCAAAAATGGTAACTCTCAATATTCTGAGAAAAATCAATAGCACTAATCTGAGGAACACAAAAACTGTATTGGACCACAAGTGCAGTTCCCCTTTATTCCTTAACCTAACATTAATGGTTGTTGCAAATTTTCAGTGCTAGTTTCTACACTTAAAAAAAAAAGCACCCTCAGGTTTTTCATCCCTTCTTCAGTTTCCTATGCACATTTTCCTCAACACAGAAAATGAGCAAGACAACGCAGGTACAGGCGGTCTCTAACATCTCATGCATTAGCAGTGCTGCTAAGTTTCAGAAAAGCTTAAAACCCCTTATAACTTTAAAATATTTACTGGGATATTAAATTTCGGAGCAGTCTGGACTTAAAAGCATCTAATTTAGGATAGGTCAATTCAAAATACTTCACCTACCCAAGGGAAACATTTTCTTCATTAACACTTACATACAAAAAAACAGGCTGAAAAGGAAGCTCTGACTAGCAATTAGAAATTCCAACCCAGGCAGATATGGGAGGAGACCCACATGGATCAAAACTTGTTTGACACACAGATGCCAACGACACCAATCTGACAAAAGAAAAGAAAACCCTTAACTATTCCTTCTATTGTAATTTTTAATTCCTTACAGTCTAGATAAACACAGGCCTTTTGCCTACAGACGTTGCCAGTTTAAGTAAAGCTAGTTTAGTTTGCAACTTGATTGTGAAAACTCTTAAGCCAATTACAACAATTAATTTTCCATGTGAGAGCCCTACTGATGCACACTGTAAACAAGATTATTCACATGTGAAATGACACCGATCTAAATCCATTTCCCTTCTGTAGAATGCGTTTTAAAAGAACATTTGATGAAGTGTTGGTCTGAAAAACTTCTAGTAAGAACAACCATATTTTATACTCAGAGATAAACAACCTATCAGGCTTGCAAGCATATGAGATGTGGAAATTAATTTTTATTTTTCCCATTCTGATTCCTACTCAATTTTCCCTCTTGAAGAGTACAGATGTGAATTTTAGACTCCAGTAACTTAACTCGGGACATGTAAGGAATTCTAATTTCCCAGTACCCGCATTCTCTACAGCATGCAGTCTTTACAGTGAGAGAGATTAAGATACTTGGACTAAGTAACAATAGGAGGAAAGCTCTTACAAAATAACACTGTGCTAAATGTAGCACTTTCCTATAATTCCAAGCAGTTGGCAGAAAAGCTACATACGTTCGTTTAAGTCTACTTCCATTTTGTCCTCTGTATTGGCATGCGATTCAAACAAATCTTGTTTTGTTCCATCCTCTTCTTCAGAGTCAGTACTTTCTTCGCTGTCCGTACTGCCCGAACTTAAAATACAAAGAGATAGTTTACATGGGATTGGATCTTGGGCACAAAAGAATACTTGAGGCTTGATAGAACTATAACAGCTATTGTTGATGATAAATTAAGTGAAGTACAACTCATTAGCTATCAGCATTTCCCTTATTTCTGTCCCCCTCTTCCCCCCCCAAAAAAACCGAAGTCCAAAGGTTTATCACTTGGTCATGTAAAGAGGCTTCTTTTCCTCTGTTTGCACATAAAGAGAACCTTCACTCCTACCATGCAAAAGAGATTAGAAAAGAAATAGGAATTAGACTTTCTCCATACACTAAACAGAAGTGCTGAACTGTAAAACTTTTCAAGACCAACATAAGATAACAATTTATGTTGAAAACAAACCCAAATGTATTCCAGTCTGTTCATTTACACGTGTACTTTGAACCCTAGAGGCGAATCTCCCTTCCTGATGAGCACAACCAGCATTAACAGTTAAGAAAAGTAATGACATATCTAAGCACATGCTTGAAACACATCACCTAAGTATATACAACGCCAACATACAGAACAACTGCTCATGTAGAGGAGGGTCTTGGCCCCACGCACTCCAAAGGCCACAACAGAAAAAGCACACATGGTTTGGGACTTAAATCACAGGAAGGTCAGAAAAGCCAAAGCTATGCTGGAACAAAATTCAGAAGCCACTGGAAGCTGAGTAACCCTGAGAGTTTTGGGGCACAGATGCTCCTTTCCCTCAATGCAGCATATATAGTTTTATCCGCAACTGCAGTACGAATAAGGGCAACAATGGCAACGGAGGTGGATACTCTGATTTTAGTAGCACTGTAGAAGAGATAGCAAGGTCTGTCTACACAGGTAGGGACTGCCTTAGACTGGGCTGCCTTGGGCTGAACAGAGGGAAAGAAAAAGGAAATAAGCTGAGATGCAGAAAGAACCGAGTAGTCAGGACAGCAATATTAAGCAAACTAAGGCTTGAACAAAGACACAATAGCTATTCCTCTACCAACTTCTCCAAAGAAAGGAAGTTAAGCTGGACTGCCCGTGCAAACAGCCAGAATTTGTACTCAGTGGGAGGGCTCACTATAGTGCTGAACACAAATGTCCTACCTGGAACGTCTCTGGGACTCTGGTGTGAATGCAATATGTTTTTCTTCCCAGATGTCTTCTTCATCAGAACCACCATCATCAAACTGCTGTATCCGCTCCTTACAGCACGCCTCAAACAATGCTATATTGCCCTAAATATAGGAAAAATATAAAAGTCTCTTTATGATTAATTATTCTACTTCAGTATTTTGGAAATACACGATTGGTTTGAAAAGAATCTTAAACTAGTGGAGAAAAAAGCACCTTCTGGAAAACCAGAAGGCATTGACAACTTAAAGCTCCTCAGGAAAGCATACAGTGGAACTTGTTTTAGTCAACTGCTAACACACAGAGTGCACTCATCCAAGAGCTGCTGGGAGGCTCCATCACAATTCAGAATGGCGTGTAGGAATGACATCAAAAGAGCTTTCCACAGAACTGCACCACCAAATATTCCAGCTTTATTTTCTGTAGCAGGGTTCATTTCAGCTCAACTGACATACAATACATATGCTAGAAGTCTCTATTCTTCACTTCCTGTCACTGCTATCTTGCCAGAATGCTGAAACAGTGTCTATGCTCATAACTCACGTGCAGTCTGCACTGACTAGATCCAAGCTTGTTCTTGAACCTGGATACACAAATTAGAAGCACTTGCTTAATATTAACCATAAAGAACAGTAATAAGGTAACCTAACTAGAAAATCCCCACAAGGCAGGAATAAGGTGTAGTTACTTTCCTAAGGTTATATATACATCATAAAAGAATAAACAAAAGCCACCAACAAAACTTAAAGGTCACTCAGAAGTTTAAGAGACAGTCATTTTTCTGCAGGCACAGAATGCATACTTACACTTTCATTTGTATTGAGGGTAAAGTTGATGTCTGAGACCCGATCAAAAGAAACACTGCAAAATAAACGATGCATGAAATACACTAAGAAAAGATGATGTTATCACACGAGGACGTCATTTTCACAAGTCCTTACTTACGCTATTAGACTAGGAAAGTGAGAAACCTAAAGAGGCAGTCATTTCCAACATGAAACCAAGCACGCAAATTCCACTAAGGAAGTCTGTCGTTCCTGAGGTTTTTTCAGCTGTGAAATATTTTAAAGATACATCTCTATCTAAATCCTCCAAAGATCTCGTTAGCAGGTCTTTTATCTGATAATTGATTTCACCTCTTTACAGAAGGTCCTTCTTAACAAGCAGCAGCAATATGAAAAATTAACATCAGTGTTGTCTTCAGAAAACCAAAGTTGAGTAGCTCTGGTTTTTTAACCCACTGCTGAATGGAAATCAAACCTTCCTCCCCCCGAGCTGGGCATTAAGTTGGAGGCTTCACAGTTCTCCAAATATCAAACTTTCCAGCAGTTTTACCAAATTAATTACAGATATGGCTTAGACCAAAAATAACACCAGGCAAATCGAATCTCTGGGGGAAGCAAGAAAACAGAAAGAGGAAGGATAACCTAACTAACTCTCAGAAGAGTTAATACATTCCCTGGTCACATACAGCAATGAATTCAGAGCTACCCTCTTCCTCTAATCCTTACAGCTTTACAGACCAAGCAGGTACAAGACCAGAGATCCAAAGGACCAAGTGTTAAATGTGGCTGCACTACCATGGGAGCTGCCCCCACCCACCCCAGGAATCACCACCTAGCTAGAAGTTGCACTAAGCAGGTAATTTAAACTGCAATTGATTCTTGCACAAGAGGCATAATCTTAAAGTAAAAGGCAGTTAATCTACAACTGAATTAAACTCAGTATACCTACCATATACCTCAAGGTCTCACTAAGTCATCTTCCTTCCACCAAAACCATACACTACAAAGGAGTTCTAACCCCCATCCTTGCCAAAATTCACTTGCTTTTAGCTAAATTTCACAGTATCCTGAGCTACTTTCTCACCCATCTAAACTTCATCTATCCTCCCTGATTACGTGGTGTAATAAGGCAGCTCTGCTTCTTGGAAGGCACGTGCAAGTTTCAGGTAGCCATCAGTTACTAACCACGTCTTACAGAAGAACAAAGATCTTCCATTTCATTGCCTTTTTACACTTGAACAAACCATCATCAAATAACATTTTTACTGCATCTCCTTCCATCCCAAGCTATGAATTCTAATTAAATCAGCACTGCTTTCAGTTAGAACTCCCATTCTTTCCTCATTATGCATCAGTTTACTTTGAATTGAAAGAACAGAAAGGTCTGTCATAGTTTTTGTTTTGTCATCTTTTTCCAGTTGCTTTTGTTGTTTATAAAACTTGACCAAGACATGTTCTTACATCTTAACTGCTATGTCCTTAGAAAAAAGGGTAGATTTATAATGCCCTCCCTTAGTTTCCCCTACAGGAAATGGGGCATGGATTCCTGCCACCTTCATAGGAAAACTTCTAAGTAGAGCAACTCATCCACTCTGCTACACTGATTCAGAGGGGTCAGTGACTCTCTCTGTGCCCGCAAGCAGAAGCGCTCCCCAGTAAAGCCAACTCACTGGTCATACATGGCTTTTAAGAGCAGAGCTACAATTTATTCTTTACTCACAAGCTTTATGTTTTCACGTTGGCCCAGTCAGGGCACATGGAGTGAAAGATCAGCTGTTGCTTTCCCGTACAAACTACTCAGAGAGGCTTTTTAAGAGCACTCACACATTTTGGTACCAGAAGACATGACTGATAGCCAACTGCATCACATGAATAAAGGTTGGTATTTGTCATCACCAAAACCACAGCAAAAAAGAAAAAGAAGTTCCAGAGACTACAGTCAAAACCAGCATAATAATATACTCACTTGCCGATGTCATCTTGATCAGCAAACTTCTCATCGTTGAAGCCAAACTGGTCAATAAAATTGGACGTCATTTGTTGCATCTGATAATCAGAAAAGGCCTGGCAACCCCAGGACCAACGACAGTGATATAATGATTCTAATAATACTCTAAATCCTATTTGCCCATTTTGCTCCAAAGAAATAAAAGTCTTTCTAATCTAAATATAAGAGACAGGAAAAGGATCCACCATACCCTTGGAATTTTAACGGTAATACTAACTACGTGCCTTACATTTACTGATTTGAAAGCCAGCCTAATTGCAGCTCTTAATGAGAAAGTTAAATCTCTTGTTTAACCATGTGTTAACCAGCACCCTTCCAAATGCACACCCTTAAGAAGCAGGGGAGCAACACAACGTACTTGGTAAAAGAAGCAAATGCTTTTCTTAATATGAATATTAAGATATGAGCAGAAAAAAATGCAGAGAAGTACATTAACTAGAGATACTAAGTTCACCACTAGCTATATTGCTCATGCATACATACTAATGGTGTCTCTTCAACATCTAGAAGAAACTGAAGAGCACACACAGTTATTTAACATCCCACACATCAGTGCAGTGTCACAACTGTGTTTATTTTTTTAAAAAGGATGTCAGTGCCAAACGCCAGCAGACAGGTGTACCAGGACTATGAACTAAATTAGTACTCATTCCCCTGGAACTTTTAACAGTGTTATTTCTGTGTGTAAAGTCAGCCAAGGTCAAGCTACTCCAGGAAACATGGCTGATGTCAACTCTCTCATTGCCTCCCCAGGTAGCCAAGAGGTCACAGTATACAGGCAGAACCTCTAAAGAAGGTGGTAAAGCAGAACAAGGTGAATATAGAAAGAAAACAAGAGAAGAGCAAAAAAAACAGTTTGAATTAAGGCAGGAAATAGAAAAATGATGGCTATAGAAGTATGAGGCAAACAGCAAGATACCATCAGGCTGAGAGTGAGTCTGAGAAACGAAACCCTAATGCAGGCACCGGTATGTAGGGTTACTATGCTATGACAAGCCAAAGCAGGAACTCTTGTATTTTGATCTTAGACTTTAAAATCTGAGAGCATTTCAGAACTTCATGATTTCATACCAACACAATTCATGTATCAGACTTACATAGGTTAACTATCAATTACTGACTGTCCCACTAAGACATTATTCATCTTTATGCTGGTTACTGAGAACTCTTCCTGTAAAGTATCTTCGCTATTATGGATGTTAAAAGTGCATGAGTGAAAACACAGGGTGCAGCCATTAATGCCAAGATAAACAGAAAATTAAGACATGAGCCTGGTGACATGAAGGGATTATGAAACTCCTTTGGTCACTACATCAGAATCGTATACAACAGTATACAAAATGCAATTACCAACTGCTTGTGTGCCTAGGGCAAGATAGTTCCATCCCATAGTCAAATATGTTTGAAAAAGGGACAAAAAGCAATATTAAACTAGTGCAGAACAAAAGAACAATTGAAGAGTTTCTACAGCCATAGCAAGGCAGCACATGACATAGTAACAGCACAAGAAACCTTACATCCCAGACTTAGCTGTCAGGAAGACATCTTTATCAAAGACACCAGTTCTGAAGTGCTCATCAGAAACTTGCATTAGAAGTGTCTCTGAGTGAACATTTCTTTTGGGCACAATGGGGACTTATTAGAAGTACAGCATCAAACTAAATTTGGATGCAAGTGTAATTGGATGCAAGTGTAATTCTGCATAAACAAAAGTTAAATTTGACCAAAAAAAGTAAAAGGTAAACAGGTTCCTTAGTATTTCCCACTCCTCACCTACTTCCTAATGGGTACCCTCCTGATTCCCCCTTTTACTTACTGGTCTACAGAGATGAGGCTAGCTGTAGCCAGTTACCTTTATTCGTTGAAGAATGCTTTAAGTAATTTCAATGCATTTCCCATCAGTGACTTATCTTGTCTTATATCTTGCTTTCCTCACAAGACAACTTTAAAATGTACAATTTATTTAGCTAAGGAAAAAATATATATTAAAAAAATATTGTTTCCTTCAAGTTATTCACTGTAGTATTACCTGCATTTCTAGAGATTAGCTACCTGGATTATTAAGGGGTGCATGAGAAGCACAGAGTTGCTTTGAGATCTCACTTTCTCACTAGAGCTGCTTCAGATGGCATCCAACCTATCATGTTGATATTCAAGCAGACCATACATGCACAAGACCCATGGAGCAGATAAAAATGAAACTAATTCTCTAAAATTTGAGCCACCACTCCCAATTCAAACCTTGAAAAGCAATTACTCAACATTAAAAGTATAAAAAATGTGAGAAGTACCAAAGCCAGTCTTAGACTAGGTACTAGACAGCTGTTTGTATGAGCTGAAAGAAATATGATTTGGATTAACATTCTAGACAAGTTGTGTGCTTTGTATAGGGCATCTTTGGGTAGTCTTGCATGACAAAACTACAAACCAGCAGCTGCCACTCTTTCACCATCCATGGAAGAGTTAAAGGAAATTTAGGAAATTTATATTGCAGACAGTATTATTAGAAAAATTCTGTCATGCTTCATAAAAATGGCACCGATGTACTCCATAACCACTCATCCCAAAAATACTCCAAATGCCATCACCATATTAAATACGGAGTTATCAATTATTATGAAAGCATTAAAGCTTCAAGGTGGACATAACTGTGATTTAAGCTTTCAGTCTGGTGGGCCTGAAACTTCCTTACAGCCTCAGGTTTAATTTTTTCTTACATTAAATGATAAACAGCTATCTTTGAGACACTCACAAAGGAGCTCTCAAAAGCACATACTGAATCACAAGTAAATGATCTAGCACACCAGAAATTTAGTTCAGGAAGATTTAGCTCTGTCCATCTGCCCAGTAGCAAGGGTCTACAAAGTTAAAACCATTTCAGCTGCTTGATACAATCTGTCACAGAACTGTTCTTAGCTGGCTCTTCATTTATACTGTTAGGACAACTGCAGCTCTTCACATTTTGCCTTAAACTAAAAGCATGCAACAATGTGTAGCCAATCCCCCCCCCTTCCCCACTGAAGCAAGGATCAACACGTTAAGAAAAATCTATTAACCAAGACCCAACAGAACCCCAACTCTGATTTCAGAGCAATTAATATTTTCCAGAAAACAAATATCACCATATAAGCCTTCTATATCTTATAAGAACAATGGTCGCAGAAACTGTGTTCAGCTCAGCCAGATAGCTAGCATAGGAAATGGCTTAGGTGTAACGAGCAGAGATCTGCATACACAGCTCCATCTCAGTTTAAAAACTGAAGGACTGAGAGGCCATGCTGTGTGCTAGAAGTCACATCTCTGGGCTCAATAAAGTAAATGTGTAGTGAGAACACATTTTAAAGAAGTAAAAGAATCTACTGCAAGCAATACAAATCTAGAAGGATTATTTCCAGGTGTTTGGTTTTTTTTCTTTTTTTTCTTTTCTTTTTTTTTTTTTTTTTTTTAAGATAAGAACAACTTATGCAGCTAAAAAAGTTCAACTCACTTGCTGCAAAGAAGAATCCTGTGAGAAGCCAGTTTCTTTGAAGTCAATCTCATCATCACTGGAAGAATGAATGTGGCAGGTAGTAACCTATACAAAATAATTGAGTCATTTGCTTATTGTGTGACAATTTCAAATCCAAACAAGAAACTAAATCAGTTGCAGTTTTCTCAACTGCTATACTACATAAAACAGACCCTGAAATATTTCAATATCATTAACCTACACCTGAGAGAACTTGAATCTTGTATTTTTATTGTAAGATACGTGAACTAATAGCCACTAGAAGGCTGGATTATACACAGATCTTCCTTTCCAAAATAAAGAACACAGGAAAATGAAAAGACTGTCTTAGGTGTCTACAGTATTTGCAAAAATAAAGTTAACCAAGAAATGATTCACCTTCAAAAATTCATAATCAATGTCTGCATACAGAAGCAAACATGGAGTTATTACCATAGCAACAACTGTTTGAACCATTACCCTAAAAAGAAGGGATGATTTTGATCACACAACACAGAACCAGCAGGAATGGTTTGTTCCTTAAGCAGCAGTGTGGCTGAACTTGTTCTTGGAAGTAGCTATTTTCTATCAGAACAGCACTCCAAAAGTAATTTTAGCCAGGACAGCAATTAGGCAAAGTAACAGTAGTTACAAGAAGTAAGGCTAAGTAACAGTAGTTACAGCTGAGCCTTAAGACACGCTTTATGGACAATCATTTATATGAAGCAGATGTGGAGATGACAGCTTGCTCGGTACTGTACTATACTGCCTTATTGCACACACCCTAGAACTCCATGGTACAGATTCTCAAGTAAACACAGTTGGTTGATGTGATTTCTTTTATTTACTGATCTTTTGACAAGAGATCAGTCTACATGAAAGCAGTGTTTAAACACAGAAAATGTAAAAACTTCACAGACACCTTCTTATGCTTCCGTAAATACAACACCACAGTCAGGACAGGCACGCAACAGACAAATGAAGACAACTTTTTCCTGAAGTATACTCTGTTTCTATGCTTTCTCCTTTGATGTGTAACACTTACTTAAAAGCCACATGACCTGGGGTGGTTTATTCTTCATGTCTATCATCCAGCCCTGCAATACGATTTGCAGACTGGAAGCACCTGATTTCACACAAGCTACCTTGGTAGCCTGGCAGCAGCAAAGACTGACTGTACTAATGACAAGAAAAAACAACAACAGGGCTGAAGCAAACAACAGAAATTTTTTAATGTTAACCAACACCACTTACTAGATCCACTGTATTCCTTTTGTTAGTTTCTCCTAAAGAGCTTGTACAGAATGTTTCCCACCGCTCTCTGACCTCCTCTGGAAGCTCTAGGATAGGAAAGAGAAAAACAATGTAATACAATCAACATCACCATTTTTAATTGTTCTTTTTCTCTTATAAAAACAAAGCAATCAAAATACAAATACTAAAGCCTTACGGATGACTTCATCTAGCAAAGAAGTCCTAACTAGGCAGGCCAGCATCTCTTTACATTTACTTCAAGGAGCTTCGATACCATTCAGGTAAGTTTGAAAGAGAATTAAACATCTGTTTAAGCTAAATGTGTCAGAAATATATTTTCTTTTTTAATCTAAAATCCACCTTCCAATTTAAGTTTGATTGATTTCCTAAAGCCGCGATGCTGAAATTCACAAACAGAAATGCAAAGAGCATTAACATTACCTTTAATAAGCTGTTGGACTAGCGTGCTGTTAGGGCCCTTATCTGTACTATGCACAATACAGTTTGCTATCCTTGTCAGGTGACCCATATAGCCATGCCGTCTTCCTCCTTCAGCCCTGCAACAGACCACAGAAATGGAGCTGCATGCACTCTGAGCAGCTCTGCTATTGTATTTTGTTACAAAATATTCTACCAGAGTTAAGAACTTCTACAAGACAGACAAGTTAACCTCCAAGTTCTCAAAATGTAAGAGCAGTATCCTAAAAGTAGAGGTACACAAAAATACTCAATTTAAAATACAAGTGTTCAGATTACATTGAGCCATCATCCAGAAGACTAACAGGGCTGTAACTACCAAGACGGAAGTACAGAGCATCTGAACAGATCATTTCTGTTTTCACGTTTGTGTGTGGGGAAAAAGAATATGCTGTGTTACCAAGATGAAAGCAAAACTGACAACATGTCTGTAATATTCAGAAAAACACTGCTGCTGAGAATATTTTTCAGCAATCCTATACACTGTGAGCACTCTGGTGCATTATCTCTTAGGACATTATGTAGGTCGCTCTGAAAGTAATGCTTCCTATTTATTTCCATGGAAACTAAAACAGATACAAAGAACAAATCATTTTTTTCCACACAGAAGCAGAATCGGATGTTTATACCAACAGCTTTCCCAGTAGTACCGCAAACACACAATAACAAATAGGTAATGAACTCTCCCACATGGCAGGCATTAAAATCAAGAAAATCCAATCAAAGAATAGTTTTAGGTTGCATGTATAGAAATGAGAAACTATTTGTTCACAATCTAGGTTAGTAGTTCTCTTATAACCTCAGGAGATAATGATGATATTTAATAGATGATAGGTGGGACAGCCTGATCTAACTAAGCCACAATCCCTATTAATTGCATCCCTTTCCTTCATAACACTCTCTTCAGATATTTCAACATCCTTATTTTTAGGTCAGCTGCACTAGTCATGTATTTTCTGATTCACACCAGATAGGAATAGGACTATTTCAGGGAACGGTGCTGTTTCTCAAATAATACACCAGCAAACCAGCAACAGTATCCCAGTCAGCTAGCTCAGTATTTTCACAAGTTAGCTCTAACATTCACTGTTCAGAAGTCTCCCAAGCCAAATACCAAGAGCCTTCAGAGCACCATTATACCACCTCAGGTAAAGACTGGAAGTTTTTCCTCATGATACAAATTCAATTTCAGACAGTACTGGCTATCTGAAACTTACATCCTTTCCACAATCACACACTTCCAGAAGGTATTCCATTGCTGACATCTTCACTTTTGTTACTTGTGAGTCTGTTGCTCCCCAAAACGCAATATGCTTTGACCTGTTTATTAATTTTCAAGTGCTTACTGGAGAAAAGCGTGTTTTTTCTCCCCCATTCCTTTAAAACTTCATGATACGTTTCTGTAATTGAAGATGGGTAGACTCAACTGGCTGATGTAACGTTTTACACAGTGTAGGAATTACAGACTTGGTTCTATCCCTGTATGGTAATGGGAAAATGTCTTCAAATGCTACCTAAACTTCAGGCATTACTAGAAGAGAAACTGAAGGATTCTGAAAGAAAATTCAGTATGTGTGAAAGCTTTAATCCAAATATTAACTGTCTGTAGAACTTAATTATTCCGTTTACTACCAAGCAAACTGTACTTCCAAATAAGTATTTAATGCACTGCATATTTCAGGAAAGAGATGCATTTGTCTTTAAAACATTTTAAGCAAGTGTATTTGTTGGTCAGCTCAGCCTGAATTGATTGTGCATACATTTCACAATTAAAATTGTATTTAGACAACTGCAAGAAATAAGAAAATCAGTTACTCACTGCTTCTTCTCATTCATCTCCCATGCTTCAAGTATTCGTTCTATTAATTGGCACTTAAGGAAGAGCTGTGGAATAAAACGCAAAATATACTTAAAAGCTATAAAGTTAAATGGAACAACACTACGCATTTCAGGGCTGATTTTAAGAAATCCATGTCTTACAAGACAACTTGTTTCAGATTCAGGATAAATAATTGGATTAAGGGCTTCAGTGCTCAGAAGCAGCAGCCAGATCCCAGGCGGAAGCCTGAATGCTGAAACTACATTATTTGACTTCTCTTTGATGGCAGCTGCTGAATTGCAGTAGTGAACAGACACTGAAATAGCAATTTTAATTCTTAACAGTAAGAGGAACTTCAATTAAAAGGGAACTCTTGCAGCTCTACACACACATTTACTCTGAAGGCAGCAAAAACCCACTTCGTGGCACTCTCGGGTTTAATAACCAGAATTAACGTGTTAAGAAAACAAAAACCAAAGAACTCTTAATTCTATATGAAGTAAAATTGAGTTATGTTTTATGTAAGAGTAACTGCTACAATATCGTGGGGGTAAGAATATTCAAGAAACTCCTTCCAAAAACACAACTTACATGTTTCAATAAAAGATTGTCCCCAGTGGAATCCTGATCTGTAATTGTGCCATTTTCTGTGCTTTCAAGAGGACTTGCAAGAATCAATGCAATACAGATTTCTACTTGAGTATGCAAAAAGTTATTCCACGTATACTTAAAGAACATGTCCTGAAAAAGAAATTCAATAGGGTTTATACAAACCAGGGTCTCTTCAAACATAAGACTTACTCCAGCAAGTAATTTGAACAGCAGCACAAGCAAGTTCTCCAAGTTTTGCAATAACTATCACTGTGCAAGCAAAAGTGTGATTCTACAAAAAAGTTATTTCTTCTGCTTACTGTTATCAGAGCATAAGGACTATCATGCTGGATGAGAGTAAAAACTCAGCTAGAGTTAGCCTGGGGGTAACCAATAGTGCACTTTCAGACAAAGAAAGCTAAAATGATGCTCCCCATTAAATTCTGTTAGCAGCAGCCCTGAGAGTCCCTGAGAAAATAATGCCATTTATGACCTTTTTAGCCCTGAACAATTTTTTTTTTTTTTTTGAGTTCACCACAGACTTCTAGTGCCTCCAATATCCTTCAGTGACATGCTTCTGTCCTTATTGAGACACTTTACAAGAAATTACATCTAACTGCTTTGAATCTATCTATACTAGTTTTATTCTTCTCTTACAGAAAGCTATCTCAGATAATCCAGATGCAATTTGATATTATTTAATGCTTCACACAAGACAAATACTGAGGTTGACAGATCATGAATTGTGTTCATCTAGTCATGTTCCTAGCTTGTCACAGATCTCCTTTTAAGCATCAGATTTTACTTTTTTCTTTTTTCCAAACTTTACGTCCAGCCATTTTAGACTATTTCTTATTACAAAACTCAAATGATTGCTGTTCCAGGAAAACAAGATTAGTAATGGAAATACATGCAGTGATGGAAGAAGCATTAAATAACATAATTCAAGCCTCATTCAAGCTACATCTAAAGAACCTAACAGCTCCCCTTCAGCTCTCCTAAACTAATGACACCCTTGTCTAAAGCTAAGCTACTGATGTGAACAATTACTATTCCTAATAAGATCTATGCAGCAAAGTACATGTTGTTTCAGAAACACCATGAAGCACTGAAGTTCAAGACAGGCACCACTGGTTTTCCGTATAAGAAATCTGTAACTAAAGAGCATGTTCAAACTCACTGAATTTAGTTGTTTTTTTTCCTAAACCTACTTATAAGAACAATCAAACATTCACAACACATGTATTCCCTTAGATAATGGGAATTCACTTCAGAATGAAGTTAGCTATTTCCATACATTTTAATACCTGCCCGCAATCCCAGGCTGAATAGAGAAATGGAGATGGAGACACTGAGAAGACAACATAACTACAGATACTTCAGTTGAAGGAAAGATTTTAGATTAAATCAATCTGAGGCTAAAAAATATTAATATTTTAACCTTTGCAATTACCCGCTTAGAATCAGAAGCTTTCATCATATTCTGATACTACAATATAAATTCCAGCGTGTTTTGCAAGGTATTTGTTAACTGATCTCAAAATTGGAACACTTTGGTTAACCTAAGTATTTCCCTGCTGCAGTAGAAGAGTGAGGTGGGAAGTACTCAAAGCAGAGATGGCAGAATAGGAAAAAAGCAGGGAGCTCATTGACTACAAGTTTCTTGTGCAACATTTTGCTTGCAGTTTTGAAATTCTATAAGCTACCAAGAGTAACTTGTCCCTTTACAAGAAGGCACTAGCATATAGGGTGCTTCACATTAGAAGAGGGACAGAGAAGTTGAGGAACTAGCTTGGCAAAAGAATGACAGGGAAGCTTTGAATGCAGCTGAAAACTCAAGCACGTGGAGCTGAAAAAAATAAGCTTAAGAAAACCAGTCCAAGAGAATCATGCAGATTCATGAAGGTGCAAAGAGTAAGACGCGCAGGAATGATCAGAGGAAAGAAAATGCTAACTTCAAACAAACACACTTAACAGTAAAACTAGAAATTGAAAGCTGTCAATGCAATAGAAGCTACAACACAAGTTGAAAAGCTGGAAAATGTATTATATCTGCATCAACAAAGATCAGAAAAGTCCTGATTAGCAACTCACAAAAGTAAGGCAGCATGAAGTTCTTACCAGTATAACTCCTATGCTGTTTAGTTCTATAAGCTCCTGATTCACGCTGCTTGTATTTGTCTGTAGGAGGCTAGATATTAATCTAATCACATTTAAACGTGTGTTCCCCACAGGTGGATCCAATACACCCCACGTTGTCTTCATGACACTTTTCTGGAAAAAAAAAATCAAAGAGGCACAGAATCATTCAAATTTTATATTAAAGAACAGCGGAAAAATAAACCCCAAACAGCTCATTACTATTATGCACAAAAATTGCAGGAAAGCAGTTTTAAATCCTGAAAACTAAAGCTTATTTCAACTCTACCTATAGACAAGGAGCAATGGAAAACAGCCAAATAAAAGCAAAGACACTAAAAATTGCTTGGTAGCTACAGAATATTGGAACAGATGCACTCCACAAAAAGGAGTAGGAAATGCACTTCTCACTCATTAATCCACACACTGAGTTACAGTCTGCATTACTATAGTACTTGAAAATAGCTAGGTGGACAGTCTCTAAACACACATTATGCCTCAACAACCCTGATTTCATTTACATGAAAATGATTTCAAAAGTTTCTCTTGGTGCATTCTTCTAATGTTATAAACAAAACAGGCTCCATCCATGATGTCCTAATGAGTTACTTCCATAAGCAACAACCTCCTTTTCCAAGCACTAACAGGTCTTCATTTTACAATATGTGCCATAGCTTTTATACCAAAGTTTTAGCTGGCTGCCAGATCAGAGCTGCTATCACACAATTAATTATCAGCCAATCAGAGAAATCTAGTATTGACTACTCCAAGAGAAAAGTCTAGTAGCAACAACTATGCCACGAGCAAGGCACAGTTATGAAGATGTCTTTCTTCCTATATTAAAGTACTTAGAGAAGCAGGCCACAACGAAATGTACTGCCTTCCACAATGACTAACTTTATTTTTTGTCTAAGCACTGCTTCTCCCTTGTGTCAAAACTGACTGACATCACATTAGGTCATTCAGCCCAGTCTTTAACACAAAATTTAAGGGCATGGATACAAAAAGGTGCTCATTTCACTAGTGCTTGAAGAAAGCAGACTTGATAACTTCATTAGATGATTTATTTAAACGCTTAGCATTCCAAACATTGGCAAATACTCAGATACATTGCTTTTAGTTCAACATAGATCTGTATCTTGCCATGTTGTTTATTTCAAATCAAGACAATTTCTTTGTATTTTTCAACTCTTCTGCACTTGAATATTTGAGGTCTCATCTCTTCTAGGCTACAACAGCCTTTACCACTACCTTTTTTCCCCCCATCACACTCATCCCAACTCATTCCTTTTATCTGATCTTCTATAAACTCCTGATGGCAATTTAAACTCTGATTCTCAGGTCCGTTTCTCCTACAGACTGTAGCACCCTGAATTGAACCATGCTCCAACTGAAATCCCACTGGTGATAATTGTATGGGAAAAAATCACAGATAAAATATCTATTCATACAGCTGGTTGTATTTATCTTTAGCAACAGCATGACATGGGTATGTTGCTTATCATAAAAAAAAAAACATTTGAACAAAGCAGTATTCAGTATGCTTGGAGTGCATGGTACATGCAAAAGAGCTGGTCTACTCTTAGACCTGCACAAGTCTAGAGGAACTCTGCACAGCCAGCATGAGGCCTGCACAAGTTCCTGACAGCTGAGGCAGCCAGAATCCTTGTTTCCTATACAGCTTGGATTTATGGGGCTGAAAACAGCACTGACTGCCAAAAATAGAAAGAAAAATCTCATTTCCTTGCTTTCAGAAGGAGGTAATCTTCAAGGCTACTTGCCAGCCGAATAGAGTTTAAGCTGGAAAAGTGTATCAATTAGCAAAAAATATTGGCTCAGAGACAAATCTAATGAATAGAAAAGGTCACAAGGAGCAGGGAAGGAACCTGGGCTCTTGCCTGAAATTTGTCAGACAAACTAGGCTTTGTTCTTGAAACCCAACTAAAATACAATCACGCAGTGACAGTCTTGCTTCAAATTCTTTGACAACATAATGTTTTACTTACTTTTGGAGGTTCAAGTAGGAGTTCATGGAAGGATGAAAGTCGTGCTTTTATGGCTTCTAGAACACTTTTATTGACAGAATACGTTGAATTGCTCATGCCTGGAGGACAGATCTCTATATGGCCTTCAAATCTAAAGCACACAAGCCATGTCTGATTATTAATGCCAAAACTAGTTCTAAAACAACACTAAGGCATAATTTACAGCGTCACTATTTTGAAGACATAAACAGAATGAAGAAGAGAGCAAGAACATGATCTTACAAATATAAGATCAAGCACAAAAACTTATGGTGGAGCAAGATTCTTCCAAACACTAGACCTAAGGTACCTACATTTATCACATTTGAGATGTCCAGCATGGTTTTCAGCTACTGATAGACTATTACAGCTGCTATTCCCTCTTCTGTGAGGAAGAGCTTCACTTGTCTATTAAACAATCAAACCTCTGTTCACTAGTTTCTCAAGGTGAAGTTGTAATAGAATTCTAAATAACTTTTTTTTGAGGAAGTTAATATCCAATTGCTACGCTGTACATAAGTGCTCTATTCCTTGTTTCTAGGAAAAAAAAGATTAAATGAAACGAGTCTGATCTATCAAGTGGCAAGTTCCAAGAAAAAAACCTGCAGAAAAATCAGTCATTTGGGGAACTGATCGATACTGGCATTATTACACATGGCTCTTTGTTTCACTTCAGCTGTGATGGACCACTACAACATTTCAGTCAAGGACACAGAAGGCATTTCAGCAGTTGAGTTAAAGCAAGCAGGCATAAGTAATAAGAACACTTACGTCTGTCGTCTTGTCTCAAGCAAGGTCAGTAATATTTGGATTGCACTGACTATTGCAGATTCATTTTTTTCTTTATGAAAAATATTAGACAGCAGCTGCTCAATGATTTCTCGTCTGAAAACAAAGCACTGCCATCAGACACAACAGTTCTTTATGACACAGTTACCACAGAAAACTAGTTACTGTTTGCTCATGTCAAATTAACGAACAGGATAAAGTGAAATATTATTTCAAGCTATTAGGTGTTGTTACCACAATCACCTCCATCATCACCACCGCAGTAAGATTTCCCTACTCCTCCTGGTCTTGTTTGGTTTTAAATCTGACAATCAATATGATAGAAAAGGACAGATCGCACTCAGACCAAATGACCACTTCACCATGTCACACAGCCACAAACCTAACCCTAGAACCAGCAAAACAAAGCTGGTAAGACAAAAATCTTCTCAAGTACAATCAAACACTTAGATTAACTTAAAATAACAGATCAAAGCCAAAGTTCCCAACGTATATTCTGCACTGTATCAAGCTGACCTCTGTATGTCTGATCCCATTAACTTTGACAGAGCAGGAAATATTCTAGTCTAACATTCCTTAGTCAGAAGCAAGGTACAAGAATGGGACAAAATGTTAAGAGAGGCCATCAGGGAATTCATCCAGGTGAGCTGTGCTTATTTGCTATTTTAAATTATACAGATAATAACAGGCAGTTAGGAGAAGTCATCAGAAAAGTGGAGCTTGCAATTCCAAAGCTTTTAAAGGACAAATGTTAAATACTGCTCTGATTAACTGAAAAAAAAAAAATCAGAAATTGGGCAAACCAGCTTACTTCTCTAGACTTGCAAGCAGGGGATCTGGTTCTGAGCTGTTCTGTACTTGTAACATCTGATCTCTGCTTAAACGAATAATTTCACAGAGTGACTGTGATGCATTTGAATGTCTCTGGAACAGAAAAATATAGCATCATTAGATTAATAACATGGCAGAGTAGAATTCCTCATTAAAATAACCTGCAAAACTGACAGTCTTTTCTACCACAAAACACTTCAGACAACTATACTATGCCATATCTAAATCTTAACAAGACAAAAAGCTTTTGGTATTAAAAGTATTTTCAGTATTAAAAAGGCAGAACTTTAGAGCTGAATACTCAAAATAACATTTACTCTACACTGTGCTTTGACCCAGATCCAATACACTCTGCAAATCCCAAAGAAAGAGGGGAAAAAAGCAAGCCCTTCCCAAGCACAAACTACTACACTATTAAATAGTGGAATTAGCTTGATGAAAATAAACAAGCAGAAAACAGTCCAACTAGAAGAGTTCTAACACTACTGTACAGCAATCAAAAAGAACATCAGACCAATACTTACATCTTCATCTTGAGATGGATGTACAATTTCTACAAGCCGTTGGATAATCCTCTCTTCATTTAGCCACTGTAAAAGCATTTGTGGACATTGGTAAGAATGCCCAAGTGAATGAATTTAATTGAGGGAATTAAAAGTAGTTTGAAAAGTGCCCTGAGTCACGCTGTTGATATTTCTAAACAAGGATTAACAGCACTTCAGAGAAAAAGGACAGAAGCAAAATTAAGAGTTCATGAAGACATGTAAAACAAACAAACAAACAAACCCACAGCCTTTGATAATCTCTTCTCAAAATGCCTAGCAGGGTGCTATGGGTCAAAATAGTATAAACAGTCTAAACAGGTTATGAAGTATTTTTTGACAGTTCAGAAGTCAGACAAAAACTGTGGCAAGTTTTACTCACATTCAACACTTCTTGCCTGGGCTGCGGAGGTTCTATGCAAGTCAGTAGCCTGAGCAGCAAGTCCATGATAGCAGAGGTCCCTATGTGCTTAATAACGAGGTCTACAAAATCATGTTTCTTCTTTAAGAAATCCACAATCTAGAAATGAACAAGGAAGAAGCTTACATTTGCTTACCTGTATTTTACATGGTAAATTACACTAACCAGATTTAGTTCCTCTCACTCACTAAAAAGAGATAAGTAACTTCTTAAACATTTCCACCTCTTAAAGCCAGAAGTACAAGATAAAAAGGCACACACACCCAGAGTAGCAAGAGTGGCACAAGACAGATCCATCTATGTGCACATTTTGAGTCTCCTTTCAAAACTAGCTTTTTTGGTATGAGGTTCCCCCACACCTGGCTCAAGAAGCTAAGTGGGACACAGCAAGACCTCAATATAATATGCTTTCAAGCAAATACAGAAATTACTAAAATAAAAGCACAGCAGGCAGTCAAAAACTTAACTTGCTCAGGTAGCACAGCCAGACATGCCAGCTATTAGTGCAGGGCAGCATGAACACACAAGTACTATGTTTCTGAACAATGACTTAAATGTCTCACCCTTTTCTATGACAGTTCTTCATAGAAGACCCCTCCCCACCAACTGTATTCATTTACCCACGACTCCAACAGCATAGCAATTTAATACTAAAATCACCATGCAAATACTGACATAAGCCAAAAGGTAAGCACTCACACAAAGGCAGTTCACTCGCCCAAACAGCTCAGGCAAATCCAAAGCTGTTCAACTGGAGAGCTTTTAATCATTTACCTGTTCTGGTTTTCTGCTTATGAGAATACTTAGCACCTTGCTGAAGAAACTGGCAAGTAAAGGGTTTAGAGGAGATTCATTTAAGAGGAAGCTGTACAGTTTCATAAGTAAAGATTCTTCTTCTCCCAGCCTATCATTGATCTGTGAGACATCTGAAGTGAGCAGCTCACAGGATATGTTTGGATATCTGCAAAAAAGGAAAGAAGTGCTTATATAATCTGTAAGTCATTCATACTTCAAAGAAATACATATCCAATTAGAACCTAATAGGGCTTCTAACAAGACCAATTTTTCAAGCATGTTAGCTCCGCACTAATTACAAAAAAGCAAACGATTGCAAGGTAACATAACTGTACATTCACAGAATCACAGAACGGCCAGGGTTTGAAGGGACCTCAAGGATCATGAATCTCCAACCCCCTGCCACATGCAGGGCCATCAACCTCCCCATTTAATACTAGACCAAGCTGCCCAGGGCCCCATCCAATCTGATCTCGAACACCTCCAGGGACGGGGCATCCACAACCTCTCTGGGCAGCCTGTTCCAGCACCTCACCACTCATAGTAAAGAACTTCCCCCTGATGTCCAACCTACATCTTCCCTCCCTCCACTTAAAACCATTTCCCCTTGTCCTGCAGTTATCAACCCATTCAAAGAGTTGATTCCCCTCCTGTTTGTAGGCTCCCTTTAGATACTGAAAGGCTGCAATGAGGTCACCTTGCAGCCTTCTTTTCAGCTACAGACTGTGTTCTTTCATTTAGAAAATGGACTACTATGACCTCCAGTTGCAACAGGACAGCACCAGGGAAGTGGGGAAAGAGCATACTTTTATTTTAAAATTTTCTATTTTTATTTTAAAATGTTCTGTTAAATTAATCTGTTCAAATACTGAGATTTCAGTTTTTTCCTCCTCTTCACCCCCCTTCCTCCCTGAATAGGAAAACATTAGCTGACAAGAAATTAAGTAGGCTGCTAACAGCAGATTGATACCTGGGAGAGAGCAGTGGGTTTGTCCCTTTCTAGTAAACAAGGCTTACATTAAAAAAATCAATGCCAATAGTTTCAGGATTACTATCTCTATACCTATTGCAACTGTAGAGGCTCATTACCTCTACCCAAAGTCTGATAAAGCCTGCAAAACTAGTTAATGCTATCAAATACAGGAAACTATTGGGTTTGATGGTCTCTTAGCTTAATTACTCAGTGTCCTGAACTGCACTTCTGGCCTTCACTCACACCAAAGATAGTTATGACAGCACCAGCAATTTAAAGCTTATAAACACAAGGTACTGCTATTTCAAAGTCAGCTAGAAACACAGGAGGTTTGGTTTGTCAGAAAGAGAAGTGCTGCAACTAAGAGAGTACTCTATTTCACATTAAATTTTGCCTTCTATTTAAAGAAAGGCCAGCTTTCTGCACAGACAGCCCTAAAAGAGGCCAAAATTGGTAGAAGTGCCTTTATATAAATTGCCAGATTGAGTGTTGAGTTTGAACATTCTCAACAAACTAGCAAGAGTCATGGCCATACTCAGTTCTAACAGTTCTAGCTCTGCAAAGGAAGACACCAGCAATTAGATGGTCAGCATATTCTTCCAAGGAATGCTACAGACTTTCTAAAATGCATCCCCAAAACAGCTTACTAATCATTAATAAAACAAGGCTAACCACCTAACTGAATTAAGCAAATACAGATTCACTCAAGTACCTTTCATCACATTAAAAAAAAAAAAGAAAGATTTTTCATCTAAGTTCTGATTATTTTATTTAGTATTTCTTTGAGGGGTTCCTGCTCAGAAAACATGCAAACATCAGAATGATTTAAATAAAAGTCCTACAAGTCTCTTGAAAAACAAGCTCAAAGTTTAACAACATTGTACTAAAGAACAGCATGCAGAAATGCAAACATACTACCAGATTAACACTGAAGTATGTCACCTCTCTTTCTACATTCCTAAGTCCCTCAACCCCCTAGAAGTTCTCCTACTTGTATCGTATTTTTTCATCCATGTCTTGAGGTGGTTCTTCGATAATGAATGAAACCAAGTCTTCCAAGCATTCTGACTTCAACAGAAACTCGATAAGTTTGCGATTCTGAGCCTTGCACTCCTGCAGGACGTCCTCCTCATCCATCAACTCCTTCAGTGTTACATCTTCTCTCTCTAGAAGTGTATCTATGTGGGATGACGAATGGAGATCAAATTTCCAAAACATGCTGGTCTGGATAAAAAGAAGATAACAAAGCATTAGTTTCACACACGTATTTAAGCACTATTAGCAAAAACAATTCACAGTACTACCTCATAGCTTCTAACCCCAAAGGCATCTGCACACATAAAAATGTTCTAGAACTTGAACAATACACAGCAGCAGACGCTTAAAGACCATCACAGAGCTACTAAGTCATACGTGATTAAAGAAGACTGAATGTTCTGTAGCAAGTTTTACACCTTCAGCAATTGCCAGTATTTGAACACTGGAAGTTAGTCAGCTCTGGGGTTTTTACTTACGTTTGCTCTTGCCACTCTGATCTACACCTCAATTCTCAAACTCAGAACTATCTGCTCAGCAATGACTAGATCTGGTAGACAATAAAAGGGGCAAAGCATAAGCATACCAGTGTGCCACCTCTGTCACTGAAAAGAATACCTCTAAAGGTACAAGAATTATAACCATTTAACTTGTGGGCAGCACACACCAAAAGCACTGGAGCTGATGTCAGTGCAAGGCCTACTGTTTCACTGCACCTCCTCTCCACAAACTCGAAACAAGAAGTGGAAGAACAAAGGACAGTAAAATCTCTTATGCAGATGCCTGAAAGGACAGCATCCCCAGGTAAGCACTATGGAAGACTAATATAGGCATAAGCAGTTTAACTTTTCCTTATAGAAAGGCTTTGAGCACTTCCTGTTAATTTTGTTTCTCTAAGAGAGCTTGCAAGCAGTTGCAAAACAGAGCATCAGCTAGCCCTGTATGAATGCAGAACTTGAGCAGATGGATTGAAAGACATGCCAGAGATCAGTAAGAAGAGCAGCTTTTTCCCCACAGCTGGAAGCAGCATGGTTTTAAGCAGTACTCAGAGAAAAGAAAAACTTTTTTGCTCCTTTAGTAACTGTCTTCCAAGTGTGAAGGCTTAATAATTAATGGTGAAAATTAGTGACAGTGTTAGCTGTGTGGACATGAGGCTACTGCAGAGAACGTAGGTAAGCAGTACTATTTGAGCAAAAACACTTATACAAGCTGCAGTTTTATATGAAGAAGGTGCAAGTTTATCTATAGCGATTAAACCATGCCTTTGGCATATAAACTCTTCTGATAACCTACAACATTTAAAACAAATACTTAATTCTTACATAAACTAAAGGGTAGATAGACAGCCATCTAACAAGGAAGGCTGAGGAAAGGACAGAGGCATTTAGTGCCTTCTTTGAGCTCAGCCTTCAATAACGAAGGATCTTGGGCAGCCCAGTCCTCAGAATCAGAAGACTGTAATTAGGGAAGCAGCAACTTTCCACCTGTGGTCATTGAAATTTCAAGGGACCAGTGTATCAGCTCAGCTTAAGCCCACAGGGCCTGACAGGATTCACCCAGAGGGAGTTAAACAAACGCTGTGGCTGGACTCTTCTCAACAATTTACCAAAGGCTTTGGTGGCCTCTGCTGACTGGAAGCCAGCCAGCATTAGACCCACCTGCAAAAAGGGGCATGAGAGAAGTCCCAATAAACTGCTGCCCTGTTAGTCTAACCTCAGCACCTGCAGAAGCTTCAGAGATGATCACTCTCGTAGCAACTGAAAGTCAGTTGAAGAATAAAGCTGTGATCAGGCACAGTCAACATGAGTTGACGAAGAAGTCTTGCCTTACTACTTTGATCACATTTTATGTGAAGGTCCACTTGGGGGATGAAAGAAAGGCAGTGGACATCAGTCTGGATTTTAATAAGGCCTTTGATAGCATCCCTCACAGCATCCTTCTGGAAATATTGTTCAAAATGGACATTAAGACAAATTCATTACCATGAGAGCGTTCAAACACTGGAACAGGGATGGTGGATGCCCTGCGCCTGTCAACATTCAAGAGGCATTTGGACCATGCCCTCATTTCTTTAACCCTTTGGTTAGGCCTGAAGTGGTCAGGTAGTTGGAATAGATCATCTTCTGAAGGTCTCTTCTATATGAACTGTTCTATTCAGACAGCATCAAGCATTTCTCTCTTACGTTTAAATGGATTCAGCATGCCTACCATAGCTGCTCAAACAACAAGGTGTCAAATTTTGTCACCACAGCCACTGAAGTGCTGAGAAATCCATGCGTCTAGCAAAACCTCATTAGCAAGACTTCCAATACTTAGCTTAAAGATTAGAATAAGCCTGGTATACTCACTACAGCCATGTTTCAATTGCTTTTAAGGTTTCCCTTGTTGTGTTAATTATGTGCTGATCACTTCTTACCACCTTACTTTGCTTAGGATTTTGTCAGGAGTTTTAGGCATAAATAACTGCCCCAGATTACACAGCTTCCTGTTTAAACTTACAGGAGTAAAATAAAAAATCATTCAAGAAAAAGTACAGACAGTTTAATTGCAGTTTTGGTATTACAATCATTTGAGTGTCCATGCAGTGATTAGGTGGATAAAAAACACTAACAATTTCAAAAGAAAATACATCTTACGAGCAGATGTCAAAAGCACTTGATTTCACATCATCTTAAATCAAATTACACAAAGTTATTAAAAACACTGGCTTGTGATTATTTAGGCTACACACAGACTCACTGGGAGCAATTAAACTAGTGCATTATTAAAGGCACAGAATATTTTCTTCCTTAAGCCTCTAATAAGTAGATCAAATCCCTCCCCTTGCCCCATTTAGTGAAAGTAGCATCTTTGCAAGTAACCACTACCAACCAATGCTAATTCCACACAGAAATCCGTCTGTAGTGATTAAAGTTCATTTCAGTAGCTTCAAAGCATTTTTCAGTTACTCATTTCAAGAGAAATTTAACAATAGAAAACAGCAACAACAAAAAAAAGAGGCATACTACTGCAAACATGTTACTGCGTTATTTCCCAAACTGTCTCCCAGGCAAGCTCTTTTAGGGATGCTCCCCCAGCATGTCAGGTGCCGGCCGGAGATTATTCCATCACTTTTCAACAGGAGCCCAGGTCCTTTGGAATAAGGAAAAATAAACACCATAAAATGTGCAAGTGAGGAATTCCAGGAACCCCGAAGATCATCTTCTACAGGCGTTAACACTGACAATCATCTAAGAACAGCCTGTCACAGCTCCAAATGGAAGTTACCAAACCAAGTTTGTTCTTCCCATAGCCTACTTTTCCACCCTCTCCCCCAAACCTCACCAATTCTCAGTTATTTTCATGTTTTTTCAAACTTCAGTCTGATTAACAGAGGTAGAGAATTAGAATCTATGTCCACTAATCAGGAGGAGGCACCTTCCAGCCGTGCTCCTCACCACATTTCACTATCTGCTAATTAATCATCAGCTCCAAAGGTCAGGTGGGTTCTACTACTCAACTTCAGCTCTGATACCAGCAGCAAAATCACAATGTTGGTTCAACAACAGATGGAAAAGACTGCCAAATCTTAACCGTGCTTTACATACTATGGGACAGCACTAAAAACTCCCAGACATGGAAGAAAAACTGTATTCAAGATGGCAAAATGATTGCAGGTACTTCCCCCATAACATTTAGTCAGCTTCCCATTGTCTCTGAAAGCTCCCAGCAAGACCAGCAAACTTCTGATTTATTTAAGCATTTCCTCAGATAGTTCACACCAACTTGATACAAATTGTAACAATCAAAGGTACTATGTAGCATTTGTGACCAAAAAAAAAAATCTGACTTTTTCCTGCAGTTAATACTGTAACAGATTCTTCTCTAAATGAATCATGGAACAGCATTCCATATAGTTAGTATCTGACTTAAAACCTGTAACAAAAGAAAGCCCTTGATAAACTGATGAAATTCTCCACTCTTCTGAGCCCCAGGTAACTGAAATTCTTAACTGAGAGGAAATAAAGCTTACAAGTGCTCCTTCCCCAAATCCTTCACATCTTTTGCCCACAACAGGTGAAAACAGCACGGTGTGTTTTGCTTAACAGGAACGAGGCTGTGGGTGCCTCAGGAGGCCAAACGCTCAGCTGAGATCTCCGTGAGAACAAAACTTGTGGATGTAACAAGTTTCTCCATAGTTTCCAGTAGATGTAGCAGTCAAACACCTTTCCTGAATGCAGACATCTCTGCTCTCAGTCTATAAAATGAACACAAATTCTAGACAGATATGCCCCTACAAGGATAATTTTGGGGACTGTCTCCTGCCTTGAATCTCTTAAAGGAGTGTATTTCATAAAGACTGTTTGGGTGATCTGCTCATTTAATTTCTGGACTTTTATGTATCATACACAGGTAAATCTTTAACCAAGAGTTACCTCCAGCTTGGCAGCTCATACTTGTGGTACCTACACGCAGATGTGGCCATCTGAACCAGCACAGAAACAAAACTAAAAGGACTTCAGGCATTCAGCTGAAAGCTGTATCAAGTACGATGTTTTACCTGACAGCTGAATGGGTTAAAAGCAGATACCCAGAGCTTCCATCAAGAACTTCACACATTTTTGCAGCAATAAACAGTTAAGATGAGAATTTTCAAGTCCACTGGGTGTCAAGCTGAAACTTCTGCAGTGTTTTGTGACCCTAAGAAACGCTACACAGAGTAATAAGGGTTGTGTTGCCAAGTACTGAACTGAGAACACAACTTCTTCATATGGAGTTCAAGAGCACAGGAAAAAATCAGTTTTGCACCAAAAAACTCTCCTATGATCAAACACATCCTAAGTTAAGTAGGATATTTCAACAAAACAGGATTTTCCCACTCTCAGGCAGCGGCTAACAGAAGGCAACTTCATCACTGGATGCAAGGACAGGAGCCACAAACGTAGTCCTTGGCATCACCAATGTTACTCAGCCAAGACTTATTCCACAGAACTTCTATAAAGTATTTCCAGTGCGAACAATGAACTGTCTCCAAAAACCAAACAGGTGAGCAGGGCTCAGGGGGGGTAATGAGAGAAATAGCACCTTTTAACAGTAACACCACGAGAATTTAGCAACATTTCAAAGACCTTTAACATTAAGTGGCTTCTTTAAAATGCTTATTATGTCCTTCTGCCAGCTCACCAAGATACCAACTGGTTAACTACACTTCATTAGTTTCCACCTTATTTCTGCCCAAAGCAATGAATGTTAATCAGATACTATGCTAGCACTCACAAAGCCCTTACTTTGATACTGGAAATTTACCATCTGTTCAAAGTAAAACTAAAAGTACATCCCTGAAAAAATTTGAGAGAGACAGAAATAGCAGTGGTGAACACTGACAGAGAATACACTCTAGTGGCTACTTCTTAAACTAAGATATCAACTACTGTTCCAAATCCTACATTCAACTGCACTGTATCACACCTAACAATCACAAATTGAAATAAAAGCAATAATACAGCAGTGTTTTTGTGAGACAGCTTCTACATTTCTTAAACACAGGTGGAATCACATGAGTTAAGTTCTTACCACTGTTGAGCTGTAAGATACAGGAATTGCAGGGGAATGCTCCTTGACAACCCACTGACAGTTCAGTGTTATAAACACTCACCAGGTAGAATTTCACTTACATGCCAAAACAACACATTGCTTCTCCCAAATGCTATCAACAATTCCTGTGTAGCTAAAGTGTGTTTGGGAACACAACAGAAAAAACTCAGCATGTGCATTAACTACTCTACAGTTCAACAATATACTATGGATACAATTCCAGCCAGTTCAGATTCCAGCTGCTAGCTGAGTTAATTACACTCTCGAGGAAAATACGTGGCAGTCTTTTCTTGACTAGAAGAAAAACCATGTTTGAAAACAGTACGAAAACGGTCATTTTCCTAACACTCAAACAACTGTCCCCAGCTCCTAATGAGAAGGGAAATTACCTAATAAGAAGGACAACTTTCATTCTCTATATATTAGAAAGTACCTCCTTTTCACTTCCCAAAGAAGGGGCCTGCCACGGTTGTAGAACAGCTGAAAATTGAGACAGAAGTGACACCTCTTTCACACTTACCATTCCATGCTCCCACAGGCTGCACTTACATCTAGATCAGAGCTACAAATCCATGTGTTTTTACACAACATAGATAATACATGCCCATCACGTGCACACATACATCTATTGACCAAATGTCCCAGCAGTCAATTGCTATGATGAAGTCTAGAAGAACTTCCAGAATAGCTCATGTTGACTCAAACACACTGATAGCTCCATATCCCTGAGGTCATAACCATCTGGCTAAAAACGTGCACTTCACAATCAAGTTACAAGAGCAATTTTACACCAAGCAACTAGAGCAGCCTTGGTGATTACTATGCTGTGTCAAACCACTGGTTAATAATTGTTAATAAATGTAAGCTTTTGTTACCAATAACTACAAATTAGACACTGGATATTCTAACAGGATGGAATAATTTTCTACTAACTTCACTTCAACAGCCAAATATTTACAAATTTAAAATATTAATTGGTCACGGAATTCAGTTAGATTCTCAGTATTTTCAACTCTTCCAATTATTTTCAAAGTGGAAATCAGGTTATTTATGTACTGAGAAAAACAGATGGTTCAGCAATATTATAGCAAGACAGCTAAATAATACATACCTACATAGAAGACAGTTTTACTCTGAAGCATTCAGTTTGATACAAAAAGTTTGGCTGCAGAAGAAAGCATTACTGTACTCCAATACAAGAACCTACAGTGCCAAAAATCTTTCGTACCTAACGTATGTCAATTCATGAACACATTTGCTTTGAAACTCTTCAAAGAATGGGAGGCTGGACAGCTGATACACTTCCTGGCACAAAAATCAAAACACTTTAAAACATGTTCCCTGTAAAACAAATAAAATAACCACAACAGTGTGTCTAGAATGAGCCTCAAGGGTCAACTAAAACTGAAGGGGGAGAGGTGGAACAAGGGCTGAGGAATAAAACAAAAACAAAAGGTAGTGCAACAGCAGGATGGATTAAAATACAAAGTTAACAACAGCCATCTATAAAGTGGTTGGGAAAAAAAAATGGCTGAAAGGAAAGGAACGGCCATGAAGCCTGACCTGCAGAAAAGGAAGAGCAGCTTGGAATCAGGTAAATAAGCCTTTAGTGAAGATGAGGGACAAAGTTAAAGCATTTAGGCACAACTTAAAATTTAATCTGAGGCTTTATAGATGCCAAAGCTAAGTATACCGCTATAGATGAACGTTTATAGATGAACATTTCTTACCTGTTAAACAAAAGCTTTAACAAAATTTAAAAAACAGAATTTGTACTCTCTCAGGCTCCTTGCCCATTACAGGGTATCCTGGCAACAGCAAAAATCTTTCAATCTACAGTATTAGCAGATTAGCAGGACTGAATTAGGATTGAATTAGGTGAAGCAGATTTCTTCCTACAACGACAAAAAAGACATTTTATAATTTAGTGTTGTTAACAGGCTTTCTGTTCAGTAGTTCAACAACTGCACGAACACAAAGTGTTGCTTTGCAGGAAATAAGACACACGAGCTAAAGGAGGAAACAACTCTATCAACCTAAATATACATAAGAAAAATACATTTAGAGAATGATTTGGGTTGGAAGGAATTTTTGGAATTCTTTCTGAACTCAAAGTAACATTTACATTTCAGTTACAATGAATGTGCTCTGCTTGGTACTTTTTTATTTATTCATTTTAGGGCCTGGAAGTTTTGCTTGCAGTACCATGTTATTTAGTACCTCCCAACAGTGCTGGAACCAGAAGTCACCACTCTTCCATTTAATGCACAATAGCACAGAGATTTCAAGCCCTGACATACACAAACATTAAATACAGCCTTCTCTAAGGCTATTTTAGTAACCAACGTACACATGAACTGAAGGTCAGCATAATACATTGACCATAATACTTTCAAAGGTCAAATATGTTTTTCATCCTGAGATCTTCAGGTCCAAATGTCAAGTAGATTTGCCAATTCCTTGTGAGCCAAGTGACTTACTAGAGCAGAAAAAGTAAACAAGTGTGTTGAATTTTCTTTGCTTTACCCAAGTTTTCTTGGTTGCCATTTCTGGTTTTCAAATGCACACGCATGGATAGAGGGGGGAAAACAACACACTTCCTTTCCTTAAAATGAGGACTGCTCCAAAAGTAACACTCCTCTTTCATGATGTTGGCCCAGAACATTGGAGGCAGATGGTGGTGCTGTGGCAGTAGAGGTTGAAACTTCCCATCAATGTTCTGTTACATTTTGCTGCCGTGTGACAGATGGCAGCAGAGTGTGACAAAATGGCATCTGACATGCAAGTGCAGATGGAGCAAAGGTGTGTCAATGAATTCCTTCACTAGCAGGAAACTACATCCACTGACATTCATTGAGGTTTGCTGAACATTTATGGAGACCAAACCTTGGATGTCAGCACAGTGAAGCGGTGGGTACTCAGTATGTCCCATACTGAAGTGTGAGTATACAACATATCAAGTACATTTTTTCCCCTTTTTCCAGCAGTTTATTACCCCAGAAAGCTTCCACAGTAAAGCTACTATCCAGCAATAGGAAACTATTACATGTTAATGCTCAAGACAGAGCAGTGCAAAATAATTTAAGAGACTAAATAGTATCATCATTGCTCCTTTCACAAATCCCTCCAAACGTCTGGAGGAGAGAATCCAAATACATCCTCGTTAGAACACCAGTATACTGTAGTTTACTACAGAACTTAATCAGGAACATCTCTTCCTCCTCCAGAATCACAGCAGTTCCAACACTATCCACTCAGTATGGTCTCTCCCTGACACCACACCTGACCAACCTCTGCAAGCCACTTCAGAGCGAAAACATACATTACGACATGACAGATGAGGCTGCTGTGAGAAGCAAGGAAAGAGGGTTGTGGTTTGGGTTGGATTTTCTTTTTTTTGTGCGAAATCCACATGCTGAAGTACCTCAAAGAGTCTGCCAGTCACCAGGGCCTGCGTGGCCAAGGAACAGGGAGCACCCTGGTAGGGACAGGGAAACCAGGATGCATCTCTTCTGTCTCTGTTTCAAATCATATGACTAAGTTGCTTCAAGACTGTAGCATGAAAGTTTTTCTGCAGCTGACAATGAGAGTAAGATACATATGGTTGAAAAGACAGTTCAGCAACAGTTCTATTCTCCCAACCACATGATAATCTGCAACACAGCTCCTGGACTCCTGCACTGCTTCCCCAGAAATGGAAAAAAAAACAGTACTGCTAACTCACTGCTGAGGTTGTACAGATGTTTTTTTTGTTTGAATGTTAAATATAAGAAATCTTAACTTAAGGAGACAGCCTTATGGTCAGATGTGTGAATTCTAGCTTTATGCATTTATTCCTTTCTGCTTCAGTTGGTGCTCTCAACAAGTGGAGGGGGTTTTTGTGTTTGTGATCCACCAGTTATTAGACTTGAAAGGCAACAGAAAAAAAATAAAAATCAATGATATTTACCACCACGGCTGCACTAGAGCTGGGTCAATGTTTCACCTCCTCTGCCTCACGCTGCCCCAACCAGCAGGGACACTGCTGAAAACAAGCACGGAAGGGATGAGAAGGCTCTTTGTTAGAATGTGTTCACCAGAACCAGGCAACAGGAAACTTTTTTCTCATAGTAAGGTAGTAGCAGAAGCAGCATTAACAGACAACAATAGAGCTGTGTCAGACACTTTGCTACACTACAGCACTTAAACCTACACTCAGCTTGCCCTCATGAAGCAGAGCACAACAGCCCACACAGCTTTCTGACCCTACGTCAGTACTTGGCACGGCAGGTTGTAAATATAAAAGCCTATGCATAATTGGCTTGAATGTTTCTTCCACGGCACTGCAGTGCATAACGTAAACATACCCACTTTATCTGGACAACCTTTAACTGTTCAGGCAAACAAGTTCATCCTCCTTTTCACCTTGTTGATTAGACCTTGAAAGTTGGATGCAAGTCAAGTTTCGAGATATGTGAAAACAGAGGTAGAAGAAAGCTGCTTGCTTCAGTAACTTCGAACCAGGTCAGCAAAGAGTGCCCTTCTGTACGGGCAGCGTAAGCAAGTCCTACAAGTTTTCTTAGCATGCAACATGTCAGTCTTGTTGAAATGCATACTTTATAACATTTGCAGTTCAGAAATGGAAGCTGGCAGCAGCCTCTCAGAGCCCGGCACTGCTTTGCTTCTCGAAGCTCCCATCAGCTCTGCCTGCTGCCAGAATTAGAATGGACTTAAGTTAACGCCCTAAAAAATTAAACCTAAAGTTGCTTGTCATGTACTTCCTTCTCGTTTGACTCTTTACTGTCATTAAAGGTTTCCCAGACCTCTCCACTCACATTACAGACTACCTGAACTTTACTAGTTAACAAAGACTGTGGGCAACACATTCCTGCTTTTCTTTATACTGAGGCTTAGAGAACCATTAAGATAAATTCTGACAGCTGCACATTTTCAAGGTGTCAGGCAAGGCTGCCCTTTTCATAAAGCAAAGACTGAGCCCCTAAACGTTTTATCTTGAATTTCTGTGCTACCATATGCTGTAAGGACAGAACTAATCAACCCATTCTGTGCACATACCCAGGCTAACGTGACATATCAGGCTAGCATGACCATATCACAAACAAACATGTTTTCCTCTTCAAACTGAAGGCCGGAATCCCTACAGAGCAATTTGGAGCGTGCAGCTCTGACAGCATGAAAAGAATAACTGAAAATATTTCTTCTTTTAATCTATAATTCAAGCGGGTTAAAATAAATCCTTGACTTCAACTTACACTTGAGGCAAAGGATTCCTAATCTTGATTTCATGTACCAAAACTTAGGTCCTCTCTATGCTTACTTCCGCAGCCTCTCCATTTGCACATTTATCAACACAACAAAAGTAAGAAAGTTACTCCAATGTATGTGTTAAACAAGGAAATTAAAATATAGCAGCAGCTGAGAGATTCAGCTTACCAACCTGAGAATAACTGCCTTGAAAGAGAAGATTTTACCAAGTCTTACTCGCTTTTGCTCACACTCAAAGTAATAGCCATTAAGCTATTAATCTTTTAGATTAAGATCTAGAAGAGAAATTAGAAAACCAGCAAATAATGGAAGGTCACAAAGAAGGCATCTTGCAGAGCTTAGAGTGACCACCAAGTTATCCTTCTTTCTGCTTGCCCCACTCCATGAACCTGAGTTTTACCACGCCGTGCTCTTACAAGGCACACACACTGCAGTTAGACCAGACTGCCCAGACACAGGTGTGTTTGGTGCCTCAAGCAAATGCATTCTGTCGCCACGGAGTTCCTCCATTTTAAATGGACTGTACCAGGAAAAAAAAAAAAAAAAAAAAATCAATGTGCTGAACAGAACGTGCCCCCTTCTTCCACATGCCACGTATATCCTATGTTGAAGAAAAAGCCAAAAGTTGCAAGGGGAAATGCAAGACCTACTTTGTGTTCTCAGCGGTCTTCAAAACCTTTCTAAAGCTCTGCTTCAGTTCTTTGCACCGGATCATTAAGAGGGGTTTCAGACCTTCCAGTCCTTTTTCACAGACAACCACAGAGAGATACAGATTTTTATTTTTTAATTTTTTTTATTTAACTGTCTGCCTTTGAAATCCCATCCCTACAATTCCAATCCAGGCAATTAGATTTCCTATTCTGTCACTGGAGAGTTAGAGATTAATTTGCAGTTTGGAGTCAAAGCACCCAGGTCAGGAGGGGCCATTACTCCATCCAGCTACATCAAGGTTCTTTTTTGGATGTATAAGCACAGCAGGAGAGCATAATGGAACAGACCACCCCAGGAAAAAAAGAAAAAGATTTGTTCCCATCCACCATCAAAATCATGTTAATAAGTAGAAAAACATTACCTGGCACATCTACTGAGAAATAAATGCAATCAAACAATGTAATAGGTTGAGAAAGAGCCAAGTTTTCAGTTCAGCCCCCAGCCACCTAGTACTGGTATTACAGCAGTATTAAGTTCTTGGATTGTGACTCTAGGAGAGTCTTCATCTAGAAAACAATAAAGCTGAGGAATCACAGACACAGCACAACTCTGAGTCTGATGGCAAAGTACATCCCTTTTAGATGAGCAAAGAGATCCCATAACACCACTGATAAAGTAACAGGAAGAACTCAGTAATGTTGGAGGAACTGTAAGGTTTGAATTAGCTGCAAGATATTTATAAAAGCTAAGTGCTAAATGCTAATATCAACTCACAGCTGTGACAGCAATTATTATCTCTTTTTACAAGCTGCGGAGCCCAGCAAGTTGTGCAGTGGTCTTACAGCATCTTTCATCAATTACCAGGTTTCTAGCTGCTTTGCCTTTAAATCCTCATCCATCTCTCCTCTTTGAAGCACCACTTGTTAAAATAAAAGCTGCACGCTGACCACCACAGTCAACACAAACAGCATCATGTTTAGTTTGACACTGACCATTAAGAATTGCAGACCTTCTAGCAATCGCATCTTTACCACCTCCTTTATTTTGGGGACACTCAGATAAATTTCATATAAATGAAGTGTTCGGCACACAGCACCTTTTTGCCATTAAATAACAGGTGGCTTCGAGTAACAAAAAGCCCATTGTTGGCATCAAGCATACAAAGAAGGGTCCTTTGATGAACGCAGGCTTGTCACAGTCAAAAGGAAGAACTCACTACTACGTACGCAGTTCAGTACAACTTCTACAGCTGCCACTCACGGCAAGAAAAACCTCAGCAAAGTGCTGCTAGCCCTCAGCCAGCACCACGAGGAGCACCAAACTCAGCCTTTGTGTCAGCCAGAAGGGTACAAAGACAGACAACGGGAGGTAAGGAATGCAACCTCTGTGCTTTGGCAGATGTCAAAGATTTCCATCTGGAATGCAACCAGGCCAGCAGCAAAACGAAAGCAAGTTTGCTGTAGCTGCAAGTCACAACTCCAGAGGAAACCCACCTACCCAGAACCGGGTCTGCCACCGCTATGGCTTCACATCTGTCATCTCTAGACTTTCCATCTTTATTTCCATCCCCCTCCCCACTTCCCAAGATGTTTGGTGCCAGCAGCTGAACTTGTCAAACAAATGTAATTCACTAGGTATTCCTGATGGGTTAGCTTGCTAATTACAGGTTACATGGCAAGTCTGTCAAGGTGGTGACAAAAGACTCAGCATTTTAAATACAAGACAGATTAAAGAACTACCTCATCACTATGAAGAGAACACCAAGAGAGCCTTACACCTACGTTAAAGGTAAGGTCACAAGGCATTTCATAGGAAAAAGAGTTTTGCCTTTTTGTTACTGTTTTCCACCAAGACCTTGTCAATTGTAAATTCCAGTTAGGAAGAATTTGCTTCCACTGCTTACACACACACACACACACACACACACAAAAGTCAACAAGAAGTAAACCAAGCATCAAGACCTCTATTTTTAGTTTGCGTCACAGAAATGCTACCTGTGTAAGTACTCTGGTATTCTGCATCATAAAGATGCAGAAATCTACCCTGAGCAGGCAGCAGCTAATACTCCTCTCACAGCACAAGTACCACCGAAACAACAGCAATCTGTGGCAAGCCAGACCACCAGAAACATCTGCTGCTCCTCTGCTTTCTGCTCTCACACTGCTCAAACTGAAGGTGGGGACAGAACCACTGTACAGGAGGGATAAAAGCCCCTAGGATTCACTTGAGAGCTGCTAACGATGTGAATGCTTTTAACACAGTATTTGCTATAGTCTGGAACACATTTAATAACTTCGTTACAAATAACCACTAGTTATTTGTTTCCATTCTCAATCCCAACTGGGTTTTATTATCAACCTGGGATTCAGGTGGCCCTTCCACAGAGCCTCACCCAGGACCAAAGTCTCCATAAAAAGGCTTCAGAGTTTTCCATGCTTTTACAAGTATCATTTGGTGCAACCAACAGGAGCCAGCCTCCAGCCTTTCAGAGCTCAGTCTCCAGAAGACCCAGTGGACACAGAAGAGACCACTAGGCCACACAGTTCATCTCCCCACAGAAGTGTAGCAGCGGATGTATGAATACTTGGAATCACCTCATCCAAAATTAAATAGGAAAGTTCTTAGGCGTTTCTCCAAGGAAACCAACCCGCAAGTCTCAGCATCAGGCAATTTCTGCTTTTGTGTACATGTAGCTTTTTTGTTTTTAAAGTAAAATCTGCTGCCCTTCACACCATAGTTCAATCTTAATCAAATCCCCCCTATCCATCTTATACATGCTCTCCTTACCCACTTTGCCAACACACCCAAAATAACTCCAGTCTTTTATTCAGACTCTCACTCCTGCGTAACAACAGATTCCCAGCATTGTCAAGAGGATATTTTCAGTCTGCTCAGTTACAGAGGCAGAGACAACATACACTGCCATATCACATACCACAGCTTCACAGTCCACACAGCTGCATGTTGAAGTCCTTCAGGTATTCCCTCCCACTGCAGGTACACAGCACGTGGCACAGATCCTGTCACTGAGTGCTCCAGGCTTTTAAGCCCCACAGGAGAGGAACCGATAGGTCTGCTTAACAGGATTAGGGAAGGACCACATGGGACTACTTACAGTTGGACTAGATGATCTTACAGGTCTTTTCCAACCGTAACAATTCTATGATCCTGGGGAAACAGCAAAAAGAAACAACAGCCGAGGTGTTTGGTATGCTGCAGGAACTTTTTTCGTCCCACACTCCATATATGCTTTTCAACACCGAAGGGAAGCCACTAAATAAACACAGCTCAGGACAAAATCTTTGAGTAAAAAAAAAAAAAAAAAAAAAAATCAATAAATTAAAAAAAAAAAAAGATTTTTTTCTTCCCAGATTAGTGTGAAGAACTGTTACCAAAACCCTCCAGAAGAGCCACAAGCAAGCTGTTAGCAGCTTACACCCAGTGTCAACCCGATTCAACCAATTGAGTCCATCTAGATTCCTGAAAAACGTCCCAAACCAGCTATAGAGCTGTATGTAATACCCAAGAGTAGAAAAACATTTTACTTCAGTTGCTTAGTAGCATATGGTTTCTACAACAGATGCCGGAACATTGACACATCACCAAAATGCTTACACATGATATGCAAAGCTTTCAGCATTCATACTCTCTCTGCACTTTCTGGTTAATCTTCCAGACTTCCCTCCCACCCCAAAACATGAGAATTGAACTCAATCACTAAATGACTTCGAGTCCTTTGCTCTTCTCCTCCTACTAGAAGAAATCAGTCGAGGCAAGCAAGATGTTATTTTTCATCTATCCCTATGTGTTTTATTACTGTAGGAACCTTTGCCAAAAATCACGGCTCCACGTCTTGCTCTAGAGAAATGCTATCAGATGTATTTTCTTGTGTGAATTTGGACGCAGTGCCTACTTTGAGAAACACACCATCCTCAACCTGCCATGTAACAAAGTATAGGGAAACTTTGAGGGTCACAAATGAAAACTCTACTATGATAGCCAGAACTTGATGCCACATGGTATGTGACGTCCTATCCTTGTGGAAATAGACCTCCTCTGCCCACAGAGGCTGTACTTCCATCACAACTTCCAAAGGTGATGAATGAACCCAGTTATGAGCAAGAAATGAACACACAAACCTAGTGCTGCAGAGATACTGCATTCAGTGCAGCAACACGAAAGCCAAAAGATGAAATATTTCAATACAGTGATAAAGAGTGATTTGCTTAACTACCTGCACTGCTAAATTAATACTACAAAGCCTTTCAAGCACTTGGACAAAAGAGGACATCATCAGTTGAGAGAAAGGGAACCTGACCAGAGAGCCCATCAAAGCATCACTCCCTTAAGGTTCCAGTCACACATTTTCAGTCACACCTTTGGAGCCAGCTGTGTAGTGCAGCACAATATGTGAACTTCAAGCTTAAGCTGAGCAGAGAAGCAAAGCCGTTGAGCCACAGCACTAGAGTTCACTCTCTAACCATATTAATGTTACACACATAATTTTCTGCTATAGCACTGCAGAATTTCTATTCAAGTTACTTGAATTTCACTCTGAGATCATCAGCTGATCCACTCCGGTTAGTATCCCATCTACAGCATCACCTCTGCTAAGGGCAAGGAATAAGTGTTTGGAAAGAAACAGACAGATTTCCTCACTTTACCAAATCAACAGAAGCCCAGTGAACAGTTTGCAAGCAATACTGTAAACATGCACACAAACTATTTAATATACTTAATTCCATAATGGAATATTAACAGCTTATATTTAAGAGAATCCAGAGACGTGACAAGCACTGCAGTTTACATATAAATCTAACTTGCTTGCAAAGAAGTGATAATGCAACCCCTTGCTTAAAGACACTACCACTGAAAAGGCTGTTTTACTGAATTTCTAAACTGCAAATTTATGTGAAACAGTGTTTTCCTCAATCGTGCTGCAAACAGAGCCCTCCAGCAGGTCTGCTGGCCAAAGTAAGGTCTCCTTAGAAGAGAAATTCCTTTAGTAACTCAGAAGTGTGGAATCTGATACTGCATGTGCATTTCCCACAGAAAGGAAATAAAACCGTATCTGTGTTAAAGCAATATCACAGATAGATGAAACTCATCATCATTTCAGGGCTTTTGAAGAAGTACTTAAGATTACAAACTGTTCAGAACTCAACATGCTGACTGTATACAGCATCTGCATGGGGTCTCATTAACAAGTTGTATATTGGAAACATAATTCTGTATTGTTCTTTTAGATTTGCATAATAAAGACTCCTGGAAGCTACAGTTAGTCCATGCCTCCCAAGCGGAGCACAAAGAAGTGACACAGAGCTGAGCAATCAGACTCTCACGTGAAAATGCGCCGTACTGAAAACATGTTGCAGTTTATCAAACTTCAGTATTCCAACTCCGAATCACCGAAATAAGGTATTTGAGCAGCTCACAAAGAACAAACAGAAGGATATTTGTGCACCCTTCACAGACACAGTATGTATGAACTTGAAGTTTTAAACCAGCCCAACATTCAGCATTTAAAAAAAATCCACCCTCAGATTTAAACAGCTAGGAGTGCAGGTACATCCTTCCCACTGAAGGAGACTGTCTATATAAAAAGTATCACAACCTGTGATACAACCTTTCATTTTTAAGCAGTCAACCACTCTTCAGGAAGATTTCCTAAGGCTTTTACATCACCCCTAAGCTTTCTGTATTCCTCCGCTCAGAACTTTGGGATGCTCTGTACAGGCATGCTGCTACTTATGTCACATTGGTGGAGAGAATCCCCTGACCTCAGCTCCACCTGCTCTTATGTCACAAGGCTGTAACACCAACTCCCCCTTACGCTTAGAGAAGTTCGTAACTATTAAAGCAAAACAAAAACAAGTAGTAGGTTCAGAGTTGGATTTTGCCAAGTGTATTTAGCAACAGGTAAACCAACACTGCCACGCTCTCAGCAAATTCTAACAAAAAAGAATAATAATTACAAAAAAAAAAAAAAAAAAAGCAGCAGCATCCTCACAGGAATACAGCGGCAGTGATTTTAAAGAAGGAAAGTAAAAGCAAAACGAGCTACCAGTGAGGTAATGCTAGCTTATCACCGAGACACAGTAGAGAAGTTCCGTAACCGGCAGCCCCACAAGTGACTGCAGGCGGCGGGGAGCAGCACACGGATCCCCACAGCACTCGGCCTGCCCGGGGAGCACAGCAGAGCACAGCACAGCACCGCACCGCCCCCCGCTCCGCCCCAGCCGGCGGCGCTCGGCGCCCAAAGGCGGCTCCAAGCCAGCACAGCCCCTCCGCGGGCGCCCAGCAGCTCCGAACCCCACCGAAGGGCCCGAGGCCGAGACCCTGGGCCCTCCCCGCCCATGCCGGCGGCACCCCGCACCCGCGGCCCGGCGCGGCCCGGCCTCAGGGCTCCGCGGGCGAGGAGCTCGCCGACACGCGCCAGGCCACGCGGCCCCGCCGGGCTCCGGGCCCCGGCCCCGCGCCGCCCGAGGAGCGCCCGGAGCCACCGCGCGGAGGGGGAAGGCGCCGGGCCCGCGCCGCCGCGGGAGGGCCCCGAGCGAGACGTCGGCCCTCCGGAGCTCTGCCGGAGGAAGGCCGCGACGCCGCTGTACCCGACGTACCTCGGCAAGAGCGTCACCCCGCCACAGGCCCCGGGCTGCCTCCGCTCAGGCGGGAAAGCCACCGCTCGCCACCATCACCGACGCTCCAAGATGGCGGACATATCAGCGCCTGCGAGCCCTCCTCTCCCTCCGCCCCGCCTGCCAATCATACCGCCCCGGCACCGCCCCGCGCCTTCCCTATTGGGCGGTGTGAGCGGTTCGGCCTCTCATTGGCAGTCTCCTCGCTGTCATTCACTCAGTCGGAACGTTGCTATGGGCTTAAAAGGGGATGGGGGCGGGCCGTCGATTTCCTGTTAGCCAATCGGCGCACGAGAAGGGTGCATCTCTCTTCCCACCTTCCCGACTTAGCAACAGGGAAACGTCACCGTGACAGGCGTTTCCAGTGCCCAATCGGAAGAGCGGAGGCCTCTTAAAAAATAATAAACTCTTTCGGTCCAATCCGGAGCCGAGGCGCTCGGAGCCGGCAGGCGGCCACGGCGGGAGGGGCCTCTGGCGGCGCTCTCCCTTCGGCCTTGCCCCCGCTCCTCGGCATTGGCCGGTGCGCGGAGCCACGCCCCCCGAGGTGCTGCACGGGCGCCAAACTGCCTGACAACAAGTGCGGGGTGCGCGGGGAGGGGGCGGGGTGAGGCTGTGAGGGGATGCGCGGAAAAGGGAGCTTGCGCACTGGGGAATTAGCTCAAATGGTAGAGCGCTCGCTTAGCATGCGAGAGGTAGCGGGATCGATGCCCGCATTCTCCAGCAGAGGGGTTGTTTTCTTTCCTCGAGTCTCAGCCTGTTGAGAGGGCGGCTTTTACCCCCGAAGTAAGGCGCAGCGCGGAGATCGCGGTGCTCACTCTGGGGTATATGGCTAAGTCTAGGGCAACAGCAGCAGCGCTTTAAGTCTCTTCACGTTTTTCTTGCGCTCATTTGATACAAAGCAGTAAGTCCGGCATCAGTGAGCCAGACTCAAACCTTAGTGCAGGGCAGCCAGCCCTGCTCGTTTTGCTCCCAAAGCAGCGATTATAGAGCAAGGCCAGCTGAGCCCCAAACACCTCTGATTTAACCGTAACCCTAACAAAACCCTTTATCCTCCTCATAGGCTGAGAAAGAGGGAGAGAAAAAAAATCTTTGAAGAATGTTAATGATTTAGCCCAACTGCTTATTAGCATTGTGAAAACTAAGTAGCTTTAAGAAGTGGGAAGAAGCATTTCTGAACAACGACTTCATGGTTTTGCTGCTGAGGGGGAGCGTGGATGCTTGGCTGTACCAAACCCACGAGTTAATCCATTTAGTTGAAACAAAATGTTCAAGTTCAGTCTTCTAATCTCATTTCCGACACTGATCCTATTAGCATTTCTAAGGAAAAGCTGCTGGGGACTGGGATGGGACCTCCATACCATCCGCCGTGATGGTAAAGAGCAGTTTTGGGATCGTGGAAGGCAGCAGCGGTGAGAAGGTTCCTGAGGCAACGAGGCCTAACTGTAAAGAAATGTGTGGAGGGAAGCTAAACAGCAAACGCTGTTCATTAGAAATGGTGGGGAGCAGGGGAAGATGTAATCATATTAATTATTAACATCAGACACCAAATCAGGCCCTGGTAATAAAACTAGTTGTACTGTAAGCCGCAGAAATAAGTACAGCTTCCAACCAACCTGTACTCTGTCCCCTATATTTTCCCCTCCCACAGTAATTTCAGTTCCCTATCTCCTGTAACACTTTACCCCACTTATACTCTTTTGACAGGAGACAGCGTGCACCGTGCTCAACCCAAAAAGACCTGCAAACCAGTCTGCCATTTTGATGCTGGCTAATGGACTCCACTTTGTCCCTCCACATTAATCTCCAGAAAACACATACAAATTTATTGTTGAGATTTCAACTCTTTTTCATTTAGTTGAATTTGGTCAGCGTGCTTACAGATTAGCCTTGAAGGAAATATGAACATCCACACAGGCATGGTCTGATCAAAAATGCCCATAAATAAAAGCTGCTAAAGATGTGTGTCTTGATGCAGTCTACAGTCATGAAAGCCCATTATTTCAACATGAGAAGCCTGGAATTTTCCCTTCAGGATCTGAAGCTCCACATACAAAGTGTAAAGCTTGAACTTTTGTCTTCTGCTTCCTGATAGTCCCAGTGATATTTATCCTTGTCCTCTCCTTGCTGATAGGAAAATTTGCAGAGCAACAGATAATGCATGGGATATACTGTATGGAAAGAAGAAATGCAGTTTTGCATTAAGTTACTGCAGGATTTCATCTGTGTTTGCTGCAACTTCTTGCCTCAAAATATCACAGGATTATCTTAACATACTTGCATAGTTCATAGCTTCTTGCTTCACTTTTAGTTTGGAAGGCTCTAGTAAACAAACCACATGCAGTGTGCCATTTGTATTAAGGCAGCAGAGCCAAAGACTTCACTGTTTTATGCATCATACAAACCATTAAAAGGAGATGGCCCCTTTTCTGACAAATAATTAAATAGGGAAGTAAAACCAGAGGCCCAGAAGGTTGGCCTTCCTGGCTGTGGATCACAAAGTAGCTCATCAGTTAGGCAGGTGCCCTGGTAGTGTCTTTGTCACAAATTCTTTTTTCTTTCCATTTAACACAGACCTCTTGGCCCGACGGCATGCTCCAAATAACTTCTTTGCTAAGCAAAGCCAGGACTTTGCAGAAGCAAGCACTTGCATGATGCCACTAACTACATAAATTTTCTTGCCTTGAAGGCTTTATACTTCTTGGATCCTTGCTTTACTTTACACCAAAATCCTCTCCACAATACCACTTCAATGTTTCTTTTCTGCTTGCATCCTAGTTTTTCGCGCTCTGCCTTCCAACAAAGCATTATTGTTATAGAATTGTGATGCACACTAACCAGGTGTAGGAAATTTTTTCTGGAAGATTTGTGAATCCATTGTTTCCAGAGCTAGATATAATACAGATACCAAATAGATTGATACGAGATTTCCTAGCATACCCCCACTCTCGCTCCCCAGCTCCCGAGAGCTGGTTTCCAATGTCCCTTAGCTCTTAATGTTAATGTCCAGGGGCAAAGAAGGGAATGGGAGACTGTTACCCTGCAGCCTCCACTGGGTGAGCTTAACCCTAGGCTGTTGTGTATGAGGAGCACCCATCTTCATTTCTTCTTCCTCTGGCAGTGCTTCAAAAGCAAATGTAACGAAAGACAGAGTTGTGGAGAGCCCAGTACCTTGGGAGGATGCCCAGGGCTCAGGATATTGACTGAACGGCACTCCTGGGGACACAATCCAAGCAGTACGGGATTCCTGTGTTCGGATTCAGATTGGAGATACCTGGCCCTCTCAGGGCCCTCCCAGTTGTTTTTGGTACCTGAAAACTTACAGGGCAGCTCAGCACAAGTGTCTCAGGAGTGCAATTTTAGACTGTAGGGTCTTAATCCCAATTCAAGCAGTTAAATGATTTGAATATAGATCCTAATATCACAGAAGATAAGAAGGCTGCTAAACAAATAATTGGATACAGATTCAAGAAGAGAGGGACTTCACTTTTTCTTGCTTCTGTAGCAGTGTAGTGGTACTGTTTTTATAGTTACCTATTAAGCAATGCTGAGTTCAACAGCAGTGCTAATTACTAGTACAACCACATGACCACTCCAGGCTAATGATAGACCTAAACCCTTGTTATCTTTTAATAGCTAAGCTGATTAAACAAGCACAGAGGAAAAACAAGGTGGAGAAATTACCTCCATGGTATTTCTCTTAGGAAAATAAAGGCACACAGATTGGATCACTTCCCAACCAGCTAAGATATAACTGCCCAGTAACTACTGATTCTATATTTCTGTGAAATTGAAGCACAGGAGTGAGAGATGATCAAAATAGGCTGGCTCACTCAGGGGTACTTGTGAACAAGGGAATAATCACCTCATCAATTCCATGTCATTTTTGCTGTGAACATTCTCTCTCCCTTCTCTTTTGTCTCTTTCCACTATAGAAAACGGTTTATCAGCCCTAAACTGATTAAGATTAAAACTGGTCTGTGGTTTAAATACTGCAACAGTAAAACCGGAGTCTGGCCCTGTATTTCACTGCCTTGTTCCAGGTAGGAAGGAACAGAGAAAAGAGAAAACATCAATGAAGGACATCAATGGACAAAAGTTTTAAAATTAGCCATGGAATATTCTGCACTAGAGAGCTCTAAGGGGTGCTTGGTACCTGTTCTGTGTTGCATGCCTCCCAAACTACTATAATTTTTAGTAGTAGCTCTGACATCTCTGTCTTCTGCAGCATTTAAACTATTTCAGAAGTGTCTCATTGATGTCCAAGCTGCTGATAAATGTATAGTAAAGGAAGCTAACAAATACTTTTTTGGCTGAACAAATTGTACAAAGTAATGAGTCTTTTAGATTTGCTTTTTAAGCCTGAAAGTTCTCTTGCGCTGCAGTGAGCCAAATACATCTATGATAATGGCGTGTCAGGAGCAATTAGTATGTGACAGAGACCTAGGTAGCTTGAATTTGAACTGATCAGAGCAGCTGCATTTATGTCAGTCTGAATTCTTCCTCAAATTAATTTTTTTCTGAATAAATTAGAAACATTAAATCACTACCAAATTACGCCATCCTGAGCTGTCCAGAGAAATCCATTTTCTGTGGGTTAACTTGCTTTGTTCACCCCATCTCTTCCTATCTCTTCCATCCTGCTGTCCCCAGCTGTGTGGTTCATGTACATGATCAGGAGTGCCTGGATTAGGTTCCTAAAATGTGTAAGCGATCACTTTTAGTTATATACAGTTCCAACCCCTGAGACAGAGGATGCTTTACAGAGACCTCATGACCTGCTTAGACAGTACTATTTAACCCTTTCTACATTAGGAAAGAGAGAGACATGTACAACAAGGACCACAGCCTCAGGAGTGACGGTCTTCTGTGGACTCCAGGGCGAAGGCATCAACAACAGTTATACGTATGCATGCAGATAGAGTCATTTTTGAAAAGATAATCTTAATTAATAGCTGTTCCCAATGTGTTAGAGCAGACTGGTGTCCTCAGAGGATCTCTGCCAGGCTCCAGGCTCCAGTTTGACTCCTTGATGTGCTACTTGGCTTTGTTTGCACATCGATGTCGATTTTCAAATCCCACCCCCCCTAGCAGAAATAGGTGACCTACTTTTCAGCCCCAGACATCTGCTAGCTGTAGCCTCGTCCCTCCCTCTGTGCTTTAACCCCTTCTTTCCTCCCCTCTCTGCGGGCATCTGCCACCTCTCAGCCCTTCCAGGGAGCTCAGCCTGTGGCTCTCCTGCCTAGGTCAAACCTGCGTGGTGAGGTGTTTGCACAAAGGAGCCTGAAAGAGAGTTGCAATTCTCTATCTTTGCCACAGAAGGGCACCCCAGTCGCATCGCCAAAGCAGCTGGGCCCCCTACAAGCGTGACGGTCCTGGGGCACCTGGCACCACAGCCCGCAGGCCCAACATGGCCGGCCTCCCTCCCTCAGCAGCACGCCAGGGCCGAAGCCTATGAGGAGAGGCGACAGGGGAGCAGGAGCAGATCTTTCCCCATGCTGCAGTGCTGTCAGTGGCATGCATGACACTAGGAGAGGCCTAGGAGGTTCTAGATGGAAAGATAGGGGGTCTGATTGATCAGCAATGGCATGAAGTCCAACAAGGAAAATGCTGTGCTGGCTATCCCTGCTGGAGCAGGGCTTGTGCCACATGGACCCACAGGGCCTTGCCAACCTCAACTGCCTGTGATTCATTCCTTAAGTTTTCCTCCTACAGAGACACGGCTTCCTCACAGAGACTCCCTGCGCTATCGCTGTGAAGTAATCAATGAGCGTTGCCTTGCAATTCCAGTATCGTTTTAACACCAGTTTTTCCTGCCCCCACTAACCCCCACCCTGCTCTATGATTGCTTCCTCCTGCTGTCCAGGCTTTGGCCTTGCTGCTCCCTGACATTTGCAGGTCTGAAGCATTGTGCTGTAGGATGATTCTTCTGTGATGGTGGAGAGCAGATGAACCTGTGACAGCCAGGTTCTCCAGCTGGCTTTGCAGTGCAAAGGTGCATTGCATCTAGTTCCGTTAAGGTTTGCATCAGTTTTACTGGCTACTCCATGTCTGCCTTCCGACAAACAGTAGGTGGCATGTTTGGATCAACTATGGAAGGAGGAAGTCCCAAATTACTCCGCTGCTTGGAAGAAAAAATACTACCCATGCAGACAAATCCCTGCCCTCTGGATTAGAGGTGCAAAAGCGTCTCCAGAAATTTGATCTCATTCTCATTGAAATACACTCTGGTCATATGCAAATACTTGAAAAACAGCACAGTTTAAAGCAGGCCTTACCTGGACATGCTATTTGTCAGCTCCCGGCCCTGAGTCTGGCTTTTTTTCAGCTCTTCTAGGTTCTGCAGCAGCCTTGGATCCCCACAGAATCGTACCCATGCATCTGAGGCCTCATCCGCCCCATATCTGAAGCATATCTGAAACGAAGGACAGGAGGCCCACCTGTGGCATGGAGCAAAACTCAAAGTTGGGGCAGTACTGAAGCAAGGGACAGGAAAATAAGCGTGCACATATGTACATACCTGTTTTCCTCAACACCAAATAATCTCTTTAAATACCAAGCAGTAGTTAGGAGACACATAATTGCTGGATAAACTGATACCTTTCTGTTAGAAGTCAGGCGCTCACCAATTTCCTGTTAGACAAGCAAAACAAACAATCCATATGAGAGAAACTATTCCTAGTTGCTGTCAAACATCACAGTCTAAAAACAAAAGTAACTCCAAGTGCTTGAAGCACTTATCCTATGGTTGATAACAAGGACAGAGGGAAAGAAAAACATGTTGAGGATTCCCTTTACTGTGTCTCCTCTTACTGCCAATGCTAAATCCTCCTTATATCCATGCCCTGGCACCATGCAGGTCTCTGCAAACAAAGGATATAAAGAAAGCTGCTTCTTTGGATTTGCATACCTATTGAGTATTTGCCTTCCACTTTGGCAAGGTAAGCTCTTACATGTGTTGCTGCCGCATAGAAAATAGAGCCCAGGATCAACAAGACTGGTCAAGTGAGTAATCCAGACTAAGGACTGCCTATCTTTGCATGATATTAAGAGAGCAGAAAGGTCTGAGATGCCTTGCAAAATTGTCTCCGTCCCATGGATTAGCCATTAGATTTCTCCTCATTGCCACCAGGCAACCAAACATTTACATCCCAGTCTCCCAGATCAACATCATCTGCCACTAAAATGGAGGATAAGAGTTGTTCAGTCCTCTAATGATGATTTTCAATAACATAATTTTCAATCTTATCTTCCCAAAGTTCTGTAGTGGTCACAAGATTCTTCACATCACTTTCCCTGTTCTGACATTGTCACCTTAAATCTGCAAATCAGATTCCAATTGTTCAATTATTCTTTTTAAATGATCTCTGTGATTTTCAGATGCCCTTCAACAGCAACACAGAAGTTTGATTTCTTTCCTTTGCCTCATTTCTTTTTCTGGCATTGACAGCTGCCCACAAATTGCTCCCCAACATTAGCTGGGCCAGAGCAGTTTGATCAGATCCTGTCCTAAATACAGGCCAGTTCCTCCCAACCCTCTCTAGGCATCTCTTCCTCCAAGGCATTCCATTTACTGTCAGTCATTTTGTGCCCAGTATCCCACTGACTATGCCAAAAATATCACAGGACAACAGGGTTCTTTAGATACTGGACAACAAAGTGACAACGAATGGAATGCCAACTTACAGTGACTCTATTGTAGCAGTGAACTTTAATGACACAATTTCTAAGTAGAATGGAAACGATTTAAGCATGAACATACTAAGCAAAATGCAAACAATTCAAATGTGAGCAGTACTGAACAAAATGTAAAAAAAATTAAACGTGAGCGTACTAAAGCATACTAAAACAAGGGGAAAGCATACTTGTCAAAGTGACACAAGCTGGAGCCTTCAGACATTATTCTCACCCGCTGATGAGCCACTGTTGGGAAAGTTGTCAACTTCTCACGTTCTCCATCACGTCGGACAAAATTCCCCTGCGTCGTCACTGGGTCAAGCACCAAATAAATTGCTGCTATAGCTACACCGACAACGTTGCCTAGCAAGGATGTTGCACCCAGAAAAAAAAAAAAAAGTTTTGCTGTGTTAGATTTTCTGGGGATAAGGAACTCAGCAATAGCAGCAAAAAGTTTGTTGTCATGTAATTGTTTCCATGGTAGATCTTTATAATACATATCTCGCTCTGAGAAAAGCTACACCCACTAGCACTGTTTGCATTAAACTTGATGGTTGGACTAGATGGTCTTAGCAGTCCCCTCCAACCTTAATAGGACTTACAATAGGACTGAAGAGCCAGTTGTTGTATCTGCATGTGTTTTCTCATAGACACCAAGAGTCTTTCCTTATCGTTTTTGGACTATCTTCTCCCTCATCTTTGCTTCACAGTCAGTTCTCCCCTATCCCCGTTACAAACTAATGGAACTGCTTATTCTCAGAAATCTTCAATCTACTCTTTGTGAGATCAGATACACTGAGGCCTTCAAAAGAACAGATACTTAGTGCTGAGAACTCAGCTTTACCTTGTCAAAGCTTCACACAGAGGGTGGTGATGCACTGGAACAGGTCGCCCAAGGAGGCTGTGGATGCCCCATCACTGCAGGCATTCAAGGCCAGGCTGGATGTGGCTCTGGGCAGCCTGGTCTGGTGGTTGGTGACCCTGCACATAGCAGGGGTTTGGAACTGGATGATCATTGTGGTCCTTTTCAAGCCAGGCCATTCTGTGATTCTATGAAAGCTTACCAGACACACTGAATTTCACTCGTGTGAATGTAACAGAAAGATGGTTAAAGATTATTTTGAGTTTACAATTAGGATAGGATAAAGGTTACTTTGACTTCACACACCTGATATTACCTATATCAATTGCAAGAATGTAAAACCAAACTAGACTCAACAAGGCTACTTCTCAAGTATGGCCGCCTTAAAAAACAAAGTCTTTAGTCACAAATCTAGTTTTGTCTCCTAAGGAGATGATTTAAAACATACGATATAGTAAAAGAAAAAAAAAAAAAAAGAGAGAATGAAAGACAGAAAGAAAAAGAACCACTGACCTGACCCAGTATAGCAAAACCACAGCAGTCATTGAAATGAACTGCAATACTTTGACAGGGCAGTGATGCTGACAAAGTTGTGGTAAGCTCAATAGCTTGTTAACAATCATAATTCTAAAGATGTGCTGTTTTCCAATTAACCTCTTCACCTTCTTGCTCTTGCTGTTATATTTTAAAGTAAAACTGAGGAGACAGCAGCACTGTTCTCAGCAAACAGGACCTGATACAACTGTGCCACGGGCTGGTTGCCTCTGTTTCAGATGCTGAAATATCACTGCTCACAAGGACTCCTAATCAAATATTTTAAATATATTTATTATAAAACAAAATCCACAAAATCTATTGTACAAAGGCAGAGTCTGTTATCTTTACAAATCTTTATACAAAATAGCGGTAATTTCAAACAACTTCAGTTTTGTTAACATAAAAATCGTTGCAGTTTTGTGACCAGAAAACCATTCACATATAATGGTCTGAAGCGATGAAAGCCTCAAAGAAATCTTTCTTGTGACAGTTCCAACCAGGTTCATTTGTATCCTTAAAGGCTACATTTGGAAAATAATTGGTAAAGGCCTTCTGAAATATGACAAATGGCTTTCGTGAAAAATACTACAATGACAGTCTGAAAATAATGCCAATTTAATCCCCAAACACTCAAATATCACCTGTTGGCACTTCTTTGATGACATGTATTTAACATGTCAAAATTGCTGCTGAAATGAATATGGAAATGAATGTCCACCTGAAATTATGCATTTGCATCTGCATATATTACAAACTCAAGATACGTATGCTCTAAAAACCCCTCAGTTGTCAGTTTCAGTTCCACTAGTTGTGGATGCATCTGAGCTGAGGAGAACCAAACACAATGTCTACTTAGAACCATTGGAGTACACTCAACATAGGAAACCTGGGGTTTCTGTGGTTTAAGGCTTTAATTTTTTCCCCAATCAATGTTTGAGCTGTTTAGAACACAGAAGGCACTTCAGTACTGGGTTTGGTTGTCCTTTGTAGTAACAAATCTTACAAAATGATACATGTATAAAGCTGTAATTATTAGGCTGGTTGCAGAATATATGCTTTAATATAAATATAAAAAGACTGTGTGTGTTTATCATAAAAAAATCTTGGTAATCTTTGTATATTCATGTACATTTACAAATAGCAGCAATTACAATACAATTAGATGAGCAAGAAAGCGGTCTGGGTTAGAGTTTTGTCGGTGATGCCCTTCAAATTTCACATCCAACAGCACAGCACTTTTCAACAGCTTTTGTTTTGACCTCTGCAGGCTAATTAATTCCATTTATGACTGTTGCATTTGTGGTTGCAATTAAGATACTTCTGTTCTCATTTACGTATTGCAGATCTCTACACAAATGTAAGTGGGACATGGCTGCCTTCATCAGATGCAGCTCCCCTTGGGAGCATCGCTCAGAGGAAGGTACATCAGCAGGGGCACTTGTTTAACAAAGACATAAATGCTGGTGTATTGGTCCATCTCTGTAGCTATGAGACTTGCTTTTCTCCTCTTTCAAGGCGTGTTTTCTGCACGCATTTTGATGATGTCAAGTGTGTCCTGTTTAGGAATTGTTTCTGTCGTCTTCTATCCAGCAGGATTCTGTGCTGGCTGAAAAAGAGGCTCCTGCCTCCCCCAAGGTGGGCTGCAGGTTGTGCTGGGGACAGCCTGGTTGTGCTACCTCACTGCCGTGGGCAGCTGAGAGCATCGCCAGCAGTGGCAGGACACAGCATCTGAGGAACTTGGTTGCAGGACGCAGAAGCCATTTGTACCAGCTTGGTTTCCATCATTCTTATCAGCAGGTTTAACACTGACTTAAATCTGTTTCTCCTCCCCCCACCCTGCCCAGGAACACAATCTCACACGAGCAGACCCACACATAGTTGGCCAACTGCAAAATATACAAAATAGAGGAAAAATACCCTTTACAAAACCTTCAGTAATTGTTCTCAGGAAGGAGAGCTAGAACACGTGACAGCAATGAAAATACCTATGTATATTAATGTTACTTTTAACACGTGGGAAATACCTTAAGCTGTTCATTTGAACTCCTGATAGTCAAAGAAAGGGGATTTTACATTTCATGATGAAAGCATTGCAGTACGTAAGGGAACAGTAACAGAACAGCAGGCACTGTGAAACTTGTGGTGAGGACTGCACTCATCATTTAGAGTGCACTCATTATTAAACAGAAACAACTGAATAACTAACTGTTCTGTAAATGTCTGTCATGTTGGATTATGGCTTGTCCAAGGCTCAGTCCAAACATGGAAGTTTGCAAAATGTCCCTCAGCACCGTAGCAACAAATACATTATTTCTAATTCAGGGCTCCATGCCAGGCACTCCTGCGTGTTATTAATTACTGGGAACATGCCTGCCTTCTGTTTTCATTTCCTGACATTAATGGGTATCACTTGTTGTACAATTATAAGCACAGCTACTCATTTGGACTGATTCAACACATACCCCAACAAAATGACTGACATCAGAAAAGATCTGCTTCTGATAATGTTCAGAGCACACGGGGCACACGTTTGTCAAGTCTGACTGACCTCACTCGTAATGTACTACAATGTGCCCCATAGGCTCCGATGCAGGGCAGCCCCAGAGCTCTCTGCAGCAAAAGGATCGGACCCTACAGGCAGTGGGTGAATGCCCAGGTCACTGGTAGCTCAGCACAGCACGGCCAGCCCTTATTGATCACTGCTGTGCACAGACACTCCATAGTTCAAAAGCCCCAGGATCCATGAGGCATCAGTTGCTCCCCTAAAAATGAGGAAAACATGATGCGTCTTAGATCTACAACCAGAGAGATCAAGCTTTACTGCTAAAAATCAAACTCACTATTCAAAAATTAAAAAAAAAATCAACTTATTTCACTTTCTCTTTAGAACATGTTAATAATAACACCATCTAATTCTTTGGACATTTTGTAATGTCGTTATCCTAAAAGAAAACTTCATTTGTTGTACACTGTAGATTTGATTTGATCTTAGCTTGAGTGCTCTTTAGCGATCTACTCAGACAGTTCAATCAAAGCAGTGAAATGATGGCAACCCACCAATAACGAACAAATTAATTACAGCCATTGCAAATTTCAGGGTGCAGATCAGTCTAGCTGAAGTCCAGCTAGAATTCACACAAACTCTCTGCCTGAAATCAAAGAATACTTTGCCAGTGAAGATCATGATTTTTAAGTCTGCCCATTTACCTTACAGCTTCACATCGCTACTGCATTTGTTCCACAGATAGAATAAATTCTACAGAGAGACGACGACCCTCATAGCTGCCTTTGTGACTGCATCAGAAGGCAAAGAAGCTGCTCTCTGCTATGAGAGAGCGCTTAGATGTAACACAGAATCAACCAGTTCATTTGTCCATCATTAGCCGCTATCCAGACACAGCTTTGTATTCCATCCCAAGCTGCTTTAAAGTGCTAATACACAGTCAGAATGGGTTTTGAAAATATTTCAGTAAACTGATTCAAGTACTCAGATGCTCACATGGAAAGTCCAGTCACTTGCATCCCCCTGCAGGTTCTTGGGGCAGAACTCCTGGGATACGTCAGGATACCTCAGCCTTTCTCACAGCAGCCTTCTGCACTAATAGAACCACACCTAAACCTCAGCAAAACACAACTTTTCCCTACTTACTTCCTGCTCAGCCCTGAAATGCTACAACTTGCCACATGCTTTCAATAATTCCATGCAACACTTTCCCTCATCCTGATCTAGAAGAAGCAAGCATCTGTTTCCTAAGTTTTAGCCTGAAGGTTCACAGGATAGAAAACATACTTCACTAAAAACACACTGGGGGATATTTCTGGAGAAAAGTAGCTCTTCTCGCTCAAACATATGGTCTTTTCTGACACCAGAAATGCAGTAATCTTTTTAGGTTAGGTAGCCTACAGCAACAAAAAGTATTATTTCTATATTTAAATCTTTAGATGCTATATTTGCTTACAAGTTCTCTTTAGAAGAGGCTTTTCAAGTCAACTCCATGCAGTGTGAAACCTGCATTCTGATCACAAAACCTGAAGTGCCTTAGATGAAGTAATTTCTCAGCAAACATCAGCAGCAAGAGGTTCCGAACATCCAATTGAAATACAAGAGTGCACATGCTTAATTCATTCCATTCAGCAAGTGCTTGCTTCCTTCTGAGTACCTAAGGGTCAAATTTCTTTGGTCCTTAAGTCAGTCTGACTCTCAGCAAGACTGCTAATTTTCTTGGACTCAAACTTTATAATAGGAGAATAAGACAAAGTGGTTGGGATTGCTACAGTGGTGGCTCTTTAAAACCATCAGCGGTTTAAGGAAAGGAAAAAAAAAAAAGTAATCTTGCATTCAGTGCCATCACAGGAATACAGGAAAATTAATACGGTATGGCTCTAAACTAGAACTGTAACATGAAACAATGAATACATTCATTACAAATGGCCAATAGTTATGCACAAAACGACGTATGATGTGAAATTTGACAAAGTGCTGTAATGTAGAACATTTACATGACTATGTGATACAGAAATATCTGTATCTAGATTCATCATGTGGTTCACTGAAATACAATCACATGAAAATGTTGTTTTGCTTTCTCAGAGACCTTCAAAGTCAGTCACTCCAAGAGCAGCAAATGATGACCTCGTCCCTCCTGGGATACTACAGAACTGCCAACTTTGGTAAGGGACAGGGGAAAAGAATCCATTCTTAAACTCCAGTGCTAGATTCTCTAGTTCTCTATTTTTCTCTGCAGGAAATGGTGGGCATCATCTTTGTGCCAGATGTGAAACTCAGAAGCAAAAATTTAGCCACGACGGTACTGAAATTTACTTGAAGAGTTTCAGTAATACAACGACAGCACCAATATTTACCCTTGAACAACATAGGAAGGAAGAACAGACCTGGACTAACAAATCTGTAAACACAAACTGGATTGGAACTCTGTGGTCCCAGCGCCTCCACTACAGTAGGGACCTTTGCCCTGGAATCCTAGGCTTCTTTTGTTCAAAAGACACCGACCCAAACATAATTTAAGTTCAAAAAGGAAAAATGTTTTGTTGTTGCCAACAATATTAAGGCTGTCAAAGAGCCACCACATGTTATTCAGCAGCTGCAGAAACAGGTGCAGGTCTGCATATTCAGATTTTCCCTCAGATATCCCAGGTAGGCACACAAGTCATCATCGTCAGGGATGAAAATTGCCATTCAATACCCAAATCCCTTTGTTACAACAGGAGATGAATCAAAGCAAAAATTTATCTTCTGTATTGTAAAAGGCACTTATCCCAGTCTCCCTTTCACAAAAGGGTTTGCTAGGAGCTAGAAGCATGAGCACTTCACTGATTATGGTGTTCTGAGGATACAGTAGACAGTTGCAGTTTGTTTATTTTAATACAATCAGATGTACTTGCCTTCTCTCCTTTCTCCCCGTGCTTTTTATGTTTCTAAATCTGGGCTACTTTGGTGGCAAATTTTGATGACATGTCTAACCTGCTCGAATGGCGGATGTTTTGATTTTGAGCTCAGCAGATACCATGTCCTACAAACAAACAACTTTCCTCACTTAAAAAGAACGCAGTCCACTGTATCATCCCACTTTGGGAAATGAACGTTGGAGATGAAGCAATTCGCTGATGAATTCAACACAGGTGATCATCTCAAAGACCCAGAACAGAGGAATTACTGGACTTCAGGGTAAAAGGTGAAGTACCACAGTATTTTTAGAAGCAGCTGTTACAGCTCCTTCCCAGCCAAGTCTCACAAAGAAGTGGATGCTAGAACTTGGTTTCATTCAAATTAAAATGGTGAACCTGAGCAAAGCTGCAAGTTTGTCAAGCATTTCTCACAGGTATTTCTCTTGTTAAGAGCCCCTTGCTCTCACTGTCAGGCCGTTACAACTTCTTCTACTATCATGCACTCAAAGTGGGAACTGATTGGAGTTCAACCAAGCATTTGAGGTTTGTTTCTATGTTCCTAGCTCCTACCAGTTCCAGAATCAATATGCAGTATGGTACTTGCTTGAGTCAGGACACAATTCTTGTGGGACCAGCTAAGCTGAAAGATTTGGTTAAAATAAGTCTTTCCAGTTCAGTGCTGAGCAAATGGAGACTGAGGTTCAAAATGCAGGTCTCAGGACACAGATTCTGCTGGGAAGCACACAGCTCACTAGCAAACAGAAGCATATGACAGTGGTACTCTTTGCATGTTTTCTCCCAGTGGTGTACAAGGGATGAGACACAAACTATTTAAGCATGTTTTTCTTCTCTGTGAATATTGGTCTTTAGCCTCCTCCTTCCACAAGCCACTTCACTTTCTTTTCTCACATTAGTAAAAATTGCATACACTTTGCGTGTAAAAAGGTGGTTTGAAATGCTAAAAGGCTCAACGTTGCCTCCCCAAATTCTTTTGGAGAGTAAGTCAGTTCCATGATTTCAAAAAGGCAAATATGGCACAAAAGAAGGGAAATTAAGTTAAAAAAATCAATTTTATAAATATTCTTCCTTTGTACAATTTTCACAGCCCCGTCCCTCCCAACATTTTTATTCACATTTCTTTTTTTTTTTTCCTTTTTAATTCCCACCCCTTTTTTTTATCTTTAGATCATAAAATATATATTTAAAATCTGTTCATATTTAAAAATATTTACAGGGAAAGTTCCTTCTGTTGAGGTCATGAGGAGTCTGTACAAGGAGAGGGTGGAGGTGGGTAGAGGTGAAAATAGCTTCGTTCTGTGGCAGGAGATGGAGGGCAACTTTCTTCTGCCGACATGTACTGGCTGCGAGGTGTGGGTGGAGGGGGGTAAGGGTCTGAGTCTGAATTTAAATCTATATAGTATTTGTTGGCTTTCCATCGACTAGTAGTATAGTCACTGTCACAAACATCTGTGCTGCACGGGGTTGTGGGTGGAGCTGTCCCTCGTATAAGGTAAGGCCTGTGAGAAAAAAAAACACATGCAATAGTTGTGATTTTTGAAAAAGGGAAACAAAGACACTGAAAAAGAACGCCTATGTCCACAGACAAGACAGCTGTTTATTCAGCTCTTTATTCATTCTATGTTAGCCATAACTCAGGTTTTTTCATATAGGAACCAAATGAGAAGTAGTTGAACTGTGTTAAAACTGAATGGCACAGCTACTTGCAGCTCGCAGTGCGTTTTGCCAGTCTTTAACCTGGTGGTAGATCCATAGATTTGGGCAGCCAGGGAAAATCAACATGACCACTTAGTTCAGATCCTAAGAACTAACAAATAGGTCAATCCATCAAAGAGCAGACAAGACTGAACTCTCCTCACAGGATGCTAGCTGACCATTACAAAGCAATCTAAATATAAATACACAGCATTCTTTATTGGCAACATTGTATTGAAAGCTGCTAAACCCTGCTGCATCAAAATAAGAAACAAAGCTAATGCTTATGGATCACAAATAGCATAAACTCAACTTGAATGGTCATTTATTAAGAGAGGAAAAGTTTTGTGGCTTTTTTTCCTTTTTTTTTTTAATCAAGGCAAAGGTCTAAACAAGACCTTGTTTACAAGAACATTCTGTTTAAGATGCAAAAGTAAAGGACAGACCAATGGAATATGTATCAAACCTCTTTATCTGAGCTGTACCTGTAAGATCTTGTGGTTGAAGGAATGTTTGAAGAATAAAACATCTCTGCATTATACAGGGAGCGATCAGTAGCTGGGGATGGAGGCGGGTTCAAGATCTAGAAAGATTAAAGCCAGTACTTCAGTTTGAGTTAATTGCACAACTCTACTGATTTTGAAAATATTATTTACTCCTTCAGTGAGTCAGCTGACCTTATTTTCTATTCCTCTCATTGCTGCTTGAGGGAATTTATGCTTTTTTTTTTTTAAAGATCATATAAGTTAATTATGAGACTCCATTTTGGGTTTGGATGTATTAAACAAATACAGGGCAGCAGGTGCACAGCCAAGACATTTAGATTGCTCAGACTGCTTCTTTCTGTAGGTAATGTAAAGCTGGGTAAACACAAGCTACCAGGAAGAAGTGACATTTTCGTCAGCAGTAACTTTAATATATCAAAGCCCTCACAACAGCTTCTGTATAAAAATCTCTAAAAAAGCATGGCACTCTTTCTGAAGGCTGATATTGTCCCTGCAGGTCCTGGCTCACAAAGCACTGAACTGGAAGGGTAGAAGAAGAATTCCAAGTAAGAGGTTAGTTTAGGCCAGTACTCCAATGGAAGAGTTTGGCCAACAGAAATATCAAAACATAATGGTACAGGCAGATCAGCTCCTGGGCCACTTTTGCCTTTCAAGATTTATTTAATACTTTTTTTTTTTAAATAAATCCATCTACACTTTTTCTATTCATGGAATCATAGAATCCCTTTACTGTGGCACTGATGCAATAACTGGGTACTAGCATGAAATTGTTCAGCAAGTTACAGAGATTCTGGTGAAGCAGGAGACAAATTAAACAAGGAGCTCTGCTGAATTCCAATATCTGACTCATAGGCATATTTTCAAGACATACCTGTGGGTAGAAAGTGGCTTTAGTGCTGGATGAGCTACTAGAAGAGGCTCCAGTAACATGGTTTCTGTCATATAAGGGGGCACCACTGCTCCCTCCCATGAGGCTCATGGAGCTAATCATAGACTTTCCACAAGAGATGCCTGCAGTGAGACAGAGAGGAATCCAAGGTTAGGTAAACCACAATTTCATCTACTAATGCAAACCAGAAAACAAATCCAGAACTTGGCAAATCCACGTAACTCTACTGGTTGTTGCTTTTGGAATGATCTTTTACATAAAAACTTCAGGATTACAAAGAACAACATATTTTCAATTTTATATTATGTAAAGCAAACACTTCACTCCTAGACCACCTACTGTGACTCTGTAGCTCCTCACAAGGCGTGCTCTCAGTCTGCTGAGAAAGGAATCTCCAGATCGGTTGATCCAAATTTTCCACCCAAATTGTTAACGAAGAAATTTTCCAACTAAACAAATTCAGGCATTTGTAAAAATAAGCATTATATGCTGCCCAAAAGAAACAAGCCAGAGACATCCAAAGTTTTCATTTCCATCCAAAGAAATTCAATTGCAAGAGAAAAAACAATTATTCTTATTGGAAAAAACAAAAACAAAAACAAAAAACACACGCCTATTTCTTAAAGTGAAAAAAGGAAGGAAACCTGGATGACAGGAAAAGGGGAAAACAATGTTGTCTGATTTGTTTAACCCAAAGATGCACTTAAATCAGACTACATATTCTCAGATTCCGTCTGTCAAAATATTCAGTGCCAATGGAAGAGTTTAGTTTAGAAGCTTTCAGAAATTTTTCAGCTTTGGAAAATATTTAGGAAAGCAGGATGACTCTATTTGTGTTCATGACCACTCACTTTTTTGAAGCACCTTGCTTCAACCTATGTCTTCTCTTTAGAATTAACATCAATGGTAAGACTGTCAGCTGCTGTAAGTTGTCACAGCAATACAAAGCCATGAAAATCTATGGTAGCTGGATTAGAAAAAAATAACAATGAACAGGAATCAGACTGACAGCTTAGTTTAGCACCTACAGTGGTACAAATGAAAGCCTCCAATAGTCCCTTTAATTATAAAAGCTTTAATATGAAGACTAGTTTAAAAAACCACTGCACGATTTCACCTGCAACAATTTCATCCTCAAATTTTATTTCCTACCACAAAGCCTTGATAATCATAAAAACAGACTGTAAGCAGGAACAGCTGACCACAGCCATTAAAATGCAAGAAAGCATAAACCTAAGTTGTATCTGGCTGTCTTAAGACCCTGGCTGGATGAAAGCAACAGCGCATCTCAAAATGTTGTCTATACAAAGAAGGATAACATCTGTCTTTTTCAATGTGCTTGAATTTCAGCTGACAGGAAAAGCAGATTCCAAGTGCTCTGAAATATGGATTGTTGTGTTCTGGCTCTGTTGGGTAGGCTTACAGGTCACCATTTACTTTCCATATTCCCGAACAATACAAAGAAATATTCTCTCTTCTCAAGGCCTTGTAGTTAGAAATGAACTATCTCCTCTATGAAAAGTATCTCCTACAATTGTAAATTTAAAATATATCACATAAGCATTTACTTTGATGTCTATGTGAGGTCTCTGAGCTATTAGCTCTTATGTGAATATCCCAAGCTTTTACATATATTTTAAGACCTCTAACTCAGCCTCAACTTATTATCTGCATATAGTTCTCTGGGTGGATGTTTTGATTACTTGGCAAGGTAGAGAAATTCTGCTGCTTTAGAGATGAAGAACTGAGACAGAGAGAGAACAAATACGTTGTTCAAAAGCACACAGGAAATCTGTCTCAGAGATGGACTAAACCAAAGGAGATGTTTTCGTTACACTTCAGGCAACAGTCAGCTCTTAATAACCTGCAAAACCTCAAATCCAGACAATGTAATGGTACTTATTAGGGTTCTTATCATCCTTACCAGTGAAAGTGCCATGCTGAGAACTTCCTGGAGCAATAAAATTAAGGGGGACGTGAGGCGTGCCACTGACATACTCATGTGGAAAGGGGCTGTTGGGCCCGGCGTAGCGCTGACACACCACTCGCTGGCAAACAAAGTACATTCCTCCCATGACAAAAAGGGAAAGTATTATTCCAATGACGGGACCAATGGCACTGCTGTGGGGCTGAGGTTCATCTGAGGATGGCTTTGATTTTTCTGGAAAACGGGAGGAAAAAGAAGGACGTCATTAAATACAGCAATATATATGATGCTGTCCTGGAGCTTGTACTCATCAGTCATTTACATCGTGTCACTGCATCTTACTCAGACGTGTCTAACTACATAGATTCTGATTTATGCATAAGACTTCACATGCTCTCTTTCCTTACATGCAAATAAAGCGGTAACAGCTTCTTTCTGTCTAGCAATTCACCTTGTAAGAGGATTACTTATTGTCTTGATATAACAACAAACAGGAGAATTTTGTTTTTAAGATTTGACTGGTAGGCAAGCTACAGTACGCATGGAGCAGTGGATGTCTTCCCAGCAAAAAGCTCTTAAAAGGATGGAAAAGCTCTTTTAGGATGGAAAAGTGTTCTAGGTGACTATTAAGAACTCTACAGATTGGAATAAAATCACACAACCAGAATATCTCAAACACTTCCTACTTCTTATTTCTTTTTCCCCCATAAAGCCCAGTGTTAAATAATAAAAACTGCTGCAGTACTTGAGATGAGATTTGATACAGATCATATCTCCCACTGAACTACATTCTAAACTCTTGCCCCTCAGTTGAAGGAAATGCAGAACTGAAAGTTGAGAAGGAAGATAATGGAAATGTGAAGAACTACTAGTGAACTCTTAGCAGCTCAACATCAAGAATTCATTTCTGTCTTTCTTATTAGCGCACAACAGCTTATAGCAAGGACCTAACCTTTAAATAGGCAGATTAACTCAGATATGATACCAGAAATAAGGCAAAACCAGAACTAAAAGATATTCTCGAATTAGCTAGTTCAAACCACAGAATTCTCATTTTGGTTAAACCTAGCTTCTTTCGAATGCAAAATCTTCATCCTGAAAGTAGCAATCATTCTTATTTCCTACTTGACTTTCCCTCAGTCAAGCAAGAAACCACAGAATGCTCTGTTCCACAGAGAAACTCCAGAAGAGGCAGTCTTATGTCTACATAAAGACCCATTTAAATCAGTTTAAGATGTAATTGCAGGACTGGACCCAAACTGCAAACAGGAAACAGTTGCATTAACTTGGCACCACAAAAGTTTGTCAAGTGCACAAAGAAAATAACAGAAAAATAAAAATGAAAGAAAAAGTGGCTTCACAGTATCCAAGGAACTGGGGGGACCAAGTGAGGGCTGTGAGTTAAACGGGATATGTGGGAGGATCAGAAGAAGCATGTGCGATCTGAGATCTCCAAAAGGAGAGCTAAACAGATACTCTGATTCTTTTAGCCTTTTTTCTTTTTGCCACCCTGGCTATTTTCAGCACTTTTGCTCATGAAATTCACTTTTCCTTGCAGCACCCACTCAGAGGACGGAAGGAAGAAGCTAATTTGACCTAGTTAGTACAGGGCCAAGATTTATCAGGCTTCCCTGAAAGAATATTACTATGGAGAGACTGGGGCTTTGCATTTAGTTGTAAGGTGTTAGAGCTGAAAACAGAGCACTTAATCTCAAGCAAAGACATCTCACCACACATGAGCTCATCTGAGCCGTCGATGCAATCTGGAAAGGAGTCACACTGCTGCTTCAGGAGGATGCACTGGCCACTGGCACATCGGAACTGATTGAGCAGACAAATTGCTGCACAGAAAGAAAGAAAAGATTAAGTACAACTTGCAAGGGAGCATTCAACAATCTTAAGAAAACCATAAGATGTCAGATGTGTCAAGCCTCAATGCATTTTATCTTATAAACAGATAGGCATCAGAACACCTGCTTTGCTGCAGTAGGTAAAATTCAGTCAGCACTTTTCTCATTCTTCCTTTGTACAGTTACAAGTCCTACTTAGTGAGACTGATATAAAATTCTGAAACACCACATTTTTGTCCAGTTGGGGCAAAACTGAAAACAAATCAGCAAGGATCTTTTATAGTTACTAAATAAGTGTAACTGACATGTTAAAACGTGGTAACTGAAGATATAATCAAACCTTCTATAGTCCATACTACCTTATAACAGAGCTGTATTTGACAGAATGGTATATTTCTCATCTACATCCACAAGCCTCTGTTTCAGTAAAATGAACTTCTTAACTGATTTCAAATTCTATGTGAATTCAAACTATATTAAATTATCAGAAAAGATACTGTCTTATGAAGGCTTGTAATCAGCAGACCTGGCAGGTTTACTTCGGAGAAAAAAGCAGAATCAAGTGGACAGTTCTGCCAGACTTGCAAGGTAAGGCCGTTCTTCCCCCATTTGAAACTAAAAATCATGAACTTGTATCAAAACAGTTAGAATCTCAAATAGCTGCTTATGTCAGAGCCAAGAGAAAAGGAAAATGAATCTTACTATCACAATCCACTTCATCAGATTTATCTTGGCAGTCAATTTCTCCATTACACCTCAGATGTGCATCAATACATTGTCCCTTCTCACACTGGAACTGAGATGCAGAGCATATTGGGCAACTATCCTCATCGCTCTGGTCATCACACTCTGGGAATCCATCACACCGCCATGCCATTGGAATACAGTCAATCTCTCCAGTTGCACAGGTAAACTGGTCTGGGGAACAAGTTGGAGGTTCTGGAGAAAGAGAAAACAAAACACATGTGTACATTCAATTCAATTTTTGCTCTTTCAACGGAGTGAAAATGTGATGGAAATATTCCGCAGATGGAAAAAAAGATGCTTATGCCTGGACTGAAGTTCTTCTGTAAAAATGCAAACTGTTTTTGAAGCGCTATTGTCCTCCTTCAACAAGGAGAAATGTTCAAGAATGAGACTCAAGTAAAATCAAGAGCTTGAAAAACAAATATGCAAAGTAAAATCCATAAAACAAATATGCAAAGTAAAATCCATATGTTTAAGTTTTAACATTCCTATGACTTCTAAGTTTCTGAGTTATGATTACTGGGTGTAGCAATACTGAGGTTTACAAACCCAACCAGTGACCTGGCAGCTGTAGACATGGTAAGGATGCCAGACGGACGCATCAAGATAATTCTGGAATTAATCTGTATAGGAGCATACTGTTTAGATAATTCAGCAGACAGATTACTACTTCTGCATCTAGAGCCACATTTAATGTTGCATTATGGTTGCACTTGGCAGGCACGAGTTTGCATTTAAAAACTTGTCAAGTGTGTTCATGAGAATACATGAACAGAACGTTCCCAACCAAAACAGCTATCTACCTATTCTGAAGTACTTGCTATGAGCTACTACAACAGCAGGCAAGACAGACTGCAAAGCTGTTGCAAGCTTAGTGAAGAATCAGAATGAAAAAAAATAAACAAGAAGCAGAGCCTGAAAGAGAGGCCCCTTAATTTTAAGATTCACAGGGGAAGACAACAAAGCAGTGCAACTAAGAATCTCTCATTGGCCAGGTTTTTCAACAGAAGTACAGCAAGAAATATAAGGAAATTGTTTTATTTTTCCCCCTGCAGATTTCCCCCTCCACTACTCTGAAACCACATAGTGTGTTGTGGTCATGGGAAAGAAAACAGTTTATAATGGAAGGGACTGTCCCACAGGAGGTCAGAGCTCAGCCAGAAAAATGAAATTCACAGCAAATTGAGTACAGGAAAAAAGCCCAGAGGACCAAAAGAACCAAATTATTTCACATAGGATATCTCCCAAAAAGAAGTATTTTTCCCCATTTTAACTGCCCTCTGCAATAGTAAGGTAACAATTATCAAAATTCCTGAGGCTGTGAAAGGGAATTGTAAAGGGAATATCTACATGGGGAAAGACAACAGCTGCCTTAATTAAAAAGAACTGCAACTGAGGTTTTGAACTGTCTGTCACTAATGAGACAGCACAGTGTTTTATGTTATCATGTTATTTGAAAAGCTGGAGTACTGCAGGAATCATACATACAGTTTCAACTGCCAGATCATCATGGGTTATCAACACTGTTAAATACATTCATTTATAGCACAAAATGCCACATCATACAATAATGCAAATCTCAGTAGAAGATGCAATTATCATATGGTCTATCAAGTGTGTTCTGCACACAGTGAAAAGTCAAACATGTCCAAAACTTGAAGCAGATAACAGCTGGTACATTTAAGACAGAATTCTACATCATGTCTAGTATGTATAAATACATGTTCTGGATTCAAATACAACCTCCTGCAGGAAGTTCATATAATTTTGTACCACACGGAAGTCAAGTACTGTGGCAGGCAAGTTTCTTGCAACAGTAACCATTTGATTCTGGTCATTCTGATTTCATTCATTGAGTTGTTTTTGAAAATATCTTCCTTCAGATAGACAGTTCTCAAAACCTAGCAGCATGTCACAGACCAAATTTGATATTCCAGGGCTTCTTAATTTTCTTTTCTTTTTTTTCCAATGTAAACCACTCAGCAGCACTGTTAAACATAACTCACCTCCACATGTTAAGAGATTCTGCAGGAGCACAAGGTGCTCTGGGCACGAACATCTTGGAGTCCCGTCACCTTTGGCAATGCAGATATGTGAGCACCCACCATTGTCACGGGAGCACGGATGTGCAGCTGGAGAAGCACACAGAAAGAATGATTAGATACTGTTAAAAAAAAAAGAAAATCTTAGCTACTAGCTAAGACAAATTCACAAAGCCACCCACAAAACATTTCTAGTTGAGTAACTAAGATTTCACTGCAAATTCGTAGGAAGATAAATGCAAGGTTTTTCAGTTCTGTGCTCAGAAGTGGATTTACTATTTCACGAGGACTATATTTCTCCTGGTTGCAGTGATACGGAGACCTTCAAAGAACTTATAAAATGAATTTGGGAGCTCAGGTGAAGAGAAGTGAGGAAGCAGATTTGAGAAGGACACGTTTAAGGCAAACCCAGACACCCCACTCGCACTTCTAGGGTTGCCATGCACCAAGAATTGACAGTCATTGCTGCAGAATGCCAGCCCACCAAACCTTAAGGAATTTGCCTCTAATCTCCAAGACCTCTTACTATCCAGTCCTACTCCTATGTACCCTCACCACTTCCCTGTTACTCACAAAACTGCAGTGTGAGCACACACAGCTATTTATATCTTTGTAAAATGGGAAGCTACATGGCCATGATCCCAAATCAGTTATTCAAAAGTGCAGAGAACCCAATAATTTGTAATGAAATCAAATTAAGGAAGTGTTAAGTTGGATGAGAAACTGGCACAGACGGGTGAAGGCACTGTCTGAGGATCCCAGCCCAGCTGAGTGCTTTACAGCATCTGCTGGAGTGATCTGTGAGGCCAGAGCCTACGTTACTCACAATGCCACTGCACAATGCATTCTTTACTACCAGTAAGCATCAGGAACTTCCACTGGGAAGAAACGGTACAGTTATCACTACTTCTGTGCCAAAGTTGTTTTCCATCTGTTCGGGCTTCTCAGCAGTCTGCTTTCACATTTAGCAAATTCATCAATTTAACACAGTGTTGGAGACACTACTGTTCGAAGCACAAGCAGAAAAAGTGCCCTCGTGTACATCTGTGTGGGCATGCACATGCACGTGTTTATTTTTACTCTCCTGTTGTAACAGAAGTCACCTACATTGGACAGATTTCAGATGTAAAAAAGTGCTTCCTTTCAGTGCAACTCAGAAGAAACATTACCCTTGTCATAATAAAATAAACATTTTTAAAAACATATGGGATATTAAAAGTCCTCTCTCTCCCTGTTTTCTTATTAACAGCGTTGAGATTTAAAGAAAAATTATTTTTCCATCATTATGTACTTACTACCTTTGAAACGCACTAAAACATGAGAAATAGCACAAAAGAAGAAAAACTGAGTGTTGTGAAAGAAAAAAGAACATCTGGATAAGGATTAGCAAATAGAATCAGCTACAGCTTAAATACACTACCTTCCTTCCAACAGTTTACCCATATAGGCAAGCTTGCACTCACGTACATCCCTCCTATATAAGATTTCTATGCCCAGCCCTGCACGTACTGGAAGCATTACTCCTCTCCAGACCTCAGACTTACATTCCCTTACTCTACTGTAGTCTTGTACTCCCCCATCTTTCCATAGGACAAGGTGGAATACGGATAGAGGGGAAAAACTTTACTGACTACTGCCCATCAAAGACAAAGCAAGGATATTCCTCTTCCCAGGTTTCTTCACTCTGCATTCAATGTGCCTTGAAGGGGGAGAAATTTGAACTATAGGGGTCATCTACAAGAGTTCACTGCTTCTCTCCCTGGGACAGTAGCACATCCTGAGGTAGCTACCACACTGGCCTATTTCCATGGAGAAGGCAGCATGAGGATGGATGAAGGTTTCCTGCTGTTTCCCAGGTACCTACTACAGAATAATCCTGCACAGAATGTTTGAAGTTCAGCACTCAGAGAGCAGGAACTGAGTCAGCAAGCCAGCGAAATAAGGTCCAACATGACTGACCTCTTTCAGAATTGAGCACCTAAAATGGCTCCACTTCTAATCAAGGAGAAATTCCACATCCACAAAGGAATGTTTTCAGAGCATCCTGCCCATTCTCCTTTCCTTACTGGAGGCATTTACACCATCAGTCACCCCGAGTCAAACCACTCATGCTTTACAAATAGATCTGAAACTCCATGAGAGAAGGCAGGTACTATTCCCTTTTCTTTCTTTATAAAAGTATTTCCAACTCTGTTACTTGGTTGTACTTAAAAAATTAGCAATCATTAGTTGTTTATAAACAGCTTTGAGAGTTAATTCACTCTCATGCGACCTGGTACAAAGCAGGTAACTAAGTGCTGTGAAATCACATATTCTAGCTGTGCAAAAGGCCTCCTCTGGACAAGAATGAGAAACTTATTTCTCCTCCTCTATTATAGCCCAGCCCCTCAAGTTGAAAGCACTCCATGGCCTAACCTAAAACCAGTATTACTGAAACATGCAGCTTGAGACAGTGACCAAGAGTGAAAAACATCAGGTATTTGAAGAAACTCACAGAATTCCTCCATATCAAGTTCCTCCACAGCATGAATGCCTGTTAGGTGAGCAATTCGGCCTTGAATTCTAGTTCTTTTGTACCCATTAGTTTTCTCCACTCTCTCAATCATCTGCTGCTGCCGATCAATCCAGTACAGGTGATTCCCCAGCACAGTCAGGCCCATTGGCTGAAGGATGTTGGAGTCCTCCAGAGTCACACGGTTAGCACCTGAGATCAAAGGAAACAATCTCTAACTCGTTTAAAACACAAACAAAACCCAACAAAAATAACAAAGAAACACTACTTTTTGAAACAAACAGAGGCAATTTCTGAGGTTTCTAAATCCAGTTCAGCAGCAAAGCAAAAAACCTCCATGTTCAGGAAAAATGTAATTAAAATTTAACTTATGGAATTTAAGTTTTGGACATCTACACAAAATGAGATTGTGGAATCTGAATACATAATAAAAATGCTAACGAGCACTAGATTCAACTAATTTACTGCATAAATTATGTACAGCGCAGCCAAGCATAAGAATGTAACATTTATTCCAATTAGAATACCATTAATTAACTGCCTGATGTTAGTTCACTTCCCTCTGTGCTTCTTTTTAGAGTTTCCTTTTTTTGTACACAGAATAAGAATGCATCACAGAGATTGGATCCTATGTGCTACATTGCAGATTTCTTCATTTTTTCAGCACTGTCAGCTGCTTTGCGTATACAGTGATTAAATGCTCTGCAAGAACTGTGTGCTGCTATTCCTATGGATGTGAAGTAATGCTTTATTTTACTAATGTGGGAAAAGTGCAACAAATCAATCTCCTTCCACTGTTTTGCAATACAAGGCAGCTGATGTGTGATGCATTAATCATCTCTATTAGAAGCAAGCCACTCCCCTTCAGTTTGTTCTTCAATCTACCATAATACAGTAGGCTGCAAACTCTAAAAACAAGAAAAATTGAAGAGTTGCACCAACTTTTTAAATCACAGGAAAATAAAAGGAGGGAACAATTTAGAGGTTCTGTGATGGCTAACACCTATTTAAATCTGATCTTGCATGAGTTGCAAGATATCAAAAGATATCAAAAGTCAAATGTCCCTCTTGGAGAGTGGCAATCATTACAGACACATTTATTCCAATCACATCAAAGAAGCCCACCAGTAATTGTTAGCTGTGACTGCCTGCACAGAAATGGCAACTGTAAAAGCTATTGGGGTCAGTATCAAAGAAGGAATAATGTCCTGTACACAGGCACATGCTGCTCCAAATATTTAACTGCATACCACATACCTGACAAGTCACAGCTTTCGATGCGCTTCAGATCTGCGTCCACCCAGAAAAGCTTTCCGAGTTTGTTGTCAATCACCAGTGCTACTGGTCGGATCAACCCAGTTGTGAAAAGCACTTCCCTCTCTGTGCCATCAAGGGCTGCACGCTCAATCTTGGGAGCTCGCTCTTGCATGTTGGTGAAATACATGTACCTGAAAACAAAGGCAGGAGCTGCTTGGGTGAGAGCTTCAGAACTCAGGGGAAGTAGCTCACATTTGCACATGGGTTCTGAAACCATAAGCATGAACAGCTTATGCAGGGATGACTGTGGTGGCTGTTGCTCCCCACAGGAAAGATCCAGATCTAACTAGCTGCAGAACCCCAAACATTTGCTAACTGGCACACTGAGACATTTCCATTATCTCTTGAGGGCAAATTCCCCAATACCATAGGTTACACTACTGCACAGCAATTCGTGATGGTGTAAATGAAGAGTGGCAGCAATCAGAACACAGAGCCAATGGAGAGGATTTCTGGAACTAAGGAAGGACAAGTTCAGGACAGAGATCACTAATTCAACCCTCCCAGGTAGCCACTGCATTCAACACAGTCTCTCTGCCATTTTGACCTCTTTCAATTTAAAAGCAGATTTATCTTTAAGTTATTTAAAAACTTGGATTAGAAAAGCTAAGTGTTTAAGAGATCAGCAAAGCTAAACTCCTATTTTAACAGAGAAAGCAGAAAAGCTTATATAAACACAAACCATGTCCAAGTGAGTCAGTCCCAATAAGATTAGCATCTTTCCTCTAATCCCCCTCTCCCCACAGCAGCTTTTGAACTGTGAAGAGTACACTGAGCACTGTACAAAAAAACAGTCCCACAGATGTTCCAGATAGAGTCTCTGGGTACTGTTGCATCCACATGGTTACGACATATTGTCATTCAACATCTGTCAAACACATGGTAAGCCATCTATCAGTAAACTGGCAGTTAAGCATCAGAACACACAGCTGACACACATCCCAAATGTGTTCTGTATGAGGTATAAGAAAGGAATCTCACCCCCGCTCTGCATTCACTACAATGGCTCTGGGCTTGTCGTGGTCGCCTCGCAGCACCATCCCTATTGACTCGCCGTTCAGCCTGTGAACGTTGACGGAGTTTGTGGCCTCACAGGTCCAGTATAAGGTATGGCTGTATATATCAATGCTGAGGTCATGTGGCTGCTTCTCTGGGTTCTGGCTTTGGTTTGGAGAGCTCATGACAGTAAAAGGCTGTAAGACAGCATTTACAGAATGATTTCCACTAATTGCTCCATAAGATCTCTGTACAAAAAGCACCGTGTACCTACGTGAGCATCCAGAAAAGCCTAAGACCACAAGGAAAAACCACATAAAATAACAGTGACAAAGCACAATAAAAAAATATGGGATCCAAATTGTGGATGTGAGGAAAAAAATCTGAACAAAATCCATAAGACTATGCAAAACTCTCCAGAAAGCAGTTGTGGAGCCTCCTATAAGTAGAATTAATTAGCAGAAGATGGAAGAAAACAATAGAGCATGTTTGCGCACAGAACAATGTTGAACAAAACAGCAGAACAAACAGGGCAGTCTTCTGGCAAGATGTGTACTGTTACCCAGCCAGCTGAATATATCTGAATCTCCTCCTAAAGGCTCGTTTCTGTATTACTTGTAGCATAGCAGATAATTTAAGGCCTGCTTGTTCTGATAAATTCAGATCTTCCAATGAAACACAGTTCTGTTTGCTCTCGCATCAGATGGCCACAGATTCACCTCACAATTGTACTAACATTACTTTGCACGTAACCCTTGTGTCATTATGAACATTCCTCACAACATCTGACATTATTGTCAAGTTTCAGGAACCATTACCCTCAACTCCCCCACAGCCCGCCTCCAGATCTAACATAGTGGCTATTCTCTATATATTATATATCCAACATGCACTTCAACACTTTACCTCTATGAAGAACACTAGAGCATATCAAGAGCCCCTAAAGGAAAACTATGCTTCTGCTGTTTCTTTAATATTAGAGACACTTCAATAGTGTGCTTCTAATCCCAGTGCCACTTGGATACTAACACTGATGGCAAGACTCACAACAGCTAAGCACTTCTCAAAGATGAATGCTACTAGTCAGATGACAAAGGCCAGAGGGAAGTGGTGGCTTCTTCCAGTGTCCTAATAGGGCATTCCCCATGCAAAAATGAAAACAGCAGCAGAAAAAGGTTGTATGGGTCTAGAAAGATGAACACACTATTCTGTACTCAGCTTATGCCAAAAGGAGTCACTCAGAACTACTTAAAGTTATATTTCAATAAATTGGTTCTAATCCACCAAGTTCTACATAACAATATAATGCTTCCTTTTTCTATTTAAATCTTTATCCCTGCTTTTGCACACCTAGAAATACTGATGAACAGTACTTTTACTGAAATTGAGGTAACATTACCCAGGCATGAATGTAATATGCATCATCTGCAAAAAGCATGAATTAACAAAATTCAGAAAAAATCATCAGTGAAAATTGGTAAGTCAAAATTTGCAGGGGATCTGTGTCTTCAAAGCTATCTGACCAGCTTAGTAGAAAGCAGAGCAGACGAATCTCCATTGCAATTTGCACCCAGCAAATACCAAAGAGAAGACAGCCTGCAACAATTAGCACCTAGTGTAATCCAAAAAGGCAAAATAAACACTTCAAAATTCATCCACAACCCAGCTAGCTGCTTATACTAAGAGACCTCCTCCCAGTCTAAAAAGAGATGGCCAAAAAGTAAAATCACAAGCTATTTCTTTAAAGGGTACTGTAAAACCACTGATTCCCCAGATGTACAAAGATGCCAGCCCAGTTCCACTGAAATCATATTATGTTGTTTAGATAACTGCTCAGAACAAGGAAAATATATGTTGCCTATTCTCCATTTCCTTTTGTGTTCTTATTCAAACTGTAGCTTTCAAATGATCTGCTATCCTGTCCTGGGAGTTAAGCTATGCTAACATACACAGAACACTGCCCAAAAGAACAGCACACTTCTTTCTACTGTTGTGTGAATAGCTAGCCCAAAACAATTATGCACCCAACCCAGTAGAACAATGAAGCATGTGAATAAGCCTATCCCCGTTTGACACAACAGTCAGTTGTATATTCAATCAGGATTTAACCACAGCTTGTATAGAGAGAGTCTTCATTTTGCAAGAGCTTTACAATGATGACAATATAATCATACAACTGGCATGAACAATATTGATATTAAATATTGTTTTTTTCTTGAATATAATTCAGATAGTGAATCTCCCTTACTTCATTGTCCACATTTAGCTAAACATCACAGTTCAAGGCTTGCAGTTTCAGATACATATGGGGTACTACATTCTGTTATACTACTTCATGTACACATTGAAATTCACAATCCTGAAAGCTCTCTGTAATTTTCACATAAAAACAGAATATATGTGAGTAAGCACTGGCAAGAATAAAGTTTAGACTGATGATTTTTTGGTGCAAGGGATAGGAGGGGAAAGTTATAAAGCGCAGAGAGCAACCCACACAAAATTATATACACCATGTAAACTTGCCTGAGTGCCATCATCTTTGGCTCTTTTTATAATATTCTGACGCCCATCTACCCAGTAAATCAATTTATCTAAGGGATCATAATCAATAGCCTTCACATTCCTTAGACCATGCATAGGCAGGATGATATCTGGACTCTGCTGATCATCAGGTATCATTCGGCTGATGGCAGACTTCTGGCTAAACAACAGGAAACTGGTCGGAGCTGAAAACAAGACAAAACAGAACGCATAAGAAAACGTGACTTACATGGTCAAACGCACAAAAGACAAGAACACTGAGGATAACATCTCAAGTAGACAACTATATTCACACTGAAAACTAAATAAACTTTTGAGAAAAGGAAGAAAATAGCCCAAATCCTCTTGAAAGTCAGTTTTGACATGAAATCAAGATCAAGGGACCTTCACAGAAGACCCAGTTTCTAGGAATAAAACAGCAAGATGAAATTGTCAGATCCATATGGTTGTCATCCATGAGATAACAGCTAAGTCTCCACCAACTAGCAAAAAGGAAACACAAGCTTTCTTTTGTACTGTGGATTTTTGGAGAATGCATATTCCAAATTAGTCTGACCGTAAACCCTCTCATACCAAGTGTCCTGAAAGTACAGTTTCAAATGGGGCCCTGAGCAACAACAAGCCTCTGAATAAATTAAAAGGGAGATGGCTCATACAGTGTCCCTTTGGCCAGCCAAGCAGCACGAGATACAAAAAAAAAAAAAAAAAAAGCACTCTACACTGCAGCCAGAGAGAACAGCCCCACTAGGAGCCTCTGGCAGAAAGCAGCAGGAAAGACTTCAGATCAACCATCAGGCTTTTGGAGTTGGGGATATAGAGTATGTGAGGCTTACTGTACTCCAAATAAGAGATACTGGCAGTGTATGAAGGGGTTTGAGCTGCTTTGGAAGTGTTTGGTGCTTAAGTACAATTCTTGTTGACACCCCAACTGCAGAGAGTCAGTGAGCAGCTGCATGGTGCTCAGCTGCCTACCAGATTTAACCCACAACTGTCCTTTCTGGCACCCAGAATGAAGCATGAAGAGTTTGAGATAGTAGCAGACTTGACTGGAGTGTGTTAGACTGTATTTAATTGTTTAGCTTCTAATTGGCAGGCCTTGTTCACGCCCCAGAACTTGCTTGCTTAGTGCGTATTGGGAGCACTTGTTAGTGGCTGCCGCTTGCATTTTTGTTGTTTGCTGTACTCCTTATCATCTTACTCTATTGTGCCTGGAAACAGTTTGATAATAGCTATGGACATAGCCTGGGCTGGCAGATGGCCAGGGAACTACTGCTGTTGCATTACTGCAATACTGGGCAGTCTGGAATTACAGCGTGAATTCAAGTCAGACAGACTGTGACCTGTGGATAAGTCCACACTGAAGCAGGTATACCCCATAGCATCTGTAACCATAGATAAGGCCATGATGAAGTAAATATGCCTCTGAAACAGCCCAACGGTAAGGCTGTGCAGAACAGGTTAAGGAGTAACAGACTAAGGGAATAATATCTGTGTAAGAGAATCAAAGGATGAGAACGGAGGTTGTGGTTAATGAGAGTGCATTGGATCTGAGCATGACAGTGTATGGAATAAGGAGGTGGAGATTGTACTGGTTTCGGCTGAGACAATTTTCTTCATAGCAGCTCGTGTAGTCCTATGTTTTGGATTTTTGACAGTGTTGATAACACACCTACAATTTAGTCAGTGGTGAGCAGTGCTTACACAGCCTCAAGGCCTTTTCTGCTGCTCACATTGTCCCACCAGCCCATCAGGCAGGGCTGCACAAGAAGTTAGGTAGGGACACTGTAAGGACAGCTGACTCAAACAGACCAATAAAACTGGGGGAAAGGAGGAAGAAGCGAGAAGCATCTGGAGTTACGGAGTCTGTCTTCCTATTTAACTAGAATTTTCTCACACGCACCCTTCTGACTAATCCTATTCCCCTGTGCTGTGGGTGCTGCTGAGTGCCCGCAGGGTTCTATACTGAACGTGATCACAAGCACCTGGTGGCCAGAAGAAACTTACAACTGCAGTTCCTGCTGTTGGGATCTAAGGTATAGTGAGCAGCACAGCCACATCTAAATCCATTTGGTATGGCAAGGCACAGGTGACCACAATGACCATTATTTTGCACACAATCATTCAAGCCATCCTGACGTGAAGAATGGAAGACCAAAATATCCATCACAAAATCCAGATGGCCCTGAATAAGCGTCCTGTTCTTCCCACTGGTCTTGTCTGCTCTTTCTATACTGTGAAGATTCCAGTCCGTCCAGTAGATGTAGTCACTGTACTGGGTCAATCCAAATGGATGAGGTAAATCATCTGCTATGATTTCTCGTTCTTGTCCTGCAAAAATAACGAAAATCAAGTAAAGCACAATTCCCAGATCACAAAATGGAGAATATGACAGTCAATAAAAAAAGTTTTTTCTTTCTTTTTAAAAACAAAACTCAGTCATGACCATTTCCCCAGTCATTATCATGGGATTCATTATTAAGCAGTACCTGCTGAAGAAGTAACTTACATATTTGCATTTAAAAACCTTGTCCTGATAACCTCTTCACTATGGAGCAATTTGAAATTGTGACAGTGTACTGCCATTTCAACAAATACTGCTCTATTTCTTATGCATAACACTCCAATTAGATTCTGAAAAGCACATTCAAGAATGCTACCAGCTCCAAGGAATCACTCAGATCAACAATAAAATCAATACGCACGACAGCAATAAATACCAAACTTGAGATTCAGAGACACAGAAACCTAAAGTGATTTTGAAACCATTTGTTTGGCAGAAATCCCAACACTGTCACACTTGGTGGCTCAGTTAGCAACATTCAAAACAGATTTAACACCTCTAGAGCATTAGACGGCCTCTGCCAGAGATCCACTACCAAAGTCTTAATATAAATCAGTCCCCTAAACATTTTCAAACACTAACATTTATGAATCTGCCACTTTATATGAATATGAAGCCCTTATCAGCACCGTACCTACTTTACTCACACAAATATCCAATGCTAATATTTTACAGAACACTATTTTCACTTCTAGCCTAGCAACACTGCCTTAATTGACGAGCCCTCTTGCTGGAAGCCTACCCAAGTCTTCAGAATCTGCTAACTAAAAATACAAGCACACAGCTGTGTTAGCTTCAGCACCCCTCCTCACCACAAACTAATGCTAACCATAGGTTCTGCTCAAAAACTAGTTCAATTTACCACTGATCATTTGAATATTATGTTTCTTCTCAATACCACAATCAGCTTCCAGTCCAAATCTGCCTCCAGCTATTTTGCTTCTCCAAGTAAATACAGAACTATAGCAAGAGCTCTGACAGATCATACACTGGATGGAAAACACCCCTCACCAAAACTCTGGAAAACAAAGCAACCTTAAAGCAATTTCTAAGTAGCAGCATTCATTCAGCAGAACTTATCCCAAAGCCAAAGTCACCATTAGCCTTGGAATCCAGAACTGCATGGCTCTGCTCTCCTAGGCTTTAATTGTTTTTTTTTTTTTGTTATGGCTTTTTAGGACATTCTTTCTCTAAACATCCATCTCTAACACCATCTTGTGAATAAACATCAACGTTTTACTGTGCTGGAGATCAAGACAATGCGTACATAAGTCAAAACTGATATACAGTAATCACCAGAATAATGTGTGATTCCTTCTAATACTTCTTATTCTTGGACACACACAGTGGTCTACTGAGAAACTATCAAAGTAATTACTTCAACATATTTAGCTCATCAGCTGAAACTGAAGACCTGCAGCTCAGTATGTATTTGTGTACAGAACCATAAGAAATTGCAAAGGGTAAGTAAAATGCTGATACAGCATTTTTTCATTTCTATAAGTCAATTCAGTTCAATTCTAGTTTCTAGTTAAGTTCACTCAAAATGTGTGAGAAAGTCTCTTTTCCATTAGCAGTTCTTTTCCAGGTTTCTTCCCTCTCTCTCTCTCAACTAAAGCATAAGATCTCCAGATAAAAGAACATCAACCCTTGTAGTAGGTTCCCCATACCAAGAAGGTATGGGCTCATAATAACACCTTAAAAAAAATCTCATTCTACTGGTAGCTTTTCATGGAAGATACAAAAGTAAAAATAAATGGGTTGCAGGGAAACAGTGCATGTCATCAACCAGAGCATTGCTACAACAATCCTATATGAGTTTCCTTAAATACTGTATGTTGGACACATCAGCCATGTTCTTTATTTTGGCATACTAGAGCTTCTGATTTCCATCTAACAAACGCCTCTCCCTGGAAATGAAATGTATGATGTCAAGTCACAAGCTTCTGGATTCCACCTCTGATTTTACCACGGATTCGCTGAGTGGTATTTGGAAACTTACATGACCTCTGTTTTCTCATACACGAACACAAATCTGCCTTTCCTAATACCTTAAAGACTATTTTATAATTATAGGACAGTTAAAGGATATAAAAGCTCTATGTCAGCTGCAAAAAAACCCAAAATTATCTCCTTTCGTTCAATTAATTATGTTGATTTCAACAAAGTTTATAAACCACAGCACATCATGTGCAAGTAATAAGAGGAATGGAAAATATGAAAATACACAAGATATACATGAAGATTTAATATTAATCATGTTATTTCAACTTCTTCTAATTACTACTTACCACCAATTAGTCACATGCAGGTTTTAGGTCTAATGAATGTAATAAACTCAACATCTTACGGGAAAAGGTAAGTGATTTAACAGCTCATCACAGAGACAATAATTCAACTAAATTCAACTAAAACACTCTACAACTCTGATCAGTTGCTTTACTGCGGCCACTGCAAATTTCTCTACTTGATGGAGTAATTCTGTGATGTAAGCTAATAGCAGGTTACCTAGCATATTTGACGATTCGATCATGCTGGTGTCTAAGTCAGTCCAATACAACCGTTGGTCCGCATAATCAATTGTGAGGTCATTGGCACGACCCACTTTATCCACCAAAGTGATGCTGTTTGTTCCATCCATATATGCTCGAACGATCCGAGGTTTACCTCCCCATTCTGTCCAATACATGTACCTGCAATGAGAAGCGGAACAAAACGAACAACTTCATGAGATCGAGTTCAGCTCTGTTTTCCAAATTTGCTTTAAAAAGAAAAAAAATTGGGAATAAACACGCAGTTATGGGCAGTTAACTAGCATATGGTAAAGCGCTTATTATTTTTAAAGAAAGAAGGAAAAATAGGATTCACAATTCTCAGTTTTTCATTGTGGCCTTCAGAGTTCTGGAGCTTACAAGCCTTTATCATATTTTTTTTTACGACCCCAAAGAAACGATCTGCCAAATACATTGTCACATACAAGTAGAAAGAAACAAAACTTAGAAAAACAACACTGTCCCTTACCCTTTGGTAGGATCAAGAGCCAAAGACCTTGGGTTATCCAAGTCCTTCCACACAAGGACCTGCCTATACTGTCCATCCAGGCGGGCTACCTCAATTCGATTAGTTCCAGTATCTGCCCAGTAGAGGTTCTTTCCCATCCAGTCTACAGCCATTCCCTCAGGGTAATCTAGCCCAAATTCAATCACGTGTTCAACAGAGCTCCCATTCATGAAAGCTCGACTTATGGTCTGGAAAACAATTGTGTGAAAGTATTTAAGGATTTATGGATACTTCACTAAGATAAAAAGTAATTTAAATTAGAAATAATGAAATTTAGCTTACAAAGAGGTTAGTAAAAAAAACCAACAGTCTATTGGTGTTACTTTTTAAAAATAAATGTCTGTTGTCAAAAAAACATATAGCAGTTCACAGGATAAAGAGACTTGAATTTTCAGAAAGATTAGGTTTCTTATGAGCAATCCAAAATGCTTTAGAACACATGACTTTGAGAAAGTGCAATATATCTGCAGATTCTCCCTTGACCCTTCTTCCTCTCTTCTGTTTGTACATAAGAATACACATATACTGAAGTATTTAATTCTCTGTAATGTTTTAAGTTGAAGGACTAAGTCACAAATTCAGCAAATCAGAATTAATTTTTTTTCACAATCAGTCACCTTCGGCTAATTTGCTGATTCTATCTGTATTCTAGTTCTATACAGTCAGCAAAACAAGTCATAGGGCAAGGACTGTATATGCATAAATAAGCCGCTCCCAACAGTGAACAACGAAACAACCTCCAGACATACCACTGGGAACACCCAGGATCAGTGTACGATTATCTACTTTTGGTGGCATCTTAGCACTAAGAGATGTTTTATATTTTTAAAGGCAGATGTACATGTAAAAATACAAATTTTGACAACCCACATCTCAGAAAAAGTATAATACTCTTTCAAAAATGAGTCCTCACATAACCAGAGGCTATAGGAAATTAGGGATGTAGTGATCATCAAAAAGAACAGTATGAAAACAGGAGGAGGTCTCTTAAGTTACACTACCTGCAGCCAAGATGCAGAAGGTGGAGAGATGGGGAAAAACTCAGATATGCTGAAATGTATGTGATATGCATGTGAAAAGTACAGTATGATGGATAAGTTAGGAGGCTGCATACAAGTAAAATGTTGCCCAGTTCTACACAGAATCAGACTAGGATCTGAACAACACAGCTGAAGTAATGCATTTTCCACTATCAATGGTTAAGACAACCAAAGCCTCAGCTTTCCACATGCTTGCCTGAGATTTATTTAGTTATCATGTCTGTAGCACACTAATTTGTTATACTGGCACTGTTCCTAGAGTAAAGGTATCCACATCAGTACTTCTAGTGCTGAAGCACAACCCCCATTAGTCTTAGAGAGGCATGTAAACTAGCCCTACAAGTAAACTTTTTCCTATTATGGTTTAGGTACCTTGGCAAGACAATTACAACTGTTCTTGGAAAACTTATTAAGAGGCTAAACAGAGAAATTCAGTTCCAGTGAAGCGAATGCGCTGTTTTCTACCATAACTTAATTCACTTCAAAAAGTAACACTGACAAAGAACACAATGTTCACTTCAACATTCACCTGGATATGAACCAAACACATGAGAAGGGAATTTCAAACTGCTAGAGAACACAAGGACTTAGGAGGAGGTGGGGGCGAGCAGGGGGCAATTAACATGACATGGAGAAAACCAGACAAGTTCCCTGGCCTCTTCTGTGCCAAGCTGGAGCCTTGGGCTAACAGCAACCAATACAAAGTTCACTTGCCAGAAGCAAATATTAAGTAGGGTTGTCTTCCAAATCAAAATTGGAAGGTGGTAGAAAGCTTGGGGGGTTGCCAAGCCTACTACGTGACATGAAAACAGCATTTCTACAATAAACATATGGATGCAGCACAAGTAGCATCCGAGACTTCAGCATTCAGCGTGAGCAGACATCACTTTGGATTTTTATTTGAAATGGGAACATGCCTGTCACCCAACTGTGCATTCAACAATGCAACTGTCTTCATCTCCAAGAGTCTCCTTGGATGCAATTCAATGACAACACAAGCAACTGCAGGATAGATCATGTAACAGAGACCTTTGTTAGATCAAAGAAACTGCCCTGTGGCTTTATATTCAGGGAATTCGCATGTCAGTAATACCTTCAAACTAACATCAGTCCAATAGATTCTGTTATCAGAAACATCAAAATCCAGAGCAGATGCCTCCTTGACTCCAGTAAGAGGAATAGCAACATCATTATTATTGGTTTCAAGGGAAATCCTATGAATTGCTGCTCTGCTTGTGAAAACTAAGAAGGCTTCAGGAATGATGCAAGTCTTCATGTCACTCAACAGCTCAAGGCCAATGGGACAGGCACACCTGGTCTCCTGGGGTGTAAAGAAACATAGATGGCTGCAGCCTCCGTTGTTCTCTGCACATGGATTAGTCCCTTAAAAACAAAACAAAACAGATATTGGTGTATTATGGAGATAGGGGGAAGAGGAGGGATAAAGCTGAGTGAAAATGTAGTGCAACTATAACTTTTCAAAATAAGTTAACCCTATGGATTGCTAACAGAGTCATTCAAAATCCTTTCTTTTCCTCTAGCCAGACATTAGAAGGCTGGTTGCATCCCCTTCCTATATATGAAGAAATGCCACAAACATATTTTATAGCTTCCCCAAAGACTAGTTCCTTTACTGAATGCAAGCAATTTTCCACATTCAGCCTGCCTATTTTTTGTCCAGTACTCCATCTTCATACCTCTTTGAAATCGTCAGTTTTAAAAATGTGTCTGAGTTCAATGATATAAAATAATGAGGAAAGGACTGGATAACTGCAGCTCTTTCCCAGCTGTTCAATCACTACAATCTCTCATTTATTTTGTTCAAGTCAATGACCGTGACCAGGCAGTGCAGGAATAAGGAGGGAAAAGTAAGGATCGAAAGACAAACGAGTGTCTTTCTCTATCATTTGGAATCAGGGATTTAGCTAAAGACATGCTATCACAAAAAAATCCCCAAGATCAGTCTCATCCAGCTTTCAGTTTTCCTTTTTTTAAGACATACAGTCTGATGTCAACTTATACCAAGTTACAATCTGAACACTTGACAGTCCTTCAAGTAAAACGAAGAGTTCCACATGATTGTGAGAGTTTTCTACAGTTCAATCTACTTGCTAAGCACTCTGGGCAAGATTCAATTGCTGAGATGTTAAAAATTAGAGTGCCATTTGCATTCAGGTATCTCTGTTAATAGCCACTAACTCTGCCTGTATCATTCCACATAGTAAAACATATTCTGCCACTCCCAGATCAATTGGGAGTGATCTTCTCCCAGTGGAAGATCACTGGGACTTGGTACTGGAAAATGGTGCAATCCTGTGAGCACCAGAACTTCTAGAGATGAGAGCCAGGAATAAAATTCTCACAAAAATTCAGAGTGTGATGGAAGCTGCAGAGGACTCAGGTTGAATATCATTATAAAATTGGAAGCCCAAATTTCTTTTGCAACACTCTATTTTCCCAACTTTACAAAAACAAGTGCTTTCCTTTAAAATGTTTCAAACAATAAAGACCATAGTTATTCTCATTACAAGTGATGAACAGCTGCTTAATAGCTGCTAGTGAAAGCAAGAGCTTCTAGAAACTACTTTAGACTCACTCTGTGATTGACCACACTTACCAAAAACTTTGGTAACACTTGTTGCTTTAAGGCCCATCAAGTCTGGGAGCTGATCAATAATAATGTCTCTGCTAGCCCTTATCTTGTGAACTCTTTCAATGCTTCGCCTCTGCCAGTCAGTCCAGTAGATATAATCACCCAGCAGTGTGAACCCAAATATATGTGGAAGTTTATCTTCTAAGAGGGTTTTCCTCATCGTTCCATCAACATTTATGACCTGTGAGACACATGAAAAAACAGGAAAAAATAAGTTCTACTTGAAAATTTTCACTGCAGACAGCATCAAGCTCTGTACCGTATTTAATTCAAAAGACTATAATTTTCTTTTCCAACATGACTCAAGCTTCCATTTTTCATTAGAAATGCTTCAAGGGTGCACAACTGCTGTGCTTTAATCTAGGCTATGCATTACCTGTGGTTGAGGTAGAAATTTAAACAATCTTTACTGTCGTTCGATCATTATTTCTTTATTCAGAATCAAAATATTAAACTTGTACTTTGTAGATAATTAAGTTGGCTTCCCTGTACAACACTTCTGTTTTCCTTTAAAGATTTGAAGACAAACGCAGTCATTTCAACTCTGTATTTCCCTGACTTGTAAGCAGTTAAGTGTCTAAGCCATATTTATTTCGTATTAAAAACATCCACTATCCAAAGGCAATGTAATATTAAACCACCAGATGTCTAACAACCTAGTGGTCAGTCAGATCAACAGTTTCACCACAACTTCATATACAGTAAGCTGTAAGGCTCTGCCTGTACCTGGTAGACAACAGGTGCACACAATTTATTTTTTGTTTGTGATTAGTGATAATCACATCTTATTAAATTAGCATTTGACTTTTAACATGCACACACACCTGTGTGGTAGGTATCCAAATAACAACAACAACAGAAATCTTCAGATTGAAACTAGATGTTGCCATTACAGTTGCTCTTCCAATACTTCACAGAATTGTGAAAGTAACGTGCACCTCTTTGATTATACAATTTTTTGGGAACACTTCCTCATCAAAGAAATACAAATAATACATTGTCACTGATTCTACTAGATGAATTCTAGCTGAAAAAAAATCATAAATGCTAGCACACATGGAACAACCTAGATCTCCAAAACACCACCAGTGCAACAGCAGAGGTAAGCAGTCAGTTGCTGCACGCTGTGTTTAGCCATGCTGCACGCAAAAGAAATCAATGCTGTAACAGTTCATTTTGCATTGCTATTGCACAGACGTCTTCAGGATTCCTTTCAGACAGAAAGCCTCCTGCTGGAGACACTTAAAAATAACATTGACATTCTTTAAAACTAAGTTTCAGAGGAGTTTCGTGTTATCCAATCCATCACATGATGAAGCAGCAGAGACTTAAGATTAATGCCTTTTTATTTTATGAAGCTAAATAAAGTACATTAAAAAAAAAAAGGTTACGTCTGCGGTTAAAAGCCAAATGGTTCTGCAATTATCTCATTACATCATGTCCAGGCAAACCCCAAATGCTCACTTATTTAGAACAGTATCAATCCCACAGGCTGTACTGCAGGTTCAAAAGTTCATCACGCATACTCAGGTGCCAGAGCCAAACTGGTGCATCGTCCTGTAAATAAGACATTTCCTTTACAAAGACAACAGTGCATCAGCAGGACGATGATCAAACCAGTGCATTTCTGACTACTTTTACAGATACGGGCAGTATAGTATAGTCCAAGCATCAAAGCTGTTGACCAAATACACCAGTCTCTGATTGGATCCGAGGATACAGAAACGTACTTTTTTTCCTATTAATTAATATCTATGCACACCTGTGCAAGTTGTGAACTACCACGCTCACTACTGAAAGTACCAAATGAAAGCCTGTTAGGCAATCTAGTCCTCCTGATCAAGCACAGAAGAAAGGGAGATCAAAAAGGTGGAATCAGGCAGCAAACAAATGTTTAATGGCTCACACTTTGGTTAAGAAGGAGATGGAATAAGCATTTCCTCTCTGTCTGAACACTCCCACTCTCCAACGTGTCAGCAGAATGCCTGTGGATCCCAGCAGGCTCCCCTTGAATGCAAAGTGCAGCTCTGACCCGGAGGGGTGGTGTGATGGCCTGCAACCCTGCCTGGTGATAGCCAATCCATGGCAGTGGGCACGAAGCACTAACTAACTGAGTGCTAACTAGGCTGTCTGGCAGCAGCAGACAGGTCTAACAGTTCACCAAAGGTACAGGCACGCTGCCTTTTGGATTTTGCTGTCATCCATCTTTCCAGAGATTCATCTCCATTCCAGAGCATTAACTTAAACCACGAGGACACAGCAAAAAAACCCCTATAAATAGTCCTCACAGTAAGTCCAGAAGCACAACTCATTCTGCTAAAACTGCACAGCTCATAAAATATCCTCTTATCTCATCATTTATGGTGTGCAGGCTGCTGACTGCAGCCAAAGGGAAGCTGTTATGGAGCATTTTTCCCATTATTATGCACAACTTCTCTTCAACACACCTTAAAGGCAGAGGAGAGCGGGTATTTTTTTACTACTTAGAGTTTTCATCCTCTTTCAATAACTGATCAATGGCTTTTTTACTTAGGTCAAAGGACAAATGCAACGCTAAAATCTGCTCTGCTTTCCACACAAAACACTGAACGGTCCCCTTGAACAGACACAGCCCCTGATTAGTCCTCAGACTTCAATAACGAATCTCTTAACAAGGCATCACAAAGCTCAGCCAAAACATGTGGTGGGCAAAACAAAATCAACATCAAATGCCTTAATGAAGTGAATTATACACAAAAGCACAGTGAGGTGATAAGGTGTGCTTTTTTTTTTTTTCTGATGCTGCTGCAGTGTATGCAAAGCGACTTAACATCTCCAAATATAACACTCCAAAGCTCTTGGCTCTTTGAAGAAGATTAAAGTAAACAATGCAATTAAATTCTACACATCAGTGTGATTCATGTAGTCAAGTTATATTTCAGGTGCATCCGTGAAAAACAACAACCATTCAGCATACACGTCTTTCGACAGAACAACAAAGGGAGCTCAGACACCTTGCTCCTATATTTAATTCATTAAGAAAAGAAAATTTATTCAATTGCTACAAAGCTGAGACAAATAGAAACCAGCTCTCGGTATGAGCTAAATCTCTGAGCAGTAAGAGGACACAGAAGGTTGGCACTGATAAAATGTTATGACTGCCATATTACCAGGTTGGTAGTCTTGCAGGTCTATGACTTGTTTCTCAGTGTGTGATTTTAGCCAGTGGGAAAAGCAAGTTCCTTGAATGGCTTCCGACAATTCTCTACAGAAGACCCTAAGAAGGCATCTCAAGGGAATTATGCCCAGTCTTTCTGGCTAGAGAAAGAACCTGAAGGAAAAACCATGTGGGTGGCAGCCAACATGAGAGAAAAAGACAAAGGGAGAGAAACGGAAAACTCCAGAGAGTCAAAAAGCCTGCCTCCAAAAGAGAAGAGTAAAGCAGCTGTGAGCAGTCTGTACCAGTCTATATTCAGCTGGGTTTAAGCCGTTCGTTAACATTTCCAACAGCTGAAGTAGAACCACCTTTCATCAATGCTTCAGGATGAAAGAGGACTCCTCCTTTTTGATTCTGAACAGGTTTAATGCCAGGCATGTGTTGGCAGACACTGGCAAGAAGAAAAGAGAAGTAAAGCAGACAGTCCCAGCACCTACATATCAAAACAGGTCGGAGGACAGTTGGACAACAGATCTATCTGGCCATCTGCACACAGACGGTTTGCAGATTTGCAAATGCAGGTAGTGACACAGTATCATCCTTTACATACAGACTCTTTCCTCCAAGACACTTTTCATCGTTTTTCACTACAGATCACATTTTAGCTTGCTGAGGAAGTAGCAGGAGAAGATGCTTCTCAGTGGCTACACGTGGGTCAGATTTTCACTCATAACACAAAAGCCACTTTGAGATGTTCAATAAAGAGGATTACAAGAAGGATTATCAAATCTCACGACTCTTTTTGACAGCCTTCCCTCACAAGCACCTTTACAAAGCTAAAGCACAGCAGTAATGGCCAACTGTCTTCAAAGAGCCACACTGGCACATAGAAGAACAAAAAGTAGTGGGAGTGCAATAATAATAAAAGCCTGTCTTAGGAGAGCTCTCAAAAGTGCCTCCGATCCTGAGATCCATCCATTAGTAAGGATTTAAAACTATAAGGCAGAGACTATATTGACAGTATCATACAAAGATATGACTATCAACAAAGTTCATTCCATTCTGACTACTCCATGTCATCTCACACAAAATGGTTTCACCCCATCAATTTGTTCTGTCTCATACAAATAAAATCTGCATTGTCAAATGAATATAAAATGTTAATTGGCGACCTGTTAAAAAACAAAACCAAAAATCCCAGAAACTACCTACAAAGAAGCCAAATACAACACAGTCTAACTTCACATTACAAAAAATACAGTCTTAAGTAATTTTTAGTGATCTCCCATTTTCACTGGGAATTATATAAACAAAATGTATTCCTATACCTGTGCTGAAAGTATCAGCATGCAAAGTGGCTGTTTATTTGCAGGGTAGATCTGCTTGTACTGTTCATATTAAACTACCCCCATACCTGGTGATCACCAATGACTTGTCTCCTAGGACAATACTTTTCCAGTTCCACACAAAGTACTGCATTTTCAGACAGACTTTACAAAACACAAGCACACGTAATAAGCTCCTACAGACAGTGATGAATAGATAAATTTATTCTCGCTGGGAAGGTGGTGTTAGCGTGATTATAATCTTGAACCTGTTTACATTTTATGAATCTGATCTAGGAACAACTAATGTTCTCCATACGAAGCACTGTTACATCAGCCTGACACTTCCAGAACTCAGTTCTGCTTACAGGATATCAAACAGTTAAAGGTGCAGTTGGTAAATTCTGCAACTGTTCTGTGCTAAGCAGGAACATTATATGGCATGCCTAGCTCCTTAAAAGGGGAAAAAGTTAAATGCAAACATACTCAAAACTAATTTATGGCAACTGGTGGCTAGAACCTAAAGCACAGATGTTTTACTGAATCGGTATTTCAATTTGATTTTTAGGTGCAAGTTGCTTATTTAATACACTTCAGGGAAATCTTACCTTCTGTAAACAAACTTTTTAATTTTGAAACACTGAACACCGCTGTAAGTTGTTTAAAGGGGCCTCAGCAACTCTGTAGCTAACATCTGTTATAAAAACAATATCCCTCTCCAACTTTAGTTAACTAGTCTGGGAAAGGGAAAGAATATATAGGTTTTAAAATAAGAAATATACATCTTGCTCTTTATTTGCTTTTATCCTCATCTCCCTTTCCTCCAAAATGATTTGAATATCCCGTAATATTTTTACGTCCCCCTCCCCCTTAGTAAAACCAATCACCTTCTCAACTCTATAGATACTCAGAAGTCCATGGAAATAGCACATCATATAAATATTTAGCATAGAATCATAGAATCACCAAGGTTGGAAAAGACCTATGAGATCATCCAGTCCTACCATCCACCTATCACTCTCACTAGACCACATCCATCAACGCATCTAAACATTCCTTGAACCCCACCAGGGTTGGTGACTCCACCACCTCCCTGGGCAGCCCATCCCAGCACTTGACCACTCTTTCAGAAAAGCAGTACTTCCTAACGTCCAGCCTGAATCTCCCCTGGCATGTCTTGAGTCCATTCCCTCATGTTCTATCACTAGTTACATAAGAGAAGTGTGTAGCACTTCTGCTTTTGAAACTGGAACTGATGAAACATTTATAACCTACATATGCACAACATGAAGGAAGGACTTCAAATAATAAGCTTGATAAGAGAAGTAATCTGTGGCAAGCTACTGAGAAAAAAAAAAATCAATGAGCAACTGGAGTATTCAACCAGAATTCTTAAAGAAGTCAAAGGGATGTCAAGAAAAACAGCTAGACTTTATCTTGCACTGAAGTTTATGGTGGCATCATTTCTGGTCAACCCTTTTACAGAAAAGACTTGTCTCCTTCTTCAGCGTTACCATGGTAATTTCTATTTCATTTCAAGCTAGGGTTAAGTTAAACGTAGTATTTACTACTCCTATTTCTCTCTTCTAAATAACCTATTTACAATGAGAGCTCCACGAGCAATTGGTTGAGAAATACTAGTCTAGTCAAAATGCCCTCTTGAGCTTTTCCCTTCTCCAGTCAACCTCTACCCCCGACAGGAGCAGAGGGGGAGGCTGGTGACCAGCAACAGGACATGGGGTTGTACCCAATGAACATAAGCCCAAAGCTGTTTCTCTTAGCAGTAGCAGGCGGAGCTCACATCTAGATGGGGCACTTCTGGTTCACCATACTTGTAACACAGATAAATTAAGAGGCTAAAAGGAAAGGAGAAGTGCAGAAAAATGCAATTATTGTTCAATATCAAAGACTAGAATTAATTTACACAAACCATAATTTAAAAAGAACTCATCTAAAAAATTAAATGCATGGACAGCAGCAAGCACAACAGCATTCCACCTAGCTGTCACTTTTATCTGCCAACGTAACACAAAGGCATAACCCCAGCTGAGCACTTGCTTATGCATGGCATAACACTGTTGGTTTTTGTTTGCCTCTTATTTTATTTTTTTAACACAGCAATAAGGCAAGCATTTTAAATTAAATAAAAATATTTGCAGTCATATTATTGGTCTACTTGCAAATTTCCCTGTAGAAAGCTTGCAAATTAATCAGAAACATATGTTCAAGCTTTATTCAAACCTGCTGGAATTTCTAACAAAAAGAAAAAGCAGCTTTAGGAAATCACTGGTAAGTTGCCTACAAAAATTAAAATATATATATCTATAGCTCTACGTGAAATACCCGAAATAACCATTTTATTGTCCAACAAAAAAATAGCAAGGAATCTAAAAATGATTACTTCCAAACAAGAACTTGAGCTTTGAACACTTAGATTTGCAAACAAAACGTGCTCAATAAATTTAATTGTAAAGCTGATTTACACAACACATTACAGACCATTCTTTCAACCTTGTTAAAATAGTCAGATTTCACATACTCAAAATTAAAAACCATAACAGCAACAAGCTGAAAGGCCATTTTAAACTTAATATCCTTCACTGGCCAAATCCATTAAAACAAATGCAATTAGGGATTTAGATAATATTTCATAGAGCTCACAAACTAATTTAACTGCAAAGCTAGTTCCCACTGCTCTAAAACTTTAATCTGTTCTGGAGAGATGGATGCCATAATTTAAATTATTCTGTGAGGAAGGCTGGATTATTCCTGATCTTTCTTAAGGAAAACAAAAACTATTCGCTTCTCCTTTATTTCAGTCTAATCTAGTGACATCAGCCTTGCCCAAACTAATGTTTAGAAAAAAGTAGTTAATTTCAACACAGAGAATGAAAGCCATAGAAACTTCTTTACCTTTTAGAACAACGGATTAAAGAGAAGCCTATTTCCAGCTCAGAAATTGCTTCCATGCTCCCAGGTTCATAGATCCAGCAAAGACTGATAGATTGTGAACTATTTTAATGAAATATAAAACAGGGCTTAGAGGTGGTAATGGAGACAGAACTTCTCTGTAACAAGGTTCACGTCAAAGCTCTAGTTAACATCATATCCTGAAGTGTTCGCCTGGCAATGAGAGAGGTCAAGGGCACAATGGAAAGATGTTGCAGAGGTATTCACAGAAGCCATTTAGGAATCAGATATCCAATGTTAAGTTAAAAATTTAAATTCTACTGGAAAATGAATCCAGAAGCTGCTCCTGTTAAATAATCAAAGAATGTTTGCTGCAAACATTTTTTTTGTGTAAAAAAAATTGAAGAAATCTTTCAAGCCAAGAAAAGTTGAAGTATGGGAATTCACAAAGTGTTGTTTCCTCATAAGTTAGTACCCTTAGAAATGTTTATTAGATTTTCAAGTCCCTTTTCTTGTTTCAAAGCTACGTGAAGGCATGAAACAGGTTTTCCTGGCTTTCATTGCTACTAGTGCAAAACCATGTGATACGCTCCCTAGGAAAAAGTTCTTCAATCTTATCTTCCCCTTACTTGTGGCTCAGAATTAAGAACTACAAAAGCCAGTATAGTTTGACACATACCCATAAGGAGGCCTAAGTCTTCTTCCAGGTGAACACTTATCTCCACAAACTTCAGAATATTTAAGCCAAAGTGAAATTTTAGGATACTCATTCACCTTTCTGAACAGACACACATAAGCTGAGGCTAGAATTTTAACCACACAATGGCCCTGCAGTTTCGTGATCAGTTTAAACTGACACAGCCACTGAAAAAGATGGTCCAAAACTCACTCCTACACATCAGCCTTCGCAGATCGTTCTCATTTCATTCTGTGCCAGTATACACATTTCTGTGGCTGTTCTGTCAACCAGATCAAGGATTTAATTCAGAGAAAAACTGATTTATTTTCCTGTTCTTTCTCAGCTACAGTGCTGACTTAAACAAATCTCAATATTTTGCTATAAATCTCATTTGAAGGTTCTTGACTCAATTGTGACCTGAAGCAAAGTGCTCTTATGATTTTTTTTTCCACCAATCTTTCTCAGAGAGCACTGAAGGCCTAAGATTCCAGGTAACGCATCAGGAACTCCTGCCTGTCCTGGATGTATGATACCATGTGGCCTGTGTGAACAGAATCCAGCTGAAGAAACATCATAAAGCTGTAGGTAGAAAAGAGTGAACCATGAGCATGGAAACCTTTTCTCCCACATTCCAGTTCCAGCCCTGCAAAATTACTAGATATTCGCAACTGCCTAAATGATACAATTTTAGTAAAGAACAATACATAACGATCACCAGTTTCTTTTTGAGAGAGATGGAAGAGTTAGGTTGGGTATAAGGAAAAAGACTTTTACAACAAGGGCAGTGAGGCAGAGGTTGCCCATAGAGGTGGTGGGTGCCCCGTTCCTGAGACATCCATGGTCATGCTGGATGGGGCTCTGAGCTCCTCTCTACTGTAGGTGTCCCTGTTCATTGCAGGGGAGTTGGACCAGATGGCCTTTAAAGATCCCTTCCAACTCCAAGGATTCTATGATTCTATATTCACATTTTTTCCTTTGTTACACAGAACAATCATACAGAAATTGAATAATACTTCTTTTTTTTTTTTTTTTTTGAGGCTTTTTTTCTGTAGTAACATCAATGATACAGTCACTACCATGTTACATTAATACAACACGGTAATGTGTTTTATGCACAACATACATCTGCAGTTTGGTGAACCCCTTCTGCCAAAATTATGCTCCATAAGCTGAAAGTAAGTTCTGTGGAAATTCATTCAGCATTTGCACAAAAAAAATCACTGTTCTGAGAAGCTATTTTATTAACTGCTTCTTTAAAAAAGACACGGAGATGAGCATTTCCCACCTCCACTCCACCTTATACTCTGTAAGTTCTTCTGCACTGTGGTCTCCAGCACATGTGGAATGGATCGCAAACCGACAATCCACCAGCAGTGGTGGTGACTGTGAACCACACCACTGCTATAAAATGAGAAACTTCAAGCACAGTTTTGGTGCCACAAATTATGGCACCAAATTATGTTTAGTATGTTAATAAGCCACAAACACAACCAGAGCAGAAAACTACTCCGAATTTTCTTTTGCTTTAGATTGATTTAATTAGATTAATAGATAGACAAAGAAAAAAAAACTGCCAAAGTGCAGTTATTTGGTTTTTTTGTTGTTGCTGTTGTTTTTTTTTTAAACAGAACTTTGAAGTTTCTCCTTCTAAATTCAAAGTAAAAGCCAAAATCTTCATATTTCGGATAGATTTCCAGGCATTTAAAAAAATGCATGCATTGCTAACAATATACAAATTTCCATTTGGTTTTGCCATCTGTAGGTTTTAACTATTCCATAGGTGTACACACACATACATAGCCAGAAGCTGCATCTAGAAAGACAGAGCTTGTAAGCATATTTTAAAGTAATAAATTTGTAATAGGTGACAGACTTACTCTTGAAATATTTCCTTTCATGGCCCCACAGCTTGTCCTAGTTGATGAACCTTCCAGTATTAGTAGTACCACCTGTGTGGCATTATCAAATATTTCTTCAGGTTTCCATTTTGTCAGATCTATATGATTCCATCCAATTCAAAAGCTTACTCTATATTGCATCAGAAAAACTTGAGGAATGGTTGAGGTAGTAGGAAAATCTGCATGCCATATGTCAGACTATCAAGACACCTCATACCAGAGATACTGTGAACTAAACCTAATTCTGCCACTGTGATGAAATGAAATTAACCACCATTTCTTGATAAACTGGTACCCAAAGAGACAAAAAAAAGTTGCATCTCAGTGTGCACTGTGGTGGCTCAGTTGACTCTTATAATTACAGTTTGAGACACTGGGTATCAGATTCAGGTTTTGATAGGTAAGACACCAGTTAACAAATATTTACAAGTAACAGATATTTCACTGTTACCCTCTTAGTATTTGTGTAACATTAATTTTAGGAAACAATTTGCGTTTTTTAAGTGTCCTTCCTAGCGCTTGTGATTTAAGAAAGCAGGAGACTTAGGTGCTCTGTAATCTTAATTATAAAAGAGAAAGCAAACAATTGTACTGGGAAGAGCAGGGTGGAGCATGCCTAACAAACTAAGCATATAGTTTGACTGGCTCCCAACGCACTGCACTACAGGACTTATTCCCCAGCCCAATCTGCAGACTAATGCTCCAGCTTTCTCCAAACATTTGTGGACAAATGCAGATGGGTCCCCCCCACCAAAAAAAGCCTGCCTTTATAAAGGAACAAGCATACTATGATCTGCGAGTTACACTTGCCATGTTCTCTGTAAGCTTTATCCAGTAAACATCCAAACTTTTTTCTTTGACTGTTTAGTCAAGACATAGTCTTTCTCAACATAACACAACTAATATTCTACTCATTCCTTTAGCCAACTTTAAAACACTGAAAGCAGCTCATAAAAAGGCTAGACAGTCTATTTCAGCTACCTTCTGCCTTTTCATTTAAGAAGCCTGCTTCAAAAGCACATCAGCTATTCAAAATGAGACACTGTGCTGCATTCATACTCCATGTGTGTAAATCATTCCCTCCAGCATCTCACTCCAGGGTCAAGTCCAGCTCCAGAGAATGCTGGCCGAGTTCCACCTCGCAGGAAACTTACCTCCCATGGGGCTTTAGGTAGAAGACTCCCAGTGCCAGCTGAAGTACATTAACTGACTGTGGAGCCCCTGCTTTACTAGAGATATCTGCCAACCCTACATGGTAATAATGGCTCATTTAGCAAACTCAGTAATTGACAATGTTTTTTTCAGTATAATCTCCACCAAGTTTGCAAGCCTGCAAGAAGACCTGGTTTCAGTTTTCACAGACACAAATATTCAACTTCTTTTCTATGGTTAAATTTAAACTTTGGCTCAATGTTCAGGGCCCCAACACTTGTGAGGCATTCTATCCCTGTTCCAAAAAGAGCTCAGCATTCCTGCATTAGATCCAGCTATACTTTTGAGCTAATACCTCGCACAGCACTTTCAGCTTTAAACATGCTGTACCATTCAGTAGAAGGCACAGAAAGAAAGGATACAGGATTTTCAGGGATACAACTGACCTCATTCTGGCCTTTAAAACACTAGGTCATCAGGTGTGTGTCTTTTTCAGTTATAATTATTTGAAGGGGTTTCATTTCAATATACCATTTCACCAGTAATAGTGAACTGCTAAAATCCTAGAGAAGATTAAAATACAATTTTAAGGCACTCATTGTCTCTTGCAAGAAAAAGCCTGAGGCTAGCTGCATCTTAATATAGCTCCACTTAGCACCGTTTATAGAAAGAACACAAGTGTCAGTAATTAACTGCAATGCGTGCTCCAAGTGATACACATCTACATCAGATTTCCTTCTTACAAAAGCATAAAGTCATCATACCTTATAGCCTTCCAGCAAGTACATTTAAATTGAGAACTGCAGGCCAAAGACCACCTAACAGACTTGTACTCTCACACAGACTGATACAATAGCATAAGAAACTTCCACTGTAATATTCAACTCATCCAAGTTTTGGAATGAGGAAGCTGACTTGTGTGTTCAGAAACTAAGAATAATTAGTCACGCGTGTGTGAGCCATACTTGGATCATTTCTGCAGTGTGTGCATTTGAAACAAGCTTGCCCTATGTCACATGAAAACAATCTATAGACAGGCACAGGTATAAGACAGGGCTCAGGAAGAGCTCAAGATGGGACCTAGCTAGCTTCACCTTTGAGGGGAGCCAGCAGGTATGTACTTCTTGTGGCTCTGGTTGGTTGTTGGATTTTTTGCCAGTTCAGCAAGCAGTCTCCAGTCAGAACTATAGGATCTGACTGTGCTCACCTTGACTTCTGAGACCCACGATATCTTTTTTTTTTTTAATCATCATTAAGTCATTTCCAATACGAGCAGGATCCACACCACCACCTGAACTAGAGTAAAAGGAGGAGCTGGATGGAGAGAGAACATGTTGCGTTGCAGCAGATTCAGAGGAGAGAAACAAAGCAGAACTAGTGTGTCAGATTCAAAGATGTCTAACAACAATAAACTTACCAGTCTGTCTGCGGCAGAGAAGAGGAAGATGCAGAGACAGGCTTTCATACGCTAAGCAGCTGCCCTTCTGCCTGGTTCAGAGAGCAGCAGACCTAGTGGATCTGCCTCACAGAAGATGCCATCTCTGGCTCATAAGGATGAACATCAGATAAAAGAGAGTGTACTCATTCTGTAATATTGAAAGGCTCTTAGTCCCTCAAGACAGAGAACTGAGCATTCAGTAAGCAAGGATGTAGGTTTAATGTAGCTGGGACAAGGGATAACAATTCTTTAAGAGTTCTTCCATAAATTGGTAGGAATTTTTTTTTTTTTTTTAAACACATAACTCCCTCCTGTGCTTCATGGGATGTCTGATATATGGCTGCAGATTGTTAATATCCCCTCAGATCTTGTAGCAGGTTACAGAAATGATCGTCACTGTACCTGCCTGCTAGGTGGTAACTGGGGACAGCTTCAGGCCTTGCTCTTCACTCATCAAAGAGCACCTGATTTCTTAGTATGCAAGTACTAGAATGACATTTGTTTGTTGAGGTGGAGTAGGTAGAAATAGAGGACAGGTGGGGAAGCATATAAGATAAATCCAAATTCTCAATATTTAAGAGATGCACTGGAAAGCTGAGAGAGTAAGCAAGGAACAAGAATGACTCTCCTTTGTTTTGAGAGAGAAGAACACATCTAGGTCAAATCAGATTTTAACATCCAAAGAATAGGACCAACTTCTTCAAGAACAGGATTAAACAAATGATTGTGTCAGTGCAGAAAAGAACACAAAAGGAGAAAGAGCAAAACAGACTGGCTGGAACATAGCCAATATTAAATATTTACTAAAGTACCCTCTAAACAAGAACTAAATCATTAATTGCACCTGTACTTCCTCCACATCCCATCCCTTCTTCGAATGCTTGGCTGGGAAGAGTTGCTCCTTTTCTTTCTTTATTTTTAACCTGGCTTCCTGCAAGACTGAGCGAGTATCTTTATTTCAGCGCCTCTCTTCCTCCCTCTCCCCTTTCGTTTTGTCTGTTTAGCTTTAGGACTTGGTGGGTGGCTGCTTGTTGGTTTGGTTTGTTATTGGTTTTTGTTGTTTTGTTGGCTTTTTTTTTGGGGGGGGGGGGGGAGTAGGGAGTTGTAACTTCTATTTGGCATTGTACTGAAGTCTTCAGCTCTCCAGACAAACTGATCGGGTGGGAATCTTGGCTTAAATTCTAATATAAATGTTTCAAGTATTCTTGGTTTCAGAGAAATTTTAAAAATGTAACACGAATCCCTGAAAGGCTTAAAAGAAAAGGGCAAAAGGCAAGTTATAAAAAGCCAATTTAAGTCCCCATTTTTTAGGTAAATCTTCTTTAGGCAGAAGAGCTGTTTCATGCATGAGCTGTACTGCCTGGGGCAATGGGACAAACCCATCGTCTGGGTTTAGTAATGCTGGAACAGCCACACACTGTGTTTTCAGGCTGTGACTGGCATTAGCAAGATCCAGACTTCATCTAGAAGTAAAAAAAATAATCTTAACTTTGTCCCTGCCAGGAACTTCCTCATGAAAGCCTGCCTTGAGTAAAAGCTGAATAAGAGTTTCAGGACCTGGTGACACATGTGTACTTGTGTGCTTAAACACTGATATATACGTACATATGTGTTTGTGCGTATCTGTGTGTTTTTAATATGTTTTCAGAAATCCTGTTTCCTGTTGGAAAATTCAAAGACATGAGAAACCCACCCATAGACAAATCAGTTACATATTCTTCATTTCTCAAGCCAAATTTTCCCGGAGATATATAATGAGATTTTACATACTCTGTGCCTCACTGACTAATTAGATCAATGCAGGCTACTCCCCCCGTCCCTCCCTTTTCGTTGTAGGGACTTTCATTGCCTGTAGCTACACAAGCGTGGTTGCTTTTGCCAAATATTTGGAGATACTGCTAATGGCTTCATTTGAACTTCACATTGCTGCATTTAAGTACGGAGGATAGGCTGTATGTATTTTAATCCATATTGTGATTGCTTTGAAGTTGTTTGTAATGAGGAGTATGTTTGTATTTATATATCAGAGCTGTTATAGGAACTCGTGATTCCCAAAGGATTAGATTTCCACTATCAAACAAACACAGTGTATACTTAGGAGGGGGAATACATCTAGAGGTCAATTTTCCACTCCAGCTACAGTGCTCAGTCTCTTTCACAGTTCTTTCCAGCCACAGATTCAAGCACTCTGTACAAAAAGCTATCACTTATCTCTGTCTTGCAAGCAGGGAAACTGAGTCAGGAATCTACCACAGACTGCAGCAGGTCAGACAAAGGGCTGATGCAGCCAGCAAAGCTGCAGGATGCACTGTTGTCTCCACACCAACACTGCCAACATACGTTCTGAAACAAACAAAAAGCCCAGAAGCACAGGAAGCACCAGAAATAAGAATCCATAATTTTTGGATTCCTAGGAGGTACATGAGGACACAAAGAACAAAGCTGAGGGGAAGATTTGGCTGAAGATGTTTCTAAAAGGAATCATAGAATCACCAAGGTTGGAAAAAACGTCTAAGATCATCCAGTCCAGCCGTCCACCTATCACCAATATCTCTCACCACCTCTGTCACTCCTCCAACTTCCAAGTGCTGCAAAACTTTGTGCACAGGTGCCAAGTAGAGACGAACTCTAAGTCCACAAGCTACACTGCCTTTTTCTCCCTTTAGAAGCTGAAAGTCCTCTTACAGATTATTACAGACTCTTGAAAGCAGGCATTTATGCCAGAATCAAGAACGCAACTCATCCATATGAAACAAGGAAATGATATCTCATTGCTAATCTCTCCAAGGTCTTAGTACCCAAGATGGAGATGGCTGTTTAAAAAATAAAATGAAATTGAATTAAATTTCCAGAGCAGCTCACTTCCATGTAAATTAAAGCCCAAATACCAGATTCTTAAATGCATGAAAGCCCACAAAGCAAATCTGCCTAGCCAAACTAAGTTTCATCTCTCAGTTGTCCTTTTGAGAGCACTGCAGCAGCTTTTATCATTTTAATTTCATGAATTCCTGTTAGCCTCCTTTAAACACTTTATATATGAGGATCCTTAAAAATTACAGTATCTGACCACTTGCAATATGAGAACAAGTTTTTAGAGCACTTCATGGGCTTTTCAGGGTAGTGAAAAGGGAGCTCTGGAGAACTTCCCCGAAGAACAAAAGTTCTGCTTAGCCTACAACCCTGTCTTCCTTCTTATTTATTCAGTTCTGTGTTGATCAATTTGGTTACTTACTACAATTACAGTATTCTGGTGGGAAGAAATTAGCTGGGAGAAAGCGGAGGGAAAGGGAACGAGAGCAACCTTGTTACGCCCTGATCTGGTAGGAAAGGACCTTCCACTGTACAGCATCTTTCAGCACCTTCTGATGAGTCTCAGCAAAACCTCAGAGGGCTTGTAGTTAATACCTTGAGAACATGGATGCTCCTGTCTGCCACAGCTGCACTGTTCATGTGTGAGCATACGAGAAAATGGGAGTTTTTTCTCTGACCCAGCAAGGGGAAGATATTATAAGCACTCTTCAGCTACCATAAAGCTGTTGCAATTGCTCCATTATTCGGGGAACACAAATGTCATCTGATTAAATCCTGCCGCTGGACTACATAGCATTATCCTCATTGCCTTCTGAGGGGCAGTCTTACTCCGGCACTGTCTGATGTTGGATACTTCAAGGATTGGTTTGTGAGGCACAGTAAGTTCCAGATCCTCAAACTCAAGATAGAAGTACCTAAACCTCTCCCCTGTTTTTATTAAACAAGGCTGAAAAAGTAGAGAGTGTACTCTAAACAGAGAAAGAGACCGAAGTAATTGATTTTCTTCTCTAAGTTACTGAGTTGACATAAAAGAACAGCATTTCTAACAATGGTTCCCTGTGTGTACTGGAAACATACACATTTTCTGAGCCCGAGGACATGGAAGGAGGCAGCCACTGCGACTACAAAAATATTAGTTTCCTGTTTAAATTTGGGAGCGTAGCTGGACTTGATGGTTTATCATCTGACGGATTTCTCTGGGTAGAGGGAAGGGTTGTTTGTGTTAGGGATAAGGCTGTTTTCTGATCTGGGTCACGCTGTTTATATTTGTCAGTTTTATGCTGATTGTGAGTGGGGAAAAAAAAATCACATAATTTACTCAAACACTGCCTGCGGTGAATTTGTTCTCTACACCCAAGGCCAATTACTGTTAAAAAGAAAAAGGAACTGTTGCTTCCACATGAAAGATATTTCAAAAATTTTGGAAACGCCTGGACTGTGCAGCTGTTCACCACCTACTACTCTCAAACCACTGTCAGATACTGAAAGGAATTTACTCTCAAAAAGTAAGTTGAAGCCGATTTGATCAGGAATAGGAGACTTCCCAGGACATTCTGCTGCCTGTATCTTTAATGCCACAATGAGTTCCAACTGTATATCCATAAAAGAGACTCGTATCCACCCCTTGGCTGTGAACAGCTGGCACTGCCCACTCCTTTGGTTATCTAAGGAACTGTTGAAAGCAACTGCTATATGGAGAAAAAATACCTGCAGAAACCTGGGCTGACTACTTTCACCTCTTTATCTGGAAAGACACAAGGGGGAGAAGTTGAGAAGCAGCACGCCTTTGACTTGTCTAACATCCACATCTCCTAAGCAGCAGAAATCTGAGAATTTATTGAAATCAATTTCAGTTCTCTCTTTGCTGGGGTCTGTAATGGACAAGCTCAAGACCATTCACTTTCAGACCCTGAGATTGAAGACTACAGTGGTTCTCAAGCCGATTCATCAATGGAGTAGTTGTCCCAAGTTCCAGACTCAAAGTTAGCAGAATCAAAGTTACCAGTGTTACCAGAATCAACTGCTTGTGCCTAACCTGCTAACATAAACATGTCAAATGTTAATACTGCGCATACATCTACGTACATACGTGTGCAAAAACAGTTCATTCCAATTACACCTTTCCTACAAACTTTTTCCATAGTATGGTAAAAACGAAAAACATAGCACTTTCATACCAACATCCACTACAGTTTACTTTGGAGAAAAATCATCTTACCCCATTCCACTTCAGAGCCTGGAAAGTTTTGACATATTTAAGAACTTAGACTGTCACTCCAAAACCAAATGGTTTATGTTTTACTGTCAGTCTCTAGGAACAAATTACTTCTGATCTCAGCCCATCTTTTTCCCCTTTCCAGTCCTCATTGGCAGTATTTCCTCTTTCGAGAATCATTTGCTAAGTGTTTCTAATTTCTTCCAAAAGATCAAAGCAAGCTGGGAGAATCACAAACAAAAAGAACCTTAACTCTGAATGTACAAAACTATTCTGTGCTATCAGGAACCTTATTAAAACCGGAAGTTCAAATTTTCAAAACCTAGGAAACAGGTAATGACAACAAGGTAACGCAAATTTTACTCAGTTCTTAAAGCTGATAAGTAGCAGCTAGCACTGATTTAACAGAATTGTAGGGTAGGGTAATGATGTTCCCTACCTATAGAGCTCTCCACTTTTGTAGAGGCAGGGGCAAGGAGGATTTGCCTTCCTCTAGAAGCAAAGTACTTGTGTATCACTGCCTCTCAGTATGCTCTTAAATCAATGCAAAATGCAGCACATTCCTAGGAAGTAATACTCAAACCTTAAGACGGGACTATTAAATGTCTTTTGGGCCAGAACACCACTAGACTTGAACAAAAAAGGCTATTAAGTTCCATAATTACTACTCTGGGAAGAACTACAGATGATCCTGGCTCCTACTGTATTGTACAGTACTCCTTGTACTGGTTTAGCACTAGCAAGAACCTTGCTTAAGTTGGTATTTTTGCGCAGACAACACCAAGATTTTCTCTTTTTAATGCTCATGACTACAGTTCACACTTTAACAGAGACACACATTTCTGTGCTTTCAGTCCAAGTTCTGCTTCTCACTGCAACATACAGGCAGTAGCAGCTCTATATTCAAACAGGCTGTAGTTTCTCTTTCAAGGAGTTTGAAATAATTTAAACATACACAAACTATCAATATTCTGGAAGAGGACTTCTCTGATAACAGACTTGGATAATTGTATTATTTCCACTGAGTATGAGTCCAAGTTAGCAAATTCAGTGCTCAGGGAGGCCCTCATAATACAATATGTAGAATATCCTGAGCTGCCATGAGATGACACCATTAGGGAAAGCAGAGAACTCCTTGTGAAAAAGCAGCATAAATATTTTGCCTTTCAAGGCATGGAGAAGAAAAGAAAACAAAACACCCGAAGTCAACAACCATTAAACCACCACCTCATTAAACATTTCACAGCCTTCAATATCGAAACCAGCAAAGAAAACAAGGTTCTTTTAAGTTCATACACATTCCTCCACACTGCGCTCCTTTCTAGTTGCACTGAAGATGACTAATGAGCATGTGACGGAGCAAAGCGGACGACCCTAATGCTGCCACAAAGACTGATGGATCCCACTGCTACCCTAAGCAAGAGTATGAGATTCATACATGAGACTGGACAGCAAACTGTCAACCACTTAGAGAATATTCCTTTCTAACCCCAGATCGAGTTATCCTTATGACTCTGCACAGGCAAGTAAGGCACACCAAGTACAAATTAAAAAGGGATTTTCTGCATCAACTCAGACCGCTGATCTTATTCAGTGCTGTGCCTCCAGATGCAGCCAAGGTGAACGTATCTTCTCAGTTATACGTTAGAGAGAAATCCTCTGACTCCTACAGGCATGCAGCTGAAGATCCGAGTCATGAGAGCTGATGATAACACTACCTTGTGGGGTTTGAATAAAGAAAAGTAAAGCAAACAAATAGAAGTACACGGTAAAAAGAAAATATTATTCAAGCAAAAACATCATTTTATCTCACATCACTGGAAAAGACAGTTCTACAGTTATTACTGCTTTGAGCCCCCAGAAGTTGAAACTCAAACTGCAAGTCTGTTGGTTGCATATGACAGCAAAGAACTCAGACAAGAATCAAACATCCGCTGCTTCTGGGTTAGAAAAAGCTCACAGGGAAAGAGCAGAAGGGAACTTGAGGAGATGAACTTGAAGACTATCTGTGTACTATCTGTAAAACCTACAGCACAATTTGTAAAACCTTCGCTGTTGCTATCTGAGTAAGGGCAGGGAAGCCTCAAACCGAAACAGATCTTTCATTGTAGACATTTATGATGCATTAAAACTGGAATGTAAGCTCTGCTACACAGACTGAACCATACACATACATCTCAGTGAAAGGACCAGATGGTATAAGCCCGCAGTAGTTAAATCACACAGTTTACTCCAGCAAAAGTCATGCCTGGAAAGAGTAGTTATTCTAAATGATTGATACGAATTCAGTCATTCAGATTAATAGTAAAAAGCTAGGACTATAAACAACAATATGACTGTTTTCTAAAGCTGGGGGCTCTCTCACGCTTTGCCTTCTAGGTGAGAGCAATGTGGTTTTCAGAGATCCCAAATAACTCTTAATAATCCGTATAACAGAAAGAAAATACATTATGTTACACACAACTACTTAGGTCCTAATTATGCCCTTCTCAGCAAGTTTGCTCTTCACATCAGTTTGGAAAATATACTTGATATTTAACAAGGAATAAAATCAGACCCATAGCTAAAAGAAAGGGGCACTCTGTTCTTGCCAACCATTTAACAAATCATAATGTTTTGCTTTTCAAGATAACATACATACATAATTGCAAATATATTTTATACATATCTCAAAGTTTTTTAAAAAGTAATCCAATATTTCAAATAATCAAATTAGTGGGCAACATAATTAAAAATAAGGCTATATTTATGTGTGTATGTGTACATATATTTTAGCTGGAAGGCAATCACAGGTCAAGCAAGGAAGGAACTCAAGGACAGCTCAAATGAATAACTGGCAAAATATAACAAAGCAATTGCTTGTCTTTCCAAACCAAGATCTCTGCTCAAGGATACTATAAAGGTAAAACACTCCATGAAGCAAAGTCACTCCAAAGAGGCAGATAAAATTACAGTAAAAGTACACTGTATGAGGAGCTAAGATTGGAATAGTGGCAGGAAAATTTTACAAGAATGAACGGACAGTAGGCGACATCTACACTGTGGCCTTAAACATTGGACAAAAGTCACCAGAGATGAGGCAAGATGGAATGTAACAGAAAGAACCCACCATGCTCACACAATGGCTCACAGCAGCTTTTGAGAGGAAGGGAAGAAGTGAGAGAAATACCTATACCAGCTACAAATGCAAGAGGATGGCTGGGACCCATCTTGGATGAAGGAAGTGACCACAATAGAAGGTGGCAAGAAAAACAGATGGTACACAGAAGCAAGCCAGCACACAGACAAAATGTAAAATGACAAGGATAATCAAGATGCCTCAATAGTCAGGATTAAGGGAAGGAAATGTCTGACTTGAATACATACGTCCAAAACATTTATTATTCATGTGTCCAGCTATGAAAAAATCCAGTTATAGTGACATTGATTGTAGGTTTTAAGCTAAGGAAATTATAATTTAGTAAACTGTAAGAAAATAAAGTACATATTACAGATTATTTGCTTTCTCTAGCCTGCCTGGAGACTTTCCTAGGCTTACTGAAAGTATACTTCTTTTTCTGCTTGTTTTTCATTTCTAGTAGAAAAGGTCATAGTTATATGAACAACCCTCTTCTTCTTGTTTGTCCACTGTTGCTGTCAATTTTTATATTAACACTAATGAAAAAACACATGCTACAAATTACAAAATCACAGAACTGCAGGGGTTGGAAGGGACCTCAAGAGATCATTGAGTCCAACCCCCCTGCTAAAGCAGGGTCCCTACAGCAGGTCAGGTAGGTAGGCATCATGCACAGACCAAGCTTTAAGAATGAAAGGTGGGTATTCATCTATCTTTAAACTCCTCTGTTAAACCAAAAAGAAATTCAGCAGTCATGGAACCAGCAATGCAAGGGATATACGAACACCTTCATTAAGACTTTTAGAACTCTGAACCAGGAAAAAAAGTTTCTGCAAAGAAGGCTACCCTTACCAGATTTTAGAAAGCAGAAAAATGTGAAACAAAAGGTCTGAGGAGAAAATTAGAAGCAGCTTTCAAAATAACACTGCACAAAACACCAGTGTGTTAGGAGGGGAAAAGGGGGGAAGGGAGGAGAAAAAAGTGGAGAAAAAAAAAGAAAAAAAAGAAGCAAAGCCAACAGTTTGAGTGCTAGGATATTTAACACTGCCAACTCAAACCCATCAAACATTTTCCTCCTGTCCACTCTGCTGCTCCCTTTAATACTACAGTACTTCTGAAGAGAGGAGCAAGAAGAAAAATGATTGCGCTAAATTTGCATAAGTGCACAACACAGGAGATTTATGAGCATTTATAACAGCCAAATCAGCCAAACAAATTGTCTGAAGAAATGCAACAGTAAGCTATTGGGGTTCTTATGTCGGTAACATCAGAAGTCTGTGGGGAGAATCAAATCTTTTATTATAAAAATCAATCACAATTCCCATTCTGTTCCTCAAACCCTAAAAAAACCTGAGTGCCACTAATTTAGCCTTCTCCCCCAAGAATGAATCCCAGATAAAAAGGAGCCGACAGCTGGAGCAGAGCCAAAGGAAAGCTTTCAGGAGCAAAAACGCAAAGAACAATGTTAGTTCTGCGTTTGGAATTTTACATGAAACTCTGCACAGAGAAGACAGGCATATCTGGCTACGCGGCTCAGAATATACATTTATTATGGAGAACGCTGCCTTTAAAAGGAGAAATAAATTAGAGATTAACGCCTTTTATGCGAGCTGCGAGAAGAAGAATTCCTGGAGCAATTCAATTCAGCACAAGGAACAAGGTTTCTTTCAAAAGTCACCCTTTACTGGGAAGGGCGCTTCTTTGCAGGGAGCCTGAACTGAGAAATACACAGCTCCTAGCTTTCTATTTATAGTCATTCAGGCAGTGAATAGTCTCATTCCAAATGCCACAAGGCATACTCACAACCTTTTATTCCAGAGACCTGATTTGTGTTTCATTTCAAAAGTCCAGCGCTATGAAAAAAGAGGGGGAGGGAGGAGAGCAACAGCAACGCAACAGGCAACAGAAACACTTTCTCAACTTTTCCTTTATGAAGCTGCTGCTAGAGAGTGTGGAAAAGAGTTTTTCAGAAACTTCCCTACGGGAAGGAGAAATGTGTGAGCTTTGGAAGCGCATGCATTTTGTCTCATTAACACAGAATACCAACGCCCTGCAATTTAAGCGGGTCTGGGGGAAGGAGGAAAGGGAGTGAGGGGTGAGAGCATTTCAATTACTTGGCTTTGAAGGACCCTTCTGAATGAGAAAGAGACAGAAAACACTTGTCAAATGCAAGTTCAAGTGAAAGCCACTTCTGCCAATGAAGTGTGCAGATGGCCGTGGGGGTTCCACTGAACCCTAACTGGGCTTCTATTATGTCTTTATTGCTCACAAAAAGGCAAGGGTCACCTTCAGTTTAGAATAAGTTAGCTTCCTTTCCCACAGAATGACTCCGGTCAATCAAGCCAGCAAAGGAAGTCTTCCTTTGAGTGACTGCTATCCCATCAGTACACAGAAGAATTTTTAGAAAGGCTAAATAGACACAAAAACCTTTGGTTTCATCTACACTACAGACATTTATAAGAAAAATTTCCCACCGCTGCAGGCAACTTCAGCAGTCCTAGGGTAGGTTGGTGGTGGCCATCACGTACATACATCAGATTTCTCTCTCGTTAGGGCCAGAAGAAGCAAGTCTAAAATCAACGCTCACAACTTGGTAAGACGTGGCACAAAAAGCAAGTTCTACGTTTCTGTTCTTAGTATGCATTCTTTAGAAACATGAAAATCCCTATTCTGCATAGCATCAGGGCTCCTTTCCCTAACAGCAGCCAGGTTCGTGCATTTCACAACCTAGCACTCCAGGAATTCTGAAGCAGGCATGCGGTGCCTTCTGCCATCCAGCAGCTGCACGGTGGGCTCCTTGGTGTAATGCAATGGTAGAAGAGCAGCTTTAGTGGCCAACTTCACTTACGGAAAAAAATCACATTGAATAGAAAAGAGTCTGAGATGAAGGGAGGTGTGAGGACAAGAGGCTGTGGAGAAATTTACCAGCAGAAGGAGCAGCCTTCTATCATTGAAACTAAGATAAAGCAGAGCAATCCCTACTGCAAGGCAGTATCAGCAGAGCTTTTCAACATCATCTTCTACAGGGCTGAGAAATATCATCAAAACTGAACCCTTATAAAAAAAAAAACAACCCAAAGCTAACAACCCAAACTGCCACACACACACAAAACACTAAGGCTGAAGTAGAGTAGTGTTAAAATTTGTGTTCGTGGCACTAAACTGCATTCTTCATTTGAAAAGCTCGCACCTAATGTCAATAAACAGCAGAAAGGGTGCGGTGTCCTCCCAGCCGTTTCAAAGGATTAAATATGGAAAAGAGAGTTCCAGACACTGAAAGGTCAAGCATCTTCAGTACTTTCTTTCCATAATAGCAGCAGAAAAGTAATAGCTGGGGAAAGACTTCACACCAGTGAGAAGTCAGTTCCCAAGCCACGGTGACAAATAAACCTGATCATCTGGTGGGGTGCACTGTGCGTACTGACACAATTATCCCTAAGACAGAAGCAAATGGCTCCTGACCCTGGGATAAAGCAATATTTGTGGGGGTCACAACTCCTGGGCAGCGGCTCCTTATCTTTCTCTCAGGTCAGAGGTGAGCTGTATGGCAATGCTCTGTATTATTCTTGGAAAAGAGACAGAGGAGACACGACTTATTCTGAGCCAGAAAATGCATTGGGTTCTGATAAAGGGGGACCCACTTCAGTGCTTCATAGGTAGAGAAGCCTTCATACAGCTAAATACAAAATCCGTCCTTTAAATACAGAAAGCAATTCCAGCAAGGAAAACAAAGCAGAATTCTCTCCCTAGTAAACGGTGATTTGACAGCAGATAGCCCAAAATAATTCTTCAGTGAGAAAGGAGAGCCTGAAGTATGGAAAACTCAAATAATTCTTCAACATCATAGTTAAATACATCCTCAGGATTTCCTCTTGATAAATATAGCAAAAGCTGCACATACAGAAGTAATTCCTAAGCACTCTGCAAAGACCAAATTTAGATGCTGTCTGTCTCTTTACAGAAGTAGTACAAAACAATACAACCTCTAGAAAATGGATGAGATTTAGAGATTTTTTGTGATTGTTCAGCAACCCTAATAGATCAAACAGTTGTAGAAGAAAATAATACTAGTACAGATTCCATTGTAGAAACACTGAGAAATATTTAAATGGCACTTACAAGCATTTGTGGATTTTCACTTTGAGGATGCTGGATAAAATATCAAGCTTAGCATATAGAAGACTGGGAGAATCCCTAATCAAGAACATTCTACAGAGGGTCCTCTTTCAATCAAATAATTATTTGAGAATCCTCTCCTAGTGCATTGGAGGGTTATGACTAACACAGCCCACATCTTCTCATGCACTCTCTACTTGAGAAGCAAAGCCCATGCTTCTTTAGAACAGTTTCACTGCAAGGCTGGTTTTGCTTCACTTCTTTATAGATTAACATTTCTGGTTATTTACAAAGGTGAACACGAGGTCAACTAGTATGAACTTTGCACTTGGAGCAGACAGTGTTGAACTCTTCGGTGGTTTTGTTTTGTTTTTTTTTTAGTTCCTGGAAATTGGGACAAGGAGGGAAGAGGGAAGGTTAACCCAGCAGCTCAGCACAATACTTAAAAATTTTTTTTCTTGATTACAAAACAGATTTGCCTTTACTGTGGAAAAATCCATTTATGTTGCAAGGGACACCAGATAGCAGTCCTCATGCCAGATGTATAAGCTGTCTTTCCATTATGCTGGTCTAGAACATGAAGAAAAGAACTAGGGTCTAAAATTTGATTTTAAGTTGGGAAATCTAGCTTAAAGAACTAAGAACACACTCAGGCACCACAGGCTGCGAAGAAAACATCAGTTCTGGGCACTTTCCTCATGAATACTGGGCTGCTGTGTTGCAGCCAGGAGGTGATGCATATGAGAATAACTGAGGCTAAGTCAACATTCACCTGCAGAGGAACACCCTCCATCCCATCCCACCCCATATAGAAGAGGTTTATTGTTTTCCATTCTACAGTAGTCTTGAATAAAACATGTCCAAGAATACCTGAACACAGTGGAATTGGCCAAACTTTGGATGCACAAATGCTGGTTACAAATTCTTGAAACATTCTCCCCCTCAATACTGTCACATCTTTTTTATGCTCAGGACTCAAATACAAGGCCACCTGACAGCTAACTCACTGAAAGGGGAACAGGAGTAAATTCATGGTGATGAGCGTGCCTTCCTTCACATGGATCTCTCTGTTCTGCGAGCAGATCCTTATTACAAAGTTTAGAGCAGAAAGGTGCAGTACTTGCATTCCAGTAGCTAAAGCCTCTCACTTTGTGGACAAGGATCTCACTTTCTTCAGCAGCTACCACTCTTGGTAACAGTCCTCTTGAAAGCAAACAAATTCCACGTGGTGCATAATACATAATAATACATTTATTATTACTAATTAAGCAGTGGGCAATTTGTAGACAACTTAGCCTTGCATTTTGAAGAACGGAGCTAGAAGGCTCCATGCTCTTTTAGTAGGATATGTCTGCTAGCAGGTAGAGGCTGACTATATTTCTGTGTACCAGAAAGAGGCAGTCTCACACCAGGAAATCCTAAACCAGAGTCTGTCTCATAAATATCTAACACAGACAGAGAGTTTAAATCCATCAGAAAGTTTTAAGATCTGAAACTGTTCAGGGGTCTGATCAGCTGAAGGTTACAGTGTGCTTATCTCAGCAGTCTCTGCTCCAAACTACAGACTGGTGTGCACAAGGTTCGATCAACTATAACATCACTTCTTGGGTAGAAAGCTAGTTAAGAAAGATAATTCTAAAAATATTTAAGCAGAAATTTGAAAATTCTTTAGCAGACAAAGCTGAGACTCCAACAACATCCCAGCCAGTCTCAACTGAGGTGGAGGCTAGGGAGGTTTATCTTCACTGCAAATCTGGTGATGAGGCTGGTGGTGCAAACAGGAAGACGACAGACTGAGGAATCCTGAAGATGAAAGAATAGAAGACACTCTCCCTCTTGCTGCTAGCCTTCTTTCTTCTTCCTAAAGATGCAGACCCTCTTTTCACTGATGTTCTGCTAGGTTGGATATCATTTTGTAAAATTAGTATTGTTACAACACTGAAGTCAAAGATGTAGCTTTCTCCCCTTGCAGAAAGCTTGTTTCATTCCAGCAAGGTCCCACTGGGAAGAGCAGTCATAACCAGTTTGTCATCAGTCTTGAAGTCCAGTAACTGCCATGAACTTGTGACTTACTTGTGACTTCAAGATGGCCTTTTCCTCAAATAACTCCTCCTATCCGTTCCACAGTGACTATCTGGCTGCTGGCAACAATTTGGTCCCACACTCACTAGTATAGATTATTCCCCTTTGGAACTCTGGAAGATAGTTATATACCTGTTCTTTGGACACTGCTGCATACTTGGTGCCCATGCAAAAATGTAATACAGAATATTCTGGCTGCTTGGAGATATGATTTAGCAGAGGATTGTTAGAGTTAGGGTACTATGGTTAGGCTGCAGTTGGACTTGATGATCCTTGAGGTCCCTTCCATAGAATTCTATGATTCTATGATATTTCCCATAGAGTTAATTACACTGCACAATCTTTTCAGTCCTTTCGTGGGAAATGCCAAAGCAAAGATCTACACTCTAATGTATCAGTTAAAACTTCTTATCTATAAATATTGCTTTTCTTTTTTGCCAACAGGCTCAAAACCAAAGTGTGATGCGTGAAGTGATGTGATACTCAGACTTGTATAGAAAGCACAGTTTTAAACTAGATTGCTAACTTTCCTGCAGAAAAAACTCTGCGGAGACTACTCCAGTTTAAGCAGTTAGCATGTTCCAAATGACATCTTATGGCGTTTAAGCAGCATACTATTAACAACAAACTAATTATAAAGAGGTTTCTTTAAATTTCAAGGACAGCTCATGTAACTGCATCTCGGAAAATGTTTCAGCGAGTTCCAGGATTGACAGCTGGTGCCGACTTGCACTTCAGACATGAACATCCTATAAAACTGTAAAGAACTACTGCACTTAATTATAAGTCTTCTGCAAAGATAAATGAAGGACAGTAGCTGGGAGGTGGGGAGGCGAGTAGGACTAAGGGAAGTTGCCAGAAGTCTGCACAACGTTTATTCCAGGAATATTGCACAAACTGAAGTAAAACACATACATAATAAGCGGCACCTGAGAATTCCGTAATTGCTCATTATGCAATTACACCTTAGGCACTGCAAGCAAATACTGAAGGAATAACACACGGGAAACACGGCTAACCACAAAATTGTTTTTTAAGGAGAATTAGGAAATTCTACACGTGGATGCCATTGGGCCTTTGCTTCTCTCTCTGCTGGAACCCTGTAATCCTTATTAATCTACTGTTCATTCCTGGAAAGTACCTTTTCTCGGTCAGTAAAATCCAAATTTCTGTTGGATTACTCCGTGCCCCTTACTCACAGCCAAAGCTGTGTGGACAAACACATGATTTCAACAGACATGACTCAAAACTTAGAATATATTTTTCCTTGCCTTGGACTCTGCCAAACCAAGCACAAATTTAAAAAGCTGGGAACAATGTTACCACGGGGTGCCAAATTTGCAGTGAAAGCCCCATAGGCTGCTGTCACGCAAAGTCTGACAAGCCTTGCCAAATGGTTTCTTCAGGATACAAACTGCTTGTGGAGTGACTGGGCCCTTTGTATTGCAGCTGAATGCTGCAGATGGGAAGGTCTCTGTCAGGAAAGAGTAACCGCTGTTTTCACGGCATGAAGTTTTAGACACACAAATAAGAACATACTCTCCTGGTACAGAACATGGCTCGGCACCCTGAACGGCTCTGCAGCATTTCTTTTTTCATTTGCTGAAGAGTGCATACAGAAGTAATGTCACAACTTGTTAAAAAGAGTGTCAAAAAAAACCAACAAAACCAAGGAAATAACCAGACATTCACAGTACATTTCAAACCCAAGATCTAGCAAAAACAGGACAGATGCCCCAGACTTATAAATTTTCCAAGCTGTGTGAAGTTGAGTCACTTCTTTAAGAACTTGGGACACAAGGAGGTCTTCCTGCAGATCTAAAATACCAGAGAAAGCAGAATACTGAGCAGAGAAATGAACAAACACACAAGCTGAATTCAGGCATTTTTCCTAAATGGAAGGCAGTTGAACACACAGTATACAATGAAAGCAATTCTGATCAACAAGTAGTTTTTCAGAAAACTAGAGGAAGTTGTACAGGCTTATACGTGGCACTTTTTAACATTAACAGGCATCAGGCTTAACTACTTTTCCCAGGGACAGACTAAGCGCAACTACATTCTGCACAGCAGCAGAGATAATGCCTTCAGATCGTTCAACTTTCCAAGTTCTACACAGTAAGCTGGGACATTTAGAGACAGATGCAATTGGCTGGATAGAGAAAAATAGTGGGGATGAGAATTTCTCTTTACCTTACATCTCTCCTGTAGATCTTAGGCTTCCAGAAGACTTTCAGTTAGCTAGTTTTTGGTTTTGACAAACAGTAGACAATATACTTACACAGAACAACTCACCAAGACACACTAGCTGTGCTGGCGAGCCGTTTAAATTCTCTTGGCAAAAGAACGCATACATGAGAACAATGAGTTCGTGTTGAAGTGAAGAATAACTTCAATAGAAAGTACAAATGGAAATGTCCCACCTCGTATACCATACAGCAAGACTTGACATGTACCTTGGCTAGCAGGGCAGTGCTAACTACGGCTTACTGGGAAAACCCGTGGTACTGAAGGAAGCTCTCGAACACCAAAATGCTTGTAGAACGAACTATAAAGTTGCAAATATGTCAAGATAAACAGGAAACGTGAAATACAATCCATTAGATAAACCTTAGATATTCTGAAATATTTCCACAGTGCAATTTTTTGATCTTTTGAAGACGATTGGTAAAAGTAAGCCTTATTGGAGACTGATGTGGAACCAGCCAATACCTGAGCTGTGTCAATAACCACTTAAGTCATGCAGTTCTTTCCCAAGTGAGCAGAGTATAAATGTCTGGCTCACATTCCAAAATGGAAACTGGAAATCTATTTTCTAATGGAAGTTCTGCATTAGACATTTAATATTCACTTCTCCTGATATTTAACTCACATAACTGCACAGCACCAGTACAGAACAGACTACAACATGCCCCTTCACAGCACTGGTCAGAGACCCAGGCAAACATCCATGACATTTTTCCCCATTATGTCCTAGGTGGTCCTATTCAAGTATTTGTAAATGTCAGAAGGAATCAGCTTAAAGATAACAAGCAAAAGTAAATTCTGAGCGTGAAGATAAAAAGCGCAGGAAAAAAAAGCTGGAGAGAGAGTAGTGATTTAAAATGAGAGCATTTACACCTGCCTTAGTGTAAGAACATGTGAACTCATTGCTAGAAGCATGGAGATTTAAATATTTAAATCTTTGTGCTAACAACTAAAACCGGGTTGCACAATATATGACAATCAAAACCTAGAGATGTCACAATCCGCTTCATGTAAGATTATCTTCTGTTCCTAAGACCAAGTGAACTACTCTTCTATTTTTGCAAGCAGCAGAGAACCACAAAAAGTAAGTATAATAAGCAAAAGAAAAACGGAGGGAATAAAAAGCCCTTACTTTGGCTCCTCTGATTTTCCTAAACTGTGATGCCAAACCAAACAGTACCATTGGCTTCACTGTCTTACAATGAAGTAAGACAGACTGAACAGACAGCTTAAACCAGTGAAATGAATTGCACAATTTCAGTTCCAGCTACAAAAGGTGGAATCTGGAACGTTCTCTTTCCTACAGCCTGAAAGGTAAGGAGGGAGAGGACTGCACCCAAAGTCATCAAGCCCAGCACACCAAGCCACTGCCAAACATTCAAGTTACACGTCTGAAGCTAGCAGACAGTCTTAATTCCCTTCTTCCAGATGGCAAAAACTTTAGAGAGCACAGCCATTACCAAAGGCCTCGGCATTTATTTATGCTCTACATACTATTATCCCAAATAAGGTAAAAACTCAACTGATTTCACAGGACTAGGTTGATACTTAAAAGCAAGATAGAAATTTCATTACAGAAATAGACTGTTTTAACAACATAGTCAAAACACAATCTCAACAAACAAGCTTATGCCATAGGAAGAAAACTTCATTATTATTTTAGAAAGAAGGGGGAAAAAAGCTCTGTCTTTCTCACATTTTGGTTTGGCAATTCTATTTATGAATTTATTTCAATTAGCTAGGTTATTCCCCTTAATTTACTTTGAAGCCGTTTCAAATTCCCTGGAGAATTCTCTTCTGAAATTAAAATACTCAGAGCTAATTATTTAGCACCTTTAACATTCCAACTGTTTTTCCAGCATCTTTGGGAAAGATAAACAACAACATACCACAGATAGCTCAAGGAACCTATTGCTACCGGATGCCCAGAGCATTAAAACAACATATTAAAAAGGAACATTTGTCAGTATGACAGCTCTAATAACAGAGTACGAATTCTTGAATTTGCCTGACCTCAGGTCATATCTCATGCTGCCATCCAAACCCTCAGATTAATCATGAACTACTATAGCTAATTTAGGTTGAGGTTCAAAAACCAATATTTCCTTCTTTCTGAGAAATTGGAGCAAAAGGGGCCAGTAACCAGGTGAACACAACAGCATCCTAAGCAACTTTTCACAGCTGTTCAGCCCTTCTCACAACATCCAGCTGTACCCATATTCTTCTATTTTCTCTTGGAAAAAGCCTCCTCTCTTTCCAATAGTCTCTGCAGCACCCTTATTTCCTGACTAACATCATGACCGTTCAGCTGGCTATAGAAAAGCAGTGGAAAGCTACTCACTCTGTGAGTTGTCTGCATAGCAGTTCCTGAGATGTCTTCCTCTCTTTTCTCACACCTCACTTCTATTCTTCTCAACTGCCTCAAACTAAACAGACCAACTCACATAAGTAAGCCTACTCCTACATACAGGCCTTCAGCAGTTTTACAAATGCATCCACATGACATTTATAAAGTGGTTGTAGATTAATATTCCTTGTCGACAAAAGAGACCAATCCCCTTCTACAGCACAATATTAACAAGCTTGACAAATCTGCTGGATCACCTTAGACAAAAAAACCAATATTTTAGTGAAGCATCAGAATCTCATGGGCACACATTAAAGAAGCCCAAATTACCTTGCCCCAGAAGTAGATTCTACATTTTACAGTTGTTTAACTTATCACCTTCTGTTCTCAATGAAACTACTTCAAGACTCAGTTCTCTGTAGCTCTAGTATCTGTGGTAGCATTCTTCACAATTACTGTTTTAAATTAATATTTAATCATGGGATAGTAAGGCAAAAACAATGGGAAAAAAAGGCACCTCTTAAAACATCTCAGGCCTCCCAAGTGCAAAAATAACTTTTCTTCCATGTGTTTCTGGACAACACATACTCATCAAGGTCCTGAAGTATGGATCTCTAGGGCCTCCATATCCACCTTCCCCTGTACAAATCTTGCATCAAGTCTTTGCATACAGCAATTTCAGATGCTAGTTCCAAGCACCGCAGACAAGGCCAAAGTCAAGAAGGTTATACCTGAGTGTCCTATCTGTTGGGAAGGCCCCAGATCAAACCTGAGATTTGAAGCAATTAAACTATACTTTCAGCGATGCGTTTCTAATTGTGTATCTCTTGACATAACATAGCACCTCTTACAAATGTTTTCTGAAGTAACGAAACACTCAAATGTGCTTCCCTTCTCAAATACGTCTCGTTTCGTTCATTTTAACACTATGTTTAACAAAACAAGAGACTCCTCAAAAAAAATGGATAAATGATTCCAAGATGCAAAGCTGCACATAGTAACAGTACTTGTTTTCTAAGAATGCCCGTGGGATCAGCTTTTACCTCAATTTTATCTGTTTTTGCATCCCCCCAGTAAAGTTTGTCCTCTTCAAGATCCAGTGCCAAGCCATTAGGCCAACCCAGGGACGTATTCACCAGAACTCTTCTCTCTGATCCATCCAAATAAGCACATTCTATCTTGGGACTTTCACCCCAGTCTGTCCAATACATGTAGCTGTGAAGAAAAGGGCAGAAACAGTCAATGCATGTAACCTTCAATACAGAAAGTGTCAAGATCTGTTCTATTTTTGAAAGAACTTGCTAACTTTCTGCTTTCCAAACTGTAGCAAATAAACCAACCAACTTGAACTGTAATCTTTCTGCACAGGGAGGTTTTGGAGTCTCCTCTGTGACGATCTTCAAAGGCTGCCTGGATATAGTCGTGGGCACCCTGCTCTAGATGTCCCTGCTTGAGTGGAGTTGGACTAAATTGTAGAATAGTTTGGATTGGAAGGAACATAAACGGTCATCCAGTTCTAATCCCTGCCCACCTCAGCCACTCTAAATTCTGTAAGCAGTAATGATAATCTAAAGCGAACTGTAGACTCAAAGTACTGAAAGCATGCAGTGGTCTGATTCTTTAACAGCTGTAATGCTGAAGATACAGAGAAAATAAAATTCAACCAAACACACACTTTCATTTAAGAACACTGTATTTAGCAGTCACCTTCTACATGCATAGCATATGTATGTGATAGATGAAGCAAGGGAAAGCTCGTTATGTCTAGAACAAAATGAACATTTGACAAATAATATACAATAATCTTGTAATTTGCAGATTTTGAGTTTCAAGAGGGCACAAACTGGACCCAAAAGCCTACAACTGCAGGGCTACCAGTGAAAACAACTTACCCCATCACAGGATTGAGCACGATTGCACGAGGTTCATCTAGATTTTCTGATATAAGGATCTTTCTTGATGTCCCATTCAAACGGGTCACTTCAATGCGGTCTGTTCCAGTATCAGTCCAGTACAGGTTCCTTGCCACCCAGTCCACAGCAATTCCATCTGGATGGTTGATTTCTGTGGTTACCAGAGTCTGTGCTCCAGAGCCATCAAGGTATGCCCGACGAATTGCCCGAACATCATCATCAGTCCAGTAGATGTAGCCTTCCACAGGATCATAGTCTATGGCAATTGCATGCCTGATATTGTCTATCTGCAGAATAATGTCAGTGAAGTCTGGCATGTCCAAGGAAATCCTTCTCAAGTCAGTCCTCCTTGCAAGCAGCAACACTTCTTCAGCACCTGGGGAGAAAACCATTCATAGTATTGCTTTTTTTGTTGTTGTTGTTGAAGCCCTAGCAACAGTTATTTCTCTACTGATGTGAGCACTCTAACACAACATAGCAGCCTGTGAATTGCTGCTGTCACTACAATAAGGGATATATTCAAAACAAGGAGATCCAACTTTCACTGAACTACAGACTTGTCTGAACAGGGAGTTATTCCTAAACACTTCTCAACTAGCTATTTGTGCTGGCACTCTCATTTCACAATGACAGCATATTTCTCCCAGCCTCTCAAACTAACATGGAACTCTCAATCTAAAATAAGGACATCCATGCAAGTAGTTAGCTAGTCAATTGATTTGCTTTAAATCAGCAGTCCTGCATTAGCTAAATAAAAAAATTACATGCAAGTGAATTCCCAAGGAGCATACCAACAGCCAGATCAAATGTATTTTGACTAATGCAAACATGCAGCTTGCAGACACCAAGCTCCGATTTCCAGCCTGTACAGCAACCTACCACATTCTCCATGGAAAAACAAGAACTACACAGCACCAGCAACTCTTGTTTCTGGAGGTAAAATAGTGTTGGTAGTAACTAATGTTTAACAAAGATTCCAAACCAATACTTATAAAGCCATTCTTGAAAAGACCTCTGGTATCAAATCCCACCTGTGTCTCTACCATTCCTCCAAGTAAAACCACAATTTTATTTTATTTTTTTTTAAATATCGGCCACATAATGGATGTTTCCCAAAACTACTTTTGCACTATCAAGAAAGTAGTAATGGAAGAAGTTACAAAAGATAAGCAAGGCTAAACACAGAATAATGCCATTCCTTTCATTAGCAGGGACCAAAACAATAATTTGGTGGGGTTATGTCCAAATAGTTAATAACATTATACAGAATTCCCTAGCTTAGCCAAACTTTCCACCAGCTGTATCACCGCATTAGACGCGTTGTTTGACAGACAAACACTGCATCATAAATAAGAGAACTAACAGAAGGCTTCAGTATTTCACAAACAAATTACATTAAGGATTTGTTCCAGACAGCCCAATAAGAAAGCAAGTAACAGCTACAGCAAATATTTCTTATCTGGTCAAATCTGACACAAAACTAAGGCAGTAGGATACTTTTCTCTCTCTTGTGCTCCTCCATCCCTCTGGGAAGTTTTACTGCAGTAAAACAACCTGGAGCATACACACTTCAAAGCCCAACAGAGTTTTCAGTATTTTCTTTCCGGCAGTTTCTTCTATCAGTTTCTTCTATCAGTTCAAAACCAGGACACAGTAAAACATAAGGTTGCTGAAGACATTTCTCCCACATGCTTCAGCACATAAGGAGCAATATATGTATTTTTCCTTCTTTCTCTAAATGTAGTTTCAGAACTGACAAGTGTTTACATTTTAGCAAGACTGCAAACTGGAAAGTAGAACAACGTCACTTCCATTTTGTCCAGTACAGGAAACATCAGCCAGAGGTGGTAACTTTCAGCTCCCACCAACTGCCCAGATTAAATGAAAACAGTCAACATGGAACGCGTCTTCTTGAGACCACTAAGCAGAACAAACTCAAATCCTCACGAGAACACTCTTCTAGAAGAAAATTTCGTCTAGGTGTACGTATGAAGTTTGAGACTCAGAAGAACTGCACATCAAAATCAAATTCATATTCCCATCAGGAGCAGGATGGTACTGGTTTCCAAATCCAAAATCAGATAGCAGAGTTTCACCTCCAAATAATATGTCGGAAACTCCTAACAGTGCTCAGGTTGCCAGGATATGATAAAATGAAAAAGAAAGGTCTACAAGAGCAGCATCTGAACAATATCCAATCCATTTTCCCAAATGAAGAGGCACTGCCCTCCTCCTTGCCACTGGCTGCTTCTTCTCACTTCACTATCACTCCTCGCCATGTGCAAACACAACAGGCAGCAAGGTTATTGCTGCAAACCACACAAAAGAGCTGACCTAAATGAGTTTTTAGCCAGATCAGTTCACTGCAGAGCTCCACGAACACTTGTGATGGCACAAGGAAGGCCTCCAGTCACTTGCAGCTCAGTGTAAGAAGGGAACTGCCCTAGGTGACCAGACAGCTTCTAAGGCTTCTCTCTTCCTTTGCTCCCTGAGGAAAACACAGCAACAGTTTTTCATTCATCAAGATTCCCTTCCATTAAGGGAACAACTTGTACCAGCAATTGTTAGAAAGCACTGCTAGTAAAACTACTCTTTTTTCAAAAGCTTTGTAAATCTCCTGCAAAGAGGAGAAAAATAATGGAATACCTAAGATGCTACATGATATCTTCTATCGTGCTTAGAAGCGACGACTGACATTCAAACAGCAGAAATTAATCAGGTGCTTTGACAAAAAAAAACCATGGTGAACAAAAAATATAACGCTTATACCTCCCTCTTGCTCCACATTTCTGAAACGATTTTTGAATGATTAATTATCTGTAATGGCATATGGTACAAATGAAAGGGTGACACTGCCAACAACTCTATCTACTCCAAATGCAAAACAATTTCCTTTTTTAAGCAAGCAGAAGACCATAGCTGTTAGAAGTGCTTGAAAAAGCTGTCTGGGAACAAAAGAAGTTCAGAGTCTGCTAAGCTCTTCTCTATTTCAAGGACTACCCCAGCAAGAATAACCTCAGGCCTAAACTGACATTTCTGGATAGATAACACGACCACAAGAGCTTTACTTGTTTCTAATATAATGACAAGAGTCTGCTTTCAGACCTTCAAAACAATAAGGGTTTATACTCAAAAAAAATTAAAAATGATTATCTTAGGAAGCCTGTTCAAATGGAAAAATGTGTCAATGTTGGAAGCAGCAGAAATGAAAAGAAAGGCAGGTCACCTGGATCCTGGACATTACCTTGAATAGTATAGATGGTCCACCACTACAGAGCTTCTTTAGAGGAAAAAATTCCCATAAATATTATTTGGCAACACAAACACACAGAAATTTTAATTTTCTCATTTAGTTTTCTAATAGTTTAGTTTTCTAAAATAGTTTTCTAATGCAAATTAAGATCACTCCCTAACAGCCAAAGGAAAAAAGCCACTGGAGAGAGCATCTGCAAATCCTGATCCGCAACTGCAAAGCTCAGACAGCAAGCTACAATAGCATAGCAGTAACAGCAACAACAAAACACTTTGTGAAACAAAGTTTTATGGTTTGCTTCCATGTTTCTGAAATGTTTCACTGATAGGAGTCAGAATAATACCCCAAGCAAGCAAAAACTCAGGCCCCAGTACTCAGTATGGAAAGGGGATGCACTTCGTCAACAAAACGTTCCATAAAAAGCAGAGTAGGGATAAATACTTTTAGCTCAACTGTGTCAGGAAGTGAGATGCACTGCAGCTGCTCAGCCACCCACAGCACTTGGTTTCACATTCACCTTACCTTCTAATCTCCATTACGTTAACATCTGCAATCACAATCTTAATATTGAAGTATGTGCAGTGTGAAGCTAAATAGCACCAAATATATGCATACAACTGATAACACAGCAATTACCAGCATTACATGCATTTCTAAGACGACCAACATTACAGGTATCACTGCATGGGAACAGACAGATAAGAATCAAATGTGTACGTTTTGCCTCCTCACATGAATGATTGCATCTTCACCTTGGTTCATGGGGAACAAGGTCAGGGTTGAATGTACCAGAAGAAGGAACCAGCAGATCAAAACTTAAGGCCCAGGTTATACCCACAGGCACTGGCTAAACAACAGGCTGTAAGGCAGCGTTAAGATCCTCCTAAAAACCATAAATAATAGCAAAACAGCAGTAACAACCTAATTCAACTGTATCTCATCTAGCTGTCCTATGTACACATTCACTTGCATACAAAATAATATTTGACCAGGAAAGCAGGAACAGAGCAGTCACTACCCCTTGAATCAGCAATTTCAGGATGACTATGACCTCCCAGCAAAGGGAAAAAACAATCCTGTTTCTAACATACTCAGCCATTCGAACTTTTTCTGCAAGCTTTGGGAATATATTCTGCGCCATAGACATACACAGCTGAAAATGATCATGGAGAAGACAATTTGGCAATCCAGGGCTTCAGGACTAAGCAGTTTTCTCTGTTGACCCAATTAACCAGAAAAAGAATAACAGTAATTCCACTTGACAAGCGGGACAGGGCAGCTCATTGGTTGTTGAACATTTTTTGGAAAATTCTTGTAATTTTTAACATGCCTCTAACTGATGCTTATGGGAAAGAGACATAATAAAGGGAATGAGCTATTTGACTGATTTAAAGTTCTGGCTGCTCAGCCATTTGTGTTGGAGAGATGTTACTGCTTAAAATGAAGTCAAATTATTACACAACTAGGCTCTTGACAGGCACTATCTACATCCTTAGACATTACAAGACACATGAACAGAGAAAATGTGAACACTATGTCTTGTTACGTCCTTCCTCACACCCCTTTCAAAAGCTGGTAGAAGTCCCTCATGGTGGACAGTTTTTGATGGGTGCAAAAATCCTGGCCTTTATTACAACGCACTCCGAACATTACAGTGTTTTTTTTTTTTATTACTGTATTTTCATCTATTAACACATTTCTAGTATAAAAGAAGAGAGAAATTTGGCACTGGGCTCTGAGCACAGCACTGTGAGATGAGAACTTATCTCAGCAGCGTTGTTGGTTCTTTCCAAAAACCTGGACAAACACGCTCGTCTGGCTCATTAGTTTTATCTGCATCATGGAGGCATTCTGATTATTAATGTTGGTAGGAATGTTTTCAAGGCTACAGAAGTGTTACGTTGTGACTTGTCTGCTGCAATGCTAGATACCCCAGAACCTGCTTAGTACATTACAGTGAGCTGTTTACCTAGTGCTGGAGTGCTACAGCATTTATTTGATTAAACTGATGTTAACAAACCTCTCTCACTGTACTCTTGTAACCACACAACCAAGAGATTCCCAGAGAATCACTGTTATAGCACAGTCACGTAGAACATCACACCACGATCGACTCCTCTTTTGTTTTTTTCCCCTTGCAGGGTACGTGGGGGAGAATGCAAACTATCCCAAGTACTACAACATCACAGCAGTTTATGAAAAGTCCTCTATGCAAACCATAGATCAGAACACCGGAAGAAATGAGGCCACTCTAGAGTTGCCATTCATTTAAAAAGACTCAGTTTCAACTCCCACCAGTTTAAAACTTTTAACTCTTTATTTTACTTAAGGACACTGTTGGGTTTTTTAATTCACTAAAAGCAGTCTGCAACCTTCCATGGAATTTTCAGCACGTTTGATACCCATAAAAACCCATGAAATGTTCTGCTAAACCAGTGCTAACAATGCCTCAATTTAAAAACAAACAAACAATAGAAAAATGCAAGGCAGTCACTCACTTTCTGAAGACTATATTCTCTCTTTGCAATCAAGAAATCCCACAGAAGCAGGTTAGGAGACTTTTTTGTTTGTACATGTGACGCTTTCCTTCCATTCCCAGTACCCAATTATTTTTAATACCCATGCTAGGTACAGTGTTTGCTTTGATTTCCCTGTTTTGTGCGCTCGCTATTAAAAATTCATGCTTCAGCGCTGAAAATGGCAGCTGCATTCTATTTGCAAAATTAACTGCAATCAGAGCTGACAGCAGTGAAGCAGGCCATCTCACTAGCCTGACAAGAGCCTTTTTTATTCTTCCCTTGGCCCACTTCACATTTGACAAGTGACAAGACGTCTATAATACAGTAACAAATGCTCCAATTTATTCACCCAATCTAAACAAATGTAGGCTGCAGTGGTTCCTTCTGCTAATCTATGCCAGAAAACACCATGCTATTCCTTTCCCATTTGTCTGCCTGCTAATCAGGCCAGAACAATGCTCCATTGTGGGACTCTTCCCCTAGTTCTGTGTACACGCATGTGCATACACACCCAGTCTATATAAAGGCAACTTCTGAGATCTCTATATTTGTGGGGTGAAAAAAATAATCAGATAAACTGCAATAATGGTAAAGCTTTTCGTTCCTTGTGGAACAAAGCAGTCAGCTCTTTCTGAAAGCGGCCCATTAGAAAGTACTTTGACTGCAGGCAACTCTTTTACAAGCTGTTTGAAATAAGGGGGTGGGAGAAAACTTCATTATTCTGTTTGGAATGTATGAAAATAAGAAATGCTGCCATGCTGTTTAACAATCTCAACAATATTTAAAACAATTCCAACATCTTGCATAACATTCAGCATCAGCCAGTCTTCACACCACAGGAAGAATGATGTAATGAAATTATGAGAAGTTTAAAGCTGCTATCAAACCCCACTCTTGCTATTCAACTTCGGCAGAACAGAAAAACATTTAAGGAGATTGAACAAACTTTGGGAATACCCGCAAATAAAGACCACTGTTTCATACTACAGTGGTGCTGGCTCCAAGCTGGGAGAGAGAGGGATCGTATTCTTCTACTTGACATTACCAGGAGAAGTGTGCAACATGCATGGGGTTTATCAGTTTAAAACTGAGAGTTGCACGCAGTGATTTTATGCAACCAACAAAACAGAAACAGGAAAGGTTTATTTGAAAGAATGTTTTGAGTGCCCACATTTGGACAGAGCTTGAATTGAAAGGTAAGTAGGCACAAGGAAAACTAACACTTATGACAAAGAAAGGAAATACCAGAGCACTCATGTAACTCATAAATTACATCACATCTCCCTGCACATTGTAGTGGAAAAGCTGTTGTCCAGTGTTTCTTCTATTATCTCAGTAGCAGACTCTTAAGTTACTTTGCTTAAATCAGGAAAGAACTACAATTTCAAGCAGTTATGACACATTCACAAACAAACAAGGATCTCAAACAGAATGTTAATTAAACTCTACAGGTGATAAGATCATCACCACAGAACAGCTGACTAAAACATAAGCAATGCCTCTTCCATATGTTACACAGAAGACACATTAACACCCTGTCCTAGTTCAGGGCCTGGGACCTATAAAACATCTGAAGATTGTATATACCCATTATTCCATTTGGGAGCACAAAGCTTTGTCAGGCTACTGCTAAGAGAGTAACTCTGAGGGAGATTTTTCCAGTTATAACTGCACTGACAGTAACCCAAATCAAAGATCAGCACAACTGCGTGTCTCTTGCTGTACCAAAAAAAGAATTTGCCTTTATACAGAGGCTCCATCCAAAGACCTCAAAACAGTTCAACAAATAAGTCTTAACTCCTGCCCTGAGGTCTGGCTGTCTAAAAGCTATGTGCTTTAAAGAGAGCACAGGAAGTTGGAAACATTAAGTGGTAAAACGGAATGTTAACCTGCAGATCTCAGTCCCAGCTCCCACTTTTAATTAGCAAAAAATAAACACCTCTTTGCACAGAATTCTTAATAACACTGTATATTGAAAGCCATGGGAAAAAGGACAGACCAAGAAAAAGTCTACCACAAATTTTCATTTCTAGAAATACAGTGCATTTGTTGGATTTTGGTATTTCCCTGCAAAGTATTGTTTTAAAGCACCTATTTTTTGCAGCAGATAAACTGAGCCAGTAGGGCTGTATCTGAAATCATTACCTTTTAAAGCAGTTCAGCAACTTTACTAGTTTCTATTAAACAGAGTTTGGGTGCTGACATCTTCAAATACCAACAATTAAAAACCCACTAAACCCAACAGGATACATAATACTTTTTTTTTTTCTCCAAAATACCGGACAGAAGAAACACACAACAGTTTTACTACAATCCCATTTCTGCTGCATTCTAATTGCATAAGTCTCAAACTCAACTAGAAACCTTACATACATCAGTTTCTCTGCACTGTTTTCCTCCTTAACATCATGTCCCACAGGCTCCCCCGAAGTTGAAAGCTGTACAGTGCTCTGAAGTTTAAGTGCTAATTATTATGTTCCAAGTATGATGGAGCCACAGAAAACGTGGCCATCACCACCTGCCAATGGGTACACATCATGGAAAAAGCTATATGCAATTCTAAGTTCGGGTTTGCAGATCTCAACTTTTCTGTTGCTACTTCGCTGCAGTAAGATGGTGTTTGCCCACAGTATGTTTGAAGAGGCAGTCAAGCTACAGAAGCTTAACAAGTTAGCAGAGACTTGGTAAGTTTCCATGGGCAGGTACTCGGTGCATGAAGAATGTGAGATAACAAAGTTTACACATAAACCTTCTCAGCACAGACAATGGGTGCGGTTCTACTGAAGTATAAAAACTGAGCTGATGGGAAGACTCAACATGAACAAAATGAGTTAGCTACCATCTCTCACTAGAACGTGTTTCAGTTTTTCAAAGCAGTCATCAATCTGAAACGCACCAATCTGGAAGAGTTTCACCCATTGCTCCTTTAAACTTGCTGAAAACAGAGCTAGAAGATAAGGCAGACTTTCCAATCCCTCCAGGTTTGTTCCTTACAGCAAGTTTCTAATGGCTGCTATCCAGTGAAATTTTAAACAAGGCCATTTCCATAAGAGGCTATTTCATTTCTGCGCTATACAAAGTACTCCCCATTTAGGAGGATAAAGGATGCTATGAATAGAAAATAATGTAATCTTTTCATACACATCAAATGAAATCATAACCATAAAAGCAAAGGGGAAACAGATTCAAGAAAAATAATACCCACAAATAAAGAAAAGAAAAACACTTAATTTTTATGAAATAGAGTAGGAGGAGGAAAACTCTATTGCTTTACTTAACAAGGTTCAAAACCAGCACAGAAATGAACAAACCTTCCACTATGCCAATTCCTACACATGAAGAAGCAACAGAAAAAAATCATCATAAAAAAAAAGTGTAAGAATCCTAGGACATGTTTTGGAGGACATGTATACCCAAAAGGATGGCTTAATTTATTGACTTCCTATTTGCAGAGTAGCCTCTAGATTTCCTAATTCGTTACTCACTGTTGGACAGTTTTTACAATTCTTTCTGGTTAACTGCAAAGGCATTTCAGTGAAATGTAGTTCCACACATTATTTCCAACTAAGTAAACACAATTCCACCTCATTGTTTTAGCGCTAAAGGATCAACGGATATGTTTGGAGTAGTGTATCATGGTCAAAATGGGTCTGGATGCAAGGAATAAAGAGTTATTTCCTCATTCACCAACTGCATCTCATTTTCATAGCCTAGAATTTATATAAATCTCCTCCCTGTAGGAACTCCGCTATATAGCCGTTGTACAAGTCATCCATTACCCAAGCTTTCCCTCTCATAGGATCACCCATAGATCCTTTCACAAGATCATCTGCTGGAGGGTTGGAAATGATACAAAATTACAGAACTAAAATGGTAGCAGGCATTTAGGGAGATGTCAATTATACAAATCCCTAATACGGAGAAGCCGTCTTCAAGAAGGTCCCAGCTCAGTGTAACAGAAAGAATACATGGAGTTGGCTACTCCTTGACAGGCAAAGGAAACACAATTGGGAGCACAGCAGCAAGATGGGGAACAAGAGAAAGACCTCCCAGTATTATGAACAAGATCTCCCGATGGTAGTCAGACATCAGGCACAGGGCAGAAGATATCTATGAAGTCAAAGCATGGTGCAACCAAAGTATCTTTTTCTTTTTTTTTTTCCCCCCATGGTTGCATTTAAATCAGATAATGATTCTCATGCAAGAGAAAGAGACAGGCATGCAGGCATTCTTTCAGTATTTTCCTCCACCATATTTTTTGTTGGAATTAGAATCTTTCTATTGTTTGTTTTCCCTGTGACAGAGAGACTAGTACATGATTGCTCCTTTCTTCTGTTTTGCATTGTGAAGAAAGGGAAGGAGAAATAATACAGTTGGGAATATTACCCAACTCTAATGAACTGCCTCAACAAGAGAATCAGGGATTAAAAAAAAAAAAGCCAGCTAAACACTTGAAGTTACTGCCTTCTTCCCCAGTCATAAAAACAGAGTTCTATTTTGAGAAGCCAGAATTCCATAGTTCATTTCAAAAACTACAAACGTTCTGCCTTCACAGAAGAAATCCTACAGCTCCTAGAAGGGATTGACTCAAAAGCCAAAGCTTTCCCACTTTAAAGCAAATAGCAATTGCTTTGTACTGCAGACATGCTTCTCTGGTGAGCTGAGGTCAATGTGCTGTGTCTCAGATAACCACTTGCATTCTGACATGCCAGGTACAAGACACCTACAAAAGCAGCTAGCTAATTAGGAAGTAGCCATCACCAACTGGCCACAACTTGCACAAGAAATAGATAATTTTTCTAGAGAAACAAATAGGCTCCTCTCCAAACTTCAGTTTACGCAACTGTTGTGGGTTAGTCTTGGTCGGCAGCTCACTCAGACACTCACTCACTCGCTGCCCCACAGTCAGATGGAGAAGGGAATCAGTTGGAAGGGTAAAAGTGAGAATACTGTTAGATTAAGACAATTTAGTAGGTAAACAAAAACAACTGTTTTGCTTTGCTTGTGTATAACAAAGAATCCATTCAACTACTTCCCATGTGCAGGGAAAATGAATGATGTTCAGATGAAATTGCTGTAATTATGTAATGCATAGAGTAAAAATACGTAGTTTTACTGAAATGTTTTACACATACATTGCAACAAAGCATTACTGAGAAGCAAATATAAAACTGTAAGATAGCTTTTAGAACCTTGTGGTAGGCAGCTTCCAGAAACTGCATAGATACTGGAATAACTGAGCTCCTATAGCTCTGAGAACCTCTACTAAACTTAAAAGATACACAATTTTTAAAGAGTTTTACTGAAAGTCCTAGTTTCTCCTACCCATTTCAACTCTGTAGACATAGATTCAAATTATTAAAAGTTTGGGAGGGTGAGGTGAGTTTTCCCTTAAAACACTTTCTGCCATCAGACACAGATGAATTCTGACACACAAATTTTAGCTGATATGCAGATGACTTGCTTGGTATCATGATAGCAGAAAATGATGTGGAATGATGGTTAATAGCCTTCGGGAATGTAACACTAACAGACAGAGGGAATATAAGAAGTTGGGGTGACCATTTACAGGGAAACAAATCCACTCCTAGGAAAAAAAGACAGGCTTTGTGCATTTTGAGGGCTGGCAGCAGTGGCTGTTTGTTAGTAAAACCAAACAGAGAAGACAGATTACATATTTTCCAGAAACATATATGGAAGAGACTGCTGAATACTATTTGCAGAAATGGGCTCAGTTTTGAAAGAAAGCAAACATATCTTATAAAAGAGACCGTGAGCAGTTTAATCCCAATTAGCTGACAAGATACACCACAACGCTCTAAATTTGACTATGATTAAACTGAACTGCAAGGCCAAGACAAAGACAAGAAGAAAAAGCAGTGGAAGTCTGAGACTGCACCTCTGCCCAGCAGAACAAAGCAAAACTCTCTCCAACGAAGTAGAACAGGATGCAAAAATCCTGGTTCCATTCATATGAAGTGGTAAAATTATACTAAAAAGTGCACCAGAACTGTAATCAGAAACAGATAAATCTTGTTCACTGTATACCAAGGAAAACAAGACAAGAGAAAAGACTGCTAGCATGATAAACATGCAAGATGAAGCTGCTCAAAGGAGAAGACGTGCAACTACCACTTGAAGACTGTGCTGCAAGGTAAGACAGGTTCAAATATTCAATAACAGAACTCACTAAATCCTAAAAACAAACCAACAAAACCCTTCAAAAATCAAAACAATTCTGTTCAATAAAAAGATAAGTGTCATCTTTAAAGAAAAGAAAACCTTTCTGGTCATAAATCAGCAAAGTGACTGAAAAAGGACCTGAAGCTCTGTGGCCTATTTGCTGCTATTTGTCTATTGCTGATCAAACCAAACAGAGCTCTGAAAACACGCACAGAACAGACATAATTTTTACTTTGGTCTTTAATTACTTGCATCAGGAAGTATAAACAGGAAGAACCTAAAAAATTAACTAAACCGGACTAACAATTTTATGACAGGATGAACAAAGCCAAGTAGGTAGAATTACAAATCCCTTTTAAACGGCTGCAACCAAATTCTTGTTCCATTCTCAGAGACTCATGGGATTACTCAAGTAGGCTTTGAGAAGACTTTCAAACAAACACATACAAATCAAGAAAGTCATTTGGTCTAAGAATTAGTTCTGTTTTGAAATATGACATTTCAGAGTTCAGTTATTCCTGGAAATTACATGGTAATTAGAATTATTACTGAATAGATTACTCTCCACAGGCGCTTCCTTCAGACTAGAGCTGTTGGACTCTAACAACATTGGCATTACAAACAGTGACTTCCTTACCTTAAAAATGGGCAAGACCAAGTGGGTCCTATCACTCAAAGATCTGAAAGGAATGTGTTACTTTCTGGTTCACACAGTGCCTGTCAGGCAACTGATATTAATGCCATTTCATGAGCTGCTTTTACCAACTCAGGTTACAGAACCTCCTTAGAGTTGCACTGAAGTTGCAAGACTCTCAGCACCCTGGGAGTTACACTGATTATGATCTCTTTGTTTTTAATACCTGAGGCCATAATACAAACAGAGCTCCTTGTCCTCCCTTCCAGCAAAGGGTGGTCCAATACAACTTCATAGGTAATTTCAAAGATCTTGGCTTGAAAACTCACTTCAAAATCACAGAATCATAGAACATCCCGAGTTGGAAGGGACCCAAAGGATCACTGAGTCAAACTCCTGACTCCATAAAGGATCACCTAAAAATTAAACCACACATTTGAGCATTGCCCAACCACTCCTTGAACTCCAGCAGCTCAAAGCTGTGCCTACAGCCCTGGGCAGCCTGTTCCATGCTCACCATCTTTGGAAAAGAACCTTTCCCTAACATTCAACCTAACCTACAGAGCTCCATCAGGCCCTGTCGCTGTCACACAGAGCAGAGCTCAGCGCTGCCCTCCGCTCCCTGTGAGGAGCTGCCATGAGGCCTCCCCTCAGTTCCTCTGCTCTGGGCTCAGCACACCTCAGCTGCCCCTCACACACCTTGCCCTCCAAATCCTTCACTGTCTTCATAGCCCTCCTCTGGACGCTATCTAATAGCTTTTTATTGCCTTCTGATATTGTGACACCCAAAACTGTACACAGTTTTGGAAGTGAGGCCACACAGGGCAGGAATTCTTACTGAGTGCTCACAGGACTGCTAATGGAGCAATTCTGTTGACATAATTAATAGATAGGGAATTGCAACCTTCCTATCCAACTCTGCAACAGCTAGTAGAGCACTTAGTCTACACCTTCTTCAGCAATCAAATACACCAATCTCAACAAAGCCTGTCACTGTTATACAGACAAGAAAAAGCTTGCTAATATTTATCAAATGTTGCACACGTCTTTTGCTAGCAAATCCAGCTATTGGTGTGGACAGAGAGGAGAACTCAACGGATGAAAACTTCAGATAACAGGTGCTTTGTTTTCATGCTAGCCTGCTAATTACGGCTTTTTTCCCATAGAAATATAAAACCAGTCTTCACACTGCAGACAGCTCTACGTAGGCAGTTCTCCAGGTACCCTGTAAGTTCAGGTCATGTTATCAGTGAGCAAAGAAAACATCACACACCAACAGGGCAAAACAGAGCAACATCATGTCTGAAGGGAAGTAACAAGACATCTGATACCTGCACCAAGCAAGTACACATTCCCAGAGGGGGTCTTGTGCATGATGCTAGTTGTCATCTGTCCATTTATTTCACGTTATTAGTGATATATATCTACTGTGTAGCTTTCTTCTCTTGACATAGAGCAACCCTTTAGCACCAGAGAGAAAACAGTATGAACCCCTACAGAAAGCCAAAATTAAAGAATAATGAATTATTCACTTAACACAGATACAGTAGTTATTGCTTCAGCAAATCAACATTTATACATTCAGAAAAAGGCTAAAGATCCACTTCTGAAGTTTCAATGCATAAAGATGACACAGTCAAATGCAAACAAAATAATGGCATAGCCAGTCCTTGAATTCATGTTTTCTTAATTACCTGGGCAAATTACCATTCAGTACTGTTACTCTGCAACAAGCTACAACTCTATCCGAATGTTCTGCATGTGCACATTCTTCAGCATCCAAGTGAGCTGAAATTGCTTAAGAGTCCCAGTCTCAAGGCTTATCTGCACAAGAATACTTTCTGACAGTACATACAGTAACATTAAATAGCTATCTTTGTACCAGTAAACTCCCAACAGGGACAGATTTTGAGAACAAAATGCTTTTTCCTCTTACAGAGGAATTCATGGTACTATTTTTGCAATTCACTTCAAAGTCTAATGTCAAGGAAGCCGATATGCCTAAGTGACTTAGCACTTTAGCTAACAGGCAGCAAAACAGAGAGGTGGTCAACACTGTAGCATCTGTAGTTCTTGACACAACTTGACCACAAAGGACTCGTGCAGAGAACAAAAAGTCAGTTCCTTGCAACCAAGGAGTTAATTTTAATTAATAAGAGTGGAAAGAGAAGCACATGGATGCTGGCATAAGGCAGACAGGACAACAAAAGATGTGGAGCTTGGGAAAGAAATAATCCATAAAACTGAACCAAAAGGCCACATTCTTATGCAAAACCAGATTTCCTGTTCCCATCCCACTTTTTTGCCCTCCTTTGACAGAACACCCTCGACAGATTGTCTAGCTTAACAATGGAAAGGTGAAAGCACAGTATAAGCAGTCACTCCTGCTTGTGCTATCCGCCAAAATGCCAAAAGCAGGCTGACCTTCATTCCCACTGCCAGAAACATAAGGTCAATATGAACGTCTAAAAAGGTTGTCCTGCATATTCAGCCATGTTTTTTAAAGGCTGTGAAAGGGAAACTTTCCAAAGCTAGAAGAAGGAAAAAGAAAGGTCTTTCAAAGCAGCTGCAAGAATTACCTTATAAGCCTTTCAATTGCACCAGGATGAGCTAATAAAGCTGGCCCTTAAGCCCTGGAGATTCAGCGCTCAAATTCTGCTTCAAGTTCACAAATGAAAGGAGACTATTATGCTTGCTTTACTACTTACAGGAATCAAGCCACATCAGAAAACAACTAACACACTTTGACTCGCCTCATGAAAACGCAGCAGAGACAGGCAACGGAAGGTCCTTCAGTCTGTCTGCAGAACCTTGTCTGGTAGCATCCCTATGACTACATGTGTTAATCCCGTGTTTTGCTATAATGAATTTTTATAAGAAGCTTCCTGAACAATAATAAAGTCAAGTGGTATACTTGGAGGACTTGACTCACGCAATTTATTGACATGAATATGCATCCAGGTATATATTTCATTTAAAGCATGCATTTCAGCTATTATTCTTTGAATGGCTTTTTTTTCTGGTAATAAAAGATTCCTCATTTATGTTTCACTGATAGGGAACTGGCACCTGAAGAGTTATTTTTTCTACTTCTACTATCTCATTTAGTTTTATAAGAAGCTTTGTACAAAGCCTTGGCTGACTTTTTAAAAATTAATATAATGTCCAAAAATACAACACCTCATATCTCATCACACAGAAGAGCCCAAAGGGAAAGATAGATTAGTCATCTTCAGCACCAGAAAAGTGACATTTTCAGTTTAAAACTTAATTTTCCATTTTTCTGTTCAGATTATTTCATTATGAAACTAATGGAAGCAGGGACAACATATGAGTTTTTCCTCTGAAATAGTATATAGGCACCCAGACTGAGCCTCATCTGCTTTTGGCAGGTCTTAAGCACACTGCGCTTTGATATGCAACAGGAGGGCAACAGCACAGCCATCACGATGCACCAGTAACTACAGGTCACTGAACAAGAGGAAGCAAAACCTCTGCCCATGGCCCTCTGCTCAAATGGAAAGAGGTCCTACACTAACTTTCCTCTAATAAATTGCTTCTACAACGGTCTCCACATGCTACTCCATTTCTACAGAGAACGGGCAACACAAAATACAGCCAGAAGGCACAAAACCTGGCAAAGCTCTGGTAACTTGGTAGGATATATGAGCACAGAATTTCTGCAATAAGGATAACATCTCTGCAATTTCAGGAGAACGCTGAAATTTCAGTACATCAGCCAGTTCCATTCAATTTACTTTTTCAATTTTTAAGCAGTAAACCCAAACCAAGTCAACTCCACTACTACAGAAAAGCAAAGCTCTTACCTGATTTGCATGTCCTGCCATCATCTTCTAGCTGCACACCAGTGGGACAGGCACAGCTATAGAAGGGGTCTCTTGGTGATAGCAGGCACAGATGAGAGCAACCACCATTGTTTTCTTCACATGGAGTGTGAACTTCAAGAAACCAACCAAACAGTCAATCAGGTTTATTTTCCTTTTTCTAGAACATCTAAAGCTCTTTTCCCCCCCCTCCCCCATGAGGAAGAAATCATAGATCCCAAATGACTGGCACAAGGTTGGTGCTAAATGACAAAGGAGCCACAAAATAAAGCGTTTGATTCCCCACCTCCCCAGCAACTTATTTCTGGGAGTATCTAATTTGAGATGTATGCAAAGCCAATTTTGAAAGAGCTGACAGCTCAGCACATTCTCACTGTACTGTTCTTCCAATGTTTTTGAAGTTGAACACAGTTACGAACTCTGAACACTACTTATTTCACCACTGCTGGGTCTGCTAAGCAGCACGGAAATAGAAACTGGGGTCTGGAACAGCCCGTGCATTGCAGTACTGCTGCATGTTGGAAATAGTTGTTTTTTTCCAGCTGCAGAGTTTTTACAATCTCTGAATCATCAGGAAATGCATGGAGGGAAGGTGTCAAGTCCCATGAATACTTTATCAACATTAGAAAAAGCACAAATACTGAAAAGATTACAAATATTTACTCTTTCCTCTCAACTCCCCAGTAATTTTGAGAACATAAAAATTAAAAGTAAATTTAAAAAATGAGGGGAGTGGGGGGGTGCCACTGAACCCTCCACCTCATTTACTAGAACAAAATATGGCTGCAAGACACAGAGCAGTAACCACAAATAATCACACAGAACACTGTCACATTTAAAAACAAAGACACTGCAAGCTATGCAAGAACTCTCAAAAAATATCATAGTTTGAATAAGCTTAACTACTTTACCATAAAAATACAAAAATTCCAGTTAATTTGACTTTGTTACTTGCACTGATAGTCACAGAGAGATGGAAAGGAAGACATATAAACCTGATCTTAAAGAAGTCAACGGCATTTGAGCTATTTTCAGCAGATCATATTTTCATCACATTTTCATTGTTACTGACCCAGAAATACTGTGACCTATGGCTGGGACATTTCCTGAGCTAAAAGCAATGGCAAGAATTCAGCATAGACAAAATTTTATCTGTAGCTTTCAGATAAACCAGGGTGCTGTGCGTATCTGACAACCTCCATGAAAACTTGCACATGTTCCATCACCAAACTGATCTCTGAATTCCTTTTGCTTACTTTCAAGCCTGCTTGCTGATATCCTATAAACTTTGCTGCGGAAGCTGACTTGAGATTTGGCATAGTTGAACTACACAATCCAAATAAATAAGAATATCTCTACTATGCAAGAGATGATTATTCCCAGAGCTACTGAATTATATACATTCCCACACTATTGTTTTTATCTCATTTTCACTATTCTACTAAAAAAAGTCTAAGTCAATTCCCATATGAAATCACACACATACAAGATACAGATAGCCTCTTTACATTCTCCATTCTCTGCACTTCGCCTCCTTTGAAGGATCATCAAACAAAGAAAAAGAGGCACAGACATTTCTTATGAAAACTAAATACCTTCCATAATGAAACACCAAAACTATTTGTTACATACTGAAGATAAGCAACATCAAGTCTGGCCTGCAAAAATTGCCCTTCCAAGTATAAGATGAATGTTACATGTTTTATTATAATCGTACTTACAAAAAAATGCAGTGATGTGCTTTTTTTTTCCATAAGTCTTTAAAATACTGTGATTTTAAAAGTTCTAAGGCAAGTTTTAAAGATATCACTGAAGTACTGCACTGGATTTGGAATTTTACTACCAACTGGGATGATGAATGAGCTCTTACCTACTCAGGCTTGAATTTTCAAAGAAAGGTAAAGGATTGAGTAATTATGGTTTCACAACTAATTCTCTGAAATGTTCTCAAAAGAGTAAAACTTCACACTACTCCTTTTTCTGATTAATGCTGTCCTGACAAACGAGTAACAGTTATGCAAAAGGCTTCAAGGAAAAGTAAAACGTACAGTAGGGCTGCCGGTCTGGACTTAAGACCTGGATGTCCATGGGTGAATAGAGAGCTGATAATATTTCCCTCCTCTTCTCTCCCGTCCGTTTGTTACAGGCATGAATGGAACGTGTCTGCCAGTCTGTCCAATACAAAGTGTCCCCAGACAACGTCAACGCAAATGGATGAGTAAGACTTCCTTCAACAACCTTTTGCCTAGAAGAAAGAAAGGGCAAGGATTAGTTTGCGTTGCTTTCACTAGACACCCTTCAGGAAAAAAAAAAAAAAAACTATGACTTCTTAAAAACTCATACAGAAATTGTCACATTTTATCAAAAATCACTGAGCCAAGAGAATCATCAGGTGATGAAAGTGACAACCACACTGGAACATAAAACAACCTTTTACATTAATCCAGAAGGAACTTAGCCCAAGCAAACACGCATCTGACATTTATTTGCATATCTTTATAAACTATTTTGCTTATACCCTCCTGTACTGCATGTTAAAAACGCTCACGATTGTACTATAAATTCCTTTTCCTATGTTTTTCAGTCTTCATAACTTGAAAATTAGTTTTCTTCACACATCAATTTGAAAATGCTTTGAAATAAACCAGCAGTTATCAGCAGCTACAGCAGGCCAAACTCAACAATTAACCTCTAAGGTTTTGAATGAAAGAAAAACACCTGGTTTTAGCAACCATTAAGTCATTTCACATCAGCGTGCCCCTACAGAACATAACGGCAAGCACCTTCCAAATGAATAGTTAGCTATGCAAAAATGTAGGAACGACAATTTAGACTTTGCCCCTTCATAGCGATAAGAAAACAAATATACCATGTTTCATAGCAACGCAGTATCTGGTTCAGCTACACACTGACCTCTGAAAGGCCACACCAGAGTCCCTTAACAGGGCTGTGTGAACATCCACGTTCAACTGCCTCTGGGAGGAAACACAGGTCTTAAGTGTGCTCCTCCCACTCAAACTTTTTTCTTTTCTCTTCCCCCCTCCCTGTCCTTGTTTGCAATATATGACATCTTTACCCAGGACTTTCATGTTTGCAGTCATCAATTGCAGCCAATTCTTTCTCAGAGCAGGAAAATGAAGAAATGACTTGAGGGCCATTTGTCTGCCTCACAAAGCCCTGCACAATACAAGCTGACAAAACACAGGCCGTCCATCACAAAAGCCAGGCTCTTCAGAGCCATATTCTTTGAGCATTCTCCCTAAGGTAGCAGTCAACAGTTGTCTCCTGTCAGTAATGCTTTGTTTAAGACTAAATACTTGTGATGAATATAAATCAAAAAACACTTCAGATATTTTCAGATGGCATTCAGCTGCACTCCCTTTCTTCTGCATATGCATATATTCTCACATTTGCTATGAGTTGAACCAAAAGCCACAAAACACACGAAAACTCCAATGCGTTTTCTGAACTCACGAGATCCCCAAATTCATACATGCAATTAATTTGTGTAGCTTAGATCCAAGAGCCTTGGAGATACTCAGTAAAAGCATATGACAATTCTTCAATCAAAATAACATGAACTCAGTTTTCACAAAAAAAATATGCATTTTAAGTGTGTATAAAGGCATTCACATGGCCTTCTAAACCAGGCTTCTGAGGCAGCAAAGCAGCATTCAAATAAATCCGCATACAACTTTGAGAAGCCTTTAACTCCCAGCATCATCCTGAAGGAAAGCAAGGAGCACATTTTTCTTATACCTGTATTCCAATCTGCATTTGAATTATTTGTATAGATGAGGTTAATAACAATAAAGACTTGGGAGGGAAGGTTCATTTTCTTTTTTAATCAGCATAGTTACTATTTGCAGTTTCTGAAGGTGGAATAAAAAGTACTCCCAGAATTCTTCAAATGCACTGAGACATCAATCTTGCACACATAGGACAGATTTGAAACAGACTGGCACATGCAAGCATTTTCACATATGCAATATGGAAAAAGAAAGTTACTATTATTCTTTCTGTTCCAGACAGAACACTAAAACTGCTCTGAAATTTCTGTCCCTCAACTTATCACTACTTCTTTCACCATTAAACACCACAGAACAAATAGAATTACTGATTTTCCTCTCCACACTCTGCTGCCTTTTTTTAAAAAAAAAAAACAAAACAAAAACACCAGTAACAGCAGTGGCTGTACTTGTATTCTAGTATCGTAGCAGCTGTTTTCCACCATATATTGTCCCTATTTCCATCATTCTTAGGTATCAAGTCTCCCTCTCGCATGTACTTACATTCCAGCTGACATGCTTGGAAACTGAATCTTGCCAATATAACAGGCAGATTGCTCCACTAACATTAATTCACCATGCAGAGTGCAAATTTTCTTCTCATTTGAATTTTGAAGCATTAAAACTGCATTAAGACTTTTGTTGATAGCTCTGTTTGAAACTCATTTGGCTGTGTGCTTAAGAAACAGAAGCACATGAAGAAAGTCAATTTTGTTTGACTGGTTCAAAATTCATGATAACCTTGGAATTATTATTGAAGTCTACTTTACCAGCAGGACTTAAGAGTTCCAGCTTCATACATTTCTTTTTCCATATTCACTGGTGGAAGGGAGAAAAGTAAATTGTACAAAATAAATGAAATAAAGAGCAAAAAAAAAAAAGAAGAAAAGTTAGGAGCAATATTCACTGGATTTATTCACATGCATAATATTTTCAGGAAGCTTTATCATATAGCTACACTACAAAGCAGGTTGAACAACGCCTGCAGTCCATATGCAGTGAGAAAGACACAAGGAATTTCACAGAACACATCCTGCACGGGAATATCCTGACATCCAGCATGACATCAGCTCTCCAGCAGCTGACAGTAACACATGTAAGAAGTGTACAACAGTGAGGTAATTTTTCTAATGCAAAATAGTGCATGCATTATTTTTCTTCCTAAAGTACCATTTCCTTCCCAACAAAATACAACACTGCATGGGGGGTGGACATGCACCAATCTGTCACAAAGGCCAATGGCTGGGATAAATGTATTCTTTTTCAGGTGGTCTTCTGCTACCTAAATATGAGCAAAACACATTTTACTTATGCATTACAACTCCAAGTTCCTACAAAAACATGCAAGTAGAGTTTATTACATTTTAACGTGCATGAGAACTGTGGAATCAGACTGGAAAACTTACACTCTGTCACCCATCCCTAAACAAGAGGGACATGCTCACATTGTATTGCATGAAAATCTCTTAGATTTAGAATTATGAGACAACTTTCTATGAACCTGCACAAAGCCTTTGAGCTCCCACTCCCTCCCGTAAAGGCCTCTTCCCTTGTCTATGCTTCTGACAGTCACTTAGTACTTGTCACTCACCACAATGCTACCATTATCTAGCTTTACAGAGTGCTCTCAATAGAACTTAAGAGTGTTTTATAAAGGATGTCAATATCGTTATGCCTCTTTTATGAGTGTGAAAATCAAGCATGGAATGCAACTGCAAAAAACTGAACGATATCAATGGAAAATACAGTGTTATCTGCTAGGGGAGAGGCATACAATATAGACAGAAGTATTAAAAAACCCCAAATTTCTATCGATACTGAATGACTGCATTACAGAAATTTTTATATGTTTTGAAATGGCGTTCATGTTTGCTACACAAAGGCCACTGCTATCTCCAGTTTGCCTCAGGGTGCTGTTGATACACTGGGATAGCAACCTTCTGACAAGTCACAAGTCAACACAGCACCATACAATAACAACATTCCTCTCTTTCCCCAAGGTAGACTTCTTTAGAACGGATAACAAAATCTCAGCATCCAAAGTTGTGTTTCAAGATAAGATTCAATTATTTACATAATTAAATATCACTTCACTCTAGAAATATAGTGCCACTCTTTTAAAAAGCAGCAAACTATCCAACCAGGACTTCTGCATTATCAGTTTCCTACCCACGTAACCTGAGTGCACGCTTGAGCGTCTCCTAAACATAGAAGTCTAGGATCCAAACAGTCGGGTAGGCTGCATTTAAGAAAGAATCATTCTGGTTGCTTTGTCTGACCAGACCAAACATAATTCTATTAATCACATAGGAATCGATTGTAGTTTGGTATACCACTGACAATTCAACAGGCTATGCGAGGACCAAAGCTGGACCAGAACACAGAGACATGCCTCCTCAGTGGGAGGTTTCACTGGCAAATGGTAGATGCCTTTCAGAACCAATGCAACCTGTCAAAGGTACAAACTTAAACGTCCAGGCCTGGCCTATCCATAGGGTGATCTATGACATTCTTTAACAGTTATAATCAACAGGGACACCTGGACAGCAGCCTGCATGTCTGTATACTGTGCTTTCTATCAAGCCTTACAAAAATCTTGCTCACTAACAGTCTGAAATAAGATGAATTTGGGTACTTTTAGGCATGCCACAAAGTACATCTTTGGACAGGGCCAAGGACAGGTGTCTCAACATATATTTCCTGTTGAAAAAAAAGCAGAGTAAAATATCAAAAAATTCCCATGGCACTAGTTGAATGTTATATTGCCTGGGGCCAAGGATGAGCATCTCCTATTATTCTGAAGATAAGCATGATCCTTAAAAAAAATGCTGTGCAAGAGGGTCATAAACAATCTATAGTAAAATAACAATACAAATATCCTTAAAGACAGTTTTATAGTATGCGAGCATTCTGTTTTTACAGAGCTACCAACAAGTGAGATTACATTTGCAATACTATAATGTGATGGAAAACACAGCAACGACAGTGCAGTAGCAGAGTCACAGGCCGCAGCAAGCGAGGATAAGCCCAAGCACAACAGCTGTGGATGCAGAAACAAAGGAAAAAGCTGCTCACCTTCAGAAGGTCTCATGTAAGCAGAGATCTCCAGCAAGACACCCCACTGCCATCCCTTAAATGAAGTCTGGGAAGAGGTGGATCCTGGCTCCACCCCTTCCGGTCATTCAGGTACATTGCATACACCTGAGCTCCCCTGAATTGGCCCTTCCTTCCCACCAGGTGCTCAATCACTACTTTAGGCCCTGACTTGCATTTCTGCTACACCAATGAACAACAAGGTTTAAACATTATCCTAGATTACTGAAAAAAGTCTTGGTTTAGAACAAATACAGGGGGTGAGAAATAATTCACACCATATTATTCACTAAAGGAAACTTACCTAAAGGAGCCATCCAGATTTGCTCTATGAATAAAACTCAATTTTGCATCAGCCCAGTAAAGTTTCTGCTCATCAAGATCTATTGTGAGTCCATTT